>CM043004.1:25607562-26875687 GCA_023678885.1 Pogostemon cablin | reverse complement strand
TAAAAAATTAGTGACTTGAACTGTAATTGGTAATTGACTTATTTTAAATTCTGGTTATGACGAATTAGTGCAAAACTATTTTCCCAGTTAGTATAGTGTTTTAATTTTATTTTGGTCTAATTAGATTTTAGAGTGGACTCGACTTGGAAATCAACTAGTTTTGATTCTCACAGGCACAGTCGGCGTCTGTTGCAGAAATATGGTTATGGCAAATAGGATCTTGGAAGGCTGTAGGCCACCTGCATTCTCACAGTTTAACAGTGACACAATTGGAGTTCTCTAGTGACAACAAATTTCTTTTGTCGGTATCTAGGGATCGACACCTCTCCATTTTTGCAGTTGAACAGACAGGTGATCAAAATTTCCTCACCGTTCTAGTACATCTTTGACATAAGCTAATTTCTTGTTATCAAATACTCACACTTTTGAGACATCTTTTCCACAACAGGAGAAGATGAATTCAATCACCAGCTTGTCGTCAAGCAAGAAGCCCATAAAAGAATAATATGGGCGTGCTCTTGGAACCCATTCGGTCATGAATTTGCCACCGGGTCAAGGGACAAGACTGTTAAGATATGGAAACTGGAAAACGGGACGTCTGTTAAGCTGCTCATGACTCTGCCAATGTTCAAGAGCAGCGTCACCGCATTGTCTTGGCTGGGCATCGACAGCCAGAGCAATCACGGGCTTCTTGCAGTGGGAATGGAAAGTGGTCTCATAGAACTGTGGACTCTTCACAATACGAACGCTTCGCTCTTTGTTCGGTTTGATCCGTTTATATGCCATGTATCAGCTGTTCACAGATTGAGGTGGAAAAACGCAGAAAAAGGCGATCGTTCTACGAGCATGCAGCTTGCTTCTTGTGGAGCTGATCATTGTGTAAGAATATTTAAGGTAGATGCTTAGTGTATTTGACAAATCAATATTTTGTTTGATTAAAAATTATTATAAAGATCACATAATGTATACTGTTTAAGTTTTGACTTCTTGATTTATAAACTGATTCAGGTTTTTGTACTTTATCTAGTATATTATTATGATTAGTTACCAGAATTATTCTGAAGTTTGTGTGAATAAATCCACGATTAAATTGGTGAAGTATATATACTTGTGTGAGCGTAATAGATTTTTTTTTTCCTTTCATATGAATAGCTGAATTTTGAAAAGGAGCAAACTTTGTGATACCTTCTTTTGATCATTTTATGCTTTCATAATTAATTATTATTATTTTATTAAAAATATTATAAATTTTCATAATACCGACCTTTCTAAAATTTTAATTTATAACCATCTTTAAAAATAATAATAATAATTACCATGCATTTGAAATTCAATAGATATGAACCGCTATATTTGAATCAAATGGTTTGTTTTACATGTGGATTAAAATACACTCCAAATTATATTAAAGTCTAAATCATAAAAATCACCCCTAAATGCGAACATGAAATACTCTACATGATAATTTAATGAAAACAAAAGTTAAAATTGTTTCAGAAATTAATGAAAAATTAGGACATAGAGAGACAGCAGAGTGAGGATGTGGCAATGACAAGAGGAGGTTGATTGGTTGAATTTTCCTCGTACCCTTTAATTATATTTAATTCCTTAATTTAATTACCGCGGAGTACTATTAAAACAGTAACACTGCAAAGCATGAAATGTGTGTCTCTTCGTGTAATAATCTCTATTTAGCATATTTAAATTAACTCAACTAAAACAATCAAACAAATTCAACTTCAATTATTAGTGCCCATCATGGTGAATCACATAAATCTGGTGACTTTGAGGGAGAAATTGTCCAATAATTCAAGGCGCAACATATATTTTAATCGTATTTTTAGTATTGAATTACGAAATTTTTATTTTGTTTTCGTAATTCAAAAATAAAATATATACGGTGGCTAAAAAAAGAAAAAGCAAAGAGGATTACTCATGTGATATAGTTAGATCATTATTATACATTTTCATTATTTGTATTTTTATTAAAATATTTTTAACTTTTTTATTGAAAATATTATTTTTTATTTATACTACAAAAAGTACATGAAATATTGAATAATTATCATTTTTAATCTATTGAATATGAAAATATTATCACCATTTATCTTCATGTGGTGTTTGCTAGGGGAAAAGTGTATATGATCAATTGAATCAAATCTAGAAAATATAACATAATACATATTCTTTCATTAAAGCAATAAGTCATTAATGGACAACAATTTTTATATAGCAGCCCCCCAAAAAATTAAGACAGATGAACTACTACATCATAAACAAAATATGTTGCAGAAATTAATTATGAGCACATAAGCAAAGAGGGAGAGAGTATATATGTCGATGACGTGGAAGACAGTCAGCATTTTAAACTACTTTAACTGCTTCACGCATGAAAGTGAGTGCAGCTGGCATGAATCATCAACCCTTCTCATTGTCAGATCAATCAAAATCAGAGAGAGAGAGAGATATATTACGCATTTCTCGTACCCTTTAACACATATAATAATCCCTACTTAATTACACCTAATTTTAAATTACTAGTAAAATCTTTGCAAACAACCTTAAAATAAAGAAAGAATCACTGTGGGTTCACATGAATGGCAACAAATCAATTAGAATCAATCAACTATTGCGTCATTCAATATTCCTCATAATTCATTACAAGGAAAAAAGAAAAAAGAAAATCACCATTTCTATTCCATTTTCAAGCATAACTATCAACAAAACTATCAACAAATACAAGACCAAGTAGCCCCAATAATGCACACATCTCATTGACTTCTAATACTTGGATTCCGGTTCCGATTCCCGATCCGGGTAAAAAGGGCCAATAATGGTGTACCCCACCATTAGGGGCCCCCACCGCCCCTGCCCTGGGGATTGATGGAGGAGGTAAATCGCAGGATGTGCCTCAAGTGGCTTATAGAGAGGGCTCACTGTTAAACTTGTGCTTGCAAGGGGCCAAATTCATGCCAAAGGCAGGATTCGAACCCCCACCCTGCAGCAACCAAGCTCAGTTGAAAAGCCTTTTCACCCTCCTCTCTACCACTTGAGCTATGCCCTGGGGGCAAAAAGGGCCAATAATGGCTGGATGAATTGGGGCGTTTGGGCATAAGATGTGGAATAAAGATAGGAGCAGTAAAGTAACAAATTGAGCAAGTGTAAAGCAATGTGTGTCTTGATAAGGTGCTAGTGTAAGCCCTTTTGGTGCTCATCACCAATTATTAGACCTGCACAAATAATCTTTCAGTTTGAGGACAAAGCATAATGTCCAACAAGCAACTCTTATCTTTTCTGAATAAAATACATACAAAAAACACATACTAACAGATTCCCTTCTCCAAAAAGTTTGATTCCATCTTAAGATATACAGAACAAATTCATCTTTTCCTATCTGGAACAAAAGATATGATAACTTCATGGAGATTATGAGTAAAGTAACACCATTGGTAAATGAGGATTATGCATTTCTTCTAACATCTCTAACATTCGGCGTCGAATGTCAGATTAACAACATGAAAGGTGTCTATAATTTAGTCACTCTACACCAGCAAGAATTCCATAATATTCGATAGATCTATCGATAAAAACACAGTATAGTAAAACTAACAGCTTCTGTCATGCTCAACTAAGCTGTCAATAACAGGTTGCTTATTCAATGAGACGCATCAAGACTATAAGCAATAACAGAGAACATAACCAACACACTAAACATTCAACTTATGTTTATATATAATATTTGAACCAAGCACAGATTTGTTCAAGTAATATATATTGATATATGTACACTGTCCATAGCTTCAAGGTGAAATTTTACAGTACAATATCAGCAGAAGTTCATCATCTCTTGACACGGGAATGTAACACGAACGAGAAACAAGAATAACCATAGTATCTTATTCCCTATTAATTTTTTAATTACATAAACACGAACCAATAAGATAAATCATCAGGACACTGTAAAATATAAGGTTCAAAGGTAGACCAAACCCGCCACTGCAAAACTGTTTACCCCATGTACAAGCTCACTTGTCATGGCTGAGAATTCCTGCCTTGCTGCTTGTTGTTCTCTGCGGGAAACTGTGAGAATGTATTGGGTGCTGAAGTCAGAGACTGGAATTGAGCAGCTAACTGAGGTGGCAAAGGCGTGTAGTACATTTGCGGATGAGTCGGATCAGCATATTCATAAGCATAAGCAGAATTGGGTGCTGAAGAGGGATGATGAACAGGACTAAAGCCAACATATTGTGGTTGGTGTTGGTTAGAAGGCACTTGGACTAGTTGTGGAGCTGCTGTTCTATAAGCACCATTAGCCATTTCGGCTTTGGAAGGAGCACTTCTGTTTTGATTGTAAGCTGGAAGAGGGGCTAAGGTGGCCGGAGGAGGCGTTTGGGCGTGCGCTTGAACAATATAAACGGGGTAATGCTGATCAACGACGGACTGATGTGGATGGTGGTGTTGCTGGGAAGGATATACTGAGTAATACATTGGCACAGCACTAGAAGGGGTATAATGGTTAGGGGGAAGAAGGAATTGTTGCTGCTTTTGCAACTGAGGTTGATTTTGATCATATTGGCTGGCTACAGTGTAACTGGATTCTTGAATTTGTGGTTGCATCTGAACTTTGCTGTTACTCTGATCAACAACCTTAAGATCAACCTGATTAGATGGATTTCTAGAGTTTCCTGAGGGTGGTTCTTGATAAATAGTTTGTCTCTGCCTAGACAATGGATTTGCTAAACCTCCATCACTGTACGAATGAAATCATCAACATCCCAATTTATCAGATGAAAATAACTTTCTAGGGTATACTATACTAACAGCATTAAAAGTAAAAGCAGGGGAAAACTATGTAGAACACACACTAACAGAAAACACATTCATGTTATATGGGGTTTTAGAGACTAATGTACCTTGCCACAGAATCAGGAGAGGCTAAATCAAGATTATCAGCTTGTTTTTGCTGAAATTGCGCAATCTGCTGAGGTTGCAACTGAAACTGCGGAATTTGCTGCAACTTTCTATGGCCGTTTTGATCTGGTCTTTCGTCATCGGGAATAACCCTATTAGAATACTCGCCCCCAACGACGGCCGGCAAGCCAGAAACCACCAGGCCAGCAGACATGAAAACCCCCAACTCCTCCTGCTTCGTCGGCAGCGGCGGCGACGGCGGAGGATTAATATTTCCGATGACTCCAACACTCATCTGCTGAAATTGCTCCTCGATTCCCAAGGGCCCGAGTTTTGGATTTTCGTCCACATGCACCCTAATAGGCGGCAAATTGGCGAACGTCGGAGAACCGGAAGAAGACCCGAAGGACGACGTAGTTTCAATCATCGGAGAATCGGACACCGAATTTAAATCATGATTGATTCCATAATTTCCATTGACATTCCCACCATTAGCATTAGCACACTTCGAGCCCTCAATTTGAGCTTCAACATCTTTCTCCTCAACCACCGCCTTTTCGACAAATTCATCATCCAATCCAAGTAGGCAATTCAGCGATGAGGATTCTGAGAACCCACGATCACTAGCAGCACCAAATACAGCACTCGCCTTCCCATTGAGAGCGTCGTAAAACCACTCCTCTGATTTGGTCGACACAGTCTCAATGAGTTGTTCAATACTCGATGATGATTTCGGAAAAAGGAATAGTCGAAGGCGGCGGCCGAGATTCAAGGCCCCGCCGGCATTGTTAAGCCGGTCAAATTCCTCCACCATGTTTTCGAGATCCTCATCGGAGGTTACAGTAATTAGAGAATCCAAGTCCTCGCTTGGGAGCTGGTACTTCAAGGAAAAGGGCTGGTTGTTGAAGAGGTTTTTCGAGAGACGGCGGTGTAGGTCGGAAAGAGAGGTGTGGCGGTCGATACCTATGATGCGGGTGTCGCCGCCGACGTAGCAGAGAGTCCTGTCGTGGGGGCGGGGGACTATGCGGCCGCCATAGCTGCACATGAGGCGAAGTTTAGGTGGAGGCGGAGTGTCCACATCGAAGGAGTCGATTTTGTTGGAGAAATCAACGGAATTCGGGTAAAGCCCCGGCGGCGTTGGAGTGGTGGGGGGGGGTTGGCGGAGGAGTGGAGAGTGGCGGGGCCTCCATAGAAGGAGTTGAGTTGGAAAAGAGAGGAGAGAGAGAGAGACGTGGGAGAGAGAAGAGAATTGTTCTGGTTAGTTGCACTCTTTTTAGTTTTTATATTCAGCAGCTATTTCTTAAATAATTTAATCGAGTTAATTTAATATTAAACATAATTAATTAAGATAATTAATTCGCTTAAATAGATATACTCGCTATTGCACGCCGTCATCGTCCATCCTCCTTTCATGGATCATGGATGAGCTTCCCTCGTTTCTTTTCTTAACATTTAATTTAATTTATTTATTTTATTTTATTTATCTACTTTTAATTGTTTTTTCGTGCAGTAAACATGTATTGGAAGACTAAGTCCATTAGATTGATATCAAATATCCGTTCAGATTTTACGGAATTTATGTTATACGAGATTTTCTCTTTTGATTTAGTCATTTTAAAATTAGAATAATAATATGAATTGATAAATTAATTGATGTGTTATAATTACTCCCTTCGGTAATTATGAATACCTATGAATTTTTTTAATAAAATCACAAAATCACAACTGTATTCCTTAAAAAAGTGAATTCAACTTAATACAATTCATTAATGCTACTACGTGAGGTTTTTATTTCTATTTTATTTATTTATTTTTCTTTTACTCCCTCATTCCATAGAAGTTGACACACTTTCCTTTTTGATTTGTCTCACTAAAGTTGACACATTTCCTTTTTAATACATGGAACTCACATAAAAACAATTAATTTACTCTCATGTGCCCTACATATCACCTCTAATACAACTACCCACTATAGGGGCGAATGTAGTATAGGTACTTCCCCCAAATCAAAATAGAATAACTATAGATATAGTACTTCTTAGCAGCAATGGATAGTGGCTTAGTGGTTAGACCACTAAATTCGAGTATGGGATCATGAGTTCAAACCCTTATTACACCCACTTTACATTCTACAATCGTATTTTAATAAATCAATAATCACATTTTGATATATTTAGATACTTTTCTTTCACTATTTGTTTAATTATTACTATATATTAAGAATTATCATTGCTCCTCATGAAGTAGTATTATGTATATCCACGTTAATGATTTTGTTATCCATGAATATTAATAAAAAAAAATATATGTAGAAGATTCTACGATATAATAATGATTATTATATTTATTTGATTATATTATGATAGCTGATTAAGTAGGTTTGGTTAATATATTTTGAGTAGAGTTAAATTTTAAATACTATATGCTACATATGTTTTAAAGTGATTGAAATCGCTTAGATGTATATTTAGAGATATAGATAGATAGATTAATAACGCCGAGGCATTTGCAGTAAAAATATTGCAAGTAAATAAATATAGTAATAATAGGCGGAACGAAGTAAATGAGTTATTTATATAATTGGTAATTAAGATCATGTGCCTATAATTCACTTCTTTATTTTATAATCGTGTTTAATATGTATGCGTATTTTATGGGATAAAATGAAAATATCATTAGAGAAATAGATATTCTAATTTGATATACTTAGTCGTTTTGATGGTCCCTAATTGAATAGTATTAAATGCTTGATCACGTTATAATTTCTGGAAGGTTGTGCAGGATAATTGCATATTACTAAATTCGTTTTATAAAAAATCGAATTAAAAGAAACTTTTGATTTTCTTAACTTTTTTTTTCCGAACAGAACAGATTGATATTTTTTTATTGGATAAAACTCCCGTGTCCTCTCGTTCTAAATTTCACATTTGTTATAAGGCACTTATACCTTTAATTTTTAATAGAAAAAACTCATTTTTTTTAATCATACATCCATACAATTTATATTTCAACTATCTTTTCAATAAAATAATTATAATTTATTAATTAAAATTAAATATGTACTTTTTAAAACAAAATATTTACCTTTATTATATTATACAAGAGACCCACTCTTTTTTATTTGAATTGATATTATATGCATCTAGATGCAAGCGTGCAACCACCCTATTAATTTTTATTCAATAATATAATATACATTTCTTATATTTTCTTTTTTATTTGATTTACTTATGTAAAAAATATTTATTTATCTATAAATTTATTTTGAAACCTTGACATTCTATAAAATAATTGATGTCTCTTAAATTAGTTCATATTTATTATTTTTGTCACATAAATAAATTAACTTTCACATAAAAAATAAATAAAAAAACAACATACAATTAATCTAACATTACGATACACTTTAATTTTGAAAATGATCATTCTTTTATTTCATATATAATTAGTTTATAATTAATTTTATAATTATTTGTTCGTAAAATAAATACTATATGTTACAAATCCAATCTAATCAAAATAAATACATTATCTTAATTTGTCTTAGAAAAAGATGAACTTATCGTGACAGAGCTAAAGTGTTTATAAATTACTTATTTATTATTATTATTATTTATTATTTATTTTATTTTTCCCCCTATGTATATCACTTGATGCGCTGTCACGAGAATATATGGCTTTTGTTTTAATTAGTTTTGCGAGAAAAAAAAATCTAATTAAATTAACCTTTGATTCTATTAAGGTGTCAATCGTAATATCGTATCACTAGTTCACATCATATTTTCTAATCCTAAATCCACGGGATGAGATCATAAAGAAACATCAAGAATGTAATGGACATGACATAAAAAAAAAGTTATTTGTATGTGTAACAACAAATTTTGTATTTATAATAAAATAAATACAAAAGAATTACAATAATAATACAGTTGGATTGAACTTGATAATTAAGAAAACAATCTCTATCAATCATCTAATTCTTTTCTCGAACCAATTTGAACGCTGACTGTGTTGACCGCGTTAACTTTGTGTGTTGAGTCGGATCTTCAGTTGAAGCTTGTCCGAGATCGAATTTGGAGCTTTGTAACGTTTATCCAGAGGCGTCGAGCCTTTGTTTGGATAAAACGTGTTTGATGTGAAAACACTTGATCTGGGGGGCTTAGCATCTTTATCCCGGATCGTATGTTGTTCTTGGCTCGAAGAACACTGAAGAACTCAACGTGCTTGCTATGAGAAACACTCGATTTGGGAGGCTTAACACCTTAATCCCGGGTCGTATATCGTTCTTCGCCTTGAAGATCTTGAGGAGCATTGCTCCTGTTTCAATCTCTTCAGAGTGTTTGTGTCTTCAGATGCTTCAATGTGTTCCAAATGAAGGGATGAGATCCCTTTATATAGGTGAGAGGTGAAGAATCCCTCATTAATGCCTTGCATTTTGATTGATCCACTCTATTTGGGCCAAATCCTGCGGGCTTGGACCTTCACTTGTTTGTGCTGTAATCAGGCCTATTTTATTTGGGTCTGATTTAATTTATATGAGCTTGTTTGACAAATTACTATGAGAAAATATGCTAAAGTAGTCAAAATGAATGAACACGTTCACTAAAAAAATATTTTTTTGCAGTTCGTTTTTTTTCTTACGACACGATAATAAAATCTGGATTCTCTAATTTGTCAAACAAAACACCAATACGCGTTTGAGTTCGGAAAGTATAAGCCTATGTATTTCTGGTTCTAAGACCAATCGTTCTGGTGGTCGACTCTATTCTTTCAAATTATAATTCATCGTGATAAGCGAGCCGAGTCTATTTATTTTTGTCCCATCATTTTGTTCCTTTCTCTTATTCAAATGATGCTTTCTTTGATAAAAGAGGAAGTCATGTCTCATTTGACTTGGGCTTACTTGACTTGGGTCAGACCTCATTTAATTTAAGCCTCAATTTAATTTGTTGGACTTAAATTAATTATCAATTATTTATTAATCTATTTTTAAGAATTAATTTATTTAAATTTCAAAAAAATTAATAATTGATATTTAATCAAGAAAATTCATGTGTCATCATTTAATTGGAACGTAAATTTTAAATGTTTACAAATGCCCCCTTGCGATTTGTTCACGGACACCATGTCTTGTTGTGAAGTAATCGCAAAAGTCCCCTTTTATTTTCACAATTTGAAATTTGGGCTTTTACAATTGAGAAATTACTTTATCTAGGTAATAATTTTTCTTTGGTCCATCCTTTTATTTCAAGTGACCCAATTTATTTGTTTCTCAAGTTACCCAATTTATCTTCTTAGGCCCAAATGAATTTCTTTTCCTACATATTTACAGGAGACAAAAAATAGAGATAAATTTAATTCTTGCTTTCCAAATCTTTGTTCAAAATTAAAAGATATCTCTTGAAATCTTGAGATATTTCAATCATGCAAATTATTTTCATAATTTGCTGCAGTCTCTTCACTATATAAGAAGGATCTGGGGTATTTAATTTTTTCATCAATAGAACGTAAGACACTTACGATTTTGATTTCTTTTCTTATTTTTTTTCGAAGAGTTATTCTCCTTTGCTGCAATCCTTGCATTGCCTATTATTAGTGTAAGTGCTCAATCCATTTTTTTTTTAAATCTGCCTCTTTATTTCTTTATGCGAGCAATTTTGTAATGATATTCTGTTTCCCATTACTGTGCACTTGCTTTTATATATATATATATATATATATATATATATATATATATATACTTATATATATACTGTGCGTTCCTCTGTATATTTGCACTCTTGCACTCTCCTTATCGACCTCGTCATTCTTCCTCTTCGAAAGAATCGACGGCAGGCCTCGCCCCTTTCAATGGAATTTACGCTGGTCCCTTTGAGTTGCCCATTTAAGTTGTCCCTCGGTTGCTCCTTTCGATTGTCCCTCGGTTCAATTGCCGGTTTCGATTGTCCATCGGTTGTTCCTTTAATGGAATTAGAGTTTGTCCCTTGGTGGTGGAATTGCCGTTGTAATGACACAAGTAGCCATCTGCCTGTTACATGGGAACCTTGCCAACTTGTCGCGTGCACTGCCCTCGTCGACCACCAGCGGCTATCGTTCCTTTTCTAGCATGAGCTCTGGCGGCGATCTCCGGCTCTATGGGTGGTGAAGAGAGACGACAATGGAAAGTGTGCGTGACCTTATGTTCGCGTCCCTACTGGCTGGGCGTCGCTGCGACTTCTGGACGAGTGCGAAGCAGGCGGGGACTTGCGCCCTTTTTTTTTTAGCATCGAGGTCGTACCTTTTTCGTCGGCAACAACGCGCAACGGTGCGCCATCGAAGGACCAACGGCCAATCGTGACAGCTCGTGATTGATTCTCCAATGGCGAGTGCAGCCGTGACGTGGGAACGCGCGTACGAAGGAGGGGTTCCGTCGGCAGTGAGGTGTGATAATGGTGGTGCGGATCCAGGCGCGAGCAATGATGGATGAAGTTTAATTCCGGCGTGAAACATGGTACTGCCGATGATGGGAATCGGATCTGGCACAGCTTGGTGAGGCTGAGGGCGTTCATCCCATCTGGGTGAAGCTAAATTGGTTGTTCGCGTCGATCGCTGGCTGAAAATTGGTGAGCCATTGCGACTGGGACGCCGTGAACAGCAAAGTGAGGAGATGATGCGGCTGGAGAGAAGCAACACGCGACGGAAAGATTGGGCGGCGACCGATGCGCCTTGACGGTGCTGGCGTCGCGGCGGATCTGGTGGCGGCTGCAGCGCGCGATGGCGCGGCGATCTCCCGGCGGTCGAGAGTGGTGGCTGAGTAGGTTTGCGACTTCCAGTGGTGTGCTCTTCGGCTGGATTTGCAACGATCAGAGCGGCGATCTGTTGTGGGGCGGCAGCAACCGATCCGGCGGGAGGCGACGGCAGCTACGCGTCGGCGGGGGCGGCGAGATGCAGCGAGGATTTCTCTGGCGGCAGTAGCGCACGCAACGGATCGGCGGTCGGGGGACTGGTGGTGTGGTGGATGGTGGTACGTTGACGATAGCGTGGCGTTGTGGCTCGGATCTTTGATGAACAAACGGCGGTGATGGGAGGATCGCGGCGGTGGAGTCGCGATTTTCGTCGGCGAGCAGCGACGGGAAACATGTCGGTAATCCGTGGCATGATAAGGCTCCGACGTGAACATTGATAAGGAGCTTTCTTGATTCTGGAAGAAGGAACCCCGTCAATCTTTTGGGGGAAAATTGCTTTCCTCCAATTTTGACCCGAACTTCCTAATTTTGACTTTTAAATGGGCCTAACGACCATGACAGATGTATTGGGCTCAAAGATTGAACATTTTTATGGCCCAAATATTTCATGCGAAGGCCTTGTATTTTATCCATCAAGCCTGTTTTAGGCTTCCACAAAAAAAAAAAAAAAATTGCTGACGAAAGCCTTTTATTAATTAACCAAGAATTATATCCAGCAACCCCACTTTGACTAATGTCTCTCCACTTTGCCGTTTTTTTTTTTTTTACTCCCACTTAGCTTGATGGATTTAATCCTATTTGGGCCTATTGTTTGACTCACTAGTCAATTTGGGCTTGAGACCCACCATTGTAATTTGAGCTCCTTTATCTATATTGGATTAATTATTTAGCAAATAAGTCACGTGGACTTATGTTCATGTTAGTTTCGATCCTATTATTTAGCAAATAAGCCGTGTGGGCTTATGTTCATGGCAACTTTGACTTCATAAGTGGGTTAACTGCTTAGCAAATAAGCTACATGGGCTTATGTTCATACCAATTTTGATCCAATTATTTAACAAATAAGCCGTGTGGGCTTATGTTCATGCCAATTTGCTTTGGAATTAATTCTCATTACTTTTGAGCTCCATGCATTCAAGCTTGTACCAACAATTTGGGCCGCACCTCTTAAATTTAATTCATGTAATTTGGGCTTAGTTTATCAAGCTCAAATATGAATTAATTTAATTGCTCCTTTTAATATTTAGGTCCTTCCTATCATATGTTTAATTTATAATTTCGAATTTAATAATTAACTGACCCATGAATTTATTTTGGACCTTTTAATTAATTAAATCCAAAAAATATAAATTAATTTGAACTTCTTTTGCTGATATATTTCCCCATATATTTCTTGCAGTTCAACTTCAAGATGGTTTACCTCGATAGTATGGTCATAGACTCCAATAAGCGTCAACTGATGATTCTTGACAGTAAGAACTCGCCATCAAATGGAGCAACTTATCTTCCGATTGAGAGACCTCTGATGGTTGCACTTATCGAGAAACATCATCATGAGAGTAGCGAATTTGGTCTAGAGACTTGGACTAAAGACCTGGACTTGGGTGAAACCAAAGTTGCAGCTTTGAGAGCGACCAACCATGTTAAAGAAAGAAACAATGGCCATTTGCCCACATTAGGGCGCAAAATAATTAACGGCGATGCGGCGTGGGGCAAGTTAGTAAACTTTCTCGGGGAATTCCATTACACTCCCGGATATTGGGAGTGGACTGAAGTTGTTCTCAGCAGATATCGCTCTGATCTTGAGAAAACAAGGATTTATGACCCTATTTTTGCATCTTTATTCACGTATGACTGCAGTCGTGAACTCATCAAAGCCTTTTGTGAAGCGTGGTGCCCCATTACCAATACCTTACTCATTTCCTTTGGAGAAATGTCGATTTCTCTATGAGATTTGTATAATTGGACGGGATTACCGCTTGCTGGTCACTTATATGAAGAAGTTGTACCTGACAAGCCCGAACTCTTCAATGAACGTGACGCCGTCAGCTTACGCATTACATCTAGTTGTCGATATTTGCTGCACGCTTACCATAAACTTCGTAGTCTTGACGATAATGGTTTTGTTTCACTTATCCGATGGGTAGACTTTTGGTTTTGTCGTCCTATAACATACAAGAAACCCCCTGCACGTGTAGAGAAGAGGAAGAAGAACCGCCGTAAGAGGACACACAATCCCAAGGGGACCATGGCGATCACATGAAATGGACCTCTGCTATAGAACCATTCAAAGTGCTTGGTATTGATGCTACGCAACAAGACGAGACGTATCTAGCTGCTCATCTGGCCTGCTGGCTCTGCTCCTTCGTACTCCCTACCGATGAAGTAGATTTGATACGTTCTGGTACCTTTAAGGTGGCGAGTTTGATGTTCGTAGGAAAATCAGTTGGACTTGTCGCTCCAATTTTGACAAGCATCTATAGCGGTTTGAATAAGATTTCAAACGAGATTAGACCCTGAAGTGAAGTCAACATTTCCCGTGCATTTTGTTTTTACATGGTTGGCTCACTATTTCAATACTCATCATCTGAATCCTCATGAATTGAAAGTTTCTTTAATGGTGACTTATTCAGGCGAGAATGGAGCCAAGTATTTTACTCCAGCTAATGCTCACAAGAGGCTTCAAAACGGAAATAATGCTTCCTTATTTCGTAATGTTCGCCAAAGAAAGGACCCGGTGAAGTATGTTGACACTGATCAAGCACTTTGGCGCGACTGGAGCTTCTTCATTGCTATTCGTACGCATTATCTCACCCTGCGGCAGAATGGAGACTTTATCATTGAACCTTACAGCCCACATCGATTTAGCCGTCAGTTTGGCTTTTATCAAAGTGCAAAGCTCGGGGCCCAAACTGCTGCCAGAGATATTGATGTACTGCGGAAAACACCCCTCCTAGAAGATTCCATTGCTGATGAATTAAAGAGTGTTACACAAGCTTTAGAAGACGCTCGAGATGAGTTATCCACTATGAATATTTCTTATTAGCTTGTATTGAACCATTTAATTTCAATGTCCTTTTTTGTTCTGAACTGTAATGATAATATCAATAAAGTTCACCTTTTTCCTTTATTTTTTTCTTTTTCTTGTTCATCATTGCATCTTTAGTTTGCTTTACTACCTTTTTATATTTACTCGTTGCCTTCATACTTTAATTTGCTTCACAAACTTGATGCGAATAAACAAAAACATGACTGAACTTAACAAAGTGCTAAGCTGCCTACGTACCTCTTTACAGAAGATCAAGTCATTACGTAGTACAAAGGGACATAATTTGGTTTGAATCGGGGGTGCCGTGCACATTTTATACTCATGCGGGCCAGGAGTTTGTCGTACACATTTTATACTCGTGCGGACTAGGAGTTCGTCGTACACAGTTTATACTCATGCGGACCAGGAGTTTGTCATACACAGTTTATACTCGTGCAGACTAGGAATTTATCGTACACAGTTTATACTCATGTGGACCAGGAGTAACATGTAGTTTAGGCTCATACGTCAAGGAGCGTGGTGTCTTTGTATTTGTTTACGCGTAGTAGCGTTTCAAAAATTTTTCATTTATGGGGCCAATGTTCACGCCATCTTCCGAGATCAATTTGTACACGCCATTTGTGTAGGCTTCTTTCACAACATGAGGGCCATTCCATTTGGGTAGAAATTTATTCCCAACTCGATGTGTGACCACAATAGGCCTCCTCACAGCAAGTACCAAGTCGCCAACTTGAAAAGAACGTGCTTTCACCCTTTTGTTGAACGTTCTGGATAGGCGAGATTGATAGCACTCGAGTCTTTGTTGTGCCTCTAGTCTCTTCTCATCTAATGCCTCTAACTCTTGAATGCGCAACTTTGCATTTTCCTCTTCGGTTAAGCCTTCTTGTATGGTCATCCTCAAAGATGAGATCTGCTTTTCGAGATGTACCACAACTTCAATACCATAAACCAAAGAATACGGAGTAGCCTGAGTGGGCATTCTATAGGTGGTGCGGTACGCCCATAGAGCTTCGCTTATTCTTTCATGCCAATCCCATTTCGACTTGGAGATAACTTTCTTTAACAAACTGCACAAGGTTTTGTTGAATGCTTCGGCCAGACCATTGGCAACTACGTTGTACATTGACAATTTTTTTGTTTGAAGTCGAACTTCTCGCACAACTTATCGATCCAACTGTTGATGAATGGCTTCCCATTATCTGTGATGATGTAGCGAGGAACACCATATCTGTAAATGATGTTGATTCGAATGAAATCAGTAATATTTTCTTTCTTCACTTCCCTTAAAGACACATCTTTGGCCCATTTGGAAAAGTAATCGGTGGCAGCAAGGATGTAGAGATGACCACCAGAAGATTTTGTGAGAGGCCCCATCACATCTAATCCCCACGCATCAAAAGGCCATGAAGTGACAGTTGAGTGCAGAGGTTCCGGAGGTTGATGGATCAAATTCCCATGGAACTGGCAGGCTTGACATTTTTGTGCATACTTCATGCATTCTTTCACCATTGTGGTCCAATAGTAACCCATTCTTTTGATTCTGAAATGCAACTTCGACCCAAACTGATGGACGCCACAAATTCCGAAATTAGCTTCTTCCATTGCTTGAGTAGCTTCTTCTTTACTCAGACATCTCAAGAAAACTCCATCAAAAGATTTTCTATAAAGTGTCCCTTTGAAATAGATGAAACGAGGTGCGCGACGCCGAATATCAACCCTTTTGCGTGGATCACTGGGCAACTTATCATACTTCAAATAATCCACTAGTGGTTGGCGCCAATCCTCTTCTTCAATTTCGAATACTTCCACCACATGATTTTTAACTTTTTCATAATCATCATCTTCGAAGATTGGTGGTACAACCTAAATTTTACACACCGAAATTTGAATTTGCGCCTCTGGCATAACTATAGTTGATGCTAGTTTAGCAAGGGCGTCAACTTGTTTATTCTCTCTTCAAGACAGATGTTCGATATCAACATCACCAAGCCAATCCATGAGCTTTTGAGCATACTTGTGGTATGGGAGCAACTCAGGCTTCCTCACTTCATACACTCCTAGTAGTTGGTTTATCACAAGTAGCGAATCACCATACACCCTAAGGTGTAATTGCTTTATATCGACGGCCATCTCCAAACCAAGTATGAGTGCTTGATACTCTGCCACATTGTTAGAGCAATTTTGTGTTAAAAAATGAATATGGTAAAACCTCACCACTGGATGTTACAAACACGACTCCAGCATCGGCTCCTCCTCTATGAGAAGCTCCGTCAAAGTACATCTTCCAAGGAGAAGCTATCTCCACAGCGAAAGCATCTTCATCAGGGAGTTCATCAGACAGTTCTCATTTGGCAGACATTGGATGATCAGCTAGAAAATCTATCAATACTTGTCCTTTTATGGCCTTCTGAGGGACGTATATAATCTCAAACTGTTGGAGTTGGAGATACCACCTGGCAAGCCGATCAGAGAGTACTGGCTTTGACATGATAAACTTTAGTGGGTTGGCTTTCGAGACTAGCCGAACTGTATGAGTTTGGAAGTAATGTTTCAACTTCTGAACCACGAAGATAAGAGCTAAGCAAATCTTCTCAATAGGTGAATATTTCAACTCGTTTGGAGTCATGGTTCTACTTAGATAGTAGAGAGCAGTTTCTTTGCCATCATCATTATCTTGTGCAAGTAAAGCTCCAACAGAACGCTCTTGAGCAGCTAGGTAGAGAATTAGTGAATGTCCGGGTATTGGTGCACACAACACTGGTGTTTTTATCAAGTACTCTTTAATGCTATTGAAAGCATTATTGCAAGCTTCATCCCATTCGAATATGTTGCCTTTCTTCATGAGATGACTAAACGGTTGGCATCGACCAACCAAGTTTGATATGAATCTTCTCAAGTATGCCAACTTTCCTTGCAGACTTTTGAGTTCATGTATGTTCCGAGGCATATGCATCTTCATGATTGCATCAATCTTTACTTTCTCAATCTCGATTCCTCGACGGCGAACAATAAATCCAAGAAATTTTCCCGATGTAACTTCAAATGCACACTTGAGTGGATTCATTTTGAGTTGATGCTCCCTTAAACGTTCAAACACTCGCCTTAAATCATGGAGATGATCTTTCTTTTTCTTTGTTTTTACCACGATATCATCAACGTAACATTCAACGATCTTATGAAGCATGTAATCAAATATCTTTTGCATAGCTCGTTGATAAGTGGCACCAGCATTCTTCAAGCCAAATGGCATGACATTGTAGCAATATATTCCTTTCGAAGTACGAAAGGTTGTCTTCTCTTGATCCTCAGGAGCCAGACCAATTTGGTTGTAGCAAGATGACCCATCCATAAATGAAAGGACCTCATGCCCAGTTGTTGCATCTATCATAAGCTCAGCAATTGGCAGTGGAAAGTCATCTTTCGGACACACCATGTTCAAATCCCTGAAATCAACACATACTCTAATTTGCCCATTTTTCTTTCTCACTGGCACGATGTTAGAAATCTATGTAGGATACTTTACTTCTCTGATCTTGCCTGCTTCAAGAAGCTTATTAACTTCATCCTCAATTAATGGAATCAACTCTGGTAGAAATCGACACTATATTTTCTTAATTGATCGAGTTTCCTTTTAATGGACAAGTGATGCACTGTGATTTTTGAATCCAAGCCTAGCATTTCTTTGTGCGACCATGCGAAGACATCTCTGAATTCTCGTAAAAGGCTGATATATTGTTCTTCTTCCTCAACACTTAGCAGGGCACTTATGTAGGTAGGACGTGGGTCGCTTTAGTCACCTAAGTTGATTTCTTTCAACTCATCAAAAGTGGCTTTCACACCCTCCTCAAATTGTGGAGAGGCATCATCGGCATCCACTTCCTCCACTTGAGAATCCTCAAGAGCAGTGATATGGTTGGTGGAAGCTACACTTTCTTTATCATCATCATTGTCTTCTTTAGTAAAGACAATTGTCTGTATCTTGGCCTTCAACACTCTTCCACATGAGACTGTCAAGATATTTCGCCTCTTCATGCGAGAAGGGATTCAACTTCGGAGTTTTGGAAAGCTAGGAGACTTGAAATTAATTTTCTTCCCACACTTGTTCTTTTCACACGGTCCGAGCCTTTCGAAAACACTTTCAAGCCTTTCGAAGATAGAGCTTTTCTTGATTTTCATTCCTCTTTCATAAAACATGTCTTCTGTGGACGAAGCTTCTCCCTCTATGATATAATTTGCATTTGCTCTTCTGATTGCTATGCGGACTGGCTTTTGAGGGATATATCCCAAACCTGGCTTAGCATTTTTGACAATGTGGCCACTATTTTTCAACACTTTCTGAGTAGCATTGATCCCATGTTCAGATGGGTTGATAGTCTCTTGAGGCAACTTGCTTGTCATCGATTTCTCCTTCGGTTCATAACCGGCCTTCTTGAGGAGTTTGAAAGCTTGTGGGCCATATGACTTGACTATTTCTGCTTCAAATACTTTACCGTGTTAGGTCTTTACTCTTTCAACAGGACGTACGAATCCTTTGAGGGAGGAGAAGAAGTCTTACCTTCATCAATTTTTGTTAAGGGCAACGTCAACTCTTCCAAGGCCTCAAGCTTTTCTTTGTTCTTCTTGAGAGTGGTGGATGATGTGCTACCTTCATCATTTACTTGTTTACTGCCCCCATCATTTTGTGATGGGGCTTTTTCGCGCTTCACTTTCTTTATATTCTTGAAGAAAAACTTAGCATCTGCAAAGTAAGTTTCAGCTTCAGTAAACGACTTATCATCACTGAACACCCTTTTCACGTTATTGTCTTCGCTATATTTGAAGCATTGGTGTAATGTAGAAGGGATCACAAAATTCTCATGCAGCCATGGGCGCCTCAAGAGCATGTTGTATGAAGTTTTTGCAACGATAATATGGAAGAGCACTGTTGATTTCATCTCATCGATCATCAAATCAAGAACAATCGTGCCGAGAGTTCTTTGCCCTTCATGGTTAAACCCTTGGATCATCAACCGGCTATGGTTAAGTTCATCCGTTGGTATTTCTAACTTCTTCAACATCCTTAAAGACATGATATTCACTGCTGAGCCTCCGTCAATAAGTATACGCTTTACTTGCAGCCCTTGCGTATAACCAGTTATAAATAGAGGTCGGTTATGAGCATGTGAACCCAACAACATGTCTTCATCTGTGAAGGTCACCTTCATAGAGTAAACTTTTTTCTTATCCTCAACTCGTTCATCTTCACTTCCTCCTCACTCACCACGTGACACGAGCTTTCATCATGAATTTCTTTTTACGAAAGTGAAGTTTGCGGCTGCTTCATCCTCTAACACAATTTTTCCCTCCTTGGCTAGTTGCATGATCTTTTCCTTGAAGATGAAACAATCATGAATGGGATGACCCACCAATCTATGGTATTTGCAATATTTTGGGTCATTGGTTCGATTGGCTTCCTCTAGGCATTTCATCTCAGGGAGTTCGATGAGTTTGTTTTTCATAAATCATCGAATATGCCAGAAACATCGGAGTTCAGGAATGGATACTCTTTTTCTTGCATCTCCTTCAGGGTTAACCTTTTTTGCCCATACTCTTGAGCAACTTGTTTCCCCTTGTTTTTCTTGTAATCTCCATTCTTTCGAACCATGACAGTAGCAGTGTTTGTGGCTATTGATTCTTTGTTGGAGTTTCTGGCATAAGGCTTGCCCCTTTTTTTAGCTTCTTGTCTATCTTTGGACTTGTAAGAATCCGACATTGGCGAGTTCTTGATTCCACTGGTAGCCATGCTCAATTCCATGTCATGTGCTCTCATAGCCAACTCTTCAAAAGTCTTTGGCTGAATCCCTTTGAGGATGTAGAGTAAATTTCATTCCATCCATTGGATGCACATTTCGATAGCAGACTCTTCGGATAATCGGTCCTTACAGTTTAAACTCAAATTTATCCATCAATTGATATAATCAATCACATGCTCTTCCTTCAATTGGCGAGTATTAGTTAGCTCAGTCATGCTAACGGTTCTCCTTGTGCTGTAGAAATGATTGAGAAATTCATGCTCCATTTGTGCCCAACTGTCAATGGATTCAGGTTGCAAGTCGATATACCAATCAAAGGCATTTCCTTTGAGAGAGCGAACAAATTGCCTCACCATATGGTCTTCATAAGTACCAGCGTCATTGCATGTCTCAATGAAGTGTGCCACATGTTGTCTTGGGTTTCCCTTGCCATCAAATTGTTAGAATTTGGGAGGCTAATAACCAGCTGGCATCTTTATGTTGTTTACTCTTTTTGTGTATGACTTGACATAAGTGACGGTAGGCTTGGAAGTCTCCTCAAACCTTTCTTTTATAGTTCCAAGTATAATATCCTTGAGTTGATCCACTTGGAGCATTCCATCAGCCGAAAGTTGCACTCCCCTTTCAGTTTACTCTTTTTCAGTAGTTTGGTGTCTTGTGAACTCTTCCACCTCACTTTCGTCCACAACTCATTTTCCGTTTGCATGGCTAGTCTCCGCAATGTCTCTTTTTCCATCAATTGGGAGATCTTTGTATCTTGAGCTTCTATGTGTTTTGTGAGCCCTTCGATAGCTTTCATCATATTTGCTAGTTGTTCCTCAATAGTTGTAGTGCCTGCCATCATTACTGGAGCTGCACTTGAATCAGATGAAGAGCTTGAAGATGAATGAGGGTGTGAGCATGCAGAGTCTTCATCACTATCCTCCTTCATGGGTGGATGTTTTCTCGATGCCACTTCGACCGAAAAGTTGGATCCAGAGGAGGCCTCCGACTTAGCTTTCTTTGACATACTCCTTGTGACAATAGCAACATATTCATTTAATGAATCGGAGAGCTTGGAAGCAACAGTCCTTCCCACTGTGATCTTAATAGGAGTCATGTTGTATTTTCAAGCTTGTAGAGAGAAGAGATGAGAGGTAGAGATAGTCCCACTGGGCGTGCCAAAATTTGTAACAATAAATTTTGTATTTATAATAAAATAAATACAAAAGAATTACAATAATAATCCAGTTGGATTGAACTTGATAATTAAGGAAACAATCTCTATCTATCCTCTGATTCTTCTCTCGAACCAATTTGGACTTTGACTTGACTTATGGGTTGACCGCGTTGATTGTGTTGACCGCGTTAACTTTGTGGGTTGAGTCGGATCTTCATTTGAAGCTTGTCCGAGTTCAAATTTGGGACTTTGTAACGTTTATTCTGAGGCGTCGAGCCTTTGTTTAGATTAAACGTGTTTGATGTGAAAACACTCGATCTGGGGGGCTTAGCACCTTAATCCCGGGTCGTATATCATTCTTCGCCTTGAAGATCTTGAGGAGCGTTGCTCGTGTTTCAATCTCTTCAGAGTGTCTGTATCTTCAGATGCTTCAGTGTGTTCCAAATGAAGGGATGAGACCCCTTTATATAGGTGAGAGGTGAAGAATCCATCATTAATGTCTTGCATTCTGATTGGTCCACTCTATTTGGGTCAAATCCTGCGGGCTTGGACCTCCACTTGTTTGGGCTGTAATCAGACCTATTTTATTTGGGTCTGATTTAATTTATATGAGCTTGTTTGGCTTAAGTCATGTCTCATTTGACTTGAGCTTACTTGACTTGGGCCGGACCTCATTTAATTTAAGCCTTAATTTGATTTGTTGGGCTTAAATTCATTATCAATTATTTATTAATCTATTTTTAGGAATTAATTTATTTAAATTTCAAAATAAATTAATAATTGATATTTAATCAAGAAAATTCATGTGTCACCATTTAATTGTAACGTAAATTTTAATTGTTTACAGTCTGTTCGAAGAGGGGTGAGTAATACTAATTAATTTATCACTAGATCAGTAATATTTCAACAGTAATGATCGAACACTTAATTAACCTTAACTAGAAGTAAGAAATGTTGTTTTCAACACTATGCTAATACCTTACTCTCTCCCGTCCTTTCAAATTATCAATTTTCTCATTTTTGACGTAATAAATTCTCTTACATTTTTTATATGCATGTACACAACCACACACATTAATATAATTAGTAATATATCTTTGATGAAAGCCCTAATATATTAAAGATATAGTTTTTCTTTTTAATATAATATATAGTATGTGTATAATGTTTTATGTATATCTATAAATAAAAATTACTTTGAATTGTAAAAATAATAAGATAAAATAAGCTTTTAACTTTTAAGTCTGATCTGTATTCTTAAAAGATTTAGGTTCGAGTCTCTAAAAATCATATCAATAGAATCCGAAACCGAAGACAATCGAGTCGGCTCCGATTCGATTGGGGCAATTTATTTTTACTTTTGACCGGGTATGGTTCGGGTTTCGGGAAAAATCGAAATTTTTTTAATAGAAACGGGACGGAGATGATATTTACATTCCCGCCCCGAAATATATATGTAATATATATATATAAAAAAATAATGTATATATGATGCGCGTTTTCTTTGCACGCAAAATTAATCACCAAGTATTAAGAATATCAATTGCAGTTTAAGCAAGCGACCATGTGAATATCGAACTCAAAGGACGACATATTATCAATTTAATTATTTACTAAATTAATTAAGACGTAAGGCAATAACATTTTGAGGTTTGAATTATTAAACTACTAAAAATTAAATTAAATAACAAATAAAATAAAAGATCACTCAAAAAATACGAAAGTAGATCAAGTAGGAGAATAGGTAACTCTAGGATAATCCAGTTTCACTCATTAATTTCTCTTTCATGCGACAGTGTCCGACTCTGCCTTATGGAATATGGATTCATCACTAAACCATGCATATATACTCTATAGATACAAGTAAACATGCGTGTAACACGTGTGAATAACTTCGGAGCAAGAGATATAATTCCACCCCCTTTCTAGGTACTATCAGTATCAATTATTTTCCTGGCCAATTGGTACTCTAACCCGATATGATCTCCCTTTATAGGTACTATAAAATTATCCTTTTTATACTACTTAATAACCCGAATTCAATTCAATTAATAAGTATTCATATATGATAGTTCTAATAAAGCTTCGGAGTCTCTCACTTAGAATCATAACATGTAATCCTGCTCAGCAGTGAACGCACTCAATCAATAACCAAGATATATATTCAGACTCTACATAACAGTTAATGATGCACAAAACGACGGTGAGTATGAATTAAAAAGGCACAATCATATATAAAATAAATCCACAAGTAGTGTTGTACGGAGTTTATACATGAAAGTTCAATTAATTGGTAAAAACATTCACAACCATAGTTCTACCAAAAAGACTCTAGCTCATGATGTTACGAAGAACAATCATGGGGGTTGGATAGATCTTACCCATATGTCCGAAAAATTAGAAAGTAGAAGAAAAGAATTAGAAAAACCTTTGGTGTAGAAGCCTCTTTCCTTCTCTCTTCCGTCTCTTCAATTCCTCTTGGTTCTTCTCTTGATTCCACGAACGAATCTTCAAAGTGATGGGTTGATAGAGGAAAGGATGTAGATGATGGTTGGGGGGTGATCCCCTTGTGGGGTGTAGGATGGATTTGTGGCTCTCTCCAATCCGTATGCTATTCTCATCAATAATGATGTGATCTACATCCCCTTTTATACTTGTGAGTTCTCCTTATGGACATTGGATGAGCTTCTTCTTGGAAAACACAAAAATACATGCAATGGGATGTAAAACACGCGACACACACTGAGTGGTGTAAAAACACGCACAAATTCGGAAATTCTCGCAGGCAGCTGCGCGACTTCACGATTTTGAGCATAACTTCCTCTTCAAAACTTCAATTTGAGTGATTCTTGTACTCTTTTCCTTGACTTTCTATCAATATAAAGAAATCACAAAAAATCAAAGATTTGAAGGTGTAACAAGACATAGAAAGTGACACAGCCGTTCTGTTCGGCACAGCTTGCGCGATGTCACCATTTTGATCATAACTTTCTCGTTTTGATTCTGATTGGGGTGTTCTTTACGCCAAAACGATCCTCTTTTCAGTGCCTTTCCAACCATGTATGACACATCCCGTTCAGAGCTCCACA
Organism: Pogostemon cablin; assembly: GCA_023678885.1. Taxonomy (NCBI): domain Eukaryota; kingdom Viridiplantae; phylum Streptophyta; class Magnoliopsida; order Lamiales; family Lamiaceae; genus Pogostemon; species Pogostemon cablin. Next base: position 26,850,962 of record CM043004.1, on the reverse strand, counting down.
AGAATACAGAAAAATTACACAAATTGGATATGCGTTTTTCAGCATTCATACACAAATTGTACATTTTCTCCAACTTGGCACTTTTAATCCTTTTTTTCACCTAAAACACAATAAAACACCTCAAGTGCACCTTTTTCTCACATGTATCGAATATAAGATACTTGTGCTAATATATAACAATAATACTCAACAAAAAGGTGTTAAATTGAACAATCAAACACGTTTATTTTCACTCTCATCAATATACACGTATACTCCATATATTTTTTTATGTATTTCAATTTTTTTAAAGTAATAATTTCATTATTTTTAAAATAATGGAGTATAATTTTTTTAATAAATTTAAAAAAAAATGGATTTCGGTTGGTGGATACCAACATCGACACGGGTGGTGATGGGGTGCAAAATTAATTCCCGTCGGGATATGAAGCGGGTTCAAGAATAAAAATCTTCAATCAGTTCGGGAATAGTATTGTTAAAAACCGCCTCATACCCGCCCTATTGCCAATCTTAATAAAAGGACCGTCTAAAGCCTATCGATATTTAAATAGACCTAAATTTTTTTAGAGAAAGATAGTTCTATTTCCATCCTAAATTCAAGTAGATCCGTAATTATATATGTATAATTTTTTATTTATATAGCTTTGCTTTAAAACTGTTTCACGTAAGGACTTACGTGAGAGTTGAGACAGATAAAAGTGATAATTTTTTTTAAATGAAAAGTAATATCTTGAAAAGTAATAATGCTATTTCATTATTATATATAAATGTGATAATATTTTATAGCAAAAATAATAATTAATATAAAAAGAATAAAATGATCTCACATGTGACTGAGCAAGGCCCGTAAAAATAATATTCTTATTAATTAAAGTGTATACATTTTAAAACAAAATATTATACCCTTACTTTTAAATTTCAATTTTTATTTACTATTTATTTAGAGTTTGACACGAAGCAATTCAGACTTTATAGTTTCTAGGACAGCGATTGAATCATGTGAACATTAGTACTTCTGGTACATTTAATTAATCGGTAATTAAAAGATCATTAGTGATTTTAAAAATTTTTAAATACTTGTCGAAGAATTAGTATTAATTTGAACTAACTAATTATCTTGTATTAATAGCAACCTCAAATAACTTAAAGGTGGGCTAATTAGGCTGTCAAACAAATCTATTACTAGAACTCAAACTTCTATCTCAACTTATCACAATTACACGTAATGAAAGTATTAATTATTTTTCATAAATTTGTTGTCCGACCATGAAAAGTTTTCGTGCTCCATTTATATTCTTATATATAATTGATATTTAAAAAAATATATAAAAATAAATAATGGTCAATCATCAAAATAATTAAAGAATAATATTATTTTTATATATAAGAGATTATGACTCTTTAAAATAAAGTCTTTTTAGAAGAAAAAAAATGCACTTAATATTTTAAAGAGTAATAATTTATGATAAGAAATGCTTATGTCCTATTCTATTGAAATGTCTCCAATTATATTTTGGAACTCAATTAATTTATTTAAAATATCTTCAAAAACTTGTAATACATTATATATTGGTATTATTCCATCTTTTATTTATTTTATATGGAGTATGTACAAACACATAAACACAAATTTTGAGAAAAAATTAATAATTAAAAAGAACATGTTTAGCAAAGGTAAATAAAATATTTAAATCATAATCTACTTTAATTTAATTGTGGGCTCTCCAAGTCCAATCATTTTAGTTTGAGGGGTAACTTACTAAGTGAAATAGTTATATGGTGAGTTTTTTTTAGAGTCAAATTAAGAAAATTAAAAGGATTTTTAACATATACATATGAAAAATTATTACTAAAATATAGAAAAATTACAATTTATGATTCCACATGAATCCCTTCCACATGGAAAAAAATCACCCCTAGTCCCCCTTTTAAAATATCTAATCATAAAGTTGCTTCATGATTCATTTTTATTTATTTATTTATAAAGTAGGAATTAAGAATGTGAGGCCATTAGGCCCACTGTGGTGCCCCATAAGATATGAATTGCCCTCAGCGGCGCCCATCATATGGCCAATATATCATAATAATATCTCTCTTTATATTTGTAGTATTGTATCTAAATAATTTATTGGTACTAAAATAATCATTATTCAATCGTAAGGATATACAATTGGCCATGAAATGGAATCCCTTGATGTTCAATTTCTTACAGTATTACTGTTATTAAGCTTTTGAAATAATTTGAGCATGCTCCCATATACTTGATTTTATTTTATTTGGGAAGCTATATTTTAACGATTCTATTAAAAATATATATTTAACTAATAACTGAATTATCTTTTTTGAAAAAATGGAATGTGGGCCGCAACGAATTATGGCCCAATGTTCTGTCAGTCCATTAAATTTTACCCTAATTACTAGTCGAGTTCTGCGAACAGCTGAAAACTACTGGGCCTTAAAAATTAAGAAAAGAGGCAATCGGTGGACACAGCTGGGCCTATTGAAGCCCCAATAAATGCTAATCCCAAAACCCAACTATATATTCAGCCCAAAAAGGAAAAACAAAAAACATACTCCCTATATCATAGAGAGTCCACCGAATCGGGTTTACACTGGTTGTAAACCATGTGATTCCCTTCCATCTATTATTTCCTATGTATTGTTAGGGTTTAAATAAATTATTCCAATTCTATTATTCTCTCCGTTCCGATCAAACATCATCATTTGTTTTTTGCACGTAGATTAAAAAGTATTATTACTTTATGTAAAGTGTGTAGGTGTATTAGAGAGATTTGATGGGTAGTGGTGAACAATTAGTGGGTCTTTTTTACTAAAAGAGAAAAATGATACAATTTGGCAGGATGCCCAATATAGTAAAATGGTGCTATTTGGGCGGGATGGAGGGAGTATATCCTATGTATTGCTAATGTTTGAATTAAAGGAGACTACATGGTTTATATCGTGAAACCGATTTGCACAAGTATTTGTCTAAATCATAAAACATGACCCAATGAAAGTACTCCCTCCGTCACAGTAAATTACACAATAATAAATGTATTATTGTATGCGGAGTTTAAGAAAATTATTATTTTATGTATAAAGACATGTAAAGTTATTAAAATGTGTATAAGAAGTGTACAATTTAAATAATTTAATAAAAAAATATGTGTAAAATTATTGAGATGTGTGTAAAAAGTAAATAAAATTGCAATTTTTTTTTTCATTTTTCGAAATATATATAAGTGTTGAAATAGATTAAAAAAAATAAAAATTTTCAAAAATTAATGTAACGGAGGAGGGAGTATAAAAGCGGAAGCCCATTGAAATATAGTTAAAATTTATTGAATTAATTATCTCCAAATGCACTTTATAATATTTTTAAATCGATATTTTCTTTTGAAATATATATATAGATGAAAATGGATAGACCAATTATTAGATTAATTTTATTATTTAAGTAAAGTATGTTTATTTATAATTAATTAAAGTATATCTATAATAATAACATAACACCTAAAATTATAGTTTCATACATTATTTATCATATTTTAAAATAACATACTTTAATTATCTCCAAATGCACATTATAATATTTTTAAATCGATATTTTCTTTTGATATATATATATATATATATATATATATATATATATATATATATATATATATATATATATATATATATATATATATATATATATATACCAATTATTAGAGTAATTTTATTATTTAAGTAAAGTATGTTTATTTATAATTAATTAAAGTATTTATAATAATAACATAACACCTGAAATTATAGTTTCACACATTATTTATCATATTTTAAAATAACATACTTTAATTATTAGTAAATAGTCATATACTTTAATTATATAATAATAATCCTACTTTAATACATGTTACAATAGATTTAAAGAAAAAAAATAAAAAAATAAAACACTAATAGTAAGAATAATAATTAAAATACACTAGCAGCCAAATGTTGTAGTTAGAATAATTAGAGAACATGTGTTCCAGTCTTCCAGAGGGCACTCGTGATGCGTCATCTCTCTTTCCTATTTCATTTTCTTCTCATTCAACTCTTAAATTATTATTTTTATAAATAATAGATTATTATTATTTAATTAAAAATCATTCATTAAATGAATTATAATTTATAGTAATTAAAAATAAATCATTTATCATATATAATTGTGATACTTTTAACCCGTCTATCACATACTCTCCCCGTCCCATAGAGGTTGATATAATTTTTTTGGGTACGGAGATTAAAGAGTATAATAATTTAATGCAAAGTGGAGTAAAGTGAAGTGAGAGAAATAATATTTAATGTGTAGTGGGTAGTTGTATTAGAGGTGATATGTGGGGCCCATGAGAATAGATTAATTGTTTTTTGTGTGGGTCCATATATTAAAAAGGAAATGTGTCAACTTTAGTGGGACAAACCAAAAAGGAAAGTGTGTCAACTTCTATTAGACGGATGTAGTATATATTTTTAGGCAGATTCTTGCGTGACCTTTGTCATGTATTACCCAACGCCACAACAACCGTTAGATATTAGCAAGAATAAAGGAACCATCGGATGAAATAAATTGGAGAACTTAGACAGTTGCCCGTAATCCTTTAAAATTAGCTATATAAATCTTTGGGTAGTTTTTTAATAAAAAATTATTTAAATTTGAATAAGTCAACGTCTTAAAATTGGATTGAATCGGCTGGTTCGATTGAAAACCAAACCCGACCCGGAACAAAAAAATGTATTACCCAACGCCACAACAACCGTTAGATATTAGCAAGAATAAAGGAACCATCGGATGAAATAAATTGGAGAACTTAGACAGTTGCCCGTAATCCTTTAAAATTAGCTATATAAATCTTTGGGTAGTTTTTTAATAAAAAAATATTTAAATTTGAATAAATCAACGTCTTATATATTTCATGAAATAACTTTCATGGTACAAATAATAAAATATTAATAATTTTTTTAATACAATGTGATATTTAATGTAAAATATCCTATTTATCCAAATAAAATATTTCATAAATAATTTATAAACAGATAATAAATGAATATTTTTTAAATAAATTATTGTATCAAATAAAATAGAAGGATTCACACAGATTTTTGCTTTTAAAGTTTAAAATTTATTACATAAAACATTATTTTTAATTATAATAACTTATATATTTAATAAGAAATTGATTTAATGTAAAAAAGTATCTTCAAATTTTGAATATTTTCAATTCAAGACCTGAAAAGTTTATATCATATTTAATAAATCTATTTTTACATTTTTTATTTCATCGAATCCCAAATGTATTTGCCAGAAAAATAAACAAATATATAAATAAAAAAATGAATATCATAAATTTACAATTAATTTTATAGAAATTATCACATTTGATCATGTAAGTATGTTAAAATCTTCATTTAGTCTTTTAACAATTGCGATTTTTAATTTTAGTTATATTTTTTTTTTACCAATTTTGGTCCCTCAAAACTAAAATTAGACAAAAATTTAACAAAGAATGATCAAATTAAAAATTGCAAATAATTTTAGAATCAAATGCAGTTTTTGAGATAATTTGATAAGATAATTAAAGGACCAAACATGACAATTTGATCCGAAGAAATTATAATTTCTCACCATATATCAAAATTATCACAATATTATAGAAAAATGTGTTCATGGATTTTATACTTAAGCAATGTTCTTAAAATTGGATTGAATCGGCTGGTTCGATTGAAAACCAAAGCCGACCCAGAACAAAAAAAAATGTATTTAGGGTTGAATCAAGTTGGACTAGGAAAATCGATTGAACCGGTCATGTGTATATATATATATATATATATATATATATATATATATATATATATATATATATATATATATATATATATATATATATATATATAATTTTCAAAAGAAAAATCAATTTAAAAAAATAACTATTTTTAATTATATACATTTTTTATGACATGTGATATTCAATTAATAAAAAAGTGAAAGTGACAATATTTTTAAAAAATGGATTATATTTTTAATAAAAATTGATAACTTATTATTATATGTAAAATATTCTTTTCGGCAATGTTCTTGCACAAGTCTGCCCTAAAAAGAAAATGTGATCATAAGCATAAAATATAGAGTTCAATTGTTGTGCATTTGATAAAAATATAGAGTTGATCTCTTGTGTCCCCAGGTGCACAAAGTGTATAAAAGTACAACATTTTGTTCTCAATGATATATTTTAATTAATAAGGGTACAACATTTTGTTTAAGGGGTATACATTTTTTATTAATATTTTTTTTAGAAAATAAAGGGTAACGTCTTTATACTAAAAAATATACAATTTAATATTAAAGTGTATGGCGCACAGTGTGTTTACAGGAACACACAAATTTTTGTCAAAAATACATGAAGTCATTTACTTATTACATGAAATATTCGAATATTAAAAAAAATAATAAATCTTAATGATAATTCATGAAAAAAAATATGAATACTAGAAAATCGGAAACTAAATATAAAGAACGTGGATGATGTGTCAATTAATCGAAAACATGGAATGAATTACGTACAATAGCTGATAAAATTTTGGGTCATATATTACATGGATTACGCAAGTAATCCCCGTATTTTTAACTTATCTTAAAATAATTTAATGTACTTATTTTCCATTTTTATTTTCACCATGCATGCCTTCACCACTTGCATCTTCTTTTAAATGAATTTAATTCAACGTGTTGACTAATTATATTTAATAAATAGTGAAAACTATGCATAACTAATTTTATTCAAAATTATTAAATATGCAGACTTTTAATATATTCTAGAAACAATTCGCAGTTGAAATTAACTCAAATTCCTTAATTCCCAATCTGGTCAGATTTTTAAAATTAAAAAAAAAAAACACACACACACATTGTGATTTTTAATTTGATGAGAATATAAGGAAAATTCAAGAAACAATAAATACAACAACGAGGATTTTGCCGCGTAAGAATATGTCAACTGATCCAACGGCTGAGATCAATCATTGAAAAATTTCCGAGAAACCGATGGTGGTTATTTTTTTTATATAATAATAATTTTCCATCCGCGAATGCTTTCAACCGTCCCAGCGCCTCATTTCAAATTGTTGCACCCTTCTCTCTCCTCACTTCTCTCTCTCTCCCACCCTCTCCCCTGGTTGGGATGCTTTGTTTGCATCATTGACTACAATACAAGGAATACATCCAGGTTATGATTGTTATTATTTTAATTTTCTTCGATTTCACGTATAGATTATGTCGATAGTTGTTGGAACACTGTCGTCTTGTCACTCGCGTTGGAATATTTGCGCATATTGTGATTTTTCGACGTTTTGTTCATGAACTACTACTGGTAATGTTTGATAAGAATAATGCTCACCAACGGTCACTTCATAAGAGATATCAATTACAATCAGATATGTTGGGTGATAATACTTGATTTTATTTTATTTTTGGTAGTAGCTATAATTTATGATTATGATTTCACACTTGGTAATTGTTTATAAATAGGATACGCCACTGTGAATGTAATCGTCTTGATTTCTCAGTCATTTTGTATTCCCTGTTCTCTAATAGAAAAAGTTCTCTTATTATTAGTTACACTATGAATTCAATTGTATTTCAATAATGTTCAATTATTAACTGTGGAATTTCTTATTTCTGTAGGCTAATTTATCTGTTAGAGCATTGGTGACATCGATTGAGGGATTGGTTCGTGTTGAAGAGAGTTGGTTTTGAAGAATATGCCATCATTTTGTCCTGCATTTATTCGAAACATGTTTCAGGTTTGTAATATTTTGTGCATTTTGCCTTTTCTTTTGTTATCTGGTCCGGGAGCATGCCTTCTTTACATATACATGCGCACATATGATTACGTGCGTTAACCTAAAGTTGTTCGATTTAGGTTTCAACTTTTTAAGAAGAAAAATTATGGTTCCTTATTAGTTGTGGTCCTTGTTGTGGATCTATGTTGTTTTCCGTGTATAGTTAAATCGATATAATGCATTTGGTTCTTACCTTTTTGGCTGATATATGGAGTAATTAAAACCTTTAGAAGTGATCATCTTAAATTGGCTGATGTATTTAATCCAAATACTTGAATATGAATGCATAAAGGAGGGTGGTAATTACCTGCCTTAATTGAAACTAATATCATTGAAGTTTATCATAAAATTTGGATGTAATCCTGTCATTTGAAAGTGTTCTTTAGAATTGACATGAAAGCAATAGTAAACCATTTTAATTTTGGTTGCAGTTTCACTTGGAATATCTATCTTTTAAGATTTTTAAAATTTTTTTTTTTCATTTTTTGAGGGGCTAGGATCGGAGGGAAGTTCTTGTCATCCTAATTTTTGTTTTTCTCATCTCAGTTTTATTGAATTGAAAATTTCTAAATTATCATCTTTAATTCACAACTGATGTAGTTGCATAATTTTCTTTATCAACAGGCAAGACAAAATGAGGTTGAGCTTGGATGCCGACACACAATTAAGTCTCATGGTGGACAAGTTGCGAGATTTCACAAGCATGACTGGCTGATACTGATATTACTTGCAGTCGTAGAGATCATGTTGAATGTCATTCACCCGTTCTACCGTTTTGTTGGGAAAGACATGATGACCGATCTTAGATATCCTATGAAAGAAAATACAGTGCCTATATGGACAGTTCCTGTAAGTTCTTTCAGTTCCTTGAGATTTCTATACACTTATTCATCAGATGGGGGAAAAATGAAGAAAATGTTATCAAAACCCATTGTTACTTGCTATGAGTATGATTTTCGTTAGTGGTAACTGTTGCTGATATATTACTGAGGGATGATTTTGTACATTTAGCTTTACGCAGTTTTGCTGCCCATTGCCATTTTCGTTCTATACTATATTCGGAGGAAAGATGTATATGATCTGCACCACAGTATACTAGGTAGTGTCATTTCTACGTTCTCCTTTTTCCTTATGATAATCGGATGATTGTGTAATTATACGCTGCCCCATATACCAATGTTAATAAGGGGACATTCAATATTGGATCAGCAGAGCAACTGAGAAATTAACTCCTAACATTCCTATGTCTGCCCTTCAGGTCTCTTGTTTGCTGTGATGATAACCGGAGTATTGACAGATTCAATAAAAAATGCAGTGGGCAGGCCACGGCCTAATTTCTTTTGGCGCTGCTTTCCTAATGGGGTTGATGTATGCCTTTTTAATTCCTAATATAAAGTTATCTTATGCTATGAAATTTATCATTACTCCTTTTACTTGGAAACTTTTAGGTGGAATTGCAAATGTTGATTTAAGAAAAACTCCCCTTGTGCAATTCTTGTCTTTTCTCATTTTTTTAATTATGTGAATGAAATGATATATTCAAAATGTTTCTAAATTATATGGGGCTTTATATGAGAATTTAAAAAGAAAAGCTATTGATTTGTTAGCTGTTTGTTAAGAACCTTTCTTTGCTTTCCGATTTTTTTTACATCTTATATATTTCCTGTTTTCAGATGTATGATGGGTGGGGCAATGTGATTTGCAATGGTAAAGATAGTGAAATAAAAGAAGGGCACAAGAGTTTTCCAAGTGGTCATACTTCATGTAAGTTGACTTCTTGCTTATGTTATGACTTAACAGGAAGAAAGTGTTTGGAACCTACCTTGTTTTTATATTTTGTATGTTATGTATGTATATGCATATGTATATTCATTGATTTATAACACTGTACTTAACTCCGTCCTTTTGTTCTTGTTTTGTTCTTTATATTCCCCCTTTCAATATATCATGGGGGTTTCACCTTAAACTTCCGCACATTAATCTTTCTCATGGGGATCATATAAGATATCTACGTTGAATTTGAATGCTGGTACCCCTCATCTGTGGATCGTAGGCTGACAACATGATACATTTTTTTTATACTGCAGGGTCTTTTGCAGGTCTTGGTTACCTAGCATTATACTTATCAGGAAAAATTAAATGCTTTGATCGCCGGGGGCATGTGGCAAAACTATGCATTGTTTTTTTGCCTCTTCTTGCTGCATGTCTTGTTGGCATTTCTCGTGTGGATGATTACTGGCATCACTGGCAAGACGTGTTTGCTGGGGGTCTCTTAGGTATGTTATATAAATAATGAAACTCAACTATTACAGCTTTTTAAATTAATGATGTCTACAACTGTCTACCTTTACAGGTCTCACAGTTGCGACACTTTGCTACCTGCAGTTCTTCCCACCTCCATACCACTCTGAAGGTAACCATGAGAGCTATCCTGATATCATGAATACAGTCAGGCTTATGAAGTATCCTTATATATATATATATCTGTTGAAATTGAGATTGAAATAAATAAGAGAAGATTTCATTGATATTGAAATTTGTTATATTTACAAGATACAAATCCAAAGCTATTTATAGGAGATTGAGAAACTAGCCGGTACTAACATTACAGAAACTAGCTGTTGGGCCTAGAGATTATAAGTGTAATAATGATGGAAGATGGAGGGTGAGAGATAACAATAAATTATTTCAACACTCCCCCTCAAGTGTAGGGGTGAATGGGTTGATCACCCCTAACTTGTCTAAAATGTATTTATGTTTTGATTTGTCTAAGGCTTTGGTGAATATATCTGCGAGTTGATCCTTACTTCCAATATATGGTGTTTGAATCATTCCACCTTGAACTTTGTCTCGAATGAAATGACAATCCACCTCAATGTGCTTCGTACGCTCGTGGAACACCGGGTTTGATGCTATGTGACGTGCAGCATTGTTATCACAATACATCTGAATTGCTCCTTTGGTTTGAATATTCATATCCTCGAGTAATTGTTTTATCCAGGTAAGTTCACTAGCAGTTGATGCCATTGCCCGATATTCAGCTTCGGCACTTGATCGAGCCACCACGTTTTGCTTTTTGCTTTTCCAGGTTACTAGATTTCCTCCAACCATAGTGCAAAAACCGGTAGTAGATCGTCGATCGAAGCTTCCTGCCCAATCTGCGTCTGTGTAGCCTTCAATGCTTACATTGTTGTTGTTTTTTATCCAAATTCCTTGTCCCGGAGTTGACTTTAGATATCGGAGGATCCGATCAATAGCAGCTAAGTGAGTGGTCCGAGGTGCCTGCATGAATTGACTAACAACACTCACAGGAAAAGCAATGTCAGGACGAGTAACTGTTAAGTAAATAAGTTTTCCTACAAGTCTTTGATACATGCCCACATCTTGAAGAGGAGATCCATCTTCTGAGTTGAGTTTAGCATTGGTTTCCATAGGAGTAATAGCGGGCTTAATACCAAGTTTACCTGTTTCCTTGAGTAAATCAAGAGTGTACTTTCTTTGAGAAAGGAATAATCCTTTTTTAGAGTGAGCTATTTCAATTCCCAAAAAATATTTAAGAATGCCAAGGTCCTTGATATCAAAAGTTTGTTTAAGGAAATTTTTGACTTCTTGAATTTCTGTTTCCTTATCACCGGTAATAATAATATCATCAACATAGACTAAAACAATAATTGATGAGTTTGGAGAAGTGCGATAAAATAATGATGAATCAGCGGAACTTTTTTGAAAATTTTGAGAGAGTAATGCATGACTAAGTTTAGAATACCAAGCTCTAGGAGATTGTTTAAGACCATAAATAGACTTGTGAAGTTTGCAAACAAGAGAATGATCCGAATTCTTAAGACCTTGAGGAAGAGTCATGTACACTTCTTCTTCTAAATCTCCTTGTAAAAAGGCATTTTTAACATCCATTTGATGAAAAGACCAATTTTTATTAGTGCCTATAGAAAGAAGGATTCTTACAGTGCTCATTTTAGCGACGGGTGAGAATGTTTCTTCATAGTCAATTCCATAAGTTTGGGTGAAGCCTTTAGCAACAAGGCGAGCTTTATATCTTTCGATTTTTCCCAAACTATCGAATTTTACTTTGTAGACCCATTTACATCCGACTGCCTTTTTCCCTTTAGGAAGATGAACAAGAGACCAAGTATTATTTTTCTCAAGAGCATTTATTTCTTCTTCCATTGCTTTACGCCAAGTAGGACAACAATTAGCCTCTTCGAAGCTTTTAGGTTCAGATTGATTTATGCAATTTAAAAATGCATGATGCTCTTTTGAAATGTTGGAATAAGATAAGAAGTTTTGGATAGGATATGATACCGAATAAGTGACATAGTCTCTTAGTTTGGTAGGCTGCTGAGTTTGTCGATGAGATCTCCGAGGTGAATTAGCTCGAGTTGGGTTTTGGTTTTGATCTCCCCCTATCGGAGCATTTTCTTCGAATGGGACGTGATCTCCCCCTGTCGAAGCATTTTCTTCGACTATGTTTTCATCATCCTCGAGAGGAATCGTATTGATCAAATCATTATGATGATCCTGAGAAGGAATAAGATCAGTAGGAGCTGAAATAGGAAAAACAAAGTCGTTAGTATCAATGGAGGAGTTATCAATAGAGTAATAAGGATCATTTTCATTGAAGGTAACATCTCTTGAAATATAGAGCTTTTTATTAATAGGATCATAACACTTGTAACCTTTTTGAGGTACTAAGTAGCCAAGAAAAATAGCTTTGACCGAAGAAGGACTGAGTTTATCGGTACGGTTAATGTGAACAAAACATGTACATCCAAAAGTGCGTAAGTGGTCAAGACCGACATCCCTTTTAAAAAGAATTTTGTGGGGACTAAGGTTATTGAGATTAGGGGAAGGTCGACGATTGATAAGGTAATTGGCGGTTAGAAGAGCATCTGACCAGAAATGTTTTGGAACATTGTTTTGAAAAAGAAGAGAACGAGTGACTTCTAGAAGATGACGGTTTTTCCGCTCCGCGACCCCATTTTGAGCGGGTGTGTAGGGACACGAAGTTTGATGAATAATTCCATTACTTTTTGTAAAATTTTGAAAATTTAAGTTTATAAATTCAGTTCCATTATCCGTTCGAAAAATTTTGATGGACTTATTGAACTGATTTTTGACGTAGGTGAAAAATTCTTGAAATTTTGCGAAAACTTCGCTTTTATTTTTAAGTAAAAATATCCAAGTATGCTTTGAAAAATCATCTATAAAGCTAACATAATATCTAAAACCATTATAAGATGTAGTTGGGGCGGGACCCCAAACATCCGAGTGGATCAAATCAAAAATAGATTTTGAATTAGAAGAGGAATTTGTGTAAGGAAGACGTGTGTGTTTAGATAAAGAACAAATATCACACTTATCATGATACGACGAATTAGGAAATATTTTGTTGAAAACTGAATTGGACGGATGTCCAAGACGTTTATGCCAAAGGGACATATCAACAGCATTTAAAGCAATACTAGAGAAGTTAATTAGGTATAAATTATTGATACGAACTCCTTTACCAATCGTTCGTCCCGTCAATCTTTCCTGAAATACAACATCAATGTCAGTAAATATAACTTGACAATTTAATTCCATGGTGATTTTACTAACGGATAACAAATTTAAAGTAAAAGATGGTAAATAAAGGATATTGTCGATCTTTTTAGAAAAAAGATAACTTGATCCTTTTCCACGGATTTGAACGGAAGTGTTATTAGCTACTTTAACGTTTTGAGAGTTGTCTAAAATTAAGGAGTTTTCTAGAAAAATGGAACGATTTCCGGTCATATGATCGGTTGCTCCGGAGTCAACCACCCAAGCTTTAGAGAAATCAATTAAATTATTATTTGATGAAAACATGCTAGAGTAATTAAAGGATTTTGTGTTTAAAAAATTTTGGTTTTGAAAAATTGAAAAATGAGTGGGCCTTTTTTCAAGATTAAAATTTAAATAATTTGGGCTCAATGAAATATTAGAAGGAAATGGACCTGCATCCACTGTATTAGTGGATTGGATTCGAATTTGGGCCTGCAGGGCTTGAGCAACTTGGGTCACAAGAGAAGAAAATTGATTTGGGCCCAATATATTCACGTGAGCTGTGTTGAGATGAAGCCCAGCTTCATTTTCCTTTAAACGTCGATCCATGACATGATTGGGAACACAACCTTCGTTGTGCCCTAAATTTTCTCTCCGCCGCACAACCTCGTTGGGCTTGCGAACCATGGTGGCTGGAACCCTTCGGCGGCGACGGACGAGCAGCGGCTGGGCGGTCAACTGAAGTGGCTTCAGAACGGGCAGCAGCGGCTTCCGGCTGGGGTCGCGGTTCCTGGTTTGTCAGCGGAGGAGGCGGTTCCGGATGGTCAGCGGAGGACAGCGCATACAGCGGCGTCGGCGACGCGTTTCTGGAGGTCCGGCCGCGACTCCCCTCTTCGTCTGGACTCGCCGGTGAGTGCAGATCGTGCGGCGTCCCGGCGGTAAAAGGCTGGGGTCGCTGGCTTGTCAGTCGCCCGGTGACACCCGACCTGGATTGTCGTGCTCCGGAGATTCGACGCTTTTCCGGCAGGCTTCGAGCAGGTCGTAGCCCGGTGTTCAGCAGTGGCGGTCGGTCTTTCTGACCACGGGCGGCGAACGGTCAGCTGTCTTCGAGCGGCAGCGGCGGTGACCTCCGACGAACGGCGGTCGAGCTGCACGGAGGTCGGTGGTGGCGGACGGCACAGTTTCAGCGGCTGACAGCAATGGCTTTTGTTTTGTTTAGTGTTTGATTTCTTGTGTGTTGCCGTGGGAGTCACTGCTCAGAGTAATTCAAGTTCTGGAAATTCAAGTGTGGTGAATGTTGGGAGTAGGGCTTGCTGCTCTCTCCTATTTCTTTAGAACAGTACACCTTAGAAGGGTGTAATTGAAGCCTGCAAACAGGCTTGATTGAATGCAGAAGAGGGTGAATCTCTTTTGAATTGAACACCTTTAATGGTGTTTTGATTGAATGAAAAAGAGGTTGAACCTCTTTTGAATTGAGACACCTTTAATGGTGTTTTGTAGAATTGATTGAATAGATAGATTGGTGTTTTGTAGAATTGATTGAATAGATAGATTGAGGAGAGGTTAAAGAGTCAGGATTAATCATGCTCTGATACCATGTTGAAATTGAGATTGAAATAAATAAGAGAAGATTTCATTGATATTGAAATTTGTTATATTTACAAGATACAAATCCAAAGCTATTTATAGGAGATTGAGAAACTAGCCGGTACTAACATTACAGAAACTAGCTGTTGGGCCTAGAGATTATAAGTGTAATAATGATGGAAGATGGAGGGTGAGAGATAACAATAAATTATTTCAACAATATCCCCACTATAGATTGATTTATTCTTCTCATCAGCACAATTTGATAATTACCAGACATAATGAACCTCTTCTAGAAAAGCATTAATAATGAACCTCTTCTGGATCATGAAAATGTCATTGTTTGTTTGTAACAAATGTGTAAAGGAAAAAGATGTCATCTGTTTTGTTGGTGGCAGGATGGGGTCCTTACGCGTATTTCCGAGCACTGGAAGAGTCTCGTCCCCTCGAATCGAACAACGGGATTAGCATGCAAGGGATGAATCGTCAACAGTCTGGAATACACAATGTAATAGATCGAAATTTGAACTCCAGTTTTGATGCTATGGAAGCTGGAAGAAGGTAGCTTATAAGCATGTTGCTCGGATTCTTTTGAACTCTTGTCTCTCTCTCGAGGAATTAGCTCCTGTTAATATCTAGATAATAGTATAATTCTTTTTTGGTTTTACTTTAGCTACTTTTTGTAGGCTTATTATCATCATGCCGGTATGTATATTCATTTTTTGAGTTATTCAGAAAAAGATATTTATTTTGCAATGTTTTCTAGTATTTTATATTATCATTACACAAAAAAATACACGAATAAACCGTGTGTATTCTCCACACCACATTAAGTTATTAACAAAAATAAAGCGCGAGTGCGCTCTTAAAGGGCCAATGTATGGGCTCGTATGGCAGGATAAATCTGGATTATAACGAAGTTAACCAGATGGGCCTAATTTATTGTAATTGTGGGCCTTATGTAAGACATCTGCTAGGCCTGTCCAACTTCAGTTGGCCCATTCTTTTCTTCTCAAGAGTCCATGTTTGGGCTACTTTTGCATCTTGGTTCATTATCTGCTCATTTGTGCATAATTCTTATACTATCTATTTCCGGCAATATTATACACCATTCTAAATTATTAATTCAATTTTAATATTTTCATAGAATCACAAAAAAAATTTTCTGAAACTTGTCCACAATAACAAGATAGAATAAGTTGGGATGAAGAGAGTATTTATTTATGTTATTTTGATTCGTTATCATTAATATTCTTTAGAGACATAATTCTTTATACAATTTTATAATCTGGTATTTTATTTTGTTTAATCTCTTACTATTTTATTTTGAGAATTTATAAATGACCATAACATACCAAACATATTCATTCTCAAGTTACTTCAATTATTGTTGAGCTTTAAAAGATGTCTTGTAGCCTTTCTATAAATTCTACCAATAGAGTTTTCATGACTTTAATTAATAAATTATCTTTATATTGTTTTATTTAATTAATTGCATCAAACTAGGCTTGAACACATCAAGCTCAAAAGTTTTTCAAATCAGAGATCCTGACATAGATAATTGAAATTACTTGTAAATCGTCTTTTTAGTATAATTAAAAATAGTCGAGTTACATTTTTACAAAATACTAAATATGAATTAGAAAGACTCCATCTCAATATTTTACAGAATTTTTGTGAATGCCAATAGTCAGTATCAAATTTAAATTTGTACCATTTTATGGTCAATTAATTATTTAATGGGTTGGTGTGTCTACAGTCTACACCCTAGGTTTATGGGGGCCTATTGGAAAAGATATGGTGGAGTGGTTGCCTAAAAGGCTAAAAATAACACGTGTTTAAACTAATAAAAGTGAATTTTTATCATTTTCTAAAAGCAATTAAGGAGGTTTTGTTTCGAAGATTTATTCACATTCCAGTTCTTTATGATAAACTAAACGTCCCCTACATAAAATCATAATGCAAGTTAATTCCTCCTGAAAATCACAAGTTATTTTTTCATTTTATTATATTATAATTGACATATATATATATATATAAGAGAAAAAAATTATTATCCTTAGATTATGGAGTATATATATTTATTTTTAAGGATATAATTTTAACTTTCTCCTGCAGATCATTTATTGATCCATGTTAAACAGAAGATATTACTCTAAATTAGCCTATCTAAAAATTATAACCTAAATCTCATATATGTACATACTAAATTTTTGCATTTTTATAATGATGATATACTTCACACATTGATGTAGTACTAATAATTAAAAACAACGTGACATATTTCTTTTCTAATTGTATATTGAGATTTTATATATGATTAAGATAAATAATATGAATGAGAGCAATAGAACAAATGTTAACTACAATGAGATTTCCCAAAGTGTGGTCTTGTTTATTTATCCCCAGTAATTAGTGTATGAAAAATGTACAGACAAATGAATTAATGTGTAGAAATGTACCTAAATTTTGTTCATTATTTTTTAAGCTCATCTAAATTAATTTTCATACGCGTTTATATCACAGAATTATAAATAATATTGGCTTTATTTATTTATGAATGAAAGTGGTCAAGAATCGAATACCACAACAACATGATGGGAGCAACATCTCAAAATATGACTTGCGTATTGGTGGGTAATGATCTAGCTTCGATTAATTAGTCGAGTCATCATAATTTACTTCTCCACTACTCTATTGAGCCAGAGTGTAGGAGCGCTTAGGGTGGATCACTTTTTTACATCAAGAGTTATAAATAATACTATTGGCTTTATTTATTTATTTTTGGAACTTTTATCCTTGAAATTAATTATTCGATTTCAGGTTTAAAAAAAAATTACTAGATAACGACGTCTAACCTCTAGGCATTTAAAGTTTTCTTTTTAAATGACAAGTTGACATTTCATAATTATATTTAGAAATACTTTTTATGCTAAAACTGTTACTTTTCCATATATCATGTACGGAAAATGTAATTTCTCATTACATTTTTTAAAAATATTATTGTACTATATACTTTATAAATATCGAGTGTAATTATACAGAAAATCATCATACCGAATATTACATGAGTAATATTTACTGCTGTATTTTTATTTTTATTTTTATTTTTATTTTAAAAAATATATATATTTACTGCTGTATTGAAAGTAATGCTAATATGCATGAAAAATGTCAAGAGTATAAACTTGTGCAGATAACTTAACGTTATTTGTTTCTTAATTCCGACATTATTGTAGGTTATTGTAGGTTAGGTTATTTGATCGCATTTATTTCATTGATATTTCTATTTTTCTACTAGGAAGTGGATTGTCAAATACGCCATTATATCTTATAATGATATTTGATTTGACTTGTAAGAATAATTATTTATTAGAAAAAGATCAAATTCACATGCAATTGATGCAACTAAAAATGATTTGAAAATAATAAAGAGATTCCGCTTTCATGGATGTGATTCGATGGTGGCGTAGTTTGACTTTGACCACACGCCATACGTCAATAAACACTCATCTCCACCATTTCCAATTCAAACGAATCAAAACCCATCTTTTTCTGCAAATCGCAAGATTCTACAGCTCCCAATATCAATTATTGGGGGGGGGGGGGGGGGGGGATTGAACCAAAATAGCAGCCAATCCCCTTCTCTCTCTCTTCCCCACAGCTCGAGGAGAAGATGGTGTGGGAACGAGGTGAGAATCAATCAACACTTCCATCGTCTCATTCCAAAGAAATAGCCCGTGATTCTGCTGATTCGGGCCATGCACGTCTACACGAGCTTGGCTACAAACAGGAGCTCAAGCGTGACCTCTCGTAATTTATCTTTTCAACACGTATCTACTTGCTGGTATGATGAATGATGGTGATTTTGTTGATTATTTGTGTCCTGTTTGGTAAATGGCAGTGTGTTGTCGAACTTCGCCTTTTCATTTTCCATAATTTCGGTGCTCACTGGTGTGACCACCCTTTACAATACCGGGCTGACTTATGGGGGGCCCGTTTCCTTCGTGTATGGATGGCTGATTGCCGGTTGTTTCACGTTGATTGTTGGCTATTCAATGGCTGAGATTTGCTCCTCTTACCCCACTTCTGGGGGGCTCTATTATTGGAGTGCAAAGCTCGCCGGGCCGGGCTGGGCTCCATTTGCCTCATGGATCACTGGATGGTAATTTCATCTTTTTTTTAGTAGTCTTTAATTGTTCATCTATGGCATTGTGTTTTTAGCTTAATCTGATTGCAACAATCATGTTTATGGAGTTACTCAATTGGGTTGGGAATTTCAAAATTTAATATGATTATGATGGAATCTTCTGTTTAATTATTGGGTGAGATAAATGTATTCTCTTCTGTTCTTTTGCCTGTTTCACAAAGCTTGTTTTGTTTTTTTAGTAATCAAGAAAATTGGTCATAATGCGGCTGCTTAACATATAATAATTGATGTAGTTGGCCTAACTCTTTGTGCTTGATTTTGTATGGTGATGATTATATTCTGAGCGACATCTGGAATGTTGTAATTTTGTGGTAATCAAATTGAATAGATGATGGTTTGACATTTATCATTTTTGGAATGGAGATTCCACTCCAATACTACTTGATGATTGCATCCTCTTATGAAATGTAGCATCTTCAAGCTTCAGATTGCTGCATTTAATCAGTTTGTCCTTGCTTAAAACGGGGCATAAATTCACTGCCTCCCCCATATACTTCTTATATTCATAATTAAGCGTTGAGGTGTTTTTAAAAAATAAACTGAATGAGGAGTATTTGAGGAAAAAGAAATAGAAGTCAGGGAGATGGGGAGTTGTCTACTTCAGATTTTAGATACTTTTTATTACACTAGTTTTTTAGGGAGTATAATAAACTAAATCCACATTATTATAGTTTTCTAGTATAATAAACTAAATGCACATGATTACCTTTTTTTTCTTCTAACACCCATTTTATTATAAATCTCAGTTAAAATAATTTTCAAATCCAAAAATAAAAAAACCATCTTTGATCTTTGATACTAAATACATCTATTGTTACTTTTCCTTGCAGGTTTAATATTGTTGGTCAGGTACTTTTAAGCCCTCCAATCTCTCTCAAAGTCCCGATAAGCTCTTTACATGATCCCTCCATAACTAACCACTGATAACTTCGTTGATAATTTTCTCTGCAGTGGGCTGTTACTACAAGTGTAGATTTTTCACTCGCCCAGTTGATTCAGGTGATGATTCTACTCGCTTCAGGTGGGAAGAATGGAGGAGGATACGCGGCCTCTAAATATGTCGTGATTGCAATCCATGGTGGAATCTTGCTCGTGCATGCTATACTTAATAGTCTTCCAATCTCGTGGCTATCCTTCTTTGGGCAGCTTGCTGCTGCCTGGAACGTTTTAGGTATTAAAAATCCCACATAAAATTTTATGAATGGTATACTTTTGAAATCTCAAGTATGAATCTCTATTTGTTTTTCAGGTGTTTTTGTTCTTATGATCCTCGTTCCGTTAGTGGCAACTGAAACAGCAAGTGCCAAGTTTGTGTTTACTGAATTTAATGCAGACAATGGAAAGGGAATCAACAATAGATTCTACATATTCGTTCTTGGATTGCTCATGAGTCAGTATACTCTTACTGGTTATGATGCATCTGCTCATATGGTCAGTTATGCTAAAAAAAACATATTTTATGGAGTAGCATTTGATTTCCCTCTATTTATTAATGGTGATCTGGACTTAGGACTAGCTGAATCAATCTAAAAAATAATGGTTTCCTGCAATGTAGCTAAATTGTTACTGGCAATAACTAATATTCTTAACAACTGTGGATCTTATCTAACACTTTGCTGCATTAAACTGATCCCTTTTGGCTTTCTTCCAGACAGAGGAGACGAAGGATGCAGATAAAAATGGGCCAAAGGGAATCATAAGTGCCATCGGCATATCTATAATTGTTGGTTGGGGTTACATACTAGGCATAACATTTGCAGTTACCAACATTCCGAACCTTCTGAGTCCAGATAACGATGCTGGTGGTTACGCCATTGCTCAAATATTCTATCAATCCTTCAAAGCTAGATATGGTAGTGGTGCTGGTGGAATTATTTGCATTGGTATAGTTGCTGTGGCTATATTTTTCTGTGGCATGAGCTCAATCACGAGTAATTCCAGGTAACATTTGATCTTTTCTTGAATTACTATGCGTAACTTCATCAAAAAGAAAAACAACCTCAATCAAACGAGCAACGTTTTCAGGATGGTGTATGCATTCTCAAGAGATGGTGCAATGCCATTCTCCAAGTTCTGGCATAAAGTTAACAAGCAGGAAGTCCCCATAAACGCCGTCTGGCTATCAGCAATCGTTGCGTTCTGCATGGCATTAACGGTACAAATACAATATCCATCTCCTACTAAAGTACTCTAAGTTACACTTCTCTTACTCAAGAAGTGGGACGGCCGTCCAAGATGGGATCTTCCGTCCCACTTTTTACTTAGCGTCTCATACGCACACCATCCTGATCTGTCCATCCATGCAGTCCCTCGGAAGCTTAGTAGCATTTCAAGCCATGGTGTCAATAGCTACCATCGGGCTCTACATCGCCTATGCCCTGCCCATCTTTTTTAGAGTGACGTTGGCACGTCATTCTTTTCGTCCCGGGCCATTCAACCTGGGACGATACGGGGTGTTAGTTGGTTGGATTGCAGTCCTTTGGGTGGCAACCATCTCAGTACTGTTCTCATTACCAGTAGAGTACCCCATTACTAAGGAAACTCTCAACTACACTCCAGTTGCAGTTGGAGGGCTACTCATTGTCATTGTTTCTTCGTGGGTCCTAAACGCTAGGTATTGGTTCAAAGGCCCTGTAACCAACATACTTTCATGATGTATTATTAATCTCTACTTTGTATATTTTACTACCATTTATGTAATAATATTCCGACAAGATTCTGAAATTAGAATTTCGATTGTGATGATCAGTTTATTCGATAAAAAATATTAAGTTTACAAACATGGTTTAGAGTTAAATTGATATTATATCGATGCAAATAGTTTTGGCTATTCATACCCCCACATTTAATGAACCATATAACTAAAATATTTTTAATTAAAAAGACACAAGTAACCTATGAAAATAGGTAAAGACTTGTGTGATACCGTTTTACGTAAGAGCTTACGTGAGATGACCAGAAAGTGATAACTTAGTATATAGGAAAGTGATAATACTAAATTAATGAAAAGTGATAATACTATTTCATGAACAATTTATAGTATAAATAAAAAGTGATAACATTTTAAGTGAAAGTGATAACGTATTATAGCAAAAGTGATAACTATTCTAAAAAGTAAAAAAATGGTCTCACTGTCTCACGCAAGACATGAAAATATATATACTTAATACTCCCTCTGTCCGCCACAAAGGTGGACATTTGCTTTTTGCACGTGGATTAAGGAGTATTATTATTTAAGGTGTAGTTGGTAGTTGTATTAGTGGGGTGTATGTGTCCCATAAATTTATTGTATTAATGATGTGTGTGGGTCTCATGTGTTTAAAAAAAATGTGGACCTTTGATGCAGACGCCCAAAATGGCAAAATGTGGACGGGCGGACGGATGGAGTATTTCAACATGTCAGTGTAAATATAACAGATACACAGTGAATTATCAACAATTGAAGGGACTTAATCTTAATGATTGGACACGGTTGAAAAACACCCTCTTTTTTATTTTAATGAAATATAAATAAATTATATGATTTTTTTTAAAATCAAGATTAAATATGGAAAAATTAATTATATTGGTATAATTCTATTTTAAAATTATGATAGAAATATTATTGGATTTCAGTTACTAAGCCCAACAGGATGTTTCGATTTTGTTATTTTGAAGCCCATTAACTCTCAGTTGTTAATTAGAAAGCCCATTAACAGTAAACGTTTTTCTCAATCCTATAAAATTATTCCATAATTGGGATTCAAAGACGAGTATCTTGGATTCGAAATTTCGAATTGAAACGTCACAGCACAGAATTCTGCTTCCTTAACTGTAATACCTGCGAATTGGAAGACATAGGAGGAAGAGGAGGCGGTGGGTAATACAGAAAGGATATACTACGTAGATGGTGGGTGCACTCCTTTTACCGCTATTCTTTGTTTCTTTCGATTCCATGAACGCTGGTCAATTTTTGTGATTCTAGGTTTTTTTTTTGGTTTTTGGTATTAAATTGGCACAATTTCGTAGGGTGATTTGGACGAAGAATTCGAACCTCTCTTCGATTACACTCGCGTTCAGCCAGTCGAAGTCTTATGCCTCGATGGTGAGTCCCCTGCTATTGATTTTCGTTTTACGTGTTCTTCGTTTGGGACTTTTCAATTTCTCATTCCTTTTTTAATAAATTCATTGTTTTGATTTATGAAATTGGAAGATGATCCGGATGAGACACCAGTATTTTGCTCTAAGAAGCAAAAGATGTTGAACGCTGCGGTAAATTACTTTTCCTCGTTGATTTAATTTTGAATTTTTATTATCCCTATTTCTGTTACAGTAATTGAAGATTAATTTGAGGTAGGATATTGCTTTCTGGAAATATTAGGAAGAAAAAAAGGAACTTGATGTGAAGGTAGATGTAAAGAAGGTTATTTTAGATGATGAAGAAGATTGGTTGGCTCCACCACCAAAGACTTTGGATATTAGCAAGGCTCTAGAGGATGACTCAACATTAAAGGCCCTGAGGTAAACTGGGATTGATGAATGCTTAATATACTTTATTGGAATTTGTGTTGTTTTAATTAGCTTAACTTTCCTGGTATGATTTCCTGTGTGAGAACTGATAGTGCTGCGATGCAATGCTACTATCTATGTGCGAATTCACTAATCTACGCCAACAATGTGACTAGGCTATCTTTTTCATTTTGCATTTGCCATTTAATGAATTTTTAAGATCAAGTCTTCTGCTGGTCTATGTTAGGAATAGATCCTACTAGCGCTACTGACGTTTTCCATGAGAGGCAATAGTACAATACTTGAAAAAATTCTTCTTTACATTGATGTTACTATTATGTACGCTTCATTTTAGTTGATGTTTTTTGCTTTAACCTCTTATTGTTTGAGAAAGTTTAAACTGTAACTGATTACATTTTAGTTGATGTTTTTTGCTTTAACCTCTTATTGTTTGAGAAAGTTTAAACTGTAACTGACTAAGAAAATTGTTCTTGATGAGTGAGAGTAAAGTTGCCACTGCACTCTACCTCATTTGAACTTAGATTTTATTTTACATGAAAAATAACGCTTCTATTGAGAATATGACATTTGTTATTGCGTTTTTAACCTACAAAAATTCTTCACATAAGCTATGACAGACATAGGGTATATGTATGATTGTAACCTGAGTATTACTTCAAATTCCTGTTTAATAACATTTATTTCTCTGTCGGTTAAAAGAAAAATTATATATATATATATATATATATATATATATATATATATATATATATATATATATATAGAGAGAGAGAGAGAGAGAGAGAGAGAGAGAGAGAGAGAGAGAGAAACAAGCATTGCTCACAGCTTTTTCGTTAAGTATTTGTACACTTAATGTACTCTGTAAATGGTGCATACATAGGTTAAAAAAGCAGGAGTTGGCAACTTTTGCACAGTCTGCTGAGGAAGTGATGCGGGCTGTTGAAGAATCTGTAAAAAAAGACCTTAATGCTTCCTTGCAATTTTCTCCCGAAAGTCTTCCCAAGAAACAGTTGGAGCCTCTTTGTGAGAGAACAAAGCTTGTTATATCCATCCAAGACAAAGATGGGATTAAGCATTTTAGAGTTTTCATGGTATGTAGTGGGGTCTAAGTTTAAATTGAAGCGAAGAGCTCAATGTATTTTGTTTTTTCTAGTGGTAACTGTTTCACTCAATGAGGACCAGGTTTTTGCCTCTATATAGAGAATTCTTTAACAATTGTGATAGAAATAATTCTTGTCCTCAGTATAAACTTTTTCTCTCCTTTTATTTTACTTGTTTCCACCTCCCTCTTGATGTTTTGTTTATCCGCTGATATTTCATCATCATAATTGTGCAGGATGATAAGTTCGAGCGAGTCTTCAAGATGTATGCTGACAAAACCAAGCTCGATGTAAAAAGTCTAGTTTTCTGCTTTGATGGGGAAAAAATCAGTCCAACGCAAACACCTATTAGTCTCGAAATGGAGGAAGATGACATCATAGAAGTTCATGTGAAGTCAAGCTAATTGTGGTAAAAGAACTTTCTAATGACTCTTTCCATTATCTGTCCTATGCATCGCTTTACACGTTCTCAATGATATTGAACACCAATTTGTGGAATGCTAATGCATCTATGTACATGATTTCATTCTGGTACATGTAATATGTCTGATTTTTATGGAAGAATAATTTTCATCTTAAAATCATATATTTTTCTCTGAAGTGATAATTCATCTTCTGTTGTTCTAAAGAAGAATGAATTTGATTAACAATCATACTTTGTAAAAGGCATTTGGTTATTGAACTGATGTACATGTGTAAAGCTATTTGTTTTGAGATGATTGAGATTGAATTTCAGGCTTGGACTCACGAAGCAGACTTTTCTCGTCGTGGCAACCTGCAATTGATTTTTTGTGGTGCATATGTTGTTGCTTTTGGCCTAAA
The DNA here is from genome assembly GCA_023678885.1 of Pogostemon cablin. NCBI lineage: Eukaryota > Viridiplantae > Streptophyta > Magnoliopsida > Lamiales > Lamiaceae > Pogostemon > Pogostemon cablin. Next base: position 26,825,333 of record CM043004.1, on the reverse strand, counting down.
TTGGTGGTGAAAACCTGTTGTTTCAGAGTATTGAACTAAACACTTAATTTTGCATTATTCATCACCTTCCTCTTCAATCTTGTAATATTCTATTCTCGTTTGTCTTTCTTAATTTTGATAAAAGCGTGTATACGTGCTGTTTATTTTTATTGGGATTGGGATTGGGATTGGGATTGATTACTTTAATCCAAAGGCATAAGCCGTCATTAACACTTAAATTACAGTTGACGGGGGACGAGGGAATATGAATTCAATTAGTTGAATGGTTAAAATTTGAAATGCCCACCCTCAATTTACGAAAAGAAATTTTGCCCATATGTAAAAAAATGTCACTTTGCACTTTTGCCTGAAGCCGTCAGTTGAAAAAGGGAAAAAAGTAAAATGTTCTAAGATTAGACACTTTTCATAAATCACAAAACACTCGTATAAACTCGATTTACATAACTTAATATGCAAATTCTGATTTTTTTCTCACTTTAAGTTCTCCCCAAAGGGGGAAAATAGGATTTATAAGAATTTGTGTTGTAAACTTAATTTACAAGAGACTAATTCTTCTTAAATTGCCTTTTTACCATCTTAATATTATAGGGTCAAAATTTTTATTAGCTACTATTTACTAAGTACAATTTTATTTGTCCACCTTTCTTAAGGTCATCTCCAACAATACTGGATATGAGCTTGTAACCGAAAATTGCAGCCACCAATACCCTCCAGCAGGCCTGCAAATTGGGATGCAAAATGTGGAAAAACACTGTAGCGTTTGGAAAATCCAAACGCTACAGTGATGGCTGCATCCTATTTTCTTTTTTTTTTAATTTATTTATTTATAATTATTAATTTAAATAACATAAAATATTTAAATGGTTAATAATAAATTAATATGTATGTTGTATACATTTAGCGTCCACTTTTTTTGTATTTTTTTAATTTTTTTATTTATTTATAATAATTAATTTAAATAAGTGAAAAAATATTATGATTGTTAGTTTTAATAGTAAATTAATACATATGTGAAAAAAATTCTATATTCTTAAATAAGTTTAATTTAATATTTATGTATTTTGTAATGTAATTTTTAATTTTGAGTGTTGTCTTAATTTCATGTTTAAATAAATAAACTATACCGTAATTTTAATATTTATGTTATTTTAATTTTAGGCATATTAATATTTTATGATATTATTTTTTGTATTCAAAAATAAAAATAATAATGAAAAATAAATTAAATGTAAAAAAAAAAAAATTATTAATAAAATGAATGTGCTGCAAAATGGAGTCAACTGCTGAAGATGATTCACGGAGTTGACTGCATTTTAGGAGTGAATTTGCTGCAAAATGAAGTTAACTGCTGAAGATGACCTAAAAACAATTTTTAGTAGCAACTATTAAGTGCACTTCTCAATTTACCCCTATAATTGTCAGGATAAAAGACAAACTGTCAGGATAAAGGACAAAAATTATGGGAGAATCATTATGTCAGTGTTGACCGCATTAAATAGGGTGGGTGAGACCACATTTAAAATTATAGAAAAATCTCAGAAAATTAATTCTTCTATTCTGCCTAAGTTTCTTCTATTCGACCCAAAATTCCTTCTATTCGACCTATACTTTTTGTTCTATTCGGATTTCGGACTACACTTTTTTTCCAGAAAAAATTAAAAAAAATTCGGATAAAATTTTTCTTCTATTCGGCCCAAATTTTTGTTCTATTCAGCCTACATTTTTTGTTCTATTCGGCCTACACTTTTTTTTCCAGAAAAAATTAAAATAAAATTCATACAGATAAAATTTTTCTTCTATTCGGCCCAAAATTTGTTCTATTCAGACTATACTTTTTGTTCTATTCGGCCTACACTTTTTTTTTTCAGAAAAAATTTTAAAAAAAATTCAAATAAAATGTTTCTTGTATTCGGCCTACATGTTTTCTATTCGGCATAAAATTTTATTCTATTCGATCTATACTTTTTGTTATATTCGGCCTACACTTTTTTTTCCTGAAAAAATTTTAAAAAAATTCGAATAAAATTTTTCTTCTATTCGGCCTACATATCTTCTATTCGGCCCAAAATTTTGTTCTATTCGGCCTGCACTTATTTTTTCCAGAAAAAATTAAAAAAAAATTATACAGATAAAAAATGCATCTTTTTGCATTTTAATAAATAAATATATTCATGAGGCATGTAAAAACAACAAATTAATGCATTCAGTAGACTGTAAAATAAATTATTGTACTTTGGTACTTTTTGGTCAAAAAGAGACTTCAAACATGTGATCAGTGGGTCCCTTTCAAGGGCATTTTGGCCACTTCCAATAAAAGTGGCTAGAATAAATTATTTTTAAGACACGTGGCAACTTAAAATTACTTTTAAGTAGAAGTAACTACTTTGTGGCATTTTCACTTATTTATTTATATATTAAATACTTCCTCCGGTCACTCACAATGTATCAATTTTATCATTTTGGACGTTTACCTCAAAGGTTTTCATATTCCCTATTTAGTAAAAATTTACACCACATGACCCACCACTTTTCTCTAATACAACTACCCACTACACATATAATAATAATACTCCTTAATCAACGCGTAAAAAAACAAACGATTACCTTTTAAATAGCCGGAAGAAGTATAAAAATATTCAATAAAATAGGTATATCATAATTTATTATAGTATTTAAATTTGATAGAATATATTATACACTGAAAATAAATTAAGCAATGTCAAATTAAATAGTATTTTTTAAAACATTTTTAATATTATTATTAATTGAAATTACAACTAAATTTTATATTTTACAATATTTTAATATTATTTTTCTTGTTTTACAAAAATAAATTGTTAATTTCATTTTTCTTTCATTTTATACTATACTCTCTCCATCCTTTTTGAAGAGGATCTTTTACTTTTTGTACGTAAATTACATATTGTAAAAAAAAAAATGAGACTCTTTGAGCATGACGAAAATGTAAAAAATAAGTATATTATATTGTGATATATAGGTTGTGAATTTTATCAAAGATTTTAATTTTATGTATATTAAGATTTTAAACTTGATCATTCTAATAAAATTTAAATACTCCCTCATCCGCTTCTAAGTTGTTCATTTTACTATTTTTGACGTTCGGTTCAAAAGTATCCATTTTTCCTATTTAGTAAAAAAGTAGTACACAATATGGTCAACCACTTCCATCTTATACAACTACCCAATTTATATGTAATAATACTCCTTAGTCCACGTGAAAAAAATGAACGGATATTTTAGAACCGGACGGAGGGGTAGTTTTCATTAATATAAATATATTTTTAATATTTAAATGTTAGTGTGCACAGTCAGTTGTTTAATAATGTTGTTCTTACTTCCCCATATTGGGGGAAATCCATGGGACGATGTGGCGGGCTCCCATTGGGCAACTATGTGGATATCCCTTAACCCTCCAGAATGACCAGCTCAGCGCTAAAAGTGCAGATAGAGAGAGAAATGAGATAACAAACAACTAACAGAAAACATAACCCCTGAATCCCCCTTTCTAATGGTTTTTGCTAAATCACAACGCTCTCACCCAATATTCATGTGATTCATTTTCCTTTTTTAGTTAAATCCTTTCTCACATCTGTAAACACTGAATTTCATCATTTTTTTTCTGATTGTGGGAAGTGTTACGGTTGAGAAAGGCGATCACAGGTTAGTACCTCTTCAGATTCAACTACTTTTCCTCTTCTGAAATCTGTTAACTTTACTAGGTGTTAGGATGTTTATTCAAGAATTTACTTTACTAGTATTTCCATTGTAGCAAGAATGAAATGAAGATGATGACACAATTCTTCACTCGTTTTTCACATTTTTAACGATTCTTGTTGGTTAGCTTTACTCATGTAAACGAAGGATTGTGATTTGGTTTCGAATTATAGATGGTTTTTTGTAGTAATTGTTTAATATCTACTTTAATCTTCAAGGTGAGGTGAATACATCCGAATGGAAAATTTACTCTCATTTTACTTATGTTGATCATTAGTTTTCCCTTTCTTGATGCTAGATCTTATGAAGTTTATTTTCTATATGCAGAATTATTTAAATCCTGTTATATTCTCATAATCAAAATACATAAATACATGCCATGGTTGATACTTGGATCTTATTAAGCACCAAAAAGTGGGAATGGAGAAAAGTTGTGAATTCTGCAAGTTATTAAGGCCAGTAGTGTACTGTAAATCAGATGCAGCACATCTCTGCCTCACCTGTGATGCAAAGGTCCATTCAGCTAATGCTCTTTCCTACAGACATCCTCGTACCCTCGTCTGCGAATCGTGCAGGCATCATCCCTCACTCGTTCGATGCTTTGACCATGAGATGTTCATGTGCCAAAGCTGTGACGCTGGCCATCATGCCTCGTTGGAGCATCGCAGGAAAGTAGTCAGCTGTTATTTGGGGTGCCCTTCAGCTAAAGATTTAGCTGAGTTATGGGGGTTTGATTTCAAAGAATTGGAGAACAAATGCGCTGGTAAAGATCAATCTTTTACTTCCTTAGTTACTGCTGGTTCTAAATGATCTGATTTATGTTGTTTGTGTAGAATTTGAAGGCAGATCAAGCACTCGAGGAACAAAGGTATCTTGAATACAACTATCTTTTGGAGGCACTATTAACTGTGAATACTAATCCTAATTTTTACCATTTTGTTTTAAGAGAATCTTTGTAGAATGGATTTGCTTCAGAATTTTGTCACTCTAATTTGAGTTTTCTGATGAATGCATGCTCTACTTGTCTACTTGTAGTTAGTTAATGATGAGAACTCACACAAGAGTAGCTATTTAATTCTGCAACAAATCCTGGAGCTGGAAAGGCTTCAGCTCTCGGAGGGTGTTGATTCGTGTCTATTACATGTCAAAGAGCGAGCAGATGGGTCGCAATTTAGGCACGACACAACGTGGAGAGAACACAAAATACTTGATAAGCAGGTGGAGCATTTGGATGACCATCTTGACTTTCAACAGAAGGACAATGCTCTTGATGACGAGAAGTCTGAGGAACCGTTGACATCCCCGTTTCCACAGCTAGAAAACCCCTTGAATGGAGAATCATTTTGGCAATACAAAAGCCCTCTTCGTAACAATGAGGTTCTCTACTCTATCTATACCATAAAATTTCAAGAATTCCCCTTTAATGAAGTGTATCACAGTCTCACATGAACGAATCTTGCAGTTCTGGCTTCAAAATATGCAAGATTTAGGAGTTTGTGATGAAGTGCAATGTTTTGATGATGTTGAAATACCTGACGTGGATTTGACATTCCGGAACTTTGAAGAGGTTTTTGGTACTGAGCAAGAGCAGAGCCGAGCATTGCAGGCAGAAGACACGAGCATGGCATGTTCCTTCACGGATAAGCATGGTAAATTAGATAAAGAATGCACAAGCACTATTGAGGTCTGAAATTTCATCTCCATTGTACTACTATTTATCTTAATCAGCTGCTGATTTATGGTTAATATCCAGACATTCTCCTGCTACCCCTTCTGTTGTAGGTATGTAATGATGTTGACAAACAACCTGATACTCTTGAAGGAGTGGTTCTTCATCATCATCCAATGAGTCCCTATTCAGCATCATCCTTCTCTGTCTCAAGAATCACAGGCGAAAGCAGTGGTTCTGAATACAAGGACGACGGAGTCTCTCCAACTCATCCTGAACTGCGGCTTGATTCAGGCAGCTCCAAGTTGGATAGTGAAGAAAACGCTCTAACGAAATACAAGGAGAAGAAATTTTTAAGGCAAGTATAAATAGTGCTTTCCTAGCTAATTCTTTTGATTATTGTTTTAAGGCACTTATAAGTAGTGTTTTTCTAGCTAATTCTTTTGATCATTGTCCTTAGCTGTAAGAATAGATGCATGACTCTTAAATATAAAATAAACAGACAGGAAAAACAGGGTCACTATACATCTCCAAGATCAAAATCTGGTTTTAAGAAACGGAGCAAGATTCAAGTATCCAGGGCAGAACGGGTTGAAATCGACTCTCCCAATGCCACCCAAAGCTTCTAAAGCAGTATTGTCTATTTATCATTTTGTACATATATTATCAACATATTAAACTCAAGAATGCTTGCTGACATTCCTAGTCTTCTTTCACTTGTATGTGTACTTTGAAGTCCAATTTTGCATATTGTCGCAGAATTCAATCTAGACCTCTATTCATGACTTGTCTTTTTTTTTTTAAAATCCGATAAAATCACTTCTCTCATTCTCATGGTATATGTTTAGGGTTTAATGTTTATTTTTAGATTATAGTAATTGTAATTTTACTTCATAGAAAAAACACATACAATTAAGTTAAATGGTAATATGTTAATGTTACTATGATTGATTTCCTTTTTGTGAAATTTAAAAAAATTATAATGATTTATGTCTGCAAATTATGGTTTAGGTTAAACTTTGCATTAATAGAGATTAATTTATTAATATGAAACATATTTTTCTATTAAAATTATAAATGGATATGGTAATATACAAATATCGATGGCTTGCGTCAATTATTTTATAATCTAATTATGGTAAAGTATTATGAGTATGCAAGTACACGTGGCAGTCAATTGCTATATTTATTCTTTTAATATTAAAGTTTTATTTTTATTTTTAATATTTAGTACTCCCTCCGTCCTAGAGGATCACTATTTCCTCATTTGTTCGTCTTACATAATGGTTCATCCCAAAAAAAAGGACATATCTTTCTAATCTAACATCTCAAAATACACATTAATTTAAAAAATGTCATCCCTTATTTTCATATATAACATACTTTATACTTTATTTATTACTTAAAAATACAATATTACCCCCTAAAAGTCTATAAAATTAATCAAAAAATAATTTTTCTTAATATCCGTAATACAATAAAGGTGCGTCATCCTTTGGAACGATGAGAGTATTATATAGGAGTATATAGTTGTTAAATATTTGTTGTCAAATAATTTAACTGAATTCTAGTATACAAAAATATGATGTTACTATTTAATTATACTTAAATTTTATTTTATTCACTTATAATTATAAATTTACTCAAAATTGAAAAAAAAAACAAAACTGTAAGAAAAAAAATACTGAGAAAGAAGAGCAGTTAATGGTGAAGCTGAAAAAACATAAAGAGCTATTGAGAAGGCGCCGCCATTAGTGGAGATCTCCGGCGACGCTCCGGTGCATGTACTCATCAGAGAGGAGCGGCGCACGGCAGAGTGGGCATTTGAAATTGAGTTGATCGAGCCAACGGTCGAGGCAATCCTTGTGGAACACGTGGCGGCAGGGCAACTGGCTGACTTGATCCCCTGGAGCAAAGCATTCCATGCACACTATGCAATCAGGATCCGAATCCGCATATGAGTGGTTCGGGTAGGAGCAGAGGACCATGAGGTTGTCAGCGGCGTCGTTTAGAGAGCAGAGGCCGAGGGCGCTTAAGATAGTGAGGAAGAGGGAGTGGAGATAATTTACGCTCCTGGCTATGAACGCCACCATGAAGAGGGTAAATGAGGCCGGTGACAACTCGGACAGCTGAATTGGTAGACCCATTTTTGTTTCGTAGGTAGAAATGGTACTTGTTTTCTGCATGTATATATAATACACACGTTTGTATTTGTATGTATAGCAGGAAACACTGACTACGGGGGTGGGGGTGGGGTGGGGTGGGGGGTGATACGTGGAGGGGGGAGAGAAGAACACAGCAGACGAGGGTGTGTGTGGAGAGTGGAGAGGGGTGAGGGCCAAAAAAGTTGGAGATGGTGGGCTCCACCTTTCCTAAATTATATGAACTTACTTGACCTTTTTTCAATGCTCACCCACATTTTCAATTTTTCATACTACTAGTCAATTAAGTACTCCCTCCTTCGTACATGTGGACATTTTATATTTTGAGCGTGTACATCAAAAATAATATATAGAGTATTTTCTTTTTAAACACATGAGATTCATACACATTATTAATATAACTGCTCACTATATATTAAATAATACTTCCTCCGTCCCAATTTCAATTTTACACTTTCTGTTTTGGTCCGTCCCAAATTCAACTTCACACTTCCGTAAAAGGAAAAAACAACAAAATAATATCTCTCTAACATACTTTAATTTCAAATTTGCGATCACCTTTTTAATACACATAACATACTTTATCATTTATTTATAACCCAAAAATATTATACTACCCTCAAAAGTAAGTCAAAAAGTGAATTTTCTTAAACTTCGTATTTACAGTAAACGTGAACTTGAATTTAAGACAGAGGGAGTAATATTTTTTAATCCAAATACAAAAACAAATATCACCTTGAACGGAGGGAGTATTTATTTTTGGGGATTTACGTGTAGCTTTACATATAGCATTCTATTCAAACACACATATTACCTCTACTAAGTACTACTAACATACTGTACTTAATTTAAAATAAAATTAAAATTTATACTACTTCCTCCGTTTCATTATAAGGGTGTCAAAATTTTTTTGCACGTAGATTAAGAGATATAATATTTAATGTATAGATGAGGAGAGAAAAATAATGTATAGTGGGTAAGTGTATTAGTGTGGTATGTGAGTTCATGGAGATATATTAATTATTTTATGTAGGTCTCATTTACTAAAAAGGAAAATGCAACCCTTATATTAGGATGGACAAAAATGACAAAATGCACTTTTTGTGGTGGGATGTACGGATTACTTACCTAGACATACATAAATTTACACTATTTACTAAATTTATTAAATCTATCGATTTTATTTCTACTAGACACAATACAAATATCACCTTAAAGTTTAAGAATTAGAGAAACAACTACAAATAATTAATTAGTGATTAATTCCACTCAAATAAACTAAACCTACACCTCAACTTGAAAAACGCATGTATTTCACTAAAAACTAAACATGAGATTGAAACATAAAATGTCATAGCTGATCTCATACAACTTAAATGGCTAATTACATAAATTATTTCATCTATTATTTTCTTTTCATAGGATGTGTGTCATGTATTACAATCTTACCTGAATTACTATTAAATGTGTAAAGATTTAATGATCATTTCTTAGAGTGTAGTATTTTAATAAAAGATATGATATGAGTTGAAATACAACTTTGAAATAGAAAACATGAATAGTTTAATTAAAGGGGTTGTGGAGTCCGAACTTAAACCGAATGAGTTGTTTCATTTGGTGTTGCATTATTGTTTCATAATCATATGGAAATTCATTTATTACTCTTTGAATCCATTGATAACGTACTTATTTATTTCACGTTGATAAGTGGTATTATTATTTTATAGGTACTAAGTAACGATTAGTATGTGTAGGATCATGGATGAGATGCTTTTATCATAAAAAGAGAAATTTATACCTTCACAATGAATACCTAAAATGATAAAAATATATATGGAGTACTTCTTTCATCTCATTTCAATCTTTATATATTTTCAATTTTGGAGTATCATTTCAATTTTTACATATTTTCAATTTTGACGTTTCATTTCAATCTTTATATTTGAACCCACACAAAACAATTAATATGTCTCCATGACACACACACATAACACTAATACAATTACTCAATTTACATTAAATATTATTTCTATAAACCTATTATACAATAAAATACTATTTTCTTAATTTACCTGAAAAAACAAAACGTAAATATTAAAACGAGTTGGAGAGAGTATATTTTATCGACGGACAAATTTTATAACCTAAAGTGTAGGGATGAGAAAAAATACCGAAATTTAGGTATACCGTCCTTACCATATCGAAAAATATCGACGAAATTTTAGGTATGCCGAAGTTTTTGGTAAGGTATGATACCGTATTGAAAATTTTGGTATGATAAAGGTATATAAATGATCAATACCGTAAAATATTCAATTTTTAAGTAATATGATACGATATTACCATACTACATGATATATCCAATTATAATTATTATTTATATATTATAATTTTTAATTAAATTATATATACACACTATTTAATTAAAAGATTAAATCTAAAAATCCCACTATATATTTCTTCATAATTATAAATGGTGATAAAATTGATTGACTTTCATGATATCTTGTACTTCTTTTTTAATTACGTATTTCTATCCTATATGAAAATTTAAAAGTTTTAGATTTTAATATAAGTTCCATATGGTTTTTGTGTAGATCTCTTAGGTACTATTTATTTAATTTATTTAATGACAAACACTTGTGTAAAGCGGGTTTAGATATATTAATTATGTAAACTCTGTTACTGTTTAGTATATAAAAAATTACTCTGTAGCACATAAATTTTTACTCTTCTAAATTAAAAAATTACTCTTCAAATTTTTATAAATCCTGATTTATTGATTACTTTTTAGTACATGAAAAATTACTTTTTAGAGATATGAATTATTACACTTCTGTATAAAAATTATTACTCTTCGAAGAGTAATTTTTTATATACTAAAGAATAATATTAAAAAATAAGGCTTACATGTAAACCCAATTTTCATGAGACTTACTCTTATTTAATTTGGTCGTTTGTGAATTGTCGTATATTTTTCTTATTATAAATTTGTTATCTATTAGAATTTGTTTTATAGTTATCTTTCACTTTTCTAGTACAGTTTTTATTAGATTTATTAAATTTTAAGTGTATAACGGCATATCAAACTATCTAATAGAATGATATATATCGATATTTTAGGTATGATATGATATACCGAAATATAGGTAAGCAGAAGGTATATTATTTTCTTATATCGAAATATCGGTATACCGAACTATAGTATATCGAAAGTTTAGGTAAGGTAACAGTATGATTTTTTATATACCGAAAATTTTGATATAATATTTACCGCTCACTCCTACTAAAGTGTAAACAACGTAAAATAAAAAATAAAGAGAAAAGTAAAACTGAGGGGTGGCTAGTGGAACATACCACAGTTAAACACGTAGGTACAACACAATTGCATGGGATGCGTGTCACTATAGAGAAGACGCCACCCAAACGATCGCTATCTCTATTTTAATTATTTAAAAATATATGTATATATCCTAGTACAAATTACTCATCTTTTAATTACGTATGCCCTCTACTAAATTAGTAAGTGTCCATTACCATATACATTTGAGATTTTCGTGCCAAATTAATTTATTTATTAAAATACAAAATCTGACGAAACTCAACTGAAATGTTGGCGCTTATCTTTATCTATATTGCCACTTTCTTTTGATTCCTCTCTATTCTCATGTTTATGAAGAATTTCTATTTAATTAAATTTAAGTTCCAACTCTTTCATACAACAAAGTAAAATTATTTTTACAAAAAAACTTGAATTGCATATGATCCAGAAATTATTTTACTTAGGATTATAAATTTAATTTAATTATTTTGATCATCAATTAATTGATCAATTTAGAGCATCTTATTTAATTATTTTATTTTACTTTGAAAATATACACTGTATTTTTCTATATATTTGACTAAGAATGGTTTCTCTAAATTTATTTGTGAACTCTTGTACGTGTTCTAAACACAACTATTATGCGCTTAATTAAAAAGTAATGACACTATTTAACCCTTATCAAATTAATATATTGTTTGTAATTAATTAAAGTTATATAGCGACATGGAGTATTTCATATCCAAAGTTGCACCATATGCCCTGATTCCCAGAAGCTCCTATTCGTATTCAACGCAAATCTGCTTTAATCTTTAAGGGAAATACCACAATTTGTCCTATATGGGGAAGTCAACATCTTTTTTGCCCTACCTTTTCTAATACATCTAAATTGCCCTAAAAATACATGCAATGTCATGAATACCCTCAAGGATGGTCCACCTTTTTGTATTGGGAATGGGTTGACAAGTACAGTTGCATGCAAAATAGATGTGTCAGGGAATATGTTGATTATTTAGAGGTGACATATTAATTAAAAAAGAAATAAATAAATCTACTAAAATATAACCCCTAATTCGGCGGACAAGCTGAATGAAGTGAAAAAGCCAAATTTTAAGTGAACATCTACAATTTAAAATTCACGAAATTTAATTTTTAAATTCCTTAAATTGTTAGATTATTATAGATTTTTTATTAATTAACACATGCAGTAATTAGGTGATTAAACACATGCAAAATTAACTACCTACCACTCCACTGAAACACACTTCATTAAATGGGGTGAAAATTAAGGCACTGTGTTCACAATCAGTTCATTTATGTAAATTCTTGTCACATTAAACTCTCAACTATCCCCACCAACCAAATAACTTCACCACCAACAAACAAAAAAATTGGGCACAGTGGATTCAAACTTCATTCCTCTGTATCCACAAATTATTGGAGCATAAAAAGGTGATCGACTCTCGTATTTACCCACCGTTTTTGTCGACGGATCCATAGTTAGAGCCAAAGGTAAGATATGAACGTTGTTTGCATTATATTTTATTTATTGCTTTTTTTCAATGTTGCTGTTAATTTATTTAAAGGTCGCAGGGTTTTTAATGTTTTAGGGTTTTTAGGGCTTTAGGGTTTTAAAAATGCATGTACGCTGAGTGAAATGGTTATATATATCCATGTCCGCCAAAGAAAATGGTGAAGTATGCATGTAATATGCTTGTCCGCCGAGGAAAATGGTGAAGTATACGTGTAATATGCATGAATACCACTACATACACCCATCGTAGACTTTTCCGCTAATATGCATGGTTAATTGTGCTTGTCCGCCCATTATTTGAGACTTATCGTCCATGTCCGCCGATTTATGTGGCCTAATTGAGTGTGTCCGCCTATTATTTGACAGTAATTCAGCTTGTCCGCCGAAATTAGTAGCCCAATTTAGCGTGTCCGCCAAAAGTAGTTGTCCAGTAGAGCCTGTCCGCCAAAAATTGAGCCTGTCCGCCAAAAATTGAGCATGTACGCCGATGATTTGACCATAAATGAGCCTGTCCACCGATAATTTCACCATATTTGCGCATGTCTGCCGAATCTGTACCATATATAACCCTGTTCGCCTACTATTTGACCCTATATGAGCATGTTCGCCGATTTTCTCACCCTAATTTATCATGTCCGTCGATGTTTTGACCCTAATTGATCATGTCCGTCGATTTTTTCACCCGAAAGGGTCTTGTCCGCCGATTTTTCCTTCCTAAGTGAGTATGTCCGCCGATATTTTCACCCTAATTGAGAATGTCGCTGATTATTTGGGCGTAATAGATTATGTCCGCCGATTTTCCCACCGTAATTGGGCATATGAACTGATTATTTGACCCTAATTGAGCATGTCCGCCGAAATATTATTGGTTTTTGAACATGTCCGCCGATTTTTAATGCATAATTGAGCATGTTTGGCCATTTTTTAAGCATATTATATCATGTCCTCTGATTATATTTGGCTACCTGAGCATGTCCGTCAAGTTTGAGCAAAATTCAGCATGTAAGTCATTATTTTTTTAGTATAATAGACCTGTTCGTCGATTTATGGACCTTAATTGAGCTTGTCCGCGTACGTACGACTTAATGTTTAACTTGCATGTGTGCTTGATAATTTAATACTTAATTTGTGTGTACCTACTAAATTGACGTATCAGAAAAATACTTTAATGAATCATGTGTCAATATAACAATTAATTATCCTTTTGTTGAAAGGTTTAGGCCTTGGATTGGAAATGAGAAATTTTTTTATATGGTGGGGCGGCTGGTAGCAAGGTTTAGAGTATGTACGTGGCCAACACACGAGCTTAGTTTTAAATTCAGATCAGCTGATATTGGATTTTATTATTGGGCATGTGCACAGTTTAGTTTGCGCCGATTTGAATCATTTTAAATATGTTATACACACATTTGTAGACATCGGTGGTTGTATAACAAAACATAAGGTGAAGGATGATATGGATATTAGGGGCTTGTATCAGCAGGTTGATGAGCCGATGCTGTTTGTCACAGTTAAGGCCATACCACAGCAATCAGTTGATAATTGTTGCACTAGTGCGGCGCCAGTGGGGAGCAGTTATTGGACCGACTTGCTTCGTTCACAAATTCCATCTGTCAATATTCATAGTCCCGTAGATTTGGCCGGACCGAGTACGAGTATATGTGTGGGTGTGTCGAGTCGTACGACAAATATTGATTTGAATAGTGAGTACGCTAGCGAACAACAGAATTAAGAAGAGGTGGAGAATGGAGATGAGATGTGCTCCTCTGATGGGTTTGAGGGTTCAGAGGGTGATGAGTTTGATGGTTTTGCTGGTTCTCAAGACTATGGGTCCGATGGATCGCAAGGCAATGGGTATGATTCATTTGAGGGTCCACAGCGTGAGGATTTTGAGGGTGTTGAGGCTTCGCAAGATGAGGGGCGCGATGGTGATCAACTCAATGCTGAAGATGGGGATCCTGAAACTGCTCTATTCGAGAGGTTCTGTTCCTACATCAGAGCCAAAAGGGGAATGAGTTTCCTGGAACCCGTTACTACACACATGCAGATGCCCACACCGGTACGTCCTAGTCAAGACACAGATAGGTCTTGCAGCCGTCTATGGAGCATTCCAGGTATGTGTTGAATATAATACCCGGTAATTTACTGCACCTTATTGTATTCTAATATCAATGGAAGAATAACTACTCCATCATTGCAGGGTTCTTGGAACAGTGTAATGTGGACAATGAAGTTGAAGACAACAACAACATTGATACTTCAGTGGAGATTCATGAAAAAAGTGTCTTCGATAAAAAAGGTGATTGCCAGTATGCGTTGGGTATGTACAACTTGCGGAATCAAGTTGAGACACGGGTCAAGAAATCTGACACCTACAGGCTCAACGTCGTCTGCAAGTACCGAGTGGAGTAGGGTTGTATGTTTGAGATGCATTCTAATGGCCTAGGCGGAGTATGGAGGGTAATCAAGTTCGGACCTCCACATGTATGTCGTTTGAACCCAGACACTAATGCGCCAAGGCAAGTTGGTTCGAAAACTGTTGGCAGATACTATGCAGCTCGACAGTTTAATAAAATCACAGCATTGTGTCCTGCTGGAATGGCAGATGAGATACGTAAAGAATTTGGTTTCGACATCTCCAATAATTTGGCCCTCAAATCAAAACATATTGTTGTGGGACACACGTACGGAGACCATAGTTCTTCCTTCAGTTCCCTACCTTCGTACTTGCATCACCTAAAGTTGGAAAATTCAGGCACGCATACAGCACTGACAACTGTAGATGACAACTCTTTCAAGTAAGTCAATACACAACCTTTCTATATTATGAGTGTCGTCAACTTTTTTGGCAGTAGTATATGTCCAGCGAATACACATAGGTCTGACATCCGGCTCGGGCTGTCCATCGGTCAACATTGCTGCAAAACCCGCGATGCGCTCAGAGGCCCAAACCTGTGACCAAACATCAAAGTAATTTCATGTCAACATATATCTTTTTAAATGCATTTAATATAAGAATAAAAATGGTGAAATAAAGTCGGTATCACTTACTGCTAGGGCAAATGAGCATCCATAAAAGTTGATGCGATGCTGTTTGCCTAACTCTTGCACCGTAGTCTTTACAGAGTCCATATGGTGCAGTAGGGTTAGGTATGTGAACTTACCCCATGGGAAAGAGTTCCACAGGTCATCATTTTCAACTAAGTACCATACACAGGGCTCTATGTATACTTTTGACGTATCCCGACCGAGCAAAAAGTAGAATGTTGGCTGCTTTCACCGCATTTTGGCCCTTATATTTGTTTTCATTGAATCTTCTTATAAGTTCATCAACCAGGACCCTCTTCGAACGAAATGTAGCAAACAAACTGTCTGCTGGTAGCAGAAATGAATCATTCGGGTCAATATCTCCACGGTCCTCAAACCCTAGTCCCATAACACGCATAAACTCCATGGGTGTGAAGCTAAGAATTGTATCAGACACCCTGAAGTACCGGGAGTACATATCTGAACCAGGGATTACAACCTCCTGAGCCATCAGCTGAAATAAAGCTTTAGAAGACCCATAATCTGAATCCAAATCCCAAAAATGCCCGAAACAAGATTTTCTGAACCTCCGCACTGTTTGATCGCCACTCTTTGTAAGCACCTCGCATATGCAATTCAGAGCTTTGGAAGGCCTACAATAACCTTTAATCCCAACTTTTCGAGATTGAAGTCCACGTCATTTCCAGCTCCACTACAGTGCATGCCAACTCGATTAGATATAAGACGTGACTACATTTTTAGGAATAGGTATCAAATTACACTAAAATTACGCCTTAATTTACCAACTGCCATGCTATTTAAAGCTTGAAGTATCAGCGGTGATGCAAATTAAAACTTATTCATCGTTGGACTTAAGCCACAAAATCAGCGGACAAGCTATTTTATGAAGAAATAATGGGAAATTTAGCTAAATAATGCTAAGAAATTTCATGGACAGCCTCAATTAAACACTTATTCATCGGCGGACAGACTCAATTAAGGCAAAATATATGCGGACAAGCTTTTTTATGAAGAAATAATGGCAGATTAAGCTAAAAAATGCTAGGAACTTCGGCGGACATGCTATTTAAGGCTTGAATATTCAGCGGTGATGCAAATTGAACACTTATTCATCTGCGGACAGGCTAAATTAAGGCAAAACATCGGCGGACAAGCTTTTTTATGATGAAATAATGGCAAATTAAGCTGAATAATGCTAGGAACTTCGGCGGACAGGCTATTTAAGGCTTGAATATTCAGCGGTGATGCAAATTGAACACTTATTCATCGGCGGACGGGCTAAATTAGGGCACAACATCGGCGGACAAGCTTTTTTTATGATGAAATAATGACAAATTATGCTAAATAATGCTAAAAAATTCGGCGGACAGGCTATTTAAAGCTTGAGGAATAAACGGTGATGCAAATTAAACACTTATTAATCGGCGAACAAGCTCATTTAAGGCATAACATCGGCGGACAAGCTATTTCATGCATAAATAATGCCAAAATAAGCTAAATAATGCTAAGAAACACGGCGGACAGACTATTTATTGCTTCGGGTATCACCAGTGACACAAATTATGGACTTATTCCTCGAAGGACAAGCACAGTAAAGGCACAAAAACGGCGGACAAGCTATTTTATACAGAAATAATGGCAAAATTATGCTAAATAATGCTCAGAAATTCGGCGGACAGGCTCAAAAAACGCATAAAATCGGATGACAAGCTCAATCAGGGCCAAAAAATTGGCGAACATGCTCAATTGTACTACAAATATTGACGAACAAGGTCAATTTACATACAATTATCGGCGGACATGTTCAACTACGCTAGAAACATCGGCGGACAAGCTCAAAAAGATTAGAAAAATATGCCGACAAGTTCAATTACACTACAAATTACACTGAAATTTTCAATTATACTTAAATAATTATCGTCGAACATGTAAACTTAAAATTCGTCGGACACGGCAAATTCATTCAGTAACAACTCCAAATTCAGACTCTACTTCCTCGGGGGACAAGAACAACTCCAAATTCAGACTCTACAGTAACAACTCCAAATTCACTATACTTTAATTAAATCGCAATTCTGCAAAACCCTAAAATCCTAAAGACAGAATACTTGGTTATCCAGACTCTACTTTAATTTCGACGTGGAGATGACGATGGATTGAACGACATGCCGGAGGCCCGGACGGAGCGCTGTGTTCGCCAGAAAAATCGAGAGTTTGAGAGAGAGAGAGGGAGAGTATGGGTGAGATGAGGGCCGATGAAAAGAGAGAGAGACAGAGAGTAAAAAACAAAAATTTTGAGAAAAATGAGATTCTCTCCCCAATTTCAACGCCTCTAAAAGCGGTACTTTTAACTGCTGGGCTACTACTCCGAGATTTCAAAAAGAAGGGAAAAATATGACATGCGTCGGGGGGTAAATTAAGAATATACACCAAAAACAGGGCAAATTAAATATTTTAAAAAGGGTAGGGCAAAAAAGATGTTGCATGGGTGATATAGGGCATAAAAAGTGTTATCCCTAATCTTAATCAGACAATTACTCATTAAATAAAATATTCGATCATAAAAAAGGTTCAAACACTACGTAGCTCCTGAAAATTATCAATGCAATAACTTCAGAAGAAATTGAAGTAGAAATTATTTCAGATAACATTTGAGAAACATATGCCATGATACAATTGAGAAGAGTATAATGTACAATACCCCACCAGCACCCAACTCTGGGTAGGGACTCGATAAAGACGAAAAGCAAAGAGTTTCTCGACGATAAGTTACGCCTGAAGGAGCAGAACTTGGAGGGCATGACTCTGGTGGATCTTCGTCCCATCCCTACATCCTCTCGATAAGAAGAATGATTCCAGCTGAGCCTGGCTTCACGCACTGTTGCCCGTTGCCTTGCGTAGAGAGGTGAAACTGAATCTGCAGTGGTTTAACTAAGTTTAATATGAAGTAAATAAAATATCGCGGCTTATAAGACTTAGGTTATGATAACAACAATCAAAGCAAACGAAAATCGCAGAAAGATGGACACACACCTAATAAGAGGCTTCTGAGCTGGCACGTGTGCTGATGAAGCAACTGCAGTTGTCAGGGGAAATTCCAGAGGCTGTATACAAGCAGGTGACAAAAAACAGTGTAAGAATTCTTCACAAGTGAATCAACATAACCAACAGAACAGTTTCTATATACAAAAAATGTTCAGACAATTTGAGATGTAGAATCATGGTAATTCATGATGTCTTGCAATTTTCGATATGCAAACATTCCTGAACTCTGTCCACGGTTCATGTAAAAAACAGAGAGGGGTGAACGTATGAGAACAAGAAAACTTTATGAAACACACTTTTTTCTGGAATATAATCAATGGAATGGTGAGGAATACGTGGT
Organism: Pogostemon cablin; assembly: GCA_023678885.1. Classification (NCBI taxonomy): domain Eukaryota; kingdom Viridiplantae; phylum Streptophyta; class Magnoliopsida; order Lamiales; family Lamiaceae; genus Pogostemon; species Pogostemon cablin. The sequence continues at coordinate 26,806,478 of CM043004.1, read as the reverse complement.
GGACCAAGTGATAATCAACAATATTCCTTCCTGTTTCCAACCCGAATGAACAAACTTCAGGCTGCATCTTCGATAATAAAATGTTGCTTTAAAAAGAGAATGAAACTTGAAATTGCAGAATACAAGTTATAACAGAAAACACACAATATATATAATTTATACATCTATCTACATGTGTAAATGCATATAGAACTAGCCAAAAAAGGTAAGTTGATGAGACCTCTAGCTCCTCCACGTCCACTTTCTGTTCATATCCTGCAACAGATTGCTGTGCTGTGACAGATTCTGGTGATTTAGTTTCTTCTGTGGCACCATTGTGTTGAATGTCACTCTTCAGTTCTATGTCTTCTACAGGACCATCATGTACATCAGTCGAACCCTGGTGGTTGATGATAATCTGTGCAGAAGATTGATCAGCGATTTGCTTCTCGGTTGCCAATGTAACAGGGAAAGCACTGGAAGAAGATGAAGGTTCGTCAGCATGTTTGGTTTGACCGGATCCTGTCTCTGGATCATGCAAAGACATGTTCTCAGAAAACCTTCCTTTACTTGTTGGGGGACTCATATCAGGGTCAATCTGTTTCTTTGCAGTTGTTTGGTCCAATGAAGTTGCATCACTGATACATGCACCAGTGCTCGAAGACTCTGTCAAGCTAATTCCTCTATTGACTTCATCTTGCTTTCTCTTCTTCCTGCCCATAACTGCATCGGCATGTGGAGGATTCGATCCGAGTGATCTCTGGATTGCGCGATTCTCAGAGTTCCTAGCAGGGGGAGGAGGCCGGACTCCATCAGGGAAGACAAAGGTAGGTATGTCTTTCCTTTTAACATGAAAAACATTGATCCACATTGTGGGCTTCCAAAGTGAGTATCCATACACTTCACCCTTAAAATCCTCAACAGTCATCCTTATATCAAATTGTTCACCTTCTTGAGGGTTAGCGCCTTGTTTCCTCCGCAAACCCATAAAATAACTATGGTGAAATGGCTTGGATTTATCAGAAAATTTACCAGGGTGGGGATGGCATTGAAGTACCCCAGTTGTGTCCCTTTCAATCTGAATCATACAACAAAAGAAAAGAGAATGAAACAATAAATTAAACCGAAAACAAACAAAAAAATACAAAAATATATAAAAATAATACTATATTTTAGTACCTTTAAGGTAAGCGTGCGTATTCTAGACTCAACCCAACCCTTCCAATTCATCAAGTCATCATCTGCCTCTGCAGCTATGTCTATCTGCAGATAGTTTTTGTATGCTTCAAAGAAAGCGAAAGGCTCAAACAGGACATCCCAGCTAAACTTGTTTGCCTCAATTCCCTACCACACAATGAGTGATTATAAGATACCGAACTTTCAAGTCTAAAATTCACATCCTGATATACAAGCATGAGAATTCAAAAAGACATGAAAAGAGACATCCAGATGCTGAACTGCTCCAGCATGGTCAAAACAAGATATTAAGAGTAGAAATCCAGATTTTCTTAAAAGGGTAAATGACTAATGCAATCAAAGGCATTAATTCTGACCATTGATAGCCATAAAAAATGAAAAGAATCCAAACTATATCAAAGCCAATGCACCAAATTACGCCGAACAAGTTCCTGTGAAAACACTAGATAGGACAACCAACAACCAATATTACTCAATTACTAAATACTCGTCCTAGGTATTTTTGCACCCGTATGTGCTGGTACGTGGATTAAGAAAGAAATATTTTCATTATAGGACCTGAAAGATAGATAAACTATCAATTAGGGACCCGAAAGATTTTTGCTATCAATTCAGGACCCGAAAGATATGAAACTATCAATACAGGACCCGAAAGATATGAAACTATCAATACAGGACCTGAAACTAGACATGCACAAATGAACCGGAACCGGCGGTTCGAACCGGGGAACCGCCGGTTTTAACCGGAAACCGGAACCGCTGGTTCCAGAACCGGCAAAAAAAAAACCGGAACCGGCTAAGGAAGATTCGGTTCCGGTTCCTCATATTTGGGAAAAAACTGGCGGTTCCGGTTCCTAACCGGCGGTTCCGGTTCGAACCGCCGGTTTTTTTATTTTTTTTTTATTTTTTAGGCTTAAAATCCAAAAAAAAAAATTAAAACCGGAAACGACGGTTCCGAACCGGAACCGAAAGCTTCAAACCGCCGGTTCCGAACCGGGGTGCATGTCTACCTGAAACCATGAAATTTTAATGTATTTTTATCAATTCAGGACCTGAAATTCTATGATTTTAGGTCCTGTATTGATAGTTTCATATCTTTCGGGTCCTGAATTGATAGCAAAATCTTTCGGGTCCCTAATTGATAGTTTACCTATCTTTCAGGTCCTGTATTAAAAAAACTTTATTAAGGAAAGTTGTTTTTTAGGTGTGAAGTGTAATATTGTGGTATTGTAATGATGATAATATTATGTAATGTTATCGTTTTTGGAAAGGTGCATAAATAGTGGGACAGATGGAAATAGGAAGTGTGCAAAAATACTTTTGGAACAGAGGAGAGTATTTAAATTGCTGGACAGAGAATCATTGAATATGGCTTATATCATAAAATCAATTATTGGAATCAACTGAGTTTTCAAACAGAATCGCATACCCCAAAAATTAACCAGAAAAATAACGACTGCAAAATTACCTCACATATTTCATTTCCCCTGTGAAATTCTTCCATCATGACCCGCAATGTGCTAGTTGACACATTGTAGCTTGAGTTCATGCAGGGGTATGCCGGAGTTATTATGGGCATTAAGTGTGACCTGTCCCTAAAATTCCGTCTAGGATCCCAAAATGGAAGTCCCAATGACCCTTCTTGAATTGGACACAACATCACAGGATTTGGCCACCGCCACAAATTATAAACCCTAAAAAAGCGAGAGACCAACATGCTGGGCAGAGCATTTGGGTACAGCTGACAAATGCGGGCTACCAGCAATGCCCAATTAATACCCCCCAGGAAACCTGTAACCTGAAAAAATAATTCCAAGGAAAATAATTAATCCAACTACATGTTATATGCGTACATGAACTATATATACCAAAAATTGAAAAAAAAAAGTTTAATCTTAATTTCCTCACATTTGAATAAACTCCGCGCCGCCGTGCCCACAGGCGAATGCATCGCAGTGTAGTACGAAAAGTCTAAAAGTCAAGAAAAAGTTAGTTGGAAATTATCGTCAAGATTGGCAATTTTAAATTGCACCATTTCCACACCTGAATATTTGGGACTAGACGCAATATGTGATCAGTCACTCTACAACCATTGAGACTACGAGCTGTCTGTTCATCCACATTTTGTAGAATAGATTCTTGTGAAACATCCAAGTCCTAAAAGAAGTAGATGAATTACAACTCAGGATGAAAAAAAGATCACAGTGTAGGTGTACTCAAACAAAAGTATTTAGTCATAACTTATTACAGAATGGACAAATGCATTAATCTTAAAGTTACAACTACACATGGATAAAAGAAACTAATCCATAGGATTATTGGCAATTCGGCTGAGCAGTATGATCAGTTGTTTTCGCCTTTCTTGAGAAGAGAAAAAAACTCAGGAACCAAAAGCAACACTAAACTAAGCATCCAATCAACAAATAGTATTAGGATTAATAATAATCATAACCACGTCTAGTTCAGAATGCAATGCAACCAGTGCTATTTATCCCACTAAAAAGCAAAAAGGACAATACTAGAATGCATCAGATCGGCATACATCATTTCATAACTACTCAGAATTATCAAAGAACCCTCCATAGATAAAATTTTGATCAACATAAAATATATGCCGCAAACTCAAAATTTCAATTCAATTACATGGATTTATTAAAACCATGGTCTGGTGACACTAAATAGCTGAAGAAAATTGTTGCTTCAGAGAATATTAAGAAAATTCAGATTCCATCCTGTATATATTGATAGCAAAGACATGACAAGACAAATAAGTTGAAAAACAAAAGAATATCATTTGAGGTGACCATATTGCTCAAATGTCATTGTAGTTCGTAGCACAAACTTGAAGAAAATGTCACAGGACATTTATACATAGTAAAAAAACTCATTATGCAAAGAGAAAAGATTCATACTTCAGGAATAACCCAGAGGGACACATTTGCATAGAGTAGATCTATGGAAACACCACTGAACTTAAACCCCATCACTGGAACATGAGCATCTGGTACAGGATGTAGCTCTTGTACTTCAGGCATCTCTGATAGCATTCTGTAAAGCTCACCAAAGAAATCTTCCTGTATATGACAGTTTCTTCCCATCAATAAAATATCCATTTAAATAGGAAAAAATCAAGTAGCTTACATTTCGAGTAGCATGCTTCGGTCCAACACATAATGTATCAATATCAGCACCAGGACCATGTACCTAAATAACAGAAGAAAAAAACTAATATTAAATACTATAATACATGTTTTAACCTTTAAAAAACCGAAACAACAAGATCCACAATCAAGATCATGTACCAAGTGTTCACCAACTTATAAAGTAGTGAAAATTGATACATACCACTTTGAGGCCTGACATGTCAATTGATAAATTTGAAGTACAGATAGATTCTATACTTGATGGCTTGCAGGTGAACACAAGCTAGTACCGAATCATTTTGTCCCAAAGGCACATAAACAAATAGACAAATCCCACCCATTAAATAGGAAAAGCACCAGCTTCTGAAATCAATAGTTTTCTAAAATTAATAATGCACCACCTTGGTGAAAAAAAAAAAAACTAAAAAAAATAAATAAGCAATGCAAGAACTTAATACAGGATGCAGTAGTGGAAGCACCTCAATAAGACATTATATATCAACAAAAGCCTCACCAAAAAGAACATGTAACTGTAGAGGTTCACAAAATGACAGAAAAAGATGCAAAAGTGCATCCATTTCACCATTGGATTAGGCAAAATGATCTGGCCCCAATCTAGCTTTATACTTAATTAAAAGGCAATGATGATGTGAAGAGAACTAAAGAAAAAAAGTATTGGTGATTAATGAGGGAAAAAGCAACTAAAATCATACCCCGAGCCGATAGGAACCAAATGTGAAAATTTTTGCATTCGCCTCATGGACTATCGACTCATTATAACCTTTGGCGCGACTGATATTCTTCACCCATGTCTTCACAACCTGCAGATTTAATCCAAGATCTATAACTTCTGCCTCAAAAATGATAGAAAGAGCTAAGTAGATAGTTTAAGATTGCATAAATGACCTGGTCCAGTCTACCAAGAACTTCCTCCCTTTTAATAGCTTCTTCGTGACTTTCATATAATCCTGCGTCTACAAGAAACTGACAGCGCAAACACACATAAGATTACTTGGAATGCTAATCAACATCAAACTAACACACACAGAAAGCTGGGCAGATAAAAAACTAAAGTTAACAACTCAAGGGTGTGGTACCAAAAAAGCTGTTAAAGCACTTTGTCGAATAACTTAACAATAAGTGTAACACTTAATATGAACAAATGATCAATTCTAAAATGCAATATGTTTCAGCCTTCAGAAGGCCTCTGATTGCAATTTTGTTTTGCTGCAAGTATTCAGAGGGTCAAAGTTGCATACTGTCATCAATTCCCAATCAGCTATCTCTTAAAATGTCAGTACTCCTCTTAAAGCAATAGAGGAGAGGGAGGGTATAGAGTACAAAGAAATTCCTTTATTGAGTCTCTCTTGTTTTTGTTACATATTGCAATAAATGAGTTTTCCATTGGAGTTCACATTTCATCTCACCAGCATTTTATCTAGCAGAAAACAACCAAACTTCATCACTAGATTTTCTGTTTCTTTTTTCTACTTATTTTTTGGGATATCAGTTAAAGAAATACCCATAAATTCACACCCAAGAAAACTGTAACTCTTTAAGATTCAAATTTCAGTCAAGATTCCAGAAACATTCAAACATAATAATTCCAGTGCTCCCGTTGTTTTTAAATCCAAGTAGAATTTATGTATCTCAATGAGCAAAATTATGTTCAGAAAACCAACTATCCATAACCATGAAAATAACAAGCACATCAACTTAAAAATAAGTAAAGAGTAATGTATGACTAGCGTAGATGAACATGAGGAACCAACCTTTTCCAACTCACGAGTCTTAATAACATCAGCTTCACTTGGGCCACCAGTAGAAATTGGCCCTGATAATCCAATACGAGGTGCAGTAGACAAACTACTTGATCCAGGGCTACCCATTACTGTGCTCTTCTAAACAATATATTTTTAGTTTTCTTTTTTTTCTTCTTTTTTTTTTTCTCTCTCTCTCTCTCTTAAAACAGTCTGAAGACAAAAACAGAAAAGAGGAAAAACAACAAAATCTCTCTATTTATTTCCAATAACAGTTAACAATCAATACTCAAAATAGGAAACCATCAAGAACAATAAGTACATTGAACAATCAATCGACTAAATGAAAAAGAAAAGAAAGCATTCCTTTTTTTTTTCTTTAATTGAATACAGATAAGCTACAAGGTAGGCAGAAATACAAGAAAAATCGGTAAACAGAACCCGTATTAAACAGATAAAGCTCTCTCTACACGCCTTCTCCTCTACTATTTTTCTCTCTACATGTATACCGTAAATAAATTGAAGACGCTAACGGTACGGTAGCCGGATTTTTATTTTAATTTTTTTCTTTTTTTCCGGCGGTCGTTCTTGATGAGGCGTTAGGGTCTTCGAGAAACAGTCGGAATCCCTAATATTAATCAAAACCCTGGAGTTAATCACAACTGGAAATCGATTGCAGTTACAAATTAATATGAGTATATATGTATAGAGAGAGAAAAAGGCAGAAAGGTGATAGAGAGAGCTTACGAAATGGGGAATGGCGACTGCGCGAAGACGGAAGCAATCGGAGAGAATTTGGGCACAAATAATTGTGTCGTTAAAATAATACCCTATACATGATGTAATATATAAATGTACGTACATGTGTGTGTGATTAACGTAGTTACCACTCTTAATTAATTACGGTTAGAAAGCTGACAAAACATATTAAATGGAGTATTATTTTCCAAAATACTTGATATAATAAAAAAATTATCACGACTATGAATCAATATTTATATTTAAGGTAAATTATTTTATGAAACATTTTCATCTATCTATACCTTTTTTTTTTGTCTTCTTTTCATTTTGTGTTTTTTCATTTTTTTAAATTTATTTTTAATTAATTATTATTAATTACAACTTTAATTAATTTACTCTTGATCTAGTTTTCCACTCGTTCATGAAACTAAGGTTTGTACGTTAATTGTTTTGATTTTTAAAGAAGATTAATTTTTTTTGTGCGAAAATGAAAATTTTTCGAATTTTTTTATTTTTTAGGAGGATGAATTTTTAAAATTTTTTTTTTTAGAAAATAAAAATAAAAAATTTAAAATGTGGCAAGTAGTTTCTTCGTTCCACTTTAAGATTTATTTATATTTATTTTTTACACGTTGATTAAGTGATATAATATTTTATTTTGTAGTATATTAATTTATTGATATAATATTTAAAATATAATTGATAATTGTATTAATGTTGTGGGTGAGTCTCATTGAAATATTACTAATTGTTTTTTTTTACCTCACTTGAATAAATAGTAAATGAAAATCTTACATTTTGACAAACTAAAATGAAAAATATATATGATTGATTTTAACTTTTAAGTTTTATGCCAAATAAACGTGTAAAAGTAAGAATAATGTATGTGAAATAGTCGAATATGATATGTGTAAGAGATAAATAAGATATATTCAATCTAAATTTATTAAAACCAATTAGAATAAGAAATGAAATAGAAAATCATAAATTTGATTAATAAACCGTAAACAAAGTCCGAATTAATTGCAAAATTAACCAACAAATTTATCTATATTGCAATTTAATCTCAACTTTTAAAATTTTGACAAGAAAGGTTACAAACTTTGAAATTTGTTGTAAATTGCATGCATCAGACAGCTGCAATTATCCAACACATTTATTTCTATTGTAATTTAATCTCAACTTTTGAGAATTGACAAGAAAGGCCACAAACTTTGAAATTTATTGTAAATTGCATACATCAGACAGCTAGATGCTGCCTAATCATTGACGTGGCTGACATATGTCGCAATAGCTTTCACGTTATTTTTTTTTTTAATTGTAAGAAAAACACTAACTTTTACTTTAATTACGATAGTTTTAATCTTTAGGATTTTAGTTAAAAAAAATATCAATCTATATGATTTTTTACAAATTGTACCCACATACAATTTTATGTAATTGGGTTTTTTTTTACCAAAATCTCAAAGATTATGATTAAATCACAACTAAAAGTAAAGGTGATGGTTTTTCGCACAAATTAACAAAATTTGACGCGTAGTACCTGCATGCTACTTAATGAGTGTGACTTGCAACAAACTTCAAAATAGTAGTCCTTTTGTTAAATTTTAAAAGTTATTTAACTGGTTTTTTTTAATTAATCATGGTTTTTTCTTAATTAATCATATTTCATGTTTCGTACACACAAGACGTCATCAGCAAATTTTGTTTTTTCTAAATAAATAAAAAAAATGGAAAATTATGCGGAGTAATGTTCTTACACACACTGTTACACCCATGAAACAAATGGACCCGTACATCGATTTAAACCATTCATAAACCCTACTTAGCGTGGCACAAGTCCGTTCTCAGTTTCCCCCCAAATCTATTGGCGCCAAAATGAAAATTTAGATCTAATTCCAGTTTCATTTGATTTTATCATGTAAGTTCTTTCGTATTTTATAATCCCACGTATTTCTTGGAATTTCTTGATCTGGATTCTGAACTAATAACCGCAAGGTCGACTCTTTTTTTTATTTTTTTTATTTTTTAATGTATTCCATCTATCTTAGTGGGATTTACTGTTTTTTTAGGCAATTTAATAGTGGTTACCTTATTTATTGGTGTCATGATCTGGATCTTGGTTTTTTTGCGAGATAAAAAAAAAAAACTCAATCAAGTTAAAAGTTGATGACTCTGATTTCTTCCGTTGGTTGAGATTATTAGTTCAAGTGTTGGGGGTACTTGTTTATTCTAGAATATTGGTCTGAGGATGACAACGTATAATCTTGAATATCCATTGCCATGGTTCTTGTTAAATCATCTATTTAAAGAAAACACGTTCTACATGATTATGTCAGTTTTAGTTATATTTTATTTATTTTCATTCATTGGTTGTGTGGCATGTAAGCTGTGTGGAATTTGAGGAAGTTTATTGGAGATAATTGTAAATCTTCTCAAGATTTAAACAAATTAATGCAATGATACAATAATAAATTTATGTTTTGTTAAATCTTGATAGGATTTATAATTATCTCCAATAAAATTGATTCAAAATCTCTTTGTTTTATGATATATATTTCTTCTTCTTTGGTTTGGTAGATTTATGCTAAATAGCGTTTGAAGGTGGATTTTGTGAACTTGTTCGGGCAGACTACATGGCCAATTATTATGACATCGATGATATATTAGCTGAAGAAGAGATATATGCGAGATTCTTGTTTCGTATATTTGTAAATTGTAAAATGCTAATCCATATTATTGTCTTAGCTTGTTCCATCAGTGTTCCGACACAATGCCAATGGAGTTGGGCTCTTTGATTCGAGTGATGATACAGATAAGGTATTGGTGTCTATGCTAACCCCCATATAAATGTTTAACTGGTAGAAAATATGACATTTCTGCAAATTCACGGGGTGATTGATTTGGTAGATGGATTGGAATGTAAATGATTTACAATGCTTGTTTGTCAGGGATGTGTATAAGAATAGTAGTTTGGTAACTCAAAATAGTGGATTAGTGGAATGTGTCAAATCTCTCAATTATGGGGGAATGAAAGTTGAGCCATTTTCCCTCTACTATTATTTGCCTACGTGCTCCTTTATCTTCAACAATTACTCATTGTCTAACTTGGTGATTGTCTGTTTCAAGTGGAAGATGGTTCCAGGATGGAATTGCCCTTCTGGCTAGTTCATGAACTGTACTTGAGACAACCAATATCTATAAGGGTTCCTCCATGTTTTGACATAGAGTAATATCTTGTTGTAATCCTAGCTTGTGCTTCATTCTTTTCCTTTTCTGGTTTGAATTCCAAAGAATTTTATTTATGCTCTGAGAAGAAGTTTGAAGGCCAAAGAAATGGAAAATATGCATTGTGATTTATTTTATAGAGCAAGGATTAGTCATTAGCATGAATTTGAAAGGTTCAAATATGTCTAGCTTGTTTCTCCCATGGTTTATTTTTCCCTTTAATGTTAGGCTTATAGCAATATTCTTATGCTTGACATCAAATTCGTTCAATAATAGTTTCTTTCTCTATATCTTGTCATGAAATATTTGAACTTCCTCATTTCTTGTCTTTTTTCCCCCTCTTTTCTTGCAGGTCTAAAACACGTGAAGAAATAGTTGCAGATGCTGCTCATGTTGATCTAAGAAGTCGATGTCCATACTTTTATGAATTAGGTTGTAAGATTCTTCTCCTATTTATATTGTTTTGAATTCAAGTTTCTTTTGCCCGTACCGACCCCAATTATTGACCTACACTTATCTGGGAGATTATCAAACAAAATAAAAGTCCTTAACTCTGTTTTGTGCATTTGAATATGAGAACTTCAAATACTTATATTGCTGTGTCAATCTGTCAGTCTGCTACGGTTTCACCTTAAGTTTTACAGACAGATTAATGTCAACTGAAACCATACTATATGCATTCTCTTTCGACTTTCACAAAAGTTGTTGCATGAATTCTTGTAATGTGTGGCTTCTGAAGTTTGAACTTCATACCATGAATTAAAAAGTTGTGAAGATGCACTAATCTCTCATTGTTTTCTTCTAATAAAAGCATTGGCGATAAAACCATCTGGCCGTTTCTTCTTGTAGCATTCCGGACCATATACAAGGAAGTCTTGATTAAGGCGCACACACTGACACTTGCAATAGCCCCCAAATGCCTGACTCTTCTTACAGTCGAAGAAACCAAATGTGAGTACCTGAAGTCTATATTTACATCATTATATCATGCTATTAAGTTTATCTTTATTAATGTTATATTCATTTCATGGATTTGCTATGATGGGTTTATGTTGGTTATGAAGTGTACGAAGCTGGTCAATCCTCCATAGCTGCCTTTAAGAAGTGGCGGGTGGGTGGACCCAGATTTCAGATGGCTCCTGTTCTTGGGAGGAAGAGAAAGCTCAGTAAAAACTGATGGTGAATGGAACTCACTTTTTATAAGGAGGATTGTAATTAGCATTAGCAATGTAGTATTCCTTCTGTATACGAGATTAGGATCTCGTGAATCAGATGAATTCAGTTGGCTTCTTATATTTGTTCAATTCTGTTCTTTCTTTTTCTCTCTTTTTATTCACACTGAATCTCTCGTATTATATCTTGTTAGTATTACATTTCAGTTTTATTTATGATGTGACAGGAGAGGACATGTTTTATTTATGATGGCTCTGTTTTATTATATTTTTTCTCCTTTGAGAACATGTTTTCCTTTTAATACACCTATTGTTAGTAAATTTGAGTTCATCTTTCTTACACCTGTTTTAATCTCATTTATTAATTAGTTTTTTATTTTATTTTTATCTAAGTTGAATAGGATTTTCTGAGCTTATAATAATGAATTGAATAATGATTTGTAAATGGTGTACCCCACCATTAGGGGCCCCCACCGCCCCTGCCCTGGGGATTGGTGGAGGAGGTAAATCGCAGGATGTGCCTCAAGTGGCCCTGGGGATTGGTGGAGGAGGTAACTCAAGTGGCTTATAGAGAGGGCTCACTGTAAAACTTGTGCTTGCAAGGGGCCAAATCCATGCCAAAGGCAGGATTCGAACCCCCACCCTGCAGCAACCAAGCTCAGCTGGAAGGCCTTTCCACCCTCCCCTCTACCACTTGAGCTATGCCCAAATTGGTGTTTGGTAGATCCGCATGTTGTATTTTTATTGAACAAGCTGCGCGAAGAAACCAAGAAAACTGCTCACATTGTATTTCTAGGTTTATAATAATATAAAGCGCTTTGCTTCCATCTCCTTCACTATTCTTCAGGAACAGTAGCGGCTAGCGGAGCGAACAAATGGCTTGCTCAAGTGCGGTCAAATTGAACGCCGCCGCCTCATCCTGGATCGCCGGCCAGCAATCGATCAATCGCCACCCTGGATCCACGGCGCGATTCCCCAAACGACGCACATCCGTCATCTGCGCTGGATCTTACACCGATGAGCTCATCAAAACCGCCGTAAGATTCCGCAATTGCTCATAGGATATTGGCTTATGTTTTGGTTTAGATGAATCGTTGAATATACGCATGTATGGCGTAGCACTATTGATGCTGATCGTTAAGTGAGAAGACAATTTTGAAGTGTATATGGGGGAGTTGTGCAGTTTATGCCACTGTGATGCATTCGAATTTACGTCTCTTGCTGTTTTTGCATGCTTGGATATTCATATCCTAATACATCTATTTCTTTCCTTTAGTTCGCATGCTTTTTATCATCGACTTTACTTTTATTTTGTGTTGATTCATATTCATTTTTTTAAAGTGTTTTGTAAATAGTTGGAGGCCTTGGCCTCTCGGAAGCCATATTCACGCTGTTGTAGTATGACATCATGTCTGCAAATACTTTTATAATTTAGAATTGTGTCGGTTGATTGGATTCATTATTTCTGCTATTTTTGTTGGTCACTAGTTCAGAGGAAGTTTATTATTTGTAAAAACTTACAAACGTGAAGTGTTAACTGCTGCAGAAAATGGGAAACAAATGAAGATTTAGTTAATTCTGTCTTTGATTCAGAAATAACCATACTCTGTTCCTTCACTTGATTGATTGCTTGTGCAAAAGAACTGTATTTTTTGTTCGCCATGTATAGTTTTGGTAGTGGAAGACCTTACTAATCAAGAGATTATAATATTTTTTTTGTAAGTCACACTGTTGATGTGTTTATCAATCCACATTTTCCTGATCATTGAGACTCTGCTTTTGTGGCATGTTTTCTATGATAAGTTACTGATTGCTATTTCTTTGCTCCCTCTGTCATACAATGGTAAGATTACGTGCATGTTGATTTCTTTTGGTTTTTTGTCTGGATTAGAAATCAGTTGCATCGCGTGGTCGGGGAATCCTTGCCATTGATGAATCAAATGCTACTTGTGGAAAGAGATTGGCTTCCATTGGACTTGACAACACAGAGACAAACAGGCATGCTTATAGACAACTCCTGTTAACCACACCTGGCCTAGGTGAATATATTTCTGGTGCTATTTTCTTTGAGGAGACACTTTACCAGTCAACTACAGAGGGAAAGAAGTTTGTTGACTGTTTACGTGATGAGAATATTGTACCTGGTATCAAAGTTGATAAGGTGAGATTTATAGTTTTGACAATTTCTACACTACTTCAAAAGTGTGTTCTTTGAAAATTTTCTAAAGTTTCTTCACTTTCCTATAACAATGCCATTGGAAGTTTGAGACGCAGACATGAAAGTTTTCTTATTTCGCTCTCTTTCCATTTCTGGTTCTTTTCCTTGACAAGGTTTGGTTCCCCTACCTGGATCGAACAATGAATCATGGTGCCAGGGATCGGACGGATTGGCCTCTCGGTCTGCTGAATACTATAAGCAAGGGGCCCGTTTTGCAAAATGGTATGATTCATGTTGCAATAAAGTGCAGTATTCCGTCTCTTGAAGAGTATCCTTGAGGTGACTTAATTTCTTTTGCAAACTCATATTTTAGGAGAACGGTTGTCAGCATACCTTGTGGTCCTTCTGCTCTAGCTGTTAAAGAAGCAGCTTGGTGGCTCGCTCGTTATGCTGCTATTTCTCAGGTTTGAATTTCTTCTCCAGTCTCTAGTCTTAGAATCATTTGAGTTGTTTGAGTCTGAAGTTATGCTGAAAATCCTTGTAAAAACAAAGGCAAACAATTCTTCTCATCCATGAAATTGGTGAAAGAGAGAATAATTATATCTAATTGGTGGTGCAGGATAATGGTCTTGTGCCTATTGTAGAACCTGAGATCCTTCTCGATGGAGACCACTCTATCGATAGGACACTTGAAGTGGCAGAGCGTGTTTGGTCAGAGGTTTTCTACTACTTGGCGGAGAACAACGTTGTATTTGAAGGAATTCTGCTTAAACCTAGCATGGTTACTCCAGGAGCCGAACACAAAGAGAAGGCCTCTCCAGAAACCATTGCCAAGTATACCCTCACCATGCTTCGAAGGAGAGTGCCTCCTGCTGTTCCAGGAATCATGGTAACACTATGGATTATATGTCACGCTGCCTTGCATTGCCTTATATTTTTGCCAGAGCCAAGTGCTGATATCATAATTCTAATAATAGCATGAATTTGGTACTCAGCATTTTAATGGCCAATTTTAAGTTGTTTTGATTACATTGCTTGTGTTTGTACTAATTTTCTGTTCTATATATGTAAATTTTAGTTCTTATCGGGAGGGCAATCCGAGGTGGAGGCAACGCTGAACCTCAATGCGATGAATCAGTCTCCCAACCCATGGCACGTCTCGTTCTCCTATGCACGAGCATTGCAAAACACGGTGCTTAAGACATGGAAAGGACGCCCTGAGAACGTAGAAGCTGCACAGAAGTCACTTTTAATACGCGCAAAGGCCAACTCATTAGCGCAGATTGGGACGTACTCAGCTGAGGGAGAGAGCGAGGAAGCTCAGAAGGGAATGTTCGTCAAAGGATACACATACTAAGTGCAACTACCTCAGAGTTAGCCCTTTATTTTGTGTTTTTTTTTTTTTTTTTTTCTGCTTAACTGCAACAGATCTTTGAATAAGAATTCTAATTATTAGTCGATTAAACATTGTGCAAAAAGGTGGCTACGCCTACACCAGACGCCCCCACACTCCAACCTGACAGAGTGGTGGAGGGGTAAATCATGTTGACTCAACTGAACAACCGGCATAATTTGTTGAGTAAACACGGTCCCCATAGTTTTATAGCCTGTCAGAGATGGAATTTTAGATATTGAGGGTTGACTGTATTATTAAATAATGTATTAATGTGTGTATTTAGTATCAAAACCGAAGACTATTGCTGTTTTTATTAGTATTTAATTTATGAAGAAATCTTATGCTGCTAGTGTGCGTGTTACAAATTCTTGTTGGATTTCCAGTTTAAATGTATCTAAATTGTTGTTTATAAACTATTTCTTGAAATGATAATCCGAAATTAAAGACAGATTAGAAGATATTAGATGTTGGGCCCAAGGATAAAGGTGTAAGCCCAAGTTAACATAATGGCCCAATATAAATACAATCCAGAAAACAACTAACCCAATAAGTTAATTAAGTAAGCAATTTGTATGTTCATTATTTTGAACAACAGAAAGTGTACAGGTACTGTTATATTGGAAGAAACTCGAATAATAAATTTTTGGAAAAAGATAAGTAAACGTATGGCGTGGAAGTGGGGCCCGACCCGGATATTGATCCGGGTGTCGGAATCAAAATCATGGGAAGAGATCAGGTAGAAATGAGAGAAAGAATAATGGAGGGGGTTGAAAGATATCGAATCTGACCATATGAGTTCCTGACAGCCTGGGAACCTATGCTCCTCCCTGTCTAAATTACCTACTTAATTTATTCTAATTCAATTAATTATTAATTTAATTCGACACAAAGTATACTTTACAATATTATAATTCGAATGAAGTTGATTTATGATATATCCAACACCAACAGATGCTCCTAAAAAGACATGGTACTTTGCTTTCTTTATTAAGAGAAATTTGTGGTTGAATTCATATACTATCATTCAAATTTATCTAAATAGAATTATAAATAAAAATTATTTATCATGATAATAATTAAAAAAATAAAAAATCATCGTTTATGCATGTAAATGAAGGGGGGGAAATCAATATTTAAAACAGTTATAAAAATCTGTCACTATTTTTAAATGAAAAGAATTACTAGTATTATTTTGTGATGATAATTTTTTCAAAATACTATTGATTCATATTATAAGTTTTTAAATGAAAAGAATTACTAGTATTATTTTGTGATGATAATTTTTTCAAAATACTATTGATTCATATTATAAGAACTTACAAAATTAAAACACGGAGTAAAAATCTCGCTGAGTAAAAATCCACACTTTTTATTACTTATAAATAACTCATTAAATATTTAATGAAATTTTATTAATTAAAATTAATGAACCAAGATTAAAATAATAAAGTATGCACATGGCTTACGCTATCATCACCGCTATGACTACTAGGGCACATCGATCATTGACCTATAAACCAACTATATGTGTTTTATTTTGCTAGGGCTGTTGGCCACCATATAACATAAGGTTTCAAAACACACACTCTTTCTCTCTCATTAACACACACACAGCTAGCAAATTTAAAATTAATGTGACATTTTTCAATTGAATTGACACTAAAGTTTAGGGACCCGTTTGCTCACTTTATTAAAAATAATAGAGATGAAAATCTATGAATCTGTGGTTGGGGGAATAAGAAACCCTATCTGATGATGTCTTAATACTATTCTATACAACAACTTGATCTTGTATCTTACAATAATGATTTTGATTTGATGTAATACATTATTATAACATTGGTCAAGATCTCTCAAGAACCATTTGGAATTGCTCATTTCTTATCTCTTCATTTATATTTTAATTTATTAGCATACATGTGTGTTAATTATTTAATAAATGGAATACAAATTTATTTTAAAGTATCATGATATTTTACATATGGCAACTATTAATTTTATTCATGATGATATTATTACCTTTTAAAAATCATGATATAACAGAAAAATTAACTCATGTTTAGAAAAATTAACGATTGTCATGTAGAGTATTATTGTAGGGTGATATTATGATTCCACATAAATAATGTGTTAATTATATAGAATGTAAATCAAATGATAAAATACTGGAGTTGAAATTAAGGTATTGAATTTTAATTTATAAAAATAAGATTATTTTACAAATTGCAACTCAATTCTGGAAGCATCATATATTAATTGGTTAAAAAGCCACAACCTGTTGTTGACATTTATGAATTTAGTACTTGTATAAGTACAATTTTTTTTCTTTTTAAGAAGATTAAATCCACCTAATTTTAGTCAATCACATCATATATACATCATACTAAGAAAGTGGACCTCTAGGCTCTAACTTTGTCTCTTAAATCTTAAATGCGTCATCTATTTTCATAAATGTTAATAGAGTTGTTATTTTACAATTTTAGCCCTATATATATATACTCAAAAATTATTCGATTTATATTAAACGTTGATGCAGCTTTTTTTTGGACACATCAGAAACAAGTATATGAATGATAATAAGAGATGAAGAGGGTATATTCGTTGCTTGCAGATCTATGGTTATTCCGGAAAACTTTCATGTGGACAAAGGTGAGGCCATGGGTCTCCTTGAGGCGATGTCTTGGATAAAGGATTTTCGGCTTGAACGTGTTAGCTTTGAAGTAGATGTCAAGACCGTCTATGATGCGATTTCAAAAACACAAGGGGAGATATTAGTGTTTGGAGACTTTATATCATAATGCAAAAGTTTTCTCACAACAAACGATTTTTGTTCAGTTCATCTTATTCCTCGCACTGTCAATACATTGACACATTGCATTGCTCGGGCTTCGGGATCAGTCGCTAGTCCCCATTATTAGGCCGAACCTCCTACTTTTGTGGATGACCTTCTCGATAGCTTTTGTTCTTATTCTACTTAAAATCTTTGTTTGGTTAAAAAAAATTATAACTTCGCTACAACCTAATACTTAACAAATAATTTTCAAATCAATATATAGTTAATGGTTACAAGGTATTTCACATAACTTAAATATGTTGTCGCATTTATCCCTTTAATAATAATCATTATTAATGGGCACCCCAATTATGTATATTATTGACTACTAATATTCAATCTTGTGTTTAGTCAACCGTTTCATGCTTCACACCACATGCCTAAATAACTTTCAAGATTATATAATCATTACAATATCAAGGTTGATTATCTTCTTCTTAAAATAACGTTGATCGTAATACTTGGACAATCCATTATCAATATATAATTATTATATATTTATATGGTAAAATATGTTACTCCATTGAAGGTGAAGTGAAATATAATCGTTGAATCATACATTAAAATACTATAATTTTGAGGTATTATATTATATTTCACTAAAAATATAAACATTAAGTAATTATTAATTATATTATAATATTGATTACACTTTAATACATCTTTCATCCTGCTTCAATTCTCAATAAAATATTATACCTAGATATAATAGGGTAAAATACCAAAATCTCCCTCGAAATTTGTTCAAATTATCAAATAAACCCCGTGGTTTGAAAAATTATCAATTACTCCCTTTGAAATCTTTTTTATAAAAAAATAGTGAGATTTAAAAATACTATTTTAAATATATGGGTCATGATGTCATTTTCATCATTCTTCATTTTAAGAAAAAATGTATTTTATTAATGTTCAAATAAAAAACAAGTTAAAGGGAGTAATTGATAATTTTTCAAACCACGAGATTTATATGGTAATTTGAATAAACCTTAAGGATTTTGGTAATTTATCCTATATAATAATAATCAACAAGTGACCCATCTCACATCTTTCTTAGAGGACTCGTTTGATAGCCTATAATATGAGCTAACGGTATTTATTATATGGAGTTTGATGGGTTATATTATATAAATGAGGGGCCCGGCCCGATAGATTATGTACGGCCGGTTGTTATTCACATTCACTGTTCTCTTCATATATGTAATGTAATACTTTCCATTCCAGGTAGTGGTATTAGTAATATAATATGGCATCCATACAAAACAATGAAAACCCATATTTACCCCCAGGGCCAGCCCTCTCTCCCCCTTTCTTCCTAATTACTCTTCGTGGGGGTTCTGAAGCAAATAATCACCGCCGACTGGCCGCTCGCCTCCACACGCCCCTGCCTATTGTGGATCCTCATCGATGTTGTCCTCCGTCGCCAGTTATTGTTCGTCTCCACTTATTGCTTTCTGTGGTCATGGATTTTAATCTTTGCACTCACAATTACAAAGAAGAAATATGTGAATGGCTGATGCCCTGGTTTCGTTTTTTTTTAAATTTTATCTTTTGATTTGAATTGGTGAGATTAATGTTTGATTTTTAATTTGGATTTTCTATCCTAATTAACAAATCAGATTTAGAATGTTTAATTTAGGTTTCTAAACTTAGGGTTCTTGACGACAATGTAGTCATGTTCCTAACTAACGAATTTGATTTTAAATATTTGATTTTTTTATTTTTCTTATTTATCGAAGTATCACCCAGATCACAGATGAGAGAAGATGAAGATTCACAGAGACAATATGAAGATTCACAGAGTTAGACACAGAAGTAAACATTACCTTTGGTTTTAATAATTTTAAAATATTATTTATTTATTTTATAAATAAAATTTGCAATAAAAAAGAACTTACTAAATGATTGTATTAAGAAAATTGTAATAATAAAATAATAATAATAATATTGAATATTAAATACTATAATGGAATTTTTTCGATTTAGGACCCGAAATATATCTTAACTATCTATATGGGATCTGAATTTTTGTTTATCAATCTAAGGGCCTGAATAATTTAAAACTATCAATTTAAAATATGAATCATTAACACCGTTTACTTACTTTTAAACAGAATCTTACATGTAAATTTAATTGACACCTGTAAATTCAAATATATATCTCAAATTAAATAAATATAATTGATTTATTCTTGATGGCTAATAAGATATATATATTTGGAAACTTAATTAAATGAAAGAAAGAAAAGAAAAGAAAAAAAAAATAGCGGCAGAAAGCATAAGGCGAAAGCAAGGTTGGGGATTGATATAAACAACGATCAAAAGTGAATCTCTCCTGGGCAAGAAAGCGAAAGAAGGTTGGTGCCAGAAAGTAGTGCCGGCGATCCAAAAGCAAATTTTCTATTTCTTCTTCATGTTCTTTGAAGACAATAAATCTATAATCTTGAATTAGGGCAATAAAGTAATGTAAATTTATATCTGTAGACAAAGAAACAAGAGCAGAGAAGTTGTCGTCGTCAGCGATACATCCACCATGCTTATGCGCTCAATGAATTTATGATGTACAATGTTAAAGGGAAAGCATTCCAATAAGATTTTTTTAATTTTTTCCCCCTTAATTAATCCTTACAATTGTCAATTCATTCAAGTCTAAATTGAATGTAAATGTTGTTTAAGAATGATGGTTGATTTGGAAAAAAAGTGTCATTGTTATTGCTATCAAATGTGTATGCAATTTATGTTCTAATTTATGCCTATCACATGTTTGATAAAATGTCTGAATACATATTTGATGAGATGTTACTACTCTCCCATGTAATTCTTCCAATATTCTTTACGTGATGAGAAGAGATTGAATACATATTTGATGAAATGTTCCTACTCTCCCATATAATTCTTCCAATGTTCATTACGTAATGAGAAGAGATTGGAGAAATGAAAACCTTGAAATATCTCAATCTTAAAATACGCTAATAAGTGAAGAAGAGGAAAAAATATGTAAGGATAACACAACAGTTTATCTTTGCGGCGTTTGCACTTCTTTTTTCTAATATTTAATTTATGTTTTAAAATTAGGTGCCATGTACGAAATGATGTGGCAATTAAATCTACATATTATATTTTGTTAAATGTTAAGTTGACGGTGTTAATGGTTCATATCCTAGATTGATAGTTTTAAATTATTCAGGTCTCGCATTGATAAAAATAATATTTCAGACCCCATATTGATAATTAACATATATTTCGGGCCCTAAATCGAAAAAAGTCCTAAGCAATTGATAATTTAATTTATTAATAATTTAGTTTTCAAAATAATTGAAATCATATTTAATTAGAAACATATTTACTTATTAATTATAAGAAGTGGATATGAAAAAAAATCTACAAATTTAATGAGAGTATAAAGGTAATATTACACTTTATACTTCATCTTAATAATATCTATCAAACACTAAAAATAATACTCCATTTCAACCTTTATTATATCCTACCAAACAAACTCATTTTTTCATATTATTTACTTATCTCAATATACATAATATTTAACATCATAATACTCATTTATCTCATCTTATCTACCAAACGGGCCGATAATCTATGTAAATTATAAAAGTAATATATGTATTATCTTATAAAGATAACGAAAATTTAAAACAAATCATCAAGATTAAAAGAAAGGGGATGTCTCTTGTGAATCTAATGAAGTAGTTCATGTTCGCTTGGTGGAGTGGAAATAATGATGTATAATATTTTTTTTTTGAGTGAGTCATACATACATTTTATTTTTATTAAATTATTTATGTAAAAAATTATTTTTTAAAAAGATAATTAAATTATCACTCTTTTAAATAAAAAATATTACACTTTTAAATAAGAATTTAAAAATCACAATATATCAAATTTGTAAATTACGTATTAATATTTTTATTTAGAAAAATAATAGTTCATTTCTATAAAATTTAAGTTTTACATATGCTCAAAAGTAATCGATAAATTAGGAACCAGGTGGGCTAGCCCACCTGGCCACTGGGCTCCTCACTTAAGTGAGAGATCCAAGTTTAATTCTCATTGGGAGAGTGTTTGGTGTATATTAACTATAACTACTAACTAGATAAAAAAAAAGTAATCGATAAATCAAGGAGAAATATTTGAATACTCCCTCCGTCCCCTTGATACGTATTCATTTACTTTTTTGGATTGATGTGACCTACAACCACTACACATGACCTCACACTCAACACTAATACAACTACCCACTACACATTAAAATATTATTTCTCTCACCTTACTATACATTAAATTATTATACTCCTTAATCTACGTAAAAAAAGTTAACAAATACCTTTACCTCACACTCAACACTAATACAACTACCCACTACACATTAAAATATTATTTCTCTCACCTTACTATACATTAAATTATTATACTCCTTAATCCACGTAAAAAAGTTAACAAATACCTTTCAAGGGGACGGAGGAAGTAATATTTTTTTATTGAAAGAGTTCATCTCTCTAAAAAATAATTTATTCAATAATGTATACTATATGTTTCATAATAAATGTATTATTTTTTATACACAAATTTTTCATTAAAATAC
Source organism: Pogostemon cablin (assembly GCA_023678885.1). Classification (NCBI taxonomy): domain Eukaryota; kingdom Viridiplantae; phylum Streptophyta; class Magnoliopsida; order Lamiales; family Lamiaceae; genus Pogostemon; species Pogostemon cablin. Next base: position 26,784,274 of record CM043004.1, on the reverse strand, counting down.
TAATAGAATATTCGTTAAATTTTACTAATAAAGTATATAATTAGTTTCTATTCATTAGTATAACGTATAAGTTTTGAATGTGATTTTGTAAATAAATAAAGAAACATTTTAAATATTTTAGGTAGAAGAACATTAATTAATGATAAGAATATTCAGAATTCAAGAAACCCATATATATCTCTGTATTATTAATTCATGAATTAATAATGTAAAAGGGCCAGCACTATAATAGCTTGCATGCAATCCTTGTCAATTATGATTAAAGTGGGCACAATATTTATTCTTTATTAATAAAAAATGTCAAATGAGTCCTGTGTGGAATCTCTATAATTAACTTAGATCATCTCTTTAATTACTTTAATCATTTCATATGACTTTCTTTCTTAAATTAGCAAGAGGGCCCAATTTTAATTCTTATTTTATGTTTCCAAAATGAGTGAATTGCCTACAATCTTAGTCATATATATTTAATCGTAGGTTGACGATTCCATAAAAGAAAAGTTAAAAATAGTGAAATAAGATTGTGATACTTTATTTTTATACATGAAAATTATTAGAAATTTATGAACATAGGTGATCCAATTTATTTTAAAAAGTAATTTAATTATCTCAACAGTTTGCATAAAAGTAACTTAATTAATTTTAGATTGGACTAACCCTTACTTAATAATCAACTTATATTGAATTGGTTGAATATTAATTGGTCTTACTTACTATGTGATCCTGATTGATAAAACCCATATGTTTCATTAGTTAGCTTAATAAAAGAATTTGTATGCCAATAACCTAACCAAACATGTGATATCTTACATTGATTTGATTAAATGCCTACCACATTCCAATTATTTCCATTTTATCGTACCAAACAATCCATTATCTTTCAATAGTACCAACATGTCTAGATACATTAATGCCAAATACATTTCTTTAATAATTCTTAAGTTTAAAGTCACCTTATCGGAATTTATGGTATCACTTATATGCAATATTTTTTGCATTAAAGAAGAAATTGAATAATTAATTTTGCGTTTTAAGTTTTCCTAATAAATCTTGAATTTCACGGAATCTTTTTCTCGTTTCTCTCGTTGAATCAAATCATAAAATGCAAATAATGGTGTGAATTTGGTTCGTATTGTATTATGATTTTATCAAAATTAATTTTTAGGGTATGAAACATTACTCTTTAAAAAAATAAATTATTACTTTTCTTAAAAAAATATTACTCCTCAAAATTCTGATATGTTAATTTTTTTATATTTTTTATTGAGATGAATAATATTTTTCATTTATAAGAGAAGCATTTCATCTTTTTAAAGAGTGACATGTAACATAAAGAGTAATTTTGTAAAATTAGAAAAATACTAAACCGGGTTCAAGAGAGACTCTTTCATCCGAAAATATCACTATTTTATCATATACAACTATTATTATTGTAACCTATGTTTGGTTCATATTAAGGTAATATAAATTTATGGGCCTTAAATTTTTTTAAAAAAATAAAAGAGTTTTAGACACTAATTCCTAAACCCATAAATTAAAAGTAAAGGTCCGTGAAATGCACAAGTCGAGTAACACTATTATAATATCCTAAAAACAAGTTAATTACGATATATCTCACAAAACTAATAAAACATTAACAAAATAATTCATATATTCATTTCACACCTACAAACTTAAATAATTCATTTATTTATTTTATTTTATTGAAGCAAAGAACATGAAAGTACGTATAACTAATACTAAAGTGACACATGAGGAGTCAAAAATTACTTCAGCTTTAATAGAGAGATCATCACTCAAAATAATAAAATACTAAAAGATAAAACTTGGTGTTAATCATTAATAATTAATTCACTGAAGTTGAAAAAAAAATAGGAAAAGGAACAGAGCAAAGGAGAAAAGTGTCATTTTCCATGGAGTTGTACCTTTGGGAGTGACAATTAAGATGCACATTAATGTGTTCCTCTGAGATGATGGAATGTCCCCACTCGAGTCAATTTTATTTCATCACCATAGTTCATAGCAGTACCACCCCAACCCACACCACCCCACCCCCCCTCCCAAAAAAGGGGGTTTTAATTGAATTGCCATACAGTAAAGAAAAGTAGCCCAAACCCTTTTAATAAAGTTAGACAGAGCCCAGATTTTGAAATTCCCCCATTGGTTTCTCTCTCTTCCTCTCTCTCTCTCTATTCTTTGACCGCCGTACCATTTTTAAAACGTCACCGCCTTTACGCCGCCTGTTGCCACTGCCATATAAAGCAGTCTTTCTCCTTCTCTTCCACCCCTTTTCTCATCTTCAGAAATTTTTTCATGTTTTTGAGCGCAGTGGGACTTCGATCTTCTACTTTAAGTGGTACTCATTCTGCCTTTTTCTTACTCTCACACTGCATTAATCTTGATTGATCTCAACGGTGACAAATTTCCGCCGCCCAATCCCGCGGCTGCGCTTCCCTTGTCAGTGGCTCTGCTAATTGAGTAAGGAAAATAATAATTGATTGATGCGCATTCGCCATTTTCTCACCCTTAACCGTTTAATGCTGCTAATGAACTCCCAAACCTGATACCTTTTGTGCGAAGTTTCACACATTGATGTGTGTGTTAATCGTGTTTAATTTTGTGTGATTTTTTGTTTGTATAGATACAGACTTGTGCGTGATACGCAGCGTTCGATGTTCGTCTGTTAATTTAAGTTGGGAGATCAATTTTTGGCATGCACTGGACGTAGTTTTAGGTATTTACGAATAATGGGTCCACGTTATTTTGACTGATTATCTGAGTTGAAGATGGAGAATACTTTCTCAGATTTTTTTAATGGGTTTCTTTTTTGGGGTTATGATGGTGGTTCCGTTGCTTTTTAATTGCATGCGATGAATTACTTTTCCAATCATTTCTGGCTCTTGTTAACTTTCAGGTGTTAGTGCTCTCCATTCTGTATTTTGTTCCATGTAATCTTGTTGGGAAAAGGTTACTAGTTAATTCTAAAACAGGATTGGTACTGTTCACTACGTTGCTTTATACTGTTGCGGATTAAAGAGTTCTGATTAGGGTTTAAAGCTGCGAGGTTTGTTAAATAAATCCGAGCGTCTTAAAACATTGTTTAATAGTAGTAGTTATAGTAATAGACTAATAGTAATGGTAACAGTGATGGTTTTGGTATGTAACAACCAACTCAATTTAAAATCAATTTTAATAGATATATACATAAAGCTAAAAAGAATAAATATTTGAGTTCAATACATTAAACATAATGGTAAAATATAAACCCTAAGAATAAAATACTAAAATAGGACCAGGGTGCGGTTTACATATATATTCGGGTACATACAAGACATTGCCTTAAAATATTTATGTGAAAGTTCAAATATATTTGGTAAATGTTTGAAACTTAACTTCTTTGAAACTTCTGGTTACTGTTTTTGGTTGACTATCTACTGTTTTGCTAAAAGACTTGATGGTTATTTGCATTTTTTGTTTTTACTCGGGAGAACTTTACTAGTACCATATGGACATCAACATTTACTTCAGTTTGTTCCTTGTGTTCTATTCTTATTGTGTTTTCTTGAGTTTGTATGAAAGTGGTGGTATTCCTGGAGTTTAATTTTATTTTAAATTAGTGCGAGATTTTAATGTGGGTTATAAGTCATATGGTGGCATCTTGACAAAAGCTTGCAAATGTACATCTCCCTATGGTGTAATCTTTCCCTTGTTGTATTTTTAGATCACTATTAATGAGAATCATTGTCTTTGCACTTTTTCCCTTTTTCAATGATTTTATATAGTAACTACTCTTTACCATTATCAGGCTATAAAATATCATTGTTTTTTTTTCTCAGTGAGAGGTATCTGATATATTAGAACATGGAAAATGGTCACTGGAGAGGTAGACGGAAGATTTCTGTGGCTTATCAAAATGGTGACTTGAGTACATCAAGTAGTGTAGAAGAGCATGATCCATGGACTGCCTGGGCTTACAAGCCTCGCACTATTACATTATTACTAATTGGTGCATGCTTTCTTGTGTAAGTTGGTTAATGTTTGAATAATGATATATATGTTTTTTTTTATTAGTTTGGATATGAAGACTGATGAAAATAATGATTGTCTTTGTGTTAATTCTTTCTTTTAGATTCATTTTATTTATATATTATCATTATTATTTAAGATCGCTTCATGTTGCGCTCGACAAAGCTAGCGTTAACCAAAACCTTTTTTCCAAAAATAAAAAATGGAACAGTCGATAATCATCACTTTTGACACCTTGAATTAAATCTGCAAGGTTTCAATTGTGTAATTTCTATTTGGAAATTCTCCTCAGGTGGGCTAGTGGAGCACTTGATCCTCAACGTAGTTCACAAACTGATCTTGTCACCTCTGTAAAAAGGTGAGTGCTACTTTACTTCACAATATTTCACTGTAGAAGTTCTATTTTTCTTTATTGTATATCCTTTATGGGCTTGCTGAGGGTTCCAATAAAATGTTGCATTTGTGCATTTTGGCAGGGGTGTATGTGCAATGATTGCAGTGTTCCTTGCATATTCCTTGTTACAAGCTCCTTCTACGTAAGTTGTTTACTTATTTGATGGTTTTGTTTATCCACTCATATAATCTGATCGAATATTGTACAGCATATTAGACTTTTATGGTCCTCAAATCAGGTTAAGACTATTTTACTCATTTTTGCTTCATTCTTCGATATTTGATTGGTTACGAGATGCTTAATAGATATGGAAACTATTTAACCTGAATTATGCTTTTGTGAGAATTTTTGTTTATTTTATACTGAGCTTGCTTCTTCATTTGTTCTCAGGGTTCTTATTCGTCCGCATCCTGCTATTTGGCGACTTGTTCATGGGATGGCTGTAATATACCTTGTTGCGTTAACATTTTTGCTTTTCCAGGTATTTTTTATAAAACAAGTGCATTTTAGTTTACCTACTTCAGCTTGGATTGTCCATTATTCAAGTGAAGAGTTTGTTGAGCAATTCATTATGTTAGTGTTTCTAGTTTTTCAGTAGTTTCTGACACACCTATTAATTTTTCCAAATTCAAGAAACGTGATGATGCTCGGCAATTTATGAGATTCCTGCATCCTGATCTTGGTGTTGGTAAGGCATTTGCATTCCCTTTGTTCCAAAATCAAGAGCAGATTATGTGTGTTTGTGATGGCATTACATGTCTATTATTCTTAATAAGTGTATATGAATGCTTTTCACACATTCAGTGTGGTCATTGCAGAACTTCCAGAAAGATCATACGGTGCTGATTGCCGAATTTACGTTCCTGAAAATCCTACAAGCAGGTTTAAGAATGTTTATGTATGTTATCTTTATTTTGCTTAGTATTTTAACATGTTGCATGTTACCTATTGTGAGAAAGCATTCCCCTGCAGCTGAAACTTTATTTGTCTTTAGGAGACACTTTTTGATGAGTTTGTTTTGGCACATATTCTGGGATGGTGGGGGAAGGCTATAATGATTCGAAATCAGCCACTGTTATGGGTACTTTCTATAGGATTTGAGTTAATGGAGGTCAGCTCTTATCCTATGCTGTTACATTTCTGCGTTGCTGATTGCAATCAAGTTTTAAGCAAAGATCTTTTTGTTTATTAAGGTGGTTTTTATGTCTGGTGTTTTCAGCTGACGTTTCGCCACATGTTGCCAAATTTCAATGAGTGCTGGTGGGACAGCATCATTCTTGATATATTAATCTGCAATTGGTTTGGTACAAATTTTATCTTTTCTTTTCTTATAATTATTTGCAAGTTAAGCATTTCATCAGCAGACTATTTCTTCATGTTTTATGTGGATATTGTCTGTCCTTGATAAATTATTCTATATTTTTTGATTGTGCATGACAATTCACTAATGTTTTGCAGTTATGGTTATTAAAATGGTCTCATTGTCCTGGTGGGTATGGAAGCTATCTTCTGTTTTACATTGTCAGCATATTAGGTGATTAAGAAATGTGCTGAGTGCTATTTCTGGCCATGAAACGGCGATCTTTTTTAGGCATGTGTAAATATTGTTTGTTCATTGTTCTGCCTATGTATCTGTGCATTTCAAGTGCCATTTATCTTCCATAGCTCTGTTTATTTCAGAAAATTGGAATAAATATGCCTGATATTTATAATTAATAGTAAAGCTGAAATCTGTTGTTCCCTTGGCCCAATTTGAATTTAAAAAAAAAAGGTTCATCCTAACAATGTTTGTAAACTGTTTTTATTTATGATATATGACAGGAACTTTTATTGCACATAGGATTTTCTGATATTACTAATCTAGAATGTCAAGTTTAGAGAAGTAATAGTTTTTCTGATGCCTCTATATATAATTCCTAGACACTGTAAAATGGTGTAGCCAAAGCTAATGTTGCTCTATGATTATTGATTTATTTTGGGAATCCTGATACTTTTTATTAGCTATTGGAATGAGGGATTTATGTTACTTGACATATTTTTCTTCTTTGCCTTATAGGTATATGGGCTGGGATGCGTACTGTTCGGTACTTCGATGGTAGAACTTATGAGTGGGTTGGCATAAGTCAGCAGCCTAACATCATGGGCAAAGTATGTTGGTGTGCAACATTTTCTTCAATGTTTTTATAGTATTCCTTTAATTTGATATTGTGCATGGGTTTCCTATCTTCTCTTCTCAACCTAAGCTGTCTTGTTCATTTTCTAATCCAATATCATTACCAGAGAATTTATTTTATGAGTAAAAACCAGATGATGTTTATATGAGAAATGAGAGGTATAATAATAACACATGCTTGTTCTTCTTCCCCTGTTATGGGTACTTTCTGTTCTGAGCTTATTGACTTTTGGGATGAATGTTATTCTGTACCTCCATCGATTGTTTAGATGTTCGTTTCCAACTAAATGAATTCATGTTGATGTACCCTTTTACCAATATCTGGCAATTGCTGAATTTTCAGGTCAAAAGAACATTGGGACAATTTACACCAGCTCAGTGGGATAAAGATGAGTGGCACCCGTTTCTTGGTCCATTCCGGTTTGTTCAAGTTCTCAGCCTCGGCATTGTTTTCCTAACGGTGGAACTCAATACGTTTTTCCTGAAGTTCTGCCTTTGGGTCCCTCCTCGAAACCCAATAATAGTATACAGATTGGTTTTGTGGTGGCTTATCGCAATACCAACAATTCGTGAGTACAATTCTTACTTGCAAGACAGGTATTTCCCATCTAACCCCAGGATGTTTAAATAGGAAAAATGTTTTTGGTGGCTCCTTTTTTTTTTTAATCAATTGTAGTGTTGTTAGCAGAAAACTGGTGAAAAAGGTGGGAGCATTTTGCTGGCTTTCAATTGCTATCTGCATAGTCGAACTCCTGATCTGTATTAAATTCGGACATGGTGCGTATTCGTTGATCATTTCTTTTTTGATACTGGTCCAGTTTATAACATTCAACAAATTCAAGAACTATTGAAAATATCCTGTGAATTCCAGGACTGTTCCCAAATCACATGCCGAGGTGGGTCGTTGTATTTTGGACGATGGTTGGGATCGGACTCGTTATATTCTTGGGAGCGTGGTCATGGCAACTACACAGATCAATGAGGAGAAAATGGCTATAGAGGTTCAAATTTTGTGGTTCTACACTTCCATTGAAATCTACAAGTCTTTTTTTTTTGGGTAATTTAACCTGTTTGTAAATACACTCGAAATTGTAAATTTGTTCTCTTTTTGGTTTAGTTTCTCATTATTATTGAACTAGATCGTTAATTCTTTGAATATCAGGCGTGGCCACATTTGGCAAATCTTTTCATCTAAAAAATATTATTCAATTTATTGAAGGAAATTCTTTTTGAACTTAGCTTAGTCACAAGTTTATTTTGTGGGTGTTAGATAATTTTAGAATAAATCCTTGTACAAATGAAAATAATAAGGAAATAATTGAGAAGAGTAATTGTAATAATGGAATAAAGTTGATTGAAATTGGTGTAATAAATATTCAATGAATGAAAATTATCGAAGAATATCTATTTAAAAATTATCACATCAACAATTTATTTATAGTATAAAAGCGTAAAATAATCGTGAACTTCACACAAGGGATACCCCTAATTGATTGCCATATAAATTTAATTCGATGTTTTGATTGATCATTTCAAAGAGTTCGTATGTGCACTGGAGTGCATTTGCACTAATCTTTTTATATTCAAATTTATATTAAAAAACTAACAAAATTTTCAATAATAAAATGTATAAATTCTTATTTATTTTTTTAATATATTCATTAATGTTTTATTTCTAAATATGAATACACAAATTTGAATTCGTACCACAGTAGAATCTTTATTTTTTAATTTAGTTGGAAAATTATATTAAATTTGGGGCAATTCTTGGCTGATCATTAATCAGCCATGACACTCTCACATAGGGGTGCACACTGCACACCCCCACGTGAGAGAATCATCCGAAGATTCGTGATCAGCCAAGTAACTCTTAAATTTGACTTTTTGTTCCATTTAAAAAGTGCTAAAATGATTTTTCCCCCTTTTTTAAGTGGTAAAACTTTTAGAAACAGTTTAAAAAATGAAAATGTACATAACGATTTTTTATTTTATATTTTTTGAAAAAATATTATTATAAACCAAATTTATATAGATAAAGATTTTAAGTACAAGATTGTAGTTGAATTAAATAAATATATAGATGGTTGATAGAAGTACATTGAAGAAGCAAAGATGTAAAGTGTTTTAGGAGTAATGAAGTTGAGTGACCTGACAATTGTTTGGCGAAGATTCAAAGTCCTAGTTAACCCTCGAGATCCATTACTTTATGCAAGATTACCTGCAAAACACCCATTGCTTACTACACATAACAAAGGTAATTGTTGTACATCATTTGTGTGTGTCACATCAGAAGGATGATGGATTGGATTTCAAGATTTAGAGAGAGAGAGAATGATATTGGATTGCAGCAACTCATTCTCCCTCTAAATATATATATATATATATATATATGGCATCATCAATTCAGTGAGATCAGACATGAATGGAGTGAGAGAATTAGAACACACCGGACAGGAGTTGTGTGATTTCATACTTTGAAGTAGTTCGTGCCGTGTAATCAAAAGCTTCACTGGACGGAACTCCGGAGATTGGCCGTGTCCTCTGTTGTCCTCATAAGAGATCAATGCACGCTCCAAAAGATGCTCGAAAGCCTGCATTTGCCGAAAGATATTTAGTTTGGGATGAATGAGTAGTTTAGACTTGAAGATTTATACGCACCCGTAAGCATGCATTCCTTGCATAGTAGTCTGATGTTTCGAAGGTGTCATGTATGCTTTTGTACTCTGCAGTATATAATGATTAGTAGGAGAGGAAATCCAGAGGCAAAACACACGAACAAACCAAAATAAAAATCAAACACACCTTTCATTGAATTAAAGTTGCACAACTCCTGCTCTTTGACCTCCAACCTCTTCATGCACACCAAAATATAAAGCTCTAAGACAGAGCAATCTGAAAATTTGGTTTGCGACGTGATTATTACTGAAATTATGACTAGTAGCCTCAATTGAGATCATCTGTGTCTCTCTTTTTTTTTAAGAATCCATCAGAATTTTTAGTTTCTGATGCTTCATTTAACGACTTCATCTAGTAATCTTAATTTCCCTACCTTCTAAGTTTTGAGGGGCCTTCTATCGTGAGATCCAAACTATATGTGATGTGATGATTCTCATAACAACAAAAGAAAAAATACAAAGATGTAATTGCGACTATTCTATCGAAATGCATTTCTTGTGCATGGATCCACTGTATGATGAGAAATGGACTGAATAATAAAAGATGAAAGGAAATTGATCAAACGTTCATGAATTAAAGAAGCATCTCAACTTAATTATATTTAGTACATAAAAAGTAGTAATGATAGAACCAAGAAATCGCCAGGCATGTGCATACCTTTTAAAGCCTCCAGTTTTGGTTGTCTTTGTATGCAGGGAAAATTCTTGACTAACAGCAAACCAGAACTCAAGTCCATATGACAAATAGCAGAAAACCTGGAGATAATGACTAATGATTTTGTTGACAGGAACTAACAATACTAAGCACCAAAAAACAGAAGTTTTAAGGAACATATCAAGTTAGACTTACAAAAATCTCAACAGATTGCTGACAGATGAATCAGAATAGCACAATGTATCAATGATTGCTTTGAATTCCTTATCTGCTAGAATTTTCTGCTAAAGTGTCAAGGAACTCTAACCGTATGCATTAGACATTTCAAGCTTGCCTGGGTTTATCATAATTCATACAAAGGACTGTTTTCCATTCAAGGCGGATTATATAGGAAGGAAAAAATGAGGCATATGATAAGTAGTCAGCTTTGTAGCTGATCAAAAGATAAAGACATCCAAGATAAAAATATGTCCAGTTTAAGCATTGAAAAACCAAGTACAAGGAAATCTTGGTCTGATTATTAAATAAATGAATTTAACAAAAAATTGCGAGAAGATTTCAGGGAGAGGATACTTGAAGTTTTCCATTGAAAGCAGCAGTGTAATCATTTGGAAGCCTTGAATCTGTTGGCAATAGTAGAATGTGCTCTATAAGCCTGCACATGAACATTAACGTCGTGATAAGGGAACTATTGCAAAAGAAATGGCCATCATATTTGAAGCAAAAGAAGAACAACACCTCAGAAAATCTTTCCCCGAGGGGGGAAGAAACAGCAACTTCCTGTGTGAAAAACGAGATCTAACTCTTTTTTCCAACAACTGATCAGCATCCTACAAACAATAGAAAATTAGCTAGAAATTTTTCTAAATTTTTTAAAAACTCTTAAATTTGTTCATGATATGCACTTGGTCCATCAATAACAACCAACACATACTACACGGAATTCCAAAATACAATAGATCTCGTTAAGTTTTTGGTATTAGAACACCACAAAAACTTGTGAGACGTACTTTTAAAAAGTCACTAGCTGTACAGGTAAAATAAGATCATGGAAGAACTGTAAAAATTTAGATGCACAAGCAACATACCAATCGACAACTCACTCCTACTACAACAGCTTGTGATGTGACAGATTGCATTGCATCAAGCAAACTATAAAGTAGTCGCTGTTTTCCCTGCAAAGATGAATAAATACATTACGTGACTGGAACAGAAATGAAGCCCCACCTCACTGCATTTTCTGGTATTTTCATCTCTTGGTAGTGTTACCTGTGTAAAAAGGTCAAACTCATCTAGCACGAAAACGATTGTTTTATGAGCTAGTCCACACTCCCTGGCTATAATTAGCAGAAATATTAACATTCTAAAACTATCACATACAGGATATCTTCTAGAAAAAAAGGTTGTCAGCAAGTGTAATGGATATACCGCAACATAGACTGCAAGAACTGTGAGTTGTCACCAAATGAAGCCTGCCAAAGTATTTAGGAAACAACAAATTGGTAAGAACACGGTTATTTGGCAACCTAGAACTATCGAAACAATGTTACCATTTTAGAGAACTGCAATTGATGCTCCAGACACAACTGCCTAGATATCTCCTGCATGACATGCCGAGAAGGATCAAGTGAGGAGCACATTACAAATCTCAGAAATTTTGAATATGAAGCCAATTAATTTCTGAAACCACTGATATTAGCTTTTATTTGATTTAATGTATATACATATGTGTATCCCTAAACCAGAATTTCCTGTTTCTGAGAATAATCTTGAATATTTCTAATAGGAAATTTGACTCGAGTGATTTTAGTGCTCCTATTTTTATTTGCAGAGAAATTATAAAAGAGATGCATACTCAAACGTCTGCATTAGAAAAGAGATGCATATATACACCATCATAACAAGGATAAATTATGAGTTCGACCTTCAATGCACAATTGTTGTCGCTGTGCAGGAGACCATTAAGCTTGATCTAAAACGAAAACATAGTTAATCATGAAATTCATAAGGGAATGACAACCATTATAAAAAAAATTCAAATAAATGAAGAGCTACATCTAATCGCCACAAAATTTCATCAACATTTGAATTTAAAATTCATACCACAGAAATCATATCAGGATACTCTCTCAGTAGTTCATCAAGAACAAGCTCCAACACCTAACAAAATAAAGGGCCATAATTCTTAAGAACAGATAAGATTACCCTCCTAAATCCAAACCTGCAAAAGAAGCAATGAAGAAACAAGACACACCGCCTTTTTTCCGCAGCCTCGAGGACCCAAGAGAAAAACTGAATTGTTACATGCTTCATTCACCGAACTAAGCATCATATGCTTTAATTTACTGAAAATGAAAAAAATCAATAAAACGCATCAAATTTTATCCATTCATATTTCCTTCGTGAAAACAAAAAATCAAAGAGATGTACGCAAAACCGTCATACATAAGTAAGAAACGAGAACCCACAACGCTAACATTCGTCAATGTATAGATTTAACCCAAACTGTTAAAATTTAAGTGATTAGTATCTAAATCACAAGCCTTCACATCAGAGTAAAAAAATTCCCAACAAGTTCTTAGGGTAAACAACAGAAAAAATAGGAACTACAAACTTCAGTTGGCACCGACAAAATAATGATCCCCACCAAAATTGAACCATACAATCCCCGCATGACAAAGATTAATCAAGTATATATAGTACCAAAATTTGTAATTTTGTACGAAGCTCGTATTTCCGCAGATTTTCCGAGTTGTCACAAAAAAAAAAAAAAAAAAAAAGAGGAGCAAACCTGTAGTTGGAGTCGGGCGAGGGGGAGAAAAATGAGAAGATGAAAGATGGATCCATTATTCTACTTCTGATGATGATTTTGGCTATCTCCGCTGGATTTTGCGAGGCCATAGCTTGTGCTTGCCTTCGGTGTGGTGGCGCGGAAAATGGCGGGAAAGCCTGGCATGGTATGTGGGGACTCGGCGGATTGTGATATTTTGATTCATGGGTATGGGTTCTCCGGGTCGGGTATAGTTTTGGAATTCGATTTGTCGTAATGAAGGGGTTGACATTGATGTCAGAAATGGGTAGTCAATGATATTAGAGTTGAGCAAGACCCTAAACAGATGTATTCCGTCAAATGAATAAATATTGATGGTTCATAATTGCTTCTTATATTAGTTTGCAATTTTTTATTTTTTATTTTGACGATGAGTTGTTATTATGTATAAAAAAATGAGAAAAACTTGATAAATATATTACATTCAGATTTAAAGTTCTAATTTGAAGATGAAATGTTAAATCCAACCGTAATTATTTTTTAATTGTAAATCACTTAAAAAGGAAAAAAAATAAATACGTATAAGAAATACCTAAATTTATAGGGTTTTCACCAAAAGAATTTGATTGGATATTAATTTGGAAAATTTTTAATCCCAAGTATCTTTTGAACATAATAATTAGACAAAAATTTTAGAATTTTCTCTCCTTTAAGATGGGGTAATAATTGACTTTACAATTTTTGAGGTTAATATGTGGCGAATCCAGAAATAATTTTTTGGGGTACAGTTGACATGTAATTATAAAATATTATTTATTTAAAATTTAAAATTATATATAAATAAATTAAAATGCAGAAATTTAATTATTGTTAACACCATTTAATTTTCTTTTATAAAAAGAAATTTAACGTATTATTATCATGCATTTATAGTATATATTTAAAAAAAAGTAATGAATTGAATGTATATATTTATGTTACAATTAATAATTTAAGTAATAAGTGAATAATGAAAATATGAATGCTTTTATAAAACATGAATATTAATATATTGGGTGTATATATGAGTAAAAAAAGAAAAAAACACCAAGGTTTAAAAATAAAATAAAAAGAAAAGGTGTAGGATAGCATTAGAGAATCAAGCATATGATGTATAAAAAAAATAGAGAATACAAAGAAATTATATAAATATAAATAAAGAAATGAATAAATTATAAACTAAAGGTGTGGGAATAATGTAAATTTAAAAAGGAATAAATAAAGAAAATGGTAAATAATAGATAAAGTTGTATTAATATAAATAAAATAAAATAAACTAAATTGGAAAAGGGATCCCCATGGTTTGAACTCTTAACCTCAACTACTGCACTACAGGTGCTAACCACTAAGCTACTATGTATATTAGTTGTTATACCTAATATATATATAGGTATTATTTTTCATTTTGGGGTACATCTATATGGACTCTTTTTTACAATAATAATCTCATCATTGCCCAACATATGCATATGACAACATAACCTCTGTTGCATTGTGGAGTACAAGGCTGTTAATGAATAATTTCGGGTCGGGTCGGTTTGCGAACCATCCTGTTCTTGAGAGTCTCGTGGATCAAAAGATGGAAAGAGTTAAAAACGGTAATAATTCTAAATCTTGAGTGCAGAGTGGATGGCAACAACCCCTCCAACGAGGTTTTCATATTCAACCTTCTTAAAACCAGCCTCTGCAATCATTCTAGCAAATTTCTCCTGCACTTGTAAATATCACCATTAAACTCAACATTTTGGTACCCTTTTTATGATGATGTAAAAGATTATGTTATATAGTATAGTGATCTATGACTATTCTGGAATCCATATCCCTGAGATTATGATCTGAACATAGCCTCCTTCACAATATAAAGCATCAATGTACACCACGTAGATATTTAAGGCCTACAACTATATGAGTATTGTGTGCGCTGGAGAAAGAGAGGATATCAAGATGGACAAATGATATGATATGGTTAAAAAGGACTGCATTTTCTTGGGAATTTGGGAATGTGGAATTCAATTTGTTCTAAACAGAAACTATTGCATCGCATGATTCTCATAGTCATTATGTACTGTACCTGTGAGGGAAAACGACGAATGCTCTCAACCAGATACTGATAAGATTCACGATCACCTGCAACAAGCTCACCTAGTACCGGAATCACAGAAAACGAGTAATAATCATACCTGGGAGATAAAAAATCTAAAATAAACATCAACAAAGGATGAAAGGATACATGTAACATAGGAATAATAATCCTACAGAACTATCAAAACTGGAATAGCTCCTTATATTCTAGATAGTTCCGCATAATTCAGCAGCATAGGTAACATGAGAAATAATCATCAAATCCAGTAAATTCCGTTGCCAATATAACTCGCAAGAATAAAATTTATGAGTATCTCAAATTGCGTACACCTGATCATATATATGCTGGTGTCCTGATGCAATTCCATCGAGTCTAACACTTATAGATATACATAATAGTAACTAGTAAGTATGCGTGAGGAAACTGGTAGACTAACTGCAAACAGAAGAATGTGACTTATCTGACAGTAACAGACAAGCCTCTTGCTCGAGCAAGCATATTTATGAAAACAAAAACCAAACAATTATGGTAAATTTTACTTTTAAATAATCTCACTAAGAAATGGAGTAGAATTTTGCAGAGGATACAATGTAAAAACAATTTTGAACCAACGAGGCACGAGACACTGATGGTGATGTGTTTAGTATGAGGAGAGGGCAATTCATTAAGTACAGGAAATACTTACAAGTCTTTAAATATTGGGATTTCTAAGTGACTCAGTTCAAGGCAAAGAAATCTTCCTCCTCTTTTAAGCACCCTTCCAACACAAAAATGAAAAATTAAAATTACCTATGAATCAACTTACAGAGACAAAAGGAAATAGGCAGGGACATGGAAAATTGCAAATTAAATAGGAATGTTAAATATGAAGTGCCTGTCGTGCTAAACATTTATTATAGAAGAGGATTGATGTTGCTTTAAAAAGGCTAGGGACCAGAATAATCCCTTGAACCTTCTATTTACAAGTGAGTAATTAGACTATAGAGAGGACATATGAGCAGTATGTCTGTCAAATAAATTAATGAAATCAACGAGAAAAGCAGCAGGTTTGAATGCGTTTCCAACTCCAAAATAATCAGATATATAAACAAACAAACATTGAACAGAATAAGAGAAGAAGTGCTGTGTATCGAACATTCAAAATAGTTAGATCAATGTATATATTCTACCATGAGAATTTCAAAACTCAAACATAGAATTGGTGCTAACCTGTAAGCTTCAGCAAGAACTTTTTCTATATGTGTTACATTTCTTATTCCAAATGCAATTGTATAACCATCCATCGAATCATCTCCAAATTTTAATGCTTCCGCATCTCCTTCTACCCAAACAAGAGATTTATCTTCTCCAATACCTGAATGCATTAAAAGACAAATTTCTTCTTAAGAAATAAATTAACTACATTTGGAGAAAATTTATTAGAGAATCAATAAATGTAGAGAATGAAGCTAGAGTAATAACTGACCTCTCTCTTGGGCCCTCTTTTTTCCAACATTCAACATATTGGGGTTAATATCACAAACAAAAATTTGAGTTTCATCTAGCAAATCATCATCACTAATATCTCTCATGGCTCTGTTTCTGAAACTAGTTATACTTTCCAGGATTCTGAAAGCAACATCCCCTGTGGAAAAATTAGAGAAGCTCCTTACGCAAGCCAATAATATGACAACTAAACAGAGAAAACTATCAAGAAATCAAATCTCAGGATCCCAGTTAATTTCTTCCCTGAAATACAAAGTATGATAAAAGAAAACAATTTAACCTCAATGGCGTAGAAAATAACATTACAAACTCACTATGTAATTTGATACTAAACATGAGGAGAGTGTGTGAAATGGAAAGTTACTGGATAACTTGACTAGTAATATCACGACATTGCATGAAATGTAATTCTGGATTATCCCATTTTCACACCACATTTATCATATAAATATCTTCTTGCATCACTTACCATATCTTGGATTGTTATTATTGTACATTATAACAATGACTTATGATAAGCATATATATGCATCAAGTTAAAACCAAAAGCCACCCCAATGGTGTGCATTCTTAAGTTGAACTTCAAGCTAGTGTAATCTTCCGAAATGATACACACTCATGAATCAAGTAGCATGTCACCCATACTCATTGATCACCTGTTCCACCAGCCACATCAAGATGCTTCATCCCCGGAACTGGATTTAACTTGGAAACAAGCCTACAATGTTCACCAACACTTCATCATCCAATAACCAAAAGAAAACATACAATTTTCCTCTCAAGCAAAAATGAAAAATAGAAACAAACAAGAAAACAACCTTTCTTTCCATAATCTATGCAGACCTCCGCTCATCAAATCATTCATGAGATCATAATTCGATGCGACGCTAGTGAACACATTGTCAACCATTCGGCTCTTGTCCTCCTCCCTAACATCCTTAAAACCTAAAAGGATTTTTTTTCCCCCGGAGTACACATACAAAACCAGATTGGCTTATGAAAAAATAAAGAAACATTAAAAAAAAAATACTACTACTTAAGTAAAATGAAAAATTACCAAAACTGGTAGCATGAGAATGCAATTGCACGGCCGTATTACGCCGTGGAAACAGAAAATTGTTCTTCCTGAAAACGCGAATTATTGATCTTGCCGCCATTAAAAAGCCGAAAACATTACAATTGAATCAATCCGGAAAATAGTTTGAGAAAATTAATGGATTCATTTGTGGCAGAGGATGATCAAGGGTTTAAGCGGTAAGCATTAGATAATAGCGAAACAGGGTGGAGACTGGAGAGAGAGTTGTGATTACGATTGAGTCGACCCAGTGTCGATTCAGCGAGTTCAATACAGATGTCAGAATTCTGGCCCTTATTCTCTAAATGGATCGGGTATTATCCGAATTGAAATAAAATTGGCGGGCATGGTCCGCATGGATAGGGAATGGGCTTTTAACCCGATTACCCAATTCAATACCCGATCCAATTTTTTTTATAAAAAACATTAATTAATTAGTTAAAATTAATTTGCGACGCGAACTGTCACGCCACCAAACCACCTTTTAAGCGCACGATATAGCACCCGGGCCCGAGCAAGCCCCCACTAAAATGAGCCGGCCCGATTTTGGCCAAAATATCGCTCATCAACCTCACGCAATTAATTAATCATCAACATTCAACAGATACTGCTGTCTGAAGCCCAAATAATTAGCTGAAATTTCAGTAGCACCGGTAAAATCACCGATGGGAACTCCAGGAGCGCTCATATATAACACAAACCTCAACTCTCGGACACTTTGTTTCAATTGTTTGAGCTCACGTTCGCAGCCAAGTACTAATCTGAGCATTAATCGGAGGAAACCAAAGTTTCTGGGTTTCTCTGACAAGAAATCGTTGAAGAAATTTAGCAGATTAGTTTGCTCAGCTGTTGAAGATGTCACTGAGGAGCAGCGCAAAGTCGATGGTGGCAGTTTAAATTCAGCTGGTAAAATAGTGCATTCTTCTTTCTGTATGAAAAGGGGTTTTGATGTAATTGGTTCATTTGACAAATTTTTGTTCTGCTAGAGTTACTGATTTAGCTGTTTCGTTTCTATTTTACCGCATAACTCAATTATTGTATCTCTTGATCGTCATGGTGAAAGAGAGATTGGTTTCCAGGCCACTGATTGTGGTCTTTTATTGTTTGATGAGGGTTTATGGATCATAGTCTTGAGTATTGTCACAATATTCTTGTGGAAATTCATACTATTCTGTTTGCCCCCTTTGTATTCCCCTTCAAGTCCTGTATTTGAATATCTGATTTGAAAACCCTCTCTTGTGGCATTACAGATTCTAGTGATGGGGCAACGGAAAATCCTTTATTGAACAATGATTCAGATGATGGAGGAAATTCTATTTACAATTTTCTTTATCCTAGTAAAGAGCTCCTTCCAGATGATAAAGAAATGAGTATATATGACCATTTGGAGGAGTTGAGAGAGAGAATTTTTGTGTCAGTTTTGGCTATTGGAGCTGCTATGGTTGGTTGCTTTGCTTATTCTAAGGAACTCATCATGTTTCTTGAAGCCCCAGTGAGTGCGCAAGGAGTTCGTTTCTTACAATTAGCCCCTGGAGAATTTTTCTTTACATCTCTAAAGGTTTGAGCTCATCACAATCTTGTTGTCCTGTTAGTTTAGTCTATGCCATAAATTTTACTCTCCTGACTGCACTGTTGATGTTTATGGCAGTTCTGGTCTGTTGAAGACTTTTATATTTTCATGTCAACCACTAGATTACGTTTGTCTTGTTCCTTTAGGGCAGGTGGAGAACTGCATCTTAGACCCTTGGAAACATTCAATAGTGATCAAGAACTCAATCAAAATAAAATTTACTTCTATACTCTATGTGAATTTGCCTGATATTTAGTAGTATAATTTAAGATTTCGTGTCATGTGCCATTTTTCTTAAACTGTGGACCTTATGCTTCAGAAACTGAACACAAGTAACTTTTCATGCTCTTTTTCTATTACAAGATTAATTTCGTGGTTATATGCTCCATGTAGGATTCAACATGCCACGCCTCATAGTTTAAACTAATTATTTGCCTACGATCTGTATTATGGTTCACATAAGGAAAAAATCTTATGCTAAAAATTTTGGTAATGCCTATATTTCTGAGTCAACCTATAAAAAAATTTCACCTTGCTATGCTGATATTACCAAGACTACATTTTTTCTTTTTAGAAAAAACAAATAGTATACCAATACTTGGAGTGTTTGTTCTCTAAAAGTCATATCACCTTTTATGCAGGTATCTGGATACTGTGGCATTCTCTTAGGAAGCCCTGTAATCCTCTATGAGATCATAGCATTCATTCTTCCAGGTTTGACAAAAGCAGAGAGAAGATTTCTCGGCCCAATTGTCCTGGGGTCCTCGGTCCTTTTCTACACAGGCATCACATTCTCTTACTATGTTCTTACTCCTGCAGCCTTGACATTCTTTGTTAGTTATGCGGAAGGGGTTGTCGAATCATTGTGGTCTATTGATCAATACTTTGAGTTTGTCCTTGTGCTCATGTTTAGTACCGGATTGTCATTCCAGGTAAGGTTCATTCTTAATATGCTCCATTTCTCCTTGATGTTGACAAAATGTAGATCCATGTATCTATATAGACAAATTATGCTTAGACAATACCTATAGCTTTTTTTTTCAGTGTCTGAGTTATTTAGATTTCAATAAGGAGATGATCATTTACACAAGTGAAGTTGACATTTTCATTCCGTTCTCCAGGTTCCAGTGGTACAGCTGCTACTTGGTCAACTTGGCTTGGTTTCATCTGAGCAGATGTTGTCGATTTGGCGATATGTGGTGGTGGGTTCAGTAATCGCAGCAGCTATACTCACACCATCTACAGATCCTCTTACTCAAATGCTCCTAGCGGGCCCCCTTATGGGTCTGTATTTAGGTGGTGCTTGGATAGTCAAGCTTCTTGGTCGATGATCTGTGTATTTAGGGTAACAAAAATTAGTTATCCATTTCCCAGATTACCTACTACTTGCATGTTGTTGCAAAGACAGTGACCAGCGGCCTACGGTTTTGTTGTAGTATCGTGCTTCCATTTGTTGTGAGAGGTTATCCCATGCTCTGCAATTATGCAGTTGATTTAGTAAAAGGAGTTGCTGTAATATCAAGTTATCATTTGTATGTGCAATAATTTACAGGTCTTCAGATGTAGACTTTAAAGCCTTTTTTGGCAAATTATTTTGTTGTACTATAAATTGGATTATTTATTTTTGGTTTCTGCTGAATCAAATTACAGTGGCAGGTTCTTGATTAATCAATCAAATAATGGCAAATTCATGTTGAGTTTCTCGTTATAGTTTATCAATTCATTTATTAAGATAATAATATTTTGCTCTAAAATTCGAAATATAACAGAGAAGTCATGTGGATGCCTCTTTTATAGGTTTCACTATAATGTAATACTCTACCTGTGGGAGCCACTAATATCTGCTAAATTAATGTCCCAAATGATATATGCATTATTGCTATAAACAAAAACTGAAATCATAGTCTTTGACTTCATCTCCTTGTAGTTAAAACTAAAGAAAGGAGATGAGTGGAGATGAGTCAAATCCTCTCATTCCAAATCAAGAAACAAGAAACCATGATTTTCAACATGATCATGGCTTTATCACCAAAGGATTTTTCATGGAAGGCAAGAAACAGCTATCCTTGGCTCTTCCTCTCATAGCAGTAAACTTGCTGATATATTGTTTACAAGTTCTCTCTCTCATGTTTGTTGGCCATCTTGGTGAATTGTCCCTCTCCAGTGCTTCCATGGCCACTTCTTTTGCTGCTGTCACTGGCTTCAGCGTATTGGTAAGCATTTTCAGTCTGTTCTTGCTATCTCATAGCATCATTTCTTTTCACGTTTTGGAAATTATAGGGAGTTCTAAACAGAGTGGTTGTTATAAGCATAAGGTTCAGAGTGAGTAATCCTGAATTCGGTTTTCGTATTTAACAAAATCCACACCATTTTGAAGCTAGGAATGGGCAGTGCACTGGAGACGCTATGTGGGCAAGCATATGGAGTAAAACAATACCACATGCTCGGTGTTTACACTCAACGGGCTATCATGGTACTTGTAGCTCTAAGCATTGTCCTTGGATTCATCTTGTACAACACAAGCTTCATTCTCGTGAATCTTGGTCAAGATCCTGATATTTCAAATGGAGCTGGGGAGTTCAACCGATGGATGATACCTGGCCTTTTCGCCTATGGCGTTCTTCAATGTCTCATTAGATTTCTACAAACAAGAATATTGTTGTTCCCATGATAATCTCTGGCATTACAACGGTATTCCATGTTTTCTTGTGTTGGCTTTTCTTGTTTAGGATTAAGCTTGGGGGTAAAGGGGCTGCTCTGGCAAATATTGTCTCATACTGAATTAACGTTCTTTTGTTGGCGCTGTACATTAAGTTATCCTCAGCCTGTTCGAAAAGTTTCACTGGGTTTTCAAGAGAAGCCTTTAATGATTTACTTGGGTTTCTGAGGCTTGCCTTCAGCCATAATGATATGGTATGTTTAGTGTTCTCCTCCTTCTCATATACACATCTCTGGGAGTCGTTCGTCGTCTTGAATTTGTGAATTCTATCTGCATCACACAAGTAGACTGGTGCATTATTATCATCTTCATTCCTAATATGTCAATAATTATGGGAAACATAAGCATATCTACACTTCTTTTTTTCTTTTTCAAGACAGAGTTTCTGTTACTCTGAGGTGTAGCTTAGAATATTGGTCGTTTGAGATGGTCGTTCTTCTGTCCGGCCTTCTCCCAAACCCGAAATTGGAGACTTCAGTATTGTCAATAAGGTTTGAGCACCGATGACCTTTCAAAGTAGACAAAGTTTTTCAATCTGAAATATTCAACTAAAGTTCTTTTCCACAGCCTTAATACATGCTGGATGGTGTATATGATCTCAGTTGGTCTTGGTGGTGCTGTAAGGTGATTCCGTTATAAGCTTAATATATCTTATATTGTGGCAGTATAAAATCAATCTGATACTATATTTGAACTCATTTCAAACTCTAGCACAAGAGTGTCAAATGAACTGGGTGCTGGAAACCCACAACATGCTCGTCTTGCCGTATGTGTAGCAGCAGTAATCGCCACTTCAGAAGGATTAATCATCGGAACAATAACAATTTGGTCTGACATATCTGGGGAAAGCTATATAGCAATGAAACCGAAGTCATAGAGTATGTAGCCAAAATCATGCCGTTGTTAGCAATATCAGACTTTTTGGACAGCTTCCAGTGTGTACTATCAGGTAAAGACTACTTTAGTCACTGTAGCAGAAATACTTATGAACAGCCAGATGATCCAACCAGCTGTTGATGAGTTTAGGGGCTGCAAGAGGATGTGGATGGCAAAACTTATGTGCCGTCATCAATCTTGGTGCCTATTATGTAGTAGGGATTCCTTCTGCCATCCTCCTTGCCTTCGTCTTTCACATCGGTGGCACGGTGGGTAGCTCTTTATATGTGTTCAATCTCTCTCTCTCTCTCTCTCTCTCTACCAATTGCCTGGTGTTTCCCTTGAGCTTAGGATGGTCATTGTAGGGACTTTGGATGGGGATCATCTGTGGACTTTCAGTTCAAGCTATAGCCCTTATTATTGTAAATCTATGCACTGATTGGGATGCTGAGGTGAGCCAGTTTGATAAACTAGGTGAAATCCTCTAGATATGCAATAATATCTTTTTTTTTTCTTTTGTGTAATGTTTGGCTCTAATGAATCTCAGGTGATCAAGGCCTTGGATCGAGTTCAAGCAAGTTGGACACTAGAATAACACAACAAATTCAAGATTTCCTGCAAACTTCAACAATAGAGTTTCCATATGATATGGTATGGCCCAAAAGTCAAGACTTTTTTTCAGAGATTGAATTTTGATAGTCAGATAATGGCATGTGCCAACATGTTTAAGAAAAAAGTATATGGTGCATTTAATAAGATATCTTTCAAATTGAAGATGCCAAGTTCATTGATTTAAAAAAAAAAAAAAAAAAAAAAAAAAAAAAAAAAACGTGTTCTTACAATTTGGGCTGAGGTAGAAATAGATACATGGCTATAAGAATGACATTCTGAGTTAGACATGACCTTCAAATTAATGAAAATGAGGATAGTGACATCTAAAGTTTAGGAACACTCAACTGAAGACTGGTTGGAGCAAAGTGGCTCATCCCCCTGAACGTCAACCACTGCGACATGCTCCGATGATGGAAGAGGTTGTTCTGCTGCTTCTGCATTTTCACTTTTCTCGGGATGGAAATTAATCGGGAACTTTGTAACTCTAGGTTTATCGGCTAAATATTTCGTTGGACCTTATCAATTATTATCTTTTGAGGCTCTGCTCTTAGCTGCTCATCATCATAGTCATTGTTGACATAGTATCCTACTCGAACAAATTCTTGACCCTGATACGAGCGAGGAGCAGAACAGTAACTCCAATTATGTCTTCCTCTTGGATTTTTGACGAGTCTGGTGGATCAGCCTGTGATTTGTTTAGCAATATAGTGAGGATAAAGAGTGGTTCATTACATCTGGCAGTGTTGAATGTGAGTTGGTTACCTGGAGAACGAAACGGTAATTGCCAACATTGACAGGTCCAACAAGCACGCTTTCTAGGACTTGGTCGTGAGTTTCATCCTCAGCTGATCCCACATATACCAGCTTCCATTCCAAATCTGCAACAAGCTAAGTATCAGAACATATCTTGCAAATATGGAAATCATAGGTTATGGCCGTAGGATGTTTCTTCTGACAAAGATAGAAACCATAGACTCATCTCACTTTTTTTAAATTCCATGCTACAAGCCCGATGACGAATGATGCAATTGGATGTCAAAAGGAATTAAGGACTAAACATCAATGGTAAAACAAAAGACCCTCCTAAAGAATCTCATAAAAATGACACTATCTTTGCCTCCATTAATAAGAAAAAACCTCTATTCTCAATTTACCACCATCTACAAACTCACTGTTGATAAAACCTACAATGAACAACTTAAAAAGGAAGTTCAAATACATCTTAGGCAGACCTGCTGGCATGATGTTTCTACATAAATTGCCACCCACCCTCAAAGATGATTTTAAGATATGTTGAGGAGAGGGTTATAATATATCTATCCCACCTACTCCCAGAGAAACACACGATGCTTCCGTTATTCTCCAATCTACCACAGTACTTGAATGTCAAACAAGGATATCACAAGGCATATATTTGATTGTTTCCCATCTACATCGTGGGGAAGTTATTGGGATACTAACTACTCAAATTCACTACAGAACTAACTGTATATCAGGAATTCTATCAGAAGATATCCTTCAACAACATATCAAAGCATTATAATCGTTCAAAATTAGTATTAAGTTCAAACGGATGTACAAGTGTTCAGAAAAAACAACAACGTGAAGCTAATCAAACCCTCCATCCTCGCCAAGAAAAAAAAAAAAAAAAAGCAAACAAACAAACAACAAAATTTATAGTATGAAGATTTTGAGTTTACCGTTTTCAAAGGGAGTCAAACATTCGTATGAGATCTCGAATTGGAATGGATTGACGAATGGAGCTGGATTGTCTAAAACAGTAACGTCCTTTATATTGACGGCGCTCATCGTTCTTAAGGGTTGGTTCAATTGGGGATTTGGGAGCAAGCAGTAACCCTAGAAATTTGAAAGCTTCGTAAGATCTATGGAAAAGCGTCGACCCGCGTATTTTATTCAGACAAATGGCGGGAAAGCGTTTGAGATGATACTCCGCCGACCGCTAAAATCCAAAATCTGAATTCACTTCAATCTATTCAAGTTATTTAAATTTGTCTTTCTTATACTTGTTCATTTTCAAATTTTCCATGTAGTCCATTGCATAATAATTACTCTTATGTACACTTTTTTTTTTTAAATCATTTTTGTCTAATCTACACCTAACACTAATAGTTTTTTTAGATTTGCGTACATGTTATATTTTGTAATTTTCTTTACGATTTTTTTTCCAAATATTATTTTTCAATATAATAATAAATTATTTAAGTAAATTATCTATTTATTAATTACATAAAACTTTAATACATTTTTTTTAACAATGTTCATCTAATATATCATTAATTGATAAATTATTAAATAAGTAAATTGTTGTATGTATTTTTTTTATGTTCTTTTTCATTAATTTCTTAATTCTATACTACTTTAATCTTGAACCTTTGCTCATTTAGTGATAATATTGAGTATCTTAATTTTTTATTTTAATTGTATATATCTTCTCTTAAATCTTTTTACATGAATACAATAATTTTTTTTAATTAAAAATATTCACTTCAATATGCTAACTAAATTTAAAATGAAAGTTTAGAGTATGTTTTTATTTTATATTTGTCTCGATATTATGTGAAGTATTTTATTATTTATATTTATTGTTCATGTGATATTATTGTAGATTATTTTGATAATAAATTAATGATTATTTTAAAATTTTATTTTTAATTTGTTTAATCATAATAAAATATATTCATGATAAGTAGTTAAACATGTTTGTATTTCATTTTTTTTAATATTTTAAATGATTAAATGACATTAATTGTAAAAATTAGTTTATACCCTTAAGAATGTCATTCATTTTGAAAATTATTTCAATTTATAGTTTATACCTAGATGAATTAAAAAAATTATATAGAATTTTCGAGATGTATAAAAAAATTTATATTCTTTATTTTGTATTTTATAAACATAAAGATTTTAAAATTTTTAATACCATTAAAGAATAATATGATTAATAAATAAGTTTTAATCTTAATTATTTAATTTTAAGTTGTTTAATTGAATTATTATAGATTATTATATAAAAAAATCATTGTGAAAAAATTAAAAGGTACATGCATTAAACTTAATTAAATGAAAGAATGAGTGAAAAGACTGATCGATGCAAAATTAATTGAATAGAATATGAATGCACACAATAATATATTAAAGTAGTTATTAGGAGTATTATGAATATGAAGAGCCATTATTAATATAAATCTAATATATAGATTTATATTAATATATTGTAAATATTAAATATTTTGAGAAAATGTTAAATATGTTATAAAGAGGAATAAGTGAAGATAATAACTAAAAAAAATGTTTCAGCTAGTAACTATAAGATTATGATATGATATGTATAAAGTAGTGTTCATATATAGTGATATATTAATAATTTATCATAAGAAAAACAAACAAAACAAAACAAAAAACCTTGAAAGTTTATATTGCGATTATAAAAGAAAAATGAATGTATAAGCCCTTTTTATTATTTTTAATAAATTCATCTTGTAGCCGATAAAAATCTTACAAATAATAATAATAATAATAATGTTAATAAAAAAAATGCAATTACGTAATGATGCAAAAATTTCTAGATTATAATAGAAGTTATAACTTCAATTATACATACATAATTGATGGATCAAATAGTATAGAATTTGAAATAAACAATACATTTGTTATTATGGTGGATCATACAGCACTTCGTAGTTAATTCCACTACTTTTTGAAATATGAATAAATAAACTTTCATCAATTTGAAATATTTTAGCATATCATAAAATATATCAATTGTTTATTTGAGTACTAGGCACAAATTATAACTTTTCAACTTTATTCAAATATGCAAGATTATTTATTATTGGATGATGCACGCATGTAACTTTTAAGAACATTTTTGAAATTATACATTATATAATAATAATCATTGTGCTTTATAGATTGTGCTTTATAGAGTGAGCAATTAGCTCACGTGAATTTTTACTTGAATGGAACCCTATGGGAAAATAGTAGGCAACACATAATCAGTTGCCTTCAATTTTATCTATTCTTTTAATTTATCAAAAAAAAAAGTTAATACATACACAAATCTTACACACAATTAATTTCTTGTTCTGATTCTTTTAGAAGATAGCCCTAAAAAATCTAACCTCACAACTCATAACCATCACTATTCTTAAAGCGACATCGTCGTCTCCTTCTCCGATGTTACATCCGACTCTTCATCTTTTTCCCTCTCATCTAGCCAAGCATTCGAAAAGCTTCCATTACCGTCGTGGATTCGTTCATGAACTCCGTCTCCAACACTTACATTGCCACAGTAGGACACTTCATTTTATAATGTTTGATTTCCTCTTCATATTAATTACTCATTAATTATTTGTGAATTCATTGTAACATATTAATATTAGTAATTAATTAAAGTACTCAAAAACACTTTGGTGGCCTAAATGAATGCAAATTGTCTTGCATGCAAAATAAATAATTTATTTATTATTAATTTAAGTTAAACATGTAATAAAGAATTTAGGTAGGGATAAAATGGGAAAAATGTTAACCATGACACAAGCCATTTTTAATATATTATGATATGATTATGATAAGATACCTATTACTATAATTAAAAAAAATTATGATCTCAATTAATATAATAAAATAAATTACTTCTCATTCTCATAATTTTCAAATTAAAGTATATTATAAAATTATTATTTAAGTTTTTTATTTTTTTAATGTAAGTGTTAACTTGAGTTTGAGTCGGATCAAAATAGAATATAAAATTAAAGTTGGGATTGAAGAAATACCATATTGAAAGCAAAACACTTTCACTTTAAAATTTTTCTTTAAAAAAAAAATTAGTAAAATTATTCAATAAAAAATTTTTTGCACCACCCCACAACTATTAACTTATTCCCATTTAATTAAATTTAATAAAATAGAATAAATTAACTTACTCTAATTTAATAGTAATATTGAAATTGAATTTTTTTTTTTACACTACACAAGTGTTTATCAAAATTTTATTAAAAAAAACTAAAAAAATTAAATTTAATTTATAAAAAGCATTCAATACAATTCAAAATGAAACTTTGTACTCCATATAGCATAAAAATTAAAAAAAAAATTATTCTTAATTTCTCTTATCAGATGCTGAAGAGAACCATCATGGTCCAAGTAAGCAAAATATAAGTGATTTTTTTAGCTAGCAAAGTAGAGACCTTTAACCCTTTATCTAATTGCTTTTGACATTTAGGAAGCATACTCTAAAAATCATCATCTTTTTTCCACTCTCCAAATTTTATTTTTCATAATCAACTTTAGAAAAAAATACCAATTCTATATATATACACAAAAATCCAATGAAATTTGTGGAAAACAATAAATACAATATAGTAATAAATTCTTTAAAATTCGCAATTGATTATTCACTCATGATTAATAAAATCATCATAAAATAAATACATTGATTGGTGTTAACATTTATGGATAAATGAATTTATGATTTATTACTCTCAAATACACAATTTTGAGTTTATTTACAATAAGATACATTGAGGTATAGAAAATACAATCAGATACACAAATTAGTGGATAAAAAGACAAAATTACCCTCGATTGAATCCACAAAATAAATTTAGTTTTTTACCTTTTCTCACAAAAAAGAATCAAATCTGTTTTGAGGAGGAATTTCTCTCTCATTATTTCATCCTTCTCACGGCCAACTCTACCAACAAAGGAACTTCTATATCTTCATTCCATCATTCCCACCGCTAAATCTACCACCATCGCCACAAGAGTTCGTCGCCGTCACGACCAGCCACCAGTCTCTATGGCATATCTACCGCATCACCATCGTCTCGTTGTTCGCCCACGCCTATCAACCTCCTCTCTACGCCCTGCCTCCGCCACCTCCCGCTTCTTCAACACCAACGCCGTCAGGGAGTACGATGCTGTTGCCTTATAGCGGTGTCGTGATTGTCCCACCGCTGCTCTAGTGGTGTCGAAATTTCAGATCCGCGGCCATAGCGGTGTCTCTAAATTTAAAGCAATATTCCTTACGTTCCACCCAAAGAGTCACTTTTTTCTGTTTTGAGCGTCCCACCCAAAGTGTTCACTTTTCTTTTTACACATATGGGACCAACACACACACTAATACAATTAAAATATGAGGTCCACGCTCCCACTAATAAAACTACCCAATACACATTAAATAATAATACTCCATAATACACATGCAAAAAGTAAAAACCACCATTCGGGTGGGACGGAGGGAGTATTTTTTTTAAATCGAGTCGGATCAGCCGGTTAGACCATAGATCGGAACCAGAAGCAGCCCGGAATATAAAAAAATATTTAAGGTTGAATCATGTTGGACCATAAAATCTGGTTGAACCGATCCAACAGGTGAAACATCATAAATTTAAAAATAAATAATTTAAAAAAATTTATATAGAATCAGTTGGACCTGTTCAATCGATTTTTTTTGTCCAACCCGATTCAACCTTAAAAATAGTTTTTTTGTGACTGGTTCCGACTCAGATTTTCAGTCGAACCGGCCAATTTGATCTGATTTTGAAAATATTTTTTAAATATAATATCTTTAAATATTTTTTAATGATATTGTGAGAATTTCAATATAATGTGAGAGATTATAATTTTTCCTGGTCAAATTATCACATTTGGTCATTTAAATATCTTGTCAAATTATCACAAAATCCGCATTTAGTTTTTTAACTATTAACTATTGCAATTTTCAATTTTTATCATTTATGTCCAATTCTGGTCAAAATTTGACATAAATGACCAAAATTTGATTAAAAAAATGATTAAAATTAAAAATTTTAAAAGATATATGACTATGTGTGAGTTTAGTAATATTTAGTAAACTATTTATGATAATTTCTCCAAAAACTAATATTTATAACTATACAATTATAGATCGTGATTCAAAAAAATACTCATAATAACGATCAAATATCCCCAAATGGAAGCGAGTCTCTTCTATATGAATCTCTGAAAATCTCATATTCCCTTCTAAATTTCTAATCCCTTCCAAATCTCTTCCCAATTGTGCAATCTCACTCTAAAGCAAAAAGCATGGAAATCCATACACGAGTGGGAGCAAGACTTAGAATCATAACAAAAAGCAGCTGAAGCAATGTCCCTATGCTATGTTCCTGTCTCGAGGCAAGTCTACTATCTTTGCCTCGTTGTCTGCCTGGGCCTCTATCTCTTTTACCAGTGCGACGTGAAGTTTGGAGTTGTCGTTCGTGCACCTGTCCCCCATTCCAAATTTCTCTTAAAATCCATTCCAAATCCATTCCAAAATCACTATAATCTCTAAGTTCGTAACAATCTCTGAAAATCGTATCAAAATCGAGGTTCAATATAGTCGAAGTTAAAGAAAGATAAAGCCCTGTTAATGTAATTATGCATTCCCAGTTTCTGAATGAGAAGTTTAGATAATTTTTCAAATTCATAAAGTATGAAATCGAATTGAATAGATAATGAATTCAACGCGCACAATATGAATGACGATATGAAAATTCAAACTTGATTTGTTTCACTATGGGACAATTTGGTCTATTTGATACAAATTTATGTAGTGGGGGTAATTCATTTTTTCCTTGTATAAAATACAATGTATTTAAATTTTAAATAAAAAGGTATCTAATAATAATAAATCCTATAAATTTTTAATATTAAAATATTCCATTATTAAATGATTTAACATGTGAGAAATATTTCAATAAATTTAAAAGAAAAATGAATAGATTTGCTAAATTTTAGTTAGAGTTGTATTTTTTCTTATATATTCACATAACATCCCAGGTTTTTTTTTTTTTTATTTTAAATCCAAGTTCAAGTACTAAACATTACCAGGTGTTTACAGGTTAGACGACTCAGGAAGTGCTAAGTGTTCGAATATTATCTTTCGGATCAACGTTCAATTTTTACCTCCCTCAAGTTGTCAACGTTCAATTTTTACCTGCCTCAAGCCGTAAAAAAAATTACTATGTAATAACACTGTAAAAACATTTTAAGCATTCTCATTTCTCTGTCTGAGACTATAATATGATTGAATGGAATAACGATGGAATGAAATATGAATGTAATAGAGATGAGAAATGAATAATTATTACAATGATTGGTATGGTTCAGGAATTACTCAAGGAATAGGAAAATATATTTCTTAATTTGTTCTAATCTCATTAACAATATTTTTATAATAATAAATTAATTTATATAAAATCATTAAATTAATTAAAATGTTAATGAAGATTTTATATATTAATAATAATTATACAAAAATTAAATTTTTTAGTATTATCAAAATATAAATAAAATATCTATGTATTAAAAAAATAATTAAAATCTCGATGAAAATTTTATATATTTTAATAATTATGTAATTTTAAAAATTTTAAATTAAATATAAATATAATTTTAATATTATTCAAATATAAATAAAAAATTTTATATATTAAAAAATATTCAACTTACGAAAAGAATTATAATTTATATTTTGTTACACACACATATATATATCAAATTTAATTAATAATATTTAAAAAAAATAATTTAGTTATTTTTATTTTGAATAAATATTAAATTAATTTTAAAATTTTATTATATTTTTTAAGAATTTAATTTAATTTTATATTTTTAATGAGATGAACATATAATTTTTTTATTTAAATTTTAAATAAATGATTTAATATTTTATTTTTTTATTGAATAATTTAATACCAATATTTTTAATTAATATTAAATTTTAAACAGAAAATATTAATTTTTTATAATTTTGGAAATTACATAATTTAATTTAATGTGGTAAAAATTAAAAAATATTATTTACATCCTTTTATATTTCTTAGTTACATAAATTTAAAAAAATAAAATAAAAAGTTGATTCCAAATGGAATTGTAATGAATGATATCATGGAGTGGGATGTATCATCATTCATATATTTGAGGGAATGATGATTCCAAATAAAATTGAGATTATCATTCCTTGAATATACCAATGTGATTCCATTCCTAATAGATTTCAACCTACCAATCTAATAGATTTCAACCTACCAATGATGCCATAATATCAACGCCTCCCACAAACCCTAAAAAGTCAGCCCTCTCTCACCTCGGTTCTGTCCAAAATCAGACTTCAATCGTCAACTCCTTAGCCATGGCTTCTCGGAGGCTTCTGGCGTCATTCCTTAGATCCTCCGCCGCGCGACGCCCTAGATCCCCATTCTCCTCCGTCCCCAAGCCTTCACGCCCCTCTCCCGCCGGCCACTTCCTCCATCGCATCGCCAAACAATACGCGACATCAGCGGCTGCTGTTGCTCCTCCCCATCAAAATCCCCTGGCGATGGAGCCAGTGGGAAAATTACTGATGAATTCACTGGTGCCGGCTCGATTGGGAAAGTGTGCCAGGTTATTGGTGCCGTTGTTGATGTGAGATACGACGAGGGTTTGCCTCCGATTTTGACGGCGTTGGAAGTTCTGGATAATCAGATCAGACTTGTTTTGGAGGTCGCTCAGCATTTGGGTGAGAATGTGGTGAGGTGTATTGCAATGGATGGAACTGAAGGGTTAGTTAGGGGCCAGCGCGTGCTCAACACTGGCTCGCCTATTACTGTGAGTTTAAAAGAGCGATTTCTGGTTTATTTGTTGATATATTTTATTAAGTGATAATTGTTCCTATTTTTTTTTTCATACTTTTTTTCTTTAATGAGAGACTGGCGGGGTTTATATTTCCAACTACTACATATATATGATTTCAGTTTAATTGACAGTTTGATTATCGCTTTGAAGTTTTAGCTTTCCCATAAGTGATTCAGCAACCTATCGACTAGTTGATGTTGATTTATCCGTTATAGCAATTTTTATTTGGGCATTGAAATTTATTGAATGGTTATGCTACCTATTTATTGTTTAGGATCATATGATTCATTTTATCATTTTTTGTTTGTACAAAGTGAAATACTGCTGGATATTAAGCAGTTGATTACGTTTGCCACTGTAGCTTATTGCTGCTTATTATTTTCATTCCAATCGTAGGTACCTGTGTGTAGAGCCACTCTAGGTCGCATCATTAATGTCATCGGAGAGCCTATTGATGAGAAAGGCGATCTTAGTAAGTTAAATTGATCTTAGTAAGTTAAATTGTCCTTTGTTCACAAGCAATGCGTTTGGTTTGAGGAGGTCTGGTTTACTGACAAAAGGTGTATGATGCAGCAACCGAGCACTTTTTACCAATTCACCGTGAAGCTCCAGCCTTTGTTGAGCAAGCAACAGAGCAACAAATTCTTGTCACTGGTATCAAGGTACTTAAAGCAAAAGCTTCCATTGTTGCAATAGCATTACTGATTGGTTTGAACTCTATATTAGTTCTTATTTTACTTCCTGATGAATATCAGGTAGTGGATCTTCTTGCTCCATACCAAAGAGGTGGCAAAATTGGACTGTTTGGTGGTGCTGGTGTAGGGAAGACTGTACTAATCATGGAGCTTATTAATAATGTTGCAAAAGCTCATGGTTGATACAAGATTTTAACATTATATACCTAAGCTATTCTTGCGAGATTTTCTGATATCTCATGGTTACTTTTCTTTTCTTGTCAGGTGGTTTCTCTGTGTTTGCTGGTATAGGAGAACGTACTCGCGAGGGTAATGACTTGTACAGAGAAATGATTGAAAGTGGTGTCATTAAGCAAGGTGAAAAGCAGGTTGGGGTCATTAAATTGTCAAATTTTTTTTGGTCTATGGTTTAATCTTGGCTGATGTTTTTCAACCTTGCTTTATTATCAGGCTGAGAGCAAGTGCGCTCTAGTGTATGGTCAAATGAACGAGCCCCCAGGTGCTCGTGCTCGTGTTGGTCTGACTGGGTTGACTGTGGCCGAACACTTCCGTGATCCTGAAGGGCAGGACGTGCTTCTTTTCATTGATAACATTTTCCGTTTTACACAAGTAAGCTTTAATTTCATTTTTGTTGTTCAATGAATATTTTACCGTCTTGAATTTTGCTCATGCTACGGGCCTCATTTTGTTTGCTTGAACCTGGCTAACTCGGAAGTGTCCGCCTTGCTTGGTCGTATTCCTTCTGCTGTGGGTTATCAACCAACTCTGGCCACAGATCTTGGAGGCCTTCAAGAACGTATCACTACAACTAAAAAAGGTTCCATTAGATCTGTCCAAGCCATTTATGTGCCAGCTGACGACTTGACAGATCCTGCTCCTGCAACCACCTTTGCTCACTTGGACGCCACGACCGTGTTATCTCGCTCAGTATGCCTCTCTCTCTCTGGATCTACTGGAAATCGCTCTAAGAAACTCATCACTTTTCAA
This sequence comes from Pogostemon cablin, assembly GCA_023678885.1. Taxonomy (NCBI): domain Eukaryota; kingdom Viridiplantae; phylum Streptophyta; class Magnoliopsida; order Lamiales; family Lamiaceae; genus Pogostemon; species Pogostemon cablin. The sequence continues at coordinate 26,749,780 of CM043004.1, read as the reverse complement.
CTATGATGTTGATCTATGGTTTTTTGTTTGTTACAGATTTCTGAGCTTGGCATCTATCCTGCTGTCGATCCTCTCGACTCAACGTCTCGCATGCTTTCCACTCATATATTGGGAGAGGAGCACTACAACACTGCCCGTGGAGTACAGAAAGTTCTTCAGAACTACAAGAATCTTCAAGATATTATTGCCATTTTGGGAATGGATGAGCTGAGTGAAGATGACAAATTGACGGTTGCACGTGCTCGTAAGATTCAACGATTCCTGAGCCAACCTTTCCATGTGGCAGAAGTTTTCACGGGTGCCCCTGGCAAGTATGTTGAGTTGAAGGAGAGTGTAACCAGTTTCCAGGTAAATGTACACCTATAACCTCTTTAGCCATAATTCCCTTCATTCCCAACAATGTTGTTACATTTCTTGATTGCGTGGAACAGGGGGTGTTAGATGGGAAATACGACGACTTATCCGAGCAGTCGTTTTACATGGTTGGAGGGATCGACGAGGTTATCGCAAAGGCAGAAAAGATTGCTAAGGAATCTGCTGCTTAGCTATATAGATGCCATAGTCATGTTCAACTCCGGAGATGATGATGGCGAAAATAATTATGTAGGCGACAACGCTGATATTGAGATTCTTGTTTTGTATTTTCGGGACCAAAATTTTCAAAATTGTGTTCCTGTTTTTGTATCAAATTGCGGGGAAGGATGAAGATGAGGACCCTTCCCTACCCAAAGCCTTCATTTGTTTTTCACTCTTACAATAATTAAATAAAAGGGGGTTAAGATGGTGGACTTGTATATTTAATTATTGTGTTCCATAACTTGCATCATAGACACCCTTGAAACCTTAATCTTGATGGTTTGTCTCTTAAATTCTTTTTTGGTGTGTTCCTCATTTTTTGTTCAGTGGTTTGAGTTTTAGATTGTAAATTACACCACAGGGGGGTCAGAACATCAACATCTTTAGTGGGGACAACTTCATTTGGCACGGCAGAATTTATGCCCTAACCAGAGAGAAATGGATTGGTAAGCAGTTGAGTAAATCTTTCAATTTAGCCATTTTACAAAATTTAACTTTTCTTACATTATCTCCTACTCATTTACATTTATTTCCAAAATTTAACTTTAAAAATATAAAAATCCATATTTTAATATGGTTGATTCTAATTTTTAATTTAAAAAAATTTCTAATTCTAAATTTTAGTCACATTTTGTTCGATTTTGATATTTTTTATTCAAATTTAGTCCTTTACCTTAATTTAGTTCAATTTTTTTTTATTAGTCTTTCATATTTGTTTAATTTTGCTCCAAAATTTGAAAAAAAAAATAACTAAAAGTCAAAACTAAAAATTACCAAAAAAAAAAAAAATACAGTATACTCGTATTAAAATTCAAATAGAATATCAAGAATTTTGATATTTTCCCACGTATTTTACCCCGGGTGAATATAGGGAAGCTTCAATCTCACAATGACTAATGAATGCGCGCCACGTGACGCCTATTGGAGTTCAAGTGCATGCCACGCGCATCGTGACGAGAAAAGCCAAGCGGCCCTAACTTCGTCGTCGCCCGCGGCGGCGCTTTCTAGCCTCCTCCACACGATCGACTCAATCTATAATTCCACAACCGCGAACTTCGGAGATGGCCGTTATTATCCAATCCCCAACCCTCTGTTCCCATGTTCCTCTATCTTCCCTCAACCCGCCCATGACACTCTCCAAACTCCGACCCCTCCGCCACTTCTCCCACCATCTCCGTCGACGCACGCTTTCCATATCCGCTTCCGCTGTCCGTCAAGATACAACCGTCTGGACTCCCACCCCGCTGCTCAAAATCTCTCCGGCAGCTGAGTCGCTTTTCAATATCACCATCGACGTATCGGAATATCCCGACCTCGCCGCATCTTACACCAAGCCTGGCCAATACCTGCAGCTCCGCCTTCGGGATTCTGAATCTAAACCCTCGTTCCTCGCCATTGCATCTCCGCCGTCTACCACCGCGTCGGAAGGTGTTTTCGAGTTTTTGGTAAAATCCGTCGCTGGGTCAACCGCCGAGCTCCTTTGTGGGCTCCAGAAAGGTGATATAGTGGAGTTGAGCCCCGCCATTGGCAAGGGGTTCAACATGAGCATGATCTCCCCGCCGGAAGAGTATTCGACAGTGCTGATTTTCGCCACTGGATCAGGAATTAGGTAAATAAACGCCCAAATTAGATTAACATTTCGCATTCGGTACAATGAATGTTGTATTACTGTCTATTTATGCTGTAAATGCAGCTATCTTTTCATATTTGCTATGGAATTTCCTTTTTGTTAGTGTGGTTGCTATATTGAACATGTGATCATCTGCTGCTCAAATTTTGTTATCCATATTGATGAATTGCGGGGCGCCCGCTATTCTTTTATAGCGTCAAATTTCTGCTTCTGTAATCTAGATTCAGTTGTGTGCTTTCTTTCTCTTTTGTCATAATAAAAAAACTATTAGTCTCCCTCAACTAATCAGGAATGTCATACTGTGTCATATAATAGACTAGTTGCTCTCTCTTGTCGTACTTTGTTATGAGTAGTGGCACTTGGTCTTTCCTTTCGCTTTCGCATTTTTAATTGCTCTCCTTTCACTTTCGCATTTTTAATTGCTCTCTGCATTATAATGTGTAGCCCAATTCGATCATTAATCGAGGCAGGGTTCGGTGCTGATAAAAGATCTGACGTCAGACTCTATTATGGATCTAGAAACCTTGGTTTGATGGCATATCAGGTATAGTCTTCCATGTTAATTAATGACTTTATCCCTGCACATTTTGAGCTAGTGGTTTGGTATGCATGGTTGATCCATATTTGGGGTCATTTGTCTCTAACACTCCCCCTCCCCCAGGAGAGGTTTAAAGACTGGGAATCTTCTGGAGTTGGTATCATTCCTGTCCTGTCCCGGCCAGATGATAGTTGGACCGGAGAGCGAGGTTATGTACAGGTTGTTAATGCATTCATCTCTACGGTACTAGTCATGTATCTAGTGTTTGTATATTCTAAAACTACATAGTTTGCAGGCTGCCTTTTCGAGAGATAAAAGGATCTCCAATCCTCAGTCTACTGGTGCAGTGCTTTGTGGCCAAAAACAGATGGCTGAGGTTTGTAATTCTTATTGCTAATCATGTCTATATAATGTCAATTACTTTATGAGAGTTTCAATAGTTTGAGAGACAACTCTGTTCTGTTAGATCATCTTTAATTGTCACTTTAATGCAATGGTATTGTAGTCACTCTCACAGGCTTGGTTGTGAATTGGATCCTTCAATGTCCTTTGCCATCTCATACTTTTAGGTCGTTTGAAAGTCATTGTGAAATTGATCTCAATTATAGGTATATTGTTGCTTTCAAAATAAAGAAGTTGTAGGTATATTGTTGCTCAATGCCTGTGATATGGTATTTGTTATTAAGAAGGATTTAATATTCATAATGTTTCCTCATTAGTCAACATGGTATACTGTGCTGTCAGCTGTGATCATGGCTAAGTTGTTTAAAATTTAAATAAGGAACATAAATAAATAAGAAAGGAGAATTGTTTTCTTGATGCCACCCTAATTGCAAGAAATTGTGAACTAAATGTTTTCCTCTTTGGTTTAATTTGCTTGATGGTGAGATTTGCTATATTATGTTTCTTAAAACATCCTCAGACATATGATTCTCCTGAATCTAAAAAGTAAAATCTTAACCTATAGTTCAACAAAATTAACCAAACTTGAAAAGTTACTACTTTTCATGTTCTTTTGTTCTTCAAATACATTCATTCATCCTATTGTTTCCTTTCCAGGACACCGACAAGTGCACACTGTTGACCACATTTCATGCTTAACATGTGCACAACGTACACTCGGATTTTACTCTTTTGTAGTACATGAAATATTACTCTTTAAATTTTTTTTATTCTTGTTTAAATTTTGTTATTTTGTGAATTTTTCAGTCCTGTTGTAAAGAAAAATATTTCATGCTCAAAAGAGTAAAATATGAGTGTACGGTACAATAATTTCACCTCAGACAAACTCTTGAGTAGTTGGAGTAAATGTTTCTTTGGATTTTTTTTCTTCTTTTTCTCTTCAAATTATATGATAGATTGCCTCTTGCAGGAGCTCACCACTATTCTAGTTGCTGATGGAATATCAACAGAAAAGATTTTGAAGAACTTTTGACAATCTTAAAGTTTGGAAATTCTCAGCGTTGTATAACATCACCATTCTTTATTAGTAGTTGGAGCCAGGAAATTGTGGATCACCCCTTAATCCATACTACTTAAATAAATTCAATATTGTTTTTCTGATTTTCTGGATGTAATTATATTCGATGTCAATATACATTTCTACTTCATCGCTAGTGTATTGTATACATTCTGTGAATACAGAGAGATATTTTTAGGAGAAAACCACAAATATATCCTAGCAATCTAAATTGATCAGTTTGTTGGAAATAATTTTTAAGAAAGTACTCTTCAAAATAAGGAGCATATTCTATTTAAATAAACTCTTGGTAATGCTCCTGAGATAACATAGACATAAAGACTTTTAAAAAATAAATTCATGATATAAACCAATCAAACACAGGAATATATGTAGTAATTAAAAATTATATGCACTTGTATTTGTCGTAAATACTTCACAATTATAAATCTTCAATTATTTTCGTATTTGGACCTAAATTCTTGTTAGAGACTCAATTTTATCTAGGCTATTTATACTGTATACCCCGGGTGCACCCTAAGATAGGGTGCACCCACTTTAAAAATGTATACAAATAAAAACAATAACATACTCACAATTATGAACAAAAATGTATACAATTTAATTGTTAGTTTTTTTAATGAAAATTTGAGCGTAAAAAAATATAAAATTATTAAAAGACATGGAATATACATTATTAAATAAAAAGTTATACACATAGATGTTAGTTTTTTTAATAAAAAACTTAGTGTGAAAAAAGTATACAATTACTAAGAAACACGTATACAAAATAGAATAATATATATACAAAATAGAATAAAAAGTTATATATATATATCGTATATCCTTGCACCGGGTGCACTTAATACATGCCCAGCCCTTATGGATGTCCCGGTGGGCTACAACCATGGCCCCATAATTTGGGGGGCCCCACATTTGTAATGATACCTTTATATATAATAGGGTCTAATGACTTAAGCCCAGCCCAATTTAAATAATTTTGATTTTAAAATCCACAGCTAATTAAAATTACTTAAGCCCAATTTCAATTAGTTAAATATTTTTGATTTTAAAGCCCATCAGCTAATTCAACGTTAAAATTATTTTAAAGCCCACATCTTTTTTATTACTACATATGTAAAATTAGGTACTTGAAATATCAAATTTACATCTCATCCTCAATTTTTCTTGTATATTATTTATTTGAATGCATGTAACTTAAGAAACTGAAACGTTTTGATTATGAAGTTTATAAGAGTATAAGATAAATTTTAAAAAAATTTAGGTCCTCAATTTCTCATTTTGTCATGGCACCTTAATTGTCAGAGCAGGCCATGACCTAATATCAACTCTTTTATCCAAGACGGTAGAGTATATCAAAGATAAAAAAAAAAAGGTTTACTTTATTTTCAGTATTGACCCATGAAATACATATAATCCGACTTTCTACCCCAAACTAATTCCAATGCACTCCCAGGTTTCTAGCCCTTCCTTTCCAACTAAGCATTAAAATCAAATACGATGAATTGATAATTACATTCACAGCTTAGTGATGTGAATTTCTTCCATTGACTAAAATCTTAATCACTCCTTGTTATCTTACCGTCTTAATCTCTTATTTACATTGATTCCGATCGCCGGCACCGCCTCCAACTACCAGTAATGGCGTCGCCGTCGTCGACTACTAATATCATGCTGGCGATCTTCGAGAAAAAGACCAACTCTCTTGACCTCTACCGCCCCTTGCGCAACTTCATTGTGATCAATTACTCTGAGCGCGAGGCGCAGAATTTGGAGGACGATCTACAGACACTGAAGCAGCTTCGCTCCGACGTTGAGCGCGGCGGAGGTTCCGATTCGCTATCTGCTCGCCGTGACCTCCTGCAGAATTACTATAAAGCCCTTTGTGCGGTGGAGTCTAGGTTTCCGATTTCGCCGGACAAGGATCATGTCAATTCGGTGACCTTCACCTGGTTTGACGCGTTTAAGAATAAGCAGAAGGCTTCTCAACAGAACATACATCTAGGTAGGTTCTTATGCTGTTTTGATTGATTTAGGACTTCATGTTCTCATTGTGCTGTATAACAATTAACACGATCATATTATTGTTCTTGGGGAAATAAACACTTGCCTATTGAAAGAATTTAACGCAGTCATATTATTGTTCTAGTGGGTTCTGGCTATCGGAAGAAATTGTGTATTAGGATCAAGTGGACACCCATTTCGAATGGGGTGATTGTGGAAATGGTTTCTCTTTAATTTACTCTAAAATGGCCTGAATTTGATTTATCTCGCATATGTTTGTTTAACCAACCTTTTTCACTGTTGAGTTTGCACGGAGCGGGAAACTTTAACTCCGGAAAGGGGGCGTGTTAAAAAACTTTATTTGTTTAATATTCTTGAGCAATAATTAATAGTAATGCATTAATATCTTGATGTAGGTAGTTCAGTATAATGGCATACATGTTTCTCTTCTGTTCTTTCTTATAACATAAATTTGCGATTTGTTATCTGTAAAATGGTTATAACTTGTGCAGAAAAAGCTGCGGTATTGTTTAATTTGGGGGCAGTGCATAGTCAAATGGGACTAAGTTTTGATCGATCTGGAGTTGAGGGAAGGAGGCAGGCATCACATTCATTTATTGCATCAGCTGGGGCTTTTGCATTTTTGAGAGACAATGTGGCAATGAAAGCATCAGTTGGAAGCTCGACCACTCTTGATGTCTCTGTGGAGTGTGTGGGGATGTTAGAGAGGCTAATGTTAGCTCAAGCGCAGGAATGTGTATATGAGAATACTATAGCCAAGGGTAGCAGTGCTGGAGTCTGTGCAAAAATTTCAAGACAGGTGCTTCTTCCTACTCCAATTAATTTACTGTGCAAATGCTTGTTCTGCAAGCGTTCACTGTAGTAAGTACTTGGTCAGAGCCAGGGGGAGGGGGGGAACCGAATAGATAGTTTTTAAATATGTGTATATATATAGAAAAATTATTAGAGGACCATTCAACTGTTAAGTTCGATGAGAAAACAAATGAAATGGTGAGTCAAAGTTATTGTGTTGGGAAAGACTGGTTTAGTGAGTTATGGCCTGTGGATATCCATATGACTTATCAATTATTAGAAAAGTACAGTTCTTTTGTGTTTCCCCTTATATAAAATGAATTATTTTGTTCGTGAGGATCTAGATTATCACGGTCTTAAGCACATACCTGTGGGGTCCTAAGACAGAATCTGGAAAGACGACAATCTTTGTTGGATAAAGCTAAATCTAGAACCTCTTAGGTTTCTTAAGAGGTCTAATAATGCACTCCCAAGCTTAGGAATTGAAAATTTCTGTCTATGAAATAAACCTATATCCTGGAAACATGACATGATTTATTCAAGCCAACTCTTTTATGTTTTCCTGATTGAATCCCTTCCAATCTTTGTTGTTGAAGCAAATGACTTCCTTCATTCCCACACAAGGTTATAATCTCAATCCTATGAAGAATAGTCCTGTACTCTGTAAAATGATTCTGCTTGATGTCAATATTGATTATTAACTTAGCTGGGTGACATGGTTCTGTGGATTAACTTTGTCAAGGTCACATGATGTCTCTTTGAAGGAACTTCATAGTTGATTACAGAGTTACACTGTAGTGTTTGACTACCATATTGGTGAAAAGATCTAGTTAATTACTGAACTTTAAGTAAAGTATAACTCAATTGGACAAATGCTTCTCAAGTCTTTTGTATGGATTTTGCATTTGGAAATAATTTCAACAACCTTGGTTGCAGGTTGGGCTATTTTATGAAGAAGCTTTGGGAGCATTGAGTGTCGCTCCTTTAAACCAGCACTTTGACAAGGCCTGGATTGCTCATGTTCAGCTAAAAGCTGCTTTATTTTATGCTGAAGCTTGCTATAGTGATAGTATAGAGCTACATGATAAAGAAGAGATTGCCAAGGAAATTGCACGTTTGAAAAGTGGGATTAATGCCTTGTCTGAAGCAAAAAAATCAGCTCCTAGAGGGGCAGCACAGCAGCTCCTGGATGCAATTAATAAATTAGAAGTTAATCTGAACCGTAACCTTGAGAGAGCCGTGAAAGAGAATGATAGAGTATATCTAATGAGGGTTCCCCCTGCTAGCTCGCTGTCACCACTTCCCACTTTTTCCATGGTGAAGCCTATGCCAATGAATGAGGTGTTGGACGCTAGCAAGGATAAGATGTTTGCAATCCTTGTTCCTGATAATAGCGCAAAAGCCCTTTCTAGGTACACTGAAATGCTTGATGACATCATTAGGACCCAGGCTGAGAAATTGCAGCAGGGAAGTGAATTAGCTCGAGTGAGATTGAAAGAGATGGATTTACCTGATTCAATTCTTGCTCTGGAAGGGAACTTCACTCTCCCAACAGCCTTAAAAGATGATGTGGAGGCAGTACAGATTTGTGGTGGCCCAGCTGGTTTGGAAGCTGAGCTTCAGCAACTGAAAGACTTAAGGAGGGTAAACCACGAAATGTTGATTCAGGTTGAGGAACAGTTGCAGAAGGAGGCAACAGAAGACTCACAGTTTCGCAACCAATTTGGCACGCGGTGGACACGGCCTCAATCCAGTACATTAACAAAGAACTTGCTGGACAGATTAAATAGGTTTGCAGCAAATTTGAAGCAAGCTACAGAGAGTGATGCTCGCATTGAAAGATCTGTCAGAGAACATTCTGCACTTATGTCAATTCTTGACTGTCGTCCAGTAAGCCTTCGAAATATGCTAATCCATTTCTACATAGATTTAGTCTCATAATTTTGGTAGATTGCTCTTGTTTGACTGTTCAAGTTTTTGCTGCAAGATTTTAAGTTCTGATTTAAAAACAAATGCCTTGATTCGGTGCCTCGCTGTTTTTCTGATCTGCTCACAAACATCTTGAATTTTGTACCATGGGTATCATGGTATTTAAGATCTAATAGTTTTAAGAAAAATGTCCTGTTTATATCCTAATTTATCAAGGTTAATCTTCTCTATCAAACTTCTCTGCAGTTGTCAATGGTGGGTTTCACATAATAAATCTTTACTTCTGACTTTATTTCTGCTGTGCTGCATCTTAAAATTTTAGCATAATCATCATCACCATCATTTTTTTTTTTGGCTCGTGACAGATTGAATCTGCCCTGCCTACTCTTGCTAGGCCAATAATGTCCCTGGATGCAAATGAAGATGCTGTGGTTGGAGAACTGAAACAGAGCTTGGTAAACTTAATATTGCTGAAGCTTTAATCTGAATAATCTTTGCTAATCTGTATTTTTAACCTAATTTGGATTTTTGTCCATTTTTATTTTTTTCTTATCTCTTACTTGCAATATATAATTTAATTCAACAATATTAATTAAAAAAATCAAATTTATGTAACGAACGATTACTTTAATTTTTTGATGATATTGATTTGACATTTCTATCTCCTTATGTAATTTCTTAACATTGGTGAAAGATGTGATATTGCTGAATGAAAGTATGATTCATCAGTATCATCCTAACGGACGTGTTACTACTCGGTCCATTCTATAGATTATTTTCTGGATGCATTCTTAGCTTCTGATATGTTTTGGCCTGATTATACTGCTTGAACAATTGGATGCTATTTTCCTCCTGCATCTTGTGTCTAGATATATCCGCCATTGCATTGTAGACCTTTCATTTAATTTTCACTGAAAACTCTTTTTTATTTCTGATCAAAGACTTTTTTATTTCTAAAAACTTCTCAACTAGAATTTGTCATTCTACCTTATGTGAGATGTGAATAATGGATACATAATCTTGGTTTTACAACTTAACCAATAATTTATACAATTTTTCATTGGAAAGTCAGGACTGACTGACTGTGCCTTGTGTTTTTGTTTATATGGAGAATAATAGAGGCAGATAAAATTCTACAGTTTTCTCTATGAATACTTTTGCTCGGATCTAATATACCTAGAATGTGGATTGTATATGATTACAGAGGCAGTTGGAGACCCTTGGTGCACAGAGAGCAGGCCTTGAAGACATGCTGAAAGAAATGAAGAGAAAGGTAAGATGGGTTCAGTAATTTCTGGGTTATGTAACTGTTGTGATACATATTTTGCCAGATGAATTGCCTGGGGACTCTATTTTAGTTCTTCATTACCAGCAAGCAAATGAAATCACATTTAACATTACCCGTGTTTCTGACATATATCACATATGACCAGTCGACATATGTTTCTACTCCCATGATTTAACTCCCTGTGATAATTGTTTATTTTTCAGGATGACATACTGCCCAAACTGATGACCTCTACAGGTTCCCATGAGGATCTTTTTAGAAAGGAGTTGTCAAAATATGACGATATTTGTAAAGAAATTGATAAGAATCTCGAAGCACAAGAACAGCTTCTAATGAACATTCAGGTCTGTTAGTTTGGGGCTTTTGTTGCATCTCTTTCTGTCTTATGCACCTACATACAAATTGCACTTCTATGATGTCAACGTTTGATCCTTTATCAGATCTTTTGATTATTGGCTTTTCAATTATCTTCATATCCCAGACCTTACTTCTTTTATGAAGCATTGGAAGAATTTTTATCCCAGCCTAATCTCAATATGTATTTGCAGGCTCAAAGTAACGAGTTTGCTGCTATCTTTAACCTTGAAGATTATAAAGGTACATTAGCCTCATCAGAATAAAAGTTTGTGTTTATTATAGAAATGGGGGAGTTCAACTTCAGTATGCATGTAAAATCAGTTCTAAAAAATTGGTGTGGTTGTATTATAATTAATTGAATGATTGATCTGTACAATACTTAATTATCTTCTTGGGTATGTGAGAGAGTGGAGGGACATGGGAGATGATTCTGAGTGTGAGAGATTTTGTAGAATTGAAAAATAAAATCTAGAAATCGGGAACCTTGAGGAAAATTTTGCTCTACCAGTTCCAAATCAAGCAGGGTGTTAGTAATTTAGCAGTTAGAGTGGAAGAGGTAAGAATGAATCATGTACGTATATTTTTTACTTTATTAACATTTTTCTTGCATCCTTTTCGTATGATTACAGTGACCTGCATAATGATGTTTTGCTGAAGTTAGTTTGTTTTCAGATTATTTACCTTCTGTGACATTTTTTTTGTGCTTAAAATGTTTAAAACCAGCATAGGTGCTTTCAGCTGCAATAATTTATTAAGTTTTTCTCTGTGTTGATAATATCTTGATTTTCAGCATCTCGTGAAAAGGGCTATAGACAGATTGAAGCTGCCATTGCTAAATTCCGAGAAATTAAGGAGAACATTAATGAAGGACTGAAGTTCTATGTCACCCTTCAGGTATGAAAATCTGTCATGACTGTAGACTGTATTATTAAATTACTTAAGACTTGTTTCTGAATGAAGACTGGAGTAAATACTGTGAAGTTAAACTAAGAAATGTAATTTTTTATTTGGAAAGTAACGAATAATAACATATATAGGTGCCTCTGCAATCAGCCTTGTTGGTTTGAAAATATGTAACCTGTAGAAAGATTGTGAGAATGGTAGTAAAAGTGGCTTAACTTATCTTATGGCAGCGGTTTGGGACCTGCTCCACCAAGGATATAAAAGAGCTAAGATATGTTAACTCGACTTAGACCGCACCTGCCCTTGCTCTAGTCAGGGTTGCAGCTACACTTGCCAAACTCTTTCATATTTGTGGTCCATCATAATTTCCTTTTGTGAAAGATCTTTGATATGTTGCAAGTATCGTGAGAGTATGAATAGCTTTGTTTTTTTCTGTAGGAAAGGTATAAACGTGTATTATCAATCAAAATTTAGATGCTAGGAACGTAGAAATATATGTGCACATATATTTAGTGAATGAGGCGGGGTCTGATAAGAGCTGCGGCAACACTCTTAGATCTATCCAGGATTTGAAAATAAAAACCAATAATGCATTCCAAATCTACTTAACTAGTCACAACCAAATGAGTCAGGTTTAAGTTAGAGACCCAACTGAAAATAAAACTGCTTTATTTGAACATGCATTATCTACTTAGGATATTGCGTTAATTTTTGTTAAAAAGATTATTTAAGAATGTTCTCTTTTATAGTTTCTGACTTTCTGTTTTGATATGGATACCTGGATTTATCCCCAAGTATGTTATTTTTTTTGAAACAGGATGCTATCACAATTGTGAAGCAACAATGCAGTGATTTTGTGATGACTAGAAACATCCAGTGCCGAGAGATGATCGATGATGTTCAGAGGCAAATATCAGGTCTTAGTTTCCAGGACAGCAAAAATACGACTACCTACTCTTTTCCTTCTTCTGGGCAGCCTCATCAGACCCAAAGGATGAATTCTCAACAGGAGCCAGGGAGCATGCCAAACTTATCTCATCCCCAGGCCTCCACTTACCAACCGCCTCAGCAAGCATATTCTCAGCCCCCCCCTTATGGAACCACCCAACAACCACCACCTCCCTATCATCCACCTGTTTCAAATCCGTACCCACCCCCCCAACACCAACAGCCTCCAGTGAACCATGAGTATGGACAACCTGCCTATCCTGGCTGGCGAGGCCCATACTACAACGCACCTCCTCAGAATCCTGGATCAATGTCCCGCTCTCCATACACTGTTCAATCTCCATATCCACCTCCTAACCAGAGTGGCTACTACAGACAATGATAATTTTGCTTATTATCTGCATACAATTGTTTCTTTTGTCTGTCTACTAGATCTGGTACAGTTAAACTTTATACTAGCTGTCAATTTGTTTGAGTAATGTGTTATTCTACAACTTGAGGCCCATGTTTTGCCATCAGTATGTACACGGTGCTACTTCCTTCCATTAACCTGGTGTCACACTGTTATATTATTATTCAGATACTCAGGAGTAGCTCTTGATACCGTTGTTACAGCTTGTAAATTACTTAATATGGATTTTTTGCGGTACGACTGGTCGGAGAAATTTGTTGTTTGCTGTTGAGATTAAATAGTATGCCAGCAGTTTATCATTTCTGCATTGGTTTGTATCTATGTACAATAGATTTATCTCATAACTTGTATGTAATAATTTTTCTGTGTGCTTTGTCAATTAGCTACAATGGATGACCTCCATACCTTGTCAGTTTATTGGTTACTAGATTTGGGAAAATTCTTGGTCTCAATTTTTTTTCAGTTTTTTAGCTTTTGATTTCTGGTCTTTCTTTGAGTTAGAACTCATCATGCACTTTTTTTTTTCTTTTATAAATTTAAAATTTGCTCTGGATATCTATCTGAAGTCACAAGGATATTTTTCATTCTGCTAAAAGCGACTTTTCCTAATATTTTTGCAAGTAAATAGTAAACAGCGTCTGAACTTTATTCTCCCCAAATATCTATAATTAGGAGTAGATTAATAGCAGGAACAACAGGTGGTTATTGTTTATGGGATATAGTATGAAGAAGATATCATTCTATGCGCTTGAGTAGGACAAATATTATTATTGATTTCTCATTTTCAGGGTCTAGAAAAAGTGGCGTAGCTGAAAGTTTCTTTGTGTATCGATCGAATAATTCATCCATGACTTCACTGCCAAAGTGGTTGATCAGCAATCCCTCACAGGTTGCCCTGAGGTATGTGGCACGTGCTTTGGCGCTGGCCAATGTGCGTTTTCCTGGATTGTTAAGTATCTCCATCCTTTCAATTCTAAAACTGGGACTCCTCTCTATTAATTCCTTTAATTCTTGCGGGGTGGTAAAATACAATGGAAAGTTGAATGTGTCTACCTTCTCTTCACTAAATACTCCCTGCAATAAAAATGCATAGTTAGAACTTTGTGATTGAGTTATTTCAGTATATTAGATGGCACTGTTTATAGAATCTACTTGTATTGCTCAAGTTTTGTGCATTCTTGTTTTTCTACCTGAAATTAAAGGAAGATATACGATTTGTTCAAATAACCTACCTTGGTCAAGACAAGTATTTGCTGATTAGTGAAGAAATGCGACTTGAATAGAAAAAATAGGCGAATGATTAGTTAATGGCTAATGAATATGGGACAATACCTTCTTTGCCATGTCTACAAGGCAAGAGCCTATAAGATCAAGTTCATTTGGTGTAGTAAAGGATGTGCAAGGATTCATCAAAGCAGGGTCAGCAGGAACAAGTAGTGCCATTAGCCCTCCACTCGCCAGCTCCTCTGCCCTAGATTCTAAGAATGTACTGATGTTATTTGCAAAGTGATTTGAATAGGCTTCATAAACCTCCTGTCTAGCTCCTGTGTAGTGAACCTTGCCTCGATTCCATGCTATGGAGTTAGGGTCTGCCACTGCTTCAGGCACCTTGGAAAGCCAGTTAAGGGCACAAGATGAATATGCAAAATCAAGGGAGCCCTTTGGCAGAAGGCGACCGTGAAAGGGACCAGGTACTCCTGAGGCATGATATTTTCTTTCGGGTGGAAGTGAATGGAAAAGGGTGTTGAAATCATTCATCACTTGATCATTAAAAAACACTTGAAAATCTGGGATTTGGAAACTTGACCCTTGTCTTTGGAAATAATTATCAATGGCTTCAATGATAATTTGAATTGCTGGAAAGGAGTTATGTCCTGTTGAACAGCCGAAATCTGCAATTCGGAAAGGCTTTATGTGGGACGAAGAAAGTTGCCTAGTATCCAGTTTCCTTGCAATCTCTTCTTCAATGATTGGTTTAGCCGCATCTATTACTCCCCTCTGCTTAAAGAAAGAATAGATTAGATTCATCTGAAGTAATTTCTTGTGTTAGATGCCTAAACTTCCATATTTAAGCTTAATAAGGGAAATTGGTTTTTTGACCCTTGGGTAACAACAGTTGAGAAGATGGCCATGATGGCACAAGCACTAAGATGCCCTTTGTAATATCTGTAGTATTATAAAGGGTATGAAAGTGATTTACATCAACAGAAACTTGAGATAATAGATTTCTCAATCCTCACATACAAGTTTTATATGCACAAGACAAGTTGAAAATATAAAACTTGTGTGCATGTGATCCTCGAGAAATCCAGCATCTGCAAGATGTACCAGTGCTTTCATGTATGATGTTATACCCTATGGACCAAAAGACTTGGGGCCTCTGTGTGCAGTGCAATATGCAGTACTTACTTGGTAGGCAGAGTTTTGAGCATAGCTGTTAGGCCCTTGTCCGCCATTCATGGCGTAGAGTCCTAACGAGGTCTCGCCCGGATTGAGCTCTACATGATGCTGAATTCTGTGGGTTGTGTCCAATGTCATACGGATGGAAGTCCGTGTGCATGGGAAGCAATTCACCATGGCGTGCAGTTGAGCCATCTCTCTGTATTTGTGTGGGTATGTTTCTTGGTGTGTGCATGTATTTATACTATCTGCATCTGCATTATAACAATGCATTACTATAGATACAGTATCTCTGATTCAGCTACAGAATTACTAGTGAATTAACAAGTATTTAGCTTCAGATTTGACCGTAGCTGGCCACATGTAATTAATTAATTGACGATTTTCTGCATCTTAAACATAAATTGTTCAAATTATTCTTTTATCTGGACATGGTCTTTAAATTCCCCATTATAGTGAAAATTGTGCTGTTTGTGTGTGTGTGTGTGTGTGGACTACGAAAAAGGTGGCGGCTGAATTTGACCGTGAAAACTTCTGAATTTTGAAATGCATCCAAATTCGATCCCACACTTTTCTGATCTGATATCTTGGTTTTGGATACCCGAAACTATTATTATTTTACCAAGTTAATTTTCTTGTGAAAAAATTCATGATTATGACGTATGATGGATGTTAACGTCAACTTAAACTTAGCAAAAAAATTTCATTTTGCTACGTAAAGTGAAATCATCTAAGAATATGAATTACTATCATTTAATTATTGTATACTTACGACGTTTCACGTTCACAACACACTTATTTTCATCACTTAAAAAAAATTAGATCAATCAATAATTTTAAAAAGTCATCATAAATTTAAAAAATTATCTGATCCACCTCATGCAAATAATATGCTTTAGATTTTATTTATTATTTAAAATTATCATAATAATCTTAAAAAATCAATAAAATAGGTCAAAAACAAATTTTCATAAACTACATATTACATTGTAAGTGTTGAGGAAGTAGATATAGGTGATAATTATTAGGGATAAATTTAATAAATTTTGTTATCATAATATATTGCTATACTCCTATATATTAAGGAGCAATTTTGTGTGAGATTGTCTCACGGTGAGATTATTTTATGTTTTTGTAATTAATTATTATTTTTTATTAAATATATGTTGTATTTTCTCTTTTTTTTTTTAAATATTATCAATTTTTATTTATACTATAAATTGTTCATAAAATAATTTATTGCACTTTTTATCAATTGAATATCACTTACGTCTTATCCTTCCCATGAAATTCATTTCGTAAAATAATTTTACACAAAGTATTTGCCTATATTCAAAGGATAACATTCTTAATACTTAGCCTGCATAGGATTTAAAGATAGATTATTATGCTATAAAGTCAATTTATCTTATATAACCCTCTGAAAATAATAAGGTACATATTTAATGTGATAATATCTGAGTTTTTCTCCTATGGGAAAGTATTAATGTCAAACAATTATTTGTCAACGTTAGAAAATTATTGTGTTATACATTCTGGTCTTAGAATAGAAAAAAAAAATTCAAAATAATTAGTAAAAAAGTTTGGTATCGATTGGATAATTTGAGTATATATGTTTTAAAAGTCGTTACCTAAATCAAAATTATACAATCGAATATGGGGTAACCCAAAATTTATTATGAAAAACCTTAAAAACAAATACTCTATCCATCTCACTGATTATTTCATACTCTTTATTTTTATTCATTTTAAAATTTAAGTGGTCTTAATTTTTTCTAAATTTGTTAGATAAAAATAACGATCCAATATATGGATCACAAATAAATTCAAGAGAAATGTGAATTACAATATCTTATAAAATTAATAAAGAATTAAGATAATTTTCCTGCTCATTTCTTGTATATGATATTTTCAAATTTTATTAATTTATCTAATAATTTTAATAAATCAAACATTTTCTATGCTACTAATAAATAAACGTTGAAAATTGTATTGGAACAGGAAATCAACGTTTTAGTTGGACTTTTGAATATTTGCCATTGATCAAGCTGGACTCAACTATTACAATTCTTTATATTTGGGCCTTGGATCAAACATTTCCTACATTTATAATAATTGGGCTTCTGTAAGGGAATGGGCCACTAATGGGCGACCCATCATATTTTTACGTAATTGGTTTAAAAAAATTCGAAATTAATACACGGACTTTATTTATTTCAATTAATAATCATGTAAAGTTTCAAATAAAATTTTAAAAGAATAGGACTCTTAACGGGTTGAAAAAAACTCACGGCTCATAGATATAATACATATTTAATTTAATTTATTAATATTTTAACTGTAATTTTTAAGAATTGATATTAGGTGAACCGGGTGCACCCATATGTGTATAATTTTTTATTTTATTTTGTATACATATTATTCTATTTTGTGTACGTGTTTCTTAATAATTGTATACTACTTTTTTCGCACTATGTTTTTTCATTAAAAAAACTAGCATCCATATGTATATAATTTTTTATTCAATAGTGTCATGTATTTAATAATTGTATATCTTTTTGCACTCAATTTTTCATTAAAAAACTAACAATTAAATTATTTACATTTTTGTTCATAATTGTATATGTTGTTTTGTTTATATTTGTATGGAGTACGCATAACCTATATATATTATAGGTGAGACGCATCACATGGTATTGTTGTAATTATTTGTTCACTAAAAGAAAGTGTTAATATAGAGACGATTTTAATGCTTTGAGACGATTTATGATTGTCTACAATTTGTGTGTCGCTAATAATAAAGACGATTTATTTTGAGACGGTACATGTGACGAATAATTATAAAAAAATAATAATGTAATAAACTATTTTAAAAAATTTATAATATAAATAAAAAGATAATAATATTTTTAAATAATATACATCTTTTACAAAGATTGAAAATTAATTACAACAACGTAAAACATTCACACGATCTTAGACAAGTGTGGCTAGCAAAAAATCATGTAACTCAATAATATTCAAGCCAAGAATCTAATGTAACAATAAAGTAGTGATCGGATCGGGTTTGCCCCAACTCGGACCAAACCCTGACCCATCCATATAGTTTCTCAATATCGGGAAGAAAAGAAAATCAGCGTACATTGACACTGGAAGCATTAATTTACAAAATCATACCAATACTCTGATCATGTCACGCTTTAAAAATAGTAAATTAAAACAAACCATGTAAAATAAATTAATAAATACAAAAAAGTATACGTATGTAAATAAGAAAATTACAAAAGAAATTAGGTGCAAACAATAGTAGGTGTGATGAATACTAAGAAAAGCCCATCCATGCATGCATTTAAACCATGTTGGTTCGTTTCGAATTTTTTGTCTTCCTTTCCCCCTTTTTTCCGATATATCTCACACCAAACTTTACTCTCTCTCACACACACTCAATCAACAATGGCGAAACGGCATTACTGCCTTCTGCTACTCATTCTCTCTCTCCTAAATCTCACCCTCGCAATTGGAATCGGATCATCCGATTCTGCAATGTTCATATTCGGCGATTCGCTTTTCGATCCTGGAAACAATCGCCTGAATCGGAATTGCACAGCGCAGGCGGATTTCCCCCCCTACGGATCCACCTTCTTCCACCGCCCAACCGGAAGGTTCACCAATGGAAGAACCGTCGCCGACTTCATCGGTAATTAACTGATTGATTCTCTCTCTCTCTCTCACGCACGCATACGTGCGGGTGTGTGTGATTTTGTTTTGAAATGGTGAATTGATTTGCAGCTGAATTTATTGGTACGCCGTTGCAAAAGCCGTACATGGAGATACAGCTAGAGAATCAGAACAGATCTCGCCCTAATTTTCCGGCGAACGGAATCAACTTCGCCAGCGCCGGAAGTGGAGTTCTGCCGGAGACGAATAATGATTCTGTAAGTATATTTACTTTGTTAATTTTGTTAAATATTTCATTCAGTACTGTTAAATATCTCTGATTAATTTAAGTAAACCAGAAAATATAACCTAATTATGTTGAAGAAGTATTTAAGGTAAAAGATATTATATATTATTATGAATATATAATACTCCTATAAACAGCCTGTAATGTATATTCAGTAAAAAGCTAGCAAGCTGCATTTAATTTTTTCAACTCAGCTTTAATTAATTTATTTTTTGAGTGAGAACACTCTTGGAAGTTGTTCATACTTTATCCCATAATTTATCTGCAATTAATACTATTTCATCTATTATTATTATTATTATTATTATTATTTCACTGGATACCGTCATTAATTAATATACACTGAATTTACTAATCTCTCTCTCTCTATATAATAATTTATTAAACTCTCTCTATATAATTTATTTTATATATACTCTTAATACATTTTCATAATACTCCGTAATCATATATATAGCAATAATATTTTATTATGTTTTAAATTTATCTCATGATTTATTTTAAAGTTTATATTTCATGAAATCAATTTTATATGTGGAATGGGTTCAGGAATTATTATATTATCATTATAAAACTTACTACTATATAACATAAAAATTAAGACATTCTTTTAAATAATTTTTGGATTGATGATATTTTGTAATCTAATTTTATATACAAAATCTTACCGTTAAACCATTTCTACACAATTGTTTGTCTTAATTTCATCGTGGAGTATTAATTAACGATATCAACAGTGGGCATATAAACTTTATCTTCACACGATGCTCTCGCCCACAATCTTTAATTTTATGCCAGCAGAGTTCAACCACAAAAAGAAAATTATAGTTTAAGTGGCAAACTTTGGTACTTTTTTACAAAAGTGGCTAATGAAATACTCATAGCATAGTACTTTATGTACCATCCCAATTTGATACCCACCTTTTAATTACTGGTGAAATGACACATACAATGTCACACACATATACGTGCACAATGCAATAATTGCAAGGGTTCGAGTATATTAAGACGAAATCAATTTCACAACAATCAATTTCAAGAAAAGATCCATCAAATGCACGATTCATTTCTTGATGACACTTTTATAACTAACCTTTCTTTATTGTTGCATATATAAACATATGTAGGGTGTGACACCAATCCAGGTTCAGCTACAACAATTCCAAGCACTAGTTGAGCAAAATCACCTAGACAAGAAACTTGTCCGAGACTCCCTTTACCTATTCGAATCGGGCTCCAACGACGTCTTCAATTACTTCAACCCGCTCTACCCACCGACTTTAACACCTGATGATTACGTACAATCCATGCTCTCACAAGTTGCAAACTTTGTAGACACAATTTACAAGCTTGGAGGTCATAAGTTTGCCATTTTCGGGCTAGGCCCAGTTGGGTGCGTCCCGGCAAGATCGCTTCTGCCGGGAGCACCCACCACTAGGTGCTTTGGTAAGATGAATAAAATGGTCAAGAATTATAATATGGGCCTTGAAAACATAGTCAAATCTCTACCTAAAACACATGCCGATGCAATTGGTACTTTTGGAGCTGTTTATAAAATTGTCCAAGTCTTTCGAGCCGATCCTAAACGCTACGGTAATTTCTCATACTTGATTCACACACACACACTCACTAATTTCTTTTTCTTTTTAATGAACTTTAAATAAAGAAAAGAGATTGACATAATTAGTTGGGCAGGATTTGTTGATGTAGAAAATGCTTGCTGTGGATATGGGACTCTAGGAGGGCAGTTGCAATGTGGGAAAGAAGGTTACAAAGTATGCAAGAATCCAAATGAGTATTTATTTTGGGATTTCTTCCATCCTTCGGAGAGAACCTACAAGCTCATCTCCAAGGCTCTCTGGTTCGGGGGTCGGACTCGTATCCGACCTTTTAATTTAAAGAAACTTGTCAATATGCACCTTATAGATTGATAACAAATCTACAAGTTTTTTGTGTATTGATCTCAAACTAAATAATTCAGTCATCAGAGTTGATTGAGCAGATCAAATTAGAACAACAATTTTTTTTCCCATATTTATATTATATGTTTTGATGAATTCTTGATGATCAAGACATACACTATATATCATAAATTAATAATCACAGAACCCAATTATTGGAAACTTTTGCAGATTTGTTTCGTGAAAAAAAATAAAAATCTTGTTAAAATTTCCAGTGCTATATATATATATAGGGGTGGGCAATTTTTTTCGGGTTTCGGGTACCCGAACCCGACTATTTATTATCGGATAGGGTATCGGGTTTCAAAATTTATCCGAATTATCCGATCGGGTTACCAGGTTATTTTATTATTTTTATTTTTAAATTTTTATTATATATAATAATATATTGAATTATTAATTAGGGTTTATATCACACACACTTTACCACTCAATCACCCTTCCAGGCTCTAATTCTCTCTCACCAAGCGCACTGCACACTTCACACCTCATCCCCATTCTCATTTCACTGCTCATGCACACCACTACACCATCAGTAGCGACCACCAATCCACCATTAGCACCAAGATCCATCACATGACTTGCATATTCTCAATTTCTACCAGGCCATGGCTTCCCTCTTTCTTTCTTTTCATTTCTTTCCTCTTTTATTTATTGTAATTCTCCACTATTCCCTTTCTCCGTCACTTAGACTTGGATTTGATGATTTAATGGATATTTTATTTTTGTTTTGAGTAATTGATTTGGGTAAATTATTCAGTATTAATCACAAAAGGAAATCAATGTAAAATCGGATAATCCGACTCGGGTACCCGATATTTTCGAGTATATATTTTACCGGTTCGGGTTCTGATAGTATAATTCCAAACCCGAAATTTTCGGGTACCCGAACCCGATACCCGAAATGATACCCACCCTATATATATATATATATATATATATATATATATATATATATATATATATATATAATTTTTATTTGCATGATGCCATGATTGTTATCACATGATATAATATTGGGCGGCTTATTGCCTCTCGAAACTTTACTAAGGGCATGCGGATTTTTTAAAAAATGATAGCAAATTCCCCATTTTGTCCCACCCTAAATTTATACCCACATTGATTATTTTACTAAATCCACCCAATACAATTCAACTATCCATTTTACTAATCCCACCTAATACAATTTCTAAGGTCATCTCCAGCAGTTTACCCAATTTTGCATCATATTTACTCCTAAAATGCAGACAATTCAGTAAATCATCTCAGCAGTTGACTCCATTTTGCAGCACATTCATTTTATTAATACTATTTTTATTAATTTTTTACATTTAATTCATTTTTCATTATTATATTTATTTTTGAATACAAAAAATAATATAATAAAAATATTAAAATATCTAAAATTAAAATAATATAATCATTATAATTACAATATAATTTATTTAAACATGAAATTAAGAAACAATTAAAATTAAAATTACATTAAATAATACATAAACATCAAATTAAAATACAACACAATAATTAAAACTACAACACTTAAATTAAGAATGATTATTTCAACCATTGATAAAATATACCATCTTTAAATCTCAACCGTTGAATGAAAGTGTAGAGAGAAAAGAAGCACAATCCATGCTCTTTAAATCACAACCATTGATAGTATAACATCATCTTTAAATCTCAACTGTTGGATGATGATTTTGAAAAATGTGAGAAGTCTATTATTTATTATAAATAAGTGAAACACAACCCTTATCCTACACACAACCATTGATAGTATAACATCTTTAAATCTCAACTGTTGGATGATGATTTTGAAAAATGTGAGAAGTCTATTATTTATTATAAATAAGTGACACACAACCCTTATCCTACCACAAGCTTCTGCAATTTCTCTTCTCACACTCAACTTATTGTTATTTTCGTATTTTCTTCTCTCTAAAATGTCTAAACGAGATAAAAATTTCTCTTCTTCCGATGATAAAAATCTTTGCACTTGTTATCTTGATGTTTCACAAGATCCAATTGTTGGTAGAAACCAAACAAAAGACAAATTTTGGCTTCGTATTACTGAAAAATTCAATTCTGAAAAACCACCGCAATCAATCTCTCGTACTAAAAAATCCTTACAATACCATTTTCGAATCATACTTAAAGATTGTAGAAAGTTCTGGGCATGTTATAGGCACTTGAATTTTATTACCTATTAAAGGAAAATATGTGGCAAATTAATGTAATAATTATCAATTAATTATTTATTTATTAATGAATTTAAATAAATCTATTCATAAAATAAATGAGTAAATAATTGATAATTAGGCCAGATTCAGTCAAATAAGTCTGACTTAAAGCCTAAACAAGTGAATGGCCCAAGCCCGCAGAATCAGGTCAAATCTGTCACTGACCAATCAGATTGCAAGTTATTTATGGGGCATGCTCATCCTTCACCTATATAAGGAGTCCTCATCCATTCATTCCAGACACACTAAAACATTTGAAGACGCAGATGCTTCTGAAGAGATCAAAAATACGAACAGTGCTCCCTTGAGATCTTCAAGCATCTTCAAGCCAAGAACGACCTCTGATCCGAGATCAAGGTGTCAAGCCCCTCCGATCCGGTGTTCTTCCAATCATCTGCCTCCGATCAGAGATCAAGGTGCTAAGCCCCTCCGATCCGGCATTCTTCCAGCCAATCGTCTTCGATCAGAGATAAATGTGCTAAGCCCCTCCGATCCGACGTTCTTCCGGCCAACCGCCTCCAATCAAAGATAAAGGTGTCAAGCCCCTCCGATCCGGCATTCTTCCAGTCAACCGCCTCTGATCAGAGATCAAGGTGTCAAGCCCCTCCGATCCGACGTTCATCCAGTCAACGACTTTCTCCACAGAAAGCTCTCCAATCAACGTTCAATCCGAACAAAGGCTTAATGCCTCCGGATCAACGTCAAAACTACACATCCTAGCTCAGACAAGCTTCATCCAAAGATCCGACTCAACACACACGCTGTCAACACAGTCAGCACACACTCCAGTCAAAGAAGTCAAAGTTAAGTCCAAATTGGTTCGAGAGAAGAATCAGATGATAGATAGAGATTATTTCCTAAATTATCAAGTTTAATCATTTGGATTATTATTGTAATTCTTTTGTATTTATTTTATCATAAATACAAAATTTGTTATTACACATGTCTACAACAAGTTCAATATTCTCGTCCAAGTGGTGCAAATGATGAAGACATCGTAAGTGAAATATTTTATTTTCTTTTAATTATAAATCATACTTAGTTTATTATAATTCATACTTGATTTAATATTTTGTATATATGTAGTGGGACAAGGCAAACGATTTGATGTCTAAAAATGAAGAATATCTAGATGGTTTCAAATTTGCGCATGTGTGGTCTAATATGAAGAAATACGTAGAAGAAGTTGCAGAGGAAGAAAGTTCAAGTGCTCAAATAAACACGTCGGCATCTCATATATCTCCGCAAGCCTCATTGTCAGAATTTGCAATCAATTTAAGCAATGATAGTGGATGATCTTCATTGAGGTGACCGGAGGGGATAAAAAAAGCTAAATTGAAAAGGAAACAAGGTGAAGAAACATCTAGTGTAGCAAACATGTTACAAGAAGAGGGTGAAAAAATGCGTGAAATGTTACACATGTCTGCTGAAAAAAAAGATCGAGATGCTGCTATAATGCGTGAAATGGTTGAAGCTAAAAAGCATAACAATAAATTAAAAGAATTAATATGAGAAGACAAACTCATAATGGTGAATTTGGACACCATTTTAGACCCTGTACGACGTGACTTTATTAGACATGAGCAACAAAAAATCATGGAAAAGAGAAGACTAGACGAACAACAAAATTTGAATACCGCTTCCGATTTCTTTGGCCAATTTATTCGAGATATTGGAGGAGCGTCCGGGGATGGTCTCTCTGATTATTAGTATTTGTGTGTTTATTTATTATATTTATGTACTTTATTTTTTCTTATGCTAGTAATGTTGTTTTATCAATTTATTTCAAGTAAGGGTATGTTTTATAATATATTAATGTAATGTAAGTTTGTGTTTAGGATTTTAATATGTAATGTAATTTTAATTTTCAATATATTTAAAAATATAGATTTTTTTCCACATATACAATATATATATATATATATATATATATTAATTTATCATTAAATTTAACAGTCATAATAACTTTTTAATTATTTAAATTAATTATTATAAATAAGTAAAAGAAATTTAAAAAAAAGAATTTAAATTAATGTTCTATATTTTTAAATTAATAATTGAAATATGAAAAAAAATATTTGCAGTAATTAATAATTGAAATATGAAAGAAAAATGTTTGCAATAATTAATAATTGAAATATGAAAAAAAAAATGTTTGCAGCAAACACGGTAGCATTTGCTGGGAAGGGAAATTGGATGGAAATTGCGGTTCCAGGCTGATATGCGGCGTTGTTGGAGAAGCCCTAAGCCCACCCAAATACATCTCCACACGAAAACACACGGTAACAATTCAAAGAACACAAAAGAAAACAAAGAACGAAAGAGGGAAAAAGAGCCATATCCCTGAATTGCTGATTAGTAATTTATTTGTAATTGCTTGCCGTGAAAGACCAAGGAGAATGATTCTGATTGGAAGACAAAATTCGTGAAGCAGAAGAGAGAAATAATACAACTTTGGAATGCTTGCCACACTCCTTTAGTTGATAGAACATCTTTCTCTTACTCTTAAAATTAAGGAGACCCCTCAGATGCTGTCTACTTGGAGATGGAGCTCAGGAGGCTTCGTTTCTCAAGAAATCGATGGAAAAAAGTATATGTAATAATTCCCACAACATTGAAACTAATTAACATCATACGATCCTTAAAAAATATAAGAGATTATTAATTAATTAATTAACTAACACAAGTAGACAAATACTGAAATTAATTAATCCACAGGTATGATAATCCAGTTCCCTAATTATTATTGCCTTGGCGGCAGGTGCGGCGTAGTCGCAGGACCGTCGTTTGGCATTGCGGTTGGCGTCTGTTCTTAGTTTTCTTCTCATGATCGATAGTTTTCTGGGTTGTTACTGTGTACGTTTTTGCGTAGAGATGTATATGAATGGGTTTAAAAATTGTATTGGGTGGACTTATTAAAATAGATTATTGAACTGTATTGGGTGGATTTAGTTAAATATTACTGTGGGAATAATTTCAAAGTTGGGATCAAAATGGAAAATTCACTATCATTTTTTTTACAATACGGGTGTCTTTAGTAAACATTTGGGTGATAATAGTATCGCCCTATAATATATTTATAGACGATTTTAAATATGGAATATTAACATTCAAAATGTATTTCTTGTCTTAAAAGGTTTTAACGTTGATTTACAATTTCGTTGTGACAATACGAATGTTTGTCTTAGAATATTAGTCAACAGTGATAAGTCCAGATGGAATTTTGTTGTGCACTCACTCGATCTAGAAATTTTAACGTAGAATATTAAATATGACTTATTATAGACTAATTGTTTTGTTTGAATTGTAACATGATCATGTCATGTGATTTTTGAGAAGTTTCCTACGACTCTGTAGAAAAATTGTTCGCCCCTCGAAAGAAAAATAATTTACCAAATTTGCCTTTATTTAAAAAAAAACAAAAACTTTAAATAGATAAATGTTAAGTACTCCTTTCTACTAATAACCTCTTTATTCTTTCCACATTTATTTGTCTAATTACACTCTTCATCCTTTAAAAAATAATAAAAATTTTAAAATAAATAACCTTTCAATATACTCCCTTGTTTATTTGCACAATTCCTTTATAATTTATAAAGGAATGACATATAAGTATGAGACGGGAGGGAGTATTATACTTTCCAAAATGTCACTCACCTAATATACAAAATTTACTTTATCATTTATTTATTTTTTAAAAATACTACGTTACCCTTAATAAAATTAATTAAAATAACAACTCCATTTAAACTCTGTAACTACGACAAAGATAAAGAGTTAGAAGGAATGAAGAGAATATATATTTTAGAATTAAGCTCACCATATAACATAAAAACTCTGTAACTACAACAAAGATAAAGAGTTAGAAGAAATGAAGAGAATATATATTTTAGAATTAAGTTCACCATATAATATAAAATTAAAAATTAAACTAAGGTGCACCCTGGATTACCTAATTAATATAGAGTAATATTAGATCAAAAAATTACATCATAACTTGCATCAAAAAATAATTAGGAAATTAAATAAATAAAAATAACCCTACCATAAAAAAAAACTACTCTATTGACCCAGGTGAGGTAGGAAAAAGAAAATCATCCATTGAAAGTGCTTCTAAATAAATACTTCAAAATTTGAAATTTTGCGTTAGCACTCCTCAAAATTGAATTTACAACAATAATAATTCTAATACTAATGGAAAACACTTATTAATAAATAAATAAATAAATAAATAATCCACGTAATAATGATTTAAAATGGAGTGAAGTTTAGAGGAATGTAGAAATGGTGGCGTGGTGACTAACAAATTGGCAGGTTCCGCCCATTTGTCAACCGCGTAAACGGTCCACAACGGTCGGCCCATGTCTTTTTCTCCAACCAATTTTTTATTTTCCTTTTTCTATTTTTTATTATTTTCCGACGTGTGCCTCTCTCCATTTCCTAATTATTTAATTATTATTTTATTATTCTCACCTAGCAAAACAAACACACCCCAACCGTGACTAAAACCACACGCTAAAATACATGCAGGGTTTGACCCGACCCATATTTCCCTCCCTCTATATATAATCGCCCATCCACCGGGTCACACCATTCTCGCCATTTTCAACCTCATGGGAAATTACATCTCCTGCACTTTCATCGCTCCTCGCCTTAAAAATCCCAAATCTGCTAGGGTTATCCTCCCCGGCGGCGAGATTCGCCAGTTCCGCCACCCGGTCAAGGCGGCGGAGCTAATGCTCGAAGTGCCTAATTTCCTCCTCGTCAATTCCAAATCCTTGAACATCGGCCGGCGATTCTCGCCGCTGGCGGCGGACGAGGACCTCGAGTTCGGGAATCTGTACGTTATGTATCCGATGAGGAGAGCCAATTCGGTGGTCTCCGCCGCTGACGTGGCGGTTTTCCTGATGGGAGCTAACTCCGCGCCGAAGCGGATCTCCGGCGGGAGAATATCTCCGGAGGCGGCGCCACCCGCCGCCGACGATTCTAATGAGAATAGAGCGGCGGGATCGCTTCTGGAAGGGGCGGCGCCGGAGTATCAGTATAGGTTAGCGGCGTGCCGGTCGAAAAGGCCGGGGTTGGATACCATTGTAGAAGAGCCACTTTTTTCTAGATAAGGATAAAGAATTTACTGTAATTAGAAGGGATAGTAATTTAATTTATATTAATTTTTTTTATAAGTTGAGTTGTTGATTTGTGGGTTAAAATTTGCTATGGGAATCCAAATGGGATGATAGAGAGAAATTAGCCGTCTGTACAAAATAGAAAGTAGAAGAATTTGAAAGTGTGTGAAATAAAGAAAATTCAAATTAAAAAATTGGATTACGCGTATTTAAAGTTGGTAAGATTGGAATGGATAAAGTATAAACAATTTACAACACATCTTCACACTAAGCTCTTCCTATTGACTGTCTAATTATCAACTAATTGATCCTCAATTTAATATTACTACTATTTTAGGGAGTATTATTTATCTCTATATATGATTAAAATTATTGCGTTTTAATTTTGAAAGTTTTGTAGTTATTCAATTATTATTTTATTTTATTTTAAGTTTTGTACACATAATTATAAACAATTTACGTGTACAAAAATTACTCAGTTAAATGGTGAAATTTGTATACCAATAATACTTAATAATTTATTTATCTATATATATTGAGAGAGAGGGAGTAGCATTTTATCTCCAACATAATTATGGTCTAATATGAGGTGGATTCATGTATGCAGACACTGGAGCCACCTTAATCTTTGTTGGCACTTTTCAAATTTTCACTTTTATTTTTTATTTTTCTTTATTCATTGGAGTTATTATTTAATTTCGATTTCATAAAATGCCATTCATCAGACAAAAGCACATATACTCCTTAATTTTTCTTATTAAATTATTGATTTTTTAAAATAAATCAAGATTATCACTTTCAAGTTTAAGAAAAAAAAAATTCTTATTTAAAATTTTATTATTATTATTATTTTTAAAATAAGGGCCAATATTATCACTTTCAAGTATACCAACAACTTAGTCGCCATAAATTAAAGTGATCTTGAAGGAGTATTATTGTTGATGTAGTAACACTAGTTGCAAATGAGTAGCAGTTGTGCAGTAGTATGTCATATACTCCCTTCATACCACTCAAAAAAAATCTTTTGCTTTTTTCATGTGTATTAAAAAAATACTCCCTCTGTCCCAGGCTAAGAGGGTCATTTTACCATTTTAGTCGTCCCACCTAAAAAGTCTCATTTATTTTTTTGATACATGAGTCCCACCCACACTTATTAATACAATTAAAACATGGGCCCCCACACCCACTAATAGGGTGTGTGTCTCATGTGTTTAAAAAAAATGATACTCTTTAAGTGGTACGCTAAAAAAAAAATCCTCTTTAAAGAGAAAGGAGGGAATAAGTGTGATAAAACAGAAGTCGGACAGCTCAATCGATTAATAGTGATAAAGACCAAGAATTGAATCACATTGTCGCAATGTCGGAACAACCTTTTAAAATGAGGTAGTTCCTTATTTATAGTGAGTAGTGATCTAGTACTTATTGACCAATTGAATCACTATAATTTATCTCTCCGTCACTTATTTATTAAAATATTATCACTTTAATTCATCTCACGGATAATTTCACTCAAATATTTGTCAGTAACATATTTCAATAGTCAAAATCCCAATCTTAATAAATTTAAAATCCAACTAAAATAAAATCGTAAAATTAAATTTTAATTTAATCTACATAATTAAATTATTATAATTTTAAAAAATAACTACTCACCTCACTAATTTTTTTAAACTTATCAAACTAGCTAGACTACATAAATACAACAGAATCGAATACTAATAAATAATTCTTATTGGGCTTGGAAAGCTAGGCCCATTCTTAATACGGAGAACTTGAGGCTACAGGGTTAAATATAGTATACAGACCATAATATACAAAGTTGAAAGCTCAATGCTGGGCTTGGGCTTCAGATCTTAACCTATTATTCACTAAAATCAATATAAGGAAAAAGAAATAAATGATCCTCTATACTTTTGACACGCAGATTAAAGAGTATTACTCCATTATTGATGGTGTACCGTGGGTAGTTGTATTAGTTAGTATACGGTCTCTATATTTTAATATTATTAGTAAGTGTGTAGATCTCATGAGTATAAAAAAAAATGAAACTCTTTATGACGGATGTTCAAAATGAAAAAAGAGACTATTTGGTAATTTTTTGTTTACTTGTAAAATTTTTCTTTCCTCTTGTCTGTTATTTTCGGTCAAGCTTGTTCGACGTAATGCCAACCTATTGGCACACCGTATTGCTAGGGCAACACGTTCTTTCAATAGCCCTCATTGTTGGGTCGAGCCTCCATCATGTGTGGATGACTTTCTTGACAGCTAGCTTCTGTTCTTGCAATTTGAATTAATGCCATGTTCTTTTATTTTAAAAAAAACGGAGGGAGGAAATATAAAATAATCTGAAAGATATAATATCTATTCAAAGTTTGAGATCATAAAATTGTTATAATAAAAAAAATCAAGTATAATAATTAATAAAATAATACTTGAAACATAATGATAAAATAATAATAAAATCATGGATAATTTTGAGATGCACATTAGAGTTCATAAATTAAATTTAGAGTATATTTGTAATCACACATTTACGATGTAATCTTAAAGGTGCACTAGTACCTGCTACACCGCATTCTAAAATTATATCTTAAATTAACATACTATTAATGATAAAATAGCACTTTTTTCAATACATGACCTCAAAGATATGTAAACTATCAATTAGGGACCCGAAAGATTTTTGCTATCAATTCATGACCCGAAAAATATGAAACTATCAATACATGATCTAAAATTATAGAATTTCATGTCCTGAATTGATAAAAATACATTAAAATTTCATGGTTTCAGGTCCTGTATTGATAGTTTCATATATTTCGTGTCCTGAATTGATAGCAAAAATCTTTCAGGTCCCTTATGAATAGTTTACTTATCTTTCATGTCCTATAATAAAAATATTTCAATAGAGCAGTACTCTATATGATTCATTTGATTTGTCCATAGAACACTTAATTATCGAGATAATAATGATTAATACTATGAAAGCTTTAAATTAAATAAAATTGTTTACATAAAGCTGTACTGCATATATGAGTTATAAATGTAGAAGGAGATTAGTGTAGTTTTCTAATTGGAGTTTAATTATTCACTTGTAATTTCATGCAAAATGGACTTTTAGTACAACTAAATAAAATAATAGAATAAAAAAAGTATATTATTATATAATGATGTAATAATAATAATCGGAAGTAAAGTGGACAACGATAAGTAGACAAGTATATTGTAATGTGGAAGATAAATAAATAAATAATAAAAATGGTAAGGTTTTTACAGGTGGACTAAATGGAGAAAGGACAGGTATATAGTGAGTGTCGCCCGTTGATTGGTGGATTTAAATAAAATAGGATTAATGTCTAATGTGATTATACCAAATTAATCATCGTCCTCATTATTGCAATAATTGGGACACGTGGGAGCCTCACAGTTCTCCTTTAAATACACGGAATCTTCTTAACTATGGCACATGCAAATCCTACTTACGCCACATATTCATTTATTTTTGTGTATTTATCCTTTTTATTACTGCAGAATATTATTTGCCAAACTCAATATAATTAATTTATATTATATTCCTATGTATATAAGACTACGATTTTGAATTTGAATAACGATATGAATTAAACTTGCATAGATAGCTAGCTAGGGTTCACGAAATGTTCTTCGTCTGTGTAATTAATTTGGGTTTTAATGAAGTTCTAATATTAATGTTGATGGTCAATTAATATTATTAATATTGTTAAATGGACTTTTTATTTTATTTTAAATTATGTATATATACACACAGAGTTATTTTAGATGCTTTTATTAATATCTTTAATTGACTTTAAATAATAGTTCAGTTGTAGTAATTTAAATAAACTGCAGAGTAAACTAAAAATGTAAGAGATTATTTATTTATTATATTAAAATGCAGGGAGCTACTAGCTAATAATCTCCAACATTTAATTTTCTCTGTCATTAATCTTTTAATTAATATATAACCTCTTGTGATGTAAATTATGAGTGACAAGAAAATTCAACCCGATTGAATAGTAGGGTTTGCATTTTTTTTTTTAGAAGTTGACGTCATTCTTTTTTCTATGTATCACATAATGGTACTACATAAGAAGTTGATTGTAATAACACAAGTAATTAGTACCATGTATACCTATAGACTGAGTGGTATGTTTAATTCCATGTATATGTACAATGATTATTATAAGAAAAATAATTAATTAGACTTGTAAGTTTAATTAAATTTTCAGCTTATTAGGTTTTCTAAAGTAATTTAACCCTACCTAGATTTTATTTATAATGTGCAATGAATATACTAATTTGAATGTTGAAACAATTTTTTAATCTTCCCATATATATGGATGAGCACATTAAAGTATAATATGGAGTAGTATATAAGGAGTAAAAGAAAATAGCTAGGTGGGAGAACACATAATTAATTAATTCATATGTGGCTCAGGTATAGCTCAAGTGGTAAAGTGGATGGTGGAAACGCCAATTGAGTTTGGTTGCTTCAGGGTGAAGTTCGAATCTTGCATTTGACATGGATTTGGCCCCTTGCAAGCACAAGTTAAACAGTGAGTCATCTCTATAAGCCATTTGAGGCACATTCTTCGATTTACCTCCTCCACCAATCCCCAGACATGGGTCATCCTGCAATTTACCTCCTCCACCAATCCCTAGGGCAATGGCGGTTGAGGCCGTAATGGTGGGTACACCATTAATTCTTATGTGCAGAATAAAGAAAAAAAAGAAAAAAGAAAAATAGAAAGGGAGCCAGTGATAAAAACGAGGGCTACAGTGTTGGCAATAATAAAGAGGAGTTGGAAGGAGGTAAGAAGGAAGTTAAGTTTCTTGTGTACGACGTCGTATCCGGTTCGGTAATTCCATCCATGTCCTGACCGGTAACACGTGTCCAGCCTCTCTTTCATCCTCACTTGTTCCATTCTGCATCTCAATACACTCATCTTTGCATCCACTGTGTTTGAAGAATTTCCTGCAGATATACCAATTATTATTATTATAATTTATTTTTTTAATTATTCCCATGATTAATTAGTTAATTAATAATCACGAGATACTGATGAAAACACCAGATTAATTTTAATCTCCATTTTCGTAACCAAGAAATGAAATGTTATAACCTAGATCTTCATTTAATATGTTAGGAAATGTTGATTACTTAATTACTACTATTAATAATAAGCGTGGATCAAATTAATTATCCGATCAACAAAATAAAGTAAAATTTATTTTGTAGATTTCTTTTAAAGTGTTACTAAATGTATTCAGACCATTTCTTTTTTTAAGTGAATAATATTGATACTGATTTTTTTTTAATACTCGAAATACATTTATAATTAGATATTTATTTCCTACTATTTTTTTTAATACACAGATTAATTTTGAAAAATATTGCATGTGTAGAATTACTTATTTCCACCTATACGTATAAAATAAATATAATA
The DNA here is from genome assembly GCA_023678885.1 of Pogostemon cablin. Classification (NCBI taxonomy): domain Eukaryota; kingdom Viridiplantae; phylum Streptophyta; class Magnoliopsida; order Lamiales; family Lamiaceae; genus Pogostemon; species Pogostemon cablin. Next base: position 26,715,743 of record CM043004.1, on the reverse strand, counting down.
AACAGATCAAGAATCCAACTCAAAGGCTCCTGAAATTAAATGAATACATTAAACTCTACATCTTAAAAGATTATAAACAATAATTAATTCATCTCTAATGAATAAATTCTCTAATTTCCACCAATAAAAGTAGTATTTTATTTTCCTTTTTTTCGGTGGATAGAAAAAAAAAAAAGAACGAGAGAAATAAGAGAAAAATAAAAATGGATGATAAAAATCATTAAAAAAAAGGAGGAGGAGGAGGAAAAATTAATTTATTATAAATTACCTTCGTCTCTGAAGCTCTGGGATCTGGCTTGAAGAAGAGGGAGTTGTACCTTGAGCTTGGAGAAACATGGATTTTTCAACCTCATGTACAAACATATATTGCAGCTGAAAGCCATATTATATAAATACTCTATAATTTTAGTTAATATATGAAGCCATATAAATGTAATTTTCTAACATCCTTAAATTTGGGTGCAGACTCTTTTCTACATGACAGCCCAATTTATAGGGAGCCATGCACACATGTTTAATTTATTCCACCCACTTAAATGCTGCCACCTATTTAATTACTTTTAGGGGACCCCACAAATATTTAAATTACAACATTTCTTAATTAAAACTATTAAAATGCCCATTTACAATCCAGATCTTGAGAGAGTATATGTAGGCGGCTGCCCTAATTCCCACCTTTCTTGTTACTTCTTTTCCTTCACGTCCATTCCTAACTCACATCCAACTCCCTTCATTTTTCATTACCAACATCTTCATCCCCTTACTACATCATCTCTCTCATGTCTTCTTCCAAAACTATCTGCTTCTGAGACATGAGTTCAATCACAATGAACGTATATTTTTAGCAGTGTGCTCGTCTTCTTATTTTTATTAAATCAATAGTTTTTGTGTTGTTTGATGCCACAACGGTTGATAATGATTTGTTTTCTCAGGTGTGGAAGATATCATAATATAGGCTTTGAAAAAAGGGTATATTTAGTAATGTTGTGGTATGATAGTAACAAATCAAATAATATTTTTCTTGTAAGGGTATTTAAGTCATATAAAATAAGAACATTTTAATTTAAAGATTTTTGGGGTTTGTTTAGGATTTTCGGGGGTTCGAATAGTCACTCCTTACTTTTATTCAACATATTTATTTAAGTTGGAGGCAGCTTTACTTATAAATTAGTACTCCATATTAAAATCATTTCAATGGAATCTATTATATCACATACTATCAATACAATGATTATATTATTACATTTTTTTTTTTAAATATTGGACGCAAAATTTTACATTATTATTCAGCGTTATATGATGCTAAAATTTTTTCAAAGATTTTATTAGTGCCAAAAGCATACATTATCCTTTAACATCGAATAGTATTTATTTATTTATATATTTTTATTAAATAAAAGTTAGATTTATATGAGTGTATTAATTAACTTAAATGTATTTTAAGAGACTTTTAAACAGTCAGCTTTCTTTATTATTGATCCCGCCCTACCATGTAGTATTGCTTTTATTCCTCTATATTGATTTATATAATAGAAATAGAGAGATATTTATAACAGATATTTCGTTTTTTAATTTTTTTTCTTTGAAAAATATCTGCACACCTAATTTAACGAAGAACCACCTACAAATTAATTAATTACTACTATAAAATATACTCCTAATCGTTAACATGATTGAGATTGAAGGCCATGTGTGTTGATGAGTATCTGATTTTGCGATCAAAAGGTAGGCAGATTTCCAAAAAGACAGAAGTAGGTAGGTTAATAGTAATATATATACACACCATCTCTCTAAGTTAAATAGTAATAATAATAATAATAATCTATTTTAATTGAATGAAGAGAATATTTAAACCTCAGTGTAGTATAATTACTTAAAAATGATAGTTTATCCAACCACGTATTTAAGCAATTTTTAGTATTGCGATAATTAATTAATGAATTTAATAATCGATTAAATCTGAGTGAATACTTAGTGCGGTGGCGGGACGTAATTAATTAAGGTAAAGAGTTTAGCTGGAGTAACTTTGACAACCATAAAATTTAATCCCCTACTTATAAATCTAACACGTATTTCTCTCTAATTATAGTTCATTGAACTTGTAAATAATGTTTCTAAAGTTCAATTTAATTAAATTAGTCCTAATTAGGAATTAATGGTCGATTTGATTAACTTTGGCGGACAAATAAATAATTAATTATATATATTTTGGCCGAATTAAAACACCTACCACTCGAAAAGTGTGATTTATGGGGAAAAAAAAAAGTTCATACACGTGTTACATACGGCCCATTAAAGATCCTGAAATCCAATATCATTAATTGTATTTGTTAGGCCCAGAAAAGTAATAAGGATAATCAAATGTTTATTTCTAAAAAACATAATGTAATGGTTTCATTTAACGATTTTTTATTGAATCGAAATAGCAAGTGTCTCTTTTAAACATGATAATTTTATTTAATTTTAATAATAAATTATTATTTTTAAAAAAAATTATTAATTTTTTGTTTAATAAGAATTTTGAAAATTTCTGAATCCAACAATTAAAAAATTTAGAATAATTATAATTAGGAATGATTAACTCTGGCCGACTTCACAGTGATTGAGCAAATAAATTACCAACTTGATAAGTTTGTTAATTTTGCTCACGTGGAAATGTATGTTTCTTTACTTTTCAATAAAATAATAATAATAATAATAGATTAATTTAATGAAGTACATAAGTTACAATTTTCATCCTTATAATTAAATTTTTTCTTGCCTTGTGTCATTGTTTTGACTGTTGTTTTTTGTTGATCCACTAAATTGCTATTTTTTTTTAATTACAGAAAATAAATTAATTTGTATCAAAACTATATAAAACTAAGTTGGATCATCTAACTTACCTGCTCATTTTATAATAAAAAATAATATTAAAATAAATTAAGCCTATCATTCAAGCCCACGTGGAAGAGATACGTTATTAATTACAATATTATTAAATACTCATAAGAATAGTAAATTAATTTCCTTATTAACGAATCTTGAATAATAATTAATAATCCAAAAATCCCAGTGTCAGCATCATTGCAGAGATTCTCCTGAGTTCTTCCATGCAAAATCAGACCTGGTTGTTTAACCTAATCTTATTAATACAACTTTGAATAAGTTTTTTTCCTACTAAATCCACTAACAAAATTATTTTTTTAAAAATTCAACCATATATATAGTCCCATTATTTTTTTTAAACAATTATTTATTAATTTAACATAAGGAGATTGTGACTAGATGAATAATTATTTTACTACACCAAGCAAATTTCAATTTATGTATATTGATTACTGAGAGGGGTACTGTAACTAGTGTTTGTCTTTAAAATAACCCACTCATAATGATTGCATGGACAATTCAATTGATTAGCAAACAAGCAATTTGCATAATAATCAAGAAATCTAATTTCACTCACAGGAGAGTGTGAGTAACTTTTATAATGAGAGAGTTCTTTATGTACAGTGATAAAGATCTCACCCTAATATTATCCTCAGCCACTTTTTCGAGTTGGGATATAGAACAAGGTTAAGCATATTAGAAAAAACAACATTAACCCACCCATGATCTAACCAACATAGAATAGCTACCTTAATAATTATGTTATTAATTGCACGCGTCCTATGAATGAATCTTAACAAACAGTCTAATTAGCTCTTTCAAAGTTGAACAAGATATTATGACTTCATAATGTGATCAAAATTAGATGGAATTCGATTATTTCTTAACAAACATAAAAGAATAAAACTCAATTCGATATATTACTAATAATTAAGTAAATGAATATGGGTTGATATGGATGGAATCCACGTGTGCAAGTTGAAGATGAAGTAAGGGAAGATGACATTGAAGGCATTAATGCTCTCTACCCTCGTTGATTCAAGTTATGAAATAAGTATTATGTATCTAAGGTGTACTAGATTTTGATATTTTATTTGAATATTAATTAAAATCACTAATATATATAATCCCCTTCTTATTCTTATTAAAGTTAGTGTGGGATGATACTTTCGTTGATTCAAGTTATGAAATTAGTATTATGTATTGGTGTACTAGATGATATTTTATTTGAATATTAATTAAAATCACTAATATATATAATCCCTTCTTATTCTTATTAAAGTTAGTGTGTGATGAAACTTTTTCTTAAACAAGCTATACTGAGTAGGTTCCAAACTCGCGGATTTTCTAAGTCGATCGATTAATGTAAAAATTAATAACACAAATATGAATCGATCGATTTATATAAAATTAATGGGAAAAGGGTCAAATATGACTCTCAATTTAGTAGATGGGTTCAACTAAGCCCTTCACTTATTTTTTTTCTCACTCAAGTCACTTATCTAAGATAATTGGTTCAAATATACCATCAATCATTTAAAATCAAGACAAGGAGCAATTCTGTTCAAAAAATAAAAAAGAAAAAAGAAAAGAAAAGAAAAGAGATAATGATGATATTCTCCATGAGTATCCATTTCTTATCTTATTTCCCACCAATTTTAAACTAAATTTTCTCCATAGTTTGAGTTTCTTCTCAGAAGTTTTGTAGATGTCAGGGAAAAACAAACACACTATTAATCGATGGCGATATTGATTAATCATGCAAGTATATATTCAATATTTAACCTTATAATTTATTAATTAAAGAGACAAGATCAGGAGAAATTATGGGTCAAAGGGCATATGCCCATGCCTTCTCTGTGTCTTTGCTATTATTTTTGTATATATATATGAAATTGTAACATATAGTATTTCTTTTTAAACTTTACTTTAAAATGGATAAGGTTAAATTTTGTGGTAAAATTTTTTATGCTAAAAAAAATACATAAATACTCTTAACTCGGTTAATAATTCAATAAGATTAAATGATTCCATTATATATATTTAATAATTCGATAAATCTTTTAAATTGAGTTACCGATTGAGTCAATAGTGTTTTAATCTTTTATGACGTTTAAAAATTTATAACTAAAAATGTGGCAATTTTTTTTAATCCATTAGGGTACACTAATTTTTTTAAATTTAAATTTATATTATTATTATATTCATTATTAGGCTATTCACTATTTTTACCCTTATATTTTTCTTACTGTTGAAGTTTATGCATGTATATAGTTTATAATGTTACTATTTTTATATTCTTGTGATTTTGATATTTTTCCAATATATAATTAGAATGTTATCTTTTGTCATTTAAATATACTCTATCATTTACCTCTATAAAAGTTTATTTATTGCATTTTCTATTTAAATATTTTACTATTAATTCATTTTAATTAAATATATATACATTCGAATATAGGACTCTTTATACTTTTATACATATTAAAACTTACAAATTAAGTTAAGATGTATATATATTGAACCCCATATAGTTTTTAATGCTAAGTTACTGCAATTTTTTTCTTTTTGCAATGAATATTTAAATTTTTACAACCTACTCCATATAGTTCAGTAATTTATTAACTGAGAAGATTATTAAATGTGTATGATGTATCTACCAACCCGAATAACAGAATTAGGCGACTTTAAAAGTCGAAATTAATTGCGTTGTAAATAAACTATTATTGGCTGTAAATTGTGGAAAAATAGATTCATTTATGTTTTAAATTTGTAGTTAAAAATTAAGATCAAAACAATTAATTAAGTGTGAGGCTTGTGTGCGCCAGGGCGCACGGGAACACATCCGGTGCGCCTTTAGAAATTTAGTATTATGGGTAAGTGTACATTATTTTGGTTTAAAGGGTATACACTTTAATTAATAAAAGGTACACCATTTTGTTCTAAAGGGTATATACTTTTCATTAATATTTTTTTTAAAAAAAATAAAGAGTACATATTTTTATACTAAAGAGTATACAATTTAACACAAAATTCTAAAGGCGCACGGAGTGTTGTCCATGCGCCCAGATACACATAATATTTTTTTTTAGAAAATAAAGGGTACATATTTTTGTAGTAAAATGATATACAATTTAACACAAAATTCTAAAGGCGCACAGAATACGCTCTGGTGTATAGGAGTTTTTGCCATTAATTAAACTAAATGATCATAAAATATGAAACAGTAACCCCCCATTAAGATTTCAACACTGATGCTTACAATTCCTAATCTTCATTAATTAAACTAGTTCAGATCATTAGATGTTAATTATGATTATGCATAAATAAAATATTTCTTCTATAATTAAGCTAAAAAATAACGGAAAATGAGAGCAATCGTCTCATTGCCGTTAGAATAATTAACAATAATATCTCCTTTTAAAATTTTGAAATTTGAAAAAAAAAAAATCTTTTTTAGTTATTAAAAAAATGAAATAAAACAGTAAATTTGAATGGTGGGGACACGCTTGAAAGGCTCAAAGGCAGTATTCTATTCTTGGATTGATTTTCATTTTTATATTTTGGTTTCTTTAAACTTTGAAAAAGATGTTTTTTCCGTCTTTCTATGTGTATCTGCGTGAGTATATATATACATATGTGTTGACACATTATATATTGCGGTATAGCAAAATTGAATTTGAATTACATAACAGAAATTAAGAACACTCAATCCGTTGCTTTAGCAAGGAAGAACAGATTTCTTAGCTTTCAGATTATCCGATACCCTTCTTGTAAGTCTTATTTTTCTCCCTTCTATCTATATTCTCTTAAAGTTGCTTCACTTTGTATGTAATTATAATCATTTATCACCCATTTCTGCTTCAGATCACTTTTTCTGCATCTGGGTTTGTTTAATTTTCCTTCTAATGTGAATGTGTGTCTGTGTGTGTGAGGTTTTCTCCATTTTTTTCTAAGTATATTCATTTAAATTTCTACAAGTTTGTTTTTAGTTTTGTTTTTTTGATAACATTGTGTTGAGTCCTCATCTGGATATGTTTATTTACATCTTATTATGACTTTGTGGAAATGGGTTTTTAAATTTTTGGTGTTTTTTGGATTCTATGAGGAAATTTATTCAAAGCCCTTCTTCTATCTTGAAGAAAAGCTAATGACTTTTTGGTTCTTTTTTTTGACTTGTTTCAATCTTTTCTTATCCTAATTCCTACAAATATTTTTTGTCCTCAAAACTCTGTTCTCCATCTTTTGACAGTATATCTCAACTTTTTTGGTTTTATGTTGTTTTACTAATGGATTTGGCTTCAATAGTATTTTTTACGGCTAAAAGATGAATCTGTTGTCTATTCTGCTACCTTTCCCTTCTTTGTTCCGTGCTCGATTTGAATTCAACCTAACAGTCTTGATTCATTTCTGTTGTATGTAGTGTGCATTTCTTGGTGTTTTATTTGTAATTATTTTTGTTTTTCCTTTTGTTTTTTAAATAGGTGGGTTGTATAAAGGTTCCCTTAATTGAAGAGTGATGGGGGATCACTTTGTTTTACTGGTAGATAGATTGCTTACTGAATCAACTCTGGAGGCTGCACTTGAGAGTAGATTTAAGCAGGCAGCCCCCTTGACGATTGATGAAAAAATTATCGATTTTTCGTATCAGAAGGATAATGATGGTAGTTTATCTCCAAGGAAAATGGTTGAGTGCAGGATATGCCAAGATGAAGATGTGGATTTGAACATGGAGGCTCCTTGCTCTTGCTCTGGAAGCTTAAAGGTTGGTTGCATGTATATGTTCTTGGTCTATATTATGATTATTCCTCGATTCGTTTCCATCTTTGTGATCAGATTTTGATTCTTAGATTTTTTTTTATTATTGAAATAAAGAAATATGTTTGATTAGTTGTGTTAGATTCTCTCCTCACTCATTGCCCCATTTTCTTGATGGTTGAAGAGTAGCTGAATAATTGCTTTCTTTCTTGTCCTACTGTGACTATTCAGAAGTTCATACACAATTTTCACATTGCCTCATTTTGCTTGGATATAATATAATTTCTTAAAAGAAAATGCAAAGTGATTAGAACAGAACAATAATAATTGACTTGAGGAATACCATCCCCTGTCAACTCTCTCCCGAATTGCAGATAACTCATGACGATTTGTTTTCCTATTTGATTTTCCAGTACGCTCATCGGAAATGCGTACAGAGGTGGTGTAATGAAAAGGGTGACACAACCTGTGAGATATGCCATCAGGTGAGCTTCTATTACTGTGTTTCCTTACAGGCTTGTTCTTTGTTAGATAGTCCTGTTCAATGTTTGTTACTTATACACGTGTATCCAAATTCCAGCCGTTCAAGCCAGGATACACCGCACCACCTCCAATTTTTCGATTTGGGGGACTGCCCATGAACTTGAGGTACTTTGCAATTTCATACTTCCTCTTTATCGCTCTAGTACCTTGAAACATAGGAGTAACTTAATCAACTTTTATCTTTTCAGGGGTAATTGGCAGATTGCTAGGAGAGATTTAAACAATCCTCGCATCATTGCAATGGTCTCCACTGATCAGAGCTTCCTTGATCCCGACTATGATGAGTATGCTGTTTCCACATCAAGAAGCATAATCTGCTGCCGCACAGTCGCCATAATAGTAATTTCTCTCTTGGCCCCCCCCCCCCCCCCATATCTTTGGTTTCTGCTTCTGCATCAATGTTTTGCTCGAATATCTTAAGGATGTAGGTGATACATCTGCTACATTGAGTAAAATAGTGATGGGGATGTACATAGTGTTGGCTTTTTCTCACCCTTCTTTTTTTCATTTACTTTTCTGCAGTTTATGATTCTCCTGATTCTGCGGCATACTCTCCCGATCATTGTTAGTCGAGCTGGGAATGTTTCTTTCCCATTGATCATGGTAAGATCATGGTATTATGAACAGAAATTCCAAGCATCCTTAATTTCCACAGGGTTTCTTATTCTCTGTTTCATACAACAGCTTTTAATGTTGCGAATTACGGGGATTATTCTGCCAATTTGCATTATCCTGAAAGCTGTGACTTCCATCATACGTCGTAGACAACAGCAGGTAAGCCAGATAGCTTCCTCTCCTCTTGCAAATCACTTCTTGAAAGAAACTAGAACGAAAAGGACATCCTTTCTTATGTGCATTCAAATTTGGTTGCTGATCAACAGGCTAGTCTAATGACCTCTGCATCCAATGAAGAATCGAGTCCATTGACTCTGCCCCAGCCACATGTCATTGCTGTAAACTGAAGTCTGCCCCGTCTTCGATCAATCTGGCGCTGGGCTCTCGTTGGAAAGCATATCTTAGGTCCAACTTTCATCCTAAGTGATCAGCGAAGACTGTTGCTGCATTTCTATTCAGAAACTTCCACCTTTTCAGATGCATACAATCTTAGTGTAAATTTCAATCTATTTATTACTTAAAAAAAGGTGTTGAATTAGAGGTGGGATGAAATGATGCTCTACAGTAGAAGCATCTGTACAGAATACATGAACATAAAAAATTTACAGAAAATTAAGGCTGATTATTTATGTCTTGTCTTATTAGGTGGCCAACTTTTTTCCTAATTTCCTTATTTGTTGACTATGCTGATCCAAGTAATAAACCCTTTGTGAACATAAGTTGAAGGAAGTGGAGTATGACAGTTTGGAATTAAGGTTAACAAAGTAGTTGTTGACTGTGGGAAGGCTTCAAACATAGCAATAAATATTTGCTCATTTCAACTATCCTCTTTGTAGTCATCACTATTATTGGCGTGGTTTTTTATTGCTATACTAACAGACACTAGTTATTAACATGCATTTGTGGTTTGGTTTCCTTCTCATCTCTTTCTTGATCTGTAAGTTATTGTAAGAAACAATCTCAACTAAAAGTAAATTAATTAATTAATTAATAATTAAAGAAATAAATACTTATCTTAGAAATTAGAATATACTTGTCATATTACAATTACATTAATATTAATTCATATTGAATTGAACTGAAAAATGGCATTAACAATGAATGTGGAATTACTCTAATAAGCTCCATTTCTTGGAGTTGTACCAGTTGATGGTACAGTGGTGTCACTCTTGCCATTGCACCCACCTCTTACTCTCAAAGAAAGCTTAGCAAACACCTCCTCCCTTCAGGGCGGTTTGCGTATATAGAATCCACAGAGCAAGACTGGGCAACACTCCGACTGAGATCATAGCCAAGCCTGCATTCACAGTGCGAAGATGGCGCTCCAACGGAGGACAGAAGCTTGTGGTGATATTTCTGAAAGCATCGCGTACAAAGTGACAGTTTTGAAGACTCAGCAATGGTGGAGTATAATGCAGGAGTGCATAGCTAACATTCACAGCAGATACCAAATGTGAGTACATGTCAGGGGTCAACCTCCCTACGCTGCTGCAAACTCCGTCTGCTGATACCGTGCATGCATAGCTCTGCCAAACCTGTTTTCGTGGAACGACAGTATACTTTTAAATCTTGCTCTTAGAATTCACTCTCTGATAATGGTGTATGAACAGTGCATTGTAAGTATACGGCTTACAAGAGATGCATTCACCATTGAAAGCTCTTGAGGAGAACACAGGCGATCTTGCAGATTGGAGTCATACGGATAGCACAGTTGAGGTATGAATGGACCTGATTGGTTGTAATAACTTGAAGCTGCCTGTGGAGGAGGGTTCAAGTTGGCAACAGAGTGCACGAATCCGTTGACTATATTCACAAGATCATTGACAACTTGTTTGCTCTTGAACAGGGTCTGATTAGTAGTTCTCTGGTCGACGCAAGGAAGTATGTCGCTGAGGGCAGTTTCGGCATGAGGATTCTCCACCCATTCTCCCATGGCAATGCAGGTATCAGTAATTGCACTGCACCACATAACAGAAGATCACTCGTAATCCACTTCAAAACACAAATCAACATCTGAATTAGGTGTATCCTCACTTGTTTAGAATCACAAATACTCCACAAAGGATGAATGTAACTGCTACAAGTAACCATCCACTAATGACAAATCTGAATGAAAGTGAACTACACATCAGACTAGATTGCCTTATCTGTTTAACATGAATTGTCAATAGTAGTACCGGGCAGGGTCTACCCTCCCGGATTGTCGTAAAACTCACATGTATATTGCGTGTTGATGGCGAAGGATAGACAGCACTGCAAAGGAGGAGTAGAGAGAAATCAGCAAAAAGATATTAGGGAAATGAGCAGTCCAATGGAAGATGAGTTAATCTAGTAACACATACTGAGGCCTAGAATAGATATGAGAAGCATCACGGAAGCTACAATGATTAGTGCTGATCGCCTGCAACAAGCAATATGAAAATCAACCATCGGGGAATGGATAGAAAAAGAAAATATGATCTTGGTGTAAGATTATACACTGCATTGAAGACTCTCCGTATTCGGCTGGAATTTTCATGTGTTTTCTGCTCCAATGTATCTGCAGCAGAATTTAAGTCTGCATTTAAATGGTCTATATCATCCTTGACATCTGAAGGAAGGAAGATTTGGGCGACGTTGACAGTTTTGGCCAGTGACATGTATCCTGTTACATTTCTGCTCAGCACTGTATAATCCGACTGATTTATGACATAGCTGAGGGTGTTCAGTGCTTCTCGATGGAACTCATCCTGTCCTAAAAAAAGCAAAATGCATCCAATCCTGGAGAGAGAAATAACAGTTGCTTTCAGGCAGGTTAAGTATCTACAATCTATGGATTAGGATACCAACAATAGCCAAGAAGTGTAACATAATTTTCCCAGACAGCAACTAAATTAAGATAACATTGATTGCAAACAACATATGAGAGTGACTTACCAAATACTGGGAGAAAAGTAGAAGAGAGAAAGCAATTATACTGAACTCCACAGACAAATATTAACAAAAAGAGGAGTCTCTTACGCTGCAGCACTGGTAAATATAACGAGAAGCGAAAGACATATCCTCAGAGACCAATTTGATTCTTTTCCTCTGAAGTTCAACTTCCATCCACAGAAATAGTGCACCACAAGAGCTAGACCGAAAGAAATAAACCACAACACATAAACAATGAAAGCTGCTGCACCTGTAAATCCAACAGACTGTGGAAATCACAGTAAGAGAAAGGTACAAGTTCACAAACTCGACTCTATGAAAAATGTTGTGATCAACCTATAATGTAAAGTAAATTTACAAATAGTCGAATCAATTACTGTACTTCCTGAATCTAGGAATAAAACCTTAAGTCACGTGCATTCTGATCATCACACCTTACCTTAATACTACAAACATTCTTCTTACTTATTTTGTTGATGACAAAACAAACAGGTCACGTTGAGTCCAATATAGTGTGTGAAATATATCTTCATACACAGCTTAAAGTTCACTATCCACATCCTTAACATAGAGCTAAATTGCGCGGATTATATCAATTATATTATGTTAGCTATCAACAACAACAAAGACAGATATTGGCGAGGCATGAAAAATGTGCTTACGGCCCAGTAATGTTTATTAGCAATGTCCCATCCACCTCTGTATTTACGAAACCTGGAAAGAATATCAGGCCTCTTTGTTCTGTTCTCCGCCAATACAAGTGTCCTCACATCATTGGCAGGGCCTGGTGCTTCAGCCTTCGAACTCATTATTTCGTCCTTCCAGGAACCCACATTCTCTTCTCCTACATTCATTACGCAGGGATCAGAAGAAACCAAAAGAAAGACAAAGTAAAGATTTAACAGGAATTCCAAAAGCTCAAACAAGCAGCAAATATCATGCAAGTCCAAGAATCAAACATAAAAGATCAAGTGCGATACTAATTAAGTTTGGCTTCAACAAGTGATACCAAATAATCAGAATCCATACAAATAAGCCATCCCATTATCCCCAATACATCTATAAACATGAACTCTATATTTGAAGGTTAATGAAAGACGAAAGATGCAGATCAAATAGAAACAAAAGATCCCACATTATCAACTTCTCATTTTGAGATCATTACAGTCTGATATAAGTAAAGAAATAAGTTGCCATTAGTAACTAACTAATAAAATGCTCATTTATTCCAGAATTAAAACAATTAAACATAGATGTATTTAATTCCCAACAAAGATGTTTTCAAGATCTTTCAACAGATCAATCTTGACCAACCTAAAGTAGACATAAGAGGATCTCTGGGGTGAGAATAAACAGAGCATGCGCTCAACAAAATGAGGGGAGCTATAAAAGCTGCCAAGAATGAAAGAACCCTCCTTTCCATCTCCTCGCAGCATCGAATATCACTTCAAGAATTGCACATAAATCCAGTTCAGAATTAGGACAACGCCCTTGATTTAAGATCACATTGCGCTAATTCCTGACAAGGGTTTTTAGATTTAGAAAGAGAGTAAACAGCAGGGGAAGAATCTGAGTGAGGCCCAAATAAATTATTTGAAATAATGGAAGATCTCATCTACTCTGATCACAGGGACAGACGTGTGCGTATATAGATACACACATCTGCATGTATAGAATCCGGCGCGGGGTGGGTTCAGTTCACATGGGTGTTATGGTGATGAAGAAGGCGGGAGTAAATGGCGGAGTGAGCGAGTAATCAATAATAAAGCCGTTGGCAGGACAGCTGTAATAATCTCACTTCTGCTTTTTCTGTTTTGTCTTTATATTAGTGTATCCAGCATTAGAGGCCGCAATGTCTTAGGAATTGGTGAAAAAGGTAAATCGCAAAATGTGACTTAAATAGCTTATAAAGAGAATTCAATGTTTAACTTGTGAGGCTCACTGTTTTGTCTTTATCTTATTGTTACTATTAGTAGTACTACTTTCTTTTTCCTTTTTCTTTTTTATATATATATTTTTTCTTATTTTTATTTTAGTGCAACTAGTTGGTTAAATCGATTCAGGATGCTTCTTGAAAAACAGGAGATGATAATTTAGTGAGCAAAATTTACATTTGATTATGGAGTTAATTAGTGTGTGTTAGGTGCAGAATAGCAATCAGGTTGTTAGTTTGAAGACAGTGTGCATGTTTCATGGGAACATATGCATGATGATTAGTTATGGCAAGTGAATGTGATTGGTTTAATTAGTTTTGTCAAATTAAATGAGTTTAATTGTCATGTTATTTATCTAAGACATCACAAGCTCATAATAATAATAATAATAATATTATTATTATTATTATTATTATTATGACTGTTATTATTGGTTTAAAATCATGATGAACTAGAAATTGAAGTATGATTTTTAGTAGTAATATACATGATTTACTATAAACATAATTTTCACCATCAATAAATATATTTCACTCCTTCCATTCAATATCAATGTATCCATTTATTTTTTCATAGATAAAGAAATATTATTATTTTATGTATGTATAGTAGGTAGTTGTATTAGTGAGTGTGGTCCCATATTTTGTTTGTATTAATGAAGGGTGTGGGTCTCATATACCTAAGGAAAATAGATAGTTTAAGGATGAACGAGTCAAAATAGTAAAATAAATAGATTATATAAGTAATAAATGTCTCACCTATATTCATCTACAAGAGAAATACATTGTACTTATTTATTTAACATAAAAAGTGAAGTAACTGAACTTTCCAGATGTTATTTTCAATGGGTTCCTAAATAAAGAAAATTTGAAGCTCGAATAAATACATTTGGACTAGTGATATTTATTATCAAGAACCTCCAGCCCGTACCTCACCCAGCCCAACCTACACTAGGCCCATATCCAACTTGGGGTGTAACTTAATTGGAGTAGTCTTATGATATATATTTTCTCATTTTTTTTATTCTTAGAGATTCAATGTATTCATTTTGCAAGTTTAATCATTAATTTTATCTGTCAAAAAAAAAATCATTAATTTTAAAGATTTTTGGAGTATATGTATAACTAGTGATGTTCGTTTGAGTTTTAAATTATGATTTTTAAAAAAAACCACCCCTATTTATATATTTATTATTATCTCTCTTTTCAAATAATACATTTTTTTCTATTTTATCTCTTCTCCCCATTTGCATGTAGATTAAGCATTGTAGTATTTTAATGTGTAGTGATGTGAGATAAATAATATTTTAATGTGAGGTGGGTAACTGTATTAGTATGATTTATGGGCACATGGAGAGAGAAATAATTAATTTGTGTGAATCTCGTTTACTAAAAAGAAAAATAAAATGTAAAGATTGAAATGGAACGCTCAAATTAAAAATATTTAAAAATTGAAATGAGAAAGAGGGAGTACATTAATTTAACATTTAGTTAAAACCTACTCTAATCAAAACTTAAAACAAACAACTAATTATTCAAAACTCAAAACAAACATAAAATTACACTAATCAAAACTAAAAAGAAACATAGAATGACATCACCTAAATGTATTAAATAAAATGAAATGCATTAAAAATTCAATATTTCACATATAAAATGTGTACGAATAGTTGATGGGTGAATAATTGAATTGCATTTGGGATTGTCTACCCCATCTGTTATGCCATCCGGTATTCACAACATCAGATGATGCCACAATCACTGGATGGAATATTAGATGGAGTAGTGAATTCCAGGATTGCCTAATAAATTCACCAAAATTTCCATCCCAATTAGCACCAATCTTTTCACATAATTACCCTAAAACCCATTCCTCAAATCGTTATAACTGAAAGAATCCAACACCAATTCTTCACCGCTTTTCGTCTTCACGGTGACGCCATTAACGCCGGCAATAATCACTGAACTCGCCAGCCCAATAAACATCCCATGCTCCACAATTCCGGGGAGCCTCAATATGGCATCACTTGCTTCATTCAAATCTCCAATATCCCTCTCGAAATACAAATCAATTATGTAGTTTCCGTTATCGCTAACGTACGCTTTTCCGGTGTCGGCGCATTTTCTGAGCTTTCCGACGCAACCGGCGTCGGAGAACATGCCTACCAGCCTATTCAGAGAATGATTCCAACAGAACGGAATCACCTCCACAGGCATAGCTAATCCGCTGCCGCCGATATGCGGCACTAGTTTCGATTCATCCACTACGACGATGAATTTCGTGCTCACGGATTCCACCATTTTCTCCCTCAACAACGAGCCCCCTCGCCCCTTTACCAGATTCAAACCCGGGTCGACCTCATCCGCCCCGTCAATGGCTAAATCTACAACCGGGTGCGAATCGAGATCCGAGAGAGGGATGCCCAACGAAACGGCTTTTTGGTGAGTAATAACGGAGGTGGCTATGCCGGTGATGTCTTTCAGTTTCCCCTGCCGTAAAAGCTCTGCGATTCGGTCGACGGCGTGTTTGGCTGTGGATCCGGTGCCGAGTCCGATGACCATGCCTGATTTGACGTGCTCCACTGCTTTATAGGCGGCAATTTTCTTCAAATCGTCTTGTGTGAGAATGGCGGGTGAGGCCGCCATTGATGGTGGCTCAAGCGTAGTTTCAGACACCAGAACGTGTGGGTAGGCTACTGCCATGGCCAGTATATATATCAGAGCTCGAATTTATTATCGAACAGGGTAAGAAATTGGATGGCCGTCACATTTTTCGAAACAATATTCGTAAACGAAAGATTTTTAGTAGGGTTTGTGAGAGAGAGATCGTGTGGTGGGAGATGTGATATGGAGAATGCGCGAAGTTCTCTTTATAGAGAAGAAGATTCTTAGCGATTTTTCATTTATTTAAGGCCTGTTAAAAATGGCACTAATTATAAGAAATTACTAATTAGTATTAATTAATTAATTAAATTAGAGTGATTCGGCAGCATAATTTTGTGCGACTTATCGAAGAAATTAATAATTAATTAATTAAATAAGAGTCTGATTCCAGCATATAATTTTGTGCGACTTATCGTAAACATTTTGTTTATGTTAAAGTCTTTAATAATTCTAAATTAATAGAACTTAAGGTTAGAACTTAAGATGTTTAATAATACATCTCAAAGATTAAAACCTGCATGGAAAATGCTGTTATTGTAACTTCCAATCCCTCGCAAATCGCAATATATGTTTAATTTATGAGTTATTTTGGGGTGCACTGTTACACCCAATGGTTTATAAGTTAAAAATTAGGATGTAGTGGACAGTTATGGTATTTTTTAAATTATTTTATTTTATTTAATGGTTATGATTAAATAAAAATATGATGTAACGATTTAAGTTATTCAGGCACGCCGGTGCACTGGATACACTATTGTAGGACTCTTAATTTATAGTAGTAGACTAAAATTTGTATGTTTCGGGACACCGTGTACTCACATATATACTAGTATAATATAATATTCTTTAATATAAATACGTGTATTCTTTATTTTCTAGAAAAAAAAATTCTTACACACATTATGCACTTGATACACAAGAGATAACTCTAATTTATACTAAAAAATCCAAATTAAAAATACTTTATCTTAATTTTTCCTTTTCATTAACTTTAATGTCTGATTTAAAGATTAAAAATAAAATTATCAAAAACTGCATAACCCTGAAACAGACATAATTTAAGTGAAAGCTACCATCATTGTTACAGAAAATTAAAAAAAAAAAATCTTTAAGAGATCATGTCGAATACACAACTGCTTAACTATATGGTACTATATAGTTGTTATTAAATTATTTATTATTCCCTCCGTCCGCCACAAAGGTGGACATTTGCTTTTTGCACGTGGATTAAGGAGTATTATTATTTAAGGTGTAGTTGATAGTTGTATTAGTGGGGTGTATGAGTCCCATAAATTTATTGTATTAGTGATGTGTGTGGGTCTCATGTGTTTAAAAAGAGAAATGTGGACTTTTGGTGCGAACGCCCAAAATGGTAAAATGTGGACCTTTCGGGTGAACGGATGAAGTATTTCAAGTCATGAACCAATAGTTTTATGGATAATTATACTGTGGACCCGGGTGTACCCCAAGATATGATGCACTCACTTTAAAATGCGTATATAAATATAAACAAAAACATATACTTCCTCCGTCCCCAAAGTATTTCACACTTTCCTTTTTTATCCGTCCCTCAAAGTATTTCACACTTTACTTTTACTAAATTTGGTAAAAAAAATACATTATAACAATACTTACTTTTTACACACATCCCAATATAATACTTACTTTTTAACAGCTTCCAACAACTTTACACACCTTTTTCATTAAATCAACTAAAATATATATTATCTTTTTTACTTTATACATAAAAATACAAAATTTTCTTAAACTCTGCGCACACCAATACGTGAAATACTTGTTGGGACGGAGAGAGTATAATTATGAAAAAAATGTATACAATTTAATTGTTAGTTTTTTTAATGAAAAATTGAGTGTAAAAAATATTACAATTATTAAAAAACATGTATACACTATTGAATAAAAAGTTATACACATATGGATACAAGTTTTTTTAATGAAAAACTTAGTGTGAAAAAAGTATATAATTATTAAAAAAACACGTATACAAAATAGAATAATATAAGAATAAAAAGTTATACACATTGCACCCTTCCACCGGCTGCACCCAATATCAACTCTAATTTTATTATGCTTTATTGATGCAAAATATTTCATACCCCAAATTAATATATGAATATCCTATTATAAAATTTCTAAAATGATATAAAAAAAAAAAAGAAAGCTAAGATAATAGCTTCAGAATAAAATATACACGCGCTCATGCTAATAAATATTTACTAAAAATAGGTCCCATATGAATGGAATCAAAATCATTGACTGTTAATATTTTTATTCTATGTTTATATTAAAGTGCAAACTATCAATGCATATATTCCTATCATTATCACTAAATACAAATATACATAAAAAAATTTGATGTTTAATTTTTCTTAAAAAAAATTAATATGACTAACTTGTAAATATTTGTGGGAGATCGTATAAATGACTTTTTGTGAAACGAATAATAAGTGATAACTTTTAAAAAGAAAAGTGATATACAATTAATGAAAATTAATAATAATAATAATAATATTAACTATTTCATATACAATTTATAATATAAACAAAAAAATAATAATATTTTAAAAATAAAATGACAACATCAGCTTTGTTTTAATTTAATCATGTGTCAATGTAAATAGAAGATATTCCCACATATGTCATGTTTTATCCAAATGTTGTTGTCATCGAAGTTTGCTATTTTATTTTAACTTTGTTAGGTTCATGTTGCTCGAGGAGCATATGTAGAGACATATTCTATGATTCAAGCTATGATGTTAAATGACAGCAACTTTTCTTTCCCATTTTAAATTTAAAAATAAAATAAATAAATCCAAACTAGCTAGAGATCGTGAAATTAGCACTTATTTGAACAATTGTAATAACTAATAACCACATTCTGCTGGATTGATTAACATAATTACTCCATAAGACAAAATTAAAAAATATGACAATTAGAAACAATATTTATAGTGCAAACGCTGTTAACAAATTTAACCTCTATGCTTATTTTAGAAGGATTAACACCTAATTTCATATTGTAGATGTTCTTGAATTGGTCATTCTTAATTGATCTATCTTCAAGTTATAGCACCTTGATCAGGAATTCCAAGTCATTCTTAATTTGGTTAGAATTATTTAATTTGGGTCTGATTAAATTTACGTGCGCTTATTTGATTTTAGTCAGACCTCATTTGACTTTGAGCTATTTAATTTCAATAAAACCATAATTAATTGGATTGGACAACATTTAATTCAAGCCCTTGTTGTGCTTAAATTAATAATCAAATATCGTACCACTTATTTTAAGAATGAATTATTTAAATTTATAAATAAAATAATAAATTAAAATTAATATTTTAATCATAAAACATCACATGAATTTTACCACATTTAATAAAAAGTTAAGGGCAATTCTTAGGTGAGTGATCATGGATCACTTAAGTAACCCCAAAAGTTAAGGGCGATTCTTGACTGATCACGGGTCAGCCATGACCCTCTCACACTGGGATTGAGGATCACTCGCTGGCTCGTAGTCAAGGCTCAAAAGTTAATTGGCCAGGTGCACAATTATCAAGTCCTAATTTGCTTTTAAATTTGACACTGGATGAGTTATTTGACCAGTAAGTCTACAAGAGGCAAACTTTGGATCGTCTTAGTTTGGGCCCAAACTTGACCATCTAAATGGGCCATTTAGAATTGTCAATAACCTGTTAATTGAAAAAAACAACTGGAGTACAGCTTTAAGCCCATATAGCTTAAAAGACTTTTTGGGCCAGCATTTATTGACTTTAAAAGCCGCGTAGGGCCCAAGCGATTCCAGGCCTTCTTCTGAATTCTATATATATCCTTGAATGATCAAGGATCAAGTGATCAGCATTCTTAGGGAGATAATTAAATTAAACTTTATCCTACCATTCTTCATGTTAATGCCATGATCCAGGGGCGGATGTATGTTGGGGCAGCCCCGGCTCAAGCCCAGCCCCCTAAAAGCCCATTATATCATATGTAAATACTCAAATGAAGCTAAAAAATAAATATATCTTCCTAAATTAAAGTATATTCTATGAGTACATTACAATAAATATTAAAATTTAGCTCATCACTCGTCCTCTCGAGAAGGTAATTCGTGTGTGAATATATATATATATATATATATATATAATTTTTTTAAATATTATTATTATTATTTATTTTCTTTAATAAACTTAGCTCACCCCACCATGGTTTTCTGGATCTGCCACTAATGCCATCAACTTCAACGGGAATCGATCCCACAACGGTGTATATAAACTCCGTTCGACTTCTTTAATTGGAATCCATTCCTTTAAGTTTAAATTTAGATTTTGAAAATTTAATTTAATTATAAAACATATCATTTCTTATTCATCTAACAAAATAATTTATTTTGTAAAACGGTTCCACGTAAATACTTGTCAATATTCACTACATTTTTATGCCAAAAAAAAAAAAACTTGGCATTAGGATGGATGGTTTACTAAATAATACTAGTAGTACTACTTTTTTCTTCCCAACAATATTATATACTCTATCCATCCATTTCAAAGAGGCTCTTTTTTTTATTTTGGAGCCATCTTTCTTTTTTTACACACATGAGACCCACATACGCCTACTAATACAATTAAAATATGAAATTCACACTCCCACTGATAAAACTACTCACTACTCATTAAATAATAATACTCCTTAATTCACGTGCCAAAAAACAAAAAACTCTCTTAATGAGGGACGGATGGAGTATTTATGAACACTTATCATTTTCATATATTTCCTCTGTTTCAACTCATTTTTACATTCTGGCATTCACGGGTATTAAGAAAGGTTATTTTTTAACTTACTTTAAAGAATGATTTGGTATTTTAGATTACAAATAAATGGTAAAATATGCTATGTAAAGTATTAATGATGCAAATTTGAAATAAAGTTGAATGATATATTCTCTCCGTCCTAGGCTAAGAGGGCCAGAAACCTTATATAAAACATAAGGTCTCTGACCCTCATTACCTGGGATGGAGGGAGTATAAAGTTATTGATTTTGATATATTTTTTTTCATGGAATGCAAAGATAAGTTATGCACAAACAAAAATAGAAAATGTCAAGATAGTTGTAGACCATAACGTGGACCATTTATAAAAGAAAATACTCCCTTAGTCCAATTCAATGAGTCTTTTTTTTTTCATTTTGGTCGTCCCATTTAAAGAGTTCATTTTCTTTTTTCACACACATGGAACCTACACATACTCACTAATACAATTAAAATATGAGACTCACACTCCCACTAATATAACTATCCACTACTCATTAAATAATAATACTCCTTAATTCACGTGCCAAAAAATAAAAATTACCCTTAATGTAGGACGAATGGAGTATATAATCAATCCAATAACTTTAAAGTATCGGTTATATCTACAATAACGGTGAAAATCATAAGGGAACGACGAAACCCGTGTGTGTGTGAAGGTTAGCAGGGTTGGGGGCCACATAGATAGTTGGCAAGAATATGGAAGAGGGTGTAAAATGGCAAAGAAGAAAGAGCTGAATGAGTTGACAAGTGAAATGACTAATCACAACCATCAAATTACAAATAAGCTTCACCCACAAACCCTATCTACCAAATCGATTGTACTATTTCTCTATCTATCATCTTTGCTTCCTTCTGCCATAGCAAAAGCTCGTACCATCAACAAATTAAAGTGGGTTGAATAGGGTTTCTTTTTCTTGCAAACTTTAAGGTACCACTCTCTTACTACTTATAACTCATCTTCATGTCATTTCATATGCCTTCTTCTCATTAATTATTGTACCACAAACACTATACGTCTGGTTTCTTAATAATACTCCTTTTTTAAAAAATATCTTTTCATTTTAAATATATACTTCCTCCTTTCCGTCCTTATAATTACGTTTATTTTTTCCACTGCGATTAATGAATATAATATTTTAATGTGTATTGAGGTGAGAAAAATAATAAATTAATGTAAAGTGGGTGTATTAGTGGGATATGTGGGCCCATGGAGAGAGAAGTAATTAATTTATGTGGGTTCCATATGCTGAAAAGGGAAATGTAACTATTAGGATGATACGCTCGAAATGGAAATGTGTAACCATTAGGATGGGACGGAGGGAATGTGTGAAACTTGAGGAGAGATAAAATTTCAATAATTCAAGTGTGTATATATGTATATATATATACATGTTGTATATGATCCCTAGATTTGATGAGGTGCAGATTATTGAATTAGTAATGCAGTTGAAATGTGCATTTTTGTTAGGGTATAATAGGCAGGCAGCTAAAACCAGATTTGGTATAAGGATTGAGTTACTAAAAATGTGATGATTTACACATCATATTATTTTGTACTACTGTTCACTACATTTTGCCACTTACATCACATACTGTTCATCTTTTGATCTAAAATAGACACCTGGCAAACCACTTTATCAGATTAAGGCATTAGTAATTCACATATTCTCAAACATTTGTCAAATGAAACTCTTAGACTCCAACCTTTACAATTCATATACCTTCATGCTTAGCCTACTTTAAAATTGTAATTTTATTAATCAGGATGGAGGAAGTTCTTTTTTTTTGTGTGTGTGTGTAATAAACAAGGTATATAATTGAGAAACACTCAAGGTTTTCTGTGTGAGTGTTTTTTAATATCATATGTCACTAGTCATAATATGAGTGACTCGTAAGAGAGACGAGGAGATCTAATACTTGCTCTCTGGCAAGAAGATCGATATAACAAACAGTACATAAAATCCATACCGAATAAGAAACAAGGTGTACTATTGAATTATTTATTAGAATGTTTTTATTAATTTATATGGTTTAGAAACAGCTGAGAAATTATGAACTTCTAATCAAGATGGAAGGAGTATTACACACCCATATATTGTTATACTTCACTTAAAAGAAGAGGGAATATTAATTTTCCTAGAAATTAGATAAATTGATGTAAGAATTTGGTAGGGTTGGCCTACATATATAGAGCATCACATTAGTTATTCAAATATGGAAGGGAATACTATGATATACAAGAAACAAGTGCACAGTATCCCCACTACATGAATATACAGCTGTGTTGATTGGATGTGTTAGAAACTGTATGTGTGTGAGAGAGAGAGGATTGTCCTATTTGAAATCATCATCTTGAATCTATCTATATTCAGACAGGTACAATCTCAAACTGTTGAAAATCTGACTATGTTATTGTTATGAATCCATGAAGAAGCCCACCTTAGATTTTCATGTCTCCTCAATTTTTCTCCTATTTATATACCAATCTCATCCTTTTTTTTCTCATTCCCATACACTCCACCAACTTCACTACCAGAGAAAGAGAAACAAAGAGGGAGAAAATTAGTTTTTTGTTAGCTTTAATTAGGGTTTGTGGAGAGAGAGTGAGAAAAATAGTAGTTTTTTGTTAGCTGATAATTAGGGTTTGTGGAGAGAGGGATATAATTAGGGTTTGTGGAGGAGGGGGAGGTAGGTAGGGAGCTTCCTTCAGTCCAGTCCGGGGCAGGCAGAGAGCTGATGAGTCAGCTGCTGACTCGTTGGTTCGTGAACTCATCGACACCGTTGGGTTTATGTCGATGGGTTTTTGATCCAACGATGCAGGAGCTGTCTTCAGTTTTTCTTGTCGCGTCTTGGACTGAAGGGAGCTCCCTCTTCTTTCTTAATCGATCACCTTACTCCTTCTCTATTAATTAATTACAGCTTAATTAGGATAATCAATTTCACTCTGCTAATTAATTTATTGTTTCTGCAGATAGCAAGTTGAATTTATGTGCTGATGCTGAGATCCATCCTGATTTGGATATTAAAGACGAAGATTAATGGCTGGCTTGATGATCCCTACCCCACATTATTAATTAATTAACTTGGAATACTTATAATTTCATGTATTCTTGAAAAGTTTGATTACATGCATTCTAGATATGACATTTATTGGGGAAAAAAACTATGTAAGTTAGTGCCTCATTAAATTAGATACAAAACTGTAGTATATGTTAATTGGTTTAATTAAATATACAGTCTGTTGTTTAAATTTTAGATCGATTAATCGCAGTATTATATATTTTGTAAATTGAGATTGTAAACATGTACGAAGTATTATACATGATGTACGTATAGTACTTTGGACATGCAAAAGCCACACAACTTTTTACGTGAAAATATTATACTGCATATGTAATGTAATACAGTAATAGGAATGAAAAATACTACTAATAAATCTATTAATTTTATGAGCTTAAACTATTTCAGATAGTCGAAATAAATTAACATCAACTTTAATTTAGTTTTGCATGCACTCACAATTTTTTTTTTTTTTTTGCTTAATTAATTTGCACTCATAATACTATACTACTACTATTATCGAAACTTATTTTTGTACGTAAACGACTTGGATCTTTCATATAAGATGATAGCAAAATGGCAGAAGAATATCTGGCGCACAGCTATTCATTCGTTCAAATTACGTAAAAATGCTCATTAATTTGTCTCCCTAATTTATCTTCTACAGTATCCTAATTGGTCGAGTAAGTACATAATAATAGAATGAAGTTAAACTCAATCATTACAAATGTTGTGTACAAACGAAAATTTCTTTATTTATTTACAATTACAATTTATTAATGGAAAAAGGTTTCCGGAAACAATGTCGATGGGTTCTCATGAAGAATTATATTCCTATAAAAATGAAGAATTTTTTTGAAATTTTTTCGTAGGGTAACTCATACATAAATATATAATCCAAGTGAAACTAACAACGTGGAACAATTGTTAGTAACCAATCAGCATAAATAAATAATGATAAGGGAAGGCACATAAGGACGACCTGGATGAGGATTGGGGAAAATTAATGTTGTGAAGAATATCAATAAATATCTGTAATTTCCAAAATTGATAATGCTTTAATAATATTACAACCAATCTCAGGTTGAATGCTTAATTATTGAAGTGTTTATAAGTACACAACCAACATTTCAACCAATTTCACTATCAATAACTCTCCCTATCCCAATTCATTAGCTCTGTAAACTGCATGGTTACCTTCTTTATGGCGCGGAGATCGCCTTCGAATCGGCACCTGTATGGAGATAAATAATAGCCAGTGGCACATCTCAGATTAACATCATCATCAACACCCCATGCAATTACAAACCTTCGAGCCCAAATAGATTAAGTGGTTCAGAGGGAGGAGGAGGAGGAGATTCAAGTTGTTGGTTGGGTTTACCTTGTTCTGGAACGAAAGAATCAGGTGGCTCGTTTTGTTCATCCGCCACACTTTCACTTTCACTTTCAAGAGGCTCAATCTTTAATTGTTTTTCAACTTGATCAGCAGATGGCAGCTCAGTTGCTGATACTTGGGTTTGTTTTTCTCCAGGAGAAGGTAAGCAGTGTAATACCAGAATAGTAGTATTCTGCTCTGAGCTGTCACAGTATCCCTGATTCTACTGCCTCCAAAGGACAGGCGATCGAGTGCCTGTAAATAGAGATCAATGGAAAAATCCAGAGTGACTAGAATGGTAACTCACTAACATGGCAGAGAGACACCTGTGGAAACGAAGTAGTGTTTTATCCAAAATATAGCAAGAATATAGAATTGTTTCAGTAATTTGCTCACCTGTTCACCAGTTTGGATGTCAAACACGTTCTGATGATCAAACTGAAGGCCACTAAATTTGTTGATGCAAAGCCCTTGAAATGCCCTGGAAGGATAAGCAACAAAAAATTTTGTTGGGAAGGACAGAATGGACCTCAACTGAAGAACAAAGAAGCAAACATAGTGAATGCGATTACCATCTGATGAGAGAAACACTAGGAATCCAACGAAAGATAATTGGTGTATTGTCTGCATTGACATAGTAGCCGCCAAATACAATGAAAACTGTCATAAGTGATGGTCCTAAGGCTAAAGCTGCTTCAGTGGTTGGAACCATTGCCCCAACAGTCAGGCCCATAGCAGATGCGGCAAAGGACTCAGTGGTTACTATTCCACAGAATTTCCCAAACCTTAAAAGGGAAAAAACATCTTATTCTCATGAAATATAAGACAAACTAACCCATCAAACTCATCTTACATTCAGTCACAAGCACAATGTAAATCTGCATTATCATAGGTCCTGTCATTTAATATGCACGCGATATTCCAGAAAGATAAATTCAAGAGTGGGAAACATAAATTGATTCAACGCAAATTAAATCAGAAAGGTAAAATAGAAGATATCAGAGACCAATGGCCACTCAAGGATTGCAGGCTAAACAACAAGAAACAGCCACTAATTCCTACGACTTAAAATCTAACCAATTTCGTAACTCACAAGCTTGGAGTGTAACATGAAGAGCAAACCACAATTAATCTAACATTATTATATGTGGGGTAATTTAATCACAAAGCATAATGCAATACAGTTGCTTATTGAATCCGTACAAACTATAACCAATTGCTAGTTAACCTACGTAAAAACTGATGGAATGTAATATTTGATGGTCCGTGTTACCAATGTAATTAGATCTCAACATGGAATTTAGACATGGAGGATTCAAATATGTAGTGGCAAGGCCAATTTTCTGTTTGAGTTAATGCACCAGAAAGTCACCTTGACATTGTTGGGTGAAGACGAGACATGGGGTACAAAATGGTGCCAAAGAGCAAGGGGAATGCTGCTCCAATAGGGATCTCAGCCAACAATTTTGAGAGTAAATAGGGCCCTAAGGAATAGGAACCTTTAGCTCTTTCTCTATCAACAATGGAACGTTCCTTAGGAAAGACACCTACAGTCTTTGTAAGCGCAGCCATTGCAGTATTTATGGCAGCAACCTAAACCAAGAAGTTTTACAAAAAGAAAAGTTAATACATGAGAAGGCCTTTACACAGTAGTTGAAGATAATCTCTTCCACCAGAGCCATGGGCTGAGACAAGTATGATAAGCATGCCTGTCCCTAGCATGTGTGTGTGTGAGAAGAGAGAGAGGATCCAAAACTTTTTTAGTACTCCATGCAAGAGACTTCAACCCAATTGCAATCATCTAGACAGCATTGACCACAAACAAGTCAAAGCACTTAATTACCTGAAGTAATCCCATTCTATCTTGTATTGACGTCTGGGATCTTCCCATCCTCCAGAAGACTGAACCAAATATGATTTCTGATGCTATGGACATCCTTGCTCTAACTTTATTTGTTGGGCCATCACGAGAAGCCTTTAATCAATTAATAGCCACAGGGATTGACCAAGAGAACAGGAGAAAGAAAAACATCCTCAAGTAAATTGCGAGTTTGAAATGCTACAATCAAAATAAGACCTAGAACTATCATGGCCTACATCTTTCGTGATATCTGAATTTTAGTATTGCCTTTAAGTCAACTGGACAAGGGTGATGGTAAAATGCGCAAATATTGTTTTAAAGGGTAAAACTCAACTATCATCCACCTTGAAGATAGAAAGATTGAGCCAAACACGGTGAAAGGAACCAAATATTGTGAATTGACAAGAGAATAGAAACACAGAGTGAATGCAGTGTTCGGTGTTATGCATAAACAGCTTTGTGGATTAAGTTAATTTTCGAAATAGCAATTTTGCAGAACTCCAGTTTTTATTATTATGTTTATTACTTTTTTGAGCCAAAAAGCACAAAACAAGCAGATTGATCTCTATACTGTCTAAATTTAGTAAAGATCTGATTTTTTCATATCATGCCACCTTGAAAAATTAGGGCGGAAGCCATTTTCTACTTAGCCCTTATGCCAATAAATACAAATTTTTTTGAGTAATAGTCATGTTCTTCATGACAGAACAGAATGCCAATTATGGTTACCTGCATCCATGCACGTTTAAGGAGCAATGAAAATTGCCGCCACCAACCACCTTTACTCCTTTTAGTAATTTGCTTCCTAAAATATTTGGTGTCCTTAGCAGTAAGTGGAGTTGCATATAGAGTTGATGGCATCTGCTCAGAAAACGATTCAATGAGAGCATCTATTCTTTTCTGAGAAGCAGTGACACTCTCAGTGGAACTATAGTCCACTGAAATGAGATCCGCCAAAAATTCAGCAGGATTCGCATGATCTGGGCAGGTATACCTGCCATTTATTAACTTAGTCAATCTTAATTTAATTGAAAGATACAATAACAATTTGAATGATGTTATCTCATGTAAGTGAAGGGAGCCAGATACAAACCCAAACTTTGAGAAGTAAGCCAGTGCTTCATCAAGTGCAGGACCAGCATACACTAGTGCACCTTCTGTGAGCAACACAATGTCGTCAAGGATAAACCGATCCTCTAGGCTGGTGTATAGAACAGATGACAGTATGTCCATCCTGTGCAAGTTTCCGCAGTGTTTCCATCACTTTCTCAGCCTGGAAGGCATCAAGTCCTGAAAATATACTTTCAAGAACTTAACAGACAAGAAGTTTGGATTATACATCTAATTATTATGACTACAAAATATGGAAATAACTAACAAGATCGGTGGAGAAAGCAAGAAATAAGGCGCCGAGGAACCCATAACCATGATATTGAATCATTTTAAAAGAGAAACAGAACTAATGAATCAAGAATAATGTCATGAGAAAAATTAAGTTATACCACAAGAGGATTTTTGTAATGACTTCACATTTTTTGCCTTAAAAGAAAAGCCCCTAATCACCATTGAATCTATTCACAGATACTTGCCACTTAACCAACCATATCGACTGTATCAGATAGAGATTTTGATAGCAGATATCAATATACCTGTTGTAGGTTCATCAGCAAAAATGACAGATGGACTAGCAATAAGCTCACATGCCACTGACAATCTTTTCTTCTCCCCACCACTGACCCCACGGACTTTTGCATCGCCAACACGTGAATCAGCGCAATTGACCTTGAAAAGAAACAGCTAAAATGCATCAAAAGAACGTGAAAATAGAGTTTACTAGAAAAGTTTTAACTAGTCAAGTTTATGCTGTAAAGGGTGTTTGCGTAATTATACATGTATGTATGGACCTGGTCCGAGATGTACATATGTGTGAATGATTAATTTGCATTTAAGTAAACAACACAATATATATTACTCAGTGCCTAAGAAATAAAAAATAAAGTGAATTGAAATGGCAGGTTTTCAGCCAAACAACCACTAACATCCAGTGAGTTCATAAATTCAAAAATAAGTTTTACAAATTAGGATCTAACAAAACTAGGACATGCTTACCAGGCCAAGTTTGTACAAGAGATTGTTTACATATTCATCTCTATCTTCAACTGATGATATATCCTGCAACTGGAGCTCAACAGCAAGAGAAAGAGTTTCCCGAACAGTTAATTGTGAGAAAAACAAATCCTCTTGCCTAACAAATGCAAACCTGCAAAGTATTCATTCCGTAAATAAGATTATCAAGCAGTAAAAAACTAGCTTGTCTTCTAGAAATGGAAACATACTTGTAAGTTTTATTTGAGAATGGCCGTCCATTGACCTCCAAAATGCCAGATAAATGTAACCTGGGTGATGCCACAATTTGACCTGCCAAAACATTGAGCAACGTAGTCTTCCCAGACCCAGATGGACCCATAATTGCCAGTAATCGACCAGGTTTCGCCTCTCCACAAGCATTTTTCAGCAAAAATCGGACCTAAAAGTTGCAGGTATTATAGTTGAATCAATATATCATTCATTAAAAAGTTCTGCATTGACAAAGGGATGGCTGTACTTAAAAGGTACAATTAGAACTCAGAACAGCCTTCCCAAACAAAATGAACAAAAACCATAATTATGCACTCTAAGCACTAAATTAGTTTCAATCTTCTCAGGTATGCTTGGTGGTCAGACTTTTCCACACATCGAGTTCCAGGAATAGTTTATATTAAAGACAGTATTACCATTTCCCAAATTTAGCCCAGCCATTTTTTCCAAAAAACCGCAGCCCTAAATTTTGTAATTAAAACAGTTCCCTATCTACAGTCAACTCAATTTTATCGTATATCCAACCCATCGGATTTTCTTACTTCAATTTTTACTCATCAGTCATCATACGCATTCGCCTCGCATAATGCTTGATTGAATTCACCTGTACCTCAGTAAATAATCGGAATTCCACTCGAATATGTTCTGCATGTATTTATATAATCTATACCTCCATGTATATAATTTTACTTACTGATTTGGAGGATTTATCAGAAGAGCACAATTAATGTTGGTCCATCGGATAGTGACCGGCGCAACTTTCCCCTTCGCCGGAGGCTGGCCGTTGTCTTCCTCTTCAACATCATCATCGGGCACGGGCTCTGGCAGCAACTCCGGGCCAGGCCCGGAGAAGAGGCGGAGTAGCAGAACGTAGCTTCCCGACACCTCCTTTCCCGCCAATTCTCAGCATCGTTACTCAAATTATGTGTGCGCTTCCAGTTCTAGCTTGGGAATGGGTGCAATATACTAGGCAGTGGTACACACAGAAAAGGAACGACGCCGTTCCAGACGGATTATACTCGAAACGGTTGAAATATGAATGCTGGAACTTTGGTTATAATATGAACACGTGTCCATGGAAGGATAAGAGTATAACAACGTAAATAAATGGGCCGATCCAACAACACGGAGTTACCGGGTTGTGAACCTGTTTTCTAGGAGTAAACAAAATTCACAATTTTTATTATTATTTTTTTATCGTTAAATGTCAATTATCAAAGATCCTTACTTCCTCTTCTTCAAGCTTCCTTACGTCTTCTCTTCTAATTTGTTTTCAATGAAAATAGAACATGGATCTCTCACTTAAATGAAGAGTCCAGTGATCAGGCTAGCTCACCTAATTAATTTTGAAATATTATAGTTATTAACACACATAATATTCGAATATAATATGAAATTATTTTTTAAAAATATTTATAATTTATTTGAAATTAGATCCCTTCAAAATAAAAACAAAAAAAAAAACACAACAGAAAAATAATTTACTATACATCACTTTTTATTAATTTTAGCATCATTTTAATTAAAATTCTACTAATAAAAAAAACTGGGTTATACAAATAATTTTCTGAAAACATTCTTACAAAAGTTTGCACACGTTATATCTACTTCCCAAACAGGAAAGAGAATACAGATATACCAATTTGTGAGCATTGAATTGAATGTTGTAATAATGATAATATAATAGAGACTAAGGTTCAAATTAAATTAATAGGAACATGAGAGCCATGGTCATGATAATCGTCAACCCTAAGATTAATTATTCAATGCTCACATGACATTAGCAATGCTCACACGACATTAATTTCTAATACGTTACTATTTATTTAATTTATAAACGTTTCGTCAAATCTTATTTATTGCTATTGATATAAATGAAGTTTCATTATACATCAATCTTTTGGGGTTTCTTTTTCCTTTACATTCTTAGTTTTTTTTTTTAATATACATGTAACATATATTGGAGTAGAGTTTTGGCTTCAATTGGAACATTGATTAAGGCTAAATATGTGGCTCTATTGCAACAAAGTCACTTTTCTAATTGGAAACTTGGTTTCTACTTCATTCTTTATTAATTGCAGTTAATCTTGTTATTTTCTATGTAATCATGCAAGGTATGAGTTAATTTTAGTTATCATAATACCCAAATATATGTTCCTATGTTCCTAAGAATAATAATTGACTTAAAAGTATTAATAGAATAAAATAAAATTGAAGAGTAACGCTTTGAAACAATTTCTTATGAAACTTATTAAATTATGAACAAAATATAATAAAAATATTATATTTTTTTATTACCAAATTACCAAATAAAGCTCGTGGTTTGAAAAATTACCAATTACCCCCTTTAAAAAATATATTTTTTAAAAAAATAGTGAAATTTAAAAATACAATATTAAATATATAGGTCTTGATGTCATTTCCATCCTTCTTTATTTTAAGAAAAAGAGTATTTTTATTAATGTTCAAATAAAAAACAAGTTAAATGAGATAATTGGCAATTTTTCAAACCACGGGGTTTATTTGGTAGTTTGGACAAACCTCGATGGAGGTTTTGGTAATTTACCCTAAAAATTAAGATTAAATTACTGAGTGTTTTTCATTTATAAAATTAATAAAATTTCAAAATGTTATAAAAGAAGTATTTATTTCAACATATGCTATTTTTTCGAATTTTCAATAATTCAATTAAACATTGTAACGGCATTGGGATATCTTTTTAAAAAATTGAAGTCTTTTGTTGAATATGTCAAAGTATACTTATATTGATAAAATATGGAGTATTTTTTATTATGCAAAAGGTGGAGTCGTACATCCTAAGCGTCCCTATACGTCAACCTGACGGTATGTAAGGAGGTTCATCATGGTAACTCAACCGACCAACAAGAATTAGACATTTTAACCCACTTTTTAATCAAGTAAAGTATTTTTTTAATAAAATATAATTATAATGTATTATAATGTGATTGATTCACTACAAACATATTTTAATTATTAATAAGCATACTTTACTTATTCTATATAATAATATATTTTAATAATTAAACCACCCATCGGGCCATCTCACATTTGTCTAGCTTATATCTGCCTAAGCAAAAAAAAAATGTCAAAAAAGTTTTAGTATGATGCACAGTAAAATTCAAATCATTAAATTAAATTCTAAATTAATTAACATGAATCTTTAGAATAAAATAAAATAAAAAATAAATAGTTAAAATTGTGTCTGTTACTATCACCCTATTGTTTTCAATCCTATTTTTAAGTGGAAGTTTTAGATTTAGAATACCCCCATTTCTAATAAAATAATCTTGACTTCAATCATATTATAACTTTATGTCGCGTGTAACAACAAATTTTGTATTTATAATAAAATAAATACAAATTGAGTACAAAGATAATTTCAGATGGATTTATTTGGAGAATATGTAAGCGGGTTACAAATCTCAATTAATCCTCTGATTCTTCTCTCGAACCAATTTGGCCATGACTTGACTTTGAATTGACTTGTATGTTGACTGTGTTG
The DNA here is from genome assembly GCA_023678885.1 of Pogostemon cablin. Taxonomy (NCBI): domain Eukaryota; kingdom Viridiplantae; phylum Streptophyta; class Magnoliopsida; order Lamiales; family Lamiaceae; genus Pogostemon; species Pogostemon cablin. The sequence continues at coordinate 26,682,443 of CM043004.1, read as the reverse complement.
ACTTTGACTTGTGTTGACTGAAGTGTATGCTGACTATGTTGGCAGCGTGTGTGTTGAGCTGGATCTTCGATTGAAGCTTTACCGAGCTCAAGTGTATAGTCTGAACGTTGATCCAGAGGCGTTGAACCTTTGTTTGGATTGAACGTTGACTGAGAGCTTTCCACGAAGAACACTTGATCTGGGGGACTTGGAGCCTTGATCCCGGATTAATGGCTGTTCTTGACTTGAAGCTTGAAGATGCTTTGAGGCTTGAAGCTTTGGAGGCTTGAAGACTTGAAGCTTTGTTGAAGATCTTAAGCTTGAAGCTTTGAAGGCTTGAAGACTTGAAAATCCTCGCTTGAAGCTTTTGAGGCTTGAAGACTTGAATATTTGAAGTTCTTGAGCTTGAAACTTTAGAGGCTTTAAGACTTGAAGATTCTCACTTGAAGCTTTGGAGGCTTGACGACTTGAATATTTGAAGATCTTGAGCTTGAAGCTTTAGAGGCTTGAAGACTTGAGATCCTCGCTTGAAGTTTTGGAGGCTTGAAGACTTGAATATTTGAAGATCTTGAGCTTGAAGCTTTAGAGGTTTGAAGACTTGAATATTTCTTGAAGATCTTCACTTGAAGCTTTAGAGGCTTGAAGACTTGAATATTTGAAGATCTTGAGCTTGAAGTTTTAGAGGCTTGAAGACTTGATATCCTCGTTTGAAACTTTTGAGGCTTGAAGACTTGAATATTTGAAGATCTTGAGCTTGAAGTTTTAGAGCCTTGAAGACTTGAATATTTCTTGAATATCTTCACTTGAAACTTTGAAGACTTGAAGTTTTGAAGGTCATCGGTTGAAGCTTTGAAGACTTGAAGCTTTGAAGCTTTGAAGGTCCTCGCTTGAAGGTATTGAGCTTGTTATTTCCTTGAAGTTTGAAGATTTGAAGATCGCTTGAAGATCCTCGCTCGCTCTTCACCTGGAGCTTGAAGATCTTGAGCTTGAAGGCGTGTTCTTCTCTTGAATCTTTGAAGGCTTGAAGACTCAAAGATCGCTTGAAGGTCCCGAGCTTGAAGACTTGAAGATCCTCGAAGATCGCTTGAAGACTTGAAGATCCTCGAAGGCCTTGAGCTTGAAGACTTTGAAGATGCTTTGATGATCGCTTGAAGACTTGAAGATCCTCGAACATTCTTGCTTGGAGCTTTGAAGACTTGAAGATCGCTTGAAGTTCTTCGTTCGTTCTTCGCTTGAAGCTTCGAAGACTTGAAGATTTGAGGGAGCGCTGCTCGTGTTCTTGATCTCTTCAAGAGCGTCTCGACTTTGGCTGCTCGAATGTCTGTGTGTGTCAAATGAATGGTAGAGACCCATTTTTATAGGTGAGAAAGGATGTCCAAGCCACTTTTGGGCCTTCTCTACGGGCTTGGGCTCCCACTTACTTAGACCATAATCGGGCCTACTTTAGTTGGGTCTGGTTTAATTTATATGGGCTTGTTTGACTTGGGTCAGACCTCATTTGGCTTGGGCTTTAATTGACTTGAGTCAGACCTCATTTAATTCAAGCCCATTTAATTTATTGAGCCCAAATTATTTATTAATTTACTTTAGGAATTAATTTATTTAAATTTCAAAATAAATTAATATTTAATCAATAAAATTCACGTGTCGTTATGTGATTGGACCATAAATTTTAATTGTTTACAACGCGATTAATAAACTTTTAAATTAAATTACCTATTGAATCAAGAATATTTTAGTCATTTACGATAGTTTATAAATTATAGCTAAAAATGTGGCAAACAAAATTTTGTAATATTTATATGATACTGTAAAATTTTGCCCTATATTTAATTATAATAAAAATTAATACTAAAATAAATTAAATTTTATGAATAAAATAGGTATATAAGTTACAAACTTTGTTTTGTAATTTAGTGGGAGTATCATATGGGAAGACACTTTATCTTTAAATTAATCAATTATAGTAAGCCATAACTTAAATAACTTGAATTTAACCAAAGTTATTACTCCATATTAAATCGGTCTACCCCTTCAATAAAGGTCAAATTAGGTACGAAACTGCACAATCGAAATTGGTAACTGCTAAGAAATAAATATAGATTTTTTCACAATATTTACTGTAAAGAAATTTCTATTATGTTGAAAACCCTAAATCCCAATATTATTATTAATCAGCTTAAAAAATTGTACAGTTCACTTACAGCAGCAAGCAAATGCGACAGTTGAGAAAAAAAATAAAAAACAGGTCAGGTATTGGTTCCCGGCGGCGCGTGTGACGACACTGGCCACAGACAGTGAAAGTAACTTCGGCGCGTGGTCTACACGCGGCATCTGTGAGCGTGGAAAGAAAGAGAGAGAGAGAGAGAGAGAGAGAGAGAGAGAGAGAGAGAGAGAGAGAGAGGAGAGTTTATTCAAAGAAGCCAAGGCCTTGCCTGTGATCTACTACCACAATCAGACTTTATTGAAACAAAAATCAAACGTAAATCATCAATTTTCCAAAAGTAACATTAAAATCAAATCAAATACTCGTACGACAGGAAAACAGTCTTGCATTCAACTCTCATTCACTCCTCTCTCCATCTCTCTCCTCTCCTTCCACCTAAATCTAGCTTCCCTCAATCAAACCCTAATCCCAACAATAGAAAACCTCCCAAATGTTTTGACCCACGATCAAGAAACCGAATAACTGCCCGTAATTTGATCCACCTTGCTCATTCTGTGATGAAATTCGATATAATCTCGCTCGAATTTTTGAATCTTGGCATTCTTGATTTGGATATTTGATAAATTCTTGTTTCAATTTGCGTTTAAATCTGGATGGGAGCTGAGAGGAAATGGCTCTACACCCTGTTTTCTGGGGCCTTCATTACATTCTTGATATTTCTGTCGTTTATATCGGGCTTCAGTTCTTCGTATTACTACGCTTTTCCTCCGAACAAGCCGTTCGCTCCCACTGCTAATCACGGGCCGGGCCATCCACCGTCCTTCGCCTACTACATTTCTGGGCGGAGCGGCGACGGCGACCGAATTTTCCGGCTGTTGCAGGCGGTGTATCATCCGAGAAATAGGTACCTGCTGCATATTTCGTCTGATGGGAGTGATGAAGAGAGGGTGAGGCTTGGTGCATTGGTGAAGTCCATGCCGGCGGTTCGGGCCTTTGAGAATGTGGATGTGATTGGAAAGCCCGATCCGAACACTTACATGGGGTCCACCAATCTTGCGGCTATTCTGAGAGCAGTTGCAGTTTTGCTCAAGGTGGATGGAGGGTGGGATTGGTTCATCACCCTGAGTGCTATGGATTACCCACTGATTACGCAAGATGGTATGATGTGGATTAAATCCTTTTTCTTTTTTGTTTTTTTGTCTACTTGAAGATGATTTGTGTTTTTTATAGCAATTGTAAGCTGGCTATTCATTTTATACGTCTTCTGGAATTTATTTATGCTGGAGTTTCTATTAATAGTTTAGTCTTGGTTTTATCCTGCTCTTTGCACAAGGCATTTATATTCAGAAGGAAAGGATTATTTTCTTTCTGTGGGATTTGCTTAGTTATTAGTATTTACTTGTGGTCATTAGTTTAGGACTTTTGCTAGTGTTGATTTGATTTGATCTCTACATCTGAATTGACATTGGAGTCTTGCCTCATGTGATCTTATTGTCTCTTTGTTTCCTATTACATCTCTTCTAATGCAAGCCTATATAGGGCCTCATTTTCTTGTTTATAAATGTGATGATCTAGTTGTTATTGGTGGAACTTTCTTTATAAGAAATCGTTCTTGAGCCCTCGTAGATGTCCAATCTATTTGCATTTAAAGTTTCTAGTTCTCAAGGATGCATGCTAAGTAGAGCCATGCTGTGTATACCAGTTGATTTGAAGTTTATTATAAATGAATCTTTGTTTGATTTATATGTCTCTGATTTTGTTTTACTTTTCCCTTTTCCATGTCTGAGGCCTGTTCATTTCTGCATCATATTCTCATCTGCATCACTTGTCTTCTTTGATCGTATGAGCCGGTTAGGCCACTTTCACATTTAGTCATTTATTCATTTACGTGTTAAGTAACTGAAGCATCTGAATATTCAATAATGGTGTCGGATTCAATAAAGGGTATCAGTATGTTTGTAAATTCAAGCTACTCTCCTTGTTCATGTTCTAAACACAGTGGTTGCAAGAATTAGGAGAAGGTGTTATTGCAGAAATTATTCAATTATTTGTGGTTTTCACTCTAAGCCGAAGACTTAGCTGAGAGATTGTGCATCGATAAACAAGTGTAGAAACCAACTGTATTAATTAATTGCATTGCAAGAAATGTCAGACCATACAAATACCTTAGAAACACTCGTTGAGATATCATTTTTCTTATTAATTGAATAGCTTCCTTCATGAAAAACTTGTGCATCTCTAGTATCTGCGTTAGTCGAAGATTAGTTGAACATCTGATCCCTATAATTGATCCTACTTATACCCAGACACGTGTCAACCATCTCTATGAATTTATAAATACAGGTGAAGACCAATGCCTGTAAGAAACTGAGCAACTTGATCAGAATTGTAGGCCAAGATTTAATGATCTGCATTTCTTACCGGCTTGATGACATCCAATATTCATTTTTTTCGAAAATTAACGATCCATTTGATTTTGGCTTCACTTTGACAATGGTTTAATTGTTAACGGTTGACTAATTGTGCATTCATTAATTTCTGAGAGAGTTGTGCACATTTTTCCATTTACTCTGCTTTTATATTGAACCTTGTGAGGCAGACGCTAAATATTTTTGTGAGACTGATTCAATCAAGAGGAAACCATCCAACTTCAACTTTGGTGATGATTATAAATTCTTCTTTGTTATCCAAGATGTTCCCCCTCCTTAATGATGCTATTTTTTTATGGTGGTTTAGTGGTTTATGATGAGTTTGCCAGTTGCCTTGTAGAAGGTTATAATATTTATTTGTGATGTGTATCACGAAATGTAACTAATTCACGTTTGTGGCTTTCAGATTTATCCCATGTGTTCTCGTCGATTAGGAGAGAGCTGAACTTCATTGATCATGACAGTGACCTGGGATGGAAAGAGTAGGCAAATCCTTGCATCTTATAGTCATAACTGCTACGCGAATGAATTCTTCAAAGGTTTTACTAATTTCTTTGACAATATTAAAACAGGGGTCAAAGAATTCAGCCAATTGTAGTGGATCCCGGTATTTACTTAGCCAGAAGAACTCAAATCTTTCATGCAACCGAAAAGCGGCCAATGCCTGATGCTTTCACAGTTTTTACGGGTAACTTCTAAACAATGTATAGCCAGTAGGGGCTGCAGTCGTATTCGAGCAGTGTAGTTTCTGATCCCATATGTGTTTTTTTACCTAGGTTCACCATGGGTCGTTTTAAGTCGGCCCTTCCTCGAGTTCTGCATCTTTGGCTGGGATAATCTTCCACGAACACTTCTCATGTACTTCACCAACGTTGTTCTGTCTCAGGAAGTCTACTTCCACTCCGTCATTTGTAACTCACCCGAGTTCAAAAACACGACCGTGAATGCTGACTTGAGATACTTTGTCTGGGACGATCCGCCCAAGATGGAGCCCCATTTCCTCAACACAACAGATTACAGTGAAATGGTAAAAAGTGGAGCTGCCTTTGCTCGACAGTTTGAAAAAGATGCACCTGTCCTGGACATGATCGACAACAAGGTCCTCCAACGTGACCGCAACCGTGTCACACCCGGGGCGTGGTGCAGAGGCCGGAGAAGCTGGTTTATGGATCCATGCGCGCAGTGGGGGGACGTAAACGTTGTAAAGCCGGGACCTCAAGCTAAGAAGCTGGGGGAGTCCATTGACAAACTCCTCAGCGATTGGAACCCGCAATCGAATTCCTGCACTCTGTAAGTCTATCAGCTCGACAGCATACCATTCTTTCGCACGAGGGAACAACCATTCTCGTTGCTCGGTGTTTATAAGACGATCGATACAAGTTGGAAGAAACGGCGCAGACACATCAATCCGCGGGGGTTCGTTCCCATCTGTACACTTGCAAGAACGTCGTCGTTTGTTTTTGTTGCTGCATTGATCGGTTTCCTTATTTTATTGTCGTGTAGATCTTCAGTTGAGAGGGAATGTTAGATTTTGGGGGATTTAGAAAAGGTTGATTATGAAATAGAAGAGCAAATTGTATCCTTATGAGAAGTTGTAAGACTCCAATTTTATGAAAAATTCATGTTTTGATTTCTCACTATTTATAATTCCACTGCATAAGGATTAGCAGGTCAAATCTAAAAACCTTCACAATACCAAAATCTTCGGAGTGATTAAGGTTAAGGGAGTTTCTCATTACGCTAAAAAATTTCAAATTATTAGTGAAAAAATCATTTAAAATCCTACAATTCCCCTAATTTTATCAATTCATTCACCCCTCATTTAGAACATCTAATGGGGCTCCCTTTCTTCAGATTTCGTATTTTGCAAAAGCCAACGATCTACAGACTGCAAAAACTAAATTTTTGCGATGTTTCTCGCAGAGTGATCGCCGGTTGTGAAAACGGGCTCAACGAACGGAATCCAGACGGCAAGACTATCCAAGAAGCTGATACAATTTGCAGATTGGTATCCTCGATTGGGAATTCCAGAGATCTGGATGCTGTTTTGGATTCTGGTAATTTAAGCGATTCGTTGCCCCCAAATCTGGTGCTCGAGGTATTAAAGAAACTCAGTAATTCCGGAACCATGGCGCTGTCGTTTTTCCGGTGGGCGGAGCGTAAAAGAAGCTTCGAGCACACGCCGGAGTGCTACAACGCTCTGATTGAATCACTGGGGAAAATCAGACAGTTTGTGGTCGCTGGTGAACGAGATGAAACTGAAGGGCATTCTCTGCAAGGATACATTTGCAATCGTTTCGAGGAGGTTAGCGAGGGCGAGGAAGGTAAGAGAAGCCATTGAAGCATTCGAGAAGATGGAGAAAAAGTAGGGCATGAAGATTGAGCAGCAAGATTACAACAGATTGCTCGATACGCTCTGCAAATTCGGGCTTGTTGAGAGTGCCCACCAGGCGTTCGACAAATGGAAAAACAGAAGGTTCACGCCCAATATCATATCTTGCACGATTCTAATGGAGGGGTGGGTTCAAGAATGTAATTTCCTCAAGCTCGACGAGGTTTACCGTGAGATGGAGGAGGATGGATTCGAGCCAGATGTTGTCATTTATGGGATTCTCATCAAAGCTTATTGTAAAGCTAAAAACCATGATCAAGCTATTAAGTTGTACCATGAGATGGAAAGGAAGCACATTGAGGCAACACCTCATATATATTCTACCTTGATCAACGGGTTAGGACAGGAGAAAAGGCTTAACGAAGCAATCAAGTTCTTCGAACTATTAAAGAGTAGTAGCTGTGTCATCGAGATCCCTACTTACAATGCTTTAGTTGGTGCTTATTGCTGGTCAGCAAGAATTCATGATGCTTACAAAGTAGTTGATGAGATGAGGAAACTTGGGTTGGGGCCTAATACTCGAACATACAACATAATTCTGAATCATCTTGTAAAGCTTCAAAGAACAGAGGAGGAGCATCGTGTTTTCCAGAGAATGAACGAGGAGGCGGGGTGTAAGCCGGCTGTTAGCACGTACGAGATCATGGTGAGGATATGGCAATACGAATGTGGGATCAGATGAAGTCGAGGGGCGTGCTTCCCCGGATGCATATGTTTTCGGGCTTGATTCACCGTCTGTGTAATGGTGATAAGCTGGACGTTGCGTGTAGATATTTTCAGGAGATGTTGGACATGGGCATCCGGCCACTGGAACGATTGTTCAAGAACTTGAAGCAGTCTTCTCTAGGATGGTAAAGAAGGTCTTGTCAACTTTTTTGCTCTTAGGATTGAAAATTTGAGAGAGTCTCCAGTAGTTTGGTCACAGGGAATGTTTAACAGAGGAGCTGTGACTATATAATGGTAGGGTTAAAGATAGTTGTTACTTAATTTAATCAATATCTATGATAAACAAATTATCAGTGAAGTGAATGAGAAAAGCTTCAAGAATCAACAAATCAAACTCATTTATCTTTCAACAAATCATTCACTCCAAACAATGATCATGAATGAAGAATTCCACAAAATCCTAACATTTGTGGAGCTCTAAGTTTGATCAATATCTTCATCCAAGCTTTGGGGTTGTGGAATCACCCCTTGAATTCCATGAACAACCAACCATTCACTATCATACATGTTTGCAAAAGTGATTTCAACTCCATTCACCATCACCATCTCATCATTGTCATCCTTGGTGATCATCAGGTTAAATCCCTCCACATTAATGGAGAACACTGTGCCATTGTTCATCTCCACAAAATCGCCCCAATCCACTTTACACGGCAATACATGCCTCGTGAACAATGAAAAGTATTCAGGGAAATCACCTGAGAATTGCAGGATGTCTTGATCGAACGGCGCGAAAACAGTCCACTTCATCGCATTCTCCGTGAATCGCTGGTGTAGGAGGAATCCCAAAAGCTGCAGCTCCAGAAATGCGGCCATGATCGAGTGTCCTCTCGACTTCAACACTCCGGAAGCCTCTCTGAAATGAGAGATCGGTTCCAATTTCAGGCACTGGACTTCAGATTTAGGGAAATTCCTCGTCGAATTCGCCGCTGAAAGAGCGAAATTCAAATCGAAGAAATTGTCGATTGTGTAGACAATGACGAAGCCGTCGTCGAAGATGGGGATATCAGAGACTGCGACGTTGTTTATGGATATTTTTCCTGGTTGGGTGGAGGTTACAGTGAGGTGCTTGGAGAGGGAGAGAGATGGAATTGTGGTGGAGAAGGGGAAGGAGAGGAGTGATGCCGGGGAAAGGGAGAGAGGGGATAAATGGAGGAGGAGGAGGGGGAGTGAAGGCTGGCCGGAGGAGGAAAATGCGGAGTCCGGCGGCGAGAATATAGTGAGGGCGCTGGTGGAGATGGGGAGCGTGGGAGCGTTGAGTTGGAGGGTTAGGGACATAGAAGTGAATCCTGAACTGGCTAGAGTCTCGGCAGCGTTGAATAAGGATTGAGGCGGAGGCGGCGAGGAAGGTGGTGGTTGCGCGACGGCGGAGATGAAGAGAAAAAGAAGAAGAAAAGGAGGAGGGAATCGGAGAGAAGCCATAGCTGTTGCCAGTGGTAACTTCCAGTAACAAAATGAGTGGCGGGCTGCCATAATCATTTTCCATCGGGCCGGGCCTCAACAGAAGTTTGTTTTGGATTTTCCCTCTTTTTCTAATAATTCTATTTATTTTATTTTATTTTTATTTTTTATAAAATCAGGTTTTAATAATGAGTAGTACTCCATTATATCAAATTTTAGAGTTTAATAATGTTATAACGTGATATTATAATACAATGACAAAATATAGTATTTCGTAAATTTTAGTTATTCCTAAATAAATGGTATGAACAAAAATGTTATTATTAAGCAATATATTTTCAGCGACCATGCAACTACGCATACGGCTTTACATAATTTTATTACACACACTTTATTTATTAACATATATGCGACGTTGTACACTATTATACGTGTGACTATGCATTAATTATATACTCCCTCTGTTCTGTTTTAATATTTAAATTTCTATTTTACGCGTTTACGTTTTCCTTTTTGAAATATGAGACTCACCTAAAATAATTAATATATCATCCAACACTAATACACATACCCACTTTACATTAAATATTATATCTTTCAACTCACTATCTATTAAAATATTATACTCTTTAATCAACGTGCAAAAAGCAAACGTAAACATTGAAACAGGACGGATGAAGTAATGAATAGTGATAAAAGAATGAAATAAAAACATGACATTTTTCAAAAAAATTTGTTGAATGATTTTTTTAAAATCAAATATTATTTGATGTATTTTTTTTATAATTTCTCTTTATATAATACGAGTAATTGATTTTTTATAAAAAAAATGGCATAATTATTCATTTTATAGTACTCCATTAAGCTAATTACTAAAAAAAACTAGTGTGGAAAACCAACCATATTTATATGATTAAATCATAGTTCTCTTCCCTCTTAATTTAGTTTATTTAGAAAAAAATAAATCAAAGATTACTCTTCTATTATTTCTAGATAGGTTATCACTTAAATGAATAAAAAATGGCAAAAGCGCATGCGTTCCTAGAAAATTGGAAGTTGTAGTTTTTTTTTACAATTTTTCAAAAGTGAAAATTAATTTACAAAGTAAAGTTTATGATTTTTTTTCAATTAACCCAAAAATTAATTATGAAGTCATTTAACAGAAACAATAATTGGTAAGAAATAATTTAGGTGATACATAAGAAAGGAAATTGCTAGATAATTTCTAGTATAGGAAATTGCCAGCATAGTACAGGTGTTTCAAACAGAAAGGCGGTTAGCAAGGGAAACGGATTTCTTACCCCACAAGTTCTCATTATTTAATTCCTAAATTAGATTAAATAATTAATTCTCCGAACACCAATGTCAGGGGTGATTTAGTAAATAGAGAGGGCCAGCTGTCGAAGTTGATATGCATAGATTGCATGATTGGGGGTGACAAAAGTCATTTTCTTTGTGTTTGGTTAATCTATAGTATCATTAATTATTTGAAAAAAATAATGCTACAAATTACAGCTTTTTGTTTACTCATAGAATCTCCTATAAATAGGGGTGTCACACGCTATATGCATCATATTCTTCAGTCCAACATCTGCAATTAATAATATTGAGAGTGAGAGAGACAGAAAAATGGGTATTATTGACCATATTTCAGATTTATTCACAGTAACAAGCACGAGAAAGAGCAAAAGAAAACCAATGCAGGTAATACATACTTTGATCCGAATAAATATTGCATGCATATAGTATCATTATTGATAGTTATGAGATACGGATTGAGATACAGGTTGTGAGACGGATATATAAAAGTCGAAGAGTGAGATGCATTAATTCATCATTAAAATATATTTAAAGTATGTGTAGTAAATTATATTATAACATCACATTAATGTATCTTTATCAAATTTTAGAAAAACTTACTTTAACAAACAATAAACATATTTTACGTATGTAACAACCATGCATTAACACGTTTTACAAACTGTTTTACACAAACACTATTTCATAAGAGATTTTATTGTATTATATTATATATATATATATATATATATATATATATATATATATATATATATATATATTTATTTTAATTGATTGTATATATTAACATGCAGACAGTAGAGATCAAGGTGAAAATGGACTGCGATGGATGTGAACGAAAAGTTAGAAATGCTGTTTCCTCCATTAAAGGTGTCTGGCGTCTAGCTATTTATTTATGCAATTTAATTTTCTTTTATTTTTTTTATAATTTAATTAATTGTTATAAGTATTCAACATTAATTAATGATGTCATGCATGTATAAATGATATCTAAGCAGATCAATCTGAATCACAAAAGATGAATTAATCAACCTCAACCAACTATCCTTGTCAATCTATATCAAATATTGAAGTGTACACAGCATAGTATTAATTAATTACAGCCGCAATAAGACTTAATTAATTAAACAATTATTGTAATTTCAAGTAAAACAAGTTATGTTAATTTAGTTAGAGATTGTTATATGATTGTAACTAGTAAGTACGCCCTTTGAATATATAGGTTGAAAAATAATTACTCCATTTCCTAACCCATCAAACCTGACGATGTTATATTTTCGATTTTGAAAATCGATTTTGGTTTTAATAATCCATACATATTTTAGATGAAATTTTAAAAAACATTCATGTAATTAATAATTTATAAATCTTTACTAATACTCAATTCATCAACTTTTGATTTCTTTACAATTAATATTATTTCTCTTTTATTCTTTATCACCTTATATTTTATTTTGTATCAATTAATATTTTCTTACACATATTATCACTCACTTCTTTTACATTAAATAAGCATAAACTTAAATTGACCCTAATTAAAATAACTAAATACGAATATAAATTATCACTTTCCATTATTTTTTAAATCCCCCTTAATTACCTTCAAACAAACATACTTAATGCTACTTTTATTTATGTTTTTTTTAAAAAAAAATTCATTAAAATTCAAGTAGAAAACTCAATGCATTCATCCAATATTAGTTACACATTAGTCTACAGTATCTATCTACTTTATTTCAAAGCATCTTATATATTTATATTTAAAATTTTAGCATAACAATAAAATAATACTCCATGAATATTCATAAATAAATGTACTATGTACAAGGAGAATCATTATCATTAAAATAAAATATTAACGGGAAAAAAAAAGTAAATGAAGTGTGTGGGTTGCATGGTAGGTGCAAGATCAGTGGAAGTGAACAGGAAGCAGAGCCACGTGGCAGTAAGCGGGTACGTAGACCCGAAGAAGGTGCTGAAACGGGTCAAGGAAACCGGAAAGAGAGCGGAGTTCTGGCCGTACGTAGAGCAGAGCCTGACATATTACCCTTATGCCCCTGGAGCCTACGACAAGAAGGCACCTCCTGGGTACGTTCGGGATGTTGCTCAGGCTTATCCAACCCCAAACCAAGAGAAGTATGCCACTTTTTTTAGTGATGACAACGTTAATGCTTGTTCTATTATGTAATCTTTATACTCCTCCGTAACAATTTATTTTTTGTGCGTGTTTAGGAAAATTGTGTGTTTTTATGTATAAAGTAAGAAAAAAAAAAGTTATTTAAATAAAAAAGTTGTGTAAAGTTGTTTGAATATTTAAAAAAATTAGTATTATATTGAGATGTGTAGAAAAAGTACTTCAAATATTATTATAATATATCTTTTATCATTTTTAATATAAGTAAAGAAAATAGTTGAACGGATGAAGTACATTATGATACTATTATATTTAAGCTAGAATTTAAATTAATAATCATATATGATCATGTATCCAGTTTTGTGTATGCATGCTTCATTCTCCTCTAATTCATATACATGAATACTGTATGTACATTTTTTTTTCTAATTCTTTTTGTCTCATAACTTTGCCTTTAAAAAAAATAATAATTAGAAATATTTAGTAAAAATGCAAAATATTATGTGCAATAATCTAGTCTTTAAAATTTCCCACAACTCATCTTTTCATAAAACATATTTAGAAAATATTTTAGAAAATAGATTTTTTTTTTCGTACAAAATAAATACTACATGTAAAATTTCACGTGTCACCACAATTTAAAGATATACTCGCATAAACACAATTGCAATGATCTATGGTTCAAATAGACATGCACCCCGGTTCGGAACCGACGGTTCCGAACCGGAACCGAACCGGGGAATAAGGTGGCCGGTTCGTGAACCGGCGGTTCCGGTTCCGGTTCGGAACCGCCGGTTTTCCGGTTTTTTTTTTTTTTTTATATTTATACATCATATATGTGTTATCAGTTATTACGTGTAATTTATTTATTAAATAAGTGAAACATGTGTAATTGAAAATTGAAATATTGAATTTGAATTAATATAATAATAATATCATTAAAATTGAAAACATGATATTGATGTTGATGTATGCATTATGCAATATTCAATAATGCAAGTAAAAATTTCAAAGTTGATATTAAATTCACAATAATCATACAATATTAATTAATGTGATCACATAAAAATTTAATTATTAAAGTCTAAACCATTACAATTTACAAATGTAGAAGTGTAGAGAACACTACAAGTTTACTTCCATGTCAAGTGTCAACTACTCTATTGTTACACTTCAAAATTTTAAAAAATACAAACTTTATAAGATAAAATACAACAACATAATAGAAGGGGAGGGGGAAAGGACTTGAGCTTAAATTTAGGGTTAAACTTGAAAATTCAAGTTCAACTTAAATTTAAGTTGCCTACGTATCCTCGAAAGGAATCAAAGCCCACGTAGTTCTCTTAACTTACCTCAACCTACCTCTTTGGCTCGGTGGAGGTGAATGGTGATGGTCTTTTTTATTTACTCTACCAATCTAACTCGCTTCCATATTCCGTAATTTCATCATCCGATCGGTCTTCTTCATTTAGATGTTGAATCCGTCTCTCCGCCTTTGACCAATCATCAAGCAAACACAAATTTTGTAAATTTGTCACACTTAAATTGGATCGTGTCGGATCCAAAGAGAGATTACCAAGACTAAATGCTTGTTCGACGGCAACCGTAGAGGCGGGAGATGCAAAAACCTCTTTTGCAATCAATGATAAAATAGGGAATGACTTTGTTCTCCTTGACCACCACTTCAAAATATCAAAACTAGTTCCGCTAGTTTCAAACTCAAAAGTGTTAGTAAAATAAGAATCAAGTTCTTGAAAAGGATTAGATATAACCCGTGCACGTTTTTGAGATCTAGCAACATAAAAATTATAAAATTTTTGAAGAGCATCATATTTCCTAGAATTATCAACACTATCACTACTATCATCACCACTAGATTGATCATCGTTCGTATCATTTTGTTCTTTATACTCCTTAAAAAGATCCTTTAGTAGATTATAAGTACTTGCAACTATGTCTTTAGGATTAGGAGCTTGTTGTCTAGTAGGAGAATCACAATTAGCATACAATGAATCATAGTAAAGCATTAACAATTCTTCTAAACCATCCGTTCTAATACGTGGGTCCAACAATTTAGCAACTAAACACAAGTCCGGGATTTGAAAAAAATATTTTAACCACTTAGATTTCATGGAAAGAATAGCATTTGACAACAACGGGTGTGCTTCATTAGCACTAAAAACCATAGCAATTTTAACACAATTATCAACAACTAAATTTGAAGTAGGATAATAAACACCGGATAGTTCTTCCGTAGCATCATTAAAAATTTGCAAAACATCACATAGAGTGTAACACGTGTCCCATTGATTAGCAAACAAAATTTGACCACCCGCATCTTGTGAGTAAAAAGCACAAATATGATCTTTATAATCAAAAGAGTCATGCAACATTTTATAAGTCGAATTCCAACGAGTTGAAACATCTAAAGGAAATTTTTTTGGGTGAATGTTCACAGATTGACAATATCTTTTCCACCTTTTAGTAACGGAATGGTTTCTCATTATATACCATATAACACTTTTAATAGGTTGAATGTGTGTTTTCAAAGCACTTATATCATCTTGAACACATAAATTCAATATATGACAAATACATCTAACATGAAAAAATCTACCACCAATTGAGGGTTTGCAAATATCAATAAGACTTTCTAAACTAGCCGTATTAGCACTAGCATTATCAAATTTAAAGTTGGATGACACCTGTGTAGGAGTGGGCCTGTCTGGATCATTCAAACACTATTGATGTTGAACAAATTTAATTACCCCCCACAGCCCAAGGCTCATTCGTGCGTGCATCGCAAATCGACAACCGATTTTACCTTTGAGCTTACATTCCACGTTATATCTGGTCAAGCTAGATCTTTCAACAGTGGTCTCAACTCCGTTCCGAAAGTTATACATTCCTACAGCAGTCTGCAACTTATTTTTTGTATCAAATACACTTTTCTGGTGAAGAACGCCAGACGCATCAAAGTCAGAGACAGTCATCTGATCTTCTCTGTCAGCTACAACCGGAATGCCTATGACCGTATCAGGTGCATTAGTTCAAAGTACAAGTTTACTTTAGTTCTCCTCTAAATAAACGTAGTATTCATACCTGGAATCAACCATGGACGGGTGGTGGGCCGAATACTTTGACAATCTTGTGGCTGCATTTCAGGACGGGACAAGTCGCGACTAATCGGTTCAAGAAAGCTAGGGCCGCCTCTCTGACGTATGTAATCACAGACTTCTTCATACAATTGGATTCTTCTATCCTCAGCACCATCATCACTTTCGCTAGAAGACTGATTACAATCATATTGTATGTCTTCTTCGTTATTTTCATGTTCTTCTTCGATAGTCCTATTCACGGGCTCAACATCATCATTATAAGCATGTACATCATCCTCACCCTCACAGCGTTGTCATCAGCTTCAGCATCTACAAATTCCCTAAAACCAAACCGCTGCATCTCTGAGGCCGGACTGTACGACACATTCAAATCAAAATCAGGCCTAGCACTAGACTGTGCCCTCAAACATGGATCATTGCTCGGACCACCACTTCAGTCATTATAACCCAACCCTAACTCAAAACTATGCCCTGAACCTTGTGCAGGAGGTTCAACGAATGCATGGCCAGCGACAGGAACGAGTGTCACATACACCATTCATACATCAACACATTTGAAAACTTCTGCCACACGAGCATCATTCTTTATCTTATATTTAGACATACGACCATTGTACTCGACGAGAGAATGAACTTCATAACCCCAATTATCCAAATCAGCTTGTATTATGTTATGAATTTCTAATAGCAAACTAGTATAGTACAGATTGTCATCCTGCAAGTATAACCAGTGAACCTGTCCACCTTTGTATAGTAACTCATCACAATATCCACCCAACACATCCCAACTTGTTTGTAGCTCATCTGCATATTTATTTAGGAAAATATAAATGACGACATCATAATTAGTTACAAGTATTCTATTCGGCCAACAATGTACTCTATTCGGCCAACACATTATTTTATTCGGCCCTACACTGTTTCACTATTCGGCCTACCTTCAGATGCCTTTCAAATTCTGTATGTTTTTTTTCTATTCAGCCTACGTCTCTCTTATTCGGCCTTTAAGGTTGTTCTATTCGGCCAACCAAAATTCTTCTATTCGGCCTACATATTTTTTTAAAAATAAAAATTAAATGTGAAAATTTAAGTTCTTCTATTCGGCCTGCGTTTCTTGTATTCGGCCCATAAGATTGTTCTATTCGGCCTACAACACTTGTTCTATTCGGCCTACTTATTTTTTTATCGTATGTTATATTTTTTGGAACTTTTCGGCCAACGTTTCTTCTATTCGTCCTTCATAGTTGTTCTATTCGGCCTACAAATCCTGTTCTATTTGGCCTACGAGTTGCTAATTTAAAAAAATAAAATTTAATGTTGATACATTTTACAATTCACATACACTATTCGGCATATTATTATTTCTATTATAAAATATTGAAATACATAAAATACACTCATACGACATGTAAAGATGATCAAATTAATGCTTTCATAGCTGTTAAAACAAGTTTACAACATACCTTGTATACTGCTCCCCAAATTCTCACGCCTCTAAAAATCTAGTTAAAATAGTTGCTCCTCAAATGCTCAACACTAAAGAAAAAACTAGAACAATGAAAATGAATGTATGTGTATGATGTAGCACCATGGTTGGACCGCTATTTTATAATACTTCATTTTTTGTAAGCATATGAGGGCCCCACATATCTACATAGTTGTACTTTAACATCTCTTTCAGAAATAGGAAGAAGATTCTTCTAGTATACTTTTGGTCATAAAAGTGAAAAATATGATTCCTCAAACTTGAGGGGCCCACATGCCTACATAATAGTACTTTGATACTTTTTCAGAAATAATAAGAATCAGATTCCCCTAGTATACTTTTCGCACTTTTGGTCATAAAAGCGAGGAATTTGATTCCTCAAACCGGTAAAAAGATGGGCCCCACAAAAATATTTTGGTCTATTCCATAAAAAATGACTAGAATAAATTGTATATAGCATAATTGACCACTTAAAATTACTTTTATAATAGTGATTACTTTTTGTCATTTTTATAAAACGAAAATAAGTGTGAGTGTTAGTACTTAATTAATATCCTGCGATTTACCTCCTCCACCAATCCCCAAGGCAGGGGCGATGGGCCCCTAATGGTGGGGTACACCATTTTTTTTTTTATAGTAAGCCGAAAAAATGGTACGTGGGTTTGTGCAGAAATGTGGCAGTGAAGGCAATGATGGCATGGGTTGAATATAACATATAATAAAGTGATCTAGGAATTTGGACAAACAGTCTACAAGTAATCATACTCTTAACACTCCACACCAACCCATTTATTTATTAAAAATTAGCAAATGTCAAAATAATTAATTTCTATCTCTCTCATAATTAATTTGGGGTTAAAACTAAAACCCAGTTCATCCCACTTTTTCATTCATTGACTAAGAAAGATACGAAAAATGATAAATCCCAAGCTACACTGGGTACGAATTGCCATTTGAGGAGGGGCCTTGGGAGATAAAGAAGGAGAAATGGTCTTGAATCTTGATCAACGATGTAAGCTGGGTTGTGGGTGAGGGTGGGAATGGAAGCTTTCTTCTCATGAGGAACTCCCATTGATTTTTGGGTGGTTTCAGAGAGGTGGTGCGAGGAGCCCATCTCTTGCAACAAGGGTTTGATGTATTCTTGGGATGTTGAATCCAAACAGTAAGAGACAAATTTGATGTGGTAGACAACAGGGTGTGACCCACTACAATGGTGGTTATATTGGTGGCCGGCTAGTGCGACAGAACATGGCTTTTGCGCCTGTGGGTTTGAGAAGGTTGGATCTGGTAGCGCTAGCTCTTCCAAGTCGCTACTGTGGTCAACTTTAGATGGATCTATTGTTTTGAAATTTTGATGCAATCCATATGTTTTGCTTTCTTATCATATTGATAATACATTATTTCTCTGCAATTACGTCAACCTTAGTTTCTCTTTCATGAATCATCCAAAGCCAAATTAAGTCGGGGGAGACAACTGCATCGGTGTAATGGTTAGGAATTATGGATGAGTTTACTTTTTACGTAAGAATATTATTATTTATTATTATTTTATGTAAAATGAGTAAGTGTATTAGAGAAATGTGATGAATAGTGATAATCATTTTTACTAAAAGAGAAAAATGTTGCAATTTGGATGAGACGTTCAATATAGTAAAATATTGCTATTTGGGTGGAAAGGAGGAGTATGTGAGAGAGATACTTAATTAAGTACATTTTCTATTTATGAAAGTGTGAAGTTGAAATTGGGACGGACCTAAACGAAAAGTGTGAAGTTGATAATATCATTATAAAATATTATTATTTTATTTCTAATGTAAAAAGAAAATATAACTTTCAAGGAGATGAATGAAACTTCAAATTGTGTTTGAATGATATAAAGAAGAGATGATAAAATTATACAACTCCCTAAGATTAAATGACCACTTTTGGTTGAAATAAATGTTAATTAAGGAGTCAAAGATTAATTATCATAAATTCCAAAGAGGTGTAGCTTTGTTGGAGACCATAATTGACACAGGTTGCAAAAACTAGATCCACAACTCCCACAAGACCCATTCAATAATGCAGCAATTATATGGGTGTAACTACAAAATCCAACTTTTATTCCTTACCATCATTTCTTTAACATTCTTATCTTCACTTAACTTTTTATCAACCACTAATTACACCTTTTCTTGTGTCTTTTTCCACTTCCTCGGTCGTACTTAGATACTCCATGAATCTCACTCAATATAATTAGCTATAAATTATACTCCATACTCAATCAAAACATACTCAATTATTATTTTTTCATTATTTGGAAATTTTTGGGCATCTATGTATGATTAATCATATAAATTACCCTTTACATTTTATTTTCATTCATTATTTTAATTTTTAAATATGTGATTACATTACTCTTTATTTAATACTCCTACAACTTATATACTGTCACCCAAAATATTAATAATAATTAATAAAAATTCAAAATTGTCACAAAAATTATAACGAGAGAAGACATTATTTTAAATTTTGTCTTAATAAACGTTCTCAGAAAAATGGATGTTGAATCACATCATTTCAAATTCAGACTACCCAATTATCTGCCTTTTACCCTGCTTATATACATCTATACAACTATCCCCTAAAAAGAAGGTGTTTTCTAAATTACTTTTTCACATATCTGCATACTACTTATCTGGTTTTCACTTCCTTGGTCAGTACTATTTCTCTCTCTTCATCTGCCTTCTCTGCATATCTCAAGTGGAAATATATTACAACTGAGCTTGGTTGATGTGGAGTGGAGGTTCGAATCCTGCCTTTGACATGGATTTGGCCCCTTGCAAGCACAAATTTAACAGTTAGTCCTCTCTATAAGCCACTTGAGACACATCCTGCGATTTACCTCCTCCACCAATCCGAAGGCGAAGGCGATAGGGGCCCTAATGTGGGGTATACCATTCTTTTTACTTGCTTTATGAGTTTAGTAGAACCCCTTTTCACCCTACCCAACCCCCCATGTGATTAACTACTGCAAGAAAGATTCACTAGAATCTGTACTAGTGAGTGTGGTTACAATTTTTCTTGTATGATTTTGTAGATCTTTTCTTACAGTTTCAATACTTAAAGATGACTAAAGATGAAGACTGTGAGCTTCTCAAGATCCAGGTTTTTAGTTTTTTTACATCATTTTTTCATCTTTTGAAAGCTAGTTTCTTTGGATTGAGTATACTGTGAAAAATGGTCATGTGGGCTCGTCATTTTTGTTTTTTCAAGTTTCTTTTACCATTTGTTTATTGCTGCAGAGCTGTGTTCTCAGAGTGAACATACATTGTGATGGTTGTAAGCACAAAGTGAAGAAAATACTACAAAGAATTGAAGGTCTTTCATTACTCACATTTTCTCCCTCATGTTGTAACAATTTTCACTAATTTGTAAACCCCCCCACCACCCCCTTTCTCTGTCTCAAACAAACAGGGGTTTACCAAGTGAACATAGATGCAGAGCAACAGAAAGTGACTGTTTCAGGGATTGTGGATTCCAACAGTCTGATCAAGAAACTAGGCAGGTGTGGTAAACATGCTGAACTATGGTTCCAAAAGACCAACCACAGTCAGAAACAGAAGCCCAAAGATAACAACAACAAGAACAACCACCACAAGATCAAGAATCTTGAATCCCTGAAGAATAACCACAACTACTCTTTTCTTACATCCGAAGAAGATCAATGTCTGGAGTCATCAGAAGACTATGGAGACCTTGATGACGTGGACAACATGCACCTCATCAGGGCCATGCTCCAACAACAAGCTAACAGCGTCAATGGCGGCACCAAGAGAGGAACAGGGGCCCAGATTAATCTGGGCGGGTTCGACCCGAAATCTCTGGCGGGAATGAAGATGAACGGTGTCAGCAGTTCCGGCGACGGAAGGAGGGTGGTCGGAAACCACGACATCAGTACGATGATGAATCTCGCCGGCTTTCACGGCAGTGGAGTTAACGGCAACGGCAACGGCAACGTTAATGTTCTGGGAGGGAATGGGCTGACGGGGGGGCATAATCACGTCAACGGCGGCGGCGGGTATCACCATCAGCAGCAGATGAACAATCCGGCGGCGGCGGTGGTGATGATGAACAGACAACCTCAGATGATGTACAACAGATCTCCGTACGTGCCTCCGACGACTGGCTATTACTACGGTTACGGTCCGGTTCCGGTCCCTGCGGTTCCGTACGGTGACTACGGTTGTCGTGGTGATATTCCTGCTGCTCACTTTTTCAGCGATGAGAACACCAGTAGCTGTTCACTCATGTAGTCTTCTTCTTCAATTAATTAATGTCAAGATTAAGATTATCGACGTATTTTGTCTGTAAATTTTTAGTTTAATATTACTCCATTATAACTAGTTTTATATGGTTTGATTTGTGATGTTAATTAGATGGGAGACTAAGGTGTGAGTGTGTGACAAACTTTGTTATAATTATGGATTTGTAGTAGTACTTATTTATTATTACATGTGCAATATTGGGTTGGTGGAGCACGGGCGGAGCACGTGGTCAGCTTCAAGACTTGAACAATCTCATCCTTGGTTTTATTGTCGCACTTTTTGTTAGACCACGTTTACTGCGAGTTCAGTACACTTTCGAAATTTATTAATGTACTTCTTTTAGTAGTTTGAAGACTATTCAAAAAACTAATTTTAAAAAATAAAATTATTTATTTATTTATTTATTTTTTTTACTTATATGCTCGTGTGCTTTATTCTCTTAATCTTCTACTATATGAAAAATATTATTCTATACTCTACCAATCCCAACAAACTTTTCTATCTGCATCCTACAAAAATGTTGAGTTTCAAAGCAAATAGACTTTTAATATATATTTAAAATCTCAGGTTTAACACACCTAACTTATTATATTATTAATTTATTGTTTAAAAATACTACTTTATTTTCAAAATTCAATAAAATAATTTTATTTTTTTTGTTAAATTCCGTGTTTATAATAATAAAAGTAAAGAGCTAAATGTGACTGGGAGTATTCATTTTCCAAAACAAGAATTGAAATTAATATTTTTTTATAATAAATTATTTTTCAAAAAAGTTACATTGAGCATTTAAATTTTAAAAGGTAACACCATGAAACAAAGGTTACATTGAGCATTTTAAAAAGCAACCAAAGAATATTAATATTTAAATAGAAAATACAAAAATAAAAAAAAATCTTCACCTGCATGGAAGCACGTCTCAAAAGTGAAATATTCGCAAAACGTAATCACATGAACTCTACTCTTAAATCAAACTACAATACTCGAAGTCAGTCCAGTTTATTTGGGCCTCACCATTTGGATTGTGTAAGGCCCAATATGTTCTCAAAGCAGGATTGAAATTGGGCCTTAAATTTAAGGCCCATGAACTCTTTTTAGCTATATTGTTGGTCTTTCCGTCTTTTGCACGTAGATTAAGGAGTATTATTATTTTATGTGTAGTTGTATTAGTAGTGAGTGGTGGACCATATGTGTGTCCTTTTTACTAAAAGAGGAAAATGATGACATTTGAATGAGACGCCCAATATAGTAAAATGATGATCTTTCGGTGGGACGGAGGGAATAGTTGTCATATACTCCTTCCGTCCCATAATAATTGTCTTACTTTCCGTTTTCGTCCGTCCCACAATAACTGTCACACCCCAAAAATGGAAATTTCACATTAACCAACAACCTCAAAAGTTATCTTAATTTCAAAAATACCACTCCCACATAACACACATAACATACTTTATAATTTATTTTTTACTTAAAAATACCACAATACCCCTAAAAAGTCAATAAAGTTGATCAAAAAGTAACTTTTCTTAAACTATGTGTTTACAGTAACTACGAAAACAATTATAGGACGAAGGAACTATATAAAATATACTTATTAATAGTTAAAGTATATTTATAGTGAATTATATTATAATACTTTAAAAATATATAAGAGTGTACTTTAATTCATTATTATAAATACTTTGAAAAAACATACTTTAATTATAAATTAACATACTATACTTGTCTCAAAAGAGATTTTGTAGAGATAATATCATTGAATATGAATATAAATTTACTATATTTATATTATCATCTCCATCCTACCTAAAATAACTCAAATAAAATGAACCCCAATATAATTATTTTTAGGAATAAGGTTTCGAGATTTTCAATCAGCTTAAATTATTAGCTTTATATTCTTCAAATTTTTAAATTGATAAAAACATCATTAAAAGCCCCAAATTGATAATTAACAAAATTTTCAAGTTTTAAATAAAATAAAAAAAAAACGAGATTCAATCAACTTAAAATAATAATAATAATAATAATAATAATAATAAAACACCTACATTGTATAAATGTATGATGAGGTTAAATGGAATTTATCAACCAAGTGGGCTAGCCCACTTGGCCACCGGGCTCCTCACACAAGTGAGTGACCCGTGTTCGATTCCCATTAAGAACGAATAGGAGGGGGAGTTATAAGGAGACTTGAGAGAATATGAAGGGAATTATAAGGAGGCTTGAGAGAAAATAAGATGACAATATTATATATTTATATATAAACTTGAAAATCAAGTATGGATAGAAAATCAAACTCATGATCTTTACGTAGTAAAATTGTAAGAAGAAATAGTCCAAGAATGAATTAAAATAAAATAAAAGAGTTATAAGGAGACTTGAGAGGAGGAGGCTAGAGAGAAAATAAGATGACAATATTATATATTTATATATAAACTTGAAAATCAAGTATGGATAGAAAAAAAGGAGAAAGAATGGGTATCCGAGGAAGTTTGTTAAGAAATTCAGATGTGGGCCACCAACACATGTGCAACACTCTAATCATCACGCATTTCTCAATTTGGTGTCACAACTTTTTTCACATTATTCATTTCTCTATTTACATACTACATTACTCATCCATACTACTATAACATTTTCCATAGAACAGAAAAAATGTTTTTTAAACTTTTAATTATCTTTTAGAGAAAATTTATATTTTTAAATAATACTTTATCAAAATTTAAAGTAAACAATATTGTGAGAAATATCTAATGTTACTCTTTACTTTAAAGTGTTGAGTGAACTTTTTTTCTTATAAGGAGAGATTGTTTGTTATAGAAGAAGTAATATTATCTCTTTTATATAAAAAGTAACTATCTAAGTGGGAAAATAACTTTTCATTAAATTTCATAGAAATCTCCTCTATTTAAAAAGGTGTAATTTCATGTATATACTTCTTCCATTTCAAAAAAAAAGTTTTCACTTTCGATTGACTACAGAAATTAAAAAAAGTGTAAATTTTGAGAGTATTATGGTATTCTTTGTACTAAATAAATAATAAAATATATTAAATATGTCATATATAAGTGTTTTTTATTTTATTTTAAATAACGCATATAAAAAAAAGATTGTTGTTTTAATTTCTTTTGGAGGGTGAAAACTTTCGTGTACAAACCTAAATGAAAATGATGATTTTTTATTTTTTATTTTTGGAGGAGGGAGTATTATTTTCAATAAACCATTTTGCAAGCTAAATGAATATGGAATCCATCCAATGGAATTGACTTTGTGGAGAACAGAAAGATTCAACTAATTATTGGGTGTTTGATTTATTAAATTTATATATATTTTTTAAAAGGAGAAGCAATAATTGGAGATGGAAAATAAAATAAAATAAAATAGAAAGGGTAACGTTAGTAGGAAGACATTGTATGCCAATTCAAATATTCTTGTTCCAACTGTTATATTTTGTTTGTTATCAATCTTCCTTATTCGCTTTCTCCAATCATGCCTTTTCTCTCTCTCATTCACAATCTCTCCATTTTAATTTCCACCATAATTTAATTTGCTTTATTTTTGTTATTTCATCCAATTTACTTTTTCCTTGTCTGCACAAAAATAGATGTGCTTCTACTATGAGATACATTCTTGGACAAAATGTAGATGAGACGTGTAGATATAAAACATTACTCCATTCATTCATTAAAATAGATAATAAATAAATAAAAACACTTAATCATTTCATGTAAATTTGCACGTTTCATTAATAATAAAAACACTATACTATATCTTATTTACTTTTTACACTTTATTTATTAATCACAACAACTTTATTTATTTTGTTACTTCCTCCGTTCCATTTCAATGTTTGCGATTCTATTTTGCGCGTCTCATTTCAATGTTTACGTTTTCCTTTTTGGAATATGAGATCCACCTAAAACAATTAATATATCATCCAACACTAATACACCTACCCACTTTACATTAAATATTATATTTTTCCACTCACTATCTATTAAAATATTATACTTCTTAATCAACGTACAAAAAATAAATGTAAACATTGGAACGGGAGGGAGCGAGTATATTTTATTGATCATTCTCAAAATTTTGATATATCTTTTCTGTTTTATTACTAACTTACTTGTAATTTTTATTAAACTACATGCTACATGCAAATCAACCATTCTTAATTTGCATGCCAATAAAATGGACATAAATATCCGGAATGAAGGTTGTATGGCGATGTTAATATTTTAATTGAATATTAGTAGTATTTCTTTGGTCACATGAAAAATTTTACACTTTTTATTTTTATATTCCACTATTTTTAAAAAAAAATCATTCTAATTAGTATATATCCTTTGAATACAATGTACATAAAATTCTAAAAGTAACATCACCACCTAACCTCTCTTAATATACTTTATGTATTTTCTAAAAAACTTAAATTATCATTATTCACAAAACAAAATTTCTCAAACTCCATCACTAATCACTATCATTCAAATGCAAAAAAAAAGAGAGTATTTTTCTTATTAAAAACATGAATGTTAGCCTATTTCTTTTTAATGAAAAAATTAAACGAGATGAATATGATTTTTTCTTTTGATTAGATATAGAATTAATACTTTTATATGCATTTATCAGTGGGTTTATAGAATCAGTTACATACATCTGGACTAATATTATATACGTATAACTGGTATGAGTACAGTACAAATTTAATTGAAAAGCTCTCAACGAATTTGTAGTACTAAGAACGAGAATAAGAAAGTTGACATTGTGTGCTTTCTGGTCTGATTAAACTGGGCTGACACGTTTAACCTCTCTAAGTTAAGTATATATAAGATGAGTAAATTCATTATTAAAGTATGTTTATTATATGAATAAAGTATATTGCTAATAAATTATATTGTAACATCATAATATGTATCATTTATTATGAAGTATTTTTTAAAAAACATATTTTAACTACCAATAAACATACTTTAACTATATAAAAGAATCGTATTAAAGTATTTTAAAACGTGGTAGGTCTGAATCTTATGTGGCACTTACGTGTGACATTTTTTTTGTTACTTTATTGCATGAGTGACGAGAGATGAGAAAACTATAACCTAAGTTAATAAATAGTTCTACCGTAAAAGATTAAATTTATCTACCCTGCCAAGTTTCATTTCATTAAAAAAAATTACAAGAGATGTCATATAAGTGTCTCATTCAATCCGTCTAGTGGTATGTCTCATTTGAGATTTTTTATTTAATACTAATAATAAATAGTTAGTATATAATTATTTATTTATTTACTTAAAAAAAAAAAGATTGACAACTGTATAATAAACCTCAAAGCTCATAGTCCCGACATTTCGTTGTCCCCCATAACTACAATGTTGTGCGTTGTGGTGGTAAGCTAAGGTAAGGTGAGGTGAGAGAACCACTTTCAGATTCCCTCTCTCCCCACTTTCTCGAATGGCCGGTGGAGATACTGCCGGCGACGCCGCTGCGCCACTCTCTTTAATCCGCGACGTCGCCCGGATTTCCACCTCTGGATACTCCGGCCTTTTCAAGAAAGACTGTGCCGACTTGGCCCGCAGGGTTTCACTCTTGGCTCATTTGCTTGAAGAAATCAGGGATTCCAACAAAATCCTGCTAAACCCTCAATTGGGCTCTTCTTCTTGCAATTCTTTCCTTTCTGATCTCTCTATCGCTCTTCGGCCTGCAAAAAGGCTCCTTGTTGCCGCTAACAACTTCGATTCTAAGATTTCTTCTGTAAGTTTTTTATCATATGTTTTTTCTAACATTCTTTAATTTGATTATTCTTTCTTGAATTGATTTTTGGGTTTCATTTTCTCACTTTAACTGCATTTGGGTGAAATGAATTTTAAAAGTTTTTTTTAGCATTCTGATTGTGGATGAATTTGCTTAATTTGATTATTGATTCCCGAATTGATTTGTGGGTTTCATTTTTGTAGTTTAACTGCATTTTTCTGAGATGAATTTGAAAAGGGTATATATATATTTAACATTTTTATTGGATGAATGGGAATGAGCTGTGAATTGTATAAAGTTGACTTTGAGATCATGGTCCCTAAATTGTGGCTTCGTGATGTAGTATTGTTTCTCCATCTGATCTGAATTATTAATGCAGCTGATAGTTCAATTAGTAGATAACATGTGAAGTGTATCAATGGGTACTGCTTTTCTGGTTCATATATTCTGATATTTTGACATAAGTATGAAACTTTGTCGTGTGGCTTATTGATTTGAGATCTCTCTGTCTTAGTGCATTAGTGTGTTTGTGTTATGGGATATGTGGTGGATTTATAGTTGTAGTGTTGTTGCAATTGGAAGATCCCCCAATCCCTCTCTTGGCTTTCCAGGGGAGTTTTAGGGGAAAGTGAAACGCTACGCCATCTTTCTTTCTGTGCATTACTATTACGATTGCATAAGATGATCTGATTAGTTTCTAAGTGTTGCCTGAGGTGAGCATATAGACATATGTTTTCGAGGATGCCTTGACTTTATTTGTTATAATAGGTTATATATGATCTATCTGTTCTGAATGATTTGATATCATTAGATTTTTGCCAATACGGATCGTATATAATGAAGTTAATGTTGATGCATCAGGCTGCTTATCTTAGTATCCTTGACTGCATGTGTTCTTGAAAACTATTCACACAAATTTTTTTGCTCCTGCTGTAACTTTCCTGAGAGTAACTATTTGGGTACTTGAGGCGTTTAAACAGTATTATTTCCAGTGAACTTTAGGGTAGATCTGTTGATAAGTAGTTGGCAACAGTATTGTATTCATAAAATTCTGACTGCATTTTTTAATAGCTGATAGTTTTTTTCTTTTCTTTATTGACTCCATGATAAGCCTTGGACCTCAAGGTGTATTTTGAACAAGATTTCTGTTATGAATTATGTCATTCAATTTCATCTGGATCTTAATGTTTTGGATTCTGATTGTATTAATCTGTCCTCCTCTGATAAAGCTTGCCTTTATTTATTCAAGGATGGGGCAGTAAAGAAGTTGTCCTTTCAATTTCAATGTGTGACATGGAAATTGGAGAAAGCATTGACCAACATAGCTTATGATGATTTTGATATCTCAGAAGAGGTGCAAGAACAGGTGTGTATTGATCATCTCTTCATATTTCTCTCCGTAGCGGTTTATTATCTGACATAGTCCTTTGTCCCAGGTTGAATTAGTCAGGGCACAGTTGAAACGGGCCTGTGAAAGATATGGTGAGACTCTGAATTCAACCGTACTATACAGGGAGCTTTCTCAGCCGCTGGATAAAGAAATTGATCCATTTCGACCAAGCAACAGGTCGATTGGAAGTCTGCATGTGGAGAATACTGGGATTATCGATCATGAAGTCGGCCAAAAAGTAGGAGGCCTCTTAGAAAGCATTGGTTCTGATCAGCAGCGTGCTACAGAAGATGATACACAGAACTTAGAAAGCTTGAGAAATCCGCCCACGACGTTTGAGACTAGCGCCCCTAAAGATTCAACCTGCAAAAGTCAAGGGGAGAACAAAAAGCTAGATTCTCCCATAATTCCAGAAGACTTCCTCTGTCCTATATCCCTTGAACTCATGAGGGATCCGGTGATTGTATCCACCGGGCAGGTAAAACTCGCCTTCCATTTGCATTACACTTATTAATATTTGGGTTAAAATTTGGATGATAATATGCTTAGGATTGTCGTCTTGTTATTTAGCCGAATTATTTATATTTCAGACCTATGAGAGATCTTACATACAAAGATGGATAGACTGTGGCAACATGACGTGTCCAAAAACTCAGCAGAAGCTCCGGCATCAAACTCTTACTCCAAATTATGTTTTGAGAAGTCTAATATCGCAGTGGTGTGTGAAACATAATGTGGAGCTGACAGCTGCTTTGATGAATGGCAGAATTAAAAAGAGTGATGGATCATTTCGTGATGTCACTGGGGACATAGCAGCCATTGAAGCTCTTGTTCGTAAGCTCTCTAGCAGGTCTATTGATGAACGCAGGGTTGCGGTGTCTGAAGTCCGGTCATTGTCCAAGAGAAGTACAGACAATAGAATCTTACTTGCTGAAGCAGGAGCTATCCCTATCCTAGTCAATCTATTGACATCTGAGGATGGTCAAATTCAAGACAATGCTGTGACTTCGATTCTGAACCTCTCTATCTTTGAAAATAACAAAGGACTGATAATGCTTGCGAATGCGATTCCATCTGTCGTCCAGGTCCTCAGGGCTGGAAGCATGGAAGCTAAAGAAAATGCAGCTGCTACCCTCTTTAGCTTGTCCCTTGCAGACGAAAACAAGATACTAATCGGTGCTTCTGGAGCAATACCAGCTTTAGTAGACTTACTACAGAACGGAAGCTCCCGAGGGAAGAAAGATGCTGCAACTGCGTTATTCAACTTGTGTATATATCACGGAAACAAGGGCCGGGCAGTTAGGGCTGGGATAATCACTGCACTATTAAAGATGCTCACCGATTCCAGCGGTTGTATGGTTGATGAAGCTCTGACGATTCTCTCTGTTCTTGCCGGCCACCAAGAAGCAAAGGCAGCCATCGTGAAAGCTAGCACGATACCCGTGTTGATCGACCTACTGAGAACAGGTTTACCTCGTAACAAGGAGAATGCATCGGCTATTCTACTGTCGTTGTGCAAACGAGACAACGAGAACCTTGCTTGCGTGAGCAGACTCGGGGCGGTGATACCTCTGTCGGAGCTCGCGAAAAGCGGGACGGAGAGAGCGAAGCGGAAGGCTAACTCGTTGCTGGAGAACCTTCGCAAATTGCAACAGAACTAACAGGTTGGGAACTCATAATTTTTGTTTGTTCCATGGGTTATCTATCATCTGACAGCTGATATTACACGAGTTTTAGGATGTGGTTAAAAGGAGGGTGTCAAGATAATTCAACATGCTCTTCCATTTTATTTATTTACTTCATTCTTGAAATGTTTGTTTGATATCTGTTTATGATCATGTAATTTATGACTAAAAATGAATGATTGTTTCTTTGATGCTTGCTGGATAAACACTACATCTTTGTCCAATGAGATGATGAGATGTAATAATATTTGGTTTTCAATATGGTCCTAAGTTTTTCTATTTTCTTACCTTTTGCTACACCCTCTCTATTTCATGTTTTTACCTACAATTTCTTTTGTTCTAAAATATATGGAAATTAGCCTTTTGAACTTTTTTCCCCACAAAATAAAATTAATCATTCGTATACTTTAATGTTATGTCTTTTCTAAAGAAAATTTGAACTCTTCTAGAAATGAAAAGTGAAGTTAGGAAACTTTTTGAATCCTTACTAGGTCCAACTCTCAAAATGGGCACTTTTGATTTACTTCTTTCACTGTTAATTTATTAATCATTCAATAACATTTGAGCTATATTTGTTTTCGGGTTTTAAACACATGTTTTGATTTTTAAAACCTAAATTCAGATTTTAAAAACCACTCATACCCTACTCTACCCAAAGCAAATATAGAATAAACTATTCATGAATTTCAAACCACAAATAACTTCAAATCAAACATCACCTTGTGTTTTGAATTTTTCAAAGTGGGTTTAATATTATAGCTAAATTTAAATAATAATGAAAAAAAATTGATTGCATGAAATGGTACTACTATATTTTTATATGTGGAGTACTATTATTTTTTAAAAAAGAGATATTTACAAAATCAATCAAAGTAACACCCGTTTATTTATGTGACTTTTAAAATCATAATACTTTGTATAAATAATGAGATAAGATATTGCTTTCTATCCACAGTGGTAATAATGTAAACATAGTTTTAACTTTTAAATGAAAACATTAGATTCCTCCCAAATTGAGTATGTAAAAGACGAGATAGATCATATAAAAACTCAATATAAAATGAAATAATTGATGGAAAAATACGAAATAAATATTCATATTAAATCTTCAAGACGAAGTCATTACTTGTGAGGTTGGAAAACAGCACATGCAATATCCCTTATTCACTCCATAATTCAAAGTATTAGTTGCAAATGCATTCAGAAAGGTTTTTTTTTTCATTGTTGTTTATACTCTTCCATATGAGATATGACATAGTATCCCGGAGTAGTAATTACTAATAGATATACTGGTAACCATAATTGAGATATATTAATTTAAAAAAATTACTCTCACATACAAAATATTAAAATAAAATATTAAATATAATTTTAATTTATTATAATTCCTACACTTTTAAACAACAAACCCTAAACTCCCTACCCATCCACTACCATTGCCGGCCACCGCCGCCGCGCCGTCGTTGGTCACCGCCCACTGCTGCTGCCGGGACGGTCGCCGCGCCGTTGCCGGACCGCTGCCGCCGGTCACTGGATGCTGCCCGTCGCTGCCGGACACCGCCCACTGCACATAAGTTTTACTGCACACGAACTTTTATGCTGCACACAAACATTTATATTCAGCACATTGTAAAGGTAATATTGAAATATCATTATATATTTATGTAGTTTGTAGTAATATTTTTGTATGTTTGTATCTCATAATAATAAAGAAGTTTTTAATGTACCTTATAGTAAGTACCCCTATTATTTTTTCTGTATAAATATATTGTTACAAAGTCTTGTGTGCGTTGCCCAAATTTGATTTTATACTTCTTAGTATCGAACATTATATCCTTTAATATAAAAATTTATACTCTTGATTTTTTTTAAAAAAAAATATTAATTTTTAGTTAAATAAAAAAATATTCTTAATATTTTAACTAATTTTTGCAATTAAAAAAAAAACTTTATATACATTTTAGAACAAAATAGTATCATATATTTCAACACTTAGTATACTAGATGAACATGAGATCAAATCTAAAGTAAATAGTTTTATAATATGACAAATTATAATTCTTTCAAATGATTAATGTTTTAAAGGGTAAAGCTTGACATTCTAAAATATATTCCACCTAGAGCCAATTGCATAGAAGTATTTCTTTTATTATTTCTTCTTTTTCAAGCAATGAATGCATGCATCAAGGCTAATTTGGAGATATGATCATAAAGTAAATATGTTAGACGGGGAGTAACTGGTAGTATTAAATATTAATAACAGATTATATACATAAAAAAATCATGTGTTCTTAATTATGATTATCTTAGAGATCTTATGCATGCATAAAATACAGTAAACATGTCAAATTTTTTGGTACGAAAGGAGTGTGTTCGATATTTAATTATGATTATCTCAAAGATCCTAAACATGCATAACATTCAGTAAATATATCAATTTTTTTGAAAAGTTTTTAAGGTTAACTAGCAAGAAAAATTATCTAAATATTACTCCCTCCGTCCCGATCAAAATGTGTCATTTGATTTTTGCACGAAGATTAAGGAGTAATATTATTTTATATAAAGTGAGTAAGTGTATTAAAGAGATATGATGAGTAGTGTTGGGTCATTAATGGGTCATTTTTACTAAAAAAAGAAAATGGTGCAATTTGATTATTAATTTTACCACATTCACACGTGTCTCATTCTTCTTTAACAAACAACCATCCTAAATTCCCCACTTATAAAACTGGAAAAATCACTGTAAAAAAAAAGTAACACTTCTTAAATATCTTTAGAGAGAATCTCTTGTAAGACGGATTGACCAATCACTAAAGTATGATTATTATATAGATAAAGTATGCTTGTTTGTGACTATAGTATGTTAAAATAAATTATATTATAACATACTAAAATCATACTTTAATGCATAATTCAACATACTTTAAAAATTATACTTTAACAACTATTGAACATACTTTATCTATACAATAAACATATTTTAGTGATGGGTCGATCCGTTTCACAAATAATCCGTTTCACAAGAAACTTTGTCATATCTTTATAATTAATTTGTACTAATAAAAAATAGTTAGTCATGTGTACAAATAATATGAATACACCCATACAACTATATCGGGGATACATATGTGTGAAATAAAAGTAAATTTTATATTAAACTTATATATATTAAAAAATAAAAAATTGGTAGTATCTACACCCAAAACAGATAAACTTCGTGCAAATCCATCTTAATTTGTCCGGAGTAACGTCATTTGTAATTAAAAAAAAATGTGTCTTCACTAATTAAACTACCACACTCTGTCTCATGTTTAAGTGAATTTAAATCGGATTAAGTAGAAATATAATAATCATATAAACCAACTAGTCTATCTTAATCTAATTTTCAATAATTATTTATACCATTTTTCTCACTTTACTATACTAGAGCTAGCAAATAAACAAAATTTTATCACTTGTGTATAATCAAATAATTAATTTATTTTCTGAAAAAAAAAATCAAATCAATGCTTCTCTGGCCCGCTCAAATTAAAATTAAAATAATACTCCATTAAAAAACAAAAACAAATAGTAGAAGGCACCTCTGCCCATTTAACGTTGCCATATTAATTAGTCCACCTCTCAACATTTTCAAGCCAACAATGGGCAACACTTTGGGGGGAAAAAGAAGCGCAAAGGTGATGAAGATCAATGGTGATACTTTCAAGTTGAAGACTCCGGTTCGGGTCGGGTTGGTCCTCGCCAAACACCCGGGTCATGTACTATTGGACTCACAGACGGTGATGCATTACGGCGTCCGAGCCAAGCCGTTGGAGCCGCACCAGGAGCTGAAACCGAGTCGCCTCTATTTCCTCGTTCAACTGCCGAAGGTTCCAGAAGATCATAGAGCTGTGAGGAGGGTACAATCGGGAATTCACATGAGCGCCAAGGATCGACTCGAGAGCTTGATGCTGGCGCGGAGATCGGCGTCCGATTTATGCATCAGGAAGCCGGTGAGGGTTGAGGTGGAGGAGGAGAAAATGGGGATGGTGGAGAACGGCGGCGGTGCCGGGGTGAGGGTTAAGATGAGACTGCCGAAAGCGGAGGTGGAGAGGCTGATTGCGGAGAGTAGGGACGGTGC
This sequence comes from Pogostemon cablin, assembly GCA_023678885.1. NCBI lineage: Eukaryota > Viridiplantae > Streptophyta > Magnoliopsida > Lamiales > Lamiaceae > Pogostemon > Pogostemon cablin. The sequence goes on along the minus strand of CM043004.1, from coordinate 26,648,031 downwards.
TGAGGCAGCGGAGAGAATTGTCGGCCTCTGCATTGCCGGCAGCGGCGATGCGGCGGCGCAGAACGTGCATTGGAATGGCGAATATGGATGCGCCAAACAAGGCCCTAAATCATGTGAGGTAATATTATTCCATTTCTCCTGGCATTTTTGCTGGACGTATGTTTGACTTTCAACACTAGTTTAATTTTTATTTTGTTTTTTCTTAATTAAATTAAAAGGTTAATCTTAACTACATTTTATTGAATCGCCAAATAAAACTTGATACTGAAATGAATTTCAAAATTACACCATACTTTAATTATGACAATAATTCACACATAACAAACTTAATATTATTATTTTATTCTGAAAATTGTTACAACGTTTTAGAACTTTATTAATTTTTTTTTATTTAAATTAAAATAGTCAAGCGGATTAAATTTGTGAATGCACTAGCCACTAGTGGCTTACTATTGAATTAAACTAGTTAAGGGAATTTAAAAAAATGTCAAGTCTAAATCTGCATTGGTGATATCAGATGGAAAAACACTATAGTTTATGGTTGATTTCTATTTTAGGTTAATTTGAAAATTGATCAAAAAAATATCTAACCATGGGTCAATTACAATGTTGGCAAATTGATAGTAAGTTATAAAAATAGCTACTTTAATAAATTAGTGTGATAGGTAGGCATAACAGTTGCTAATACACTAAATTTGTTGTAACTAATCTAAATTGATATTATTAGGCCAAAAATTTCACACTCATAGTAGTTAACTAGCTATGTCTACCTGCTCTTGGATGTCATGTGAGTTGAAATATTGGAATTTTGCAATTATTTATCAATGTAACTACGTTTCGTTCACCAAACAGAACCTTATTTATATCTATGAATATGTAATAATATCCTTAATTGATTTCTCTTATCTGATATAAGTTATAACTATCAATTTTGATTATTTCTCCTTGGTAGATGTATTGTTCTAGCCTTGAGACGTTTTAGTAAGAACTTTTTATACCCATTTAAATTAACATTCGAAAAAGATTCTTTGCCATTTTATCTTTTTAACAGAACATGCATGGATTATTTAATATTTTGTGAATTATTTCGTATATTTCATGATTAAAGAAAGCATGATAAGTTGATGACAACCTAAAAGATTACTCTTCTTTTCAATGAGATGGGGGGACACCCCGGCCCTTTATCTCCAATATTAAACATATTTAAAAAATAAAGTTTTTTTTTTAAATTATTTAAATAAAAATAGTTTGTTGATGATGTTGCAGAAGCGGGTCGGGTTTTTGCCCATCAATGAAGAGGTGCACTTTTAGAGGACAGTTTCTCAAAGCATTCTATTATAAAGATTATTTTGGTAGCATATATATATACACATATATTTTATTTTTCTTTATTGTATATTGCAGATTTTAATTAAGCTGCTGATAATTTTATAATATTGTCAGCTTATGATGAGAGAATTGACGTTAATTTCTCTGTTATAATGTATGTAATTTATTTAGATTTACATGAGAATATTTTACAGTAATAATAATATAATAATGCTTCAACACTTTTTAATTATGGAGAACTTCATACATGCATTTTATTGCTTAAAAATACTTTGAATAACTTTCATTATATTTTAATTAGTACAAAGTATTTTATTTCAGAAGATAAGTCCACGGGAATTTAATAAATGTTGGAAATATTTATATTTATATTTTATTTTTTTGAAATAAAAAAAGTAGGACTAAGACCAAACTTAACATGTTCTCCTTAGACTTTCGTTCTTCTGATGAGTTAATTATTTGGACATTTCCCACTAAGCACATTGTAAGTCAACTTAAAACATTTATGAAGTAAAGTCAATTTCCTAAAAAATACCTGTCAGTTGTCACACTTGCCAATTCCTTCACTAATATTTTGGATTGGTGTATATATTTCCATGTTTAACAAAGTTTGAACTTGCATTTCTACTTTAAAAAAAAAAAAAAGTGCTTACTATAACAGAAACTAATCCCAAGAATTTTCTAAATTTCTTTTATGAATATATTCTTTTCTCATTGCTAGTAGTCAAGATGGCCATTGATCTGGTAGTGTAAGAAAGTAAGTAGTGATAGCTTTCCTAAATCTTTTCTTGTAGAGTTTAGGAGAAACAATGGTTGGTGATGCATTCTTTGGTCCCCCAAGTATACCAGATGTCTTCACCCATGTCTCCAAATGTTTGTCCCATGTATACTGTCTCATGTAATCGATTATCCCTACTACCAGCTCCTTCTTCTCCTCGTCTAACCCGACCAGCAACGAGTAGTCCATCACGCCCACTGACTGCAAAACGAAACGAACGAATCACCCCACCGCGTGTGTGCATACAGACATGATCTATTTATTGATGCTTACCGCCAAAAATGAGGTGTCGTTCCACACCGCTCTCTCCAGCTTCCTCTTGGCTTTGCTTCCCAGGAATATGGGATTCGTTCGTAGTGTTTCTAGCAGATTCGCGTCGAGTAGAACTTTGTTTGCTCCCGTGGTGTCTGGATTGTAACGGGAGCGTGCTGATCCCTTGAGATCATACACTTTGGAAATGCTCTTCTTGAAGAAGAGATTTTCCATCACCATCAAATCCATCTTTGTTTCTTTGCCACCCTTTGAGGGTTTTACTGTCACCTACGATGTTAAAAGACAGCAAAGTCACTCGCTCGCTGTGATCATGCAAGAACGAGGGGCTAGGTCGAAGCGTACGTACCTGATACATGCCGAGTATCTTGGCAAGACACGTTGGGCTGCCGGAGATGAGAGCATCTGTAACATGCTTGAAATACTCTGAAGAGAATTCTTGGAATGAATCCAGCTCAGTCTTGGTCACCTGTTTAATAACGAAACGTTCGTCGAATGATTTGGCGAAATAAACATTGCTTTTCCCTCCTTGAGCGCTCCATCTCCTGCACCGGCTCAATGAACGCACCAAATCCAGATCGTTAGGGCAGCATCTCCTCCTAAGCATGTCGAATTGCTTTGCAAAATAGCACGTAACGTGAAACCTCGTCTTTCCAGAGGTGGAACACTCGTCCTCGAATGAAATTCTAACATGTGGTGAACTCTTGGGAGTAGAAGAAGCATCTTCAGAGGTGTAACTGCTGAAGTGCGTATAGTCCAAGTCTAGCGAGCCACAAGACTGCCATGTCGACAGGTCGGATGCAGTTGAGTTCGCCCTGCTGACGAGGCTATCAGAGTTTTGTATATCAGAAATCAAGTCAGCATACTCTTTGGAGCTAAGAGCATAAGATAGTATGCTGGTGGGCTCGTTATCGTACACAGTCACAACGACATCATGCTTGCCGTTTAGTGGCGCCATTAATCTTGCTCCTTTGGGCACAATAGATGGAAATGAGACGAAAGAGGGTCCATTCGTAAGATTCAGCTTCTCATCGTCGTGTGGTGATGCATGAGAGAAAGATCTTTGCACCTTCGAAACAGGATCCCTAAGCATGTGCCTGTAATCCCCTGAAGCATGAAAAGATCGAAACTTTGGCAAGAGCAGAGAAGGTGGGCTCATTCTTTGTTGAATCATCTGAGCAGAATCGAAGGAGTGAACTCTTGTTGGAGACACTAATCTTCCAAATGATGGATTGTCTTTCCAATCACTCTGCCTTGCTGAGATCGAATCATATACTTCACCGTTTGGCGCATCAACCAACGGAACTCCCACTAATATCTGACCAGCACCACACCATGCAGAATCTATCTGATCAGAAAGGATGGATCCAGCTGAAGGAAGGCGTTCCAAAGAGGTAGAATTGACAGCATTGCCCTCATGTCCAACCACTTCATCCCATTCCCTTAGGGGCAAAATATAGTCATTCTGCAAGGAAGGACCAGATTTGCACTTCTCCATTTGGTATGGTAGAGTTGGGCTTTCGTCTATGCTCCGATGGTCCGGCAAAACATCCTCATGACCAAGGTTACGGGAAGCGAAATCCTTGGGGTATGTTTCTCGTCGTTCGACATCATTCAGAGCCTTAGGACTGGAACTCTTCCTAAGAAGGGAGTCTAGTAAATAGAGTTGTCGATTCCAAAAACGTGAACTGATCAATAGAGAATGTCTCAAACGGTTGATTTCAAGTATGTCAAATGCTGATTGATTTTGTTCTTGATTCTCTCTGTTGGGTAATCGGAGCAAACCCTGAAAGTTACACAGATGCTAGACTATCAAACCAAGCAGATTCAAGTAATAAATCACAGATATACAGAGATCAGTTTGTAAGAACTCACTTTGAAATAATCTTCTTCTTTAGCAAGCATGTCACTTATCTCCAATACATGCCCATGCAAGTCGTAAGCATCAGAGAGTTCGTGTGTAAAAGATAAGCTCCGGCGGTTGATTTCCTGAAAAACATCTGATATTTCTGCATACACGGCTTCTGCGTTTCGCAGAAGCTAAACGACAACATACATATAGTTAGGACAGACTCTTTATAAAAGAAACTTTGTTACTTCCAAAACTAAAGAGTTTTTAGGTTTACAAGAACCTCTGATGCCTCCTCGTCGATCCAGCTTTGTTCCCCAGGACTGCAGAACTCAAGAATCGCAGGGGGCAAACGAACGGAGAGGATATTAATCGGAGAATACTGGAAGCAAGCAACCATACTTCCAAACCTGTTAAGGAGGAGGGATAAATCCGTAGTTGGTTCTAATAAAACAACGTATCGATCTAAAGTAATGATACGAACCCGTAGAACCTGAGGCAATCCCTTTGCAGAGAATGTCCACAGCTTGCAACACGATTACCAGTGGCATGGTTCAAAAAACTAAGTTCGAGAAACTTCCCAAAAGAGAGTCCCCATGCAGCATCAGACATAACCAGTCTTGGTGTTGCAGGAGGAACTCCTTCTACATGTGTACATCTGAGGCATCTATGCCACATCCATATCTTGCCATCCCCTTCCCCAGGAAGCCTAACCGAAGGTAGGCGTCTAATATTTATCATCACATTACCGTGCTGGTGAGTGTAACATATGGAGTGGGCTTCTGTCGATTCGTTGCACGATTGGCAGAAGAATGTCTGGATCGAAACACAAGTCGCAGTGAACATACAATAAAACTAGAGAAACAAGACGTACAGAGTTATAGAAGTCGAGTTACCTCATCAAACAGATCCTCCCTAATAAACCTCCCAAGAGGCTTATCAGAGGGGCCATAGAACTTTACACGAAGCAGCCGAGGGCGTACGCATATGGTTCCATTCAGGATACAGTGGCTGGAGAAAGAAACTAATATGCTCTGACTACCATCATTAGCTGAATAGTATTCAGAAGCATCATCAGCTTTCACATCACGTGGTGATTTTATTGTACGTCTCATGTGATCATCGAGCGTCTCATTCAGAGCCAAATTCTCATCACATGCATCTGATAGTGCTTTTCTGTATCTAAACTCATCTTGAATGGAAAAATCATCGTCCCCCACCTCTTCAAGCTCCGAAAGGGATTCCTGTAATGAATGCTCCAATTGGAGATCTTCCGATTCATTATCAGGAGTGACATCGAACGAATCATGGGCTGCGGTTGGTCCAATTTTAGGAAGGGTTGCGCCCTCATCAGCAAGAAAAGAGGTCTCTAGCAACAAATGATATGCTGCAAAGACAGCATACTGGACCACATTTTTCACCCTTTTAAGTTCTTCTTTGGATGAACCTCTAAGCAGAACCTAAACAATTTGGTGTATATATTAATGAAACATTGAGTCATGCTTGCAGAAACTAAAAAGAGGAGAGCATTGTTAGAAAAACGAATAGTTGGCAATGCATGTGGAGTCAATAGTAATCTTACCGTGCAACCCGACCGCCTAGGGAAACCTTCAAAAAACATCAAGGTTTTTGATGGTCTTTTCTTGAACTGGTTAACTGGCTCATGCTCTTCTGTTATTTTCTCCAAATGGAAGAGCTCACAGTGCCCCAACCTCGCTCCAGGTATACGATCAGTTGATGGAGTAATAGTAGCCCCACTGCATCTTGCAATGCGCTCCAAGAGTGGCCGTTTAACATTTAGAACTAAAGAGATCTCTTTAGCCAAAAGTTGATCCTGAGCAAATGAAGACACGCTCTTCTCAACAAGCAGAACATTTGGACGATGGGCCTCAATTTTTGACACGATTGTCTTCAGATGATCGTTCTCCTGATTATAAGTAAGAGAAATTCATAAAAAGAAGTCGCTTTAATACGATACGAAATGACAAATTACAATGGCTAATGTAGATGGAACCTGTTGCAGTAAAGTGTCGAAAGACGCCAACTGACCGGGAATTCTTTGATACTCGAGCGATCCTCCTAAGATCAGTAATCTAGTATTTCTGTATTGAGATATCATACGCTTATGCTTTATATTCTTCGAGCAAGCTACTCCTTTAATAAGTTTACTGCATTAATATATAAAGAGTGATGAAATGAGTGCATAAGGTACAGCAACAACACTTGATACAAGTGTACATACCTCTCACTAGGGCTTCCTGAAGCTATACATTTGACCTTTACATAGTCACAGGGATCCATGCTACCTCCTCGATCCGTATCAGGTTTAATAAAATTTGCAGCATTCCAAGCTATTTTGGTTATTATGTTCAACCATTTCTCAGCAAAGTTCTCTTCAGTTGAGACAAGTCCTTGCGCTTGCAAAAGCCGAAACACAAGAGATCCAAAATGCCCCAACACAACAGCTGTGAAGGGTTCTTTGTGATTCAAATGAGGCTTCTCCTTTGCAAATAGCATGCTATCATGACCGAAATCAGAGGAGAACTTCGCACCTGAGTTGTGGATTTCATCATCATCGTCTTCTAAAGCAAAGCAACTGTTTTCCTCCTCATCAGCAATGTCATGAGGAGGAGGAGGAATCCAAATGAGACCACTTGTTTCGAAATTGAATGGCTCTGGCAACTTCGCATCCTTGTTTTGTAACATCGACAGATCATCAATCTTTTCTGGATCCTTATACCCTTTGGCAGGCTCTTCTAAAACCACCTGCTCTTGGTCCAAGGAGCCATCATTCCGAGAACTTGAGTTACTCCCACGCTCTCGCTGTACAGAATGCCCGACTCCTTTGGAAATAATATGGATCCTAGAGGAACTATCTGATGGGCTTGACCCAAGAGAAATAAAACCATTAAAATCATGTCTAGCACTACAAACAGAATCTACATCACAAGTATCATGAAAATATTCACTTGATATGTCAAAAAAGTTTTTGGTGGAATCCACTGCCTCATCTTCATCACTCCTACAATAACAGAACATCAGAAGAGTTAGGGGGAAATTAGGTAGAGATTCCAATCTAAAAAAGTTAAGACCTTCAAATTCTACACTCAGAAGTATACCAGATAGATTCACTAACAATAAGTACACTATTACTACAGATTTTTTAATAAAGTTCATCAAGCTAATAACATGGCACATGATCAAGTTACACATATGTCATCATACCCCACCTGGAAAAGTTGAGATGGGACTTAACAAGTGAGATTAGTGAACAACATTAAAGAATACTAATTAGAGATATGTACTATTACAAAAAACCATATCACTGCTTGTACCTGCTTGAAGAGCGACGAACAAAGAAAGGAGACAGATGGCCAGAAAATGACTCTTCATTTGTTCTAATCAGATCATGGGAGGAATGACCCTCAAGTTCATCACCACCACTAAAACTCGGTGATGCTCGATCTGGGCTTTGTCGTGGAGATTCAGAAGGATGAACTTTACTACTGTACTTTCGTGCACTTTTACTTATGGGACCAAGTTCGAAGCAAAGCTTGCACTTCGAAGAGGAAATGTGTACGCACTTCCCACACCAAATCCTTCCACAGCTTTGACAGTGGTAATTGATGCAAGAATTCAATGTGTTCTCTTCACATTGGCAACATGCTTTGCAATTTTTATTAGTCATCTTGAATTCACAGGATGCAGAATTTGAATCACTATTTCCCCAAGAAATCCAAGATCTAACCTTCTCTATCAAATCCACCAGTGTACTATCAGGTATTCCCATTAATCACCACCAAAAAGAAAGAATTAAAATTGGAAAAATCAGGTCTGTAGAGAACACTAAATATGTTCTTCTCCTAAGTCCTGACTTATGTTCAATATTGACAGATTATGGACTACAATATTTCCAACCAGAAAACTTATCTGATAAACTATCTAAACTAAAAAAAGAAACCCAGAATAAAAAGGTGGGTTCTCTGTTTCCTTCTGCTTCAGTGAAGCTTACAACAAACAAGAAAGGCAGGCAAATTTCCCACAAGAAGTAGAGAAAGTTTACCAAAGGGGAGACAAATGCCTTAGAGAAATCCAAATTAATACCAACCCCCAAATTGTATGACTTCAGTGAATGAAAAATGCATATTACAACAGCAGCAGTGAAACAGGGTACCTTGATCGAATCAAAAACCCTTAAACTTATCACAACCAATCCCAAATCATCAATATTTTGCTTTTCTAAGATTGATTGTTTCATCCACAGAAACAAGATTAATGTTAGCCTGGCCCAATAGAACAGTTTATCCGAGTTACGCAAGGAAAAAATAAAATAAAAAATCAAGAAAGTCCAAGAAATACGAGGGTTAACTCAGAACCCAGATCAAGAAAGTTCAAGAAACACGAGGGTTAGTCTCAGATATGTCAAGAGGGAGACAGAAGTCTAAACTTGATGATTAAGAAAGCAAAGAACAGGGGAAATAGAATATATAAGATATAATTGAATCAAATGGTAATGGATATGAGAATGAAGAGTAGGAAAAGAACGAGTATACAGATTTCTTGGTTTTCAGTTGTTGCACTAGCAATGGTGGGGGCGGTGGCTTGGATCTCCATAACCATTTTATGCCTCCTCTGCTTCTTCAACAACTCCTCTCTCTCCCTCTCACATCTTTCATTCTCAATACATTAAAAAAATCATATAAATATTCTCAGACATGAGTCTTGTAGCTTAACTTTTAGGCCTCCCTCACGCAAATAATATCCATCTGAGCTACTCCTTTTACACACAGGATTATTGAATCGCTATCTAATCTGCGTAATCATCCATAGGATTCATGTAATGACAATGAATTTGATCCATTTCCACTGTAGATTCTTTATATCTTTGAATTATTTAATGGGGTTTTAAGGCTATGCTGAGGTGAAATCGTACCCTAATCCTCGCTTAAACGTGACATGATTTCTTGAATTAATTAAGGATTTGTTGGTTGGATTTTTCCGAATTATAATAAATGGAATTGAATGTCGTGGGATGCTATTGGTCAGAAACAGCGTCATGAAATTTAAGTTTGTTTGGTTGCTTTGTCAGCAGCAGCATTTAGATTTGGAAGATTTTCCATATTTATTTGTCACCTATTTTGAATCTCTGCCTCAACCTCCTATTCATCCACCTCAAAATTATAATTCATGGATTCCAATTATACTTTTTTTTTTCTTTTTACGAATATGGAATAATTTTTTAAGCAATTCAACTATAGAGTTTAGGATTTAGGGTTATATGGAGGTAAATTGCAGGATGTGCCTCAAGTGCCTTATAGGGAGAGCTCACTGTTAAACTTGTGCTTGCAAGGGGGCCAAATCCATGCAAAAGGCAGGGGCGGTGGGGCCTCTAATGGTGGGGTACACCAATTATAGAGTTGATATCCGTGAATGTGTATGTTGGTGCATGTGTATTCACATTAATATTAGTTTATTTAATAACGTATACGGTTATCTTCTAGTAAATATATAATTTAAGAAAGTTTATTATTTGACTGACTTTATTTACTCCCTCCGTCCGCCACAAAGGTGGACATTTGCTTTTTACACGTGGATTAAGGAGTATTATTATTTAAGGTGTAGTTGGTAGTTGTATTAGTGGGGTGTATGAGTCCCATAAATTTATTGTATTAGTGATGTGTGTGGGTCTCATGTGTTTAAAAAGAGAAATGTAGACCTTTGGTGCGGACGCCCGAAATGACAAAATGTGACCTTTCAGGCGAACGGGAGGAGTATTTTTTAAGGGTATTGCGGTGTTCTTACTTCTTATAATAAGTACGTGTATTAGGTGAATGTTCTATTTTTAAAATTAAGATAATTTTTTTATGTAATTGATTGATACGATGTTTTTTATAAAGGTAAATAAGTGTATGACGAAGATATAAGAAGTGTAAAAATAAATACATGTCGATGGTTTTTGTTTTTTATTTAGTTTTTTTCATTAGAAATAACTTTAAAAAAAAGCATTAACAATTTTTATTATATTTTATTAATAAAAGATAATCTCTTCAATTAATTTTTTTTCCACAACAAATGTACGTGAACTACACTGATTAATCAGGGAGCAGTTTCAATATTGTGCTTATCAAATTAGAGTGAGGCTCTTTTGCCTCCGAACACCGTATCCCTTTACAATTTAAACTCCCTAACAATATATAGATTTAAATAAAATATGAAGGAGGAGAATTGTGTTCACATGGGGACACAACGTGTCCCGGGTCGCATGAGCTTTTACCATCAACAGTGGCGGATGCAGGGGTACAAGGGGTACAGCTGTACCCCAAAACCCCCCAACCCCCTACCCCCACCCCCACCCCCACCCCTAATATTTTTTTAAAAAAAATTATATATATTTATATGTAAAAATATGTGTATATTAATTAACTTGTACCCCAAATTATTTAATTAATACAAATTTATACACTATTCATTACTATTTTAATAAATTTACACTATAAATTCATGATTATAATGTCTTATATTACATTTTACAAATAAAAATTAGACGGTGTCAACAATAATTATAATTGTAGAGTGTTATTTATTTATTATATGATTTTGAATATCAAATAATCCCTCAATTCATCTAATTATTTCACATTTTTCTTTTGATCCGCCTCAACATAAATATACGTTTTTAAAAATGGTTGAAATGCATCTCAATAATATCTATTTTTTACCCACATCTCAATAACTTTATACATATTTTTCATTAAATTATCTAAAATTTTTATTTTTACACATATCTAAGCAACTTTACACATCTTTAAACATAAAAATTAAATTTTCTTAATCTCTGCATAAAAAAACACGTGTTACTTATGTGAATGGAGGGAGTAATATTATTTTTATAATTACATGTCGTACCCCCGAAAAAAAATTCCTAGATCCGCCACTAGCCATCAAATTATACTTCGTTATATAGAGCCAGCCATATATCACGCGAGTTTTTATTATTTTAATCTGCAGGTTAAATAATTTAAAAATCCAAACAATTCAAATCAGTGGGAAAAAAAATCAAATAAAAGCGAATTTGGATGGGAAAAAATTTCATGGCATCTTTCATTTTATTTTTTTTATAAAGGAAAAAAAATTCGGTGAAGTGGAATATCACCCATTTAATAATTTAATCATGTCTTTTTGAAAAATGGGAGGCATCAAATTTGATCTATGTTTCGCCTTATTAATGTGTAATCAACAATGAAAAGTCACATCGATATTAATATAATCCCTTTTAAACTTTATATAAAAATTAAAAGAATTTGATTGCTTTCTTTAATAAGAAAAGCAATGAATAAGTTAGTGAGTATGAGGTGGATCCACCCATTACCGGATTGGATAGGAGTAATTGTTGGCACGTTGCTTTATTTTATTTTATTGTTTTTCTTCTCTTTTTATATGGATTTTTTATTTTTATTTTTTTGGTGAGAGGGTGCAGCTCTTTCAAGCTTAATTTGTGTATAAAAAGGTATTTTTATTCATATATTTTCATTTATCGAATTTAATCTCATCAGTTGTAAATTTCATTAATTTTCTTTGTAATTGTTAAATATTTTTAATTTCACTTTAATGTTTCATCTTGCTTTTTCATGGTATTAAAAAATGTATATGCATAATTATTAATTGATAATGCCTTTTAATATAAAGGCATATCATAAAATGGAGAATATGTACATTAGAATACATTATGAAACAGTTATTCACAACCCTATTTTAAATAGATATTTTTAAATCCCTGTAAATAAATAAAGAAAAAAATTATTTATTTATTTATTGTTACTATTTATTTTAATGCTTCTTTGAGTTGGAGATCATAAGGTAATATGGTTATGGTGTCCAAGTAATGCAGCAACTCTTCCATGTCCCTAAAAAGCCTACTCAATTCTTCAACAACACAACACTTGTGTGAACCGGTTTTAGAGTTTAAACTCGGTGGTCCCCTTTCAATTTTATAGTATGCCCTATGTATTACTAGTATATTTAAATTAAGATAGACCGAACCATAAAATTTATAAAAATTTATGACGTAAACTCGATTAACAAGATAACATTATCTTTCTTCTTTTTTTTCTAATCATGTAAAATAAGCATAATAAATTAGTAATATAATATTGCATTTGTTATAATTTTATAACATATACTAGTTAGGACTTGAATTTTTTTTCCAATACTAATCCTATCTATTCTTCTTTATTAAATCTTTAACCTTCCATCTATTAAAATTTAATACTTTAAATTATATTTATATTTTATCTAATACTAAGTAAAGACTTTCATAAGACGAATAAGAAATAATAAAATTTTAATGAAAAGTGATATTCAATTGACAAAATAATACTGATGTGAAGAACAATTTCATGAACCATTTATAATATAAATAAAGAATTTCAATTTTTTTTAAAAAAAAGTTAACATCTTTAATAAAAAATGATAACAACTTATAAAAGTATAAAATGATCCCATCATATTATTAATTTATTAATATTAAATTTTTAACGACGATGACTCTTCATTTTTATTATAACTATTTTAATATGTTATGTTATATATATTTAATTTATTCATTAAAAAAAAAGTTTACACGTTATGTAAGAAAACTTAAGATTTCAAATGTTAATTTTCTTACCGCGTGTAGTTTTTAAGATAATTGTCATTAATTAAAAAATATTATGGTAATTGCACCCTAACTACACCTATAAAGTTTATGGCATGAGATCACCTTCTAACTTAATGTTTCAACTTTTATTTCACCTTTTAAATAAATGACACCTTTTATTACGGTAATGATTATAAATTGTATCTGGTCAATAAAACCCCCCAGTACATGCTTTTTTTTATGATTTAATTTAAAGTAGAAAATATAATACTCCAAGAAATATAGTAGGAGAAGAATATATTAAGGCCGCCTAACGTAAGATGGTCAACAAGTAATTCAATTACTGCACTGCGTTTTTGACTTAACTATGGTCCACCCTAACTAAACCAAGAATTTAGCTGCCGGAATTGTTCATTTGTTGAGATAACACACCATTGAATTAATTAAAAAATAAAATTATTATTACTATTATATACTAAAATTATCCTATAAATCATTGGATGCATTGGTATCAACTGCACCCAAAATCATTTCGACTGTTAATGGTAAGGTTCAAATTTACCATAAAATATTTATGATGCTACAATGTAAGGATCCAATTTTTAATTTAAATTTTAATTTTAGGCTTCATTTTAAAAATATCTCATGTGAATGCTTAATTTTATTTTTTTCTTAAATTAAGACCAGTTGTAATTTTTTTTTGAATTCAATATATATTATAAAATAATATAAAATATTAATAAAAATAACATATATTTAATTTTATAATTTATTTGAATGTTTATAATAATATTTTTAATTTATTTTATATGACTTAAATAAAAATATAAATTTCATGGTAAGTTTTAAAATGAAAAAAAATAATAAATATAAAAATTTAGGCCTTAATAATTTGAGAAAAGAAATTAAATTTAAATCTTAATTTGAAACACTTATAAAATCGGATCATATTTTGAGACCTAAACTAAAAATTAATTCTTGATATGAAAATTTTGCCTTTCGGAAAATATTTGCTATAGAAATATATGTAAAAATAATTAATTAATTCTTAAAAAACAACAAAGTCAAGAAAGTAAAGCTTTAAGAAGAAGACTAATAATTGTAGAATAATATATCTGAAACCATCTTGTCTGCAATTGCATGGCTTTCAACCCACGTTTCTTACATTATATGTCTTTTTTCCTCCAATTTTCTAACAAATATTCAAAGTCATCCATAATCGAACGCATGGTTTTACTTTTAAAACCCTATATTTCTTTTTTCACGGCGCCTAATTCTTAGTGAATAATACATATAATAAATAAACCTTCAAAAATTCTTCCATTTTCTTTTTTTCTCCAAGAACACTCTGCTTTTACTCCTAACTACACCAAGAACAAAAAATTGTGTTGTTGAACATCTTGAAAAGGCAAGATCATCGAAGATAGTCGAACGAAAGAAGAAGAAGATGCAGAAGAGTGGATTTGGTGTGTTGGCTAATTATAAGAAGGTTAGTTTGATAATATTCATAGTATGGATAACAATGGTCTCAAGAGGAGAAAGCAGAGGATTGATGAAAATTAGGGTTATGGAAACATTGCTAAAAAACCGGCTACCAAGAGGGCCGGTTCCTCCGTCCGGTCCATCGCCATGCCACCACAAAATGGATCCTTTCAAGGAGAACAAGTTTTATGGTTTTCCTTGGAATGGCATTAATTGCCCTTGATATATTTATTTCTGTATTTTTTTATTTTTTTATTTTCGTTAAAGTGAAAATTTAGTATAAAATATAGTACATTGCTGCATTCATTTATATTCATGTGCAATACGAATGAAATAATAAAGGTATGGAAAATATTATAGTCTCTTTTCTCGGTCCATTTTAAAATTTTCTGTCTTTTATATGCAGGCTTACGATTATATATATGATTGATGATTTAGTAAATTGGGTAGATTAAACTCTAAAAATAAAATATAATTAAATATGAACCTTAAAAGTAAAGTATTATTTGAATAACAATAATGAAAATAAAATTATATCCAGAGGATCAAAATTAACACACATTCTACAAAATAAATAAATAATAATAAATAAATAAAATTGACAGACCTGATTCAAGTTTGTTATCCTAAAACTTATTTTTAAAATAAACAAAAGGACACATAAACATACATTCAACAATGTTGGGCCGACCGAATCATATTTAAAGCCTAGGGCCGTATCCATTTCACATCGTAACGGGAGAAGCCCAATATTATTGCAATTTTTATGGGCCAAGGCCCAAACAAATGAAAAGTTCTAGGGATACCCAAATCAATTTTAAAAAGTGCAAAAATGGAGGGGGAAATATTTTGTTCACCTAACCCTTCATGAGGACTCAACTCAATATTAGCCCTACCTAACCTTGCAATATAACTTATCATGAAGAAAAAAGATGACCTTTGGCATGACCTTTGCCCCCAGGGCATAGCTCAAGTGGTAGAGGAGAGGGTGGAAAGGTCTTCCAGCTGAGCTTAATTGCTGCAGGGTGGGGGTTCGAATCCTGCCTTTGGCATGAATTTGGCCCCTTGTAAGCACAAGTTTAACAGTGAGTCCTTCCTATAAGCCACTTGAGGCACATCCTGTGATTTACCTCCTCCACCAATCCCCAGGGCAGGGGCGGTGGGGGCTCCTAATGGTGGGGTACACCACGAAGAAAAAAGATGACATCTAATAGATTTAAGATCATTAATAGTAAATAGGCTGTCATGAAAATGGAGCCACAATTTTAATGAATTAGTTTCTGTGCCTTGAAGGGAAAATGCACACTCACCTATAAAAATATTCACATGTTAATAGATACTCCAGTAGGTAGTAATAAATTATGTATAGTTTCTTGGATTAAATTATACGTAATAATTCTAGAAATTCATACTATGAGTTCATCTATGTCTTGAGATACATGATGCTCAATATAAAAAGTTATTTTATTTTAGCAAAAATACATTAAAGATTTACTGGAAGCTTAAGCAATATTTGGAGGTTGATTTATGTACATTTCCCATGTTTAAGTAGGATATTATGTGAGATTTCAAAATTCAAGAAAAAATCAGATGTATGTAAATGAAATGATTAATATATCATAGTTTAATTGGGCATTAATGTAAAACAGAGTTAGGGTGAGGTGGGGTTATATATAATTAAGATTTTGGAGCGTAACATAGGTGGTAGTTGGTGGTGAAGCTTAACATGGTTTGGTTTGGTTGGAATACAACGCTTTTTAGGTAGTTGTGGTATCAGAAACATCCACTCTCTTCATCTTTATTTCCCTTACTATTTGCACATTATTACAAATATATATATATATATATATATATATATATGCACACACACGATGCATTACAGAAGTGCAGGTTTATACGAATCTAATTTAGGAGTATTTTTTTAGGATTTAAGTTCTTACTATAAAATATAGATTTTAATTTTGTATCTATTAGAGTAATTTGATTTGATTTGATTTGATTAAATATTAAACAATGCATCTCTCTATAAGTTTAAGCTTTTAGATGAGGTGGTCGTTTAACATGGTATCAGAGCCTATGGTTAATAAAGGTCTATGATTCGAACCTCACCCTCACCCATTTATGAGAAAATTGCACATGCAAAGCTTGAAAATATGTTTGCACTAATACAGTCCATATACTTTTAGATGAAGGGTCGTTTAACATTATCCCTCAAATTAATTTAAATTGATTTGAAAATATGTTTCCACTAATACATTCCATGTACATTTGTAATTCCTCCATCTCTCACTAATTTTCACATTTTCTATTTTAAAGTATCTATTACCCAAAAATATTATAATACCAAAGCTATCACTTTTCGATACCGAAGCTATCACTTTTCGAAAAAGGGTGAAAACTATTCATGAGAGACGGAGGAAATATTTTACCCAAAAATATTACCCAAGCTATCACTTTTTGTGAAAGGGTGAAAACTATTCAGAGAGGGAGGAGGTATAATTTATTTTTTTTAGCGAAATGCTAGTGTGTAAATAGGTGTATGATGTATCCTTTTGTGATGTGTCACCTTTTCGAATATCAAGTAGTATTACTTTTTTGAGAATATAGAGTTACTCTATTTGGAAGAATTCAATAACGATATTATACTCCTTCGTCTCATGAATAATATTATATTATACTAAATAGAGTGTCCCACAAATATTATTATATTTTCTTTTTTATAGATGAGACTTACACACAACAATAATACGTCTACCAAATATATATTAAAACATTATATCTTATAACCTAATACAATATTTTTTAATCTCCATAGCAGAAGCAAATATATAACAAATATTTAAGAGACGAGGGAATAACTTGTTAAACCCAAAAAGTAAGTCAGTTCCACCCTTAAAAACGATTCTACCTAATTTTTGTGATTTTTTTTTATCCTCTTCAAAATATATATAATCACTTAAAAAGTTTGAAATTAGGGAATGTTTTGAGTTGATTCTGAATATGTATACTTTAATAATTTACACATGTTATAATAAAACATTTAATTAAATGTCATTTGCTTTTGCACGTGGATTAAGAAGTATAATATTTTAGAGTGTAATGAGGTGAGAGAAATAATATTTTAAAGTGTAGTGATTAGTTGTATTAGTGTTGAGTGTGAGCCCATGTGTAGTAGGTTGAATATGATAATATTATTGTGTGTGTCACATCAACCCAAAAAAGAAATAGACATTTTATATTGGGATGGACCAAAATGGCAAAATGAACACTTATCAAGGGACTGAGAGTATTTCTTTCTATTTTTATTTTTACTTACTACATATAACACAAAATAGTGAAGCTTTTAAAATTATATATAATAGTATGTAACATCCTACATGTAATACTTTGATAAAAATAACATTTTTCAAATAACACCTACTATAATAATTAATACTATTATGTAACACATTAAATACTGCAATTTTAATACAAATGGCATAAAAATATCATCAGAAAATTGGTGATCCGAGACCGTGTACATAGCTATCGTATGTAAAATGTCATTTTTTTTTTTGTTACAACAGTAATATATTTCAAAAGTTAAATTTTTTTTTTAAGTTTAATAAAATAATTATTTAATTGGATGGGGTGAATTAAAGCATACCCCATAATAACAATATTACATGCAATCCATAGGTGTCACGTTGGGTAGGTTTCTGATAGAGAGAAAAATTCACATGAACTAAATCTCACCGGTCAGTCAAACCCATTATCACGTGTGAACTTATTATTCTCACCTGAAACTCCACCTCACACGAGCCAAATATCGATCTTAATTAATTATTACTATATGTTAATTAATTAACTAATTTCAGACAGTCTATAAAATCTGCCCAATAATCCAACACAAAGATGCAGTACTCTTTTGGAATTCAGTTGCTTAACTTCTCATCTTCTTCTCTCTCAATTATTCTCCAGAAGAGATTTACTTATATATTCTTCAGTAAATATATAATTAGTTAATGATTATTAATTCTAATATTGTATATTTTATTTTAATTGTTAAATTTGGGCAGATGATGATATGATCGGACGATGAAAGAGGTGAGTAATTTCGATGTGGGATCTTGTCAAGTCAGCAGTCTTCATTGCTGTTAACTTTTGTTTCGTTGTCTGTTCGACCTTATGAACACTAAACCCTAGCTTTCATCTACCTAATTACTTTTATTTTATTTTATTTTCTTTTTAAAGAAAGATGAATACCTAAACCCTATTTTCTTTCACATCTTCATTTGAAAATTAAATTGATTTTCATCAATCTTTATACGTTTAATTTCTTTTGCTTATTTTAAAATACTCCATAAGGGAACCATAAAGATCAGTATAGGTTCCCTATAAATATAGACTAGTTAATCGATCAAAAGTTTTTTGTGAGTTAATAATTACATTTGATGATAATTTAATTGTTATTACTTCATAAAATATTATATATCAGACATCTCATGTCCTAGATTTTCATTTCGTACATGTACTCAGTGGCCCTCTTCCTAATTAACATTGATTAGGCATCTCTTAATTAATAACTGAAGATATTAAACCAACACGTGAAAATTATAATTGTAAGGTCGAAACGACGACGAATCGAAGGTATAACAAGCAAAGGACTACTGATTTGCCAAGTTTTTGCATGGAAATCAACAGCTTAATTAACTGTTCCAGCTAGTTGTCAATGGTGACAAGGTGAGTAGTGTAGTGTACATTCATGAATATTGTGTGACATTAAAATTTAATTATTCCTAATTAACCTATGAATAAATATTTCATGTATATATATTCTTGGTCTAGTGTAATTATTTGATGTGTGTTCGTAGCCTTAGATTACAAACACAAATATTGCTCAAATGCTCCGACCATGGACTATGCCTAATTATTATTATTTTTTAAATGTTATTATTCGTTTTCAGTAAGTAACATTTGATATTTTGTTATATACTATTCCTTCCGTGACATCCATTGGTCATCATTTGCTATGATTATTTTATTTGTAATGAATAGTTATAATAGTAGTGACTGATAAGCTATGCATATGTGAGACTCTTTTATTAAAAGGGAACAATAAAGACTTTTAAATGAAATACCCAACATAGTAAAATGAGAATTTTTTGGTAGAACGAAGGGAGTAATAATTTTCGTCCACCCCAAAGGTTCTTATTTTATCAATTTGGGTCTACTCCAAAAGTACCATTTTCCCATTTTCAATAAAAGAACCCCACATATAGTTCACCGCTCATTATTAATACAACTATACAATACACATAAAATAATAATATTCTTTAATTCATTTAGAGCGAAAGGAACAAGTATTTAAAAAATAAAAAGTAGTAGTAATGCACAACACTGCCATTTTTTCTTTAGATTTTTTTTAATATCCTATTTTTAATGGTATATGTTAAAATTTTCAATTTTATAAAAATTGCCCTTGATTCGTTTCGGTTGTTGACTTGGATAAAATACATGACTTGATTCTATATATTTTTATAACTCAGTTGCACACAGGACGGAGCCATCGAGGATCAGGGGGGCACTGCCCCCGGTGAAGTTTTGATTTTCCTATATATAATATAGTATATAATTTTCAAGTATATTCTTTTAGCCTAATGGTCATGATCCTTTTTGCACTTTCACTTGTACAAGTTCGAATCCGGTGAGCGGCATTAATTCAATCCAATTTTCTTTTTTCTCTTTTTAACTTTTTATCTTCTAACTTTCTTTTAATTTTAATTATTTATTTGATCATTTTTTTCTTTTCTTTTTAAATTATTATACTCTTTATAAGTTTTAATTATGTATTTTATTTATTTATCTCTTTCAATTTAAATTTAAATATATACTCCATGTTTAGTATGTATATTTTTTAATATCTTTCTTCTTTTTCTTTAAAGTATAAATTTATTGTACTTTCACTTGGTACAAGTTCGAATCGGTGAGCGGCATTAATTCAATACATTTTTTTTTCTTCTCTTTTTAACTTTTTATCTTCTAACTTTCGTTTAATTTTAATTATTTATTTGGTCATTTTTTTCTTTTCTTTTTAAATTATTATACTCGTTATACTCCCTCCATCCGGATTCAATGGTGTCATTTACTTTTGGGAACGGAAATTAAGGAGTATTGTTATTTAATGTGTAGTGTGTAGTTGAATTAGTGGAGGTGTGGTTCCATTTTTTTATTGTATTAGTGGGTGTGTGGATAAAAAATGAAATGAGATCCTTGGGGACGGACGCCCAAAATAGGAAAATGATACCCTTGAAAGTAGACAGAGGGGGTAAGTTTTAATTATGTATTTTATTTATTTTTCTCTTTCAATTTAAATTTAAATACATATGTTTATATGAAAATTTTTTAATATCTTTCTTCTTTTTATTTAAAATATAAATTTATTTATTCATCTTTCAATTTATATTGTTATTTTAAAAAATTTCTTTTTATATTTTAAATCGTAATTTCTTCATTTTACACTGTTTTTCATTAAATATAAAATTTATTATATATTTTATTGTATTATTAAATTTATTTCGCTTTAAACATTTTAAAAATAATATATACATGTATTAGTGTTTATTTTTATACTCCCTCCGTCTAGGAAATATTGACTTTTTTTTTTGCACGGAGATTAAGCAGTATAATAATTTAATGTAGAGTGAAGTGAGAGAAATAATATTTAATATGTAGTGGGTAGTTGTATTAGTGGTGAATGTGATGTGTGTGGGCCCATGTAAATTAAATAAATAGGTTGTGTGTGGGTTCCACGTGCCTCTTTGTAATTAGATCATAATAATATTTAATTTAATCTTAACTACTAAATTAAATAAAGTAATTAAAATTAAAAATAATAACCACCTACTAACTACTCCATTTACTCTATAAATTTTCAGGTACACCGCAGAATAACCCTAATATTCAATATACAACATATATATTCTATTACTCAATTTATATTTTTAAAAATTTCTCCTATTTCTTACTTATTGATTTTGAAATAAAATAAAAACATCTCACACTTAAATTCAAAGTAATCTTAAATCATTAGTAGAGTGTATATATATTATAAAATCTCATATAAACTTCAAACAAAAATAGGGATTTTAAGTACTATGTACTCTATTAATATAAGAGAGATTTTTTCTTTAATGGGGTGTAGATATGCCCTAAAAAGCTTTATTCTGTTAATTTATTATTACTATAAAAGAGTTGATCATACTTATTAAAGAGTAAAAATTGAGTTGCGGTGGCTTACCGTGTTTTAAGGATCACATAGTCACATACAAGTATTTGCACAATTAGTAAAACAAATAAAATAGTTTCAAAAAGTTTTTATTTTTATTACTTCACATACATAGTATATATGAAGACAACTTTTCAAAATTATATTTTTCTCCGAAAACACCAAGCGTAACTTGTCCCTTTTCCACGCGATCGAATGTTTTGTTAGTATTTTTTTTTTATAATATCATTTATTTAACAATTAACATATGTTAATTATATGATTTTTTCTTTTAATTATTTATCATTAAGATATCACTTAGATATATGTTTTTGACTTGGATATAGATTTTTATTTTATTTTATTTAAAAAAGGTAATATTTCTTATCTGCAATCTATTCAAAATAGAAACCCTAAATTAAAAAATTTCATGCAATTTAACATCCTTATTTGCTTATAATAACTTTTCAGGATGGTTTTTTATTTTATTTATTTATTTAAGTAAGATTGATTGAGGTCGAACATATATACACCGCAACAAAGGTATCATGAGAAAAGAACAATGTCTTACCAATGTAACGTTGTGGTTGGTTTCATTTTTAATCATCCTCCTAAATCAAATCATTAAAATTCTTGTGATAAAATATATGTTGTATCATTGTAATAAGAAAAATGTTATAATCCTTCATTACCAAGTATGTCAATATATACTTGATGTGGTTACATTTAATTAGAGCGTCTCCAATGGTGATAGATAGGGAATTTCAATTCTCGAAATGCATATGCGGTTGCAAAATGAAGAAAAGCACTATAGTTACTGAAAAATTCATATATAGTTATAGTGTTGTCTCCTTCTATAGCATAAGCCTCTGTTAAAATATTAAATATTAGTTCATTTTAAAATAATACTTAATACTATAGTCTCTGTATAGACAAATTATCTCTTGGAATAATATGGTTCAAGTAGTTATAAAGTTGAATTAAGTATTTTAGAATAATTATCACTTTAGTCAATTATTCATACAAAAATTTTTTTCTAATTATTTTTCAAAATAAAATTATTTTATCTTACTATCATATATTTAAAAGTGTACTTTCTTAATTTTCACGAACTACTAATACATGAAAAAAGTACTCGACAAGATGGGATAATTACAATGAATTATTACTCTCTCAAAAAACAAGAATGTGAAAATTCAACATCTTTTTATATATTAAAACAAAATAACTTTCCTAATTTAAATATTGCAAAGTGTGAAGTGTCATCATATTATCATTCCACAATTTATGACTTTTCAAAATGTATGATGTGGCAAAATTTAATTAGTTTACTAATTATTAAAAGGTCTTGGGTTCGAATATCTACCACGCACCACTCTAAATTTTTATTATTTTGATTTGTTTGTATTGAACTTCAAAATGTAATTGGTTGATTTTTTTCTATTTTTTTAAATCATTATAGGCCCAATTTTTTCATTGGCCCATTATTTATTTATTTATTTGTTATTGTTTGACATGATTATTTATTAAAATAAATATATGCAAATTTTACATTTATTTTAATTTTTCAAATTTACTTCCATTTTCAAATCAATTGTCTCACAACATTTTTAAATAATACTAAAAAAATATTTCAAATAATCTTATAAGTATAATATAAGTTATTTTATTTTACTTTTAGATTCTCTTAAAAATACCAATTTAAAAATATTTTATCCAATTAGTAATATCATGATTGCATATTAGTTAATTCATTTTATCCAATTAGTAATATCATGATTGCATATTAATAGTGAATTAACTAATTTTAAATAACTATGTATGATCCAATGCATTTGATATTATAAAACCCTATAATTAAACGCAATTTCAATTATATAAAGACTTTAATTGAATCTCCCTATTCTATTCATTTATTTTAAAAATATTTAATGTTACTAATGATAATTGCAATGATTGAGTGAATTTTCTTATATTTTTTACATGTACCTTCTTTATTTCATATATAAACATGATTTACTAAGAATGAACACTGAAATATTTCAAGTGTATCACTACTGTCTTGCTATTTCATAATAAGGCGATAATTATTAATTGAAATTACTGTAACCTAAAATAACAAAATTAGATTTAAAAAAAAAAGAAAAGATGTTGCATCAACAAAAAAAAGTTTTTTATTTAATATTATTATTATTAAAATGGTGTATAATTATTCTTATTCATTTTAATTAGTATAATGAATTAAATTACTCAATTCTTAATTATGCATCTAATTACTATAAGTTATGAATAATAGAAGCTCTATATAAATTGGCAAAAACTAGTATGCATCCGGGCTCACGGACTACATTCTGTACGCCTTTAGAATTTTGTGTTAAATTGTATATCCTTTAGTATAAAGATGTGTATCCTTTATTTTCTAAAGAAAAATAAAAAATATTAATAAAAAGTGTATATACCCTTTACAACAAAATTGTGTACTCTTATTAATTAAAGTGTATACCCTTTAGAACAAAACAATATACCCTTACCCATAATACTATATTCTAAAGGCGCACGGTGTGCCCCGTACACAAGAGCCTCACTCATATAAATTTTCTTTTAGCAACAAAAAAAATAAAAAAATCACACTTTCAATTTGATTGATTCTACTTAAAAAAAATTAAAATAATAAATAAATAACAAAATACAATTATCCGCGTTGCACGCGGGGCCTATACTAGTAGTAAAATTTGAGTAGAGTAATTCTCCCTCCGATCAGGTCATGATAAGATTTCAATTTTATCATTTTGTATATTCATGCTTAATATATTCATTTTTCTTTTTTAAAAAGAATTCCACACGTGACTAAGGAATATAGAGTTTACAACGAAACCCGATTTTTAACACTAAAAAAAATTATTTTTGAAAAAGAATTCCACACGTGACTAAGGACTATAGGGTTTACACCTAAACCCAATTTTTAACACTACAAAAAAAAATTATTTTTTAGCAACAAAATTCACCAACAGAATTCAATCCGTTGGCAATTACCAATGGATTAGCAACAAAAATGACATTTTTATTTTAGCAACAAAATGCCAACGGATTTATTCTCTATTTTACCAACGGAATTCAATCTGTTGATAATTTAATCCATTGGTAATTACCAACGGATTAGTAAGGGAACCATTATATAAATTACCAACGAAATTATTAGCAACAAATTACCAACAGAATTATTTACCAACGAAACTGAATTTTCGAGCTAAAAATTTATCAACCATCACTTTGCCAATGGAAATTTACCAACGGATTCCTTTATTAATCCGTTGGTAAACCAATTTAACAAGGAAATTAAGGTTTTTATCAACGGAATATTCCGTTGGTAAAAAATAATTTTTTTTAGTGTAAAGTGTTTGCTAAAATAAAATGTGGTTCAATGGAGATTGGTGGATTCTAAACTTTTTTTGGGCTCGGCACGAGATACACATACAAACATCTTACTTGTAATCCATTGGGGCCAACATGTTCATTAGGCCCAACATAATTTTGATATTTCAAATCCATTATTATTTTATTGAATAATTATGTAATGTGTCATCCCAAAATATACGGTGACTCGTATATAACCCACGTGTCATGTAAATATAAAATTTTATTCTCTCATCCCAAGAATTCATTCACACTTTTCATTTTAGTCAGTCCCAAGAATACATTCACCTCCTAAAAATGGAAACAATACATAATATCAATAACCTTACAATACTACAATATTACAAAAATGTCACATTTTTACCACAATCTAGTCAAAATCAACTATATCATATACTTTATTTTACTCAATTACCCAAAATACCTCTTCTCTTTCTTACATCATACCACCAAAAAATTACTTTTCTTAAACTCCGTGTCAGAGAATACGCGAATGTATTCCTGGACGGAGGGAGTATTAAATATATATTTTTATACTTTATAAATGTATACTCGTATATTGTGTATATCTAATGAGAAATACAAATTAAAATTTATAATCAATATTTGTATGTGTTTTGATAAAAATAATCAATATTATGATTCCCTTATATATTTGAGAATACTTGTTGTACTATATATTTGAAAATTTTAATAAATAATTACTGCTTACCATTATATGTGAGGATTGTGGGAAAGATTTGAGTAATAATAGTGTCTTGATATGTAACATTTGTTCTCCATAAGTTTAAAAGAAAAAAAAAACTATAATTTAATAAAAATAATAAAATGCACGGGATTCTAGTCGAGAGTATGCTAGTAAGTAAGCACAAGTATTCATTTTCCAATTTCACACACTACACCGCCTCTTAAAAGTGTGTTCACCTACCCACCGTCGGAGCCGTTGATTTAGCCGGAAAATGTCGTCGTCCAGCCTGAAACCAGCTGCTATCGGAATCCACCCGGCGAGCAGAGAAAGAGTGTCGCCGTCGAAAGTCTCCACAGTCAAAATGATTAACAGTCAACCTCGTCCTTTTCTTCAGGTTCAACTCTCTACTATTACTTTATTATTTAATGCTCCCAAATTTCTCTACTTCAACTTCTTCGTTTTTATGTACACTACCACTTAAGGATCATGATCTCATCATTTACTTTTGAATGTGTGATTACATTTTCCCCCAAATTAAGGTTCATACTTCCGCTGTGAAGGTTGTGCTGTTAATTCTATTGCAGATTGATTTGCGAATTGTTTGACACTGCTTGAAATTGATGACTATGATTTAGGCTTATGTAGAGTTCCTGTTATCATATGAAATCCATGATTTACCAGCTAATTTTGGTTCATACTTATTTAGTAGTATATAGAATTAAACTTATATTTGTCACATTAAGAGCTTCATCGTTGCTCAGTGTTCGAGATGATTTCTTTAGCACTCTGTAGATGTTGTGCTTAGTTGTTTGATAAAGAGCGTTGACGTTGAGTGAAGAATTTGAACTGGATTTGTTGTTGCGGTTACAGCAAATGGATATGTATTTCACAATTTAGTTTTAAGACTTGGCAAGTCCAGTAAAGGAAAATGGCTGGCTAATGAATGTGAATAAATTCAAGTGTTAGTGTGTTACAGGGAGCAGGGAAGCTTGAAGGCTTTCACTAGCATGATCAAAGTTTTTTGTTTTGTGAAATGCTTTTATTTTTCTTTTCTGGGGAGCTATCTTATTTCCATTGTTAGCTGGAGGAGTGTGGAATAGGACTAACATCCCATACATGATACACTTGCACATGCTCAAGTTAAACAGGGATGTAAAGGGCTAATAATTAAACTGCAAATTTACTGGGTCTGGTGGCTCTTGGATCATCTTGTATGCTGCACGAGTTAGTCCATTTTTGGGGCATCGAACATTCAAATCTTCTATTGTTTCTCACCTGTGAGTTTTATACATGGATAAGCTATTAAAGACAGGATATTATGATATTCTAGCTTGTCATTCTATTCTCTCAGAAAAACTTTGAATGAGCTTATATTGAAGCCTCAACATCATTTGCATCCATTGGCATAAAGGTCACTTCGTTGGTAGCATGCTAGAGCTAGAAGTCAAGAAGTCATTTCTCTATAAATACTGTGAACATCTGTCCTCACTTGGGAAGGCATTTTACCAACACCTTGACCCAGATATTGTTTATAATTTATAATCAATACCCGGAAAAATGATAATGATTTCTGAATAACACTTCTTTTAGTCCTACATCCCAACTCCTAAAACCCATCAAGGCTTGATATAATATTTGGTGTTTTGTGTAAAATCATATGCATTACGTATTTCATTCGATATATTAAGCAGGCTTACGTAATACAATTGATGTATTCAATATTATGCATTTACTTAAACTTCAAAAATGAAAAGAGCATTTTACACCATTAAGATTCATGGGTATGTGTTGTTCATACTGATTCACTCTACTAGAAAATATCTGGTTCCTGTTGAGAAATGACATGCTGTTCACCACTATAAGATATGCATTCCATCTGTAGTGTTAACTCCTGGATTATATAAAAAAGAGTTGTATGATCTTTTATTTTATATTGACTACACACTAAAACACTTGCATGCTTGAGTATTATGGTTTTCTGTTTTCGACTCTGAAAAGGTTAAAATGTTCTTCTCAATGGATGTGCATTGTTAACATGCGTTGTTATGTTCCAACTTACCGAGTCCCTTTAGAATATGGAGTACATTCAATCAGGAGATTTTTGGTAATTGCATGGTTCATTACTGTGTGAGTTCACAAAAATAAAAATTAAGACCAATTTATTGAACATTTCTTCATCCATAGAATGATTGTCGACTTGTTTATATTTTCAATCCTCATCACGATAAAGAAAATTACGTAATCAAAAAATTCACCAGATGTTGCAATGAGTGGGTTAGTTCATGATTTTGTGACGTTTCTAATTGAAGAAGAGATGGTACTTCACGGTCATTATTCTTATCTGCTCATGTCATTCACATATCAGTCTTCACACGTCTTTGCCATCAGTAGAAAGATCCGATCAATGGAACTGTATCTTCAAGTTCTACACAAAGTTGCAAGTAGTTATTTACATATTTTTTCCACCTGGTGTATTTCTTTTAAAGCATTTTAAGATGCCATTTGAAAGAAAAGTAGTTATTTACATATTTTTTCCACCTGGTGTATTTCTTTTAAAGCATTTTAAGATGCCATTTGAAAGAAAATTGTAACAAATATATACGGACTGTATATTATTTTGCGCATATCATTTATGTAGGTGACAGAGAAGGAAAAAACAGGATTGCAGGAAAGCTTCAGTGGTACGTCGAGGCGGGAAATGATGCAGTTAACAGCAGCATCAGTAGGTTTCCTCTCTCTTCTCTTACCACCCTCTGCTGAAGCACGCACTAGAAAAGCGTCGATTAGGCAGAAGATCATGGAGAAGCTTGAAGCACTCAGGGAAAAAGCTGGGTTTTCGAAGCCGAAAGATGAAGGTCAGGGGAAGAAACCAAAAGATGAAGTTGAAAGCAAATCAAAGATACAAGATTCAGCCAAAGAATCAAAGCCAGATCACAAAGATGCTAAAACTACGCACGAAAAGTCTGTAGAGACCCCGGCTAAAGAACCATCTGTCCCAGCACTCCCAAGTATCATTAATGGCAAAGCTGTAGAAGCCACTCTTCCATGATTCAGACGTCTTATTTTGTCGAATTCGAGAACAAAACTGTTACTGTGTCGGAATGCTAGTTCAAGTGTCAAGATTGTTGTCATGGACCTAAAAATATTAACGTGTAGAATTTGAGAAATAATATCGATCGAAGTTGATATAAGGGGGACTTGTGGATGCAACAATTGGTGAGTAATGATCGAAATGTGAGTGTCTATTTTGTTGGATTAAGCTAAGCTAAGCTAAGAGTCATATCACAATGTAGACTACTTTCATACCACAATGTATGTCAATACAGAGTACAAGCCTGCTCAATCATGGAAGAAATTAAATTATGTTAAACCCTAAAAAAAAAACAATTGGGGAAAAATACCAAAAGTGTCTAAGCAGTTTTTTTGTTCAAATTCTGCACGAGTTTCCTCATTTGAAATCTCCAAAATAAGAAATAAGCAAAACCCAAACCAATCAATACGAAGATCCAAACATTCTCCTCTTTACCCTCCACTTCAGACCTTACTTCCACAATGCTAAATTCATCCCTTTCTGAATTCCCCAGCATACCCTCGTCAATGTGTCCATATAACGCGTACGCCCTATCATCCGCTCCAATAGCCACCGCGCTGGTATGCCTCGCCTCCTCAAGGGCAGTTTCGTCAAACACCACTCCCTCGCCCCAGCTGTTGTCGCTCTTGATGTAATACACCTTATGCTTCGACACCACCAAAACGACGCCGTCCCTCCTGGAGGCGATCCCATCAGCCGCCGTTAGCTTCTTGTTCAGAATCACTTGCCTCGCCGCACCGTCATCCGCGTTGACTTTAAACAACTTCCCGGTGTTCGATTGCGTAACCAAGAGATAACCTTTTGAGTTGTAAACGACGCCGTTCAACCCGCAGTTGTGATACGGTACGGTGCGGTCCACCGCCTCGGATTTGAAGACCTGAGATCTGGATAGGATCGTCGCTTGACCTTGTTCGCTGACTTTGAATACGACGTCGTTGGCTGAATCGGTAACGTAAGCGTTGCCGGAATAATCCACCGCGACGTCGTTCGCGACGGTGGGGGAGGAAAGGAGACTGTCGAGTGGGGTGAGGAATAGCTGGCGGGAGGTCCGGAGGTCGTAGGAAGCGAGGGCGGAGAAGGGAGGGGATTGACGGTGCACGACGGCTAGGAGGCGGTGGTTTCGGGGATCGAGAGAGATCCCGAGGAAGGAGGAATTGGAAGGGAGAGAATCATCTGAGAGAAGGAGGGAGACGACGCCGGCATCAGAGACGGAAATGATGTGGCGGTGGCGGAGGGATGCGACGACGAAGTGATCGGATTTGCTGTCCCAGGTGAAGGACTCTGGGTAGAGGTTGGGCGACCGGAAATTGATGACGTGTGGCTGCCGGCAGTGTGCTGAATCGACGATGTGAAGGAGGATGATTACGAGAATGAGTTTGAACATGTTTGTGGGAATCTCAGAAATGTTTAGGGTTAGGGTTGGAATTGAAGGATGAATTTGGCATCGCGTTGGTAATGGTGGTCAATGTCGAAGGATAACGCATCGTACTTCCGTCTGTAATTTAATTTAGTCTAATTACCATAGTAAATTCATCTTACAATCCAGTGGTTATTAATGTGTGATAGGTACGATGGAATCTTAATGAAAAATTATCATTCCTAATCTCATAATTGCATACTTAATAAGGTGAAATTCCGATTCCATTCATATGGTGTAGTATTTCATATCTTTAGGAATTATATTTTTATTATTTTATTTAGCTAGATTAATTAATATATATAAATATATCATATTTTCTTTAATAAAATTTATATTGAAATTAATATTTTTCTGATTTAATATGTAATTTTTAGGGCTTTGGTTATAAATTATTATAAAAAATAAAATATTAAATCATTGAAAATATAAATTAAAAAAAAAAGGAGGATTAAAAAACACTCAAATTTTACACTTCAATTTCTTTAAAAACAAAAAATAATTTTTATTTCAATTTTGATCAAATTCAACTTTTTGGACTTTAATATCATTATTGGTATTAAATTTATAATACTCAATGTATCCCTATAGGTGAGTGTGGTATATGTTCCACTATAGGTATGATTGTCGGTTCCGATGTTGATACAGATTTCATTTCGATTTCGATGTAAGTACGGATCTCGTGTCGATTCTAATATAGGTACGAATCTTGTGTCGACGGTACGAATGTAGGTTTAAATACAGGTACGGATATCGATTTCGATATAAGTAGAGATCCCGTGTAAGTTTCGATTAAGGTTCCATCCGGCGAGGCTGCGGCGGCGGTTGTCCAGTGACAACAACGACAATTCGTCGATGGTCCGGCGACGACGACAGTGGTCCGACAATAGTGACGGTGGTTGTGATTTGCTCTTAATTATATATCTAATTTTTCCTCTTTAATGACATTTTGGTCCTTATGGGTATCATTTGGTTAAAAAAAATAAAATAAAATAAGTGATGACATTGATTTTTTATTATTGAATTTTGGTTATTTTTGCCTATTGGCACTAAAAAAATTATGGGTAGGTTTGAGATCGTTTCACGTGAGATAACCCGTGTAGGTTTCGATTAAGGTTTTGTCCGGCGAGTCTGCGGCAGCGGTTGTCCAGTGACAACAACGACAATTCATCGATGGTCCGGCGACGACGACAGTGGTCCGACAATAGTGACGGTGGTTGTGATTTGCTCTTAATTATATCTAATTTTTCCTCTTTAATGATATTTTGGTCCTTATGGTACCATTTGGTTAAAAAAAAATACAATAAAAAAAAGCGCATTGATTTTTTATTATTGAATTTTGGTTATTTTTGCCTATTGGCACTAAAAAAAATTATGGGTAGGTCTGAGACCGTTTCACGTGAGACAATTTTACACTTTTTAAAATAGTTATCACTTTCGCTATAAAATGTTATCACTTTTCATTTATATTATAAATTGATCATGAAATAGCATTATCACTTTTTAATTAAGTATCACAAGTTATCACTTTTTTATTTGTTTCACGTAAGCCCTTACGTGAGACGATCACAGAAGTCTTTGCCAAAAATCATACTGTATACTGTATCTTAATATTCATTTCAATAAAAATTAATTAAAAGTTAAATTCTTTTAAAATTTTAATAATTACTCTAAATAAAAATTAATAAATTATATAAATAAATTAATAATATTAGTTAAATTAAATATAAATATATATAATATTAAATATTAATTTTATTTTTATTTTTATATATAATTTTGTTAACTTTTGATTTTTATTTAGATTTAAATAATATAAAATTTTATATATTAATTTTAATTTAATTTTTTTTATTTGTATAATTATAAAAATATATGAAATATTTTACTAATTTTTTATATAATTTATAATTTTCATTTAGCATTATAAAAATAAATTAGATTTAAATTAATTGTAGAATGCATTCTATATTACTTAAATTAAATCTAAACCACACCCGTATAATTATTATTTTTAATTATTTTTTTATTCTATTCATGAGTTTTAATTCCTTTCTATCATTTCATTCAATCATGAGTATTAATTCTATTTTTAAGAATTTATTAAAATATAAATACTGAATATTAATCTTCTGTTGAATATTAATCTTCACATAAATAACATCTACCGTCTACCGTTTTGCATCTCCACTAAGCGAGGTCTATTGGGTAAAGATTTACGATTTTTAAAATTGTATCTCCATCCGTCTGCCGTTTGGCATCGCCACATAAGCGACATCCGTCTGCCGTTTGGCATCGCCACGTAAGCAACATATACCATTTGCCGTGTGTAAAGATTTATGATGAAACAATTGTATCTCTATCCATCTGCCGTCTGTTGTACCCCACCATTAGTCCGTCTGTAAATTTACAATTGTATTTCATCGGCAGACAATTGTATCTCCACGTAAGCAGCATCTACAGGTTTACGTTTGCTAAAGATTTTAATTTAATTTTATTTATAAATATAGACTCGTATTCTTACTGTTATGTTTAATTATGAAGTCGAAGTTCACCGGTCTATCTGTACAATCTTAAATGTTAAATTAATTTTTAATATAATCTTCACTATTAAATAAATAATATAATTATTTTTTTTAGAAAAAAAACTATACTTTCAAATTTCAAATATATCTTTTATATTAGTCAATTTTAAAATATCTTTTCTATTCACTTTTTTAATTGATTCCGTTTGAAAGCTAATTAATTTGGAAAGAAAAATATCTGATTTTTTTTAAATTTCATTAACATATTTTATTGGATGAAAGGATATACTCTTCCTCATATATTATTACATTTTATCTATTAATTAATATGTTTCGTAATTATTGGTACGTTTTATATACTATCATACAAAACAAATATTTATGCGAGTCTAAATACAATAGTAATACATTTATCACTCAATATATTACATATTAAAATAAGTATTATATTCCTTCCTAAACATTTATAAGATAGGAGGAGAGTATATATATATATATATATATATATATGGAGAATGCGATGACATGAATAACAAATAAAAAAATTTCAAAAAAAATAAATAAATAAAGTGGATGCATTAAGAGGTTACAATTTGCACCATAAAAAAACTGATATATTGATGAAAGTAGGGATGGGATGAGGATGGAATGAGACTAATTATTTTCTATTTTAGCGTTATTTTTAATTTTATTTTTATTTTAATAGGAAAAATACAGCTCAACTCTGACCATAAGAATAGTGTAGAAATTCCAATTTCCAAAACGAAAAGAAAGACCTAGAAGCCGAGTTTAATAAGGAAAAAATTCGAGATAAAAAACCATTAAAAAATCTCCATGAGAGTAGATATTTCTTAATGCCAGAATGTTCGAGATGCCCTGCTTCTTCTCTTATAAACCCCCATAGAACGTGCATTGTATTTAGATACTTATCAGTATTTGCTACTTTTACACCACCTCCTCCTTTTTCTTATATACGTGTCACTTCCATCTCATTTCGTTCTGTAAAGCAAGAAAAAGAAAACCCAATTCTGGAATTTGCTTCTCTGCTTTTAAATTTTTGTGAATTGATCATTTTCAGTTGTGGGTTTTGTTTGAGGGATAGAAATGGAGTATTATAGTGTTCTTGGTGTTAATACCAACGCTTCCGCTGAGGAAATCCGACGTGCTTATCGCAAGCTTGCTATGGTATGTTTTCCCCCTTCTCTCTCACTCTGTTCTTGCCCTTTTGGGGATCTTAATTTTTAGGTTTTATTTGAGTATGATGATTGTTTTTTTTTTGATTCAGCAATGGCACCCAGATAAGTGGACTAGATCCCCTTCTCATCTTGGACAGGCCAAACAGAAATTTCAGCAAATTCAGGAAGCGTATTCAGGTAATGGAACAGTGTTTCTTGAAATTTGAAAGAATTTGTGTTGCCTTCATTTTACCTTTCTTGAAATTGAAACGGCAGAGACTAAAATGGGTTTTGTTTGCTGGATTAAACAGTGTTATCAGATGCGAATAAGAGGATGATGTATGACTACGGGTTATATGATCAAAATGGTGAAGATGATGAAGTAGAGGTATAGAACAGTCTACACTTTTGTTATGTGTTCATTTTTAGAGACTTGTTCATCATAGATGTATTTATTTGTGCAGGGTTTTTCTGATTTTGTTCAAGAGATGGTGTCTCTTATGAAAGAAGTCAAGGAAGAGGTAATATTCATTGTTACTACGGAGTCATAATCTTTTACCAACTGTTTCTTGTTGTTTTGATGAGTCATAAAGTAAAGATTTCCTTTTGAATACCCCATCATCAGAATTAGAAGTTAATATGTTAGTAACCTCAGGAATCAAGATGCAATTTGACTAGAACAATATTGGTAATTGGCACAATTCTAGAGAAGAGACCATTTTTGAAGAAATACCTACCTCTATAGAAGCTATGTGATTTTTTTGCCATCTTGTTTTGGTGAAGCAAGTCATTTGAATGTCTTTCTTGCAGTTGTGGTTGGTGTCTTGATATTCCAAAGCATTCTGGATTATGTAAATCAATTGCAATAGTGACTTAATTCATCTAAATTCTTGAAAACAGGAAAAAAATTGCAGCCTTGAGGAGCTGCAAAGCATGATGTGGAAAATGTCACAAGATTTTCAGGTTCCTGATTGGAATGAATGTTTGCTGAAACCTCCATACGAGTCGCAGTGGTTCCGTGGGGCGTCTAGTTTCTACGAACACGGGAGCAATCCATGGGAAGCAAGCATGATGCAGATGCAGATGCAGATGCAGGGAGATCCAGGTTTGAACCAGTCGAGCTTCGAAACTGTTTTTGGCACGCATCATTACTGCAGATGAGCAGTGAAGAGTTGTTGGGAGTAATATGTAGTCATACTACATTTAGGTGTTCAAAGGTTGATGGACACCAAGAGGTGATATCTTGGTAGTGGCAGTTGTATTGTAAATAATTAGAGTAGAGCAGAGCAGAGGGATACTTGAATCTTTCGCAACAATTTTATTTCACTTCTGAAAATCTGGTGTTCTCACTGTCTACAGCTTTTGTTTTACACTACCATGTCCCAAAAATGTTTTCAAATGGTCAAACTGGGGTTGCTAAGAAGGGGCATGTTTTTTTTTTTTTTTTTTTTATCTTCTATAGGTTATGGGTGAAAATAATTTAAAAGTGTAGTATTTCGTTCACTCAACTAACTTCGAATTAATTGACAATAAAAAATTTAAGAAGAGAAATTACAATTGTAAAATAATTAATTAACAATTAAAAAATTTCAAGAGAGAAATTACAATTGTAAAATGATAAGAATAATTAATATCGTACAAAAATTTACATGAACTCTAAAATAAAATATTTGGGGCTGTATATAATTTGGCCAAGAGATTTATGATTGATGTAATTAACTTGGTTTTATTTTTACCAGTGGTCAATATCACTTCAATTTAAAACCTAAAAACAGTCAAAGGTAAGCTTTTGGATTATTTAATGTCTTCTAGATTATTATGATCAATAGAAGATGGGTTGTTTTTATTGAATTGATTAAAGAATTAATTAGTAGAACATACAAAAATTGAAAATGAAAATTGATTTTGTTTATCTGTTGAAGCGAACGTTATAAGTGATGGGGACTTCACAAATAATTGGGGATGCCGTCCAATGCTTACTTCATATAATCACGCTCTTCCAATAGTCTCATCATATCAACGAGTTCAATTAGAGTGCACGGGTAAATTTGAATTGTATGAACTTAATTGTTACATTGAATTTTATTTTATCTTTATTATTAAAAAAATAAAATAATAAAAATTTACAAAAAAATAACTACACACTATACTCTATTTTAATCCTATAAGTTTTAGGATGCATCGGTGAACCCGTTGCACCACAAAATCATCCCAATTTTTTTTATATCTCTCAAAATTTTCTTATAATTCATTAATCTTATGTACACTTGGCTACTTGCTATCAATTTATCACCTAAGCTGATTTTAATGCACGCTTCTTCTACATGATAATTTATCAACCTTAAAAAAAAATCCTATATCATCATGATTGAATGTATAAGAGTTTTAACTTTTAAGTATTTCAAAATCTAATTCTACGTATAACTGATTTCATGTGATGCCTTCTCAAAATATGAGAAGAAAAAATCAAAATTTGATGTACCTAAAAAGGAAGTACAACAAAGATGAGTTGTACAAAGTTGTTTGATAGATGTAACTATCTAATTATTCATCATTCATATATCATTCATCTTCAAATGATTCCCTCAAAATCATGTATATATATTTCACTAATAATAACTTCCCCAATTAATATTCTTGGTTTGTGATGCATGCAACCTCTGATTGTGTGTGAGGGAAAGGTCATCCACATGCCAAATATCACCTGCCCCTTTCTTCACTTTATACTTGTAATTTTTCTCCGCATCATTTTAATTTCTTTGAATATTAAACTCACATATGCCTTGTGACCTGTTTGGCTTGCTCTATTTATTAGGAAATACTAGTATTAATTAAAATGCGTACAATTATTGGGAGTAGATGCATCTAATATATATATATATATATATATATATAAATTAAAGTACTACATAATTAAGGCCTAATTTGTGGGCCCTATTAAGTGGACCAATCAAATGCAGTAAGGGTGAATTGCCTTACAGATTAAGCCAACACCTCACTCACACATCAAAAATTAGAATTGAAGGGAACCCATCATATGCCACACTCACTTCTATTTAAACTCAAGAATCGATTATTCTATTGTTATTCATTTTACGTCAATTTTATCTATTATTTTATTATCCTTAATATATGGTGCATATAAAAATTAAGAGACGCCAAAAATATACTCGCTATTTCATTTTTGTTTCAATTTTACTATAGCGTGTGTCTCATTCAAAGATTTTTATTTTTCAATTTTAATAAAAGACCACACATATCCCACCACTCACTATTAATATAACTATTTACTACATATAAAATAATAATATTTCTTAATCTTCATAAAAAACAAGTGGTTAGCTTTTGATAGAAAAATAGTAATATGTAATCATTAAGATGCAACGAAAGAGTGTATTATTAGTGTTTCTTAGAAGGACGTCAATGGCTACCAAAGGAGGTGTTATTAAGTCCAAATTTCTCTTCCTTTTTCCATGCACCTAAAGAAACGTAAACAACCTCATTCCAATACCATTCTTCTTCATTTCTTTCTCTCTCTCCCTCACCATATACCTAACACTATTCCATCCTCTCAAAAACACCCCCATCATATTACATCACTCAAAAAATCCAAATTCTTGATCAACAAACTTCTCCAACTCCTCCAATGGCCCCCCCAAAACTCACACACTTGATCATTTTTCTTGCCATCATTTCATCCATCTTGGTTCAATCCGAGAGTTCAAGAAAGCTTGATGAAACCCCCCCTGATTTACAGAACAAGTGTGGGAGCTGCCCCTGTAACACTCAATGTAATCCACCGCCGTCTCCGCCACCCCCATCACCGCCACCGCCGTCGCCTCCTCCCCCGAAGAAGCAGCCGCCGAGCAATTACTGCCCACCTCCTCCTCCGACCGGCGTCGAGTACATTCCAAGCCCTCCTTACCTTATCATAAACGGTCCACCCGGAAACAGTTTATACCCGGTTGACGCTTACTATTCGGGTTCGGGTCACGGATACTCCGTCGGGTCGCTTCCATTTTTTATCTGCAGTGTTTTGGGGCTGATAATAGCTTTCAGGTGAAAATTTACAACGGTAAAAAGAGATTGTTGGAGAAGAAAGGTCTAGCAATTTTTTATTTACATGAGGTAAAAATTTAAAGTACGCTAAAGTAATTAGCAGAATAATTTTTCTTTTTCTAATTCGCTGATAGCTGTAATATCTGATCAATGTATTATGCATTTTTCAATAACACCATTATTTTCCCTTTTTTTTCAGTCTATTCATATAAAAATACTGGTATTTTTTGTTTTCATTTTTTGTTTCTTTTGGGAATTGTTTGTTTGTTAATTAGGTGAAATTAACTTTTACTTAAGATTCCGTTATAAAAAAAATTAAATTTAATGTTAAATAATGTAAAATTAAACCTAGCAATATTTTCCCATTTAATTATATATGATCAACTTTATCGATACATAGTTACAGATTCCTTAAGAAAAAATTAAGGAAATTTTAGTGGTTTTTATTAATTAATTAATTAATAGTAAGCACTCTTTTAATGAAAGTTACGCATTATCCACCAGCTTGTCTTTCCACTTGTCTCTAATAAAAAAGTTTAACTTAATTTAATTGGGTCTTTTTGGTCCACCATGACAATTAGTTAGGGATGAGGTGAGGTGTCTCTTAGCATGTCTTCTTATGTTCACGTAGCTGCCTAATTAATTTAATTTCTATTTAATATCCCCCATTAATTAATATTTAATATAATTGTACTACTTATAATTAAATGCAAATACAACGTTTATTTAATTTATTTATGTTTTTCATGCATATATTTTAAAAAAAAATGCAAAAAATTCACATTCTGTTACAAAGTTTGACTAATTCTTTGAGAACATGCGTTTGTGTGAAGTCTTTAAAAGTTGTGAAGTCTCTAAAAGCTGTTGTTCATACAAGGAATTTAGTAACCTAATCGATCTCACCTTTTTACAGCTCATCGAATTATTGAATTGAATTGAACAATGATGAAATAAATTTTTTAATTTAGAAATTACATGAGTATATATGATTTTCGTTTAATATTGAATTAAATCAATTAAAAATATATTTTTCTAGTGTTGAGAATTTCTAAACACGATCTATCTTGGATCATTAGACGTATAAGGGTGCAAGAATCAAGAGACATAATTTTGGGCAAAAGATAAAGTTCCCATTTTCCTAGGATGGGAAGAGAAGCTTCTAATACCGTGCAATGAATCCACATTGTGTAGAATTTAGAAAAGATGGATCTTATAACTCAATGGAATGGAGCCCCATTTCATATATTAAAAGATCCATATCCGTATTCATCAATGAAGATGAGTTCATCTAAATTATTCATTCATAATCACTATCTAGACTATTAAATTAATTGTTATAGATTGTTTAATTGCTTTCATAACACACTCTCTCTCTCTTGGTGGTTAATTATGGTCATGGAGGTGGTTATAAATCTAGGAGAAATTAAATTAACGCTTAAGCAAACATGATAACGGTCCTTGATATATCTTTTAATTACAATATTATAATGTTTTACATAACTGAAATGAGATTTATACATTGCATTTAGTGATGTAGAAAATGGAAGCATATCTTTTGTAGAAATTTTTACCTAGGCTGTGACCATTCCTCTATTTATTTTTATTTTTATTTTAAAAAATTAGGTTAAGTTTAATTGTTTTTTTTTTAATTATTTTTATCTAAATTTTGCTTTAATTGTTTTAGCCCACCCAAATTGGCCCTTGTACCTCGAAGGCCCAGCAGGACTTTCTGGGCCGTTTCCCAGAGTGGTCTTTATTTCGGGTCATTCTAAAATAGTGCTAGAATTTTAGATTTCGAAGCTTCAACTCCCTTTGTCCTACTTTACACCGTTATTATAAATACAGTAAACTTTATTTAGCAATATAGTCTCTCTGGATAATAAATAAATGGTAAGAGTATAATTAATGAATTTTGTCAAGGAAAGATAAATTTATAATTAAAGAGTTTAACTGCGGTGCATCTGAATAATCTCAACCGTTAGATCATATTCTTATTTAATCTTCACTACTTAATAAAATAAAATAATTAAAAATAAAATTAATAACTACCCACTACACCTTCAATTTACTCTATAAACCTCTAGGTGCACCGATACACTAGGTACACCACAAAATAACTCATAATTAAAATATACATTTGGAATTAATGTGATACTCCCTCCGTCCGATTTTAAGGTGTTCGTTTGTTTTTTGCACGTGGATTAAGGAGTATTATTATTATATGTAAAGTGGGTAGTTGTATTAGAGGGAAGTGGTGAGTCATATTGTATACTTTTTTACTAAATAGGGGAAATGAATACATTTAAAGCGGACGTAAAAAATAATAAAATGCACACCTTAGAACCGGACGGACGTAGGGAGTATATATATATTTTTTCTGAGTAGTAAGATTTATTGTGGAACATATGAAAATAGATAATATAAAATTTATTGGGTTAGAAAGGAGCATATATTATAAATGCTGCGCATACCGGATCATATTATACTTTGAAGCCAAGATATGGATACAAATTAGCAATAATAAATAATTCATTCCGATTTAAATTAAGTCATATTCAACAGTATATTTAATCATAGGGAAATATTATACCAAAAAAATGATGTCCAGCAGTAGCATGCAATGACGTAGCAGAATAGCACTGGATCCAGAAATTGTACTTGAATGCTTCAAAGCCAAAAAATAAACCAAGATCCAAGAAATTAGCACTGTACTATACATTAATTTCACAAATTATAATTATAAAAAAATAAAAAAAAAGAAAGAAAGGTGTTTACGTCGTACAGCGTAGTAAATTATAAGCATACCCATTGAGTTAGGGTCGGGTGGGCTCTACTTGACCCACCACATTCACACAGACACACTATTAAGTATATGTTATGTTACTACTATATATGTAGTTCTTGTGTTGTGTTATTAATTGCATAATAATTAAGGAGTAATTAAAATTTAAGAAAATTTAATTATGATCTTCAGAATGTAGTCTTTTTCTCTTGCTCGCATTCTCTGTGTCATTTTGATACATCATCTTCTATGTCAAACCATTAGATGAACGACACGTAGGAGAGAGGAAACTACAACTTAAACCTTAAATCATAGGGACAATGAAATTTATTTCTCCTCTTACATGTCAATAGTGACACAGAAAATGATGTACAAAAATAACGCAGAAGATACGATATACTTTTCTCTGACGCATTGCGCTGGAAATTAGGAGGTGCATTTTCCATAGTTTTAGAACTTCTATTAAGAACTTATCATGTGCATGCATCACATGCCCGAAGGCCGAAACATCAATTAAAATCTTATTAATATTAATTCCTTCATTAACTATTACTCCATAACATTATTGTCTATTTTATCATAACGAGTTTTTTTTACATTAATTCTAAAAAGGACCTCGTTAATTAGTACATTAGGGTTAAATGTTATTCTCCTAAATCTTACCCCACTCTTTTGTTCTCTCTTAATATATTAATTTTATCATTTTGATTCGTAAAAGTATTTATTTCATTTTTTGAAAATATAAAATTATACATATTGCTAATACAATTATATTAATTCATATACACATTTAAACATTATAATATTCTTTAATTCACGTAAAAAAAGTAATTGATATATTAATTAGGGTGTTGATCAGGGAGGACATATATCATTCCAATATAAATGTAGACACGAATTAATATGAATTTGAAAGAGAAAAATGTTCGTAACATATATAAATTAATATCTAAATATTCTTGAATGAAAATTCTCATCAAAAGTAGGTTCACCTTTGCTTTAGCTATACCCCAACTTTTATAGTCTCTTTTCATGTCATAATAAATTTATCTAACTTTAGTAACAAAAAGAGCTCTAAAAAATAATGCTCCAACTACTTAGACTTCACTTCACTTCTTCTTCACTTCCCCTTTACTTCCTTCTCAATTCATGGCCTCCACACTACACATGCTACTCCCAACCCTACTCTTTCTCACTACACTTCTCCATTTTCCGGCCACCACGACGCCGCAGGAGTGTCCGTATCCATGTTATCCGCCGCCAATAGGCCCCGGAAACAATGACCCCACAGTGACCACAACGCCGCCGGCTCTCACCACTCCTCCGGATTTTTTCTCCCCTCCGGTCACTCCGGACGGGTACTTTCCGGTGACTCAACCGCCGCCTTACTTTTACGGTGCAGTAACACCGCCGCCGGGGCCTATACTGTCGTGGTTTCCCTATTATTTCAGACAGCCACTCCATCAAGATCAGTACTCTTCATCAACTCCATCAACAACTACTAATGTCGTTAATTTCTTTCCTCTTTTAGTTTCAATTGTCTTTTTTGCTTTCTATTAATGTTAATCTTTCATGCAACTAAGGCACGTATATTTGATGCTATTTATAGATAAATTTTCATTTATATTTATGTACCAAGAAAATAATATTCGATCTTCTGCTTCACTCTCTATATATATTCTCAAAATTAATGCATTAATTCTCTCTCTCTCTCTCATAGCACTCTCACTTAATTATATCATCATAATTTTGTGCTGAAATCCCAAAACTATATCCGGGCCAATTCGTTCGAATGTAATTCCGATAATATGATGATAAATTGATAATGACTGTTATAAGCGCAATTATTATTATTATTATTATTATTATTATTATTATTTACGACATAGTAATTGGGAAAATTAGTTAAGTTATTATCACTTATGATCATTAGTAGTATATAGCAAGTTGGCTTGAAGTAGATTAACATGACTATAATCAAATGCTGCAATATTTTATCTCCACAAAAGAAAAGTAAAGGGTACTATACAATTTTACCACTTTTCGAAAAAAAAAAATGTATACAGACTATAGTGTACAATTTTTTTTGTACTGTAACTGTTATGATCTACTCCTTCCACTCCTTCCATCCCTCACTAAGAAGCTCTTTTGTTTTTTTGACACGTGGATCAAAGAGTATTATTATTTAATATGTAGTGAGTAGTTGTATTATTTAGAGTGTGAGCCTCATATTTTAATTGTATTAGTGGGTGTGTGTGGGTCACATGTGTGTAAAAAAAAAAATGAGACTCTTTGAGTGGGACGACCAAAATTAAAAAAAGACACTCTTTAAAGGGAACAAAAATAATATTATTTTTTGTTGTCATCTCGTTTAATAAATGACACGCAGTAGAAACTATTTATGTTTCAAAGAAATAACACAAAAAGTAAAAGTAGTACATAATGCAAAGAATATCGGATGCAACGAATGAGTTTTGGAGTGTTGCAGAGCCCAAAACATAAATTCATGATATTGTCTCATTGTATTTTTGAATTAATTATTGGGAATTTTAGTTACCATCTCTTGTACAAAAATAAAGGAATAATATCTTTTTCAGAAAGCAATTCGCTTTTTCTTTCTTTATTTATATCTTCCTTTAATTATCTCTTTTTTTCCTTTTGGAATTAGACATGCTTTCATGCAAAATTGAATATGCATGCTCATTCGAAATATACCACTCACAAAATTAAATATTGATGGTTACTCTTCAAAAATTGCACTTTATTAATTTAGTGACTTCTATGGAAGGAGGTGTATTATTTTGAACTAAGTACAATTATTTAATCAAGCATTATTTAATTAAGCATATGAGCAAGTTAACAAAAACACAAACAACAGCTTTAATGCAGTAAAAGTAGTAATTATAATTAGTTGAGGCTTAAGTTTCAAAACACAAGTTAAAAAAGTTGATGCTTTAATAAATTATCCAATTTATATAACCAAAAGAAAGAGCCAAAGAGTATCTTTTCCGGAATTTCGTAAAGTGTAAATTGCATCCCTATAAGAATAAAGTGGAGGGGTGAAGTTATAATATATAGGTTGCTATTATTTATTTTATTATATATATGTCTCATAGTTATTTGCACCATTTCTTTGTAAATTACAAAGGAATGGTGCAGATAAGTATGGGATGGGGGAAGT
Source organism: Pogostemon cablin (assembly GCA_023678885.1). Lineage (NCBI taxonomy): Eukaryota > Viridiplantae > Streptophyta > Magnoliopsida > Lamiales > Lamiaceae > Pogostemon > Pogostemon cablin. The sequence continues at coordinate 26,604,110 of CM043004.1, read as the reverse complement.
ATTACAAATGATTGTAGGAACCCGTAAAATCGGATATACAAAAAAACTTCTTAAAAAAAAACTCTTACTCTTTAAAATTATAAATTTATTATGATATTGTATCGTAAATTTTAAGTACTGAGTAATAATTTCTGTCCTGAAATCCTTCAACGAATTAATAAGAGATCTATAAATTATTTAGTATCATCTTAATAAATATATTTGTGAAGTACTTTCCTTAATTAAATTTTAAAAAAACATATGTGTCAACATATGGTAAATTGTTGACTTTTATTTTATATGTGTCAATAGAGTATTGGTTAGTCTCTATTTATTACAATTAAATATTTATTAATGAATTAAGTTAAAAAAAAGTTTCTTTAATTTGTTTTCTAATTAAAATACATTCTAAAACAAACTATATATACAAAATTTTATATTTTAATTTTAAAAAATAGTATGATTAGTAATTGAGATTTTAGATTTTCTGAACAAATATTATAATTTTTTTTATAAAATATAAATAACTGTAACCAATAATTCACATTTAAAATATAAAAAATGAAGTAAATTTTCTTTTTTAAATTTATTAAAATATTGATTTTTAAATTAAATTTTAAATAATATTTTAATAATTATGTTATACACAAGCTAATCACGTAATGTATGAAATATAATAAAGGTGAAATAAAAAAGATATAAGAGAATAAAAAAATACTCATTCTATCCGCCCGAAATGTCCACATTTCCCATTTTGGGCGTCCGCACCAAAGGTCCACATTTCCCTTATTAAACACATGGGACCCACACACATCACTAATACAATAAATTTATGGGACTCATACACCCCACTAATACAACTACCAACTACACCTTAAATAATAATACTCCTTAATCCACGTGCAAAAAGCAAATGTCCACTTTGGGGCGGACGGAGGGAGTATCATTTGAATAACTAAACATGTTATAATTTATGATCATTTACAAAAAATATTGAATTATAAATATTTATAATAATATTAAAAATATTTTTCATTTATAACTTCTTTTATAAATTTAAATTAAGAAAAAGAAATTCTGTGGAGCATAAGGGCCACACACTAGTGATAATTAAAAGATGAAATAAAGGAAAGTAGGGGCTGCCCCTTTTACAGGCAATATACTATTATTGACGTAGTTATTTACTTTTCCGAGCATTTAAAATAGTAATCACTTTACATGCAAACATAATTAGTCCGCCACAAAGGTGGACATTTATTTTTTCACATGAATTAATGAGTATTATTATTTAAGGTGTAGTTGATAGTTGTATTAGTGGGGTGTATGAATTCCATAAATTTATTGTATTAGTGATGTGTGTGGGTCCCATGTGTTATATGGACCTTTGGTGCGAACGCCCAAAATGACAAAATGTAGACCTTTCGGGCGGAGAGAGAGAGTAAATAGCAAGTTAGGATAAATAAATAAATTAATTAACTTGCTAGACATAATATCATTTAAACGATACAGTGATCCTTTAACTTGTATATGATTATAAAATAAAGAGCTAGAAAATGTATTTATTGTAAGAATTTTTTCGCTGCTAGAGACCATACAGTGATCCTTTAACTTGTAGGAACATACTAATGTGATTAACAAACATTGGCATTGGGGGTTGGGGGGAGCATAGATAGCTAAGTGGACTATGAGTATGATTCTTACCACTTTCCTCCTCTCCTCTGTATGTGCTCATTGCTTTTATAAACAGACCAAGGAACATCCCGTCTCGAAAGTTACCCTAAATACACGACACAATTGATGAGAACAGATGAACTCAGAATAAAAGCATCTCAATTGATTTGAGGTTCATAGTTTCGCCTATACTATGAACCTGTTTGCACTGTGATATGATCTACTGTCTTCGTCCTGATTATGGTTCTACCTTCTTTTTCAGCACTACAACAAGAAAAACGCATCATGAATTTGGAAGTGCTGACATACGCTGTAAGGAGTGCGCTGCAATAACAGATGCTAATCAGTGATCATTAAATCAACTACAAAGGAACATTGTTTGAACCATTCAAGGTGTGATCAATCTCCTCATCACTTGCTACATGGTGTACTGAAAGAACCATTCAAGGTGTGATCAATCTCCTCATCGTTCGACGTCTTCTCGTTTTGGGTAGCTCCAGCAGCTTCGGCATTTGAAGTGAGAAGAGGAAAGCCTTTCTGTGTGACAGAACCTGGTTTCGAGCATTTCTCCACCTTCGAACCTTCCAAATGAGATAAGACCCTGAATTAAACGAATCTACCTCAACACAATTCACTATTAGATTATATATATCCCTCTAAATACAACAATTTCTTTAGTCTGTAAAACATCTCATCTAATTTAACATGTATATTGCCACAAATGGGATCAAAATCATCACTACTACATCATGAATTGAAAACAAATTATAGAAACAGAGCAGATTAAAACAAGGGTTTCAAAGATAACAATATACAATTCGTGAAATCAATTAGACATGACAAACAAAAAATACCCGAAAATCAAGCGTGAAATGGTCTTCAAATTCACCCGACATTCTCATAGCACAAATTAACCTTCAAATAATAACTACAAACAGCATTGCCTGTAAGAAACAAACTCACTGGCCAGATGATATTGGATATTAGGAATCAATTGTATGCTTTCCTTAAAACCATGGAAGTTTTAGGTGTGAAGAAAAGATTGAGACAGAATTATTTAGCCTCTATATATATATATATAGAGGCTAAAATGAATTAATACATTGATCATCATTAGGTGGTTAAGAAATGGTGCATGACATGTGGATGTTGTCCATGTATGGCCGACATGCAATGTTATGTGATGGTGCATGCATGCATGCAGTGGATACGATTGATTCATGGACCATGAGTGGCTCTATGCCATGCATCATAAGCCCAGTGGGTCCTATCCATCCATGTCAAATTAAGATGATATATATTGTCCACAACTCATGTGATCAACTTTAGAGAGGGAATAGCCCAGGCATAGTTGAAGTGGTAGAGGGGAAGGTGGAAAGGTTTTCCAACTGAGCTTGTTGCTGTAGAGTGGGGGATTCGAATCTTGCTTTTGGCATGAATTTGGCCCCTTGCAAGCACAAGTTAAACAATGAGCCCTCTCTATAAGCTATTGAGGCACATCCTGGGATTTACCTCCTCCACCAATCCCCAGGATAGGGGCGGTGGGGGCCCCTAATGGTGGGGTACACCAAATCTAGAGAGGGAATAGGGTAAAACCATGGGTACCAATGGTACGCCCTTGGTCCCTACTCTTCTTAATTAATTTACATTCCTTCATTAATATTATTTTTTATTTTATTTAAATTACTATTATACCCTAAATCTTAAACCCTAAAAATAAATTATACCATAAACCACACAGGTAAAATTACAATTATACCCTAAACCCTAGAGATAAATTATTCTCTAAACCACAAGGGTAAAATTACAATTATACCCTAAACCCTAGGGATAAATTATATCCTAAACCATAAGGGTAAAATTACAATTATATCCCTAAAATTAAATAAAAAAACAGTAACAACAACAGTTAAAAAAAAAGGAAGAAAACACACACTAAAGATGAAAGAAGGAGGTTGTAGTGGTAGGACAGTTGTATTCTAGTCTTTGACTCAAATCTATTTTAAACTTCATTTAATTTTTAATAGAATTAGTCTTATTCAATTAGTTAAATCTCGTTTCACCGAAAAAAAAATACTATTAATCACGCTTCTTATCTAAATTGATACATAATGCTCTGTTTTGTTAAAATTGTAAATTTTACATTTTATTCATGATTTTAATGATGCGGTTAATTAAAAGTTCGCATTTCCTTTTATATAATTAATATACTATTTTATCTCAATATTTTAATATAATTATTCCTTGACCCCAATATTATATACTGTGATTCAAATATTTTGTGTGAGTATTAATTGTTTACATTTCCCTAATTTCCTCCTCTAGTCGACATTTTTGGATGAGTTTATAATTAGTTTCAACTGCAAACTAAACTCGTTTAACAATAATGACGTTTAATAGGCAAAGAATAATGTCTAAAGCAGCGTCACACTCAGCAATTACTCTTATTTAGTTGCAATTAATATTTACTTTGTCAGAAATTGGCCCCTACTAATACTGCTTACCAACCGTCCTAAATATACAATATACATTTATTTTATATTATTTTTATTATTTTTTAATTTCTTCTTGTGTTCTTGTGTTGAATCTTATTTTTAAATTATTGGGAAATCATAAATTATGGTTGCATCACAGCATCAGTGCTTTTGCTAACAGGAATAATGGAAGCTGCTATATAAAGAGAGAATTTTTTTCGGGCCCAATAAAATTTAAGCCCAAAAACAGTAAAAACGCCGTAAATAGACCATGTTATGGGCTGGAAAGAGGCCCATGAATTAATGGGCTCTGACAACAGTGTGTCTATTTAGCAATTGTTTTTTCTTCTTCTCTTAACATAAAATTTTACATCAGATTATTTAATAAAAATCGATATGTATAATGGGTAAAAAATATAATATGTTTCAAATATAAGGTGATATTTCAAATAAAATTATATTTTGAATAACAATCATGAATTTAAATTTTCAAAATATTGTGAACACCTTACATTTCAACAATGACTAATTAATACGTTTGTGAATTATTCCATACAAAATTTCTTATCAAAATAAGTAAATAAATAAATAGAACAGTCATGACTTATGAGTCCTTTTACAATAAATAAGGATGAGAGGCCCATGAGATATGGGCCGAATTTTCGGTTCTATTTGGGATAGATTTTGAAGACGGCCCACTTAATTTAGAAGGGTTATGATCATGACTTCCAATTTGGTGGGTCTTGGGTTTACTAAATAATTTAGATGGGTAAGAAGTGAGTGTTCAAAGCTATTCTAAATTAAATGTTTGAATGTTGAATTAAAATTGTATTTTCTTACATTTTTGAAAAAATGATTTAGATGCTTTTAATATTATTTGGTTGATATTACCAATGAAATGAAAATGTCACAAGTTTTGAAATACGATAAGGCATAAAAGAATTATGAATGAAATGGAATTAACCAAATTGGGCTCACCAATTGAGGCCCACTAAATTTAAACTCTTTAGCCTTTGTTTCTATCTATTATAGTAATGTAGTGCTTTGTGCAGAGCATTTAACGATTATGAAATTGAACAATAATTAAAACTTCACTCAATTTAATGTCTTATATAAGCAAAGAAATAGGTGGAAATTGATTATATGAAACAGTTATAAATTAATTCTGGTTGAAGATATAACAATTAAAAATAAACTTTAGCTAAGTAATGCAGCTCATTTTGATTAGTACATTAAAGATGTAAATTTCTAAATGAGACATAGTTTTATAGTCAATTGCATACAAGAACACACTTCAGTTTTTCTTCATATTTTTTGGGTAATTTTGGCGGTCCACCATGTATCTTCGGAGATTAAATTTAGTAATTACATATTTTAATTTTATTTATTTTAAATTTAAATTTAAAGATTAGATTCAATTAAATTAAAATTTTAAAAACTTAATATACCGATCACAACAAACTCGTATTTTGTACTTATATGTAATTAGCGTTTACCCGGCTGTGCGTTTCGCGGATAGGGAAATTTCTGAAATATTTTTATGAAGTATATAATTTTTTTTCTTACAAGGTTAATAGAATTTTCTTGGAATGCGAGGAGTATTTTTTTATACTCGACCATGTTTATATATATATATATATATATTTGTATTTTGTAATTGTTTGAGAACCATTCAACGTATGTTTCTTTTTACGGTTTCTATTCTTTTCTCTTGGTTTCCTTTTTGTTACAATTACATATTAGAGAACTTGATTTTCTCTTTTTATGATTAATTATGAGAATTTTGTAACTTTTCTCTTGGTTTTTTTTGTTACAATTACATACTTCTCCGTCCCTAGGTAAGAGTTCCATTTTATCATTTTGGTTGTCACACCCAAAGGATTCTATTTTCTTTTTTGGATATATGGGACCCACCCACACCCACTAATACAATTAAGACATGGAGTCCACACACCCACTAATACAACTACCCACTACACACTAAATAATAATACTATTTAATCCACGTGCCCAAAAGCAAATGAGACTCTTACCAAGGGACGGAGGGAGTATTAGAGAGCTTGATTTTCTCTTTTTAGGATTAATTGTGAGAATTTTACAACCTGGCCTTTTTTTTTTTTTTTGTAAATTTTTGAGAAATTTCTGAAATATTTTATATATATAATTTTCTTTTTCTTATAAATAGAATTTTCTTGGAATCTAAGAATAATTTTTTTTATACCCGGTCGTGCTTATATTTATATTTTTCAATGATTAAATTAATATTTAAAATAAATAATTATACTGTTATTATAAAATAAATAAATACTCCCTCTGTATTTATACAGGTGTATGGGTTAGAGTATAGGTACCCGTAATCCGTATCCATTTAAATATCCACCACCCGTACATAATATCTCATTTTAAAAATTCATTATGACATCTATAATCATCACAAACTTTTATTTATCAATATCAGCAAGTTATTCTTTGGAAGCAAAATGATGAACTGAAGGTCTAAGATTATTAACCGATTTAGTTGTGGAATAATATTGAACCAATAAATTTGATAAATTCGGAGGATTTTTTTAATACTATGGTCCCATCCTTACAATGCCCGCCATAGACACCTGATCAGGAACACCCACACAAGAAGACTGGTATCCAAAAGTTGGTTGCACCATAGATGAGAAGTCATCCGCTATCTCATAGAAGAATACTTTACTTTCAAAAGAAGCCATCATTGCAAAACAAAATACAGATAAGATCCTCAAAAGCAATCACAATCTAGCTAGGAATGAAATTAATAACACCAAGTTCACAATATGTTTATGACCACAATGATATCAAGGCTTCAGCAAGTAGTAAGAGTTATTAACTTAATATATTTCCAACAGGACAATAACTAAGCTTCAATTAGTTTGTTGGCTCAAATTCACATAAGTCTAAAAATCATTCTTACATAAATGCATTTCTAATTACATAGTACTACACACCGAGGAAGAAGCCAGATAGAAGACAATATAATGACCAGAAACCCATCTTTGCCAATCCAGAATCAGTCAGTTTCACAGAGCCACTAACATCCACTAATAAGTCTTATACATTGGCACATTTGATATCCCTAGAAGAGAACAAAAACACAAAGTTCAGTAAGACGATATTTGATTATAGTAAAATGTCTACTTTGCATTCAATGATTGAGTAACATAACTAAACTGGCAGAACCCCCAAAATTGGAGGATCTATAAAAATATCAATATAAACTTTATAGGAAGACAATCACATTTAATATAAACTCTAGATAATAGTTTTTAAAACATTTTAAAATATTGCAATAAGAAGATTAAAAATCTCCCTCCAACAGTTTATCACACATCATGCTAACCTATCTGCAAAAAAATAAAAATAAAACTATATCAACATACCAAAATAGTTACCTTCAGAAATTCAGCGAGCTCGGAGAGGTCTTGCTAGGGAAAAAGAGAATTTTACGAACAGATCATTATGGTGTCTTCAAAATCAATAACAATGAATAAACATGTCTTGATAGAATTCTGAAATGATTGTATAATATGAAATTAGCAAATTTTCATATGAAAATAATGTAGATACACTTGAAACATTAAAAAAATCAAGAAAATATTTTATCATACAATGTTTTTAATGTAGTCATCGTCTACCTACTGCAATAATTATGTGAGAAATACATCAAATATTAACCTTAAAATTGAACTCTAAAGTATTATTAAAAAGGAAAATGTTGTGCAAATTTCAAAGGATAAGAAGAGGCGTGCTTACAGAAATCGTCCGTGAAATCTTGTTTATGGGTGAAATAAGAAATTCCCAGACAGTACTGCTAAAATGGTAGAATGAATTGCACAACAATTTGGAACTTTGAATTCCAATCAATTCTGCTAAGAAAAAGAAAAAATTAGAAAAGAAAAGTTCATGAGGGTCTAGAAAAGAAATAGACAATCATTAATTTAGAAAAAAGTATATTAAAAAACACACTTAGAATTAGAATACAAATTTCAATGATTGAAGGATTCTTGCAGTAAATTTTTTATCCTGCAGAAATAAAAAAAATTGACAGGGATCATTAAGTCTACCTCGTAGAACAATAAAAGATAACATCAATAGTCTATTCTCAACATCTAAAAATATATATACATGAATGCATACCCTTCATAGTGATTTAAAAAGTAAAACAACTCCAATAATGATGTCTATATAGGATTCCACTCATTAGTTGGAAACTTGAAACATATTTTAATAGCCAATCACACCCATACGATTTCGTATTAAATTAATAACACTAACCAATTCATTAATTTAACGATACATATAAATAGATTATTTGCACGTCTACCATTCTCAACTATACTAAAATATATCAATAAACAAACAATAAGATGACTAAATATAGTTACTAATTTTTAATGTCATTAATCTCATTTAAATTCTCAAAGGTATTATTCACCACCATGTCCCTATTTGTTCAAATAAAGTCAGAGAATGCAATTATACGTAGATAAGTATTTTGTAATTAATCCCAAAAAGTAATGAAAGAATAATATAAGTTATTTGTATTTATTCAAGCAGCTAAGTCTTTGCACCCCCTCGCCACAAACCAATCACTTTTAAGTAAATAAAAATGCTTTTACGGAAAATGTATGTGGGAATAGAAATCATGAGAATTAAAATGGAGAAACGAATTGCCTAACAAAGAATTGCATTCTCTCAACCTAAAGATGAATATGTATACCTCCATTGAAATTTGCCACCATTGAAAAAAGTTTACAATTTGCAACAAAAGAATTTTAATAGAAAAATTCAGTGGACTGTTATAAGGCTGTATGAGTTTACCTTTTTGATCGAAAGCCGATTTTAGAAGGGGTATTTTATTAGCCTCAAGAAGGCTTAAAGATATCTTGGAATCCATGTGATGATCAGGATGCTTCAATGCATTGTTCATACATCTTCATAGCCAAAAGCTAGCAAATGGCTGCCCTGTAAAACGACTAATTATTCATTAATAAATTTAAAAATTGTAATTGAAATAGACTATTATAAGTCTATATGAGCTTACCCTTATTGACCGAAAGCTAATTTTAGAAAGGCCACTATGAAGATGGTATGTGATGATTCGATAGAGGCCCTATATGGAAAATATAAGCTGATAAAAACCATTAAAAAGAAAATTATAGATGTCATATTTTATGAACTGAATCGATAAAGATATGTTTAGATAATACTTACCTTATTTTCATGCTCATGAGTACTCTTATTGAAGTACAAATGCACAGCAAGCATCACATCCTCAGTGAAAGGCTAAATAAGCTGAAACCCTTTATCATTTCAATATTCTGATATCATCATAAATGTTAGGAATGAAAATCCACCTGGAACTATTAAACAATGTATAAGACAACCAACATGGAAGCATATGTAATGGTGGCAACAAAATAAATGGTTTATTTAATAATCAACATACAGTTGTCAGCAAATCCAAATGAGTCTCCGAAACTATTGTTTTTCTATAAAAATCTTATGTTAGGGAACATCAGGTTTGCTCAAATATGTCCATTTACATTGACATAAACATTGATGTTAAGCAAGGCATCAACAATTATCTCTCAACATTCCAAAGCTGTAATTTTGTTAACAATAGCTAAGTTAAACGATTATGGACGCACCTAAACAATGACAGTATAGAGACTAATCATTAACACAACTTTTCAACGATGAAGACCCAAAATCGTCGATTAAAACCAAGATTATGGATATTAGAGTGAAGCTGCTCCAGGTTGAATGAATCAGGGTGGTCGTTCGATATGTAATGAAAGTTATAATATCTCAATAATCAATATTAAACAACATTCATACTCAAATTATAGATCCAAGAGCTTCACAAACTGTCGAAGTCAAATTCTATAGATGCTTAGTCTTCACACAGAACAATTATGGCTGAAGTTAAGACTCCTAGAATTCAAATTCAAATTACGGATCAAATAGCACTTACAATCCATTTTTATTATCATGAAACTTTTTATTACGGATCAAATAGCACTTACAAATAGCACTTACGAATCTTTATTATCATGAAAGATGCAAGGATTCACCCACGAATTTAGTGGAGAAATTAAGACCAATTATCTCCAAGTTCAGCAAAAAAAAATCTAAAAACGTAACAACCACAATGCCATAAGAAAAGAAAGAATGAATGAATGAACCTACATTCGAGATGATTGAACTTGATGCTTCGATCAAGCACTCCAACGGGGTCCGATCTTTGAGAAAAATAACCGTGCTCCAAGGCTTTACTAATTTAAATACATGAAATAAACCACCAACACTAACTTAAATAAATGAAACAAACCGCCAACACTAATTTAAATACATGAAACAAACCACCAACAAAGAAACATAAGTAAATTGTTAGTTATGATGCATTTAATTTTATTCAGTTCATACTTGAAATGGTCTCATTTTTGCTAATTTCTTCTAATCCACACCTCATGAAACCCAAAATGAAAATAGTTAGTTCTTCTATTCTTCGATTAAAAAAAAAGGTAACACCTTGTGCAATTATAGGAGGCTTTAGGGGAAGTGAAACGTGTGGCCGCACTCCGCCATAGAAATCGCCATTCCTTGTCCCATCTTCACCATCTGCGTACGAACGCCGCAACTATTCTGCACACAAAATAAAACAAAACCGTTGCAATAGCGCCGAAGGAAAAATCAAATCGCAGAAGGAATGCCACTTACTCTACAATCGGAGTGTGTTCTTGAGGATAGAGAAAGGGATCTGGGAGAAGAAGGATTAGAAGCCATACGAATTCTAGGGCTTAGAACAGGCATTCAAAATATATCAATCCTCCTGCAGCATCAAAAAGTGAGACATTCTAGGGCTTCGATTGTTTCCAACAGAAAACAACAACCGGCATTCAAAATATATCAATCCTCCTGCAGCATCAAAAAGTGAGACATTCTAGTGCTTCGACTGTTTCCAACAGAAAACAACAATTGAAGAGACGGAATTGAAAATGACTTTAGGGTTTGCAAAATGGGTTTTGTTCATTGAAATTTCTCATAATTATAAAAGGGTCCTAAATTTTTGTTTAAATTAGGGAGGAGGCACTGAAATTCTAAATAAAAATATCAAGGAATTAGTTAAATAAATTAGCGGTTGAGATGCAATCATTACTAGATGGATGCTCCAGATTAAAATAAAATTGATCAAAATTGAGGAAATACATTTTCCTTTAATATTAGTATAGATTAATATGTGGGAATTCACGGATTTAAAGTCAATTGTAGAAAAATATTAGATTTAAACAAATTATTTCTAACAGCATTAATCTATCTCAATCATTAGTCGTATCGTACTTGTCTATTTGTCTCATGATATATAGAGTTTGAGATAATCTCGCAAGAATGGATATGATGTACGTAAGTGAAAAGTCATGAAATTTAATTTAGTTGTCATTCATTTATGAAAATATTCTACAATTTGATACAAATTTGTCTATTTACGAAAATTTAATTTGGCTAAGTATAGTGTGTATTTGGTGAACTTTAAGATAGGGTGTACCCATATATAAATATAAAAATATATACAATTTTGAGCAAAAATGTATACAATTTAATTGTTAGTTTTTTTAATAAAAAATTGAGTGTAAAAAAATATACAATTATTAAAAAACATATATACACTATTGAATAAAAAGTTATACATATATGGATGTTAGTTTTTTTAATAAAAAACTTAGTTTGAAAAAAATATACAATTATTACAATACATGTATACAAAATAAAATAACATATACACAAAATAGAATAAAAAGTCATACACATATGGATACACCTTACACCCGGGTGCACCCAATATACACTCATTTAATTTTTACGTCCAATACTTTAATATATATTGATTTGGTGTAACATGGGCTTGAAACAGTCTCACCTAATAATGATTTTAGGTTTCCTTAAATATTATTCCTTTTTTTCAAATATATTAATTATCACTTTTGAATGTAAAAAAAATTATCACTTTTATTCATATGAATTATTTATAAAATAATTTGCGATACTACTTTTACTTTTCATTAATTTAAATATTAATTTTTTTATAAAAATATTATCATTTTTTATTCGTTTTATTAAAAATTTTATGTCTGAGGTCTTTTACAAATGTTTGCATTAATTGGTTTGATGTAAATTAACACACAATATTACAGTTCAAAACAAAACTATTCTTTATTTTCAAAATCTCATAAACATCTAACAAACGCGCATGAGTTTAAAGGGGGTTATCATTTAATAAATCCTAATCGAGTTCTCAGTATTTTGAAAATACTTTTTAAATTATTGAGTAAATAAAAAAGATTATCTTTAATAAGATAGAGGCAATTAATTTTGCCGTTACCAAGAAGAACCTTAATTATATTAATTTAAAAGATTTTGTGCATAATGCATGAGGTAATTTGGACCACTTGGCACTTGCGGGGCAACATGCGACATGTTGACCATTTTACAATCTTTAATCTTTGATTTTGTAAGTTTAAAGTATTAGATGAGGTTAACATAAGAATCAAAATTAAAATTGATTTATGCATTAACAAAAATGATTTATTTTATAGACTATAAATTAGAATCCGCATCTAACGGAGATGTTTTCAAGAAGACTATTAAATATTTCCTATTGAATTGGGGATTGCAAAAATTTGTATAAGAACCCGATATTGTTTAGTGAGAAATGATAAAATGAAAAATATAATAAAACAGTGAATAATTTCATAAATAATTTATGGTGTATATGAAAAATTATAACGATTAAAAAAAACAATAACATTTGTAATTAAATATGATAACTACTCACAAAAGTTTAAAATGATTATACTGTGTAACACATTCATTCAACACTGCACCATATTTTATGATATAAATTTAGTGTGAATTAAATTAAGGAATATAGTTTTTTTTCATAATAAACTAGATATTACACATTCGTGCGTTGCACGGAAAGAATTAAAGTATGTTACAATTATATACTTTTAGGTTGTTGAATTGAGTCATTTCAAATCCAATGGATTTGAAAATAAGTGGATTTAAATTTCCTGAATTTTAAATCAATTCATTTGAATTCCACTATTTGAATAAATTATGGATTTTTGAAAGAATTTTAAATTCATAATTCAAAAATTATTTTTAAAATATAATTTTATATATGATAAATAAAAATAATAAAATTTTATTATATTAAATATTAAAATCTAAAATTTTATTAAAAAGAATTTTTTTTGGAGAAAACTCTACCACCCAACCTACCCTTACCCATCCCCCCAAAAAGAATTTTTTTAAATAAAATTTTAAATTTTAATATTTAAATAATAGAAGTATTACTACCCAGCCCTACCCCTTACCCACCCCAAACCCCCCGTCACCCCATTCCACCCACGCCCATAATAAAAGAAGAATGATACCTCGAATGGAATGATTGAACCTGAAAATAAGATTAAATAAAAGTATAAAAGATCAAATAAATTAAAACATATAATTAAGGTTTGTAGAATCAAAAAGAAAATAAAAAATCGTAGAGAAACGAAAATAAGATAACAAAAACTAAAAAAGAAGAATGATACTTCAAATGAGAATGATTAAACATGCACATAAGATCAAATATAAGAATGATTGAGCATAGAAATAAGATCAAATAAAAGTATAAAAAATAAAATAAAGATAACAAAAAATAAAAAAAAGAAGAATGATACCTCAAAATGATTGAACATGCACATTAGATCAAATCAAAGTAAAATATACATAATATCAAATATGAGAATGATTGAACATAAAAATAAGATCAAATAAAAGTAAAAAAGATAAAATAAAGATAACAAAAAATAAAAAAAGAAGAAGATACCTCAAAATAATTGAACCTTCACATTAGAGCAAATCAAAGTAAAATATAAAAGATAAAATAAATTAAAGTAGATTATAAATAGTATGAAAGTGAAATAGAGAAGAAAAAAGAGAAGAAAAAAAGAGAGTAAGAATTTGATTAGGTAATTAAAATGTTTGTATAGAATGATTTGAAATAATAAACGATCGTGATTGAAAGTAATAAAAAACGTAGGAAAAAATATAGAAAATTACCAAAGATAGCGTTGAAAATTTTGATATTATGAAAATTAGTATATTGATTGACAATTAGTAGAATATATGCCAATAATATTTTTCATAGTTATCAAATTTATATTGTTGATTAAAAAATAAATAAATAATTTATTATTAGCATAAATAGAATCTAAGATTGAGATCAAAATAATAGACGGTCAAGATTAAAATTGAAGATAAAAATAGAAATTAAGTTTGTTTATATATATATATATATATATATATTAAGCTTATTAAAAATTAGTCAAATATGCCAAAAATATATCTCATATTTACCAAATTTATATTGTAAAATAAAAAAGTAAAATTTAAATAATAAAATCCATTATTAGTATAATGAAATTTTATGATTGAAATCAAATCATTATTTGGACGGTCAAGATTAAAATTTAATTATTTCTATATAGAGTAAAATTGAAAACAAAAGTAGAAGTTTATGTTAGCTTTTATATATGTATAGATAGATATAGATGATTGAACATTTAAATTTAAGGGGAATGATTGAACATATATTATAAATAATATGAAAGTTGAATCTGTAAAAGAGAAGAAAAAGAAGAACATTAGAGGAAAAAACAAGAAGAAGATTAAAAAGAAGAATAAAATATAGAATATTAAAATATAAAAATATGGTTCATATAATTAATATAAAGGAACACACAAAAATCGAAGAAAAAAAAATAGATAAAAAAAAGAATTATACCTGATTGGACTTACCAATAAGATAAAATATGAGAATGATTGAACCTAAAAATAATATCAAATAAAAGTATAAAAGAAGATAAAATAAATTAAATTATAAAAATAAGGTTTATAGAATTATTAAAAAAAAACACAAAAATCGAAGAGAAAAAAATAAGATAACAAAAAAAGTATAATGATATCTTTAAGGAGAATGATAGAACTTGCATATAAGATCAAATAAAAGTATAAAAGACAAAATAAATTAGAATAGATTATAAATAATATGAAAGTAAAATCTGTAAAAGAGAAGAAAAATAAGAAGCATTAGAGAAAAAAAAAGAAAAAAAGAATGATTGGACCTACAAATAAGATCAAATATGAGAATGATTGAACTTAAAATTAATATCAAAATATAAAAGAAGATAAAATAAATTAAATTATGAAAATATGATTTATAGAATTATAAAAAAAACACAAAAATGGAAGGAAAAAAAAATAAGGTAACAAAAAATTAAAAAATATAATGATGCCTTTAGGAGAATGATTGAGCATGTATATAAGATCAAATAAAAGTATAAAAGACAAAAACAAATTAGAGTAAATTATAAATAATATAAAAGTAGAATCTGTAAAAGAGAAAAAAAATAAGAAGCATTAGAGAAAAAAAACAAAAAGAATAAGATCAAATATGAGAATGATTGAACCTAAAAATAATATCAAATAAAAGTACGTATAAATAAAGATAAAATCAATTAAATTATAAAAATAGGGTTTATAGAATTATTAAAAAAAACACACAAAAATCGAAGAGAAAAAAAAGATAACAAAAAATTAAAAAGTATAATGATACCTTTAGGAGAATGATTGAACTTGCAAATAACATCATATAAAAATATAAAACACAAAACAAATTAGAGTTGATTATAAATAACATGAAAGTAGAATCTGTAAAAGAGAAGAAAAAGAAAAGGCAAGAGAGAGAGAGAGAAAAAAAAAAGAGGGAGAAAGTAAGAATTTGATTAGGTTGAAAAGATTTTTATATAATGATTTTAATGAATGAACGACCGTGATTAAAAACAAATATTTATAGAGACGATTCTAATAAAAATAAAATTGATAACATATTAATTAAAATTAAGCATATATCGATTAAAAATTAATCAAATTTATATTATTAAATTAAATCAATAAAAAAGTAAAATTTAAATAATAAAAAAATTCATTATTAGTATAATTAAATTTTATGATTGATTGAAATCAAAGAAAAATCATATGTCCTATGTATATTAAATTAAATTATAATATATGAATATTGATTGATATATTAATTTAAATTAAGTTTATATTGTTTAAAAATTAGTTAAATATGTCAAAAACATCTTTTATAATTACCAAATTTATATTGTTAAATAAAAGAGTAAAATTTAAATAACAAAATACATTATTATTATAATTATATTAGATTTTATTATTGAAATAAAAAACATTAATTGGACGGTCAAGATTAAAATTGAATTATTTCTAAATAGAGTAAAATTAAAAAAAATTGAAAACAAAAGTAGAAGTTTATGTTTGCTTTTATATATATATATATAGATTAAAACTATTTAAAATAATAAATTGTTATCTTAAAAAAAATTCGATGAATTCATTTTTAAATAGGTAAAAATTAGTCATGCAAAAGTTTAACAAGTACTCCTATATTTGTCACAGGAAATATGACATTTCTTAAATTTGGTTTCACACTTTCGATCTTCTTCTTTTTTTAATACCGAAAACCCATTCCATACAATCATAATAATGTCTTTATTTTAAAGTCATTTTGTCAAAGTAATTATTGAATAGTTATGATTATAGATGCAACTTTCTTCAGCTGCTATCAAGTATTCAATCAAAACCAACAAAAGTTGCCACGTAGATTGCCATTACATGACACGTAATCTGTTACTTTCTTAGGAAAATAAGTCTATGATTATTTACTTATTTAATTTAATAATTCGTTCTATTACAATCTTAGGCCTTAAAAATAAAAAAAATTCAAAATAAATAGTCTCGTATTATATTATATTTTTAAAAATATTACTCACATAACGCATAGTATATTTTATTTTATTATTTATTTATTATTTAAAAGTATAACTCTATTCTAAAAAAATAAAAAAAATTGATCTCTTGTGTCCCCGGGTGCACAAGATGTATAAGGGCATAATATTTTATTTTAAAGGGTATACACTTTAAATAATAAAATGAAAATTTTTTATTGAAAAAGATCGATTGAAATATGAATAGTTTAAATGTTTGACTAAAAAAAATCCAAAAAATAAAGGTTACATATTCTTTTACTAAAAAATAGACTATTTAATACTCTCTCCTTCCGGTTTTAAGGTGTCCATTTGCTTTTTATACGTGGATTAAGGAGTATTATTTTTATATGTAAAGTAGGTAGTTGTATTAGAGGGAATATGTATTTTTTTACTATATAGGGGAAATAGATAACTTTGAACTGGACGTCAAAAATAGTAAAATAAATTCATTAAAAATGGACGGAGGGAGTACTGTAACATATACCTTTAAAAAATGCTAGATTTAGAAGTACGGTGTCATGGGGAACGTAAGTTATAGTAGTAGAAAAAAGAAATTGGATGTGAGATACATTGAAGGGCACATATACCTAAATGTGAATGAAAGTTATATGGTCATACCTTGAATTTTTAAAAGATTTTTTTTAATTTTAATTTTTCTAGGTTTCTTAAGACCACTTTTTACGGTCCACAGCACTACTGGGCCCTATCTCAGGCCCATGTTCGTGAGGCCCGTGTCTGGCGTTCACCCTATGCGTTAAATGAATGTAAATATGGTGCAGTGTTGAATGGATCTCAATGTTGGAATCCTATCCTATCCATTCCATTCCTCCCAATAATGAATAAATAGTTTGATGGATCCATTCTTTCTTTTTCTAGAAAACTCTAACCATGATCCACATGAATATGATATGGGTCTTCCAGCTGAGCTTGATTGTTGCAGGGTGGGGGTTCGAATTCTGCCTTTGGCATAGATTTGGCTCCTTGCAAGCACAAGTTTATCAGTGAGTCCTCCCTATAAGCCACCTGCCATTTACCTCCTCCACCAATCCCCAGAGCAAGGGCGGTGGAGCCCGGTGGGGTACACCATTTTTTTTTCTTGATATGGGCATTCACATGAGGTGAGGCCACATTGTCGACACACCCTAACTGTACGATGATGTCAACCTGGTCTACATGGACCCGGGTCTAACTTTTTTATTTTTGTCCTTATTTAATTAATTAATTACATTCTTTCGATCAATTTCATAATAATTACTTCCTTGTGATTTATAAATTTTTTTACTTTCTATTACTCCTATTTGTTTAAGCAAGTCTCACGAAACGTGTTTTTTTTTTCCTTTTTTTTTCCTACTATTTGTTTGAGCAATCTCACAAAATGTATTTTACGATATCAAAGTGATAAATTCTTTTTTTTTTTCAATTATAATTTCAATACAAAATTAAGTATGAATTATACTAAGAAGTTTTTTTTTTTCCTCCCAATATGTATTAATACTCGAGACAATTAATTTCACGTCAATTAATTTTTAGCCATTTGTGAAGAGCTAACTTTTAATCTCTCTATATATAATTACAAGATTTATAATCCAAAATGATCTTCTTTTTGTCCCCTAGATTTCCTTTTCTTAAAAAGTAACGTTACATTAACATGATTCATGTATCAAGTTACTGTAATTTTACCTCTTCACCTTTTTCTTTTTTTTTTAATGTTTTCCTCTTTGAAAGTATTTAAATATTTTTTAATGGTTTTTTTTCTTCTTTTCATTTAATTTTATTAACGGCATTAAAATAAAGTATAAAGAGTTAAAGAATTTTAAGTTAAGATTGTGTTTCTTCAAAAAAATATGGAGTATATATGTATATTACTAAATATAAAGAAAATGATAAAAATGAAATAATTTATACATCTTCCAATTGAATTCATGATAGTCGTGGGACACCATGCATGCGCATACGTTTGTCGCCATGCATCCGTTCAATGCTTGGAGATATACATGGCTCCACAATTTTGTATATATACACACAAATTATTAAATTTAATTTGGGATGATATATATTTTTATCAATAAAGAATGGAAAATATGAAATTATGGATTGAACAAGGCTTGCAATCGAAAAATCTTTTCAAATAATACAATGACAACTTATATTAAATTTCATATGTTTAATATGATTTTAAAAATATTTAATTATGGCAAACACGGGCTATTATGTGACAGTAATTTACAAAAGAATTTGTGAATTATGAATCAAGTGGGCTAGTTCACTGGCTACTGGGCTCTTCACTAAAGTGAATTAACTCAGGTTCGATTCTCATTGAAAATGAATTAAGGGAGGGGTTATAAGAAGGCTTTGAGAAAGGGGAAGTATGCACGCTTAGTAAAAAAAAAAACTATGAATTATGATCTCTTAAAACAAGTGAGTACTATATAATGTATTTGACATTATTTTATAATAAAGTATCACCATTGTTTAGTTGAAATTAAGTTTTTCTTTTTCTCCTTTCACACACTCACATAATAAATATATATATATTTATTATAAGAGGGGTGGTTTTAGATTAGTTGAATCCAGTTCATAGGGTCCATGAGAGCAAAAACATATGCATATATGATGTTAAGACAGTGAGAGCAAGGGACCCTAGTACTGTCTCTACCATCTTCAACTCCAGCTGCTAACCAAACAACAGCTAAAACTGAATCATCATTGTTATTATCAAAATTCATGTAATATATATTATCAAAAATTGACAATGGATGCAACAAAGAGCAGACATTGAAACAGAGAATCAAAAGGGTAACCACTGATGTTCTTGTGTACACAAACATTTGTGTTAAGCTTGGTGTGCTTCTTTCTTTCTTTTCTTTTATTTATTTATTTTTTATTATTATTTTTTAAATTGGAATCGAAAATTAGTAGTATTAGATTTATTAAAATTCGGAATATCATCTTGCCTACTAAAATATAGTACAGAGTAATGTGCAGCTAATGTCTTATTAAAAAAATAAATTGAAAAATGTTGATACATGATGAACTGAATTGATCTGCAATAACAGGGGCGGATCCAGAAAATAATTTATGGGATACAGTCGACATGTAATTATAAAATATTATTTATTTAAAATTTAAAATCATATATAAATAAATTAAAATGCAGAAATTCAATTATTGTTGACACTATTAATTTTCTTTTTTAAAAAGAAATTTAAGGTATTATTATCATGCATTTATAGTATATATTTAAAAAAAAGAAGTAATGAATTGAATGTATATATTTATGTTGCAATTAATAATTTAAGTAATAAGTGAATAATGAAAATATGAATGCTTTTATAAAACATGAATATTAATATATTGTGTGTATATATGAGTGAAGTAAGGAAAAAACACCAAGGTTTAAAAATAAAATAAAAAGAAAAGGTGTAGAATAGCATTAGAATATCAAGCATATGATGCAAAATAAAAAAAATAGAAAATACGAAGAAATTATATAAATATAAATAAAGAAATGAATAAATTATAAACTAAAGTTGTGGGAATAATGTAAATTTAAAAAGGAATAAATAAAGAAAATGATAAATAATAGATAAAGTTGTAAAAATAATAATAATATAATAAATAAAATAAAAGGGACAAGGGTAGTTCACGACCTCAGCTAGTGAGGTGCAGGGGCTAACCACTAAGCTACTATGTATATTAGTTATAATATCCAATATATATAGGTATTATTTTTTATTTTGGGGTACAGCTGTACCCCATGTACCTATACTGGGTCCGCCCCTGTGCAATAATCATGTGAACAATCAAACCTACTGTAATAATTTCATTCAAAAATTTAAAGAAGTTGTGTTACATTGAAAAAAATGGTTACCCCACCATTAGGGGCCCATCGCCCCTGCCCTGGAGATTGACGAAGGAGGTAAATGGCAGGATTTGCCTCAAATGACTTATAGAGAGGTCTCACTATTTAACTTGTGCTTGCCCCTGCCCTGGGGATTGGTGGAGGAGGTAAATCGCATAATTTGTCTCAAGTGACTTATAGGGAGTGCTCACTGTTTAACTTCTGCTTGCAAGGGGCCAAAATTCATACCAAAGGCAGAATTCGAATCCCCACCCTACAGCAATTAAGCTTAATTGGAAGGTCTTGCCACCCTTCCCTCTACCACTTTGAGCTATGCTTGGGGACAAGTTGTGTTATATTGTATCATACCCTAATGATAGAGTACACCATTTTTATATGAATAGTTGTACTTGTACACTTGCTGTACTTTATGGGAACGGATAAAGTCTTACACAACATTTTCAGACAACATTGAGTTGGTTTATTATTACCTTTTTTTTTTAATAATGAAAAACTAAAATATTAAAGAATTAAATTAATCAGATTAAAAGAAATTTCCCAATTAATCCTTTTTAATCAAATTAACGAATCAAATTAATAAATTTAAAAAGAAAAAAAAATTAGGGGTAAAAAATTATTGAAGATTACATTGATAGTATAATATTCTTTAATATTCATTAAATGCCAGCAAATATATATATATATATATATATATATATATATATATATATTAATGATTAAAAAAATTAAGTTAGTATTTTTTAGAAAATAAAATATCAAGAAAATGTTAGTTACAAGTTTATATGGATGGTCCTTGTGTATATTATAATGACATCTCATGTGTAATCTCACGGGTTAACCATCATGAGTTATTAATCAAACATGCCCAAATAAATAATTAAAATACTTTTTTACCATTATTCCTTATTAGTTATTTTCTTAATAAAAAAACTAGCTAGCTAGCTCATGTCATCCCTCGATAATGTACTCTAAATATCTTTTGCCTTATTTTTTCCAAGTTAGATCAATAATATGAGAATCGTAGCTAGTTAGTAAATTTTCTCCATTAAACAAATAAAAAAAATGGTTTCAAAGTTTATTTAATCATTTAATATATCTGCTGATGATGCTAAGCATATGTCCATCTGATAAAGAAAAATGAGAATAGGAAAAGGCGATGCCATTTGAATTAATTTCTTTCATATTATGATGCAATAAGTATTTGATAATAGTGATTAGTGAAGATGCTTGTCAAACTTCAAGGACGCACGTGTGAAAAGAAGGGTTTCCGCACGCACAAACCCCACCACCACCACCCCCACCCCTAAGACTAACACTAGGGTAGGAATGTGGCCGCATCATTTCCCTATTATCTTTAAACCTAAAGAAAATTCCTTTTTTTCTTCCTAATTTTTGTATGGAGTATTTCGTATCCAAGTTACAACCTTCTCTTCCAGACCTAAAAATACTAAATAATTAAAAATATATATATATATATATTTATGTGTATGTATATGTATATGAGACTGTACTAATAGAAAATAAAATAAAAGTGGAAAAATCCATCTTTCTCGTGGTCAATAATTGAGAGAGTGATTTGTCTTGAAAAAAGCAGCATTCACAGGGTTGATTACCTACTTAGATAATGGCATGTTTGGTTAAATTTCTCCTGCCAAATAATTTTGTTTTCCATTTATTTAATTCTGGAATGTATCATATGAGGATTGAATACTTCAATTATTATAAATTCACTACCCCTTATTAACTTTATTGCTATCCTTTCTTTTTCCTTTTCCTTTTTTAGGTAACAGGGTTAAAGTGAGTTTACTACTTTACTGTCTACATTCCATTCATCTTTAGACTAAAGTATAATACCACGAAGACATGATGTGAATTTGGCCAAAAATAGGGTAGAGATAGAAAATGAATTTTACACAAAATCTTCTTATCACTAATCATCCTGAAAGTAATTTACACTGTTTCAAATAGAGGATGGAGAAAGCACACTAATTCCACATGAGACAAATAAACATTTACAAAAAGAAACTAAAGCCTAATTAATTGGTATACATGGGCCACTGATTAAGGAAAAAATTTACTTAGATAATAATAATGTTTTCCCCTGTTTTCTTGTGTTATGTTCCCCTACAATCCACGTGGCTTGCTAGTCCAAACTATATGCTGTTCTCATATTGGTGCATTAGTCCTCAGTTCAGGGGATGATCCAAGTCAGATTACTTAGAAGCTCCTTATACTTGGGTAGAAGAAGCTCGATTTTATCGACTTCTCCCCCAAGATTCATTTCCCCACCAACTTAGCGACTTCTTGAGAGTTCTATAATCCGAGAAGAATGTAGTACACAAGAGTAATCGGTAGCGCGATCAGCATCCCAAATATGACACTGCAATTCAGATGAATCAATCATCACTCTGGGGATGAAAATTTGAAAGGTTTATGCTAAAACTTGTGGATAAAGTTGATGTGCTTACCCAGTGCTAAGGATAGCTGGATGGACATTGTACTCTTTAGCAAAAACGAATGGAACTATCCCTTGTGGAAGTGCAGCCTATTTGAATAAGAGCGTGTATATCAGATAACTTTATCGTTCAAGTGTTACTTAGAATCAATTTTAGCACATCATTATAGCCAATAGCTAAGAGGTGTGCACTGAAAATATCATCCAAGAAATTCCAGAGCAAAGTTAATGAGGAATCAAGGAGTCACCTGCACAATCGCGACATGGAGGAGGGTGCCTCGGAGACCGACGGTAATGGCAGCTGCTGCCATTACTGCTGGTCCTGTGAGAAACCTCACGGCCATGGCAAAGGTAGCCACCGTATTACCACACGCGATTATCTTTGGTTGAAGGGCCATGAATAGACCTGTCAACATACAGCAATCCCAAATGAATCAAAATTGATGATGAACTATCTAATTTAAAGGTTCAAATGAGCATCTCTGTATTCAGAAATCAAAGACCATTGGAAATAACAGTTCCACTATTTCACATTGGAAAAAAGAATCAGTTTTTAGACTACTCACCTAAGCTGAACATAGCCATCCCAAGGCCAGCATCCGAAAGGATAGAGATAGACTGCTCTATGATTTTAGGCATATGCACATTCCACCTGAAATCAAAAATCGACAACTCATTAAGGAATCACATTTCATTAACAGTTAAATTGACTAAAAATACTCGATCAAGATTCTTGTTTAGATTACCTGAAGGAGACTAGAGACCAAATGAGGCCAATAAGGCTCGAGTAAGTATTGGGGTTTCGGATAAGTTTACGCCAGACCATGATCAAGATTAGACGTGTCATTACACTGGCCGGCGGCATATGTTTTCCAGGTCCACCATCAATGCCGCCGACGGCCTTGGGGTCAAGCTCCGCCGTGGAGTTGGACCCCAGTTTCGACAGGCCCGTGGGACCCTCCTTTTCTCTTTCATCATCTCCACGCCCGAAGCTGAAGTTCTCTCCAACAAAGTCCCCAGTTTGCGGAATAGCTTCATAAAAAAAATGTGCAGACAATTCATCAAACACCTTTCATACGACATTAAAAAAGTGTACTCTGTATTGAATCATGGAAAAAAAAACAATAGAACTAACCTTTGGTCTCCCCATTTTGAGGGTTATCAGCAACTAACATCCTGATTTCTTTAGCACCTTGATCAGACCTCCCGGATTGCTCGGAAGCACCGAAATCATGGCAACCAAACACGTGTAGGCCGCCGCCGCCGACTTCAGAGACAGGGGACGCGCTCGAGCTCCACACGAACATGTGAAGCTCTTTAGCATCATGATTAACTTTAGGGCCGTGTTGCTGAGCTACATGGTTTCTTGAAGTTTTGGGCATGGCCGAAGCTATTTCGGGATTTGGAGCAGGGTAAGAAGTGGGTACCGACTGTGGAGGATAATAACCGAATCGTGGAGAGGTCATTAAGCCACCTTGAGCGCAGTGTTCTTCGAAATTCGATGGCCGTGGAGTTGGCCCTCTTGATGATTGCACCGAACACATATCACCCATGTTGAAATTTGACAATCTACCGGTATCAGAATTCCCAAAATTCGACAATCTTCCTCCAAACCCCATCATCGAGTAAAAATCAGAGTGGTTGAAATTGGAAGTTCTGGGAGTCGGATTTCTTGAAGAACTCAAGCTGTAGATTTCAGCCCCAGTAAGATTCGAGGGGCGAGGAGTTATGCCGGAGAAGGATCCGTGACCTAACGACCGCCGTGAAGCGTTCGATTTCCTGACAGTGACGTGAAGCTTCCCATCATTGCCGATTTCAGCATCAGTTTCAAGGAAATCCTGCCCGTCCAACGAAACGACGTCGGATTCGACCTTAAACGAGACGATAGAAGCAGCAGTTTCAGGGAACTGCTCCATAATCAGCATTTTAGCGCCACGGTACTCGAAGAGAAAGAGAAGCAAGGTGTACCAAATGATGCACTGAAGCACCACAATCTGAACCATGAGGCTTCCAGAATAATCCCCATACATAGCGATGAGCAAGGGTATGCCCATCACAAGCGTGTTGGGAAGAGTAGAAAGCGAGAAAATAGTGATGGACCATTCCAAACTTCCATTGTTGGTGAAATTAGCCCAGACGGCGAGAACCGCAAGCATGATGACCTTCTGCAGAGAATCGGCGGCGATGAAGCGGAAATTCATAGCGTATATATCATTCTTCGAAATGAAATGGAATGACAGCAGAGGAACAGCGAAAATCGCGACGAATCGGTTGATCCCGGAGCACTGATCGGGGGTGAAGATCTTCCACCAGCGAACAGAACCATAGGCCAAGATCATAGCCACATAGAGTGGAATCACAGCAGTGAGCACAACGTAAAGATCGTGCCAGGTTATCATTTTCTGAGGAAGATGGAATTCGAAATTTTAGTAGGGTGGAGAAGAAGAGAGGAAGAAATGTAGTTATGTAACTGTATAGTGAGTAAAAGGTGTTTGTGTTCTTTCTGCTCTTGCACACAGTCAAGTCCACCACCGGTGGTAGAGTAGAGAGAGAGAGAGAGAGAGAGAGAGAGAAAGAGCAGAGTTACAGAGACAAGTGTGTAAATACTGAGTAATGTACATGTATGTGTGCATGTATATATACATATACACACACTGAGTGGAGTCACTAGATCAGTATGCTTTACTTGAGTGGTGATTGATCTAAGTTTTAACTGCGCACTTCTTTATTAATCATTCCAAATTCGAGAAAAATTACTTTTTTATCGTTGATTAAAAGATAATGTGATTTTTTTAGATAATTCATTCATAAATTATATTTTTGGATTAATTGCGTAAAAAACCACAAAACTTTCAACGGATTGCAAATTAATCCTGACTTTTATAAAATTGCAAAAAAACCACGACCTTTCATATTTGTGCAATTCGCACCCATCGGGCAGCTGAAGCTGTCCGACTGCTGACGTGGCGTTGACCTTGCCACGTCAGCTTTTAGTTGATTGCAAAAAAAACCACAACCTTTACTTAAATTGCAATTTATCCCAACTTTTGAAATTTTGACAGAAAAGACCATAAATTTTTAATTTTATTTTTAAATTGCATCATCTAATAAAAAATTATACATTATTTTATTTTTAAATTTAAACTCTAAAATATTATTAAATAAAATAATAAAATTATTATATGAATAAATGTTTATTACTTAAATTATGTGAATAAAATTAATTATATCTATTACGTAGTAAAAAAATTATACAATCTCTAAATATTTAAATTCTTTTAATTTTTAAAATATTTTTATACATTATAAAATTATTATAATTTATAAAATCAAAGTATTCACCATGTCTCAATATTTTTTCGTAATTTCACATTATATATAAAAGAATGACAAATATACCTATGAAATGTTTAAGGAAATTTATAATTTATTAAAAAAATAATTTAAAATTAATTTATAAACTCAAATTTTATAGTAAGAAAAAATATTCGTTAAGATTTAATTTATACAAACCAATCTCATACTTACATAATAAAAAGACTTTGTATTAAATAAAAGACTTATACATTTGAACTTTATGGAGTAGTAAAAAATTAATAAATAAAAAATTTAAAAGTTTTTGTAAAAAAATAAATATTGAATATAACATTTAATATGAAAATACAAAATAAAAATAAATATTTAATATAATCTTTAGTTATGAATTTAAATTTAAAAATAAAATACTGTATAATTTTTTATTAGATGATGCAATTAAAAAAAAGTTATGGTCTTTTTTGCTAAAATTTCAAAGGTTGGGATTAAATTGCAATTTAAGTAAAGATTTAGGTTTTTTTTACAATCAACTAAAAGCTGATGTGGCAAGGTCAACGCCACATCAGCGGTCGGGCAGCCGAAGGCTGCCCGATGGGTGCGAATTGCACAAATATGAAAGGTCGTGGTCTTTTTTGCAATTTTATAAAAGTCAGGATTAATTTGCAATCCGTTGAAAATTCGTGATTTTTTACACAATTAACTCATTATATTTCCTCTATTTTGAAGAGGTTTGAATTTTTTTTTATACAAAAATTAAAGAATATAATAATTTAATATGTAGATTAAAAATACTAATTGATAGTAGGTAGTTGTATTAGTGGTGAATGTATATCTTATAAAAATGTGGAGTAATTGTTTTGTATGGTTCCATTTGAAATATGTATTAACTTATGTGGGATAAATCATAAAGGAAAAGATGTCAATTTTATTGGAACCTAAAGAGAAAAGTATATCACGTGTGTTAGTTGAGAATAATAAATTTATAATAATTAAAATGTATTTTAAATTACAAATTTATAATTAAAATGTATTTCAAATTATTGAATGATATAATTTATTTTTAATTAATGTTTAATGGAAGAAAATGAAAAATGTAAAAATTAATATGTGACAGGAGGGTGAGTGAGTCTTTTATTTAGGTTTGGCACGAATTAGTTAATTTATTTTGCTAAAATTAAATTGACCACATGCTTTGATTTTAATTATGCTAACGTGGCAAAGCTCGGTGGCTTTGACAAATTTGGATATGATGAAAGGGAAATCACCTCTATAATTTATTCCCTCTCTGCATTATAAATTGAACTTGTATTAAGTTAGTCACTATTATGTACAATTATTGTGAGCAACTCCAAAATCTAATGTAAAATATAAAATATTTATATTATAAAGAGAATTTTTTATTAAAATCAAGTTTGAACGCACTCTCTATTTTAACATTTAAATTTACATAACTATTTTCACTCTTTAAATTTGAAGAGTCCAAATTCACTTTTCAAACTTAAATAGCATTAAATGTTATTGACTTCCTTATGTGTTTTTGCTTAAGAGAAATAAATTTTAATAAATTAAAAGAGAAAATATATTATAAATGTATATTGGAAATGAAAATATAAAGATAGTGATAATAAAAATACGATTCTTTAAAATTTAAAATTTTCTCTATTTTGTGAAAATCTTCTCTAAAATTTAAAGAGCCTCTTGGAGATGCTATTAATTTTATAACTAGTAGCTAACTCGCGCATTGCACGGTATGTGTTAGTTTTAGGACAACAACTTCGCTTAATCTTATGATGTTTGACCGAATAATATTTATTTGAATTATATGATTTGTTTGAGAAATAGATGGTCATGATTGGATTATTATAATTATTTAATTAATTTAATGGGTAGCTGAGAGATGACTGAGATTTGTTTAAGAAATAGATGGTCAAGATTGGATTTATTCTAGATTGGACTAAATTATTTCCTAATTTGAAAAAATTATAATTATTAATCCATAAATTGAGTTCTGCTCCCCCGGTTTAACAACAACCAGAGCTCCAACATTGTGCTGAGTCATCGACTTCACAGCATCATATATCGTATCATCGGTGGTGCATCAGAGCCAGGATCCATCTGCACCCTTCCCTTTGGCTTTCCGAACATCAGATATAGTAGTGCTTTCGAAATTGTATAGATTCGTCGTATGGCTTCCTACCATCCTCACACAATTAATAACTCAAGAACAAAACACTTGGAGTTATATGTACAATAAATCATCAATTAAATAATAATTAAAGTAAGTGAAATTAGTCTTACATGTGGAGATGATTAATTATAATAAATTAGGGATTATGGGTAGGGATGGCAACGAGTAGGGTACCCGCTTATTTTGGGTACCCATACCCATATCCGATTAAAAAAATAACTACCTGTATCCGTATTCGTTCCGTTTAAAAAAGTTATTATGATACCCGTACCTGTCCCATTACCGTTAATCAATACCCGCGGGTACCCATACCCGTTTAATATTAATTTATTTTATATATATTTATATTTTTTTATTGTCTAAATAAGTATAATAATAAAAATTATATTATTATTGATTAAATATAAAATAAATATAATATAAATTATATTATTTTAAATAAATATTTAATAAATATGATTAAATAAAACTTATGACTATAAATTAAATATATAAAATATCTTATCATATATAAATTATATAATATATATTAAATTTTATAAAAAAAATATATAATCGGGGTACCAGCGAGTATTTGAGGCATTACCAGTACACATCCCAAATCCTAATGGTATTTTTTACAACTACTCGTACCCGTCCCAAATCCATTTACAACTACCTGTACTCTACCCATTAGGGTTCGGATAGATCGGGTACCCAAAAATACCCGTCTCATTGTCATCCCTAATTATGGGCATTATGGGCACCCGTGCGTTGCACGGGATATGTTATTTTTAGGGCAATAACAATTTCACTTAATTTTATGATGTTTGAATCGAATAATATTTATTTGAATATGAAGTGAGATTATTCATAATTACAATTATTTAATAATTTTAATGAATTGATGAGATTTGTTTTAGAAATATATGGTCAGGATTTTACCCTCTAGAAACATTATGCCATAAATCATAAAACCCTAAACCCTAAAATCATAAACCCCTAAATCCTAAACCGTAAACCCTTTGATGATCAGGATTGAATTTATATTTAATATTATTATTTTTTTAATAAATAATATTTTGATTCTTAATTTGAAAAAGTCATAATTATAATTATTTAATTATCTTATTTTCTAATTTGAAAAAAGTATAATTATAATTATTTAATTATTTTAATGTGTGGTTGAGATTTGTTTGAGTTTCTCGCATCCGGTTTTGGTGTGGTTTGAATCTTGTTGTCGTATTATTTTTTTATTTATTTATTTAATTATCTCATAATATGACAAATTAAAATGGAATAATAAAATTTTTATTTTTTAAATTGTAGGATAAGATTCTATATTACTAATTTACACAATTCAAAACCATTTATTGTTTACACATCTTAGTGAATTGACGAACCCTTTCGAACGCAATATTGGTTACAATATAAATAAAAGAATATTTCATCTGAAACATGTAGATATTCGATGTTTATTGTAGAATAAGTTGTTTTGAAAAATTAATACTCTCTCCGTCCCATCCAAAGAGTCTATTTTTTCCATTTTGGTCGTCTTCACTTTCTTTTTTTACACACATGAGACCCACAAACACCCACTATTACAATTAAAATATGAGACACAAACTCCCACTAATACACCCACCCACTACATATTAAATAATAATACTCCTTAATCTACGTGGCAAAAAACAAAAACTACCCTTAGTGTGAGACGGAGGGAGTATATAATTGAGTTCAACTTAAGAAATGCATACCGTTTTTTTTGTGGATAAACGTTGTGGGTGACTGAGATTTGTTTAAGAAATAGATGATCATGATTGAATTAATATTATTAATTTTTTAATAAATAATATCTTATTTTCTAATTTATTATTAATTTTTTTAATAAATAATATCTTATTTCCTAATTTGAAAAAGTCATAATTATAATTATTTTATTATTTTAATGGGTGTCTGAGATTTGTTTGAGAAATATATGACCATCATTGAATTTATTCTGGGTGGCTGAGATTTATTAAAGAAATAGATGGTCAGGATTTGATCATATATAAATATTATGCCACAAATCCTAAAACCCTAAAAGCCTAAACCCTAAACCCCTAAAATCAACCATAAAACCCTAAACCCTTTGAAAACATTAAATTAAATAATTATTTTAATGGATGATTTAATCATGATTAATATTATTAGTTTTTTTAATACATAATATCTTATTTCATAATTTTAAAAAGTCGTAATCATAACCCTAAACCATTTGAAAACATTAAATTAAATAATTATTTTAATGGATGGCTTGGTCAGGATTGAATTAATATTATTAATTTTTTAATAAACAATATCTTATTTCCTAATTTGAAAAAACCATAATTATAATTATTTAATTATTTTAATAGGCGGTTGAAATTTGTATAAAAAATAGATGGTCAGGATTGGATTAATATTATTAATTTTTTAATAATTAATATCTTATTTTCTAATTTAAAAAAGTTATAATTATAATTATTTAATTATTTTAATTGGTGAAATTATTTCCTGATTTGAAAAATATAAACCCTAGACCCTTTGGAAACATTAAATTATTTTCTAATTTAAAAAGGTTATAATTACAAATTTTTAACTATTTTAATGGGTGGTTGATATTTGATTGAAAAATAGATTGTTAGGATTGGATTTATATTTAATATTATTAATTTTTTTAATAAAATAATCTTATTTCCTAAAAGTCATAATTATAATTATTTAATTATTTTAATGGGTGGTTTAGATTTGTTTAAGATAAACCCTAAACCCTAAAACCCTAAACCTTTTGGAAACAATAAATTATTTCCTAATTTGAAAATTTTATAATTACGATTATTAATTATTTTAATAGATGATTGAGATTTGTTTGAAAAATAGATGGTTATGATTTGATTTATATTTAATACTCCATCCGTCTCGAGTATTTTTACCTATTTGTACGGGTACGGAGATTAAAACGTGTTATTTTTTTAATATATTATGTAAGAAAAAATAGGGATAAATTTGTGATTTAAAAAGAAAAGGTAAATAAAGTTGTTGGGAATAATGAATAAAGTGTAAAAAATTATTAAAGTTGTTGGGATTGTAAAAAGTAGGTAATAAAATATTATGCATTTTTTCTATCAATGGAATGTGTAAAAATACATGTGACAGCTCAAAATAAAAAGTAGGTAAAAATACGTAGGATGGAGGGAGCATTATTAATTTTTTATTAAATAATATATTATTTTATAATTTGAAAAGGTCACAATTATAATTATTTATTGAGTGACTAAGATTTGTGTGAGAAATAAATGACCAGAATTGGATTTATTATAATTATTTAATTATTTTAATGGGGTAGATTTGTTTAATAAATAAATAAATTGCCAAAATTGGATTTATTCTAGATTGAACTAAATTATTTCCTAATTTGAAAAAGTCATAATTATAATTATTTAATTTAATTATTTTATTGAGTGACTGAAATTTATTTAAGAAATAGATGGTCAGGATCAGTATTGGATTTATTATAATTATTTAATTATTTTCTAATTTGAAAAAGTTATAATTATAATTATTTAATTTAATTATTTCAATGGGTGGCTGGGATTTATTTGAGAAATAGATGACCATGATTTGATTTTTTTTGTTGAGATTTGTTTGAAAAATAGATGGTTAGAATTGAATTTATATTTAATATTATTAATTTTTTAATAAATAATATCTTATTTCCTAATTTGAAAAGGTCATAATTATAATTATTTAATTATTTTAATATCCCAGATTATAGGCCGTTCAAATTTTTTTACTATAAAACGCTTTATTCGGACGTTTTAAAACCAGATTATAGGCTGTTCAAATTTTTGACTGTAGAACACTTGATCCAGACGGGTTAGAACCTGAATCCCAGATGTATTCCGTTCTCGAGTTGATTCTCATTGAAGAATTCGAAGAACTATTCAGACAATTTTGAAGTATTTGATCTTCTTAGAAAATCGTTCTCGGTGTGTTTGAAATAAATGGAGGAGGGCTCCTTATATAGGCGAAGGGTGAGGAAGCCCCATATATAACTCGCAATTTGATTGGTCAATGAATTATTTGACCTTATTCTGTGGGCTTGAGCTGATTGGTCAATGGATTATTTGACCTAATTCTGTGGGCTTGGCCTTTTCATCCCTACAATTTGATTGGTCTATTTAATATTATTAATTTTTAATAAATAAAAACTTAATTTTTAATTTAAAAATATCATAATTATAATTATTTAATTATTTTAATTGGTGGCTGTGATTTGTTTTAAAAATAGATGGTCATGATTAGATTTATTCTGCTTTTATATAATTTGATTGATCTATTTAATATTATTATTTTTTTAATAAATAAAATATTATTTCATAATTTGAAAAGATCATAATTATAATTATTTAATTATTTTAATTGGTGGCTGAGATTTATTTTAAAAATAGATGGCCAGGATTGGATTTATTTTGCTTTTATATATAATACATTTTTCTTTAAATACACAAACACTTAACTTTTGATAAAAATTAGAGTAAATAATAAATACAATCAATATCTCAGCAACATTAATGATATCACAATTCTTTACCACTTGAAATTCATGACTTCAACTTTTTATTTTCAAATGAGAAAATTCCAACAATGAATAGTCATATACAGTATCTAAAATTGGAACTAAAGTATACTCCGTTGTGAAAATTGTGAAAAAGGAAAATAACATATCGATTAAATAATTTTAAAATACAATATAAATTTAAAACGTTAATCATAACTTAATATATTAAACATATTTTATTCTTTATTTATTACTCTCTATTTAAAAAGGGCAAAAGCTCCTGTGTCTCCATATGAACATAGTCCTCTCTCTCTATATCATATTTACGCCTATGTATTGCTAGGGATTTACATTGCAAAAGGGCACGAAAATTGCAAAGACGCACAAAAGTAATAATTTTTTCTTCTGAGACAGTATATTATTCACCTTATTAATGTAAAATAATATGAAAGGCAGGAAGTACGTAAATCGTGGAGTGATAACATAAAGTAATTTAAAATAATATAAAACAAAGAGAGATATAAAAGTGAAAAATTATTTGTATTACTTATAAAAAATGAGTCATTTAGATGGATAAAAAGTGATAATATTTTTAAATAAAATTTATAATCGGTTGATAAAAAGTAACAGGGTACAATTAAATACTCCTCCTAAAATTGATAACTTTTAGTTGGAATATCTCATTAATATTTCTTAATATGACATAAAATAATAACATTTAAGTAAATGAATTTAGAAACACTAAATAATGGGAGTGTTAGTGGTTAGTAATTGTTTGAGAGCATTTCACGTGCGGCACTTCGATTAGCTATCCATGATTATTGATTAGCTTGGTCCCCACAAACACAATACTCATTCATAAAATATGTATACTTATGTATAGTGTAAACGTTGCGGTACTTCTTTTAATTTTGAGAAACTTTATTGTGAAACGGGTTATTTGTGAGACGGGTTAACTCATTACTATAATATGATTATTGTGTAAATAAAGTATATTAATTTGTAGTTAAAGTATGTAATTAATAAATTATATTATAACATGTTAAAATCATACTTTAATGCATAATGTAGCATACTTTAAAAAATATACTTTACAACCATTAAATATACTTTATCTAAATTATAGATATACTTTAACACGTCTCACAAAGCGTTTCACATAAGTAACGTCTCACAAGAGACTTTGTCCTTAATTATATATATATACCCTATATTGTTAAGGTATTTAAATTAA
Source organism: Pogostemon cablin (assembly GCA_023678885.1). Lineage (NCBI taxonomy): Eukaryota > Viridiplantae > Streptophyta > Magnoliopsida > Lamiales > Lamiaceae > Pogostemon > Pogostemon cablin. The sequence continues at coordinate 26,569,445 of CM043004.1, read as the reverse complement.
GGGAAACCACATAATTTACAAAAATTTATGATATAAATCCGATTTACAAGAAACTAACGGAAAAAAATTTTAAAGTCCTCTTATAATTTTGATCTCCTCATTTAGTTTTTAAAATTTTTGTTCTTAAATTTAAAGATAAACGAACAGCATCAGAAATGGTGTTCATTTAAAGTCTCCATTTTTTCTCAAAATTATTATTTAAAAAAAATTACTCTCAATCCAACATGAAATAATTCCATCTCTTAATCTAATTCGAGTTTGAATACAATCAATTGAATCGTCTTTATTTTCTCTAGTGAATTAAGTTGTATCAGTTTATAGTATCTTTATATATCATGTTGGTTTGGTGTTATGATTAAACAAGGCACTAGATTAAGAATATAATTAAAGGGGCTGGAATCCTAAGGATATTTGTTAACAAAGCAATAATAATTTGTGAGTTAGATCCACTACTACCCAGAATTAATACATAATACTAACTTTAATTTCTCAATTAGGGTTGTTGATCATTATTAACTTGTTTAACTGAATATATTAATTTTACAATTAAATCAATTAGTTTCATTTAGTTTTAAATTAAATTAATTAATTAACTTAGAGAAGAAAAAAAAGAACCCCACATTTATTGAAGTTATACAGGTCAAATAATTAAAATTCAATCAGTCAAATGGTCAAACATGTCAATAAAACGATCAATTGGGATTGCGTAGAAGCAAAACGTTGCTCTCCACTTTTCAATCTTTATAAGCTAATTAATTTGGCATGTACTCATTTAATATTCCCATATTTTATTTACTTATTTACTTTTTAAGATTTAAATAATGTTAATTCAGTTAAATTTTATCATCTTATTATTAATAATCGTCTCTAATTGTTTTTACTTTATAATTTAATATTCAACCTTGCTCTTATAAAATGTTTAGTTTTTAAAATTTAAATTATCATTTCATATTATATCTTTTACTAGCCTAATATAATACTCTTTTAACATATATTCTTTATTATTTCAAACAGGGAGAGAACGTACCCACATTATTTTCCAACCATTCAAATAAAATAGGATTAAATAGAAATAAACTTTTTATTTTTTTCCAAAAAAGGGTCTCGTGAACAATAGTCCAATAAAAATTATTTTGGCTCTCACCTTAATTTCCTCACCCCACCCCACATTCAATTATTCGACACAGGTCTATCATGTTTCTCATCAAACATATCTTGAATATTTAATAAATACAAAAATAATTAAGAAATAGGATTTAGATTAATAATTTAAAAAAAAATGTGGCAATCAAATCATGCATGTACCAAATAATAAAATAAAAAATAAAATGCATGATTGGGTGACATTATCATATGCTTATAGAAAAGATGATGCACTTTTTATTTGTGGTTTCCCTACCCACCTTCTTTCCCAAAGTCTTTACCTTAAATAATGGTTTGTTTGGACAATACCCACTCCAACTCGATTCAATTAGTAAATGGGATTCGTAGATTTAATTTCTAATTAAAAAATTATAAGATTAATCGCAATTAGCGAATAAAATCTGAAATGGACCACAAATTCAGTGAGTCTGTGTTGAACGTATTATGTTTGGTGGGTCAAACTTTAATTAAAAATATTTTATTTCTATCTCTTGTGAGTTGGAGCTCTAGTTAACTACACAATGCACTAATCATTTGGATCATGTAGCCGATCTTTATTTATTTATTTATTCATTTATTTTAACGAATAACTGGATTTGCTCCGTTTATTAATTAATACTGGAAGATGATAAACAACTCCTTTTAATTTTTATTGTCTGAGGCCTCCAATTATACTCGTTATAATATGCCCTTGATAAAATCGATTCAGACATCTGTACCATTTTAATGTAATATTTTCATATGTTATACTATTAAATGGATAATACGTAAGAGAGATAAAAATTTGTTCCTAAAACAGAAGATATAATGTTAGTGACAATTATTAATTTTTCCTCTTCTTTTACATATCAATTATATAATTAATGAAATATGATTGATATAATTAATGAAATATAGAATGATACAAGAAAATAAAACGTATTGTGTTGGTAGAATGGTCGGTATCCATTTGTTTCGTAATACTCCCTTTATTTTTTAAGAGCAGATACAAGCTTTATTGTAAAAGTATATAAAATGAAGGGCCAAAATTTTTTCTATTATATTAATACGAATGGCTGGAAGAATGTGTAATAAATAATTATGGGAAAAAGAGATCAGATTAAGAACCGAATATTAGTGCAGTTAAAGATGTCAAAAATATATTTCAATAAATTTAAAGTTGTTTTTTATTGAACAATTTTTATTTATTTTTATATAAAAAGACCACGTACCTATAAGCATATATTTGAAAAAAAATTATGTTTGCGGATTTATTAAAAGAAAGCGAAAAAACATATATAGGGGAGCCATTAAGAATGATTAACTAATTTAGATACTTACTGAATCTTTTGTTAAAGAAGACACAATTCATTAGTTGTAAAAATTCTAACCAAGTTAAATTTTAATTTAAAGCTGTCATATGTGAATTTATCTTAGATATTTAGTTGTGTTGCCTACTTATTTTTTATTTTTTATTTTAAAAGAAAGTATACTTAGTTGTTATCCACAATAAAAATAAAAATTAAAAAAAAAAAGAGAGAGATTCGATACAAAAGATAAAAGATAATAGAAAAGTGTGAAATAAAAAAAAGGTTCCAATTCCAATATTTCTATTACGCTAAATGCTTTGTCGGCCCACTGGACTCCTTACCTACATCACACACAGGTCCCATATGCCTACTTTCCCCTCTCCAACTTCTTCTCTTAAACAAATACTAATATTTAAATTATTATGGTGATTACTTTTTAATTAAAATTAAATGTGAAATTAGTCTCCAAAAACATGATTATATAATTGATGTCGATTTCTTAAGGTACTTTCAACACGTGGAAAAATGCACGGAGAGTCGAATCAAAACATATACTAATTTCAATTTTATACTTCATGGTTGGTTTACTTTCTAAGATTTTGTGGGGGAAATAGTAATAATTTTTTTGTTGGTTCTATTAATGTTTAAAATTTTACTATAGGCCTTGGGGGACATGTATTAGACCATGGCTAGCTCATATGAATGTGTGGGCTTGTAAAATGATACATGTTTGATTGTTGGACCTTGTTACGGCCCATAATGGACCCAAAACTTGCCCTATTGATATAATTGCAGTCTCTTAGACGTTTTCATTTTATTTGAAATTTTGAAACCAATTCGAGTTGACAAAGTCTCTTGTGAGACGGTTATTATGTGAGACGGGTCGAGTCATTGTTATATAGGTAAAGTATAGTACTTATTGTTAGTTAAAGTACTCCCTCCGTCCCAAGCAAATAGGAGCATTTGTTTTTTGCGAGTAAATTAAAGAGTATTATTATTTTATGTAAAGTGGGTAGGTGTATTAGAGAGATGTGATAGGTAGTGGTGGGCCATTGGTGGACCCTTTTTACTAAAAGAGGAAAATGGTTCAATTTGGACGGGACGCCCAATATAGTAAAATGATGCTATTTGGGTGGGACGGAGGGAATATGTTTTTCTAAAGTATGATGAAAAATGAATTAAAATATATTTTTTTAGTGTTATAGTACGATTCACTACAAACATACCAATAAACAGACTTTACTTATATAAGCAACATACTTTAACAGTGGGTTGACTCGTCTCACAATCCATCTCATATTTACCCGTTTCACAAGAGAGTAACTTATTCAATTTTATGAAGTAATATAACCAAACCCACAATAGAAAACTTAAAAAATTATATACACACATATATTTCAATGTCTATAATTCATGGCAAAAACTAACAAAAGAAAAGTATATACTTGAAATCGAAGCTAAAGACTATCAAAATCACTTTTCCATGCGGAAATGGAAGCAAATTATATTTCTGGCAAATGAATATTCTAAAAAGAATTCTTCTAGGAGGGTTTTTTTTTCTCTCTCTTTTTAATATTTACAAATTACTAGTTAATTTGCCAAAATTTTAAAGTAGAGGTGAAGACAAAGCTGCTCAATTTATATATACTAATCCGAAAACACGTTTTGTCCAAATTATTTCTACATATTATTATATTTGATAAAAGTTGATAGTATTATAAGTTATAACAAGTAGCTGAGGTTTGTCGTGGGTGGAGAAGAGGCGTTTCGGCGGTGGCGCGGCCCTTTCCATGGGTGGTGGCAGCGGTAACACGCTGGCAACGAGGGCACATTGTTAGGGTGGATGGCGGCGACGAGAGGTGGCCGTGGTGGTGGCCCACTTTAATGGCCCTGAGCTCCTCTACCTCCTTTTGCAATCTCCTATTTTGTTCAGTCAGTGATCCGAACCATGTTTTCAAGTACTCACACTCCATTTCTGTTTGCTTCAGCTTGCTCCTACACATGATCAACATTAATTATAATTAATCATTTAAGGCGTAGGAGTATTAACTAAGCTAAATGTCATATATATGTGGTGTACTAATTTGGCATTTGGTCAGGATTTCCAATTACATTTTTGTGTAATTGGATGATTGACAAGTGATATAATAAAAAATATCAACCCTAAAGGAGAAAGGTGAGATTTTGCTCCTCATCACTCATTAAACACGTGTAATAGAAGATGTAACACCAATAGGACATCCGAAATATAGCCCTAAACCTAATATAACATGGTTAATTCCTGTAAGAAAAAATTAAGTTGAAAGTATGTACCTTGCTCTACGGTTTTGAAACCAGACCTCTACTTGCCTTGGCTTTAACTGTAATTGCTCTGCTAAAATCTCCTTCTCTTTCTGCATATTTTTACTCCGTAATTAAATACAAAAACATATGTATTTTATACTAATAATTAGTAATATTTATAAGGAAGATGAATGAGGATTAATCAATAATCATACAGGGTTTAAGGTGTGACTTTGTCTGAAGGTTTCTTCAAGAAGACGAGATTGTCCTTTGGTGAGGCGAAGTTTCTTTCTTGGGGCCGGGCTTCCATTCGGGCTCTCATCTTCTTCTTCTTCTTCCAGATCCGATGGCACTTGATTTATGTCAACTTCTTTCATTCTACTCCCACCACTTTCCCCTAAGGTACATCGCCATAATTAATAAATTCTTTTAAAATAAAACTTCATACAATGCAATGGTGCCCTAGTTACAAAATTATGTCTTGATCAATGGGTATGCATTATATATTGATCAAGTATATATAGGGTCTATAAATATATATATTTGGAGAGAGAGAGAGAGAGAGATAGAGATGTTACCGGAGGAGGGAAGAGATGGAGAAGAAGAGAAGCCCGGCATGGCTATGGTTAAATCCAGAGAAGAATAATGAGCAGTAAAATTCTCCATCAAGCTAGCTAGAAACCCCCCAACAATGAAGATGAGGGCCACTATCAATCTATTTCTTTATATATTTGGGCCTTGAGACAGCAAGAAGTGAGAGATTGGGGCCCGACCCGTATGGTTGAAGCCACGTGTCACACTCGATTGGGGAGAGTGACAAAGAAGCAGCAGTTCCCTTGTTTGAGTCTAAGCTGTCGGTTTTAAAGGTCAGCTGCTGAAATGATTGGCTACCACTCCACTCCACATTGAGCCTCCAACTTCATTTTATCATTCCATCTCATGCTTCTGTCCCCCCCTATATTTATATTTGATTCAATATTCCTTTCACTAAATCATTACTTCAATGAGGGTTGTGTTTTTTATATATTCAATTCAATTTACTTTATTTTTGGACGAGTTTAATGATTCTGGCAATGCGATTTCTATATCTTTTTAGTGAAATCTTGTGCACGAATTGTCGTTGAATAATATATCACTATGTATTCATAATTAAATATATATGGCTATAATCTTATGAAGAAAGTGAATCTTACTTAATTTATTATTCATGAGTCCTTGAAATACGTTGATGTTATAATTGAGACCATATCTTGTGTTATATATAATTATATTACCAAATACTTCATATATATACCAATATAACACAATGCACACCAAGTCTTTTTGTTGAAATGAAAATACAACTTAAGAATTTTTTTTTCATTTACTCATTTGAACAAAGAAAAAATATTGGTAGAAATTTTCATAGCCAATTGCCAATTTGCAGCCTACCATGTTCGCCATTTAGAACTTTGTCAAGCTCAAAAGTTTAGTATTAAAGGAGAAATTGTCGGCACTTTATGACTTTAATTTCACTTCCACACAATTACATTCATATATATACGTACGTTGCAGGATTATTTATTTATTTATTTTTACTACTTTTTCGTGTTTCATAATTATTATTAATTCTAATATCTCTTAAGAATAAAAATGATAATAATGACATTAATATCAATTAATTAATAACAAATAAGTACTATGTAATATTAGAGAAATATAATGAAATACACGTAATTATGAGTGACATTATCAAATATTAATATATATATATGGAGTATATGATATAATTAAAATGAGAAATTAAAATTTAAATTAAAACCCCTCCTGCAAGCAAGAACTTCCTGAATCTTGATCATAACATTGAATAAATACGGTAATTAGGAATACTATAAAAGCAATAAAATGATTTTAGATAATAATTAAAATTTTTAAGCATCCCATAATTGACTTTTAGAATGCAAGCCATATGGTTTAATTAAATGTAATTTATGACGCGGGTCCAAGAATTGAGACTTGGAATTCAATTAAAGAATATATTAATTATTTTGTATATTTTATAAAACAAAATTATGATTATTACGTACCTTCAAATTCATAAACTATATATTCATTGTTTCGTCTTAAAATTTTTAACTTCACCCATTTCTTTCTTATTTTATTTCCACTTAAACTAATCTAAGATAGAACATTATTCAAACTTCAAATCCTATTGAACATACACATGACTAAACCAAGATATTTTTTCATGCACATTCAACAATATACTTTATTGAGGGAATGGGTGTCTGTAACATAAACACTCATGAGTGTTTAGGGAAATTAATTGATCAATTAAAAAACTTTTATGAATTACACATCATAGGTTATAATGGGCAATTTTTTTTATTTTTTATTTTTTGTGTTTAATATTGTTTAAATTTAGATTTTTTACCCTTTCTTTTATAATTAAAGAATTGTTGTTGGTGATGCACGTGTGATCGAAATTCTCAATAATCAAAGTTATTCATCTACACATCTAAATCAGTACACTCACGTTCGATGCGATGAAAGTGTATATATATATAATATCCTTATTAATTATTTAAATTAAATATCTTTAGAAGATAAAAATTAGTACCTTTAACTTTATAATAAATCATATTGCACTCTTTTTTACTTATATTATACAATTTATGATATATTCTCCCCCCATGTAATGTAGTATGATTTATTGTACTATTTGTTTAGGGTCTTATCAATATTAACTTGGATGTATGTCTCGTATCAAATCATTATTATTCCACTAAATTTATATTTTATATTATTATTCCACTAAATTTATATTTTATCGCTATTAAAAATAATTAAATCTTGGACATAATTATTCGAAATTTTATCATGGTAATTTCCTGTGGGAAAGATTACGAAATCTTGGAAAAATCATTAGTAGAAAGATATTAATCGTCACTCACACCCCATTAATTCATTAAGGAGTGGGGGGAATGTTCTGCTACATCGGGGATACAGCACTAACATGCGCACGAGGCGACATCGTTTTGATTATTCCGCGCACTAAGCGCCCATGTCCTTAAAAGCTACCAATTGTGGGCCCATCCGGATGGGTCATTTGAGGTACAACGCCTTCGTGGGCCCACCCTTGATCATTTAGAAGGGAACAACCCGACTTATTTGTCTCCTTCTTTAATCAATATCCATTTTTATGTTATCCACTTTGTTCATGTGGCGTAGCTCCAAATTAATACTATTTGATTCTTTCAACAGTCCACCCATCACACTATTTTCCATAAAGCGTGTTTGAATTGAATTCTGAAAAATATAATTATGAACATTTAGTTATATATTATGAACACAAACATAGTACTACATAAATTGATGATGTCAATGTAACAGTACCCATTTCGAAATAATTCAAAATTCAACAGAAACAATAAAGTTGAGATTTAGGCAGCGATAAATCATACAATAATCCTGAATCAGAAGTTCAAAAGTTGTCTTAACATTAAATCAAAACAAAGCTGATAAATCAAGAGGGACATCCATGTTAAATCTGATCATTTTCTTCTCATGACTAGCACTGCACTGCATCCCTCAACGTTTTGGAGGTCTCCCGGCTCGACGTTTAGGGGGTTGCAACGACTGCTTGGACTTTCGGAATAGCAATGTCACCTTCCCTCTCCGGGTTGTCTTGTCCTCTGTGCTTCCACCTTCTTTTCTCGTGTCATTTACAGCCCTTGATCCCTCCTCTCCTGCTGGATCAGGTCTCGGTCTTAGTATCACCTTTAGCCTTCGACATGTAGGCTTGGTATCATCCTTACAGGACACAAAGGTTGGATCTTGAGGTTTGGCAGGAGAAGTTCTTGAACTCCTACAGAGTTGCTTTTCTTTATGAATACTGTCCTGTCCTACTTCCAATGGTTGATCATTCTCGGCCACGAGTGTGTCTGACTTCTTGGAGTTATTTTTCTCCCTCCTACCGTATGTCTTGAGCTCACCGTCTTTAGGTTTTAACCGGACCATTTCAACATCTGCGTTACGAAGTTTTGATGGTTGATCTTCATGATTCAGTTGCTCCATAGTGATTGGGGTGGAATCAAAAGTCTTTTGTTCATCATGAGAAGGTTCCCCCATCTCATGATTCGATTCTTGTGAAGTTAACAACCCCACAGAAGAAGGCAAGGTAGTTGATTTTACACTCCATCGCTTCAGCTGCCTCTGTAATCGGTTTAACCCAATGAGTTTTTTCGGAGGTTCTGTATCTACCTCAGGTGAACTCTCAACTACAATCAACTCAAAACCAGGAGGGCCGATGATTTCTAGGTCCTGTGACCTTCTCTCCTCACTACAAACATCATCCTCTCCATTACGAAGAGATATCAAACTGTTTATCTGTTTCTTCTTGTTTTTACCTAGTGCCCTTTCATTTTCAGTTGATCCTGTTTCACAAGCTTCATCCTCTTCACATGTTCTCTTATATCTTTTCTTTAGCTTATGTTTGTTGACTCTCCTTCCTCTCCACTTCCTCACAGCTCGTGTCGTTAACTTCAGACATCCAGGAAGGCCATATCTTTTGTCACAAGTCACCACAATCTCTCCTGATTCACAAAGCTGTTCCAAATGGTGTTTCAACAACGCTGAGTGCGCCGAAGGCAAATTATCATATTTTTCCTCGAGATGTTTTGATATAGATTCTTCACTACACCCCTTTTTCTGATTTAACTCCTCAAGAGCCATCTGTATCATCTGAATGATTCAAGTCATTAATATTGCAAAACATTTTTAATCCACACATTACAAGAGATTCGATTCAATTGATATGGGATGTAGAAATAACTTTATGAATGGATCATATTCATTATTATGATGAGAGATCAACTTTGCAATGTGCATTATTTCAAAAATTGAATAATATTGACATAAAAAATAGTTCTACTGATAGGAAAACAATTCAGAGATTTAATACAATATCCTTTCAATTCAGAGATTTAAAAAATTAGAATGAACAATAAATCAATCTCTCAGCCTCTTGTTCAAATCGTGTCATGATTACTAATGATTAAGTAGGATAATTTGAATATTCTTTTAACTCTTTTATCACTGTATATATCAACTCCGGCACCAACCCACGGCATTTAAAATATAAAACTAATAAAACTATTGAATCATTATTTGGACAAAACTGTACATCAACCAAAACTAGAGAAAATGACATGAGCCTTGGTCCTCCAACATGGTGTACCCCACCATTATCATTAGGGGCCCCACCGCCCCTGCCCCTACCCCTGCCCCTACCCCTGCTATTGGTGGAGGAGATAAATCGCAGGATTTGCCTGATTCGAACCCCCACTCTACAGCTATCAAGCTTAGTTGGCACCCTCCCCTCATTTGGCTATTATTTGGAATTGATGTTTCCTCCCTCATAGTTGGAATGGAATAGACAAAATATTAAATGAATTCTATTTTGCACCACACATAATTCCAAATTTTATAGTGGGCTACTCCAAACTGTTTCACTATCACACAGTTCCAACATAATATATCATATAAAATTTTCATCTTTTATAAGCATCAAACAATAACGGCAATGGGGAATTAAATAAATGTGGCATAGAGTGATGAGATTACCGCAGAATAAGGCAAGTGATCGGGAGTTTTGTACTCTAAAACAAAGCGATTCAGTCGACATTGGAGAAGAGTTTTAGTATCCGCACTCAAGGGATTGTTTGGTTGAGTTTCTGCGAGTTTAAGAATAAAGTTTTCAAAACTTTTCATGGAGGAATTTGGTTGTGAAAAATGTTTTGAGCGTGTAGATTCGAATGAGGTACAAAAATGGGATGCTCCATTGGTTATACTGTTAGAGAAAAATGGAAAGGGTTTTGGAGAAGAATTAAGCTGGCATGTAATTGGTCATTGCCATTTATTGCGGATATGTAATTGGGTATGGTTATTTATTGCGAATTCTGTGAAAATGTTGCAACGTAATTGGTTGTTGTTATTTATCCCAGATCCTCTTTAAATGTTAGGAAAGATATTCCAAATCAAATTTATATTTATATACTGCATGTAGTTAATTTTAGTAAATGTTAATTATATTATATTTATATATAGTTTCAATTGGAAATGTTAGGAAAGCTATTCCAGATCAAATTTATATTTATATATACTCCACTACATGTAGTTAATTTTAGTAAATGTTAATTATATTTATGAGGAATTTTAGGGTGAATGGGTGCACCTATAATTTATTAGTATAAATTAAGGGTTAGTCGGCGGTTATTTATTTTATTTTTTTATTATTTTATTTTTTTGATAATTGAGATTAAATTAAAACTTAATTTAACGATTATAATCGTCTAGGTTCACCGGTGCACCAGTTGCATACAAGTTAAACTCCATATTTATATATAGTTTCATAATAATACTAAAAATATTAGGAAAGGTATTTCAGATCAAATTTATTTTTATATATACTCCTAGTTAATTTAGTAAATGTTAATTATATTTATATATAATATCAAAATAATAAGTAAATTTAATAATTACTAATAAACAATATAAAATTTTAACCAATACTAATATTATTATACTATTATTAAAAATTATTAAAGATAAATATTAATCCATTATAATTTTAGAAAATAATTATATACAATACTCCTACGTTCAGTCCCAAAGATTAACTAGTGCTTTTTGACTTAAATTAAGGAATAACAGTGTCTCATATAAGATTATTTTATTTTATATTTGAGTGAGACATGCGTGCACCGGAGCACACTGTACTCTTTAGAATTTAATATTATGAGTAAAAGTACATTGTTTTATTCTAATATTTTGTTTTAAAGGATATACACTTTAATTAGTAAAGACACACTATTTTGTTCTAAAATGTATACATTTTTTATTAATATTTTTTATTTTTCTTTAGAAAATAAATGTTACACATCTTACTAAAGTGTATACTCCCTCCGTTCCGTTTCAATGTTTACGTTTGCTTTTTGCACGTTGATGAAGGAGTATAATATTTTAATAGATAGTGGGTGAAAATATATAATTTTTAATGTAAAGTATGTAGGTGTATTAGTGTTGGATGATATATTAATTATTTTAGGTGAGTCTCATATTCCAAAAAGAAAAACGTAAGCATTGAAATGAGACGCGCAAAATAGAAACGTAAACATTAAAATGGAACGGAGGAAGTACAATTTAACACAAAATTCTAAAGTCGCACGGAGTGTGCCTCGTACACCCGGATGCATACAAGTTTTTGCCTTTTTATTTTTCAAATAGGTTATCACGCTATAAAATGTTATTGTCTTCGTTATGTTATTATTTTCGTGGTAAAATATTATAACTTTTCATTTATATTATAAATTGTTCAAGAAATAACATTATCATTTTTTTTATCTATTATGTATCACTTTTCATTATAGATTTTATCATTTTTTATTCATCTCACGCCTTTATGTGAGACGAGTTTTTGCCAATAATTAATAGATTTTTATGAAACTCACACACAAGTCACAACACTAATACAATTGCCTGTTATACATTAAAATATTATATTTCTCATCTCATTATACATTAAAATACTATATTATTTAATCTACATATAAAAAGTAACAGTCATAATTTAATTTGTAGTGGCTTGGAAGACTATAATATTTTAATGTAAGTTAATAGTTGTGTTTGGGCCATGTAGATGTATTATTGTTTTAGTTGGTCTCCCAAATAAAAAATATATGGGAAAAAATGTAGAGTGGCGCCTTTAGAATTTAGTATTATAGATAAGAGTGCATTATTTTATTAATGTAGAGTGGTGTCGGTCAACGTTGGTCCGGCAGCCGATCAACGCCGGTCCGGTGGATGGGTGGGTGAGGGCTAAGGTTGGTGGTTTAAAATTGTATGGGATTATAAGGTTATATTTGGTATTTTATTTTAATATTTTGTATGTGAGAGTAATTATTTAAAACTTTAAACTCTTGGATTATACTTTATAAAAGGAATTGGATTTTGAAATTTGCAACATATTTACAGGGTATCAATTGAACTTTTATTTTTTTCTTTAAATCTCTCGATTTAAAAATTATAAAATAATTATATTTTAAAATATTTTAAATTTTTTAAAATCATTTTAATATTTATCACAAACCGTCTCCATAATCACTTATAAAAAAAAAACTTTTAGTAAATATTTTAAAAAAAGAAGAAGTTTGTTTTGACAAATTTTGATATAATCATATTATTGTATTTTTGATAAATTGTTAAAATTTAAAAATAAATATTCAATTATTTATAATTTTTTTTCTATATTTATCCACTTAAACAAAGTGAATAAGTATTATTTAGTTACTTTTGAAAATTTTAAATTTTAAAAATGATTTTGATACTTGTCACAAACAATTTCACATAAGATTTTCTCTTTCAGTAAATATTAAAATACTCAATTTTGTATTTAGTAAATATTAAAATACGCTAAAAACATGAAATTAATAATATACTAGTGGCTGTCTTTAGTAAATATTAAAATACGCTAAAAACATGAAATTAATACTCCCTCCGTCCCATAAAGAAGTTCACAGTTACTGTAGATACGGAGTTTAAGAAAAAATTATTTTTTGCTTTATTTTTAGGGGTAACTTGGTATTTTTAGGTAATAAATAAATTATTCCATAAAGTAAGTTATGTGAGTTGTAAAAGGAGTGACAATTTTGAAATTAAAGTGTGTTGTAAGGTTAAAGTTAGAATTTGGATTTAGATTGGTTGGCTTTAATAAATCTCCAACCATTTGTTAATCTAAGTTTGCTTTGGAGGGTTTTTTTTATTTTTTTATTTAGAGCCCTTTGAGTATTTCAAGTCATAAGTCATCAACAGGAAACACAATTCTTTTGCCTCTCTATTACTGCGATCCAATTATTTTTGGAAATATTATAGGGAGAAAATATCAATTTTGATCATATATTTTTATCAAATTCAATTTTAGTTTTATAATTTTTAGTATTTTCAATTTTAGTCTTTTTAGTTTCAATTTTGGCCCTATAACTTATAAAATTTCAATTTTAGTTCTATAATTTTCAAATTTAGTCCTATATCTTTTTAAATTATCAAAATTATTCATTTATAAATTATATCATATTTCAAAGATACCGGACTAATTTTGATAATTTAAAAAGATATAGAATTAAATTTGAAACTTATAGGACTAAATTTGAAATATTAAAAATTATAGGACCAAAATTGAAATTAAAGGATTAAAATTGAAAATTTTAAAAGTTACATGACTAAAATTGAATTTGATAAAAGATATAGGACAAAAATTGATATTTTCTCAACTGTAGGTATTGCCTTGGATGAGGAATACGGAAGGTGGGGAACAGTGTTGATGAGGAATACGGAAGGTGGGGAAACAGAGTGCGCACTGCCCACAGAGGATACCAACCCCATTCCCAAATCATCCTCATCTCCAGGGTTCCAAATGTCGGCGGCGGAGGGTGTGGCCGCAGCCTCCCTACGGTCGGTGATCCAGCGTGTCAATCAGGCGGCGGAACGCTCAGGTCGTGGATCGGATCGGATCCGAGTGGTGGTCGTCAGCAAGACCAAGCCAGTGAGCGTCCTCCCCCAAGTCTACGACGCCGGACACCGCTGCTTCGGCGAGAATTACGTACAAGAGCTGGTGGAGAAAGCTCCGCAGCTTCCAGACGACATCAAATGGCACTTCATCGGAAATCTGCAGAGCAACAAAGTGAAGGCACTCCTAACCGGCGTGCCGAATCTCGTCATGGTGGAGACGGTAGACGACGAGAATGGCTGGAACCCTAGGAAGAAAGGGGTTGAAGGTGCTGGTTCAGGTGAACACGAGTGGTGAAGAATCAAAATCCGGTGTGTAACCGGGTGGGTGTGTGGAGCTGGCGGAGTACATCAGTATGAATTGCCCTAATCTTGAGTTTTGTGGGTTGATGACGATAGGGATGAAGGATTACACATCAACTCCAGAGAATTTCAAGAAATTGGCAGAGTGCAGAGAGGAGGTTTGTAAGGCGATTGGGATGGAAGTGGAGCAGTGTGAGTTGTCCATGGGAATGTCAGGTGATTTTGAGCTTGCGAGATGGGCAGTACCAATGTTAGAATTGGATCAACCATCTTTGGAGCAAGGGAGTATAAGAATGATACATAGGCTTCATTATGGAATGAAGAAGATACTCCTAATATTTGTTATGACCATTTTTTACTGAGTGATGGCATGGAGTGGACCATGTCATTCTTTAATCTTCTTCTTTGTCATTTCAAGTTAATAATCAATACTCCACTATTTGAGCTATGTCAATGGGAACTGAGTTGAATCATGAATGACACACTGAGTAATAGCAACATCACAACATTCATTTTTAAAAAAAAAAAAAGAAAAAAAAAAAACAATTTCACTTTTAGAAAATGGGAGAGTTTCACTAAAGCAATCCGTTACTCCATCATAGGCCACCATCCTTCTGTCAAGTCTCCTTCTACCAATTTACTCATGATTTATTGATGATTTATTGGTGCCTTTCTTAATAGATGGATCAGGAGACATTGAAACCTGGAGTAATAAAAGATCCGACCCCAAATATTGATATGACCCCAAATATTGATATAATCATATAATTGTATTTTTGAGAAATTGTTAATAATTTTTTAAATAAGTTCAATATTTTTATATTTTTCTACTTATTAATTTTATTCATAAAAAAATAAAATTTAATTTTAACAAAAATTGATATAATCATATTATTGTATTTTTTAGAAATTGTGAAAAATTAAAAATAAAATTTCAATTATTTATAAATTTTCTATACTTTTTTATTCAGTAAATTTGTTTCATTTTTATAAATTGTAGTGCTTTGAATTTTTAGATTATACATTTTAAGTATGGACCATCTACATCATTAAAATATTATCTTTAGAATATTTTGCAATTTTCTACTATTAATTTATAGTAGTCCAAATTGTCTCTTATATTATGAGATGTGAGGTGCATTTTTTCGCCTTATTTCATAATTTTCACTGCCTTCGAAAAAGGACAAATATAGAATTTTGATATTTGTTTTTCGTTTAGGATCTTGAAACTTGTTTTTGACCTTATTTTATATAAGTCATATTCTTGGAAAGGATAAATATGTGATTTTGGAACTTGGAGTATATTTATTTATTACGCATAATTCAAATGTTAATAAATATGGTGATTTCAATTCAAATGTTAATAAATATGGTGATTTCAATTCAAATGTTAATAAATATGAGATTTTGATAGCGTTCAAATGTTAATAAATATGGGATTTTGATTTCATAGTTCACAACCTTAGAAAATGATAAATATAGGATTTTGTAACGTGTAGTATATTTATGTGGACGATTGTTCTTAGCGAGTTATAATTAAGTTAATTAAGCTTGGAGATTAACAAGCACTAAAAACGAACATATCAAACACAATAGAAATGGGAGAAGATGGATCCAATGAAAAACACTATAATAAGAATTCGCCATCTGGTGGGTAGATTTGTTGTTCGAATAGTAGAGGCGTGTAAAGCTTTAAAAGCTGCTGCTGTTGAGGTTGTTGCAGACACTTTTTGTACTGTAGTCCTCCACTTCTCTTAAGAGATTTCTTGAGAACTTATCCCCTATTCCTTCTTATCTGAAGTTCTGGGGTACCCGGACCACCCGTACATGTATAGAGCTAAGGCAGATTTAAATACTCTACGTCTTTGAAAGAGCTTCTCCATCGGGCTACTTCACTAAAGGGATTTCTATTTAAGATTAAGAGCTGGGTTTGGGATCCCAATATCAAGACAATATCCTCATTCAATGGCTATGTCCGGATCGCCTTTTGCCTGCAGCTCCCGATGCTTTTCCTTTTACCAGTGTTTCATTGGTGGAAAGAGAAAATATGTCCTGTGAGTGTTGTACTTTACTGAGAGTAATGTTTAGAGTGGCTTATCCAGACCATTATTTTTGTATTCGAGAAAGGCTTCGGCCTCGTCTTCTAACATGACTTTTCGGACTAATCTTTCCCCAAGCTCGTTCGGCATGGTTTTTCCATTATGGATTTTACCTTTTGGGCCTTTTTTCAATTTATTTTTTTAATGGGCCTCCCTCTTGGGCCGTTACCGGAGTTTGTTGCTTATTCTCCGTGGGCGCTGTTATCATTGGGCCTCTTCAAAATAGAATTTGATCCCATTAGCGGAGGATATAATACTCATAACAATTTATTTAATATTACGCGAAATTCAAATGGTAATAAATATGGGATTTTTAAACCTGTAGTATATTTATTCATAATTCAAGGCTACTAATATGTGATTTTGAAACTTGTGGTATATTTATTCATAATTCAAATGCTATAAAAGTAAATGAATATCATTTGAATTTTTTAAAAAAATATCTCTACTCAAAAACTAATTATATTTTTTAATATACTAAATTTGAAAATTATTTTAATACTTAAGAGTAATCAGATTTTGAAACATATAGCATATTTATAGTCGTCCAAATTGCCTATGTTTGACTGTGTAGCGTACTTTTTCGCCTTTCTTCATAGTTTTCACAATCTTAGAAAGAGTAGGTCAAAAATATCTTCATAGTTTTCACAATTTTAGAAAGAGTAGGACGAAAATGAGATTTGGAAACTTATAGTGTATTTATTCACTATACGTAATTCAAATCCTATTAATGAGATTTGGAAACTTATAGTGTATTTATTCACTATACGTAATTCAAATCCTAATAGAAGTGAATAAGTATCATTGATTTTTTTTTTTTAAAAGTTGTAGCGTGTTTATTCACTACACGTAATTAAAACGCTAATTAAAGCGAATGAGTATCATATGAATTTTTTTTTAAAATCTCTCTATTTAAAAATGATTAAAATAATTACATTATTTAATATTCTAAAATTTAAAAATTATTTTAATATTTATCACAACCTAGTCTTATATAAACACTGTCTTTCATTACAAGGTATAAACATTACTACAAATATAGACAGGGAAGAATATCCGTTTTCCTGCATTCAATGCTCTAGCAACCAAGCTTAACGTAAGCAAATACTAGATGACAACATGAGAAACATAAGCATTTCCAGTTACAGATCGATCTATACTAAAAGCTGGACTCCTATATACACAATATAAACATTTACAGAGATACGAGCGAAAGTGGAAAGAAAGAAAGAAAGAAAGAAAAGTTGTGGATCATGCATTCACCATTTCTTAAGAGTAGCATTTTGTAGATTTTCCTGCTCCAAGATAGGGCGGAAGGTTTTCATGACTTGCTCGTATGTTGGCCTCTTGTAGTCCACTGACTAATAGAGATAACGATAAGGGTTAATAATACTGCACAAATGGATACCGCTTACCGGGATACAACCTTGAAAGCCTGCTCGATGACTTCCTCAGGGGAGGCCCATTTCCATTCCCAAAATTCTGGTTCTGTTTCACCATTTGCTAAATTTATTTCACTCTCATCTGATGTGAACCTCATCAGAAACCTGTTAATATCCCACTTAGTGATCAGTTTCTTCCTAAATGAGCATGACCTTGTCATCATAAGTTTTTGGAACATGTGAAATGCTACATGGAAAGGTGTCATGACTTCCTGAAAGTAAAAGCCTCTAGTATGAATTTAATAATAAATGCAAATACGAATATCATACAAAACTTAACATTATACACAAGCCAAATAAGGGCAGTTCCTTCAAGTGCCACCATCAGATTGATTTGCATAGTCTTGCATTAATTATAACCCAGCAAGTTGGTTAAGCATTTAAAGCTTCATGGAAATCTTTTTGTGAAAAAGTGTGATAGACCATGAGAGGCAAAGAACAATTGTGTGATTTCAACTGGTCAGTAATTTGCACGTGTCATAAAATCTGATGAAAGCCAAAGTTGTGAATATCAGTGTGATGACTAACCACTTTTGTGCCTGCCCATGAAATTCTCCACGCCAAAGACGGTTCACTTTCGCTTGTACAGCAGGCGGAAAATCGTAGGTTAACCATTCTGGAAACTGATAGATCACAAGGTTTCATTAAACATATATCTTGCTCTTTCAGTTTCCCATAAGCTATATGAACTAGTTCAATTTGTTAAAGTAGTCATCGCTTGTCACACAAAGAATATAAGTTTCCATGTAAAAATTGGAAATTGCAGCGTTTCAAGGTCATTCTCCAAAACAGAAGAACATGAACTGCTTTAAAGGGTAAGAATAAGACACCACTATATTTAGGGCCATAATTAAAGCACATAAAAGAGACTCCATTAGCTTAATAACCTTCCTCATTAATGTAATTTTAGTGGCAAACTTCGCATTTAGAAATATTGATGGCATCTTCAAAGGTGAATCTTTGAGGCATACCTCATCAATTATTTCAGCTGATACTACTCCAGTTTCTTCCCTGAGTTCTCTAATTGCTGCAGACCTAGGGTCTTCACCCTCTTCAATGCCACCCTTTTATCATCAAATATAAGGTGATTACAAGAATAATACAAGTCTCTTTTCCAAATTCCACAGTAAATACTAAATAAAGTAATTTTATTAGAAGTATCCACTTACTGGAGTAGCAAACTAAAAACAAAAACTTGCATGATCCAATAAATTTTAAATTGTAATTAGCCTATATAACAAGAAATTTTGAAATTCATACAACGCAGCCCTCTCCCCATATAACCAATATGATTGAAAGTATATGAGCAACAGATTAAGGATGGTTGTTGATCAAGGAGACATATTCGAGTGGACCCCCATAGAACGCAGCCCTCTTATCAAACAATATAAGAACATATAATAGGGAAAAAAACAGGTTAAAGTTGTATACTCTTTCAAATTGACAATGGCTTCACCTGAGGCATTTGCCATGCTCCAGGAACATTCAATCTGGAAGCCACAAATATCTGCAATAAAAAGGTAGATATGTTTATCTCTTTTTAGACTGAAAAAAGACTAGTGATTTCATTAAGCATTAAATTTGGATTTAGAGATTATAGTATTCAAAAGTAAACAAAGATCTATCCAATATCAAAACACTAAACTCTTCAAAAAATGTATTATGCAGAATTCACAAATTAGCAGCCAAATATAAACATACAAAGAAAAAAGAAAAAAAGAAAAAAAAAACACTTTGAAAGGCAAAAGTTGCAATGAGATTATTAGATTAACAGGAAGAAGCAAAAGAGAAAATCTTTGATTCGAACAAACATAAACAGAAGCTAAAAGAATCACTATGGCAATGAGATTAAAAACAAGAACTACGTTTTTTACTTCGAATTCCCAAATCATCAACCAAAGAAAAAAAATTCATACAAGGAATCTTCTCAGAATTTTGGAAGAAGTAATCCAAAACTAGAGCAAAAGGTTCCCTTTCATTTTCTTACCATATTATCCCCATTGATGAGACAGACTCCAACGTTCGGGCGATAACCAGACGGCAAGCCCTCCATTGAAGTGTTGTCTCTCTTTCTCGAAACTCACTACAAATAAATAAAGCGATGCTAAAAGATTCAGGAAATAGCAGATAATAATATGATAATATTATCTTCTGAGAAAAAAATAAATTAATTGAGTAATCAAATCAGAAGATCACTTGAGCAGCAAGTCATGTGTACTGTTTGTGCGTGTACTGTGTGTAATATTAGGCGAGGATTGCGTTGACACTTGAGAGAGGAAAAGCTGTTGTACTTTTGTACTCATCTCTATTCTCTAGTGCTTATAGTGCGCATCCAATTCTTGGCTTTTCATGGGAAGTGCGCATATATATGACACTTATTTTAAGAGATTAGTGGAGATATTATCTGGTGCTTGCCAGCACAACAATCTAACCTCACAATTCAAACCTAGCGTCTTTCTTTCCTAGTAAAACAATATTGGGGTTTATTGAAACTCAGGGTGATCCTGGATTTAGGGTGTACCATGCCCTAGGATTTATAAATTAAATTTTAAGTATAATTGTAATTATTATTATTTTACAAAGCCTCTTTATATATATATATATATATATATATATATATATATATATATATATATATATATATATATATATATATATATATATATATATATATATATACTTACTTAGTAGCTAACCTATGTGTTGCATGGCATGTGTTAGTTTTAGAGTGACAACTTCATTTGATTTTATTATGTTTGAATCGAATAATATTTCTTTGTATTTTTATCTAACTTAATGTTCTAATATTAAAGTCTACTAATATGACAAATTAAAATTCTAAATCCCTAAACCCTAAATCCTAAACCCTTTGGAAACATTAAATTAAATAACTATTTTAAAGGGTAGTTGATAGATGGTCAGGATTGGGTTAATATTGTGCGTTGCGTGGGATGTCTTATTTTAGGGTAATAAATTCACTTAATTTTATGATGTTGAACCGAATAATATTTATTTGAATTATATCTAACCTAAAACCCTAAACCTTAAACTCTAAACCCTAAAACCCTAAACCATAAAACCCTAAACCCTAAATCCTAAACCCATAAAACCCTAAACTCTAAATTCACAACTATAATTATTTAATTATTTTAATGTGTGGCTGAGATTTGTTTAAGAAATGAGTTGAATTTATTTTGTCCTAAATTTATAAATATAATTATTTAATTATTATAATGGGTGGCTAAGATTTGTTTGAACTTCTCTCATTCGGTTTTGATGTTGTTTGAATTTTGTTGTCGTATTATTTTTTTATTTATGTTTTTTCATTATCTCATATGTATTTAAGCAAACACCACACTTTGGGTGGGATGGAGGAAGAATTTCATAATTTCAAAAAGTCATAATTATAATTATTTAATTATTTTAATGGATGACTAAGATTTGTTTGAAAAATTAATATATTATTGAGTTCAACTTAAAAATTTCATACCGATTTTTTTTTGGTGGACAAATATTGCCACAAAGTATTGACTTGACAGATTGGCTGGTTAATTTAGCAAATATGATATAAAATGTCAAGTATTGAGTTTAGAGTAATTATATCATCCTTGTTCACATGAAGAATAACCAGATTGCAAATATTAAATTAAACATTTATGAAGACTTCTCTGAAAACATAATTCTTGCATACTGTGCTCGAACGTTCCTCATGCTTTTTCAATATTATTTTCAAATCTTTTTTTGTCGTCGATCTCGACAAAGCCATGTACAGTTGACCATGACAAAAATGGGACTTCTCAAGAATAAATCAATATTCTCCAATGATTGTCCCTAACTCTTATTAATTGTCATCGCATAGGACACAATCAACGGAAACTGTCTTCTTTGGAATTTTAAATGCAATTTGATATTTGTAGGTGTCAACGAAAGCCTCAATATCAAAATAATATTACCAGCGTTATTATCAGTCAATACATTAGCATGAAGCACATGTTCTCCTAACTTTGTTATGAGGAGCCTCATTCCGTTGCATAAACCTCTTGAATGGTCAATGTTGCGGAGCAACATCATCGGTGTTCCTACTTTGATGTTCAGCTTATGATTGGGTACTCCAGAACATTTGAGAGAATTAAGTAATATAAAAATTTATTATTTCAAAATTATAAAATCAGACTCTATTTACTTACTCCCTTCATCACCTTGAAATGTATCCGTTTACTTTATGCACGTGGATTAAGAAGTATATTAATTTAATGTATTTTGATGTGAGAAATAATATTTTAAAGTGTAGTGGGTAGTTGTATTAGTGTTGAGTGTGGGATCATGTATAGTCATATCAATCTAAAAAAGAAAATGAATACTTTGTAATGGGACAGACCAAAATGACAAAATGGATAAGTATCAAGGGGACAAAGGAAGTATTTATAAATATCAATCAATTAATGAAATATTTTACGGTTACTTAACTAAATCAAACTTCCATTGCAAATAATTTAAAATTTAAAGTTCAGTGTATACAATTATTTAATTAATTATTTTAATTGGTGACTGAGATAATTATTTAATTATTTTAATTGGTGGCTGAAATTTATTTAAGAAAAAGATGATTAGGATTGGATTAATATTACTCCCTCCGTCCCGGGTATTTTTACCTATTTGTACGGGCACGGAGATTAAGATATTTTATTTTTTAATATATAATGTAAGAAAAAATAGGGATAAATTAGTAATTTGAAAATAAAAAGTAAATAAAGTTGTTAGGAATGATGAATAAAATGTAAAAAAGTAGTTAAAGTTGTTGGGATTGTAAAAAGTAGGTAGTAAAATATTATGTATTTTTACCAAAAATGGAATGGGTAAAAATACATGAGACACCCTAAAATGGAAAGTGAGTAAAAATACGTGGGACGGAGGGAGTATTAATTTTTTAATAAATAATATATTCTTTTCTAATTTATTATTAATTTTTAATAAATAATATCTTATATTCTAATTTTAAAAAGTCATAATAATAATTATTTAATTATTTTAATGATTGACTGAGATTTGTTTGAGAAATATATGGTCATGATTGGATTTATTTTGGGTGGTTAAAATTTGTTTAAGAAATAGATGATCAGGATTAGGCCTTCTAGAAACATTATGCCATAAATCATAAAACCTTAAACCCTCGACCCTTTGGAAACATAAAATTAAATAATTATTCTAATGTGTTGCTGATAGATGATCAGGATTTAGCCCTCTAGAAACATTATGCCACAAATCCTAAAACCCTAAACCCCTAAAACCTAAAACCCTAACCCCTAAATTCTTTGGAAACATTAAATTAAATAATTATTTTAATGGATGACTTGGTCAGGGTTGGATTAATATTATTAATTTTTTAATAAATAATATCTTATTTCTTAATTTGAAAAAACCATAATTATAATTATTTAATTATTTTAATAGGTGATTGAGATTCGTTTAAGAACTAAACCCTAAACCCTTTGGAAACATTAAATTAAATAATTATTTTAATGAATGGCTTGGTTAGGATTAGATTAATATTATTAATTTTTTTAATAAATAATATTTTATTTTCTAATTAAAAAAAGGCATAATTTTAATTATTTAATTATTTTAATAGGTGACTGAGATTTATTTAAGAAATAGATGGTCAGGATAAGATTAATATTATTAATTTTTTAATAAATAATATCTTATTTCTAATTTAAAAAAGTTATAATTATAATTATTTAATTATTTTAATGAGTGGTTGAGATTTGTTTGAGAAGGTTGAGATTTGTTTATGAAATAAATAATTAGGATTTGACCATTTGAAAATATTATGTCATAACTCCTAAAACCCTAAAATTAACCCTAAACCTTAAACCTTCAAAACCCTAAACCCTTTGAAAATATTAAATTAAATAATTATTTTAATGGGTGGTTAATAGATGGTCTAGATTGAATTAATATTATTAATTTTTTTTAATAAATAATATCTTATTTCTTAATTTGAAAAAGTCATAATTATAATTATTTAATTATTATTTTAATGGGTGGATGAGATTTGTTTAAGAAATAAATGGTCATGATTGAATTAATATTATTAATTTTTTTAATAAATAATATCTTATTTACTAAATTATTATTAATTTTTTAATAAATAATATCTTATTTCTTAATTTAAAAAATCATAATTATAATTATTTAATTATTTTAATGGGTGACTGAGATTTGTTTAAGATAAACCCTAAAACCCAAAACCCTAAAACCCTAAATCTTTTGGAAATATAATAAATTATTTCATAATTTTATAAAATTATAGTTACGATTATTTAATTATTTTAATAGATGGTTGAGATTTGTTTGAAAAATAGATGGTTAGGATTTGATTTATCTTTAATACTCTCTCCGTCCCGAGTATTTTTACTCATTTGTACGGCCACGGGGATTAAGACGTGTTATTATTTTAATATATTATGTAAGAAAAAGTAGGGATAAATTTATTATTTGAAAAGAAAAAGTAAATAAAGTTGTTGGGAATGATGAAATAAATTAAAATACTGTAATGATGAATAAAGTTGTAGGGATTGTAAAAAGTAGGTAATAAAATATATATGTATTTTTTCCATTAATGGGATGAATAAAAAATACATGGGACAACCCAAAATGGAAAGTAGATAAAAAATACGTGGGACGGAGGGAGTATTATTAATTTTTAATAAATAATATATTATTATCTAATTTAAAAAATCATAATTATAATTATTTAATTATTTATTGGGTGGGTGAGATTTGTTTGAGAAATAAATGGGTAGAATTGGATTTATTATGAATTGGCATGATTGGATTTATTTTAATGGGGTTGAGAGGTGGCTAAGATTTGTTTAATAAATAAATGGCCAAAATTGAATTTATTTTAGATTGGACTAAATTATTTCCTAATTTGAAAAAATTATAATTACAATTATTTAATTTAATTATTTTATTGAGTGACTGAAATTTGTTTGAAAAAATAGATGGCCCAGGGCCAGAATTGGATTTATTATAATTATTTAATTATTTATTGTTTAATTATTTTCTAATTTTAAAAAGTTATAATTAGGATTATTTAATTCTGAGATTTGTTTGAGAAATAGATGGTCAATTTATTATAATTACTAGATATCACGGAAAGAATTAAAGTTTATTATAATTATATACTTTTAAGTTGAGTTTGAATTGAGTCATTTCAAATCTAATTGATTTGAGTGGATTTTAAATTCCTTGAAATGATTTTAAATTCATAATTCAAAAATTATTTTTAAAATAGAATTTTATATATGATAAATAAAAATAATAAAATTTTATTATATTAAATATTAAAATCTAAAATTTTATTAAAAACAATTTTTCGTGGAGGAAACTCTACCACCCAACCTACCCCTACCCACCCCCACACTCAAAAGAATTTTTTTAAAATAAAATTTTAGATTTTAATATTTAAATAATAAAAGTATTACCACTCAACTCAAACCCTTACCCACCCCCAAAACCCCCGCCACCCCATTCCACCCACGCCCATAATAAAAGAAGAATGATACCTCAAATAGAATGATTGAACCTGAAAATAAGATCAAATAAAAGTATAAAAGATCAAATAAATTAAAGTATATAAATAAAATTTGTAGAATTAAAAAGAAAATAAAAAATCGTAGAGAAACGAAACTAAGATAACAATAACTAAAAAAGAAGAATGATACTTCAAATGAGATGATAGAACCTGCACATAAGATGCACATAAAATCAAATATGAGAATGATTGAACATAAAAATAAGATAAAATAAAAGTATAAAAGAGATAACAAAATATAAAAAAAGAAGAATGATACCTCAAAATGATTGAACATGCACATTAGATCAAATCAAAGTAAAATATACATAAGATCAAATATGAGAATATGAGAATGATTGAACATAAAAATAAAATCAAATAAAAGTATAAAAGATAAAATAAAGATAACAAAAAATAAAAAAAAGAAGAATGATACCTCAAAATGACTGAACCTGCATAATAGATCAAATCAAAGTAAAATATAAAAGATAAGACAAATTAAAGTAGAATAGAAATAGTATGAAAGTGAAATAGAGAAAAAATAAGAAGAAAAAAAAGAGTAAGAATTTGATTAGGTAATGAAAAGGTTTATATAGAATTATTTGAAAGAATAAACGATCGTGATTGAAAGTAATCAACGATGTAGGAAAAAAGGTGAAAAATTACCAAATATAGCGTTGAAAGATTTGATATTAAGAAAATTAATATATTGATTGACGATTAATAGAATATATGCCAATAATATTTTTTATATTTATCAAATTTATATTATTGATTAAAAAATAAATAAATAATTTATTATTAGCATAAATAGAATCCATGATTGAGATCAAAAGTAATAGATGGTCAAGATTAAAATTGAAGATAAAAATAGAAATTAAGGTTATATATATATATATATATATATATATATATATATATATATATATATATATATATATATATATATATATGTATATTTTATATATATTAAGCTTATTTAAAATTAGTCAAATATGCCAAAAATATATCTCATATTTACCAAATTTATATTGTAAAATAAAATAGTAAAATTTAAATAATAAAATTCATTATTAGTATAATTAATTTTATAATTGAAATCAAAGCATTATTTTGACGGTCAGTATTAAAAAAGAATTATTTCTAAATAGAGTAAAATTGAAAAAAAATTAAAAACAAAAGTAGAAGTTTATG
Source organism: Pogostemon cablin (assembly GCA_023678885.1). Taxonomy (NCBI): domain Eukaryota; kingdom Viridiplantae; phylum Streptophyta; class Magnoliopsida; order Lamiales; family Lamiaceae; genus Pogostemon; species Pogostemon cablin. Next base: position 26,542,567 of record CM043004.1, on the reverse strand, counting down.
TTTACTTTTATATATGTATAGATAGATGATTGAAATGAAAACAATACACAATATCAATAACCTTACAATACTATAATATTACAAAAATGTCACATTCTTTTTACACAAAATCTAGTCAAAATCAACTATATCACTTTATTCTACTTAATTACCCAAAATACCCTTTCTATTTCTTACCTCACACTATCAAAAAGTTCATTTTCTTAAATTTCATACCAAAAAATACGCGAATGTATTCCTAGGACGGAGGGAGTATTTAATAAAATTATTAAAGTAATTCTGAAGACTAATAAATAATTATGACATGTATTTAATACACGGAGTAATTAATTTGTATACATATATTATAAATAATAGTAAAATATACCATGGACAAAATGGTTATAAAAGTGTTTATTACTGTGAGATACACACTGTATATCCTAATTATTATAAGATACATGAAAAATTTGAAATTAGTATCCACTACAAAATAATCTATTGAAATGTCTTGTATACCCCTGATATTTAAACAAAAATTCGGTTGTATCTTTCCCTCACTAAATTCCACTTCCCCAAATCCCTCTACTCCACCAGTTGTGCCTCCGCCCAATTTCTCTCTCTACAAATTAGTGTACTCGAAGGTGATCGTGACGGAGACGTGCTCCGGCTGGTTGATCCGGTGAAGATACGGGCCGTGAATATCGCGAACGTGAAGGCGATGGAGGCACGGCGGTACTGGCTGGCGAAGGACGTGTAGCTCCGGTACGGCTCGATGGTGGCCGTCGGAGACGACGAACTGGTTCAGTGCGCGGTGATGGTGAACTGCGGCGGGAAGGACGGCGTAGATTTGGAAGTGAGAGAAGTGAGTAATTAGATAAGACTGACTTCTTCAATAATCATTAATTACTCCCTTTTCCATTTTTGCAATCCTCGTTCATTCTTCTTCTACACACATAACAATCCATCTCCATTCTACTAATTAATCACTTCTCCTATTTCCTTGACTATTTAATTGCGAATAGTAGAGGATCTGCTTTAGAACCCTAACTTGCTAGGGTTTCCACTTTCTATTAATTCTTCATTTTTTGCAAATTTTCAGTTGGAGTTTTCTCGAATTAAGGTGAGGATTAATTGTTAATATTCATCTTCTTGTTTGTTAATTTAATGTGATTATACAATTGTGTATGTGTGTGTTTTCTGGGTGTGGGTTCTTTCCTACTGTGTGACAATGCAATTAATTTTTATAAATTCTTTAATTTCTCTACCTCTTTCCATATTGCATTAATTAGAACTATAATACATTTTCTCAAAAAATGTTAATTTGTTCATTAGATTAATTATCTTATTTACGTTTGATGATCATATTTCTTGATTTTATAGTCTATTACAATTTATACAATTTTTTTTATAATTTTTTGCACTCTTTATTTTCGTCTTTAAGAATTTACGGGCTTGTCTAGTTTGTTTTGTGAAATTGAGTCACTTGTACATTAAAATTGAGTCGGGGTGAAATACTACGAAAATTATTTCATATAGTATACCAATAAACGGAGTAATGAAGTCACGGGTTTAAAAAAGAAGTTGTACTGGTTTTCCTAAAATGGCATTGCTTATTGGATTTGATTTCCCCAGATGGCATCAAGCCCTTGAATAAATTAGGGTTCATAACTCTTCCGAATGACATCCTAAACTCAATGTTTTCCCATTCTTCTTATTGCTAATCAATTCGTGAGGCATTCCCTGTCATCCTCAACCACTTTCATACTTAGTCGACCCCTAAAAAATATGAAAAAAAAAGTGTCAAAGATAAATGCATAAAAAAATGTGGAAAAAAATTGTGCAAAAACAAAATGTGCAAAAAAAAAATAAATAATAATGTTTCAAACAAATTGTGCAAAAAAAAATGGGCAAAAACAAAATTGTGCAAAACAAAATGTGAAAAACAAAATATGCAAAAAAAAATGTTCCAATCAAATTGTGAAAAAAAATGTGCAAAAAAAATTCGCCGGACCGCCGCCTGACCTCCGCTGCCGGCTGCCGGACCTCACTGGAACATTTTAAAATGTGTAAACAAAATGTGCAAAAATAAATTGTGCAAAACAAATTGTGCAAACATATATGAGTATTTATGGTATCACAATCATAATTGTGTAGTTATGAGTATTAGTGCTTTGATTGATGTAGTTTATAGCAATTATGCATTATTTTATGTATCCAATAGTAAGTGACTCTTAAAAAAATATATTTCTCAATGTATTTAGTCTTTTAATACTTCTTACTTTGTACCTATATGTATCAATTTACTTTTTCAGAGTTGTAATGAAGCGTATCAAAATGATAAAATTAATATTTTAAGATAGAACGTAGTGTGTGTATATATATATTAAGCAATATTTGTGTAAGTCATTGTCATGGTGAGATAATTTTATATATATTTTAATTAGCTATCATTTATTTGTACTATAAATTGTTAATGAAATAATTTATTGAATCATTATTATATTTCTTCAATCAAAAATATTTTTTTTATTAAAATGTTATATTTTTTTTTTTCAAAACTACTCACATAAGACGTCATTTTACGAATTCAACCAATCAAAGAGTATAAATTTATTTGATCTTTTGTCATTAATTAATTCAGTTTAATTTAAATTTAAATTTGATTTCAATTAAGTAAATTAATATTTGGATTAAGCGAGTGTATTTTTCGAAGAAAAAACTAGGTAAGATTATATATCTTATTATGATAAGTATTATTCTTAAATGTCAATAGAGCCGTGGTGTAATTCTTACCATTGGAATTCATTAAATAGTGTGATATATAGGGGATAAGAAAATTACTCAAGAATAATTTCTTACAGCTGGCGTAATAATTCTTACCGTTGGAATTTATTAATACTGCAATATTGGGGCAAGAAAATGACTCAAGAACCATTTCTTACAGTTGGCATAATATTTTCTTACCGTTGAATAATAATAATAATTAAAAAAAAAACAGTCTTAACTCTTAACGTCAGTGTAACATTTCTTACAGTTGGCATTTTTTTTTTTTTTTTTGAGAAGTACAGTTGGCATTCATTAAATAGTGCAATATTGAGTGTAAGAAAATACTTAAGAAAATCCTCGGACTTAAGAATCATTAAACAGTGCAATATTGGGGGAAAGAAAACACTCCGACTCAAGAATCATAAAATAGCGCGACATTCAGACTCAAGAATCTCTGCGGATATTTTTTATTGCGGAACTCAGAGAGTAAAGTCCAACATAGTACTCAACCCTCCATGAAGATTTAAGAATTCGTCTCCAAATATTAGAGTCCATTTTTTTGAAAAAGCAGCAATTTTGGTGTATTACGAGCGATTGAAAAATCGATGGATGATCAGGTAGTGCAGCGAGTGTTTCAAGAAGGTGGCCGTGAATTTTATCAACAGCAGCCTTCATCATCATCATCATCTTCTTCATCTATTCTCCAATCCCTCCCCCTACATGTGGTAAGGTGTTTTTGTGTGTGTGGATTCGCTGATTTCTTTTATGTCAAGAACACTTTAATTTTGAATTTCTTGATTTGATTAAAGTTGAGGTTTAATTTCTTAGGGTTTTGTATACTGAAAATTTAGAATTTGGGGATGCATGATTGAATGTGCTCTGTATTGGTGTGGAATGTTGAAATTGGAGTGTTTTTGCCTGTTGGGTAAAACACATGGCCTATGGTTCAATTATAGTTATGTCTGCATGTCTGTGTCTTTCTTTCATTCTTCATTTATTCATTTTAATCATAATTTGTTGGCTGGCATTTGTTTTTAATTTGTAGTATAATAATTTGTTGAAAGATCATTTGGGCTGATGTCCATACTTAATCTTTTGATATTTTGCAGTCTTTTGATCATGGATACTACTTGTTGGTGAAATCTATTCAAGAGCTTAGGTCAAAGAAAGATGGTGTTGTCACCATTGGAATTGGTGGTCCAATTGGATCAGGAAAATCAAGGTTTTTGTCTTGTTTACTTTCTTTTATTTTCTCCATGTGGATATAAATTGCTCATTGACTTTTGAATAGCATGATATCAGTAATCTGTTTTTAGGGTAGTATACTGAAAATTTTATTAAAATGGTTCTTGAAGCTTAGCTGAAAAGGTGGCATCTGTAATTGGATGCACTGTTATCTCAATGGAAAACTATCGCACTGGAGTTGATGATAGCAATGATCTGGATTCAATTGATTTTGACCTTCTTGTGCAGAACCTTGAGGTCTGTTTTTTCTTTCATGTGCAGCGTCATGTAGGTAATCAATTTTGTTGATCTGGAAAAGATCTTTATCAAGCATATGATCTATGTTTGGAATGGAAGAAATGCTGCATTATATTCTTTTTGGATAACTTGATGTCTAGATTTGTTGATACATACTTTTGGTAAATCTAGTATTTTTAGTAGTGCAAAGGCTTGCAAAGACGAACAACATGTCATTGGCTGTGTGCTCCCGAGAATTTTCTGACATCCAAAAGGCGTACACAGTCATGCTAATTTCTGATGTAAGCTGTAAAAAGAACAATAATAACGTGAAAAGGAACTTTTTGATCCATGTTTGGAGTATGCTCTCCGTGACTTGGAGCTAAACCCTTTAAGTAACGCCCAACCCCACGTAAAAAGGAGAAAAAAAATAATCCTAGTGTATGCTATATCACCTTAGCATAGTGTCAAGCAGATTTGGGCCTGCCCCACCCCAATCATCCTTGGTGTTGCCCCTTGAATGCCTTGGAAAAGATAAAACCTTATTTGGTGATTTAGAGTTGTGCTTTTTATTATAGAGTGATTAGCTGTGTTTACTGTATGAAGATTAAGCAATTAAAATTTCCTACTGTTATTTTGTTGTAATAGGACTTGATAAACGGCTGTGAGACTTTGACCCCTGTGTTTGATTTTCAAGGAAGGAGACGTATTGGTTCAAATGCTATAAAAAGCATTTCATCTGGGGTGGTAAGACTGGTCATAGTTACTGTTTTGTGTGACTTCTTATAAATTTACTGATCTGTTTCTCCATTTTGTGGTTGTAGGTTATAGTTGATGGTACTTATGCCCTGCATGCAAAACTACGCTCTTTGCTAGATATACGAGTTGCTGTGGTAATTTTTATGTACATAATTTAATTTATTCTAGTATATTGTATTATATCTACATAGTAATTTTATTCTGATGTTATTCATGCTTTTTTCATTATACATATTAATTAAGCTTGGTAAAATATGTATGTGGGATCAGGTTGGTGGTGTTCATTTAAGTTTACTTTCTAAAGTTCAATATGATATTGGGGAGTCGTGTTCTTTGGACTACCTAATTGACAGCATTTTCCCGCTATTCAGAAAGCATATCGAGCCTGACCTTCATCATGCTCAGGTTGGCACTCAGTATACTGGTAACCTAACTTTTTATGGTTACACCCCTCAATATAACTGATTGTTCTTATCTTTGTGTAGATTAGAATTAACAACAGTTTTGTTTCATCATTTAGAGAGCCAATATACAAGCTCAAATGTAAAAGTGAGGTATGTTATTGTTGTTGCTATTAATAGTAAGTAGGGTGAAGTCCTTGTAAACTGAGAAGCATTCTGCAAAATTCTTGACTTGCAGGCAAGAATATTTTCTATGCAGAATCTTAATTTATAGTTTTTAATTTTTAAGAATCTACATTTCTAAATTTTCTCTTTTGCAATGCTTTTGACTTGGACCTCATTGTGTACAGTCTCAAAGTGATGCCTACATTTTTCACGGAAAGGAAGCACAAATCGACAAGTAAGTTGTTCTGTCCATGGAATTTTCCACCTTAGCTGCCCACAAAGATGGTCAATTGCCATTTCATTTGTCACTTTTTTTATGTTATTAGAATCTGAGCTTGTGGATTTTTGCTTCAAGTTTTATCGAGATGTACTTGAGACCACCTTCTGCAAGTGAAGAAGCACGGATAAATGATTGGATCAAGGTGCGACAATCTGGTATCAAGTATTATCTCTCGCTTGGTGATCAGAGGATTGTTGATAAAAATTACATCATCCGGCCTAGAGCCGAATTTGAGGTAAAATATTTGACTTGCAGCTTTATTATGGTATATCCAATTTAAAAGCAAGTGTCTGAGTTGCTCTGATTATCAGAAACATCAGCATCGATTTCTTTTGACAGTAGCACTCTATAATTGAATATAATATTTTATGTTTCCTTCAGTTGTATGTTTGAAGGCAAAAAGAAAATTTGCTTTCTGAAAAATTTTATATAATTTGTTCATGAGGTAACAAATATTTTTTAAAAGATTTTTGTTACTAAAATTGAAAAAGTTCCATCAATTTAACTATATTGGTCGCCCTTTCAATCCATATATGTTGGAAAAAACATTAATCTGCATAGCTTCATTTAAGTGCACTACAAAATGGAATGATATGCATTGGATTTTGTACTTGTGTTATTCTTAGGTTGTTTCTCGCACGAAATGCTCTAAAGTATTGAGAATTTAAGACCGTTCATCATTCTATATTTTTGTCACTGTCCAATTTTAGAATGTCTTTACCACTTGCAGCACACTTGATAGATCTGGATAATTCGGTTTAGCTTTCTCAAATTGGACAGTGACAAAAATATATAATGATGAACGGTCTATATATTTTAGAGTGAACAATTTAATGTTTCTTTCACCTGCTATATGTTTTTGGAAAGTGGTCTATATGTATGAAAGTTATCTGTGGCTTTGGAAAGAATTGCAATGTACAAATATTTTAATATGTGAGTGGAGACCCACTGGCTGGAAGGATTACTGTTCCTAATCTATTTAGGCAGTTCATCATTATAAAAAAGAAATCTCTAAAATATTTAGACAGTTCCATCATTATATGAAAGAAATGTTCAAGTGAGGGATTTGATACTAACGAGAAAGTCTCCTTTAACATTAGAAAGAATATCTTTAGCACTTGTGGCACTCTTGATAGATCCGGATCATCTGGTTTAGCTTTCTCGAATTGGTCGGTGACAAAAATATATAATGATGAACTGTCTAAAAATGTTACAGTGTTGGCCCGTTGGGAACAATTTAATGTTTCTTTCACCTGTTATATGTTGGAGGAAAGTGGTCTATGTATAAAAGTTATCTGTGGCTTTAGAAAGAATTGAAATGTAGAAGTACTTTAATTTGTGAGAGGAGACCCACCCAGACATTACGGCTGGAAGGATTACTGTTCCTAATATATTGAGCAACGGATGTTGGTATATGCATTCCTCTATAAGCCACCTCATTACTTTATGGTAATTGAATACTGAGAATGTTTCATAATTTTTAAAATTTCTTGAAATTTAATTGGCTGCTGACTCAACTTATTAAACCAACTTCTACTATTGCTTCATTGAATAATTAAAATAACAGGCTTTTCAACCAAATTTGGCTATAATTAAGATTCCAGCTGATATGTGCAGGCTCATATTTGCTGGAATATGAGCCTCACTTTTCATTTCAGGAATATTGCTCTTTCTTCAGTGACTATTTTCTAGTGGTTGCTACATCTATTAGGGAATCAGATATTTCCCTCTAGCATATATTGGTTTATTCGTTATTGTCTATGTTAAAAAATGCCTTTGATGTTTTCATCATTGCTATAGTGTGTATTTGTCTAACAAGAATGTTTTGGCCAATCCATCTTTTTGGCCTACGGTCCATGGCCTTGTATTTGGCTACTTTTCACCAGCTGTGGCTTTTCTTTCTCATCTTTTTCGTCTTTTAGGGTCTTACTTGTTTTTTCACTTTTTCTTCGTTTTTTAATATGATTTTGGCATAGTTAGTATTTGTCTAATCAGTACTAGTATCCTGTAGTTTTTCTGATAGGACAAACATCTGCGACTTACCATTTGAAATATGTCAGGTTGGCAGGATGACTCTTGGTGGTTTGCTGGCATTGGGGTATACAGTGGTTGTCAGCTATAAAAGGGCATCAACCTCGGTAGTTGATGGTAATCTCTCCGTGTCATTGGAAACAATTGATACTCTTGGAGAGACTTATTTGGTACTTAGGGGCTCAAGTAGAAAAGTATGAGTACTTCTATTATCCTTTATCACTCTAACATCATCACCAAATGTAACCTGAACTTGAAATGCGCATTTCATTTATTCTCATTTATATTCCTTGAAGAACCTGAACTTGAAAGTCTTGATAACTTGAAAGTTTTGATTTTCTTGGGCATTTTCAATATCTCTAGGCTTATCTTTGTGGCACTGTTGCGGTATGCACTAATGCACTAGTGTTCTTGATAATTGTTATACTTGGAGGTTTAGATGTTGACCGTATATTTCTTTGTCTATACACATTTAGACTGCTATTTAGAAATCAAGAACTGATTGCAGTTAGATATCGTGGGTCATGAGATAAGATATCTGGCTTGGATTTTGTTGTTCCAAATATGGTGTAGTGGCAATTAATTCTTGCCTCAACTTGATTCAAAGTCAATCATGCAGTGTAATTCATCTTTTACTCATCCTTTCCTTGAGTTATATAATTCAAAAATTGGAAGATGTCTTTTGTTGCTTAAAACAGTTACCCATATTTGACATATTCGTGAAATCCGCACCCCCATTTTCTTTATGAAACCTCGTATAATGCTTTAGAACTGGCATTCTTTCATTTTTTAACTACATATTGTTAAGTGTGTTCTTGTTGTACACTTAACCTGATCTTAGAATTTCGTGTTATGCATATTTAATATCCTTATGGCACTTTCCCTGGATTTGACATTAACATTGTTAATACACTTGGCTCATTATACTTCTGTTGCTGTTTGAATAGAATTACTGTGCCTAAAATGGTTCCTCAAAGCCTACTACTAAACTTCTTGTGACTTATTCCTCTGATCCTCAAAACTTGTGTCCATGTTTTGGAGTTAACTTGATGTTTAAATGCTGTCAATCTCCTCTAGATAGTTGGGACAGAATCGTCAAGGATGGGTATATCTGGACCGTGGATCACAAAATCATACCTCGAGATGATACTTGAGAGACAAGGTTTGAGCTTGAACGTTTGCATACACACTTGCAAACTCTATATACACTCTGCTACTCTTCCAAATGCATTTTTTTTCCCACAAAACATATTTTGATTTGTTTTAACTGTTTGATTTTTTGGATAATGAGTGTGGAAGTGGTTCTGAATTTGATATACAGTGGCCTTCCATTCGTGCCACATATATCCTTTTGAATGGCAGGGGGATGGTTAACCTATAAAGGTTCCAAACAACATTAAAAAAATAAAAACCATATAATTTGCTAAATTTCTTGCTAACTAATGTAATCGTGTTGTCAGGGGTTCCTCGGCTTAATACACCTCCACCCATGTATAATGCAACATCTGCGACTGATGAAGTGAGATTGGTAGCTCCTAAGCCACTTCATATATCTCCCAACCAGATCAACCGCATTGAGGATTTATCTCAGCCATGGACTCGGTCTCCAACCAAGTCTAAAATGGAGCCTGTCTTGGCAACATGGAATTTTAATCGAACAGATCCTCAGCTTACTGGTGGATCTGCTTCTGGTATGTCCCTTTCACACTAGTAGGTGAAAATCATCTGCCTAGTTGGTGAATTTTTTCTATTTTCTCTGGCTCCATCCTTCTCATGAAACAACTACAGGTACTCATTCTTCCAGGGATGCCCTGCGGCTTGCTCCCATGCCAGAGTCATATGATCTGGATAGGGGATTGCTTCTAGCTGTACAAGCAATACAAGTAAGTATTGTTTTATAAATGTTCACATTATTACTTTGCTTATTGGATTTTAAGTCATGATCTGCCAAAATTTCTAACGTGGATGCTTTGTGCAAACTGCAAACAACTATTGCAGGTGTTAGTGGAGAATAAGGGACTTCCTGTGATAGTTGGTATTGGTAAGTTGGGTTCCTTTCTTATTTTACATGTGGCAAACTAAACAATTATGTCCACTTGTAGCACTCCAACACTGCTGATGTAAGTTGGAGAAAAGCCATCATCTCGAAACACTTCATTAAATAGAGGATCTTCCCATTAGAATTAGAACCCTGCATTTTTAGTAGTTCTCAAACGAATGTTTTAATAATTCTAGTTTAGAAAAGTTATGTTCTTTGGAAGGCAATGTGTTTCTGGTCAGGTCAGAAAATCAGTTATTTCATAGATAAAATGCAAAGGTTCTCTATTGTGTGATTCCCTAATGGCCTTTCCCTATCTAAAACTGCACTTTCAACTCTATTCTGTGATGTGATGTATTTAATTGTAATTTATATACTCCACCTAAATAAATAGAATGGAACTAATATTCCAACTAATGGTATATAAATTTTTTTAACTGTTTGATAATGGCTAGATTAGTGAGGTGATGTTTGGGGGATTCTTTTAGTTCAATGTTGATGATGATTGTCAATATATATTTGCCTTGAGATGAATGAAATATTTAATTTTATTATTATGATTATTGGAAGTTGACTAGATTCTTCTTTTAATCTTTGTTGTAGGAGGCCCAAGTGGATCTGGGAAAACAAGTTTGGCACGTAAGATGGCGAACATTGTTGGTTGCGAAGTCATTTCCCTTGAGAGCTACTATAAGTCTGAACAAATGAAGGATTTTAAGTACGACGAGTTCAGCTCTCTTGATCTGGCTTTGCTGTCAAAAGTATGCATTTCTACTAGCTTTGTTTTCTTGTAACTTTTGGTTTTTACGTTTATAAAAGAAATTTTCTCTAATGAAATTTGATGAAATTGTATTTGTTGTGTATGACATGAATGTCCAATATTGCCTCTGTGTTAGTGGTTATGTAAGTTAAATAGAATAGTTTAAATTTAATCAATTTATAATAGTTAAGATCTTCTCTTTCATGGATAGGGAAAGTGTTGAAAGTATCTTATGATAAATTATAAATTGCTACTTTTTCTTTTGGGGTGTGGGTGTGGGGGGTGTTATCAAGGATAACTGCAGCCATATAACTAGTCTACTTCTGTAACCAGATAATTTTGAGAAGTCCTCCTTAAGTAATCTAGTTTTAGCTTATTTGGTCAACTTCTCAAATGGACATTGAGCTTAATTGTCCATTTGCAAAAGTTTTATATGATTGGTTTTTTTGGAAAGTCACCCCTAGAACTCCATTCTAGGTAAAGCCAAAATTAGTGAATTCTCAGACCCATTTCCACAATTTTTTTCTCTAAGACATTATAAAATTCATTATTTTCCTTTTGTGTGTGTGTGTGTGTGTATGTGTAAAGTGCTTATTGAAATGAATTTTCACCCAACATCTGTAAATAATGGCAAAAGAACTCCAATTCTCCATCTGGAGACAATTTACATGTAATGATGTCAATGTAACACAATAGGCCATCTTGAATGTATCAACTCCATTCAACAAAAGCAGCACAATACTATCTTTCTAGAGCCACTCCAACGCGGCCGCACTTTCAACTTTGGTGATGCTTCAAATTAAGAAATTGGTTAAACAAGATTTTTGTCTCATGGGTTCTCATGTTCATTATGGTATGTAATGTCACAATGGGGGTTTGCATCAGGAAATGGTTAGTACTCGGGCCTCTTCAAGTTCTGGATGTGGCCTTCTTGAGAAAGCCATCAATAGAGGAGAGATGAGACATGAGAGTTTTGGTATTTGGTAGTTTTGTTGCATATATCTGTTTATTTCTCATATGGAGAGGCATTATATGATGCAGTTGGTATGATTTTTGAAAAAGTATACATTGCTAGTGTTGTACTAGCAGGGATAATGTTAGGCTAAAATTCTTCAACATGTGTTATATGCTATAACTAGCTTCACCTTATTTTTCAAGCATGTGATGATGTTTAAACATATGTTTCAACATGTGATGTTTCAAAACATGAGGATGAAGAATTTTGCTGGTCGTAATAATGGATTAAATGTTTATTTCCCTGTTTATGGAATCTTTTCTTTCTTGTTGCTAACTGTATTTCCATTCTGGTTATCAAAGAATGTTGATGATGTAAAGCATTTCCGAAGAACAAAGGTACCTGTATTCGATCTGGAGAGTCATGCTCGAAGTGGTCTGAAAGAGGTTGAAGTGACAGAAGATTGTGGTGTAGTATGTTATGAATTTGCTTTTCCACTTTGTTTTGTTGCGAGTTTGTTTCTCTTGTTTGTTTCCTTTTGTGCGACTTTTCGACCTGCAGATGAGATGGTTGTTTTTTGACGTTCTGTATTCTATTACTTTTTTTTTTTTTTTGTATTCTATTACTATATCATGTACCTGAAGGAACTGCTTGTTTTTTGCTAGATAATCTTTGAAGGAATTTATGCATTACATCCTGACATAAGAAAGCATCTAGACTTGTGGATTGCAGTTGTAAGTATTAGGAAGTGATATTCTCTATCAGCTACATTTACATTTGGGGCTACATTTTTTACTGGCTCAAAAGTAATTACGTGTCATGAAACAGGTTGGAGGGGTCCATTCACATCTTATTTCTCGGGTTCAGAGAGACAAAAGTCAAGTTGGATGCTTCATGTCCCAAAATGAAATTATGACTACTGTGTTTCCAATGTTCCAGCAGCACATAGAACCACATCTTGTTGAAGCTCATGTTTGTTCTCATTCCATTGTAGATTGTCTCTATAAAAATCTTTAACATATAAATTGCACAAGGTGACCACAGAGTGAATGTTATGTAACTTTATGTTAACCCTGTTCAGTATCATGTGCGTTAGGGTTAAATATTCTTTTTGATGGATGTCAGTGACATGATGGACTCTCTCATGCACTTGTGCTCCTGATCGCACTCGTGAATGCACACACTCAATTTTGTATGAGCTCATTGATATATTCTTGACCGTATCTAATACAAAATTTATTATGTACATATTCAGTCTGGATCTTATTTTGGTGTTGTTTTTTTTTTTGTACATTTTTTGTCTTCTTTTCTCATAAATTTAAGTTTGTTTAAATGGACCATTTCTGATTGTGATATGGGACCATTTCTCTGATGCAGCTGAAGATCAGAAATGACTTTGACCCAGTGCTATCGGCAGAGAGCTCGTTGTTCGTGTTGAAAAGTAATAAGCAAGTAAGTTGTTCTTTTCTATTGCTGAATTTTGATACTGTTCCTCATTTGATATGGTGATTCTGTTTACAGGTTGCTTACCAAGATATTCTGAAAATTCTTGATCCAACTAAGATTTGTAGTTCAGTTCAGAATTTTATTGACATTTATATGTGGTTGTCTGGACTACCTGCCAATGGACAGCTGACAGAGGGTGATTGTATAAGAGTTAGAATATGTGAGGGCAGATTTGCTCTGCTTATTCGAGAGGTTTGCATTTATATATTGGCAAATGTGTTTCTCTGCTAATAGGATTATATTTTGTTCTCATAATTGTATCTTTCTTTTTGAAGCCTATTACAGAAGGAAACTTTATTATTCAGCCCAAAGTGGATTTTGATATCAGCATAAGTACAGTGGCTGGTCTTCTTAACCTTGGGTAGGTCCAATGTATTCTCTTTCTTGATGCATAATAATGTTGGTTCACAGTGTTGTCACCCTTTTAAAATTGTGTGCCTCGTCATTTATATCTGATGTTGGTCGGGGACTGTAGCCTAGCAATATCAGGCTTCTTCAGTTATAGGTCTCTACTTAAAATTCTGCAGTTACTAGGATGCATTAAAAAAATCTGACGGAGCCTGTGCAGGTATCCACGTATCTAAACCGGAAAATTTATATAATAAAGATATGATGCATGGAGTTTGGAGGAAGAGGTCTCAAGGGAATTAGGTATCTTAGAATCAATGTGACGACCAATTTAAACGAAAACATCATGACTATTAGGAAGTCCACAACTTATGAATTTACTTTCTGTCTTTTAGCAAGCTGAATTAAGTCATTCTAGGGCAAATTGTTGTAGATCATTGGGTGAGGTTTGATGTATGTACCGCTGAAGATATACTGGTATAGCAACTCTTGATGAGTATCCTGAGCATATGATTCTGAAGTATACTCTTGAATACATTTTCCTCTCAATTAATACCAGTTTGTTGGTGTGGATTCATACCACTTTTGAAAAGGGAAATATCGTAATCAATTAAGCTACTGAGGGATATCTATGCAATATATCAGCTTAATATGATGTTATCAGTGAAAGGCCAAAGCCAAACGTGCCCTTATTTTGTACTTAGGTCTGTGTAGTGTAGTGAATATGATTGATCTTAATTTCCCTTGTTCATTATTTGTCATTAGGCGTGTAATACAGCTCTGTGGTTGTTACTTAAATTCCTTCCTTGTAATGCAGGTATCAAGCTGTCGCGTATATTGAAGCATCCGCGTATATATACCAAGATGGAAAGGTAATGCATCATTTCTTGGATCCTTTACCTCGGTCATTCCTTCAAAATTTGCTCAATTAAAATTTCAGAACATAAGGATGGATGACTACATTTCTCTTTTTTATTTCTTTCAAGTGCAAAAACGTGTGGCTTTAATGTTTGAGTTTTTTTTTTTTTTTTTCTTTTTCTTTCTATGAAAGCCATTAAATTACCACATTGTATTAGTTAGCTTAGGATGTACTATTCGGAGGATGGATTATCTTGATTATCTGGATTTACATATAATCACCAGGGTAAAAAAATTGATCAGCAAAATATTATACTGCCTCCACACCTGTAACCTTAGATAAATAGCATCTCACACTTTTTATTTTGTAGATTCTTATCGAGATTGATCATTTACAAGATGTCCCAAATCCTTACCTTCAAATTAAGGGGGTAAATAAAGAAACAGTGGTTGCTGCTGGCTCGACTCTTAAGCTGGAAGGTTCATATACCACTAAGGTTCTGCAGGATTGCTTATACATCTATCAGTTTGTTGAACTGTACTTTACTAAATTCCAGCCAGTTCACTCATTGCTTCTCTATTTCAGAGTTATCTTCGGATAATTCTGGAAACACTACCTGCGGTGGAAAGGAGTTCTAGTGGAATTCATTCTCAGCAAGCTGCGAGATTGCAAGAACTTGTTGAATATATACTCTCACAGGTACCTTTCGTTTTATATTCTTGTATGCATATCTATCAAATTTCCTTCGTGTTACCGTAATTGCTACTTGAGTGTCACTAGAAAAGAGGATGTGCATTAAAATCATCAATTTTTTATTAGCTCGTGTTGGGATGTGCTTAGTTATGGCACATTTGGTTTCCAACTAGGATTCTCCTATCTGTACTTAGTCTATCGACCTCATTTTCGATTGAGTGCAGCAATTAACCCTAACAAAATAAAAATTGAACTGAGTCAGCTATAAATAATGAGAAAGAAGTCGAATCTCAGCATGCATTTTGATGATAAGCAAGGCAGGAGAAAGTTTAACCTTCAGCAGTAGATTAACTTTTAACTCCTTGTATTTATTGATTCGAAGTGTGTGTGACGTGGCAAACATGACTCGGAATGTTGAACTGGAGAATAAACCCTAATTCTTCTTATACATGAAAGACCATCTTATGAAATATTTTGTGGTGTGAATTGTAGTGCTGTTTTATGCTGAACAGGGTACCAGTTCAGCTTCAGAATCATCACCAAGTAGAGATGCTTCTCCACTGGAAGGTGTTATTGAAGATATGCAATCAAGAATCAAACGCCTTGAGAGATGGCACACCATTAATACTGTATTCCACGGCTCTTATCCCATGCGTTTTTGTCTTGATAACTATTTTGAGGACTTGCATCCTTGTATTGGTATTTTTAACCAAGTTGCTGTTGCTGTAGGTGCTTTGGACGTTTTTTATGTCAGCGTTTCTTGGGTACTCGCTCTACCAGAGGAAGCGCCAATGAGCTATGCACCGTTGTTGGAAATTTGAGACATTGAAAGATTGGGCATACCATGTTGCTGATAGTTCTCACGTAGGATGACCATTCAATTACGTTGCCTAAGACAACCCAAGAGCTTCAGTATAATAGAGTAATACACACTTTAACCACCAATACAAATCCATCCTAATAGAAAATGTATGATGTATTTGAGCAGAAGTTTGGCAAATCTAACATGCAAAACCATGTACATCTGGAAAAGAACCCTACAAAAAAAAAGGAAACAATGTACTTGTGTACAGAGTACAATCCAGTAGAGCAATTTCATGAGTGCTCTGATGATTATCATAATAATCAAATCCATAAAGTTCTCTTTTTTACAAGGTTTCTATTATATCTTCGCTATTCCTAACGGTTGAATCCATAAATAGTCTTTGTAAGGTATGCATTGCCCTGTGGGGTGGAACAATTTATACAAAATAAATTCACCAACGCAGACCGGTTACGCTCATGTACAATAGCAAAGATTGTTCTACCAAAATGATTATATCCTACAATTACACATTCTCGTCTCACAGCGCTCATTAATCCCAAATGGTCAACAAATGATCCAGCACAGAAGGATCGTGGATCTCAATCCAGATGTTAGGGGTATAATTGTACATAAAACTTTCAAGTTTGTAAATACTGTTACTCTGCTCACCAACTGTAACTACAAAGTACTGTAAAGATTTGATATCTTCAACATGCAGGGTAGCACTAAAAGCGCATTGGAAAATCATAATTTCTCAGGGATGAGACGAGATCTTTGGATAGGGCATAATACACAGCTACCGCCAATATAATGATGAATAAAATGATCCACAGGCTCATTCCTGCAAAATTCAGTTAAAATAAATAACCACAGCTATATAATTTATGCATACATACAAACTGTAAATGTTATATAAACAGAAATAAGCTAATGAAGCGGAAAAAGCAGATGATAATTAAAATTTGGCTCGAGTGAGGCTCTTGTGCCCCCCGGGGACACACCGTGCCCCTTTGCAATTTCAGTGCTCCTTTGCAATTTAAACCCCTAGCAATACATAGGTTTAAATACCAATGCTGGTTAACCAAGGTATGCTCAGCTTTCCATATCGAATATAAGCAAGTTAACTGCTAATTTTATTTTCACGAAATTTGAAAAACAAGGAGAGTTCATACCATCTTTCTTCTTATCCTCAATCAATGTCACCCTTGAACTTGCATCAAGGGATGCTGACAAAAGAGCCCTGTTGGAAACAGATCGGTTTCAGTTGCAATAAATTGTAAGACCTACATATTTCACAAATTAAATTACTAGATTTCACAACCTTGAATCTGGTGAGAATGCCAAAGCCGTTACAAGGCCAAGATGTGCTTTCTTGACAACAGTCTGCACCCGCATGTTGGTAGAGCTTATAATCAAAACATCCCCTTCAATGGTTCCTCTACAGTATATTGAAGATTGTGAGATAATTAGAGCCCCTTTAATTACACTAATGACATCTTCATAAGAGTTAATAATTATGAGACTAGTTCATTTTCTCCTAGTAGAGAAAAGAGGGTAAAAAACCACATCAGGTAGCCGGGTATGTTTATTTTGCTACAGAGGTCAACGCTTGAAAATCCTTTTAGCGAAACAAATAAGAAGTTGATATTCAAAGAGCAAGCAAGGGATACATGATTACAGAAAAAGAAAAAAAGAGATTATCGTTTTCTTACATTGCAAGGAGCTTTCCATCAGGTGACACATTAAAAGCAGAAACTGGATCTCGTGTAACGATTGACGAACTTATCCGTTTCCATGAAGTGGTATTCCACTTCACAATACTACCTCCTTTAGCTATAGATATAGCACAGAAATTGTAAGGGCTATTAACAGACACATTTCCATTTTTTCAAAAAACCAGCTAGAACTTACATCTCATTGATGTTACATAAAGAACCTGATCAGTGTCAGTTGTCTGCGAGAACCGACAAAAACCGAAAAGCTCATCCTGGAATCGGTATAAGTAATTTTCATGAAAATATATTTAAGAGGAGTAATAGATATTCATTCACTGAAAACAAACTCTTTTGTAAGATATAAGTAACAGGACTAAGAGAACCAACAAATATTAACCGACCATGTGATGACATTTACGAATTCACATTGCTCAGAAGCACTAGAAGAAGGAATGCAAATGCTTCGAAACCTTGTTAAGAAATCACAATCCAAAAAGACTAAAAAAAATGTAGAGAGAGAAACTTACACTTTCCTTTGGTAGAGAAGCTATAGAAGTTGACGTTTTGATATTCCAGATCCTTCCAGGGCCGCTTCCGACAGATACAAGAAACTTCCCATCAAGGCTGCATGAGATTAGTAATTTAACTAAATGAAAATATCAATTTCAAATAAATGTTTCCTAGTATCAAACTGCAACTTGCACTCAACGGAGCAATTTTAAAGAAAAACTGAAATCTCCATCTTTTACAGAAGATCAAGACTAGACAAGCTAGTATAATCAATTGAAAAAATCAATTTGAATAACAAGTTGCTTCCTAGCATCAAACTGCCAATTGAACAAAGCAATGAAATTTAAATGAGAACCTGAAACTTGTATCTTTCACGGAAGAATGAGCATTGGCCTCATTAAGAATACATTCCATGGATGGCCACTTAAACACCCTTAACTTGCCATCCTGCACTGCACCAATGTAAGACAATTAATAGAAACAACAAAAAGCTCTGCCTAATTTGAAAGCCATGTTCTAAGCAAGAAACAGAAACCTTTCACCAATTAACTTTAAAACGAAATAACGACTTATTAAGTTCTTTACCTGACCACCTACGGCAAGTAAACATCCTTCATTGTTGAAAGTCATAGCTAATTGTTGCCCGACATCTTCCAACTGCTCAAGGACTTTCCTGGATGACTTCAAACTCAAAATACGCTCATCATTGCTTGTTGTTGAATCCCATTCAAACCATCTGCATGTTAAATAAATAAATGTAAGAAGCTTCAAGATAATAAAATCTGAAAATGCCAAACCAAGCAAAAAATAGTACTACCAGTGTGAAAAGATGCTGGGACAGAGGGAGTAATAATATTCCCAAAGAAGCATAAACAGCAAAGTAATTTTTGAGAGTGCACAGAAAATATATCTCAGCGGAGCATTTTGTCCTCGTACATTTGGTGATTACATACTTTGTACACACATTATAAGGACAGGCATCATGAGTCAATCATACTATCAGAAATTGTGCTATTTATGCCACTGATAGAATATGTAAAATGCAATCAACTGAAGGTGCATCATCACAACAAGGAATAGAAGGCACCCAAAAAATTACACACAAGGGAAACAAAAGGAAACCTCATAAAGAAATCTATAGGTAAGAGGAAGATTTAGAACACCACAGATGTTATACAAGAAACATCATAAATTAGTACTTCAAAATTTCCTATGTAGATCATGAGGGTACAATTCCTGCAAAAGTAATTGGTAAAAGTCTAAGCTGAGTAATAGTGGCACATCAATTAGCATTTTAGAGGGAAAACATACCTGCAACTTTGGGGAAACGAACATATTAGACCTTCTCCTCCTGGATGCACTGCAATTCTATATGGCAAATCACTACCAGTTCCAAGTTTTGCCACCTTACATTGAAATAACAAATTGTAACTAATCCCAAGTGGACAAAATGTAAAAGGAAGAAAAAAAAAGAACAACTAATTATAATCGCATTTTAAATCTTCTGGCATGCTTTCTTTACCATCATAAGCTCATATGTAGGCTTGGTTGCGTCTAGCTTTTTTCGGGTACAACTCAGAAGTGATTATTGCAAATTTTAAGGAGTAAAAATTGTTTTGATTAGCCTTAACAGCTTAGACAATTAGACATTCCCTAACTCCTAAATCCAAATAAGATACATTAATCAGATCCAAACCGTAGCCGATGTTTACCAACAAGGCATTGCAACTAGAATTACTCGGCACAAAAGTTTGAAGCATCTCGTGAAGGAACAAATCAAGTGAACTCGTACCGTAAGTCACATTTCTTCTAAATTACAGACCAATATCAAAGCTAGAGCGCAAATGATATATGCATCACATTCATGACAGACAAATTTATATACGCCCGTGTACAAGTGAGCTTGTGTGTTTGTGAATCGTATGTAGGAAATCTTACCGGCTGATCGGAGAGGGAAATCGATTCCAAGTCAAAGGCCGACAGGATGAGCGCATTTGGAATTCCGCTATGGCCTTCTCCACCGCCTCCGGCCAACACAACAAGGCGGTTCGCAGTGGCAGCGGCGGGAGTTTCCGAATCTGCTTCACTCTTTTCTTTCGCCGCTGCGGGCGGTACCCATGCTGCGCCATAGAGCGGGACTCCGTACCTCCGGCGCCTCAATTCCTCCCCCATTCTCTTGCTCTAACGAGTTTTCGCTTGTGATCTAGAAATTTTATATCCCACTCTCACGCCCAATTTCTCGAATCCGTATTCTCCATTTTTATCTATTTTGATTATATAGCTATGCCGATTGATAGACTGAATTAACTATTTAATTTATGATGATGATGATGATGTAATATATTTTGCATTTTTTTTACTCGTGTATAAGAAAAAATATAGAAAAGGGAAAAGAATGATAAAATTCTATTGAGAAAAGGGTCGATTTGGACCCTGAACTTATCTCAAAGAATCAAATTGGCCCCCCCCTAATCTATTTTTTTGTTCATTCAAACACCTCATCTATTTAAGTTGGATCAAATCACCCCTTTATTTAAAATATTAAAGATCAAAGGGTCATGAAAGCCCCTTATTTTACTTTCCTAATCCCCCTCATTCTAATTTTTTTTATTCATACAAGCACTTTTGCTATATTTTAAGATTAAATGTGACCCTTGATTATTTTCAAAAAGCAAACACAAAAGAACTTTTGTAAAAAAAAATTGGTAAAAACAAACAAACAAAAAAACTACAGTTTAATTGTTTGAGAGATAATCATCTTTTTAACTCCTATTATTTTATTTAATTTATTATATATATATATATATATTAATAAGTAAAATATAATGTTGGCTCTTAATTTTATTCAATTTTAATTATATTAATTAATTATGGTCTGTAGTCCATTTTTTTAAAAATATTTAAATTCATAATTCATTACGTCAAAATAAACTATTTAAAATTATTTCGTATATATTATAATAAATGCAGGTAAAAGTAATTATTTAAAATTTTAAATTGAAATGTAAGGTAAATATTAATAAAAATTAAAGTAATTCAACTCAATTGTTTTTATTTTATTTTATGAAATAGTACGATTGAATAGATATCGAGTGTATTATTTTTATTTGTCAAATAATTAGTTCATGTATAAAATAGTTTATTTGACTGTTATTACTTTTTTTTATTAGAGTACTTTTAATAAAAAATATTATCACTTTTTAATATGTTATATGTATTATTCATGAATGTTGTGTATGTAGACCATGCTTGCATGAGTACATGTGTGTGTGTAATATATAACAAATAAAGATATAGAATATGGTGTTTGATGAAGCAGCAAGATGGATGAACAAGTGAAGGCATCAAGCTGCACAGATAGGTAGAATCTGAAGCATGACAGTTCTGTCATCAAAGATCAAGAAGTGATGATCAGTTGGCAAAGGTCGGTTGTAACCAACTGATCATTGTTGGTTAGCTTGACAGTTGAAGTGTGGGATTGATGCAACTGATAAACTATCATCGTTTGACAGCTAAATCATTTATTGAAGTGTTTAGCTAGATCAAGAGGGAAGTATCATTCCAAATGAGAGAGATTCAACACATATGATCAAGCTAAGAGTTGAGCAAGATCAATAAGTATACTAGTTGGTTGGATTGAGGAGTTGAAGTAGTTCAAAGCAGTTGCAACTGAAACCAATCACATGACAGTTATGATGTTGCTGGTGAGATCAGATCAGTGGAGTATATATATACATGATCATACACAGCAAAGAGTAAGAAGTTAAGTCGATCATCATCATCACACAAGTTAGTGAAACAAGTTAGGGTTTCTTAAGTATAGTTTATTATCTTCATCACATTGTAACCATTGTTTCATCAAGATATTGATTACTCTCCTTAAGAGTGGATGTAGATCAACATGATCGAACCACTATAATTCTTGTCTTCTTCTTTCAAGTTTTTCGATTTATTTTGTTCATAATCAATACTCAACATTAGGATAGAAGTAGAGCAAGCTTGTAGTGTTTACATTGCTGTCAATTTGTGTTGAGTTCATAACAATTGGCGCCGTCTGTGGGAAAGCCAAACCAGAAGAAGAAGAAGAAGACTCAGTGGAGAAGAAGAAGATCAAATGGTTACCACAAAGTTTGATATTGAAAAATTCACAGAGAAGGCAGACTTCAGTCTGTGGAGGATGAAGATGGAAGCCATCTTGGTTCAACAAGGTCTGTCAGATGCTATTAAACCATTGCCAGAAGCTCAGATTGCAGGAGCTGGTGTTGCTGGTCTTGCAGCAGATCAAGAACAACAAATCAAGGCCAGAAGTGCTCTCATCCTGTGTCTTGGTGATAAGGCTCTAAGGGAGATCTCTAAAGAATCTACTGCAAGAGGAGTTTGGAAGAAATTGGAGGAGTTGTACATGGTTAAAAGTTTGGCAAACCGTTTGTATATGAAGCAGAAGTTACACTCCTTCAAGGTATCAGAAGATAAGTCTATAATTGGTCAGTTAGATGAATTTAACAAGATTATTGATGACTTAGAAAACATAGATGTGGCTCTGTCAACTGAAGATAAGGCAGTCATCTTCATGTCAGCACTTCCAAAGTCTTTTGAAGGATTGAGAGATACTTTATTGTTTGCTAATGCTGAATCAATCACCCTTGAGCAAGTATTGTTGGCAGTCAAGGCAAAGGTACTTCACAAGAATCCAGAACAGCAAGCAAATGCAGAAGGATTGACAGTGAGGAAACAAAACCAGTGGAATAAGAACAATAAGAACAGTAAGAGTGAGGTTGATAAGAGGAAGCCTGAAAAGAATCATAGTGCACCAGCAGTTGAAGAAGAAAACAAGAATTGTTTTCACTGCAATAAACCAGGACATTATAAGAAGCAATGTTACAAATGGAAAGCAATGGTAGCAAAGGTAATAGCTGAAAGGAAAGGAAATAAAAGGCCTCATGCAAATCAGGTAATAACTAATCATGATCTTACAGATTCTGATTTCATTGAAGCAATGTCTGTTAGTTCTAATTCAGTTTCAGAAGAGTGGGTTATGGATTCTGGATGTACTTTTCATATGACATCAAGAAAGGACTGGTTTACAGAATTGAGGTCACAAGATGAAGGATCAGTAATGCTAGGTGATAATCATACTTGTAAGATTGTTGGAATTGGTTCTGTCAAACTTAAAATGTTTGATGGAAAAGTCAGAATGTTGAACAATGTTAGATATGTACCAAGCTTAAGGAGAAATCTAGTATCTCTTGGAATGCTAGTTTCTCAAGGTTATGAATGTCATTTGAAAGGAGATACACTTGCTGTCATAAAAGGAAAGTCAGTAGTTGTTAAAGGATTCAAGAGGTCTGATCTGTACTTCTTTGATGGTTCAGTTGTGACTGGACAAAGTAATACAACTAAGGATGAGAGTAGTGTGAATGTTTGGCATAGAAGGCTTGGTCATATAAGTGAAAGAGGTTTACAAGAACTTGCAAGACAGAAGTTACTTGAGATCAGTTCAACATGTAAGTTAGATTAATGTGAGGCTTGTATATTAGGAAAAGCTAAGAGGTTGAAGTTTGGTGCAGCTGAGCATAATACCAAAGCTAGGTTGGAATATGTTCACTCAGATCTTTGGGGGCCTTCCAAGACTTCAACCATAGGAGGTGGGAAATACTTCATCTCATTCATTGATGATTATTCAAGAAATGTATGGATTAAAATTCTGAAAACAAAGGATGAAGCACTATCAGTTTTTAAAGTATGGTTGACAGAAGTAGAGCTACAAACTGGAAACAAGGTCAAGTGCTTAAGAACAGACAATGGTCTTGAATTTGTGTCACATGAATTCAATAAGTTTTGTCAAGAGAAAGGTATTAAGAGGCACAAGACAATACCAGGAACACCACAGCAAAATGGAGTGGCTGAGAGAATGAATCAGACACTTCTTGCAAGAGCTAGGTGTATGATGAGCAGTGGAGGTTTCTCAAAAGGTTTCTGGGGTGAGTTAGTATCTACTGCAGCCTATTTGATTAATCTGTCACTATGCACAGCACTCAAGTTTAAGCCACCTGAAGAAGTATGGTCTGGAAGGGTACCAAACTATAGTCATCTAAGGATTATAGGATGTTTGGTGTATTCACATCAGAAACAAGATAAGCTAGATCCTAGAGCAGTTAAGTGTGTGCTAGTTGGCTATCCTAAAGAGGTAAAAGGGTACAGACTATGGTGTTATGAGAATAACAAGTTCATAGTTAGTAGAGATGTGACATTCAATGAAGGAAGAATGCCTTTGTTGGAAAGAGGATCTGATAAGTTGATAACTACTGATAAGTGTGAGTTTGAGGTGGAGCATGATGACAAAACAGTTGTACAGCATGATCAAGATCAAAGAGAGGATAATGTACATGAAGAAATTGCTGCTGAAGAAAGGCCTGAATCATCTGGTTCAAATGAAAGAAGGACTCTAAGTAGCTATCAGTTGGTTAGAGATAGGTTAAGAAGGCAAATCAAAACACCTATAAGGTATATAGAGGCAGACACTGTATCATATGCATTATTTGTAGCATCAGATGTTGATGTCTATGAACCTAAGACATACTCAGAAGCAGTTTCAAGTAAAGAAAGTATGCATTGGTTGGATGCTATGGATGAAGAGTTGCAATCATTAAAAAGGAATAATACTTGGATGATTGTTGACAGGCCTGCCAATCAGAAACTTGTAGGTTGTAAGTGGATATACAAGAAGAAACCAGTTACTAGCAAGGAAGGAGGAATTAGATTTAAAGCAAGGCTTGTAGCAAGAGGTTTTTCACAGCAAGAAGGTGTAGATTATAATGAAATTTTTTCACCAGTGGTTAAACATTGCTCAATAAGGATTCTGCTGTCATTAGTTACTCAGTTGGACTTGGAATTACATCAAATGGATGTAACAACAGCTTTCTTACATGGAAATTTAGATGAGAAGATTTATATGAAGATTCCTGAGGGAGTTAATCTACAAGGAGCAAACTCAAAGGCATGTTTATTGCTTAAATCATTATATGGTCTGAAGCAAAGTCCAAGACAGTGGTATCTTAGGTTTGATGAGTACATTACTTCAAATGGTTTTGACAGAAGCATGTATGATAGCTGTGTATACATAAGATGTGATCAAGGGAGATATACTTATCTACTACTCTATGTAGATGATATATTGATAGCCTGCAAAGATATGATAGGAATCAATTCAGTAAAGGATACATTGAGAAAGGAATTTGACATGAAAGATCTTGGAGAGGCAAGGATGATTCTTGGAATGCAGATAGAAAGGAATAGATCAGCTGGAGTATTAAGGTTGTTTCAAGAGTCATACCTGGATAAAGTTTTAAAGAGGTACAATATGAATCTTTGTAAGAGTTCATCAGTACCAGTTAAGCAAGGGGTTAACCTATCATCTCTTCAAGGGCCTCAAACAGACACAGAAAGGTTTGAAATGGGTAAAATTCCTTATGCAAGTGCAGTGGGCAGTCTGATGTATGCTATGGTATGCTGTAGACCAGACTTAGCTTATGTGATGAGTGTGATCAGTAGATTTATGAGTGATCCTGGTCTGATTCATTGGGATGCAGTGAAGTGGGCACTGAGGTATGTTAGAGGAACTATATCAGTAGGCTTGAAGTTTCAGAAACAAGATGCTTGGGATAATGTTGTTGTTGGTTATGTTGATGCAGATTATGCAGCCAATCTTGATACTAGGAAATCAATGACAGGTTATGTATTCAAGTTATATGGTACAACAATAAGTTGGAAGGCTACACATCAACACATTGTGGCTTTATCCACCACTGAAGCAGAATTTGTTGCTCTTACAGAAGCAGTAAAGGAAGATGTTTGGTTGATTGGTATTTTGAGAGAGTTTGGGGTTCAGCAGAATAACATTGAGGTGTATTGTGATAATCAAAGTGCTGTACATCTCTCAAAGCATCAAGGATATCATGAGAGGACTAAACACATTGATGTGAGACTTTATTTCATAAGAGATATGATAGAAGAGAAAATAGTTGCTGTCAAAAAGGTTAAGACAACTGAAAATCCTGCTGATATGTTTACTAAGGCTCTACCTATTCAAAAGTTTGAATTGTATAAAAGTCTTATTGGAATTCACTAAAGGAGGAAAGAAAGGTGAGCTGCAGCCTGTAAGTGCAGCAAGGTGGAGAGTAGTTTTTTTGTCATTTGTGATGATACATGGTCTAAGGTGGAGATTTGTTGTGTATGTAGACCATGCTTGCATGAGTACATGTGTGTGTGTAATATATAACAAATAAAGATATAGAATATGGTGTTTGATGAAGCAGCAAGATGGATGAACAAGTGAAGGCATCAAGCTGCACAGATAGGTGGAATCTGAAGCATGACAGTTCTGTCATCAAAGATCAAGAAGTGATGATCAGTTGACAAAGGTCGGTTGTAACCAACTGATCATTGTTGGTTAGCTTGACAGTTGAAGTGTGGGATTGATGCAACTGATAAACTATCATCGTTTGACAGCTAAATCATTTATTGAAGTGTTTAGCTAGATCAAGAGGGAAGTATCATTCCAAATGAGAGAGATTCAACACATATGATCAAGCTAAGAGTTGAGCAAGATCAATAAGTATACTAGTTGGTTGGATTGAGGAGTTGAAGTAGTTCAAAGCAGTTGCAACTGAAACCAATCACATGACAGTTATGATGTTGCTGGTGAGATCAGATCAGTGGAGTATATATATACATGATCATACACAGCAAAGAGTAAGAAGTTAAGTCGATCATCATCATCACACAAGTTAGTGAAACAAGTTAGGGTTTCTTAAGTATAGTTCATTATCTTCATCACATTGTAATCATTGTTTCATCAAGATATTG
Source organism: Pogostemon cablin (assembly GCA_023678885.1). Classification (NCBI taxonomy): domain Eukaryota; kingdom Viridiplantae; phylum Streptophyta; class Magnoliopsida; order Lamiales; family Lamiaceae; genus Pogostemon; species Pogostemon cablin. The sequence goes on along the minus strand of CM043004.1, from coordinate 26,515,668 downwards.
ATTACTCTCCTTAAGAGTGGATGTAGATCAACATGATCGAACCACTATAATTCTTGTCTTCTTCTTTCAAGTTTTTCGATTTATTTTGTTCATAATCAATACTCAACATTAGGATAGAAGTAGAGCAAGCTTGTAGTGTTTACATTGCTGTCAATTTGTGTTGAGTTCATAACAATGAAATAATTTAATTAAACGAATATCATATTTCCATGATCATATATCACTTTAATTAAAAATATTATTTAATTTTATTGCTATATAAATTATTCTAAATAATTTATATATAATACTTTATAGGGAACGGCTATTCGCACCCCGACAATGCTGAACACACCCAAAAAATAATTAAATTAAAATATTTATATTTAAAATTACTTAAATATCCTCATTAAAATTATATTACTAAATACTACTATACATACCCCAAATTAATTACTATACACACCCCAAAACCAATTATACAACTTTGGATATGGCTTTCTGCAACGAAAGGTGGTTTTAATGGCAAGCAAAGATCTGGTTTTATTTAAAACCCATCGCATCACACATCATTCAATATGACACCACTCACCTTCTCATTCTTGTTCTCCTCCTTTTTAGTCGATGTAAATTTATTCAAAAATTGCCTCGGATTGATAGTATAATTTTTGGAAACATTTGAAGAACTTGATGAAGTTAGGTTTTCTTGTGCATATCGTTTTCATTTACATGTGTTTGGAGTAGAAGAAATAATATTTATCATATTGTTTTCATCTTTTATTTTTCATGAATATTAAATTAAATATTTATCAAAGACAATGAATAATTAGAGTGAGAGGCTGAAAGCATCGAGTAAGATGTTGGTTTTTGTCAAAATAAAAGGGGTGGCTTTTTTTGTTGTCCCACATCGAGTTCTTGGACATGAAGCAATGTGAATTGCTGGGACTCCCGGTTGTGGAGTTGGCTTAACAACGGCATGGGGTTTTCCATGGAGTCGGCTCAAAGAGGTTTGAAAGGAACGGGTTTTTCGATAATGATTGGTGGCTTGGGGAAGCGGCAATTCAACGGGGAAGATGGCGATGTGGTGGCTTGGTATCGGGTGGCACTAAATCGGTAAAGAATAACGTGAATTCAACCGACAAGTGGGGAAAAGCATCGTGAATTTCGGAAGGTTGGAATCGGCTTCAAGTGACAACACTTTCAGTAGGAAAAGGGTTCGGACAAACCTGGTCTAGCTTGACGGTAAAAGGCAGCAACGTCATGTCGGTACAGACGTGTTTTGCTCAAGGTGGAGCAATGGTGCGGTAATTGCGGTGGAGCAATGGCACGATAATTGCTTACGATGGAGCAATGGTTACGTTTCTGGTCAAGGAGGAGTTGGTGTGGCAACAACTCCGAATGTTGAGTTAATATTATTGATGATCCTTATGAAAAATGATGTAATAATATTAGTTGGTCCACAAGTTTGCACACGGATATTGACTTGGAAGGTGATGTAGGGTGTGTGGTGGATGTATATCGATGGCTGATGGACTTCCAGGAATAGCCAAGTGCTGGAAGTAGCACCATAAATATCAGCAGATATTTTCGATATCTGCTGCAGGAAATTCTTAGAATGATTTATTCTAAGTGGTCTACTCATATGGTGGAGTAGGATTCTCAGGGTCGAGAATTATTGTCGGTAAAGACAATGAATCTTCTTTTATTTTGACAAGGTGGAGATTGTTGGTTTTTGTCAAAATAAAAGGAGTGGTTTTTTTTGTTGTCCCATATCGGGTGGGAGAGCAAAGGGGGAGGGGCTCCTTGTGCTATTTAAGGAGACCCCTAGTTTTGAAGTAATGTGCATCAATCAAGTACACTTTAATCTTTGTGTTTGATTTTAGTTAAATTTCTTTCTTGGATTCTCGGTTGTGAGAATGAGGAGAAAGGTGTGAGTTAGTCAAAGATTTGTAAGAGTGTAGGGATTGGGGTCGGAAGAGAGAAATTCTGTGTGATTGTATAAATTTTTAACATAGTGGTATTTTCTCGATCCGTGATTTTTCTTCGATTTTGGAGTTTTCCACGTAAATTCTTGTGTTGTGTTTTTTATGCTCTTTTTTATTTGTCCCTTAGAAATTTAGAAATGAATGAAGGGGGATCTGTCTATCCCAACATAAGATTCCCTAGGGTGATTAATGTTTTCCACCAAATCTTTCATTTAAAATTATGGTGAATTAGAATTGGTAAAAAAGAAAAAAAAATTGCTCAAAGATCCATGACGCCTTCGTCTCGCTCAGAAACATCATTACGCTGTTGTTTGGCGGTGGCGGCGATGTTGAAGTATACGGGCAGTATATTTAATAAATTTTAGATAAGATATACTTTTTATAGGGTATTTAGGTAATTTTAGTTAAATTTATTTTAATTTAAATATTTTTTTGGTATGTTCAGCATTGTCGGGGTGCTAATAGTCGCCCCTACTTTATATTCTAAATATATGTACATATGTTAAATAATTAAAATTTTAAAAAATTAAAATGGAAAAAGAAAAAACAAATAAAGAACGTCCTACATTACCTTTAAAAAAATCATTATTATTTAAGAAGAAGTGAAGAGACTTAAAAAAAATATCGTAAGTTCACCATAAACGAGCATGGAGTATCTTTATTTTTAATTTATATAGGAGATGGTGTATCTTCCTATATATTAAAAGAAAATATATTCCCCAAAATAGATTAGAAAAATGTGAGGTGTCAACATTATATTGATTTAACATTTATGATTATTTAAAAATTGTGAGATGGTGTGTTTTGATAGGTTGGACATTTTTTAGGAGGTCTTGGGTTCTAATTTTCAAGAAAGCATTATTTAATTGGATTTTCAAATTTTCATTTTTATTGCATTATTTAATTGGATTTTCAAATTTTCATTTCTATTTGTATTGGGTTTATTAAAAATTTAATATAATAAGTTATGAGTTATTATTATTTTTTTATTAAGGTTTAGGTACTAGGTAATTTGGGTTAATACCTTATTTTTTGAAGTTAATATAATTTTTACTATTGGGCATTCTCATTTATTTTATATGATTTTCTAATTTTTTTTTAACTTATTCAGTTTATTTATTTTAATATTATGAATAATATTTTAAGTTATGATCTTCATAGACTAAAGTATTATAAATATCGTATTAAATAAATTAATATTGTATATCACCATAGTTAGACCATTATCTTGCTATCATATAATTTATTTATTTATTTATTTATTAAATATGTATTAAAAGTTATGAAATAAACAAATGTATCTTTTTACTTTTTTTAATTAAATGAAATTAATTAATAGAGTCCCGTATATTTTCATTTAATTATAGTTGTATATAAAAATTACTTTGGAAACTTCATACCTAATAAATAAATAAATACAATAAATATATATTTTAAATGTGTGAGATGCATCCTTCTATCATTCAATTATTTTAAGTTATTTTTATTTTTTGTATATCACCATATTTAGACCATTATCTTGCTATCATATAATATAATTAATTAATTTATTTATTAAATATGTATTAAAAAGTTATGAAATAAAAAAATGTATCTTTTTACTTTTTCTTTAATTAAATGAAATTAATTAATAGAGTCCCGTATATTTTCATTTAATTATAGTTGTATATAAAAATTACTTTGGAAACTGCATACCTAATAAATAAATATATATATATATATATATTGTATTTCTTAAATTAAATTTTAAATGTGTGAGATGCATTCTTCTATCATTCCATTATTTTAAGTTATTTTTATTTTGTTTAATTTGTATTGGATTTCAAATTTTAATTTGTTGGTTGTTTTTTTTTTCAAAAAAAAATTCATTATAGACTCAATTTTCCGATCGTCTAATTTTTTTTCTATTATTATTATTATTATTGCTCAATTTTCAAACATAATTTTAGAATAAATATATAATTTTTACCCATCTCTTTAAAAATATGATTTTATTATAATTATTCAAATTTAATTTTCTCACACCATTTTTAAATAATTTTTAAAATTGTTCAAATAATCCAAGTACCCTATAAATTATTTTATTATACTAACTTTAAATTGTCTTAAGATCAAGACAAAACATCTTATACAATTATTTCCACTATAATATCATGATTCCATATTAATAATGAATAAGTAAGTTTATATAGATATGCACGATTCAATATATTTGATGTGATAAAATCTTTTAATTTAAACACAATTGCAATTATATGAAGAATTTAGTTGAATCCATCCATTCTATTCATTTATTTTAAAAAATATTTAATTTAAATAATAATAAGATTGAGTTTACTGTAATATAATCTTAGAATTTCTAAATCTTTTAAATGTTAATTGATGATTTGATTTTTTCTTTTCTTTACTTTTCATATAAAACAATATTTTAGTTTTAAAAAAAATACATACATATATATAAATTGGTAATCAAACCTATTCTAGTTCAAATTAATATAATAATTTAATAAATTAGATTTAAAAAAATTAAAGAAACAAGATCAATTAATCCTTCGCATCAACAATAAGATTGATTTTTTTTTTAAAAAAAATACTATTATGATTAAAATGGTGTATTATAATCCTTAAATTGTTCTCATTTATTTCATTACTACAATAAATTATATTACTCAATAAGGAGTTTTATCCATTATAATTATCGATAAATTGATTGGATTTTAATTTTCTATACGTATAACCATTATTTTAATTATAATTTATTAAAGTTATCTAGGTATAAATTACTATAACTTAATATTGCTATATTAGATTTAAGAACATGATCAATAAAGCGTTGCTTCAATAATTTTTTTCTTTTTATTATTATTTTAATAATGCATACCAATCTTAAATTTATTATTCTTATTATTACAATGAATTAGATTATTCAATTAAATTGTATGTTTCTATTAATATGATTTATTTATTTTTAAATAATATAATTTTAATAATAAATAAATAATAAAATACGATTACCTGCGTCCACGCGGATAACATACTAGTTTGATTAGTTATTACAAAATGAGGGTTGAATTTGATTTATTTAAAAAATAAAAAAATTTAGATGTACCAAAAATAGATTAGGGGCTTTATTGATTTATTGAAATAAGTATAAGGGTGTATTTGACCCTTTATACACAAATAAAGGGGTTATTTGATCCAAATTGAATAGATGGGGTGCTTGAATGAACAAAAAAATAGATTAGGGGTCAATCTGATCATCTGAAGTAAGTTTAGGGTTCAAATTGACCCTTTTCCCAATTCTATTTGGTGATGTTGTTAAGCCACTCAAAATTTAGAGTCACACTGCAGTAGTGCGCCCAGCGCACAGATGCACTTGAATAATCTAAATCGTTAGATCAAATTTTTATTTAATTTTAACAATTAAATAAAATAAAATAATAAAAAATACAATAATTATCCATTACATCCTAATTTTTACCCGTTATTTTTTTAAGACAACCGCATGCCTTGACTCGTAAATGTTCGCGAAAATATTTATCTTCTTTTTCCTGACAATTCTTGTTAGCACAAGTAATTGACCTTTTATACATTTGCAGCTACTTATTTTATGATTTATGAAGCATTTAAAACAATAAAATACAATATTATATATTTATAATGAAAGGTTGAAAACTATGATTAATGAATGTTATAAGGGCCTGAAGAGTTATCAATTAATTAGAGACAGTTTAGTGTGGCTTCAAATGTTGAATTCATTCAATTGAGTGAAAAATTAAAGAGGTGAAGAAAGCAAGAGCACATTATAGGAAAATATATAGATTAAATTATTGTCCAACCTGAAAATTACACTACACAGAAATAATTAAGAAGATACATGAAGGTTGCTAGATTCTATGTTGCATATTTACACACAGAAAGATACTACTTAAAACTTTCCATGAAAAATTCATACAGAAGACGACGACGAAGGTTGTTTCTTGATGGTCGATGCTAGCGTTGCTACAGCTTCACCAACACTCAAGAACAGGGAATCGGGTCTCGCCATCTCGTCCGCATCCTCGCCTCGTTTCAGCTTCTCCATCACCTCACTAACTGGATTCACCAATGCAAGCTGCCAAGATGATCACATACAACATGAAACATGTATACAAAATTTTATTCAAAAACAAAGGGGTAGTGTTGATTGTTGACTTGCCTCCAGATTCTTTTTCCTAAGTGCCATCCTCAAATCTTTGAAGAATGAGACTCCATTTGTATCAATTCCACTCACAGCTGCAAAAAAAAAAAAAAGATTATGAATTACAGAATTACTCTTCAAATATCATCATTGGTCTACATGATTTTTCTCCAAGCTTACCTGAAAAATCAAGAATCACAAACTTGAGTGTTTTGGCATTTTCATCACATTCTTGCACCCATCTCATGATCCTGCCAATAATAGCAAACAAATGCATCTAACCAAAAAAATAAATAAAAAATGAACGAAATGTGATTAGAAGGATGAAACTTCCAACCTTTGGTTCAGATAAGTGGTATTAGCAAAGTTAATGGGAGCTTCAATGCTCAAAATCAAGACTCCTGGAACAGTCATAGCATTGGTGTAATGCTGAACATCGCGGAAAATATCAGTACCGGGTATGTGTCCCAACATCACCGTTTTCGGCCTGCTGATCTGCAGAAGGACCTTAAAAATAGATACTCCCACCTAAGCATTACATGCAAATGTTAGATATGAGTCCATGATGATACTAATAATAGAGGGACGAGTTCCTACAGCGATGGCCAGGCCGTCTTGAACAGAGATGAAGAGGACTCCAAAGAATGCACAGAGCATGACCATGAAGTCGAACTTGTCAATCTTCCATATTTGACAGGCGGCAGGCACGTCTATAAGGCCAACGACTGCAGTCACGATTATGGCGCCCAAAATGACATTGGGAGTGTACTGAAAGAGTGGCATCAAGAACAGCAGAGTAACCATAACCGTGATCGCCGTCACAATGTTGGAAACTGCTGTTTTGCAGCCTGCATCGTGGTTCACAGCTGATCTTGAAAAGGCACCTGTGATCATTCGTTCGGTGATCAACCAATCCACCTTAAAACAGAATCGATTCAAGATCAAACTTTTTTTTTTGGGCACCTGTTGTAACATAGCAAGAAGTGGATGAGCCAACTATGTTCATTAGCCCAATAGCAATCATCTCCTTATTTCCATCCACCTGATAGTTCTTCAATGCAGCAAAAGTCCTTCCAACTGCAATTCCTTCCTGTTTAAAATCAAACTCTTTCTTACAACACTGCTTTCAAATGTGTATAATTGAGAAGGATGAGTGCTTACAGTGAGCGAAATGATGGCGGTGACGAGGCCGGTTTTGATGACTAGGCCTAAGTAGCTTCCATGGAAATGCAACATGTTCCATGATGGAGGATTTAATCCTTCTTCTAGTTTCCCTATCTGATTTTTTCGATATATTGGGATTAATTTTGTTACATCATTAGTCTAGAAAGTGTAACACGAAATCCGAACTGCACTTTTTCAAAGAACTTACAACACTGATGCCATGATTTTGTGCCTTAAATCCAAAAACCAGGAGAGTAGAGAGGATGACAGACGCTAAAGGGGCACCAGCTGATATCCAAAATAAGTTTGGCTTCTTCATGCTCTGACAAACACATTTTTCTATCAATAAAAGAACATATAATCATACTTAATTTATATATATAATATTAAGAAAATAAAACTTAGGTACATGATTTAATGGGGATACATACAATATGTCTGGCCAAAAGAAGTAGGACCAAGAAGCAAAATCCCATCAATATCGTTTGCCATGACCACTGCAGAGAAAAATAGGGGAATTTAAAGTGAAAAACTTAAATTAATAAATAGTAAATTGATGTATTCCTTTAAGTAAATATGAAAGAAATTGAATGAGATATGAGTGTCTAGTTGTCTTTTATATATATATATATATATATATATATATATATATATATATATATATATATAATACTTATGATTTTAATATAAATGTTACTCCATTTTTTTACATGCAAGAAGATGATTCATATTGTATAATACGTCATGCATTAATTAATGTGTAGATTACAAGATTTGAAAAGGATAGAAAATATAGGGGCAAATGATGTAATATAGTATTCAACTTAATTATACGTAAAGAGTACAAAAATAAAATGAGGTGAAGTATTACCTGGTGTATGTTGTGGAAGACAGAGGTCAAAACAGGGAGTATCCCCATTTTTTTAGTAAAGTCATGTTGGATGCCAAGAAGGGCTTTAAGTTGCTGAAGAGATACAATTATTGCAGCACCACCCATGAATCCAATCAAAGTTGCTTTTGACAGTAAGTCAATAATAAATCCAAGCCTTTCAGATAACAATATATCAGTTATAAACAATAAATATGGTATTTATGAGGCCTTTGTGTCTTCCCAAAAGAACTCAGGACATTAATGAAGGAACCTTAGGATGCCCAAAGAAGCTTGGAAAAGACCAGCAAAGAAAGTAGAAGAAAATGCAAGCTGGATATACAAAATGGGGTCCTTCAATGGTGAAACTTGCTCTCTCAGCATTGATCCCATTATCAGAGAAGCTATGGAAACTGGGCCCACTGCAAGATCCCTTGAGCTCCCAAGAACAGCATATATAAGGGGTGGCACAAAGCTTGAATCTGCACAAATTAATCTTTTATATATATATATCACATTGCATGTTTAAATTTAAAGAGAAGATGGAAAACTCACATAGTCCAACAATTGGAGGCAGATTTGCTAGTTTTGCATAGCTGATTCCCTGAAGGATTATCATAATTCAACATGCATCATATGATTTCACAACATATTAGTTAGTTATTACAATGTGTTGTAATGTTGTTTGGTGGGAAATAAAATCACCTGAGGAATGGCGAGGCTGGCAATGGTGAGGCCGGAAACGACGTCGGATTTGAGGAGTTTAAGAGTGTAGTGAGGGCCCCACTCTAGTACGGGGAACACGTACTTAGCTCCAAGTATTAGTTTTGTCTTACACGGCTGGTTTTTGAACTGGCGGAGAGGATCGTCGGGAAAGAACGTTTCTTTAAGTCGTGTTTTGAGTTTCCGGAAGGTGCTCCGGCGAGGAGGAAGCGCCACCCGGTGGACCTCCTTTTCCATCGGTATCTCCACCGCGTGAGAGGTGGTGCCATTTGATTCCATCTGGTTGCTTCAGTGTGTGTGGGGGGGGGGGGGGGGTGTGGTGTTTAATATTGGTGGCACTGCAGTTGACCCACCGTCAACCGACTTTCAAAAAATTTAAAAAATTAATTGAATAAAAGCATAATAATCGGTTTAAAAGTTTTGTGTACCAAAAAGAGGAGTATTATTATCTGCAGCAGTAGATACACTATTCAATTTCTCTAATCCCGAGGTTAAAGAAAAAAAGTTTTCATATTCCCCTTTCCATTATATTTCATATTTCTATTTTGGGTGTATTATCCTAATAGTTACATTTCTTATTTTAGTACATAAGACTCACACAAATTAATTATTTCTCTATTCATGGGTCTACACATCCCACTAATATACCTACCCACTTTACATTAAATTATTATTTCTCTCACCTCAATATACATTAAAATACTATATTCATTAATCTCCGTGCAAAAAACAAACGTCCATAAGGACGGGACGGGGAGTACTTTTTTTTCTACCTTTTATCTTTACAAAACATTTGCTACTTAAATTAAAATTATAGATAAATTGTTTTAATTGAACTCTTACAAAAAGATTTGAAGTTTGAGAAAAAATGTTTTAACCAATTTTAGGGATAGCTTGTTCGAGAAGGGAGGAATAAATAATACTCTTTCCGCCCGCTCGAAATGTGGACATTTTGCCAATTTGGGCATCTGCAACAAAGGTCCACATTTCACTTTTTAAACACATGAGACCCATACACATCACTAATACAATAAATTTATGGGACTCATGCACCCCGCTAATACAATTACCAACTACACATTAAATAATAATACTCCTTAATCTACGTGCAAAAAGCAAATGTCCACCTTTGGGGCGGACGGAGGAAGTACTCACTCCATCCCCTTAAATGTAGTATTCGTTTTTTTACATAAATTAAGGGGTATAATAATTTAATGAGTAGTGAGTTGATAAAATATACTCCCTCCGTCTCGGAGTTAATTTCACCGATACTGTAGATACGGAGTTTAAGAAAAGTTACTTTGACTAACTTTATTGACTTTTGAGGGGTATTGTGGTATTTTTATGTAATAAATAAATTATAAAGTATGTTATGTGTGTTATGTGAGAGTGATATTTTTTAAATTAAGATAACTTTTGAGATTGTTGGTTAATGTGAAGTTTCCTTTTTTGGGTGGTGAACATAAGTGTGGGACGGACGAAAACGAAAAGTGTAAATAAGTATGGGACGGAGGAAGTAATATTTTAATGTGTAATGTATAATTGTATTAATATTAAATGTGTCCCATGTACAATTGATTGAGTAAAATAATTATTTTTTTAAATCACGTCAACCAAAAAATAAAAATTGACATTTTGTACTGAGATTGAGTTAAAATAACAAAATGAATATCTATAAAAAAAAGATTAATATAGTACTATCATATACTAACTGATAACATAGTAGGCTATTTAGTACTACCACATTGGCATTTCTATTTTTTCACATAAATTAATTAATATAATATTTAATATATAGACGAGGAGTGATAAATTAATATTTTATATATTAGATAGTTGTATTAGTGATGTGTATGGATCCGTGTAGATATAAATTTATTTTTTGTAAGTTTTATTTACTAAAAAAATCCACATTTTGTATTAAAATGACAAATACACCGGAACAGAGGGAGAGGATAGGGATGTAACCAAACCAAACCGTTCGCGAACTATTTGAGTTTCTATTTGATTAAATGTTCGTTCGAACTCGTTCGTTAACCTTAACGAGCCAAATCAAACTTGAATTTTGGGTTCGAATAGTTTATCAAACCAAACTCAAGCCTAAGGGTGTTCGGCTCGAAAGCTCGCAAACATATTCGTTTATAGGCTCGCTAATGGCTCGCAAACGCGTTCGTAAATTTTATAGTTATTCTTTAGAATTATATATTATTATTTATTAATTAATATTCAATAATTAAATATTTTATATTAAACCACACAAATATGATAATAACTTAAGTGATTATTTAAATATTTAAATACTTTTTATCGTTTATTATTATATTTTGTTAGTTTGTTTATTTTATATTATGAGTAACATTAAATGTTTATAAACGAAACATTCTTTTAATATCCAGACATAAAATTATTTAAATGTTCATGAAAATATATTCATAAACAAGTTATTTTATGTGTTCGTGAACATGTTCGCGAGTCTTAACAAATAGTTTGAGTTCGAGCTCGAGTTTGATATTTTTTTCTTAACGAGTTCGAGCTCGGGCTCGAGTTCGATAATTTCTTAACAAACGATTCTCAAACCTAGTAGTGTTCGACTCGGCTCGCTTCGATTACATCCCTATGAGAGGGAGTATAATTAGATTTGCTACGTTAATTGTCGTATTATTTGAACTGATGTAATAATGTTCCTAATAGGATCATTATCCATGAATAAAAGTTTTAAAAGAACGATTAGTTATAAAAAAAAAGACTATTATAGCATAAAAATATTTCTCTTTCTAATAATGATGGGAGTTGTATTTTGTAGTGACTGAATTGAATAAATTTGCCCATCATAAATATTCTTTGTTATGAAAAAATAAATAGACCAATGAAATTAAATTGGTAAAGCACGATAATTACTTCACACCATTATTTGTGAATTAGTGGAATTAAAAGGCATAAATCATTATGGAAATTGATTTCAAGTGATAAAAGTGTTTGATTTGATCTTATTCAAGTCCTATTAACATGAAATGACCAAAAATTAATGTCTTTTACTTTTATTTGTTGCTATTAAATCAAAGAGAGCGGCTATTTATACTCCTAAAATTACAAAACGTACCCTAAAAATATTTAAATTGACATAATTACTCTTATAAAACTTATATATGTTCGGTTGTTGCAATCGAATAGTCATCTAACAAACTGTTCAGTAGCAACAGTCGAACAGAACAAAGAATTCATCTATCATCTGTTTGGTTACTGCACAAAGAATTCATTCATCTTATGTGTTCGGTTGCAGACCGAACAAAATAAAATTTATGATTTTTAATTCATATCTACATTACCGAATAGATATGATAAAATAACAGATAAATTTCATGGACATCATCGATCTTTAAACAAAGATGGTATCGATGGTGATTCATGAAACTTATCTGTTATCTTATCTTATCTATTAGAAATAAATAAAAAAAATTGATTTGTTCTGTTCGATTGTTGCAACCGAGCATATAACATAAATGAATTACCAACCCCTAAATCAAATCAACGTCTATAATACATGCATAAAAGAAATATATATGGAATCGTCTCACTTAATAGAAGAATCAATTCTATTTTGATTAATAGAAAATTTATCTAACTTAATTCATATCACATGATTTCCAATGTTTTACATCATCAAGAAAAATCTGACAAAGATTTTCTCGAAGCCGTGACTAAATTGAGGGATAATAGCTTAAATGGGTACGTAATTTATAAGGTTTAAAATAATAATAATAATAACGTCTATAATACATGCATAAAAGAAATATATATGGAATCGTCTCACTTAATAGAAGAATCAATTCTATTTTGATTAATAGAAAATTTATCTAACTTAATTCATATCACATGATTTTGAGGGATAATAGCTTAAATGGGTACGTAATTTATAAGGTTTAAAATAATAATAATAACAACAATAACAACAACAACAAACTTAAATGGATGTGTAATTTATTTATGTGAAAAAGAGTATAAAAATTAGAAAATTCGTGGTCGGTAGGATTCGAACCTGCGCGGGCAAAGCCCACATGATTTCTAGTCATGCCCGATAACCACTCCGGCACGACCACAACTTGACCAAACTACACATATTTTGAGAATATTAATAATTAATATTGAGTTTTCAATTCTTAAAGCCTAATTTTATTTAATTTAATATGTACTCCTAGATTGCACATAATGCACCGATGCAACTTAAAATTTATAGGATAAAATTTAAGATTTAGTGAGTAGTATTGAATTTATTTTTAATTATTTTATTTTATTTATCGATATATATAAAATAAAATTCTAATTTAATGATTTAGAGTATTAAGGTGTGCACCACTATTTGACTCAAGATTTAGTATTAGTTTTAAGAATTGAAATAAAAAAAATATCACAAAGGTTTCACAGTTTTATATTTAAAACATCCTCTTAATTTGAGTGAAAACTTTTGAAAACTGTAAATGTTATTCAAACTAAATAGATCAAGAGTTTACAAATCAATGAGAACAATCAAAAATCAAAATAGCACGAAATAGCCTAGTGAAACATTGTATGTGGCATAACACCCAACTTGCTGCATTTATTATTCTTATCTTAAGATTCGAAATTCCTTGTTTTTGACTAATAAGATAAGGAAGGGGAATCTTTGCCTATTTTTAAGACCCAAATTATGATATGAAAGTAAATTGGTTGTTATGTTACATACAATGAATTAACCGTTCTTTACCTAAATTTATGATATAAAAAAAAACAAAAACTTGCTACATACTTATTCAAGTTAAATTCTGTAGATGCACCAGTATAATAAGTGCATTGCAGAATCATCCGTTTTTTTATATACAACTTAATATTTACTTAAAAACGCATAATTTAATACACAACTGTAATATTTTTCTTACTCTATAAAATATTAAATATTATTAATATTTATTTATAAATTGAGTTATCCCCAATATTCTTTTTAATTAGAAGTATATTTTAAATAATATAAAATAATTATTATATGGCTGTCATTATATGTATGAAGCGCGAAAATTGGGCTTGTTCCAAGCCCAATTTGTTAGTGCACAGCCCATATTCATTAAAAACAATTTGGACTATTTGTTCACGAGCCCAATTGGGTGACCTAGCAGCCCATACTAATTTTAAAGTAATTAAGAGTTATTAACTAGCAATTTTTTTTTCGCTTCAACTCTACTTAATAGCCAACTAACAGTTCACTAAAGAGAGTTGGTTAGCTGCTCTCTTATTATTCGTTCGATTTGAATTTTTATATATTTTTTATTCTTTTATTATAAATCCTGCATCATCGTGTTTTGCTACTCCCACTGTTGAATTTCTGAGTTTGGACTTTGGGCAATGGCTGCTCAAAGTTCAATGCCGCGAGTGAAATTGGGAAACCAGGGACTTGAGGTGAACTTATGGAACTCAACCGTTCTTTTCCTTTTCCGATTGCATCTTCTTTTTGCAATAGTTTGAAATTAATTGCGTTTCCTTTCTCTATATCGCAATACAAGAGTTGAATTCTTGCAGGAAACTGTTTCTTAGAAGTTATTGGGATTTATTGTGTTGTTAATTGATCGCCTTTGGTCGTTGGTGATTTGAGATATGAATTGAAGTACTCCACTTTTGAGTTGTGCTATAGAATTGGTAGGTGCAAGAAGAGAATCGTAGTGTCACTCTCACCTAATACCAGTCCGTTTTTTAGATGAAAATCATGAACTTGAGTTGATTAGAATTTGATTTTTGAATGGGTACACTTATTTAGACCTTTCTCAGTCACCTGAACTTCTACATATTTGTTTAGCTTGGAACATATTTAAGCTAAGATAGCAATTCTTTAAAGAATATGTAAAAGGAGAAAATGATAACTGGATCCTTATCTTATTGTGCTTGATTATATGCACCAGAAAATGATTGCTTATTTAGTGATGAGTTTCCAGTTAATGGAAGGCCTATTAATATTTATGGACGCTATGCCTTGTTTTGCTTCGAATTGCAAACAATATATGTGGCTAATGGCTACAGTGCATCTGTGGTTTTGGTGATTGTTCCTGCTGACTTATAGACTTGTAGTCATCTCATGAAAGTCATATAAAATTTTAGTTTTTCCTCTAATCTGTCTATTTTTTGGTGGTTTGGTTCTGTTTTGTTCGAAATAATCTGCAAGCTTAATGCAACCCCTTACAAAATAAGATTGTCATCCATCTTCACCTCCAGCTTCTCCTTCATACAAGACACGATAATTGTTAGGCACATAAGCTAGGAGTCCTAACTTCACCCAAAACCATGGCTGAAGGTGAAGGGTTGACCCCTACTTATATACCCTTCCACACTTGCGTGTGGAACCTAACTTCACCCAAAACCATGGCTGAAGGTGAAAGGTTGACCCCTACTTATGTACCCTTCCACACTTGGAACCGATGTGGGATATCATAACAATCCATCCCCCTTGAACCATAGCTGAAGGTGAAAGGTTGACCCCTACTTATGTGGGGTCCACACTTGGAACCGATGTGGGATATCATAACAATTCATCCCCCTTCGAACCATAGCTGAAGGTGAAAGGTTGACCCCTACTTATGTACCCTTCCACACTTGGAACCGAAGGTGAAAGGTCGAACCATAGCTGAAGGTGAAAGGTTGACCCCTACTTATGTACCCTTCCACACTTGGAACCGAAGGTGAAAGGTTGACCCCTACTTATGTACCCTTCCACACTTGGAACCGAAGGTGAAAGGTCGAACCATAGCTGAAGGTGAAAGGTTGACCCCTACTTATGTACCCTTCCACACTTAGAACCGAAGGTGAAAGGTTGACCCCTACTTATGTACCCTTCCACACTTGGAACCGATGTGGGATATCATAACAATCACCCCTACTTATGTGGGATATCATAACAATCCATCCCCCTTCGAACCATAGCTGAAGGTGAAAGGTTGAACAATCCACCCTTCCACACTTGGAACCGATGTGGGACCACACTTGGAACCGATGTGGGATATCATAACAATCACCCCTACTTATGTGGGATATCATAACAATCCATCCCCCTTCGAACCATAGCTGAAGGTGAAAGGTTGAACAATCCATCCCCCTTCGAACCGATGTGGGATATCATAACAATCACCCCTACTTATGTGGGATATCATAACAATCCATCCCCCTTCGAACCATAGCTGAAGGTGAAAGGTTGAACAATCCATCCCCCTTCGAATCGATGTGGGATATCATAACAATCCATCCCCCTTCGATCCCCCTTCGAACCGATGTGGGATATCATAACAATCCATCCCCCTTCGAGGTCCTTGGGCCCACATCCGGGGTGGATATCATAACAATCCATCCCCCTTCGAACCGATGTGGGATATCATAACAATCCATTCCATCCCCCTTCGAACCCCTTCGAGGTCCTTGGGCCCACATCCGGGGTGGATATCATAACAATCCATCCCCCTTCGAACCGATGTGGGATATCATAACAATCCATCCCCCAATCACCCCTACTTATGTGGGATATCATAAGGCCCACATCCGGGGTGGATATCATAACAATCCATCCCCCTTCGAACCGATGTGGGATATCATAACAGAACCGAACGTCCTTGGGCCCCCCTTCGAACCGATGTGGGATATCATAACAATCCATTCGAACCGATGTGGGATATCATAACAATCCATCCCCCTTCGAACCGATGTTGATCCATCCCCCTTCGAACCGATGTGGGATATCATAACAAGCACATAAGCTACCACATCCGGGGTGGCAAATATCATAACAATCCATCCCCCTTCGAGGTCCTTGGGCCCACATCCGGGGTGGATATGCTACCACATCCGGGGTGGCAACCTCTGGGCCCACACATCGGGTAGCCCCTTCCCGTGGCCTGTCAAGATCCGACAGGTCGGACCAAATTGTTAGGCACATAAGCTAAGGAGCCCTAACTTCACCCGAAGTTGAAGGGTTGGCCCCCACTTATATGCCCTTCCACACTTGCGTGTGGAACCGATGTGGGATATCATAACAGATTTCCTGATAAAATGTCGCTTGAGGCAAGTATGCATTGACATAGCACACACTCTTCCTTGAAAAAAGCTATGTATGTAAAGGTAGGAGGTTATGACATGCTTGACATTTGTTGATTTGATAAAGTGAAAATTGAGCAATAAAATCCATTGCCGACTATAAATAAATTCTAAGCATATAGACTTTAGCCATGCTTGAAATAATTTAGCTGCGACACTATTTTGTGCATATAATTTTAACATCGCTTCTGAATATTATCCTTGTATAATAAATAATATCTACATCTTTAGTGGTGATATTAATTTTCAATACTTGATCACTTGATCTGATGTGTTATATTTTCTCACTCAGGTGTCGAGACTTGGTTATGGTTGCATGGGGCTCACCGGTCTCTATAATGCTCCCGTTTCTTTGGAAGATGGGATTGCAATACTCAACGAGGCGTTCAGTCATGGCATCACATTTTTTGATACTGCTGATATTTATGGGAAAGACTTCTCCAATGAATACCTGATAGGACAGGTATGCATGACACCTCAATAACGCAGGTGAAGAATAGGAGTATTTTATACAATTAGAATTATATCACAACTCGAACATTTTCAGGCACTGAAGCAGCTGCCTCGAGAAAAAATACAAATAGCAACCAAGTTTGGTTTTTATGCATTTGGGAGCTCTGGAATTACAATCAAAGGTACTCCTGAGTATGCTCGCTCCTGTTGTGAAGCTAGCCTGAAGCGGCTCCAAATCGACTACATTGATCTCTACTACATACACAGAATTGACACTACAGTACCCATTGAGGACACTGCAAGTCTTCTTTGCATTTCATATATTTATCGAATTTGATTGGAACTTCATACTTTTCTCTCTATTGATTTTTACCCCCTTGTGCTCGTTAACTTTTGCAGATGGAAGAGCTTAAAAAATTAGTTGAAGAAGGTAAAATTAAGTACATTGGGCTTTCTGAAGCGAATGCAGACACTATAAGGAGGGCACATGCAGTGCACCCAATAACTGCATTGCAAATGGAATATTCCCTTTGGAGCCGTGAAATCGAAGAAGAAATAATTCCTCTGTGCAGGTTTGTCCATCATTATCCTAAAGAATACTTGTCAAGACCTGAATATTAAGTTAAGGAATGTGTCCATTTTAATCAACATTTATTAATTGAGCTCTTCTTTATGAAGTTGTTGATAGTGTTTGCGTTAGAATAATGCACATATATCTTTACCTTACTCAATTCTCTGTATCAACTCTTTCCTACTATGAGCTTTCTGCGCTATTTAACCAATTTTTGATTTCGTATCTTAAACTGTTCTCTGTAAGATTTGAAATATAATGTGTACTTGCACTTGAATTAATCGTACATCATTATGATAGTATGGTTTTTATATGTGGGATTTTGGTATCTATGTATTGCTTTGTCAACTATTTAGAACTTTATCAAGAAAAATGAACTGGATTGACTCAGGGAACTTGGGATCGGTATAGTCTCATACGGCCCTGTTGGTCGGGGGCTTTTTGCAGGGAAGAAAGCTGTGGAAAGCTTGCCTCAAGAAAGTTACTTGGTATATATGCATGGAATTCAGTCACTCAAATTTCCAGCTCATTTTGCTAACTCTCTCTCTCTCTCTCTCTGCTACTAGCATCATCACCCAAGGTTCACAGGAGATAACTGGGAAAAGAACAAGGGCATCTATTTCCGATTGGATAAATTGGCTAAAAAGCACGGTTGCACGCCTGCTCAACTCGCACTCTCATGGCTTCTTCATCAAGGAGCCAAGGATGATGTTGTGCCTATTCCTGGTCAGCGAACCGTACCACACGATCTTGCTTACACATTCAATCATGCCTTCCAATACAAACTCTTTCACTTGTACTGTGAGTATGTCATATATCACGATTTCTGCAGGAACGACCAAGATTAAAAATCTTGTGGACAACATCGGTGCTGTGAACGTGAAACTGACAGACGATGATCTGAAGGAGATATCCGGAGCTGTTCCCATTGAAGAGGTGGCAGGGTGGAACCAAACTGAAGCTCTTTATAAAATCTCGTGGAGATTTGCTAATACCCCTCTACCAAAACCCAAATCATAATCAGCGGGTCAGTTGAAGTTGTGTGTTGTATCACACTTTTTAGCAGATAGCTAACTGATCAAGTGTTGTTTTTGCAATGGTTTGTGTATGTACAATGATTGTGCGTTTACACACGAATTCCATTGAAAGATATTGACATGAAAATATAATAAAGTTTGTAAGTTAATATCCTTTAAACTTAAATAGCTTGAAAAAAAATTAATTTCGAGAAAATTTAATAGTAAAAAAAATGTAAAAAGAACATATGTACCATCAAAATGCACAAATATAGAAAAATTTAATCTACATCTGAAAAATTGATCATGCTCATGCATCTTAAGCTTTATAGGCCTATAAGATTAAAGGTAGTTGGTAATTAGTTTAGAGAATATTTTCAATCCGAAAAATAATAAATTGGAGTTTGAATTGCTTTTTTAAAGAGTTGAAATATATAAAATTATTGAGTAAGTGCCTTAAATCATTAAATTATTAAAAATAATTTTATGACAACCATGTTATTATAATGTAACAAATTATTTTATTTTATATAAAAAAAAAACATATCAAATATGTGATGTTTGATGTAGTTATAATATTACTTTCATTTATTTATTATTTGTTAGACCGACTCTAAATCGATAATTTTTTATATTTCAAGTCACTAATAATAAAAAAAAGATTTTAAATCTCATCTTGATTGTTTACCCAAATTCCAGGCTTTAATTAAAAAAAACTCAACATTTAATTAATTTGTAATGTGGAGTTAATAATCCTCTAATAACAATTTAAATAATTTAAATGCATTCCACCTAACAAGACTTGAAATAAATAATTAAATACTCATGAAATTTAATTATTTTTTCATTATAATTTATAGATAGAAATTAGCATAAAGACAAATATTTTGATAAAAATGTAATTAAATTCTCCTTTAAAAAAAAAAAACATAACACAGCATTTGAACAATTAAAAAAAAATTATTTTATTTTATATATATTATTTCTTGAAAACTACTATGTGAAACGTGAGCAGTTAAACCCCTGTATAACCCTAATTAGCCCATTCATCTTCAAGAAGCCTAGAACCTTCTGTGTTGTACTATAATCTTAGAACTCCCTCAGTATTTATCAGCCTACAACGTTTTGTTAACGCCATTGATTTCAATTCAATTCACGCAGCTGCAAACTAGTACTA
This sequence comes from Pogostemon cablin, assembly GCA_023678885.1. Classification (NCBI taxonomy): domain Eukaryota; kingdom Viridiplantae; phylum Streptophyta; class Magnoliopsida; order Lamiales; family Lamiaceae; genus Pogostemon; species Pogostemon cablin. Next base: position 26,495,452 of record CM043004.1, on the reverse strand, counting down.
TCAATTATCCTTTGTGGTGCAATGGCTAAGCGTTTGATTCCAGCTCTCAACAGAGTCCTCGTTGAGAAGATCGTCCCCCAATCCAAAACCACAGCCGGAATCCTCCTCCCAGAAAAATCGGCCAAGGTATAGTGATTTCATAATTTCATGGATTTCCGTGATGAATCTGTGACGCGACATTAATAATTTTTCTCTGTAGTTGGACTCAGGTAAAGTGGTTGCAGTTGGGTCGGGTTTGAGAGACAACGCCGGGAATACTATCCCAGTTGCTGTTAAAGTAGGTGACAACGTTCTCTTACCTGAATACGGCGGAACCCCAGTGAAATTGGGTGAAAAAGAGTGAGTTTTCAATTTCATTTTAACCTAGATTCCCTATTTCTCTGGACTGTTCTTTACTGGACTTTGGTGGGTGGGATGCAGGTATCACTTGTACAGGGATGAGGATATCTTGGGAATTCTGAGCGACTGATTAATCACTCTAATCGTGGATTTGCTGATTGAGGTTCAATGTGGAGCATTAAGTTTCTTGTTTTCAAGTTTAGGTGCTACCTTTATTTCATCTATTGTTGATTAAAAATGTTTCTTTTGACTGATTTTGAAATCCAATGAAAATTGAGCAATTTCACTTTTTTGATGCATACTTCTTTTTTCTTTGATTTCTTATGATCCTGACCTCAGTTTATTGATATGGAGTAACTAGTAGATGCCATCTAGGTAAAACGTGAATTGCTAGGGAGTCTCATAACCTAACATACAACAACTTTCATATGTTAAGTATCCCCATTGCAGATGTGAATTATAATCTATGGGAAACTGCCATCTTGAATGTTTGAATTGCGCAAGAACCATTGAATTGTGAAATTCCATTGATGTTGTGTAAGGTAAAACCTAGTAAATGATGCAATATAATAAGCTTCCATATATATTTGTGATTCTTATTCTCATTTTGATATTGAACTTTTTTGCTCAAACATGATGTGGAAAAGGGAAAAAAATACAGAGATTCGAGCTCTAATCTGTATAAAAGCATGCTTTTTGTGCTGAGAGTGAATTGTTACATGTTATGAGCTTATCTAGGTTTATTGAACTACTTAGGAAGCTTGATCAATTATGTCCTGAGTACTATATTAACTTAGACCTTGTTCATTATGAATCATATCCGACGTCGACATGCTTCATACTTCATTAGACAAAGATTTTCGTTATTCTTTGAGCTGGGGCAGAGCTCTGCACAGTGAATTATGTTGGTGGATAATTGTCACAATGGTAGTCTTCTACTTCATTGATGAAGAGGGTGAGTTACTTGTGTTGGTGGTGGCAGATATCTATATGAATTAACTATTTTATGTCTGCTATAAGTCGCCCAAATGCATTTTTGAGTGTTGTAACTCTATGGAATATAGATGGGATCTTAAATTATTTTATTTTTCTCTGTGATATAATTAAGGAAGCACTTTTGCTTTGTGAAATAGGATGCTAGGAACCACCCCCCTTTATAACCAGAAAATAAGATGTCTTTGGAAGATGATTCATGATGTATAGCAATTAGTATGATTTATGATCTTATTCTGTTATTGAGATGCTTACTTATTTCATATTATTATCCTCAAGTTGAAACCATAAAAGAGATTATGAATCAATGAGACAGACAAGATTCATTATCTAGTTGAGAAAGAGGTGCGATTGAATTAATTAGTAGTAAAAGTATACTATATGTTAGATTTCCATATGTGTGTTTAACATCAACATTATTATTAAGTACCACAACATTATTGATCACTAATTTTACCCGCATTTTCATGCTTTCGATTTATTTATTTTTAATATTAAGTTCAACATTCTTGTCGTTTAAAGTTAATTTCTAATCATAAAAAGACGTATTATTAGTGATTAAATGTATTTAATTTGTATTCTAATGAGTACACCCGGAAAAAAAAAGGTAAAGGAGTTTCATACTTTGATGTTTTTGGTCAGAATATGTGAATTACTGGAATAGCAGATAAAGCAATAACCAGAATATGTGCACCTATAGTACATTGATGACACATTGACAATGAATATACTCAATTAATGGAAATTAATTAAAATTATGTATACTAAAGTAATGAGAATGGGCAAAATAACTACCCCATTTCAGCCGTATAAATAAGAAGTAATAATAATTTATAATATATGATACTTCTTTTGTCTTATAATATTTTTACTGTTCTACGTTGTTTAAAAAAATTATACTTTTTGACCAATTTATTAACTTTGGAGGGTATTGTAGTATTTTTATATAATAAAAAAGTATAAAGTAACGATATGTGTGTAAAAAAAGAATGATAAATTTGAAATTAAAGTAACTTTTGAGGTTGTTAGATAAAGTAATGTTTCATTTTTTTTTGAGTGTGAAGGTTTTGTGGGACAAATAAATGAGGAAAATGTGTAAGGTTTTATGAGATGGAGGGAGTAATATTTTTAATAAATATTAATATAAATAATTAAAAAAATGTAAAATTATGGTCATGTTTGATTTGAGTTTTTAAAACATACTAGTATTAAGATTTAATTTAGGGTTCCAAAATCATTTGAAGCTATATTCATGTTTGATTTGGGTTTATAAAAACTTAGGTAAAGATTAATACATCACCTGTTTCATAGAATTAATTTGTCAAATAGATAAAAGTGATAACTTTTATAATAAAAAGTTATACTCAATTAATTAAAATAGAAATATGAATTTTTTAAAATAATTTATGACTAATTATACCGTGCACCAGGGTACACCCTAAAATAGGGTGCAACCACTCTAAAAACCGTATACAAATATAAACAAAAACATATACAATTATGAACAAATATGTATATAATTTAATTGTTAGTTTTTTAATGAAAATTTGAGTGTAAAAAAAATACCATTAAAAAACATGTATATACTATTGAATAAAAAGTTATACACATATGTATACTAGTCTTTTTTAATAAAAAACTTAGTGTGAAAAAGGTATACAATTATTGAGAAACACGTAGTATACAAAATAGAATAAAAATTTATAGGCAAAAGCTCCTGTGCCCCCGGACACGCCGTGTCCCTATGTGAACACAACTCTCCCTCTCCATATTCTATTTAAACCTATGTATTGCTAGAGATTTAAATTGCAAAGGGACACGAAAATTGCAAAGGGGCACGGTGTCCCCGGGGGCACAAGAGTCTCACTCAAATTTATACATATATGGGTGCACTCTTGCACCCGGATACAACTAATATCAACTCATAATTTATAATATAAATAAAAAATAATATTTTTAATCAAAACTAATTACAAAATGATTGTCCCATACTCACAAGTCACAGCCCCTTACCTAATTTTTTTTCTTATGGAATAGTCATTTGATTTTTTTGTTTTTATTTTTTTCTTTCTCCCTCTACTTTGCATCTCTCTTTCAAAATTAAATTGGAGAAGCTTAGTTTTTATTTAAAAAAGAAAATTGAACAAGCTTACTCAAAATGGTGAGTCAGAAGTGTATGAAGAGTAGCAGAGGAAGCATAGGATGGCATCCCGATTTTGGCAAGAAATATTACTGAGAGACAAGATGAGTGAATCCTGGAAATTATATCATCCACTGACATATAGGACACATGATGCTAAGTTGAACTCAAATCACTGTTAACAATTCATTAACTCACTAACATAATTTGTTGCAATTATTAATATTTTTAATTAGCATTATTACGAAAACAACAACAAAAAGAGAGATCTGTTATACAGTGAAGCTTACAGCAAAATTATTTATTTATTTAAATGTAACAAATTAAAAAATGTTGTTATCAGCCATAAATTGGGATGAGTGCAGTCACTATTTTGGTGAATGAATTTCTATTTCTTAACCGAACAAACAAGGTGGGTGGGGAAACCCTACTGTCCTTATTCATGTTTATTAAGAAGAAAACAAATTGTCTGTCCTTTTATCAATAATAGCATACATATACAAAATGAAGCAATTTGGAAGCTTCCACGTTTAATTTTCTCCACATTATGTATTCATTTTGTGCATGTAAAATTCGGGTAACATAGGAGATATATATCATCATGTTACTATTGAAAAATAATGAGCACATTTTTTTTTCTCAAAAGAAAAAGGGAAAGGAAAAAAGAAAAAGAAGATAAATAACATCGTTAATATAATATTTTATCACAAAACTAGTAAGTTCATCGTGATCAAAAGGCATACCATTGTGATCAAAAGGCATACTTTTAGCTAAATAGGGAGTTTAAACCAAACTCAATCTCCAACTAACTAGTTAGGTGGGTCAATCCTTCACTTTTAAACCAAAGATTTTACACATATTACCCTATATGTTTAGCCACATAGTAGTCAGTGCCAAATAAAAAATGAAAATAATAATGATTGCAGTAGTTGGTTGGTGATTTTGATAAGAAAAAAATAAACTATTTATAATTTTCTAAATTGATCAATCATAATATGGCTTACAGATTCTTTATTTGCAGTTGATTTCTTGAATCTTATACTTATGTTTTTAATGTAATAGTAATTTGAGCATTTAGTGATGGTTGCTTTTATACTTGTAGATATAAGGGTTAACGGAGTATTAATTTTTATTGAATAGTGGTTTACTTTTCACGTTTAACACGAGTGATTTTTATATCAATAAGTTCATTAATGACACCCCTATTTAATATCCCGCCTAATTATTTTTGTAATTTTTGGTATGTTTTGAAATTCATCACAACCTTTAATTTATCAATAATCAATTTTGGCCATTAAATAAAAAATATATATAGATAATGAAAATTTATATTTATTTAATGCAACTACACAATTAGTATAATTTTCTATAAATACAATTTTATGGCATTGATTTCATTCATTAACCATTTAACATTCATATAAACTTTTATCTGCATATTCATATTCATTCATATTATAGAGATTTTTATCTATTTTATTCTTTGAGGTTTTTTGATTTATTATTCTCTAATCATAATCATATCTTGATTTGTATAAATATATTTCAACTTATAATATTCATAATATTGAAAGTCTTTTAAATATTCGATAGAAATATATAAAGAAGTTAGATTAATATATTCCCTCCGTCCCGAGTATTTTTACTTATTTGTACGGATACGGAGATTAAAACGTGTTATTTTTTTAATATATAATGTAAGAAAAAATATGGATAAATTAGTAATTGAAAAAAAGTAAATAAAGTTGTTGAAAATGATGAGTAAAATGTAAAACGTAAGTAAAGTTGTTGGGATTGATGAATAAAGTGTAAAAAGTATGTAATGAATATGTATTTTTACCATTAATGCAATGGGTAAAAATACGTAGGACAACTCAAAATGGAAAGTGAGTAAAAATACGTGGGACAGATGGAGTACTATTTATTTACGTGTACATTATATAAAAATATAATCAATCCTATATAATATCTATCAAATTAATAGTATCTTATTATAATATACTTTTAACATGGTAACATTTAGTTAGTCTTTTATGTTTGAGGGTTTAGAGCTTTAATTTATTTTATTATATATATTTTTATTATATTAAATTTATTATTTATATTTTTTTTGGGTTTGGGGTTTAGTATACCACTTAGTTTAATTAATTTTTTTAATATACATCTTTGAGCATATTCTGTGTGTCTTTAGGGGTTAGGGTTTACTGAAATTAGTAAATTTATTAGAATTTAGTGTTTTAGAGTTGAGTATAATTTTTTAGGATTATCTATAATGGTAATATCAGTATTTTAGGATTATGTATATCATGATAACATATTTGTTCAAATTTCATGTAATTTTATTAACTTTATAATAGTTCCGCTATATGCTCTGATTATTTGACAAAAAAAATCTTGCTAATCTGTTTGACTTTTTGTTTTACATTCTATTATTGTTTGTGCACTTGGGCTTTCTTAGATCTTAGTTACGTTTGTTGCGATTTTTTATATTAAAGGTTGAAAATCAACCTTTTATATTAATGTATGTGGGTATATACCACTCATTAAAGTTTGAAGTGATAGATGTATTGTATATGTATCATTTTTAACATTACATGTTCTCAGGTTGGTTAATCTCACTATATAATTTATTATTTAAAATGTCTTAGTGATCTTGCTATTTTCATGTGATTAGTTATGCAAAGTTGTCATAGATTATAATTTTATTGACTATTATTTTGTTTTTATTGGTTATATGAGTTTGCGAGATGAGAATGTCATATTTATTGAGCATGTGTAGGTATGTTTTCAAGGTTTAAACTTTTCTAATTCTAATTCTAATTCTTCAACATTATTTATTCGTTCAAGTTATGAAATGATATCATGTTTATTCGTGTTAAAATTATTTTCTTAATCAGCATTAATAATGATCTTACGGGAAAAAAGAAATTTCAATCATTTCTCATTCTGTTTTACAACAATATGACACCACATTCCTAAAATCTAGAACTTGAAAAGATATTACTGTCATGGTATTTTTTATGTGAACTTTTCTAATTGACATTATGGTCATACTTGATTGATCTTTGTAATATGATTGTTAGTTTTTGCTGCCTTGATTTAGGGTTTAGGGGTTTTGGGTTTAGGGGGTTTAGTGTTTAAGGTTTAGGGTATAGGCTTTAGGGGTTTAGGGTTTAAGATTTTGGGTTTAGAGTTTTAGGGTTTTAAGATTTAGGGTGTAGGGTTTAGAGTTTATTCATGAACGGTTATGTTAAAAATAATAAGGTTAAGAAATATAATACTCATATAAATTTCAAATAGTATGATTAAAAAAATTGTGTTTTATTAATTCAAGTTCTAAATAATTATTAAAAAAATACTATTAAAATATTTATAATTTATATTAAATATAAATAGCATTGTAAAAATTAATGCCCGTGCAAAGCACGGGTAAGTTTCTATTTAGTAATAATAAGAGTTAACGCTCCTTAAATATAAAAGTAATATGTCTGTGAGATCGTGCAATGGAAACATATATGTGAGACGGATAAAATAACATTAAAAGAAAAAGTAATGGTCGATTTAATAAAACATAATATTAATATAGTAAATTATTTTATGAACCATTTGTAATATAAATAAAATATGATAATATTGTAACTCATTTAAAGCTAATATTTGTTTATGTTTGGTTCTAAAATCAAGATTTAGGAATAAAAAATCTCTTCCATATTATTTTATATAATTATTTTTTTCTGATCAAAGAAAAATCTTTTCTATATTTATTTTTGATTTTATATTTTTAAAATTATTCAAACCCCACATATATGTTATAAAGTGTGTAGGTATATTAGAGAGATGTGATGTGTAGTGGTGGACTATTGGTAATCATTTTTTACTAAAAGAGGAAAATGATACAATTTAAATGGATCGCCCAATATATAATAAAATGATGCTATTTGGGCGGGACGGAAGGAGTAATTTCTTATTACAAACAGTTTTATTTGAAAGTTGCATTCGGAATACGACTAAAATTGGAGTGGTTAAAAAGAGTATAATTGAAAAGAAAGGGGCGAAATCGAATAAATGAGAAATAGAAGAAACGAAGAGTTGACTGAGTTAAGATGGTCAAAATCAATTCGTGCACCCAAACACCCCCAAATCCCGTAGCACAATTCTGTGTCATCATCGTTCTCATCATTCTCCACTGTTTGTTTTCCTGTCCCGGCCCCTCCTTCCCCCCCCCCCCCCCCCCCCCCTAGCACGTGCGTCCCTCTCTCACGTCACGTGCCCCCACCACCTCTCCAGCTCTCCTCCCTTCTCTCTCCACCCATACACACACAACACGTGCCTGCACCTGCACCTACACCTACACATCATTGCTTGATTCATCATTCTCTGTTCAAATTATTACAATCATTACTATGATGTGAAGATTACCGCGATGCACGCCTACAATCGGCTCCCGAGCAGCGGACAAAGCAGCCCCTCATCGCCGCCGTCGTCGCCGCTCAGCCGCTCCCCGCGATACCGCCACCGCGGGTCCAAATCGGGCCGACCGCCTCCCAAGACACTCGCGCAGCGCCTCGCGTGGATCCTACTCTCGTTTCTCTTGAAGCGTCAGGGAATTTTTCTGTTCGCGCCTCTGTTATACATCGCTGGGATGTTGTTTTACATGGGAACGGTGTCCTTCGATGTCGGCCCGGTCATTAAGCACACCCTGCTCAGAAATCCGCCCGGTTCCGTTTATCGAAGCCCGCAGTTGTATGCCAAGCTACGAACTGAAATGTACTCCGACAATTCCTCTGCAGATGCGGTTAGTTTCACTGTTTCAATTTCCATTTTTTTTTTAATCTCTCATATCTGGAAATTAGGATGCCGAAGAGTTTAGTCGTTGTCATTGAGATTGATAGTGACTTTACATTGTTTAATGATTTTGACACTTCAGGTTACTGTTATCTGTTTTCTATTTTTTGGTTAAATTTCAATGTAGTAATGTGCTATTGTTTTAGCAATCTGATCCTTCCCTTTCCGCGAATAGCTTCTAAAATTGTGACTTAAGATTTGGTAATCTTCACGGACAAGGATTCTTTACTTAACAATTACTACTGTGTAGGTTTTGTACTGTGTTTGGATACCTTTCATCCACCAGTTGTTTTCTACTTATGTAGACTTTTGAATGGGATTGATCGCTACAATTGTTCCATTTCATAAGATTATTTTTGTATCATATAGTTGTATGTTGCATTTTAGTTCAGTGTAGCAAACTTATTCTCTGATTTAAACAGGGTTAATATTATTCCCTAATTAAGGACTAGTAATATAGGACCTGGCGACCTGCCTATAGGTTGAAATTTTGATATTGATGATTTGGGGGGCAACCATTTGATATGTAATAAAATTAAATCATGAGTATGCAAGGTAGCAGGGGATTTCTGCTTTCATATTAACATTAAGGTTCTGTCTTGGTCTTGTCATATTACTGGTTTTGGTATTTATTTCTAGCTGAATGCTGTGACTGGATACAGATTTCTACCATATGGAAACATTCTTATAAAGTTGGTGAATGGAGGCCATGCATCAACAAGTCCTCTGAAGGTATTTATCTTTCTAGAGATAGACTTCCAAGTTTCATTGTTTTTCCTTATATTTTCTTAAATTTAGACCTTTATCTTTCATGCCGTAATATATTGTTAAGAGATCTACCTTGGCGCATAATGCGTAAAGCTAGGTAATTCTAGACTTAATCTCCGGACAAGAATGTTCATTTACAAATTACTGAAGCTATAGCATATACGGATCTGAAACCTTCAAATTTATTTTTCCATTGGTTATGCATTGGGGCTTCTTAGGTTCATATCTTTATTACATCGTCATTATTATTTAGTTCGGAGATCACAAGCTAATGAGATGTGCACTGATTATTTCTCTCATGCTCTCAGCATTAGCTGTTCATTTTAACTTCTTTAAGCATTATAACACACTTTAAAAACTGTTCTTGATGTTAAAATCTTGGTCACTGGTTAGTAATTAGTTGTTAATGCATCTATCTAAGGAATTCAAATGGCGGATCTTGGAAGTTGATTTTATTTTACCATATACACTTTTTCCATCAACTATGCAAATAACTTCTGGCTATGTGATTTTTCCTCTATAACATCACTATGATAACCCTATTATATATCCCATTGCTGAGTATTGATGTATCTTATTTATGATGTCTTTCTCTAGTATATTACACACATGAAATACATTGACTCTGCTTGCTTTTCTTTTTCTCCATATGTCTCTGTGCATGCGAATTGTCATCACTTTGTATGGCATGGCTTCTCTCTTCATTCTTTTTTACTTCCTGCAATCATGTGTGCTTCTTCTTAGTTATCTTGCGGTGTCATGATTATGCTTATCTTCCTTGTGGTTGTAGGATTACCGGAATCAAATGGATATATATTTGTTGAGGCAAATGGCGGCCTGAATCAGCAGAGAACATCGGTAGTTTTACTTGTGCTCTTTGTTTATATATGTCAATCAATTTTTTTTTTTTTTTGGGTAATGTGGGCTTAGCAGACTCTTATCACTCTGTTGATGCTTCCAGATATGCAATGCTGTGGCCGTGGCAGGCTACCTTAACGCAACTCTTGTAATTCCAAACTTCCATTTTCACAGCATTTGGCGAGACCCAAGGTGAGTATTATTGTTAAAAAACATGGCTCATTAGTTAACTAAACATTTGCTGATGTTACCATCAGAATGATGCAAAGATGAAAAGTGTGTATTGGGCTATGTTACAGATCAAATAATTGATGAAAATGTTGCCTGTACAGAAGCATATATGCATGTGCGTCCATTTTTTTTATCATCTCCTGCTCTCAGTAGTCAGTAGCTTTTTGGTTTGTTTGATTTTGTAAGTTAATGCTTAAAAGAGTACTCATTATTGGATCCACTGACCAATTCAAATCTTGTGCATTTTTCTTTATCGGTTCATATATGTGATTTTTGTTTATTTTCACTAAAATAGGGAGCCGCCTGTCTATCTTATGCTGTGAAATTTCCAGAAAAAATGAAATAGACAAATTGCGTTCGGTAGAAGGAAAAATTTTCAAGCTTTATTGAATCTCTCTGTAAGCTTGATGGTGTTTTAGCTGTTATATGATTTTGATGGGCCAGCATGAAAAAAACTTAAAATGCATGAAGCTAAAAAGATTTTAACTAGAGCTGCTCTATAATAATCTGTGAATCCAAATACTTGTTAGTTCACGGTCTTCAAGTGCTAAGGTCCATGAAGGTACCATATGGTTTTTGGGGCTTAAAACACTGGAGTTGCTTATCAAAGTAAGGTGGGTAATATGTCAACATATGTAGAGCAGTATAATTTGCAGAGATTCTTGGACATAGATGATCACATTTTTTGAGAGAAGTAAATTAATTAATTTTCAGGCCAGCCGTACCTAACTTTTGTTTACTTCCATATATTACAAAAATCAGAAAAAAGTTGCATTACCTTGTCTGGAATGTGTGTCTGCTGCACTGCATATCATTTTGTGTATAACATTCTTCTTTATGACATTATATGGCATTTTCAGTTTTTATTGTACTTTTTACTAGTTTGCGATACATTTATTTGCAATTATCTAGGCTGTTTTATAATACACATTGGCATTGAATTAATTTTTGTCGCTGTCTTTTGTTATGGGTATATGCTTAAGTACTATTTGACACTTGGATGACATTTCTTTTCAGTTCTGAGAACAATATTCTAATACCGCTTTTATATATGCAGCAAATTTGGTGATATATATGATGAAGAATTCTTCATAAATACCCTAGAAAATGATGTTCGGATTGTTAAAACAGTTCCAGGGTACGTGATGGAGCGTTTTGACCATAACATGAGCAATGTGTACAACTTCAGGATAAAGGCAATGTCATCTATCCGATACTACACTGATACAGTTCTTCCAAAGCTACTTGAAGAAAAGTGAGTCTTTATGGTTTATTATGTTTCCCTAACATTCATTTGTTTACTCTCTATTTTTGATCTCCAAGTTGCATTCTAATGATTCTGATATCTGTGTTGTGATCTCGGAAATTTGGGACTTATTGAACCTTCATAAAATATATTTTGAAGCGTTTTAATGGCCTATAGTAGTTGTAACATTTGATAATTGAAAGCAGTTTGTAGCTACCTTGTAGTTTCATGACCTGATACTGGGAAGAAATCGATTACAGAAACAAATTCTCTCCATTTTCATGCACTCTTTTGATAAATGAATGATGTAAAGATCTTAGAGGAACTTATGTTACTGACTTATACCTAGATGATTTGTCTCCATTCTCGTTCTTTCTTGAGCTCAATTGTTTGCAATACTAGATACATTAGTTTGAAACCATCTATTTGTAAGTCGGCTTGGGATTTTATTTAAACAGGAAGTTAGAATGATGCTCTCATTGTAGTTTCTTGATTTATAATCTAACATTGGCTTGAATTTGGATATTTGGAATGATGTCTTTAGGCTTCTTCTTCTCTAATCTGATATACCGTCGTGAATATAACATGCCGTAGATTTTCTAAAATTCCTAGTCCTTATCTGAATACATTTGTTTATTGGTTATAGATAAATGATTATTTAATAAAATTTCATTTATTATTTTAAATATTCATTATCATTTTTAATGAATGAATAGTTTCCCTTCAATATTCCCCTTTTAATTATTAACTTTGTGGCTGCCGACTCAGAATTATAAGGATTTCTCCGTTTGCAAATCGATTGTCATTTGATGCTCCACCAGCGGTACAACGACTTAGATGCTTGGCAAATTATCAAGCTCTAAGGTTTTCAGATCCAATATCAACTTTAGGTCAAACTTTGGTTGCAAGGATGAAAAAACTCAGTGCAAATAATAGTGGCAAGTATATTTCTGTGCATCTTCGCTTTGAGGAGGTCAGTTTGGAGAGTGGGCTCTTATTTTTACTTAATATAAATATCAAAATTCGTAACTGATCTTCTTCTGTAGGATATGGTAGCTTTCTCTTGTTGTGTATATGATGGTGGAGAGAAAGAAAAACTAGACATGGATGCTGCTAGGGAAAGAGGTTGGAAGGGAAAATTTACTAAGCGTGGACGAGTTATTCGTCCTGGAGCTATCAGATTAAATGGGAAATGCCCTTTAACACCTTTAGAGGTATTTCTATTATTAGTATTAATTTTTTCCTCATCCATATTCATCCTGTAGCCATCAGATTCTTGGATATTTGTGTTTTGTTTCAATATTTGAAAGATATCATCCATATTTCTTGTAGTCATTAACATTTAGTAGCAATTAAGAAGTTATAAATACTAGTCTTTTTATTGGTTCCTTATTAGCTGAGCTTCATAGTCATGGAAGCCTGACTTCTGATGCTCTGTTCAAGATTAGTATTGTTAACTTGAGATAATTAAGTTGAAGAAAGTAGAGATGTAATGTGATTCATATATCCTATGTTTGATGAGATATTTATTAGTTTGCTATTAATACTTTCTTTTAATCTTGTACTGATGTTTTATTGATCAGGTAGGTTTGATGCTCAGGGGAATGGGCTTCGACAGAAGTACATCAATCTATTTGGCATCGGGAAGGATATATGACTCGGAGAGGTATATGGCTCCTTTACTAGAAATGTTTCCGCTACTGCAAACAAAAGAGATGCTCGCATCTGCTGAGGAATTAGCTTCATTTCAGGTGATAATCAGGAACTACGTTTGATGTTTCTTCTCATCTCTCTTATTGTATTCCCCCATTCCCATTCTCATTTTATAAGTTTTGACTTAGTTATTTATTTTCAGAATTACTCTTCCAGGATGGCTGCTATAGACTATGCTGTTTGTCTGCACAGTGAAGTATTTGTGACAACTCAAGGTGGAAATTTCCCTCAATTTCTTTTGGGGCACAGAAGATATTTATATGGTGGACACTCTAGGACAATTAGGCCTGACAAGCGGAAGTTGGCATTACTATTTGATAATATAAATATTGGGTATGACATGTTTTGGATTATCAGGTTTTATTCTGTTGCTAGTTCCTATTTTGTTATGCATGTGGTGGTGTGGGTTGTGCAGTTTTACCAAAAAAAAAAAAAAGAAGGAAAAAGATATGCTGAATTACAACTGTGAATTAATTTTGATTCTTGAAGTTTTGGTTTTTTAGCATTTAAGTGGTATTTAGGTTGGTGGTTTATGTACTTCCCACTATTAAAGTGATTATTCTAGGTTGTAAAGGGTGTGAAAATCTTAAAAAATGACCCTAGATGGAGATCTTACTTGGTCTTACATTTTCCTGAGATTTTGTGTTTGGGGCATTTATTACTTAATGGGTGAAGTCTTGGGTTATTCAACACCCTCCAGATCCCAACCCCCAAAGACAATAAACATAAAAAATTTAAAACTTGATGCAGCTCATGAATCAATACTTCCAGTGTGTGCATTGCTTGTATGATTTTGGTCCAAAAATGGGCAGTTCAAAACTTTGGCTGATGTTCGTGAATTATGGTTCCTGGTTTCTGTATATTGTTTGTGTCAAAGGAAACTAGAGTTGCTTTTATTATGGACAAGAAGAGTTGCTTTTACCTTTTGTCGACTATTTCTGTTTTTTCTTTTTCTTTTTATTTTTTAAATTTTAAATCTTCATGATTATGTTTTTCCTACCTTTTTGCCAAAATAATGGATTTTTTGTTTTTCCTTGCAGTTGGAAAAGCTTCAGGCGGCAAATGCTAAATATCCGAGCACATAGTGATTCAAAAGGTATTGAAATCAAGAGACCAACTGACTCAATTTATTCATTTCCTTGTCCGGATTGCATGTGCAAAGTGAACAAGACGGAGGATTCAAAATCATCATCATCTGCAACGTGATCGTTTTAAGGGCAGAACACCAGAGGTTGTTCTGTTGCTTATAATATTGTGCACATGTGGCTGCTAACCCCATATCTTGATTCCAATGATTCTTTCATTTTTTCTCTCCTTTTAGAGAGAGGGTAACCCCACTTTTTTGGATTGTGGATAGTGATTTGTAGGAAGAACATGATTGTTAGCCGGGTATTTAATCTGCATCGTTTTTGTGCATGATGCAAAGAGTAGGTATAATTTATCAGATAGCATGAATGTCCCTGGCCTTGCCTTAGCTATACGTCCATTCTTCGGCTTAGCTGCTGTCTGACGAGCTGTGAAACGACCCAAGGTGTTTTGGACATATGGTATGTATGTCCCTGTTTGTATTGTACATTAGTGGATTCATCTGTACAAGACCGTAGAGCAGGATCAACATTATACATCAATCAAAAGTTTTAAATTTGTGATTTATACTTTTGGGGTGTCGACTTTGTAATCTTCCTCATGTATTCATTGGTTTTTTTTTTTGGATTCTATTCATATTCTTCAACCAAAGTTATGTTTTATCAAGGAAACAGGATACATGTTGATTAGAGATTCTAATAGTAGGAATTTTGTAGATCTAATAAAGTGGGTGACATCCAAAACTACTTTGGTACCAACTTCACACTTCATCTGACAGTTGATTACAGTTTTCACAACTACACTATGCTTTATAGTAATTTATTTATTACAAAAAAAAACCCCTCCGTCCCATGCAAAGAGTTGCTTTTTGTACATGGATTTAAGTAATATTATTATTTAATGTGTATTGAGTAATTGTATAGTGGGAGTGTGTGCCCCATATTTTAATTGTATTAGTGTGTATATGGGTTTCATGTGTGTAAAAAAAAAGACTCTTTGGGTGAGACGTCCAAAATGGAAAAAATAGACTCTTTGGGTGGGACGGAGGGAGTATCAAATTACCTTCAAAAGAAAATCAAAAAGTGAATATTCTTAATTTGTGTGTGATTAGTAACCGTGAAGATGAAATTAGAACGGATGGTGTATATATATATAAATGTGAAGATGAAATTAGAACGGAGGTTGTATATGTATATAAATGCGTATCAAATTACTGGAGACAATTGAACATGGGGTATAGAGGGAGTCCCCCCATGAATCCACCCCCATCTACAAACATGCTCTAACTAATTAGTTAGGTAACCAGCATTACACCAAACAGATGAGGTTATAATATCACAACTAATGAAAAGACCAGGAGAAAATGCCCAAAGTACCATCAGTTCTTTGTGGGAAGGAACTCAAAAAACTGATTAGGAACCAATTTGGTCTCCATATTAGAATCATCATTCCTGTCTTCCAGCTTAAAGCTGCTGATCAGATCATTTCTACTTTTGATTGGAAATAGCTCAAGCGTTTGATCTCCTTTAATCCCACTATCTAAATGCTCATTCTTGGTGCTGAAATTAAAGCTGGGATATGCATTTTCTTGCCCTCTTTCTCTCTCATCATCTCTTGATTTCTTGTCCACTGCTCCATGCATTGGCTGGTCTGAATACTGAAAAAGTATAAAAAGATGGGTGAATTTGTGCACTATTCCCAAGAAAATACAGATGTTTTCATAACAACAGCCCCAACAGAATGAGTTGAGACTGCAGCTTTTTGGTTGCTCTCTTTGTCCATCAGATAAAACCTCTCCTTCATCTTGCATACACTCTTCTAACCTTCATGGTTTTCACTTTGCCTCAGATTTCTTGTAATGGAAGAAAGATCATATATATCAAGTCAAATCTTGGCCCCCCACTTTTTATTTTTATTTTTATTTAAAGTAATATTATTGGATTATCATTCAATTAATTTGATTAAATGAATTACTCATTTACTTAATCATAATCGAACCAAATTTACTAATCAAAATGAATTTATTTGATCATCTACTTTGAATAATTCGGTTTGTATTTCGATTTCCTTTTTGATTTGAATCGATTTCGATAAAGAAAATTAGTAATTTGATTTGCCTAAGTAACCAAATGCTCAACCTACTCATATATTGAAAAGGGTTGGCATGTAATTACCTTCGAAGATGTGCTGAAGTTTGACATTGTAGACAACTTCTTAGGATGATCAGTTTCCAAACTTGATCTCTTGTGTAATCCTGCAAATCCATTCATTTTAATTTATAATTTTCAAATTGTAGGATTTGTTAATTTATTATTAATATTAAAAACAACAATATTAATTAATTATAGAATACAAGCAGTCAAGCACTGAAAGTAGGTGCAATAATTTCACAAAATTAGTGCCAACACAGATTATAAATCTGTGCAATATGTTCAATCGTATCTGAATTTAATTCGAATATATAAAGTACTATAACACAATATACTTAAAATTATGTCGGCATGTTTTTAAGTATATGATCATGTCATATCATTCAAAAGTATGTATTAATTAAGTCATTAAACAAAATAGTGATACATTTAACTGTATTGGTGCAACTAATTAAGCATCCCAAAGAAATAAACCCTTTGTCATGGATTGAATTTTGGCCTTTGATTATGACACGTGACAATTATTTAATTCGTGTAATAAGAGATTAAACACCATCGTGTAACAGGTGATCTCATTTGAAATAGTCTTGCATGCAATATAAGAATTGAAAAGAAATTAACAATTAAAAAATAATACTAATAATAAACCTGAAGATTTTGTAGGTTGATGATCAGAATGTGACTTAGCTAACAACTCCAACTGACTTCTTTTCTTCTGCCTATCTCTGGCTTTATGGTTCTGAAACCAATAGAACACATTCTTCCCCTCAATCTTACCAAATCTTCGAAGCTTCGCAGCAATCTGCTGGATCTGCTGTGCCGATGGAGTCGTCGTCCCCCGCCTATACATCTCCTCCAGCGCCTGCAGCTGCTCCGCCGTCGGATTCCATCTCGTGCTCACCACCGGCATCACTCTCCTACCTCCATAATCCTGCACATGATGATGATTTACTACTCCACCTGCAACTATTTATTCACTTGCTCATTATAATTGATTGGATATTGGAAATTAGATTAATTAGCAATATTGCATGGAATAATCAGGTGCCCACTGGGCTCCTCACTTAAATGAGAGATCCAGGTTCTCATTAGGAACGAATTAGGAGGGGGAGATATAAGTAGACTTGGAGAAGGGAGAAGGGAAAGTAAGGATACTGGGTGAACTAACTACTAACTATACTAACATTTACCGATAAAAAAAAGGGAATATCATACTTAGGGGTTGGTTCCATGAGGGGGTGTGCAAATTAGGGTTGTGTTGTAGTGAAGAAGCATGAGAAAACTGCATTGCAGTGTTGCTCGTATACGGCCTCGGCCTGAGCCTGAGGCCGTATACGGGCTCTATCGTCATCTTCGTCGTCGAATCTTGGCGATGCTCATTGGCCTCCTCCTTATATGCAAAATGCATACTATACTATAACAGCTAGGGATAATGTTGACTATATGTATGATGTGGAAACAATATTAACATGTACGTATGTTATATATAGTTGAGAGGGAGTTTGAAGGATAAAGAGATAGCAATGTGACAGAAGGTAGAAGAGAATGTAGATAGAGTAGTGAAGGGGGGTAAAATGGGGGGGGGGGGGGGGGACCACATATATAAGTGTTTGAACAGAAATGGGATGGGAGATAGATGTGAAATCATGGTATAATGGATTTATTTATTTAATTATAAGTGAAGTGACATTAATAATTAATGAGCTTTTATAAAATGGGTTTTTAATTATAAAATGTGAAATCATATATAATGGATTTATTTATTTATTTAAAGCACTATTTGCAGTTGTTAATAGTGTGTAATTTCGTACAAAATAGTGAATTGATTCCTTCAACATACCAGTAGTGAATTATATATGAAAATCATCTCCCCTATTATTAATATATATATATATATATATATATATATATATATATATATATATATATATATATATATGAACAATTAATTAGTCCACCCATCTCAACTTCAATTTTTATGGATCTTGGAAAGCTACATATTGCCTTGGGGATTGGTGGAGGGGGTAAATTGTAGGATGTGCCTCAAGTGCCTTATTGCCTTATTGAGAGGGCTCACTGTTAAACTTGTGCTTACAATGGTCCAAATCCATGTCAAAGGCAGGATTCGAATCCCCACCCTGCAGCAACCAAGCTCAGTTGGAAGACCTTTCCACCCTCCCCTCTACCACTTGAGCTATGCCCTCGGGGCTCGATATCGATAGATTGATAGATACAAACATGTGTAAGTAGATGTCTCAGGGGTATATCTTTATTAGTCTATACAATACAACTCTTGTTTCTCTCACATGCCGACTAAAACAACACTACATAAATTAATGTCTTCACACTCTACATTCGCAAAGACAACACCACTCCAATAAGCCACAGCACCTTCCACTCATTCCAATACTACTTATTACGGGCAAAATTGTAATTTTGGTCTCATAATAAAATGGTTCATTTTGAAAATATCCCCTAATTGCAAATTAGTCCAAAAGGTTGCAATTTTTATTATACTCGATAGAGTTTTGGATGAAAAATATTGCATTTTCTATCGTATTATAATTTAGTTTTTGGAATAAAATATGGACTTTTGAAATCAGTTTGAAATTACGTTAGTTTTTTTAAATAAGACTTCAGGATCCTACATATCACATATACTATTTATTTCTAAGTTATATATATCTTTAATATACGTTTAATTTTGATGAGGTGTCGCTACCAGAATTAATCTCAATTATTTTAATTTTTAATTAAATTAAAAATCTCAATTATTTTAATTATTAATTAAATTTTAATATAGCTAAATACATATAAATATTTTAATATAAATAAATACATATATTATTTTAAGATTTGAATATGATATTATCAAATAATTACTACTAATTAAAAAATAGTATAGATAAATACATATTATATTTACTTTAAGATTTAGAAAATTGATCTCTTCCTCATCTATAAATAAGATTCTTTATTTATTAGTTTTACACACATAATTATTCATCATGACGAATAAATTTTTTCTTCAAATTTTAAAGAAAGGTATCCGTTTTGAATTATTTTTATTATTATTGATTAATTTTTGTTATTCTTTTATATTTATTAATTAGTTTATTTATTTATTGATTTATTTTGTTTTTTCTTTAATTTTTTGTTTTAAATTTTTTTAAATTGTTAAGTACGGAATTTTTTTAGTCTTTTAATTTTTTTAACGTAATTAACTTCTTTTTAATGGTTAATTTTACCATTTTTTTAATTATTTTTATTATGTTTTCACTTTTTTGTATTTATTTATTTATTTTTTTGGTTTTGATTCTGTTCTTTTTAAATTATTAGTATGTAATTTTTTTTTATGTTAATTTTTTCATGGTTTTACAAATTTATTTAATTAATTTTGTTATGACTTCCTATTTTTTTTATTTCTTCAAATTTATCTATTATAATTTTTTTGATAATATATATTAATTTTATTTTAATTTAATTTTTCTTTTATATTTTTTTAAAGGGATTTTTTTTAATTCTTTGCGTTATTTTTCTTTTAATTTTATTTTTTTAATTTTTTAAATATATTTTCACCAACATTAAACTTAATGATACATATATAATTTTTTAAGATCGAATATGGATGTGATATTTTTTTATTTTTATAATTTTTGCTCTTTCCTTTTTATTCTTTAATATAAACTTATATTAGATTATAATTGAATAAGTGGTTAGTTAAATTTGAATTATATTTTTTTAAATTGTTGAATAAATAATTATATTAAACTTAAATTATATTATATTAAACTTGAATTGTGTTTTTAAAATTATTGAATAAATAATTATATTAAACTTGAATTATATTTTTTTAAAATTAAACTTTAAAACCCGTGTAATACACGAGATCTATACTAGTAAGAAAAATATAGAGTGAGGCTCCTGTGCACCCGGACGCACGGGCACATTCCGTGCGCCTTTGCAATTTCCATGCCCCTTTGCAATTTAGGACTCTAACAATACATGGGTTTAAATAGGATTGGAGGGGGAAGAGTTGTGTTCACATGGGAACACGGAGAATACTTCATATCCCCTGGGACGCAGGAGCTTTTGCCAAAAATATAACCAAGAAAATAGTAGCAATTCTTTAAAAATAAAACAAACGATCACTTTAAATACAACATAATATTCTTTAAAATGTAAATATTTCCTCCTTCCCACATTATTCTTTTACCACTTAAATATGGAGTTTAATAAAAATTATTCTTTGACTAATTTTATTGATTTTTGGGGGTAGCTTAGTCACTTTAGGTAATAAATAAATTATAAAGTGTAGAATAAGTTATCTATATACTAATAAAAAAAAGAATAAGTTATCTGTATTAGGTATGAGTGATAAATTTATAACTAAAATATACTTTTAAGGTTAACAATTGTTGTGATGTTTTTTTTTTTTATGGGAGTAAAATTTAACATAGGAAATACGAAAATTGTGAAATTAATATGAGATGAGGGAGAATTTTTTTACTATTCTCTCTCTCATCTCATTGTATATAGGAATATGTATAATTAGTGTGTGTTGATTAAAGGTGAACTAAAGCGCTCACCCCCACAATTTAGTTCATTGCCTACCCAAGGAATTGACCTTTACTTCATTGGTATCATATTCTACACCTAATTAATTACAACTAGCATATTACCATTAAGACATTACTCTGAATTATAAGACCTAGTAGCTACTCTTCACTATATATATTCACACACATTTGTCAAGTGCACACGTGCGACCCTATTCTTAATTATGTCTTTATTACTACCCCCTATTTGTAACGACTAACTATCCAGAGTAGGGGAATTCTATAATTCTTAGTTTAATGTTGCCATCAACTAATTAAAACCACATGCCCCTCAATCTTGATAAGGAATTGCACTCTGTCTACTTATAATTCATTTTTGTCTGGTTTCACTACATCCTCTTAAATTATAATTTTGAAGATAAACATTGTGTAGTTCATCTCACGGAACTCATTCAACGAGACAGTTAAAAAGTGGAATACTTTAATAAAAAGTAATATTCGATTAATGAAAAATGATGATAACCTTTCAAATTAATATTATTTTTAATGAAAAATGATAATTATAAGAAAGTTAATCTAAAATATGGAAAGAGATTATAAGAAACATTAATAACAACATTTAATGAACTGAAAAAAAGAAGGTAAAACACTCAATGAAATTCTGATGGCTGTGCAGAATCTTGCCTCCCATCTTCACCTCTATATAAATGCAATTTTGATAATTAAAAATAAATAAATATATCAGTTTAATTAGAAATTAGAGATACACATATATATGATATCATGCACGCTATACTTGTAATAAATTTAACTTGTCATTTCACTCTTTCAAAAGAAAAAAGAAACTTTTGAATTTCTCTATCAAGGTTATATATTCATATGATAATGATGTGTCTTAATGATATGGTGTGATTATGGGCCTATGGTGAAGTGACCATTCCTTAGCTCCTATAATATCTTGTAGCCACCACTAATTAATTAGGCTATATGTATTTATGTTGATTCTAATTCATATGGTTTTATAATAAAGGTTTGTTCACCCACACTATTTAATTATTTAGTTGTACTAGTTATTTCTACACCACAATATAAATCAGCCTAAATCAATGCCATTGAAGAAGACACACACAAACACACACTGACTGATTTGTGTTAAATATAGTTCAACCGTACGTATTCATACTGACAACTGCTCAAATGAATAATTGCTGATATTTCCAGTTCTGCAGTTAACCACACATACTCATTCACTACAAATATAGTAAGAAAGTTGGTCCTAATATTAAGAATATGGAATTCCAACACTATTGACACTGACGTTTCATAGTTATATTACATCTGTTGTAGTCAATAGACAGTTGCTGTTTCGTTATATAGAGTCTTCAGTGTAGCCAAATTAAATATATATAAAATAATCATTCATAAAAGGGAAGACATAGCTTGATAGTAATCAAGTTAAACTACATATATGGCCCATATATTATTGTTGTTACAAGAATGGTTTAGAACAATAATCATAAGTTCCAGAGGCAACTACATTAATAGAATGCTAACTGTATCATAAACAAATGGGATGGTTCAAATTGCAGGGTCGAACGCATGGCATGCCTCGGATGATTCATTGACTGAATGGTTTTTCGGCGGATTATGAGTTGGTTTGTATCTACTCCAAGAGTTTGTTGCAAGTTCCAACTCCAACAGCAGCAGCGAGATGCCAGCCAGCATGTAGATAGGGGATTTGGGGGAAAATATCTTCACAGACGAAAAGAGCACCACCGACAATTGATGACATCTTATGGACATTATGAGCCATCCTCAGATTTGGATCTTCACATGCTCGCTTTGCAAATGCAACCTGAACAAAATATCGGATACTGTCATGATCAAGAAATTGTCACTAGTACAAAGAAGAAAGAATCACACTACAGGAGAGCTCGATTTGGATTTGGATATCTTATTAGAACAACTTATACACGTATCCGTGTATGAGCAGCAAAATCCATGAATACGAAGCACTGATTAATGTAATCTCACTAGAAGGATGAGTTCAGGATGCAGTTATAGAGTAAAGGTTTAACTTCTAGGAAATCAATGTTACCATGCAGAAATAAACTGCAAATGGTAGAAATAATGAAGAAAAATGTTCCGGTGATATGCTAAAACACACACAAATTTACAGCAAATTTAAATTAGGTCCAGGTCAGATAGAAATTAAAACACTTGCAACTATTTTCATGATCACATCATATTTAACTGTAGGTTCCATGAATTGGAAAAATCTCATCATATTCAACAGTAAGTTCCATGAGTTGTAAAACTCACAAGTTAGATTTAGGTTGTAATCAAACAGAAGAATATTCTAACAGAAAGTAACACAAAACATAATCACAAACAACAGATCAGAAAATTAAACATGAAAAAGATAACATAAATCTTAATTTAGACATCAGCCATCCATCAACATCGCAAGTGATTTCAATGCTTCAGAAAACAGTAGCAAAACAATCTGCTTTCTAACTAACATATACTACAAATGATTGATATATATGTGTGTGTGTGTGTGTGTGTGTGTGTGTGTGTGTATGTATATCATTTATTCATTTGTTTACTAAATTTTTCTTTAATAAATTCACTATTAGCAAAATTGTATAGATCATATAACATGAAATAAATTTTTCCAAAAGTTACAGCCTAATGATAACTGAAATTTAATGATAACAGAGTGCCAAACAAATAACGATAGGATTAGATAAGTACCTCCATCAATCCTGTGTGAACTGCTGAAACCATCACGGGCTGTATAGGTAGAAACAGAGCAGATGAGGCCATCAACAACATTGAGTTCTCAGTCCTAAGTGCTCTTGACAAACACTGTTAAAAGGAGTTTTGTTTCTTTAGTAGGCTCAGTCAAGTAAGATAAAGAGGCCCAAGAGGGTATAAAATCTCAAAAACAAAAGAAAAAAAAAAAAAACCTATCAAAGATATTCTATTACAAACAAGCAACAAAAACCGCATGATCATGCTAAAGTTTGTAGTCAAGGATTTTCTAACCATCTCTTACATAATCACAAGTTTATCCATATTATTATGGCTTCATTTAATTTTGAATACAAAACATATTATTCCTTCTTCAGAACAATAATAAATTGAAAGCCAAGGCACTGATATAGATCTGATCATATTTTGAATTGTATACTCTTATAAAATTTCTTTTAATTATCCAATCTTTATCCATGCTTGGAAGATTGAGGATTCTTCAAACTTTTCAAACTAAGTGTTTCCACAGCTTAAAATAGAACTTATATTTTCTAGTGCAATAAAACCGCCATTATTATACATTTGCTTAGCTTCCGTACCAAAAGCGTTTTGATGCATATAGTGATCAACCTTTTTAAACAGTACAATTAAATTTTAACTAGATTCATGACTCAGGGCCACAGAAAGTTAAGAAAACCCACTTGTCCTTAGATCTGGACAATTCCCAGCCAACAACAGAATTTCTAAATAAAGCAGATAGCTGCATTGAAAATGTGTGCGGGTAATCCGTAGACAAAAAAAATTAAGAAGATAACAAACACCATACGCATGCTTAAAAAATTCAATTATACTCACCACTGTCGCTGTAGCTATCATTGTGTAGTCAACCCATCTTAGATACTTCCTCATCTTCCCTCTTGAAGTATGATACAAACTAGATGCTACTCCTACTCCAATTAATGAATTTGCATACATTGTACAATTAAAGTTTTTCCTGTGTTGATCATAAAAAAGTGTTAAGAGGGATAACATAAATTGTAAACATTCACTTCTGGAGGTTATAGCATTATCACCTTGGGGCTTGGACTCCAAGGGCTATAAAAGGAAGTGAAGTGAGCACATTAACAACTGTTTCAGCAAGGTTTCTATCACCTGGGAGGAGCAAATGAATTATCATTACAAGGACTCAAAGTTAACATATGAATCTATCCGTTCATTTATTTTGTCCGAATATCATGTTGTATGGAAATACCATTCAGACAACAATGTATGGGCCTTAGAAAATTCGGCCTTTCCTGCCAAAGTTTCCTGGCAAATAGCATAATAAAGTTAGTGGTATAATGAATGGTTAAGCGAAGAGTTTAGTCATAATGTAGAAATTTTTGTATAACTTGGTAAATTAAGAAAACATCACAAACAAGAACGACTACAAAGTCTAAACTCACAATGGTATTAGCCCTTGGTTGCTTCTAAATTGGGAAGTTCCACATGCTGACTGATTCAAATCTCCATGCTGCTTTATCTCTTGAAATGTAAACGGTGAGTGTGGCGACAAACGAATCCCATGCACTCCATTTAAGTTTCTATTTGGCTTCAATGCACCCTCTGGAGTCATAAGTTTTTGGCAATCAGTCAATTGAATCGACTGATTGCCACAACATATATCCTCAATATGGAGCGTAGAGATTCAATATCACCAATGTTTCACTGCAATTCATTCAAGGAAAATTAGAACCTCGTAATGATACCAGAAACTCAACTCACACAAGCCAAAACATTGATATAGGATGCAGTGATGCAATAAGAGAAACTACAAAGTTCACATCAAAACAATAAATTTTTTAATTTGACTAGTATTATGGTACACATATCATGTTCTGAACTGCTGAATGACATAGCATGAAATTCAGTAGGATTTTAATTGAAAACGCTTTCCCACTTTTTTCCCACCTATCCAGCTCAAGCAACATGAGTTAGTCATGGGCTCATGGCTATCCGATTCTTCTTCTCTTTTAAATCAAGAAACTTCAATATTTTTGCTCACTCATCCAAAGATTTCCCAAAAAAACTTTGATCAAACAAAATTCAAATAGGCGACTAGAACTCAATTATACAAATTAATTTGGTTTTTGGTGCCTTCCTAATCAATCCTAAGGTGGAGTCAGCATAATCTAAATAACAGACAACGAGCATCAAAAGTAATCAAGAAATCTTTAAATAAACAACATCTTAATTCAAGAAAAAGAAGCAATTGCACGCTCGAATCATGCTGATGCGTATAAATCTTGAACCCAAACGAGTTCAATTGGAATTTTAGACCTACTTCATAGTCCAACAAGTATAATAAAGCATCACCAATCGGATCTTTCCACATGGGCGGGTAAAAGGCCAAGAAATGAACATGCATAATTCCACAGCACAATCCATACAAAGAGAACATCGCAGAGAGCATAAGACATGGAAAGAAGAATTACCCGAAAAATATCAATTATTTAATCAAGATTGAGCAGATATGATGAAATTATATTAATCTACCGAAGTTCAAACAGAAAGTCAAAATTAGGGCAATTATTGGGGTCCCATGATTTCCGTCCGTTTATCCACTTGGTAAACGACTTGCGAGTGGAGATTTAGCGAATTGCTTAGTACAATCAGATTATTAACGTAAATTAACTGATAGCTGATCAACTACATTGAATGTGCAATCTGTAGATAGCCTTTGAGGAGTGTATTTAGTAGATTTCGAATAGACAAATCCACCGTAACACAGCTCTTCAATTTATGTTGCGTCAGATGAAAATACGAGATATTTTAAATTTTTATTTATGAAATACATAGTACATATTATAAATTGTACTAATTCACGGAAATGACTTCGCGTGTAGTTAATTTTTCATGACAAATAAGTCACGAGCAAGGATAAAAATATCGATATGGGTACGAAACTCGAATAAAATAGAAGAAAATTAATTAATGAACTTTTCAATATATTATAACTAATTTTAATATATAAATACACTTTAAAATCTCAATAAAACTCATAACACATGATAATAAACAATAACAATATATTTAAATAGTCTGAAGTCATACAATAAAAATTACTATTGTTTAATAATACATACTCTCTCTATCCCATCTTTATGGTTACGTTTGCTTTTTGCACGTGGATTAATGAATATAGTATTTTAATGTGTATTGAGGTGAGAGAAATAATATTTTAATATAAAGTGAGTATGTGTATTAGTGTGATATTTGGGTCCATGGAGAGAGAAGTAATTAATCTGTGTGAGTCTCATATGCTAAAAAAAGAAATGTAACCATTAGGATGGGACACCCAAAAGGAAATATGTAACCATTAGGATGGAACGAAGGAAGTAATAACTAATACCAAAATGATAATTTATGAGGAATGTGAGTGACAATGTACTTTTATGTGGGAAATAATATACTTCATCCGTCCCGATTGAATGCACCAAAATAATTGTATTTTTAGTCACAATATACTTTGTACGTGAACCCTCTTGATTTACTTAGTCATAATACTGTTAACGAAAAGTGATAACAATTTTAATAAAAAGTGATAATTAATTATCAAACGTAAAACAATCTCACCATGAGATGATTTCAAGCAAGTGTTGCTTTATTTTTTATTTATTTTTTTTAAAATTAAACATATTAATAACAAAAAAAAAGTATTTGATTAGTAAAAGTAAAATAAAAAATTATTTTATTTTTTTAAATTTATAGATAATTTTTTGATATTTTCGATATATTCTCGATATTTTATCGATATTGAATCGATATTTCCTCAATATATCTCGATATCTGGAAAAATTTGAACTGTACTAATTCGATATCGATATTGTTACCGATATATCCTCGATATCAGAAAAGAAATATCATTTTCCCTCATATCGATATCGGTACTCTAAAAAAATGGATATATCTTGGATATATCGCGGATATATTGGGATATTTTCGTCTTTGGTAATGGGTAAATTCGGGACTTAAGTGAAAGACTCATGTTCAAGGAGGGGTGCTTTGTGTACTAACCACTAACTATACTAACAACTATTTCCTCCGTCCCATAAAACCTTTCACACTTTCCTCATTTGTTTCTCCCACAAAACCTTTCACACTCCAAAAAAAAAAACATCACTTTATCTAACAATCTCAAAAGTTTTCTTAATTTCAAATTTGTCACTCATTTTTCACACATATAATTACTTTATAATTTTTTATTATCTAAAAATACCACAATACCGTCTAAAGTTAATAAAATTTGTCAAAAGTGCACATTTTCTTAAACAACGTGAAACAGTAAACGTGAAAAGTATTATGGAACGGAGGGAGTAACATTTATATATATATATATATATATATATATATATATATATATATATATATATATATATATATATATAAAGGGTAAATTTGGGTTTACCATTCACATAAGTTCTTTTTTTTTTTTTAAGGTAAATGTTGAAGCGTTGAAGGACCATGTTTAGTTTAGCATAAATAAATGGACGTGGAAAGAGTGGTGATTGAATTATTGGAGGGTGTACAGTACACCTAAACTTAGGCTCTCATGCATTCAGTTGAAGACCAGGTACAAAGATTGGATTTTAATCTGAATAAAGGAGAGGGCCCATGGGCCTACTTTATGTCCACTTGTAAACTCCACATTAAATTTGGGCTTTCTGAGAGTCCATTGAATGACTGCCATCTGCTTTTGTTATGACTGAACACACACTTGACCCGACCCGAATCCTGTTTAATAAGTTTAAGGGTTTATTACTAATAGGTACGTGTTTTTATAAACTAATTACTAGGAGATACAAAATTAAATTGAAGTACTAAGGGATACATTCTAATATTTCATTTTTTTCAGGTTTACCCTTAGTAAACTAACTTAACACAGATGTACAATTCGGTGTACACACAACGACACGGACGGACGAACCATGTCAACAACACGAACACACAATCGACTGTACACTAATGTTCAAAATACAACAATGAACACTAATGTTCAAAATACATCAATGTTAAGCAATTCAATAGATAAAAATACACGCATGCACAATTGTTTTCCTCTTGCTTTTATTGTACACTGATGACACGAACAGAAGATTATACGCTTGAATAATAAGTTAAAGTATTTATGTACACCCATGTTCAAATATATAATTTGTGAAAACTTCTCAACCAACAATCAAATTATGTTACCATAACACTAAAATCATTAGATTTAACAAAAAATTACAACACCCGACCCAATTCAAAAAAAATTGTTCAATTGTTTACTTACTGTACATTGGTGTACAGTGAATTCAACATCTGTACATTGGTGTACAACGAGAAGAT
Organism: Pogostemon cablin; assembly: GCA_023678885.1. Classification (NCBI taxonomy): domain Eukaryota; kingdom Viridiplantae; phylum Streptophyta; class Magnoliopsida; order Lamiales; family Lamiaceae; genus Pogostemon; species Pogostemon cablin. Next base: position 26,466,397 of record CM043004.1, on the reverse strand, counting down.
CGCCGTTGGCGGCCTTACCTTTATCGAAGCTTTTTCGGCTGGTTGCTGAACTGGGCTTGAGCGGCGGCGGCCACCACCTGAGCGCTGGAGAAGAGATCGGCGGTATCGTCAGGCGTCGGCGAAGGCAGCCCTAGACGGAGGGGGCGGCTGCATCCCCGCAACCGAAGCAGGACCGGACGAATCCGGCCCTGAAATAACAGTTCGGCGGAGGTGGAATTTTAATAAACAGATCAGCGGCGGCGGTTTCAGCCGGACGGCTGACTGTTCGCGATCTAGCCTTGCTGCAACCAAACTGGCCGGAACCCTAGCGTCGCGAGCAGATCGTGTTTCCGGCTGCTATAGCGTCGACGGAACCCTGCTGATCTGACTGCTGACCGGAACCTTACCGCGCAACGACGAACGGCGACAGTGGCGACCACTGACAGACGTCGGACATCAGATGCACACAGCGGAGGCGGATGTGAAGCTCCAGCGACGGATTGGGCCAATGTTCTGGTGGCGGTCAGCAGATCCGGCAACGATCGATGGAGGAGCAGCAGGCCGACGACGAGAGGCGTCAGCGATGGATGGCGGATTTTACAAGAGGAAAGAGAGGATTTGGATTAAGATTGATAGAATGTGGTTGGGAGAGAGGAGAGATGTGAATGCGTATATATGTGTGGGTAATATGGAAACTACAAAATTAAAATTTGTATGCGTGAGTAATTCTAAAAACTCAATGTACTATATAGTAAATATGTAGATAATTTTGCATCTAACAGAGTTACTGACCCTAAGTTTAATTTAAGCATATTTTTTTTATGCGACTAAGTGGTAACTATGCCCTTGCTTCATATTTTAATTACTTTTAAAATTTAATCTTAATTTTAGAATTTAGTGTTAAGAAAATGGTTACATATATAAGTGTACAATTATTCTAATAGTAAATATAATATTTTATCCATATAATTCGCGTATTATATATTTTATTTCTAATATTTAATTAGTAATCATAAAATTTAAATTTCGAAAACATAATTATCATTTAAAATTAATTTATAATTAAAGTGTGCATGTACCACCTCATGTATACCACGTTCAATTGATTTAAAGTTACAAAAACGTTCTCATGGAAGGAATTTCAGTTTTCACAATAAAATTAAATCACATTCCAGCTAGTGTATTTATAGGTAGTGACATTAAATTAATTCTTTGAATAGAGAATTTTTGGAACTGGAAATTATATATATATATATATATAAAAGTAGGAAGAAGTTGAAAAACTTTTTTAGACAAAAATATCCCTACTCATTTTTTTAATTTTACATGTTTAACTTTACTTAGTATGTTATATTAATATTATGTGTTAATATTTATATTCGAAATTAATTATATTTATGGCTTCTTTATTTGTATTCCTCAATTTATGTTTGATTGTAATTTATCTGAATTCTGAAATGAAGAGTTTCAATTGGTACTAATTATTTGCAGAAAAAATGGGGTCGCTTCGTTTCAGATCAACCTCTTCCCCTTCTTACAGATCTTACTAAATATTATCTTCCACCCATCATGCTTCCCACGCTAAGCCTTTGTCTACGCCAACGATGCATTGGCGAATGAATAAAGAGCTACGCCCAATCCAACCAAGATTTTGGGAAGTTGTCTCGCAGTCAAGGATGTATTTTGCCTTATTCGCATAGGATAAATTCTTACAAAGGGGATATTGGACTGGAGATCCGCAAGTCCCTGCTGTTTGTATCGAAAAGAGGTAATAATCTGCTCTCTTTATCGTGGTGAATGTGTAGTCCGACTTCTTAAATTATCATTTACTTGTATGGTAAATGTCCAAACATAGATAATGAATTTCAAGGCTTGAGTTCTGCCCTGAGTATGTTAATATTCTCTTTTGTTTTCTATAGAATTGTAAGATTCAAGAGTTGCTTTTCCAATTGCTTGAGAATGAACATGACGTTATTTTAAAACACAAGGCACAGTCTAGGGAGAAGAAGAGTCGAGTTTTGTTTTCATCAAAGTTTTGTTTGGTGATACTTCTTCAGCAAAAGAGTCAATCTATCCTTGAGAAGAAGATGAAGCGTGCTGAGTGGTTCAGGATGCCAGTCAGATGTCTGATAAAGAGAAGCGCGATTCTCGAGCCCAGAGGTATTCTATTATGCTTTTACTACTTTGTTTAAATTTACAATGAATTGTTCAGTCTGTTCTTATGATGGATTTGGGATTTTGGAACTAGATACTATTTTAGCTGCAGTTTAAATTCACGAGTTGTAACCAAGAAGCAAATGGTGATAATTTCGTTTCATTTTTGCAGGGTTTATACCAAGGAAAGGCGTTGTAACCAAGAAGCAAATCATGAAAATGCAACAGGTTTTTGCTTTTAAAATAGTGTTCTCTTTCATGTCCATTCAGTGATTGATCTTTTGTAGTTAGTTCATTTAGTGTTTTATTTCAAGCTGGTTTTAAATGTGTTATCCAAATTGGCTACTGTATTTTTGCTTACGTTGTTTTCAAAACAAAGGAGTCTACGCAAGCAAGCATCATTGGCCCATAACACGACTGTGGTGTTTTTCATGCCCCCTGCATAGCTCAAGTGGTAGAGGGGAGGGTGAGGGGAGGGTGGAAAGGCCTTCCAATTGAGCTTGGTTGCTGTAGGGTGGGGGTTCGAATCCTGCATTTGGCATGGATTTGGCCCCTTGCAAGCAAAGTTTAACAGTGAACCTTCTCTATAAGTCACTTGAGGCACATCCTGCGATTTACCTACTCCCTACTCCAACAATCCACAGGGCAGGGACGGTGAGGCCCCTGGTGATGGGGTACACCATTTAGAAAATGTTTTTCATTAATCAAATAGGTGTGATGTGGGTGACTTTGACTTCAGATTGGTGGAAATCATATCCGTGTTGACAGTGCATGCCCAGCACACAAGAAAGTGAAGGGAGACAATTTTGTCTTATATGAATAAGAAGACAGTATTTGATCTGAAGGTCACATGATTTTGGTCAGTCACATGATTTTGACCCCAAAACACTTACTTTTAAGATGTTAGAACCTTTCGATGATTAAGAAAGCAAAATATATGTGATGTACTTACATCTAGATATTAACTTTTGTTTGCATATTAAGAAATTTTAACCTAACAATAAATAAAAATTAAAAAAAAAATAAACCACCAAAGTCACATACTCACATCACAAAGTATATCGTGTATGCGACGTCTTAAAATTTAGTATATATATATAAAGAGGAAGGAGAATATATTTCTATTCTAGCTAACAGAGATGACCCATTTTTGGCCATTTTGCTATATTGTTGTGAAGTTGTGATAATATAAGCAGTTGGAATACTTTACTTCACTTACCCACAGCTATCATATTATTAATTAAAAATTTTAAAATTATTAATTCATTCACTATTTCTTCTTCCCTTATAATATTATCTCTTATAAGGAAATTGTTCCATATTAAATAAATTTTTTTATAGCGCAATAAGATGAGGACCACGCTTCATGAATAATTGATTATATTCTTTAATTAATATGTTTAATTTCTGAATTTGTGTAATTGAAACAGTTGGTTCCGATTTCACGAAATGAAGGACTGAAACCGAATCAAAATATATTCGAATTCGATTTCATTAATTTGGCCGGTTCCGACACCGTCGATTCCAATTCAAACCACGATTTCCCTATTAGAAAAGACGATTCCGGTTTTTTTTTCATGTTTAATCACCTGGATATTGGATATTATTTCGGAAAAAATTTTACTATACCCTAATTTTTTTACATATTTTCTTTCTTACCCTAATTTTAACATTATATCTTTTTATGCTCGAATTGACCAAAATACCCTTTATACGAATATTCGATTAAAGTGTTCGAGTAAAACTATTTTTACTTAAAAAATCATTAAAAAATATTACTCGAAAGCAATTTCGTGTAAAATTACAAAAATCGTGTAAAAAATTACTAAAAATTGTGTTAAATTAAAAAAAAAACAAAAAAAAATAAAAAAGTCAATCAAAAATCATTTGAAATTTCGTGTAAAAAATGACAATCGTGTAAAAATAAAAAAAATTTCGTGTTAAATTAAAAAAAACTAAAAAGAGTAAATAAAAATTCGTGTGAATTTTCGTGTTGAAAATGACAACAATCGTGTGAATTTTCATGTATAAAATAACAAAAAAATTTCGTGTTAATTTTTTTTTAAAAAAAAGAGTCAATCAAATTTGTGTGAAATTCGTGTAACAAATTTGACACCATCGTGTAAATAATAATATAAAAATTTAGTGTTAAATTTATTAAAAAAAAAAAACAAAAAGGAGTCAATCAAAATTTGTGTGAAATTTCGTGTAAAAAATGACACAATCGTGTAAAAAATAACATAAAAATTTCGTGTCAATTTTTTTTTTAAATAAAATAAAAAGAGTCAATCAAAATTTCGTGTGAAATTTCGTGTAAAATTACAACAATTCGTGTAAAAAATTAAAACAATTCGTGTTAAATTTAAAAAAAAAAAAAAACTCAATTAATTATTTGACACTAAAAATTTTACACGAATAGATTATTTTACACAATTTATTTTCGAATAAATGTTAAATCCATTATTTTGGGTATTAAAATAGTTACTTTTATATTGGGGCAATAAACAAATTCGTTAAACACGGTACTTTTGTTAATTACTTCTATTATTTCTGTCTTCTTTGAGTCAATTAATTTGAGTGAATGACTTGATGATACAACAGTCAAGACTTTTGATTGATTCAGCCAATAAATCATGAATGTCACCTCATAATTTCCGACACAAGATATCAAATGCAAGTTAATTACTCCACTATTTCTGTAATTTATTTCATTTAACATGCCCAAAAAAACCAAAATAAATTCATATTTAGAGGACCCAAACAACAAAATCGAATGACCAAACTACCCCTGTCCCAACATCTCAATTCCGCATCTACAAAAGGCGAAATTGGTAATATAAGAATAGGTCACGTTTAACAAAGCCCACCTCCCTTATCATATTCAAAACTTGGTACTCATTTACACTGACCGCAGACACTGCCTATTAATACTCTAACATTTTCTTCCCCTCTCTCTCTCTCTCTCTCTCTCCATTTGTGTATATGCAACAAAAGAGAAGCCCAAAACTAGCATGCATATCAAGCTCATTCTTCGTGTAGATTACAAGTAAAAATAGGTTCAAAAATCGAAGATCTCACTACCAAAACAAAAGTTTGGATACGTATAAGAACCTTCCAGGAATCAAGGGTCAATAGGCGACTAGAACTCAATTATACAAATTAATTTGGTTTTTGGTGCCTTCCTAATCAATCCTAAGGTGGAGTCAGCATAATCTAAATAACAGACAACGAGCATCAAAAGTAATCAAGAAATCTTTAAATAAACAACATCTTAATTCAAGAAAAAGAAGCAATTGCACGCTCGAATCATGCTGATGCGTATAAATCTTGAACCCAAACGAGTTCAATTGGAATTTTAGACCTACTTCATAGTCCAACAAGTATAATAAAGCATCACCAATCGGATCTTTCCACATGGGCGGGTAAAAGGCCAAGAAATGAACATGCATAATTCCACAGCACAATCCATACAAAGAGAACATCGCAGAGAGCATAAGACATGGAAAGAAGAATTACCCGAAAAATATCAATTATTTAATCAAGATTGAGCAGATATGATGAAATTATATTAATCTACCGAAGTTCAAACAGAAAGTCAAAATTAGGGCAATTATTGGGGTCCCATGATTTCCGTCCGTTTATCCACTTGGTAAACGACTTGCGAGTGGAGATTTAGCGAATTGCTTAGTACAATCAGATTATTAACGTAAATTAACTGATAGCTGATCAACTACATTGAATGTGCAATCTGTAGATAGCCTTTGAGGAGTGTATTTAGTAGATTTCGAATAGACAAATCCACCGTAACACAGCTCTTCAATTTATGTTGCGTCAGATGAAAATACGAGATATTTTAAATTTTTATTTATGAAATACATAGTACATATTATAAATTGTACTAATTCACGGAAATGACTTCGCGTGTAGTTAATTTTTCATGACAAATAAGTCACGAGCAAGGATAAAAATATCGATATGGGTACGAAACTCGAATAAAATAGAAGAAAATTAATTAATGAACTTTTCAATATATTATAACTAATTTTAATATATAAATACACTTTAAAATCTCAATAAAACTCATAACACATGATAATAAACAATAACAATATATTTAAATAGTCTGAAGTCATACAATAAAAATTACTATTGTTTAATAATACATACTCTCTCTATCCCATCTTTATGGTTACGTTTGCTTTTTGCACGTGGATTAATGAATATAGTATTTTAATGTGTATTGAGGTGAGAGAAATAATATTTTAATATAAAGTGAGTATGTGTATTAGTGTGATATTTGGGTCCATGGAGAGAGAAGTAATTAATCTGTGTGAGTCTCATATGCTAAAAAAAGAAATGTAACCATTAGGATGGGACACCCAAAAGGAAATATGTAACCATTAGGATGGAACGAAGGAAGTAATAACTAATACCAAAATGATAATTTATGAGGAATGTGAGTGACAATGTACTTTTATGTGGGAAATAATATACTTCATCCGTCCCGATTGAATGCACCAAAATAATTGTATTTTTAGTCACAATATACTTTGTACGTGAACCCTCTTGATTTACTTAGTCATAATACTGTTAACGAAAAGTGATAACAATTTTAATAAAAAGTGATAATTAATTATCAAACGTAAAACAATCTCACCATGAGATGATTTCAATCAAGTGTTTCTTTATTTTTTATTTAATTTTTTAAAATTAAACATATTAATAATAAAAAAAAGTATTTGATTAGTAAAAGTAAAATAAAAAATTATTTTATTTTTTTAAATTTATAGATAATTTTTTGATATTTTCAATATATTCTCAATATTTTATCGATATTGAATCGATATTTCCTCAATATATCTCGATATCTGGAAAAATTTGAACTGTACTAATTCGATATCGATATTGTTACCGATATTTTCCGATATATCCTCGATATCAGAAAAGAAATATCTTTTTCTCTCATATCGATATCGGTACTCTAAAAAAATAGATATATCATGGATATATCGCGGATATATCGGGATATTTTCGTCTTTGGTAATGGGTAAATTCGGGACTTAAGAGAAAGACTCATGTTCAAGGAGGGTTGTTTGGTGTACTAACCACTAACTATACTAACAACTATTTCCTCCGTCTCATAAAACCTTTCACATTTTCCTTATTTGTTCCTCCCACAAAATCTTTCATACTCCAAAAAAAAAACATCACTTTATCTAACAATCTCAAAAGTTTTCTTAATTTCAAATTTGTCACTCATTTTTCACACATATAATTACTTTATGATTTTTTATTATCTAAAAATACCACAATACCGTCTAAAGTTAATAAAATTTGTCAAAAGTGCACATTTTCTTAAACAACGTGAAATAGTAAACGTGAAAAGTATTATGGAACGGAGGGAGTAACATTTATCTATATATATATATATATATATATATATAAAGGGTAAATTTGGGTTTACCATTCACATAAGTTCTTTTTTTTTTTTTAAGGTAAATGTTGAAGCGTTGAAGGACCATGTTTAGTTTAGCATAAATAAATGGATGTGGAAAGAGTGGTGATTGAATTATTGGAGGGTGTACAGTACACCTAAACTTAGGCTTCTCATGCATTCAGTTGAAGACCAGGTACAAAGATTGTATTTTAATCTGAATAAAGGAGAGGGCCATGGGCCCACTTTATGTCCACTTGTAAACTCCACATTAAATTTGGGCTTTCTGAGAGTCCATTGAATGACTGCCATCTGCTTTTGTTATGACTGAACACACACTTGACCCGACCCGAATCCTGTTTAATAAGTTTAAGGATTTATTACTAATATGTACGTGTTTTTATAAACTAATTACTAGGAGATACAAAATTAAATTGAAGTACTAAGGGACACATTCTAATATTTCATTTTTTTCAGGTTTACCTTTAGTAAACTAACTTAACACAAATGTAGAATTCCGTGTACACACAACGACACGGACGGACGAACCATGTCAACAACACGAACACACAATCGACTGTACACTAATGTTCAAAATACAACAATGAACACTAATGTTTAAAATACATCAATGTTAAGCAATTCAATAGATAAAAATATACGCATGCACAATTGTTTTCCTCCTGCTTTTATTGTACACTGATGACACGAACAGAAGATTATACGCTTGAATAATAAGTTAAAGTATTTATGTACACCCATGTTCAAATATATAATTTGTGAAAACTTCTCAACCAACAATCAAATTATGTTACCATAACACTAAAATCATTAGATTTAACAAAAAATTACAACACCCAACCCAATTCAAAAAAAATTGTTCAATTGTTTACTTACTGTACATTGGTGTACAGTGAATTCAACATCTGTACATTGGTGTACAACGAGAAGATCGCAGTTGGCGGCCTTACCTTTATCGTAGCTTTTTCGGCTGGTTGCTGAACTGGGCTTGAGCGGCGGCGGCCACCATCTGAGCGCTGGAGAAGAGATCGGCGGTATCGTCAGGCATCGGCGAAGGCAGCCCTAGACGGAGGGGGCGGCTGCATCCCCGCAACCGAAGCAGGACCGGACGAATCCGGCCCTGAAATAACAGTTCGGCGGAGGTGGAATTTTAATAAACAGATCAGCGGCGGTTTCAGCCGGACGGCTGACTGTTCGCGATCTAGCCTTGCTGCAACCAAACTGGCTGGAACCATAGCATCGCGAGCAGATCGTGTTTCCGGCTGCGCTAGCGTCGATGGAACCCTGCTGATCTAACTGCTGACCGGAACCCTAGCGCGCAACGACGAACGGCGACAGTGGCGACCACTGACAGATGTCGGACATCAGATGCACACAGCGGCGGCGGATGTGAAGCTCCAGCGACGGATTGGGCCAATGTTCTGGTAGCGGTCAGCAGATCCGGTAACGGAGGAGCAGCAGGGCCGGCGACGAGAGGCGTCAGCGATGGATGGCGGATTTTACAAGAAGAAAGAGAGGATTTGGATTAAGATTGATAGAATGTGGTTGGGAGAGAGGAAAGATGTGAATGCGTATATATGTGTGGGTAATATGGAAACTACAAAATTAAAATTTGTATGCGTGAGTAATTCTAAAAACTCAATGTACTATATAGTAAATATGTAGATAATTTTGCATCTAACAGAGTTACTGACCCTAAGTTTAATTTAAGCATATTTTTTTTATGCGACTAAGTGGTAACTATGCCCTTGCTTCATATTTTAATTACTTTTAAAATTTAATCTTAATTTTAGAATTTAGTGTTAAGAAAATGGTTACATATATAAGTGTACAATTATTCTAATAGTAAATATAATATTTTATCCATATAATTCGCGTATTATATATTTTATTTCTAATATTTAATTAGTAATCATAAAATTTAAATTTCGAAAACATAATTATCATTTAAAATTAATTTATAATTAAAGTGTGCATGTACCACCTCATGTATACCACGTTCAATTGATTTAAAGTTACAAAAACGTTCTCATGGAAGGAATTTCAGTTTTCACAATAAAATTAAATCACATTCCAGCTAGTGTATTTATAGGTAGTGACATTAAATTAATTCTTTGAATAGAGAATTTTTGGAACTGGAAATTATATATATATATATATATAAAAGTAGGAAGAAGTTGAAAAACTTTTTTAGACAAAAATATCCCTACTCATTTTTTTAATTTTACATGTTTAACTTTACTTAGTATGTTATATTAATATTATGTGTTAATATTTATATTCGAAATTAATTATATTTATGGCTTCTTTATTTGTATTCCTCAATTTATGTTTGATTGTAATTTATCTGAATTCTGAAATGAAGAGTTTCAATTGGTACTAATTATTTGCAGAAAAAATGGGGTCGCTTCGTTTCAGATCAACCTCTTCCCCTTCTTACAGATCTTACTAAATATTATCTTCCACCCATCATGCTTCCCACGCTAAGCCTTTGTCTACGCCAACGATGCATTGGCGAATGAATAAAGAGCTACGCCCAATCCAACCAAGATTTTGGGAAGTTGTCTCGCAGTCAAGGATGTATTTTGCCTTATTCGCATAGGATAAATTCTTACAAAGGGGATATTGGACTGGAGATCCGCAAGTCCCTGCTGTTTGTATCGAAAAGAGGTAATAATCTGCTCTCTTTATCGTGGTGAATGTGTAGTCCGACTTCTTAAATTATCATTTACTTGTATGGTAAATGTCCAAACATAGATAATGAATTTCAAGGCTTGAGTTCTGCCCTGAGTATGTTAATATTCTCTTTTGTTTTCTATAGAATTGTAAGATTCAAGAGTTGCTTTTCCAATTGCTTGAGAATGAACATGACGTTATTTTAAAACACAAGGCACAGTCTAGGGAGAAGAAGAGTCGAGTTTTGTTTTCATCAAAGTTTTGTTTGGTGATACTTCTTCAGCAAAAGAGTCAATCTATCCTTGAGAAGAAGATGAAGCGTGCTGAGTGGTTCAGGATGCCAGTCAGATGTCTGATAAAGAGAAGCGCGATTCTCGAGCCCAGAGGTATTCTATTATGCTTTTACTACTTTGTTTAAATTTACAATGAATTGTTCAGTCTGTTCTTATGATGGATTTGGGATTTTGGAACTAGATACTATTTTAGCTGCAGTTTAAATTCACGAGTTGTAACCAAGAAGCAAATGGTGATAATTTCGTTTCATTTTTGCAGGGTTTATACCAAGGAAAGGCGTTGTAACCAAGAAGCAAATCATGAAAATGCAACAGGTTTTTGCTTTTAAAATAGTGTTCTCTTTCATGTCCATTCAGTGATTGATCTTTTGTAGTTAGTTCATTTAGTGTTTTATTTCAAGCTGGTTTTAAATGTGTTATCCAAATTGGCTACTGTATTTTTGCTTACGTTGTTTTCAAAACAAAGGAGTCTACGCAAGCATCATTGGCCCATAACACGACTGTGGTGTTTTTCATGCCCCATGGCATAGCTCAAGTGGTAGAGGGAAGGGTGGAAAGACCTTCCAACTGAGCTTGGTTGCTGCAGGGTGGGGGTTCGAATCATGCCTTTGGCATGGATTTGGCCACTTGCAAGCACAAGTTTAACAGTGAACCCTTTCTATAAGCCACTTGAGGCACATCTTGCGATTTACCTCCTCCACCAATCCCCAGGGCAGGGGCGGTGGGGGCCCCTAGTGGTGGGGTACACCATTTAGAAAATGTTTTTCATTAATCAAATAGGTGTGATGTGGGTGACTTTGACTTCAGATTGGTGGAAATCATATCCGTGTTGACAGTGCATGCCCAGCACACAAGAAAGTGAAGGGAGACAATTTTGTCTTATATGAATAAGAAGACAGTATTTGATCTGAAGGTATATAGCTAGCTGCTTTTGATCTAAAAATATCTGCTTTATTTGCTGCATTTCACTCAAAGGTTTGAAGGGAACCCATTTTATGGCAACTTTCCACTTCCCCTCCAAATGACCTGTGTCACACTATGAAGGTTGATTTTATTCCCAACTTTGACAACTCACAAAAAGAAACATCTTTGCTTTCTGCTCTCATTCCAAACTTATTATCGAATGGTGCTTCTGGGATTGCGGTATGTGCCTATGTCTCTAATGTATAAAAGTTGCTTTGCCTGATTTTTTATTTGGGTATTGGGATATATTTTCATTTTCTCCAGAAAGATGTTTGTCTCATCGTTTTGCTTTTGTTACCTACTTGGAGACTACATCAATGACAAGGTTATTTGTGACATATTGGGAAAGCAGATGGCCAATATGTTTTGAAATAGTTAACTTTGGAAGAACATCATCAAAATTATTTTGGATATAAATCACACTGTGAATTATGTTCCCTGCCAAAGGAAACAGAAAATAACACATGAAAGAGAAAATGATTTTCAGTCAGGCCTATACAGCGCATTGCAGCAAATGGGACTTGAGACCAAAGAAATGAACAAGGAGAACAGCTTGCTCAAAGAATCCATCAAGCAATCAGACCATTACATTCATGATGATATTACACAACAACACAACCACGAAAAACCCCATTGAAGAAGAGAAACAGGTTCATGATCATATTGAGTTGATGAAGAATGAAGAGGTGGAGAAGGGGAAGAGAGAGCTGGAACTGCCATGGGGAAAAGTAGGAGCTGAGAATGATATCACGACAAGCAATCAGCAGAGCTTATGCAGCTGGGAAGGCAAAAGGAGTGTTGGAAGAGAAGATGAAGAGGAAGAAAGAGCAAAAAGAGAGGAGAAGAGAAGATCTATTCCGAGAAATAAAGATGCTATCATATATGAGGATTATACTTCTGTCAAGAACTATCGGTATCTTGGTAAAGTCCTTTACATAAAATTCTTTTTTTTTTTTTTTAGAATTTGCCAATTATGATTATAATGTGATAGTTAATATTGGACTATGCTGCTGCAACTGTTGAGCAAGTGAAAAATTGTGAGATAGTGGGGACTTTTATAATTATTCTTATTTTAACTCATGTCATATTGTTCATATTATTGTTTGACCCTTGAAGAAGATTAATTTATAGCTGCTGGAAGGTGTGCTTTGAAATATTTTAGAAAGTTGAAATCTTGTGGTGGTTAAAAATTCTGCTAACATTTCATATGAGATTAAAAATTTTATTCATTTAAAGCATATTACAAAATATAACGTGCAAGAAACGTGCAACTCACGTTTATTACACTACTATATATTAAAAGTACCTAGGCCATGTAAAACATTTCTTTCCCATTTTATCCTTCCCTTATTTTAACAATTACCCCTTTATCCTTATTAACTATTTAATTATACATTTGTTCATTAATTTTTGCCCATTTATTTGTGACCTATTCACTTCTGCAGTCTCTTGAAGTACTTCTCACCGTGAAAAATAAATAGTCAGAACGACTGAAATTCACAAATGTTGATTCTTCCTTGAATAAAGCCCTGCCTACCTCTCAGCACAATTTCCCAAATTCCACGGTCAAAAATGGAGTATCCATGGCGTTCCAGACCTCCAATGGGCCATTTCTGTCCGGTTTGCTCGCATTCTCACTTCCCTTTTTTGCCGTTCCCTCCTCCACAAAGAGAAAGCTTGATTACTGCCCATAGATCATCGCTCGATCGCTTTGTCTTCCATTGCCCTTCCCGATTCCGCACCAGAAGGAGCTCTTCATTGTTGCCGAGGGTGCGGCCAGTTTAACTATTGTGGTAAGAAGGCCAATTTTTTTTTTTTGTTTATTCCTTTTAGTATTGTGCGGTGGAAGAAGAGGAGGAATTTGGAATTAGTGAAGAAATTCTGGAATTTGTGTTGAAAATCTCTAGGCCGAGTTTTATTTTATATGAGAAGCTCTGTATTATTTTTACAGGTATGCTTCTATAAAATGTCGCAGATTGTTGCACTAGGCAAACTGGTGAGAACTGATCGGACACTTAAATTTGTTCGAGGATCCTTTGAAAATTGTCAATAGAACAAGCTACTTAAAAATTATCTACTTCTCTTTGATTCTTAAAATTTGGATGTAATAAGGTATCTCGACTCTTCAGCATTTCTGAATGTGTGAACATAGTTAGTAAGAAAGATGTTAGGAAAGATAAAACAAGTGCTTCAAATTCTCCATGTTACTGAATTATAATAGTTATCAAAAGTGTTTAATTAAAAATTAAATTTGTCTGCTAATCTGTATTCATGAAAGAGGCAGTACTCATGAAGTTGTTGAGTATCTTGAATATACACAGCAGATTGATACATCGGGATATTGAGGTAAGTAGTAAGTACTCTAGAACTCCAAAATCTTTTCTACTGTCATATAATGCTAACTATATTTCTTAAATGGCAGCCGGAGAACCTGCTACGTACTTACTTCAAATGGCCAATGCAAGGTAGCCTGATAACCATCCTTTTAAATGCTGCATTACGTACCATAATCAGTCTTCGTTTGTACATTTTAATTCTGTAATAATCAGTCTTCTTTTGCGCGTTTCATGGAGTCTAAAACGTCTAATTATCAATTGTTACAGACAGAGAGCTATGACTGTGGTTTGGGCTTCAGGGGTAGAATGCAATGGAGATGGAAATGACGGCAACACTTTAGCTTATATATCAGTGACGGCGACACGTAGAGTTGAGCCTAAGTTACTTATGGTTAGGCTATAGTTGCGTATGGAGATTTGGTTTTTCTTATTAAACAATACTCTAATTATTGATTAATCATGGTTTTTTTAGGAATTCAAAATCTTGCGTCAAAGAATTGGAGAAGTAAACAATCAAAAAATCCCTTGACCGACTATTCGATAGTTGAGCGGGTTGATAGAGAGAGATAGAGTTAAGGAAAAACAGATGAAGCCATAAGAATAGAGGCATTGGGTTCGAAGCTGGAGACATATTTCATGAAGGTGAGCAACTCGAGAACCTCGGCAACACTCGCTACTGCAACAACGTGCTTCAGATTTTTACTGATGTTAGTTACAACTTAAAGATTGTTACAACTGGAATCCTATTCAAGTGCTGCATTCATATCTTTTTCTTTTTGTTGATTAAACATCTGTAGTTGGAAAACATTGAATTTGTGAAGTCTCTGGCTGGTATTCTAATGTATATAGTCGATGTTCTATGATTGAAAAGTACGTCTATTTCCCATTTTAGGCTGTTTGAGGAAGCTTTCTAATTTACAGTGGATGGCTATTGGAACGACCAAGAGCCAGGCGCTGATAAGATTTTTATCTTACTTTGTTGTTATAATGCACACTGCAGCCATGAGTAAGTTATTATGCACATTGTAACCATGAGCCATGAATAGATTTTGCAATCTATTAAGATGAGATACAAAAGGAGTGTTTAGATCACTTTTGATTGGTTCAATAAACGGAAGACTCTCATGTTGAAGAACATATGCATGGGAAACTCTCCTTTTTTGATAGATAATATTAAATATATGGATGTTGCTCATGGACAAGGTACCTTGATGGTAAAATATTTTGGCACAGGTATAAGACATTTTGAATGCCTCCTTGAAAGGCTCCTCATTAGGAGGGGTGATGATATTTTAAAGAAATTCCTGTCTTTTTTACGTGAAGGTAATATACTATTTGTTGTGTAAATAAACACAACAAATACCCTACTTATTTTTTTGCTCCTTTAATAAGTTGTGATACTGCCAATGTTGGTGTACTGATAAAGCAGGATATTGGTTCTAAATTTTTGGACAATGCCATGGAGTTGATACATGTTGCCAGTTGGTGTTACTGATTGGTTTTGAGTTTTATTTTTTAAATAATATGCATATACTATGGTAGATTATACTGCTTTTATGAAGTGTTTGATAAAATAGCCGAAAGAATTTTTATCACTTCAACTCTTCAATTCTACAAAGGTGATGAACAACATTCCAGCGATGGCTACTCCCAAGTTACTTCCTTTAGATTATGTTTTCTTTAATAGTTTTACCCTTCTGACTTATGATATAATGTTGTTTGTATTTGTGTACTATGTATTTATTAATCAAATCATGGGCTTAACTGTTACATTGAGATGGAGTATGTGGGCTACAGAATTAATCTAAGAAAATCCCCCAAGAAGAGGGGAGAAAAAGAGACCGACGTGTGTGTATATATATATATATATATATATATATATATATATATATATATATATATATATATATATATATATATATATATATATATATATATATATATATATATATATATACATATATATATATATATAATTTTTTTTTAATCTCTCATATTTATATTCTTGACATTAACGGATCATGTTAAATTACCACTCCATTTAACTAACATGGTCCACCCCATTTAAAAGTTTAAGCTAATAGAGAGGTAAGTAATTTAATACTTAATCGAGTCACTCTAACACGTCCCCTCGCAGACGGGGTTAATTTTTGTCTCAAGCTTTGCATGTGGAATTTTTTGTCTCAAGTATTACATGTGGAATTTTCTCATAAATTGTGGCGGTGAAATGTTCTCCAACATGCTTTTGTAAGTTAATTTCACGAGCATACAAGAATTTTAGAAAAACATTATGGCTTCATGAAGATTGAATAATCAAATCAATTTTGAATTTTCTCAAACTTTTATATGATTATTTAATTAATTTATTATTTAATGTAGTCTCATCCGACCCCAAAACACTTACTTTTAAGATGTTAGAACCTTTCGATGATTAAGAAAGCAAAATATATGTGATGTACTTACATCTAGATATTAACTTTTGTTTGTATATTAAGAAATTTTAACCTAACAATAAATAAAAATTAAAAAAAAAATAAACCACCAAAGTCACATACTCACATCACAAAGTATATCGTGTATGCGACGTCTTAAAATTTAGTATATATATATAAAGAGGAAGGAGAATATATTTCTATTCTAGCTAACAGAGATGACCCATTTTTGGCCATTTTGCTATATTGTTGTGAAGGTGTGATAATATAAGCAGTTGGAATACTTTACTTCACTTACCCACAGCTATCATATTATTAATTAAAAAATTTAAAATTATTAATTCATTCACTATTTCTTCTTCCCTTATAATATTATCTCTTATAAGGAAATTGTTCCATATTAAATAAATTTTTTATAGCGCAATAAGATGAGGACCACGCTTCATGAATAATTGATTATATTCTTTAATTAATATGTTTAATTTCTGAATTTGTGTAATTGAAACAGTTGGTTCCGATTTCACGAAATGAAGGACTGAAACCGAATCAAAATATATTCGAATTCGATTTCATTAATTTGGCCGGTTCCGACACCGTCGATTCCAATTCAAACCACGATTTCCCTATTAGAAAAGACGATTTCGGTTTTTTTTTCATGTTTAATCACCTGGATATTGGATATTATTTCGGAAAAAATTTTACTATACCCTAATTTTTTTACATATTTTCTTTCTTACCCTAATTTTAACATTATATCTTTTTATGCTCGAATTGACCAAAATACCCTTTATACGAATATTCGATTAAAGTGTTCGAGTAAAACTATTTTTACTTAAAAAATCATTAAAAAATATTACTCGAAAGCAATTTCGTGTAAAATTACAAAAATCGTGTAAAAAATTACTAAAAATTGTGTTAAATTAAAAAAAAACAAAAAAAATAAAAAAGTCAATCAAAAATCATTTGAAATTTCGTGTAAAAAATGACAATCGTGTAAAAATAAAAAAAATTTCGTGTTAAATTAAAAAAAAAACTAAAAAGAGTAAATAAAAATTCGTGTGAATTTTCGTGTTGAAAATGACAACAATCGTGTGAATTTTCATGTATAAAATAACAAAAAAATTTCGTGTTAATTTTTTTTAAAAAAAAAAGAGTCAATCAAATTTGTGTGAAATTCGTGTAACAAATTTGACACCATCGTGTAAATAATAATATAAAAATTTAGTGTTAAATTTATTAAAAAAAAAAAACAAAAAGGAGTCAATCAAAATTGGTGTGAAATTTCGTGTAAAAAATGACACAATCGTGTAAAAAATAACATAAAAATTTCGTGTCAATTTTTTTTAAATAAAATAAAAAGAGTCAATCAAAATTTCGTGTGAAATTTCGTGTAAAATTACAACAATTCGTGTAAAAAATTAAAACAATTCGTGTTAAATTTAAAAAAAGAAAAAAAACTCAATTAATTATTTGACACGAAAAATTTTACACGAATAGATTATTTTACACGAATATATGTTAAATCCATTATTTTGGGTATTAAAATAGTTACTTTTATATTGGGGCAATAAACAAATTCGTTAAACACGGTACTTTTGTTAATTACTTCTATTATTTCTGTCTTCTTTGAGTCAATTAATTTAAGTGAATGACTTGATGATACAACAGTCAAGACTTTTGATTGATTCAGCCAATAAATCATGAATGTCACCTCATAATTTCCGACACAAGATATCAAATGCAAGTTAATTACTCCACTATTTCTGTAATTTATTTCATTTAACATGCCCAAAAAAACCAAAATAAATTCATATTTAGAGGACCCAAACAACAATTTACCACCCTAGTAAAATCGAATGACCAAACTACCCCTGTCCCAACATCTCAATTCCGCATCTACAAAAGGCGAAATTGGTAATATAAGAATAGGTCACGTTTAACAAAGCCCACCTCCCTTATCATATTCAAAACTTGGTACTCATTTACACTGACCGCAGACACTGCCTATTAATACTCAACATTTTCTTCCCCTCTCTCTCTCTCTCTCTCTCCATTTGTGTATATGCAACAAAAGAGAAGCCCAAAACTAGCATGCATATCAAGCTCATTCTTCGTGTAGATTACAAGTAAAAATAGGTTCAAAAATCGAAGATCTCACTACCAAAACAAAAGTTTGGATACGTATAAGAACCTTCCAGGAATCAAGGGTCAAAATCATGTGACTGACCACAACAACCCCCCACCCCCACCCCACCCCACCTGTTGGGATAAACACACGAATAATCAAATAATAAACTATTCGTCTACGCAGCGGAATGATCAATTATCCCTCTCTTGTGTGAATCTAGCAGGAAACAATCCTAATAATAATATGCACGATAAAGCAAGCAATCAACAATGCACGACACAATCAATTTAACGTGGAAAACCTCCTCAATGTGAGAAGGTAAAAAACCACGGGACCGAAGCCCACCAAAAACTTCACTATGAGACAAAGTTCAAGAGTTACAATCTGCCACCACAGACGAACTACCACAAACGTATCAAGACAATTAATACTTGATAACAAACAACGAGATTAGAAAGACCTCACCAAACTACGCAAACTGACGTTCTGAGTTCGCAACTGTAGAACCCTCAGAATCCGATCTCCACCGTCCAGAATCAACCTCTATGAGTCCTGAACGTGCTGTCCAAGTTACAGCTCGATCCAACGGTTAGTTTGTGAGAAACGACCCTTTCTCCTCGACTGCGCAGAACAGAATCGCCCAGAAATCTGCTTCTGTCTTCGGCGTATTCCCGTCAACCCAAAGCTCCAAACACGATCTCCACCGTTCAGAATGTACCTCCACGAGTTCCGAACGTGCTGACAAAATTTCAGCTCGATCCGACGGTTGAAACTCCGGTTATTGCTTCTGCACTGTTCTGATGTTCTCTCCTCTTTTTGCCCTCGTTTTTGTTTTGCTCTCGGAGTTGGAGTGTTACCTTCACCCGAACACACACAGCCTATTTCTACTGCCAAGTGATGATGGGCCAGAATGTGATGATGGTGGGCTAGAATGTGATGTTGGGCCAGAATTGATTTGGGCTCTCCACATATTTGGAAACCCAACCCAACAAATCTCCCCCTTTCCGATTATGTGGAGAGACTAGCCATTCCGGCTATCACACGACATACCTCTAACTTCTCTCTAGGCAATGCCTTCGTCATCATGTCAGCACCATTATCATCTGTATGAATCTTTTCAAGTTCAAGCAACTTATCATTGATGACATCCCTCATCCAATGATATCTCACGTGAATATGCTTCGATCTTGAATGAAATGCAGCATTCTTGCTGAGATGGATAGCACTCTGACTATCACAAAATACTACATACCTCTGTTGCTTCAATCCAATCTCCTCCATAAACCTTTTGAACCATAACACCTCTTTACATGCTTCCGTTGCAGCAATGTACTCTGATTCTGTTGTGGAGAGTGCAACACACTTTTGCAATCTTGATTGCCATGACACAGCGCCACCTGCGAATGTCACTAGGTAAGCAGAAATTGACTTTCTGGTGTCCACATCTGTTCCCATATCTGAGTCTGTGTAGCCAACTAACTCGGGCTTCCCACCTCCAAAGGTGAGTCTCAAACTAGACGTACCTCGTAGATACCTCATTATCCACTTCACAGCATTCCAATGCTCCTTTCCCGGATTAGACAAATAACGGCTAACAACACCAACTGCATGAGCTATGTCAGGCCTCGTACACACCATTGCATACATCAAGCTTCCCACAGCTGAAGCATATGGGACTCTTCTCATTGCTTCCTTCTCTTCATCGGTTGAAGGACTATGATGAGCACCAAGCTTAAAATGAGTGGCAGCAGGAGAACTAACCACTTTAGCTTTGCTCATATTGAATTTCTCAAGCACTTTCTCAATATACTTCTCCTGTGACAAGTGCAGCTTCTTGTTTGCTCTATCTCGGGTGATGTTGATACCAAGGATTTTCTTTGCTGGCCCCAAATCCTTCATGTCAAAGGATTTGCTCAACTGTTTCTTCAACCTGTCAATTCTTGAAACATTCCTGCCAACAATCAATATATCATCAACATATAGCAATAATATAATAAAATCATCATCCGAGAACTTCTGAACAAACACACAATGATCAGAAATAGTCTTTTGGTAGCCTTGCTCCCCCATAACTGACTCAAATTTCTGATACCACAATCTAGGTGCTTGTTTCAAACCGTATAGACTCTTCTTCAATTTGCATACATGGTCTTCTTTTCCCTTCACCTTGAAACCTTCAGGTTGCACCATGTATATCTCTTTATCTAGCTTACCATGAAGAAAAGCGGTTTTGACATCCATCTGCTCAATCTCCAAGTCAAGACTAGCAGCCAAACCAAGCACAAAACGGATAGAAGACATTTTGACAACCGGAGAGAAAATTTCTTCAAAATCAACTCCCTCTTTCTGACTGAAACCTTTAACAACCAATCTAGCTTTGAATCGAGGCTTTGAGGTGTGTTCATCTTGTTTTAGCCTGTACACCCACTTGTTCTTCAAAGCATGCTTCCCCTTTGGTAGTTTCACCAGATCAAATGTGTCATTTTCATGCAAGGATTTCATCTCATCTTGCATTCCTTCCAACCATTCATTCCTGTGTTCTCCATGAACTGCTTCTCCATAGCATTCAGGCTCTCCCCCATCGGTCAAGAGCACATACTGATCAGGAGGATACATCCTAGAAGGTACACGAGCTCTACTGCTTCTTCTAGGTGGTTCTTGAACCTCCTGTTCTGGAACATCAGGTGGTTGCGGCTGATCGATATCCTCTTCATCATGCAAAGGATGATCGACATGCTCATCATTACCGAAATCAGGCTGATCCTGATTCTCCTCTTCAGCTTCTACTTGACCTTGACTATGAGGAACAATTTCCAAGTCAATCAAGTCATCACCAGGTGTAGAAACTGAGCTATCCGTCTTCTCAATGTCTCTTATGGTTTGATCCTCAACAAACACAACATCCCGACTTCTGATAAGCTTCTTCTCCACGGGATCATAAAGTCTGTAACCAAAATCATCTTGGCCATAACCAAGAAACACACACTGTCGAGTCTTCATATCCAACTTAGACCTCTCATCTTTGGGAATATGCACAAATGCCTTACATCCAAAGACCCGCAAATGATTATAGGAAACATCTTTTCCTGACCAGACTCTATCTGGAAGATCAAAGTCTAAAGGAACACACGGAGTAAGATTTAAAACATGTACAACAGTACTCAGAGCCTCACCCCAAAATGATGAAGACAATCCTGCTTCTGATAGCAGACACCTTACTCTCTCGACCAATGTTCTGTTCATCCTTTCTGCAAGACCATTCAACTGAGGAGTCTTTGGAGGAGTCTTTTGATGTCGGATACCTTGCTCTCTGCAATACTCATCAAAAGGACCAATATATTCCCCTCCATTATCCGATCTGATGCATTTCAACTTCTTCCCAGTCTGTCTCTCAACTAAGGCATGAAACTGCTTGAATGCATCGAGCACCTGATCTTTCGTCTTCAACGTGTAGATCCAGGTCTTTCTTGAGTGATCATCTATAAAAGTAACAAAATATAAAGCACCACCAAGAGTTCTTGTTTTCATAGGACCACAAACATCAGAATAAATTAAATCGAGTATACCTGATGCTCTGGTAGGAGTTGAGGTCTTGAAAGCAACTCGAGTTTGCTTTCCCGCCAAACAGTGAGAGCACTTCCTTAAAGATGCATTCTTCAAGTCTGGAATGAGATTTCTCTTCTCTAAAATCTTCAATCCCTTTTCACTGATATGACTGAGTCTGCTGTGCCACAACTCAACTATCCCCTCATTCTTAACTGCATTAATAGAGCCATCAAGTAACTTTGCTTGCATCAAGTACAATGAGGAGTGTTTTTGACCTCTAGCAACAACTAAAGAACCTCTTGTAAGCTTCCACTGACCATCGAAGAACACACTGCAGAAACCTTCATCATCAAGTCTCCCAACAGATATCAAGTTCAATCGAAGATCAGGCACGTGCTTCACATTTCTCAAAACTAGCGTAGCACCATTACTAGTCCGCAAACATACATCTCCAACGCCAATGGCTTTAGCTAAGCCATCATCACCCATCCTAACATTACCATAGTCACCTGACATGTAGGATGTGAACATATCTCTACGAGATGTGGCATGTATGGATGCCCCACTATCAATCACCCAACTGCTTTCACCATATGCAAGATTGACCACTTCATAATCACGAAAGATAAGAAAATCACCTGTTGCAGCAGACACTCGATCATTATCTTTCGTTTCTTCATTCTTCCTTTCTTTCCCATTTTCTTTCTTGTCATCTTGCTTGGGTTTTCTGCAATACCTTGCTATGTGTCCTGGAGTTTTACAATTCCAACACTCAACCTTGCTGTATCTGTTGGATTTACTCCTCCTGCCTTTTTGCTTGCCTGTTGGACCTCTACTATTACTTCTCCCCCTCTTCTCTGTAACCAAAACCTCTGATTGCTGTGAAGGGCCCTGCGATTTTCTCCTCGTTTCCTCATTCAAAACGCTGCCCTTAACCAAATCCATTGTAATGGTACCATTGGGGGCTGAATTAGACAAAGATGTCCTGAATGTCTCCCATGAATCCGGCAATGTACCAAGAAGCCATAAGCCCTGTACTTCATCCTCAAACTTGATATTCATTTCCGACAATTGATTGATAATGCCCTGAAATGAATTCAAGTGATCCGTCATAGGAGTGCTATCTTTGAATTTCAGATTCATCAACTGCTTGATTAGAAATAACTTATTGTTCCCAGTTTTTCTAGCATACAGTTCCTCCAACTTTTTCCACAATGATCGTGCATGTGTTTCTCCACTCACATGGTTCAATACATTATCATCCACCCACTGCCTAATGTAACCACATACTTGACGATGCAATATTGCCCATTGCTCATCCGTTTTATCATTAGGCTTTTCAGTTTCAAATACAGGCAAATAATAATCTTTCACATAAAGAAGATCCTCCATCTTGCCTTTCCACACATGATAATTGGAACCATTGAGATTCACCATTCTATTAGTATTGGTTTCCATATTCACCACAAGGCACAGAGCAGAAACCCGCTCTGATACCACTTTGTTGGGATAAACACACGAATAATCAAATAATAAACTATTCGTCTACGCAGCGGAATGATCAATTATCCCTCTCTTGTGTGAATCTAGCAGGAAACAATCCTAATAATAATATGCACGATAAAGCAAGCAATCAACAATGCACGACACAATCAATTTAACGTGGAAAACCTCCTCAATGTGAGAAGGTAAAAAACCACGGGACCGAAGCCCACCAAAAACTTCACTATGAGACAAAGTTCAAGAGTTACAATCTGCCACCACAGACGAACTACCACAAACGTATCAAGACAATTAATACTTGATAACAAACAACGAGATTAGAAAGACCTCACCAAACTACGCAAACTGACGTTCTGAGTTCGCAACTGTAGAACCCTCAGAATCCGATCTCCACCGTCCAGAATCAACCTCTATGAGTCCTGAACGTGCTGTCCAAGTTACAGCTCGATCCAACGGTTAGTTTGTGAGAAACGACCCTTTCTCCTCGACTGCGCAGAACAGAATCGCCCAGAAATCTGCTTCTGTCTTCGGCGTATTCCCGTCAACCCAAAGCTCCAAACACGATCTCCACCGTTCAGAATGTACCTCCACGAGTTCCGAACGTGCTGACAAAATTTCAGCTCGATCCGACGGTTGAAACTCCGGTTATTGCTTCTGCACTGTTCTGATGTTCTCTCCTCTTTTTGCCCTCGTTTTTGTTTTGCTCTCGGAGTTGGAGTGTTACCTTCACCCGAACACACACAGCCTATTTCTACTGCCAAGTGATGATGGGCCAGAATGTGATGATGGTGGGCTAGAATGTGATGTTGGGCCAGAATTGATTTGGGCTCTCCACATATTTGGAAACCCAACCCAACACCACCCCCCTCTCCCTTAGCATGGTTTAGAAAGTGAGTTAGATTACACTTCTAGAATCCATTTTTCCCCCTAGTGTCAGTTCTTGGATTCGTTACAGTTGTTGTTTTTTCATCATATATCTGAGGTTGTAAGAAGATATGGTTCCTAATTTCCAAAGGAGAAGAAAGAGATGGTGGTGTCCCACTTCAAGAATTGCAGCACTTTTCTATCTTGCTCTCCTTTTAATTCTTTCAGAAGCTGGTGGTTCTGTGTCGGCTGACAGCGGAGAGCGGTGGTCGCCGCCGAGGAAGGTGGGTGTTTCCGGCACGGCGGCGGAGGGATTTGGTTGGAGTGGGAGAGAAGAGATCTATGAAGAGGAGAAGAGGATGGTACATACAGGGCCCAATCCACTTCACAATTAATTAAGTTAAGTGATATTAATTAAATTAATGAGATGATGAGGGAGGGTTTGCTACTCTGGATTCTAATATGGTTAGTTTTAGATTGTTCTGTAATTCCTTTTGCTACTTTTATCTGTTAGAATTAATGGTAGCAAAACCCTCTTCCTTTTTTTTTTTTTTGTAATTGGAAGTGAATGTTATTCTATATGAACTCTTATGGTGCATTATATCTATCAACTATCTAACTATTGATATGTGAGAGTATGTGTTTAAACCCTACTTAGTTTTCATAATATTGGGTGTGGAATATAGACTATAGTGGGTGCTCTACCTTCCTTTATTACAGTGTTTTTCTTTTTTTCTTTCACCTTCTGTTAAAACATTACTCTTCTGGTATTAATTGCTGTAGTTACTGTTGTTCATCTACTCAACCTTTTTTAGCATTTTGAATCTTTCCTTTGACAGCTAGCTAGCTGGAATTCTTTCTTCTTTTAATTTCCAGAAAAAAAAAAAGAGAGAGAGAGAGGTGTGGGGGGTCACAGACCAACTGAGCAGAATTGCAGTGTTAAGACACTTCAATCCTTACTCATCAGCCTAAAACTTCTGAGCATCTTAAATTCTGAGAGACAAAAATGAAGAGATGGGGGACAGAATTGACATTTCACCAAGACAGTGTGGTTAATTAGTCTGTAAAGGTTGTTGAATTCTGCATGTCTATTCTAGGGGAGTTCAGCTAGCAGTTCTCCAAAAGGTAAACAAAAGCTATGAAGAATTTGGTAAAAGACTAGGGTTTAACCTTTAGCATTTAAGGTCAATGCTTCACATCAATCAACAAATAATTCCTTTATCATTATCTTTTCATTATTATCTACTTATTGTCTTATTATGGCTTCTCTTTTGTCATGCTTCCTCATTATAATACTAATAAATAAATATTTTATAGGATTAAAAATGTGTGAGGAGTGAAATGAGTACTACTTTTTTCCAAGTTTTGTATGAGAGAGATGATTTTGAGGGTGGTAGGTGGAATATAAAAATTTTAAACACAAATTTATTATTTTTTGACTTTGTTGTCATATGTTTTCATGGAAAATATTCTTAGTGATGTATAATGGTCCACCTTATTCTATTGCAATACTGTATAGCAGTTTGAGTTATATTTGTCACCTAAAATCTTTAATGCATGATATAAAATAAAAATATGCTATCTTCACCATAAGACGTGTACATATATATACTCTCGTACATCTTTATTATTTATGAAAACATATGATTTTTAGAAGCTTACTTGGTGTTTGAGATAATTTAAATACTAGTTTATATATCTATACTCATTTATTTACAAACTAATTTTTATGTCATTGTATTGCTTTAAAAAAAATGTTCATTGTCTATTAATTTTTGACATATGATTGTACAATAATATTTCACATAAATTAAGAGAACTTGATCTCTAGAATGATGTTGACTATTCCTTTTCTTATTTCTTCATAATATAATCTAATGTGTTTTTAAGTGTATTGAGTAAAGAAATTGCTGTGTAAAATATACTCCTTATTTTTGTCAAAGGAGGTGCCTGTTCCTCTCACATGGCCAGCACGCATTCTCAAGTTTTATGACACATTAATTAATGAATGCATTTTTCAAGTAATTGATTAATTAATTAATTAATTTTATATATTCAACAAGTAAATTCCCAACTTTTGTTCGATCTTGACAGGATTTCCTATTTAATTAGGCAAAAAAATATATATTATAGGGAAAAAAAGATATAAATAAAAGTAATCACTTTAATACACGTATTTTTAAATTATACCTTTTAAATATTTACAATAATAATTTTTCTCCAATATATATATATTATTTATTTATTTATTTATTCAATATTTTAATATACAGATGTTCATGTTCTCAAGGCGAGATCCACAAAGTAACCGTAGAAACTTCGTTGGAATTAAAGTTTTCAACCAAACATAAATAAAATATCTTATTGAAAAGAGAGTATTTCTTGAAACCTTAGTGCACAAATTTCAAAAGATTCTAAGAAGCTAGCGAGAGCTTAATTAGATGCAAGACTATCTATTATTATCTACTCAACATTATGATCCAAACAAGAAATAGAATGTTTGCTAGCAGAAATAATCATTATTAATTTAAAATAAATGAAATAAATTTTATATAAATCTTATTTCATTATAATTTACTAGACAAATGAACTAATATGGGGATATAGGTTTGCAGACCCTTATTAGAAAATATCAGTAGCTACTTAAATTGTGACGTGGATTGAAGTATAATGATGAACACCAAATTAAATGTGGGTGCAGTGGGTTGTATCATGCCAACTCTTTATGATCTATCTTTGAATCCAACCACCCAAACACGTCCTTATTAATTAATGTCACCTTCATCATCAACGCGTATCATTATGGAAATGGAACTAGTGTGATTGGTTTGCATTAGGGTTTAATAGGAGTAACACTATTTTTTATTTACGATACCCTGGTATTCAATCCGTAAGCCGACTAATGAAACCAGTAATACTAATTAAACTTCATTGAGATGACGGATGCGAAGTGGGAGTTCGATTTTTATCAATATATTTGTATGTGAAAAAATATTTTAACACTTCAAACAATTAATCTTCTATCATAAGTCATTTTGAGCAACCCGTGAGTACACCATACTGTATTTTATTTGTATTATTAAGTAATATACTTTGTTGTACTTCATGATATATCATGATGTGATAACTACCTATATATTCTTGAAAGGAAACCCAAATCCAATGGGGGATTTAAGAGTGCATTTTCTATAAAGAAAAATGGTCCCATTCAAAGGGAATGTTCTTATCACCAATAGTAAAAAATCATTTATACGGAAATGTAGATGGAAGTAATATATTCATGATGAGCTTTAATTCTTGCATGAGTTCATTTTCTTTTAATAAAAAATGATACTCCATTAAAAAGAAAAAAAAAAGTTTTACATGTCCTATACAATAATTTTGTTAATTAATAATTTTAGAATAATGTGATTAAAAATGTTTTTAAAAGAGATAATTAATGATGATGTAACGAAATTTATTTTTGAGACAATCACACAAGCTTTTTTTTTTTCTTTTTTTTTTTGTGTGTGTGTGTGTAAGTTTACCTAATAAGTAAGAAGTATTCACTCCTTTCCCTAATATAAACTTGCATATATAATTTGTTAGATAGAATAAGCTAAATGCATTTTTAAAGTGGTACATTTAACGATAACTTATTATATTCATTATTTTTTCTATTAAAATCTAATTTTATACTATTTCAATTTCAATAGTATGTTTTAAGAATATTATATAAGGAAACTTTAGTCTATACGCAGAATTAATTAACAAGTTTAAGGAAATAAGCCTACAAGTCATAGCACATCAAAGTAAATGGGGAAGCTATTTTGGCGAAACGAGAAACTATTCAACTGTGTGTGACCATCTAAGACTTTTCATAATTAAAAAAATAGACAAGAAAAATAAAGTGCTTTTCTTTCCCCCCCCCAAAAAAAAAACTTATGATTGTGAATAAATTTTACTCTTTTTATGTTTGAGTATTTATATAGAGATAAATAGGAAGGGTGATGATAAATTAAATTTGGTGTTAAATTGGGCTAGTCATTTGAGCCTAATTAGTTTATTTATTTGTCCACTCGCTTTCCCGCAATTTTCCAAAAACCAAACTTTGACCTGGGCCGACCCAGATCCATCTTGGGTTCGATCAGCTATGCCACGAGGCCCAAGATTCGAGGCCCAATCCAAGAACAACCAAACTCTCTGGCTGCCCTGCAGCATTTTCACACTCATACCCCTACGGGTGTGTGTGTGTTCTTTATGTCATTTTAGAGTAGTGCCATACATATCTGGCATACACTAACATAGCATATATATAAAGTTGAAAGACTGATCGATCTAATAATAGCAAAATGGAGAATATTCTGATGATGGTGGACATCACTGTTCGAGTAAGAGGAAATTCGACTCCATTACAAGAGAGAATCCGGATCTTAGGGTCCCATTATTACACGTAGTTAAGCAATTTACAAGAATAAATATGCATGTGATCAAGTGTAATACTCAGCAAGCCCAGAATTAGATCATCCTGAGGATGGCTCAACTCCATAAGATTGAGATTCAGACAAAGATTTCATCACCTCCTCACAAATTCTTCGACATCTACAAGAACCAATCACATCTCATGCCCACTATCTGTCCGAATGAAGTACGAAGCATTAGGGTTTTGCAAGGAGATGGAAGCAGTGTTGGTTCTGTTAGGCTCTGGACTTACGTAATGGGTGAGTCGAGTCGCATGTATATATAATTAATGAGTTAGTCTCCTGTTAACCAGGTTAACAGTGTAAACCCTTTGGTCCCCTTTAATTAAACCCCTAGCAATACATAGGGTATAATAGATTGGAAGGGGGATTACAGATTTAGGGTGGGAAAAGATCAGGGTTCACGTAATAAACTATGTAAATCAGGTTTATAAGAGTGTTTGTGATAATTAAAGTATGTACCCTTATTACATATGCAACTAAAAATTGATGATGTTTGATTGATCAGGTGTTGCTGTGATTGCTAAAGACAAGATTGTTGGTGTGGACGAAGAGAATAAGTGGATCACGTTTGAGCTGATCGAAGGAGAGGTGATCAACTACTTCAGGAGTTTCAGAGCCACGCTGACAGCGGGTGTGGATACAGTGAAATGGAGTCTGGAATATGAGAAAGCAAGTGAACACGTGGCGGATCCACACTCTCATCTTCAGTTTCTGGTCAATATGGCTAAACAGATTGATGCATACCTTCTCAAACCCTAGCTACCACAAAATTACCTTAACTAATAACTATACCTACTACTCAGTTCATGTGGCTCGTGTTTTAATTTAGAGTATATATGTATGTGTGCTATTATAATGTTGTGTGTGTTATGTATGGTGTGCATGCTTCATCATTCTGTTAATCAATGTTATTTTGGTTGATTTCTCAAGATTTGTTTTATCATTTAAATGGTACTATACTACATTAATACTAGAATTGTGTTTTGACGTAGCAAATGCTCTATGTTGAATTTTTTTTTCTAATTTAAGAAATTTCTTTGTGTACTATTCTTCTCTTTGATTTGGATTCCCTATTCCACATCTCACAACACAATAAACTATATATATCTTACAAATAATCATTAAACCCTTGAGTATGTAGCATTAATTCAAAAAAAGTAATGACAAGTCTTATTCGATTAAAGTGTTCAATTTAAAATAAGTGATCCAATGCCTTCTTAAACGTACCAAATATTAATGTCAATTTCGACGTGGTTTGCTTTTTTGTTGATATTTAACTTGGATACCTAATGTGTAAATAAGAAAAATCACTCAACACACGATAGTGAAATATCAATACCAATAAAACAGTAGGTTTTAATCATTTTTATCCAAATAATACATAAAAGGATCAAAATATCCTCACCGGCATTCTTATTCTTACCGATATACACAAAAAAAAAAAAAAAATCGGCACCTCACCCACACATCACTTTCACTTTAACATTGACATCCTAATTGATATTCTCACCGATATATACACCTACACTACAACCACGCAACATCACCGAAACTCTAACCCATAATATTACCTACATGCATACTCACCCTCACAACACGTACGTGTTAACTCTGACATCCGTACCGATATACTTACCCACACTAGAAGCAAGTGTAGGTGAAGGAAGGGGTACCGATATACTCTGACGTCCGTCTCGATATTGGAACCGACATCCATACCGATATTGGAACCGATATACTCTCCTACACATTCACCCACAAGACAGATTTGGTATTATAATTTATAAGTTGCAAGATAAGAATATTAAAGTCTAAAAAGTGTCGTTTTGTTAAAATTGATATGAAAATTATTTGTCGCTGGTAAAGATTTTGAAGTGAAAAATTTGTGTATATTTTCAATTCTCCCATACAATATCCAACATGGTGTAATTACGGTGAAAATAAAGATGAGACGGAATATTTTCTAATATATGTATGCATTCGTTGTACCCTAAACTTTCTCGAGATATATAACTATAAAAAGAAGTAGAGAATATTCAGTTGTACCACTGCAATCCTATCCTTCAATACCAATAATTTCAGGGAATGTAAATTCTTTTTTGTGTTGCTATCTCCTTTATAGTGGACACAATGGATGGCGTGAAAATGATATGATGGGTAGATATTCATAATTACTTATTGCAAGAGCCAATTGTAGAAGTGGCGATGCAGTATAATAATAAAATAAACGTCAAAATTAGTTGAAGATAAAAGATTTTCTAGTGGAAAACGAAAGCACGAGGGGATATGATCGTAGTAGTGTGCAAAACAAGTATATATATAGGTGACACATTATTGTGCATGCATGCAATATTATAAATTTTGTACTAGCTACTTGTAATAATTATCTGTGGAAAAAAAAAAAAAACCCCCAATATATAATGGGGAAGCTTGTTTCAAACATAAGCGTGAAGTCATCAAACGTTGATTTCTTCGAAGTGTATAAGAAACCAACCCATCTCTGTAACGTCATTCCCGAAATAATTCAAAGTGTTGATTTGGTCCCACAATGGGGTACTGTCGGGTCAATCGTCGTCTGGAACTACGTTCTTGGTACTCATTTATTATTATTTTGATTTATGAGCAATACATATGATATAATAGGATTGAAAAGGAGACCACAGAGTTTACACCATGAACCCAATTTACACAAGTGTGTCATTAATTATATATACTATTGGTTTTGGTAGATGGGAAAAAAATCAAGGGCGAAGGAGGTGGTTGAAGCCATAGACGAGAAGAAGAGATCAATGAGGTGCAAGGTGATTGAAGGGGACTTGTTGGAAATATACAGCACGTTTAAAGTAAGTGTTGAGATGGAAGCACGTGGGGAGGAGACGTTCATGACGTGGACTGTGGAGTACGACAAGAAGTCGGCGGCTGTGCCGGAACCACATGCGGTTATGCTTCTTTTGGACAAAATGTGGAAACAATTTGAGACCAAATATAATTCCCTTGTCCCCAATTAACATCTTTCTGCCTAATACTACAACGTCCTCCCACTCTAATGACTAATATTAATATGAATAAGAGGACTTTAGATGTCGTGTGAAATATTATTGTGTGTTTTGAGGTTGATCAACCCTATAATATATGTGTGACTTTACTTTTGGGTTTGATTTTTCTACATCTTTTAATGTTTATTAGTGCCTGCATGGCTCGAATTCCCTAGAATCGTTGCCACATAGGATGAGAGAGAAATCACTAATCCTTTTTAGTTACAAGTTGAATTCCCTGTTACATTTTCGGTGTATCATTGGTGTTTCACAACATAAAAATACTATACCCTACAAATGACCATTAAACCCTTGGGGCAAGTATTAAATTTTGGGCATTGATTGTGCCACGTGTCAATCATTTAATTTATGAAACAGTAGATGAAACACCATTGTGAAACAGGTGATCTCATTTGTTTTAGTTAACTGTGCTACATTCTTCATTAAGGAAAATAATGATATATTAGGAAAGGTGTATGCTACATTCTTCATTAAGAAAAATAATGATATATTAGGAAAGGTATATGCTTAATTAATTTTCTTGGAAAATATATAGAAAATCTTTATTAAAAAAGAAAATACTGAATATTTCAAAATATTGTGAAGAAGAATTACACAAGATCAAACATGAATAATTAAGTGCTGTGATTTTTTATAATAGTAGATGGATTTGGTTTAATCCGCGTTCTTACTCTAGTCTTTATAATGCATCTCATAAACTCTGTGATATTACATGTCTCAAATCTGAAACTTCCCACAATTTTCACATCTAAAAATCATAATCTTTTAGGAGGGACAATTAATGAAAATAAATTAATTCATAAGATTTTAAATTTGATCAAAGTAAGATGAAGAATCCGAGCCGGAGAATGATGACTTCAAACATATTTGAAAGAGGTCTCTTTGTCACGATGTTTTTCTTTTCTTATAATCAATGTTTCCATTTTAAAAATAAAGATTTTCTATTTTTCAAAAAAAATTAATTAAGCACACACATTTCCTAATTATATATCATTATATATTTTCCTTAATGAAGAATTTAACATCGTTATGTATGTTTAGAGATTTCTCTCTTTCATCCTACATGACGATGATCCGAGCAATGACATAAAAAATAATGTACAGAAAATCTGAACCGCATAATATTATTGTTAATCTAGCTCGTCGTGCAAACTTGTTATTACCAATTTTAAGGAGTGCCCACCAAAATGGTTAATAGGCACTGACAAGTTATTGTGCTATGGTAATAGAATTTGTTAATAACTTAACAATTTTTTTCATAAATAAATATACATATTAATGAGACACATGTACTGTACTTATAAATAATAGAAAATAGTAATAAAATTTAATTACGTTATTTATACTCCTGGAGTATAAATAATTACTCCTAAATGCAAGCATTCACCCATAGTTACGACCAAATCTTAAACTTACTTCTAACTTTAATTTACGTTATTTATTTAAGGGACGCTATTTGCACCCCCAAACTTACTAAACAAACCACAAAAATAATTTAATTAATTTTTTAAAATTAATAAGACAAAAATGCCCTTATTACTATTCATCCTCCTAAATAAATCATCTCCATCTATTTCCAACTAGGGCTTCTTTCTCCATCTCCGGTGCTGGCACGATCGCCTGTTGCTTTGGTCCGTCCAAGAGTTGGTCTATCACCTCCTCCGACACCTTGTTACATCTCCCATCATGTCATTTTAACCAAATACCATATATATATATATGATAAGAGGTCAATTCCTAACACACACATATACATATACCTGGAGAGTTGCCTGAAGAAGTTTTCTGTCAAAGCCAAGAACCATCTCCTGGACACTAGAATAAGATTCCTACAAGAATAGATTCTTAATTATACGTATTAATTGTAGTAAACTGTAATGAGATACATACTTGCAAGTGATGATCTGAATTAGGAAAAAAGGCGTGAATGATAAGGCTGTGATTGTGGTTGTGGTTTTGGATAAAGAACAGAGTTCCATGGATCAGCCTGTAAACATCTCCACACTGCAAATCACTTTGCTTAATATCATCAGCTTCCTCAGCCCAATTTAATTTTCAATCCCTTTTAACACCACCAACAATTCAAACCACAGAAATGATGTACAACAAATGAATGCAGAGGCAGAGGTACATACCAGAGTGGACGTAGAGAATCATATCAGCATTCAAGATGACGGGAAGAAAAGTGGAATTGGGTTGGAAGGTGAAGAAGGGAAGAAGATAGGTGACGTTGGTGCCATCATTGATCTCAACGGCTGAGATCTCTCCATGGGATGAATAATAATTTTGAGGGTAGATTTAGTAATGGGGTATTTTAGTCTTATTGATTTTAAAAAGATTAATTAAAAAATTTTTGGGGTTTGTTCAATAAGTTCGGGGTACAAATAGTCGCCCCTTTATTTAAGGTTTAAATTACAATCTATTTATTGGTTACACTCTCTCCATCCATCAATATTTTTCACGGTTACTTTATCATGTTTGTGAGGAAAGTATTTTTTTGGCAATTTAATTTATTGAATTTGTGAGAGTAATATAAATCTTGGAATTTTATTAATTTAGGGCCTGAAAAATGGACAAACTATTCATTCGGAGCTTGAATTATATTTTTTATCGATTATGGGCCTAAATTATGTAAAACTATCAATTCAGGGCCTGAACTTAGGCCCTAAATTGATAAAATAGAAGATAATATTTGATAAATTCAAACCTTGTATTGATAGTTTTACATATTTCAAGCCTTGGATTGATAGAAAAAATAATTCAGACCCCGAATTGATAGTTTACCCACAATTCGGGCCTTGAATTGATAAAACTTCTAATCTTTTAGATATAATAGATAAAGCATAAAATAAGTTATGTGTATTGAGTGATAATAATATTTTTAAAATAGTGTGAAATATGTGATGAAGCAAAATGTTGGACATAAAGTTTCGGCAAATTTTTTTACATATTTGGGTGACGTCCACGTTCGTTAATATTTTACTTTATTTATATTTAAATTTTATACTTTATTTTTAGAATTTATTAATAATTATGACTTGAAGAAGTTTTATAAGACGGATAAAAAATAATATAATTTCAATAAAAATTAATACAAGATTGATAAAAAGTAATAATTGTTTTACAAATTGTTTAATGAACAATATATTCCTAATATATACATAGTATATAAAATGTAATACTCATTTTTAACTAAAAGTGCTAATATTTTTATTAAAAAATTAATAATTAATTAAAAAAATTAATTCTATAAAACGCTCTCACACAATTGTTGCTATTGTATTTTTCCATCAATTTTTTTTTTATGGTTCAAGCTTCATATTTCGTATATAATCTCTTGAACTTTATTACTCCTTTTCATTCAGTTACATATGTGGGAAAAATACCGAAAACTCGTATGTCGAGCTTATCATATCAAAAAATACAAAAAAATATTGAATTTTAAGTATATCAAAATTTTCGGTATGGTTGTACAGAAAATTCACTACGGTATTGGTAACCTCTTTGTATACATTTTATTTTATCAATGTTACCATCAACTAACAACATATTCTCTTCGTTCCAAAATAAAAGTTACATATTTTTAATTTGGGTGTCTCAACTCAATAGTTACCACTACAAAAAAATTATTTTTTACTAACGGAATATTCCGTTGGTAAAAATTTTAATTTCATTGTTAAATTTGTTTACCAACAGATTAGCAACGGAATCCGTTGGTAAATTTTCGTTGGTAAAGTGGTGGTTGGTAAGTTTTTAGCAACGAAAAATCAATTCTGTTGGTAAATAATTCTGTTGGTATCCGTTGCTAAAAGTTCCGTTGGTAATTTATATAAAAATTCTCTTGGTAATTTGTTGGTAATTACCAATTAATTGAATTTCGTTGGTAAAATAGAGAATACTCCTTCCATCCGCTTTCAATGGTATCATTTTTCCATTTTTGGTGTCCACCACAAGGGTCTCATTTCCACACCTACTAATACAACTAAAAAATGGGACTCACACCTCCACTAATACAACTACTCACTACACATTAAATAACAATGCTCCTTAATCTCCGTGCCCAAAAGCAAATAACACCCTTGAATCCGGACGGAGGGAGTAAATCTGTTGGTATTCAATTGCTAATAGAAAAAATGTTATTTTGATTGCTAATTCATTGATAATTATCAACGGATTAAATTCCGTTGGTAAATTCCATTGCTAAAAAATACTCCCTCCGTCCCATAGTTAAGTTCACTGACACTGTAGATACGGAGTTTAAAAAAGTTACTTTTTGACCAACTTTATTGACTTTTTAGGGGGGGTATTGTGGTATTTTTAGGTAATAAATAAATTATAAATTATGTTATGTGTGTTAGGTGGGAGTGATATTTTTTAAATTAAGATAACTTTTGAGCTTGTTGGTTAATGTGAACTTTCCTTTTTTTGGGTGGTGAAGATAAGTGTGGGACGGACGAAAACGAAAAATGTGAACATAAGTGTGGGACGAAGGGAGTATTTTTTTTGTAGTGTACATTTCTCTTTTTAATAAATGGGATCCACACAAAACAATTAATATATCTCTGTATGACTCACACACAATATTATTACAACTACTCATTTTATTATATATTAAAAAATTATTTCTCTCACCTCACTACATATTAAAATATTATTATATTTCTTAATCTACGTGTAAAAGATAATTAAATATAATTATTATTGCGAGACGGATAGAATAATTTACTTGTACTTACCCAAAAAAAACTACACTATCGTATAAAAATTAAATATAACTATTATTACGCCACGATGGAGTAATTTACTTTGTAACTTACCGAAAAAGACTACACTACCTACAAAATCAATAATTTTTTAACAATGTGGCACAATAACGGTGAAAATACAATTGAGACGGGGAGGGAATATCTTCTAATACTATAATGAATGCACTCGTTGTATCCTAAACTTTCTCGCGATATTTAACTATAAAAAAAAGTAGAATATTCTCTCCTTTAATAGCAATAATTTCAGGGAATAATTTCTTTTTTATGTTGCATATCCTTTTAATTATAGAGATGTTGGAATGAGAATGCTGCGAAAATGATAAGATGGGTAGATATTCTTAATTACTTATTGCAATAGCGTAGAAGTGGTGATGCAGTACAATTCATTTTAGTTTTTTTTTTTTTAATTTGTAATTCTCAATTTTGGTTTTTTTATTTATTTTTTTTCGATTTTGTCATCTTTGTTTAAATTTTTTTTTTTTTTTTCAAATTTAGTACTTTAAGAAAGAATTTGTCCAATTTTAATCCAAAATTTAGAAGAAAAAAATTAAATTTGATAAATGGATTAAATTTAAATAAAATGGGCCGAGATCAAACAAAAAAGAATCAAAATTTAGAATTGCAAATAAAAATGGATTTAAAATTGGAATCAATTATATTTAAGGGATGAATGTTGATAGCACCCCTTGAATAAACGTCAAAATTAATTGAAGATAAAATATTCGAGTCGAAAACGAAATTTGGAATGGATTGGATTCGTTGTGATGTGCAAAACAAGTATATAAAGCCTAGTGACACGTTATATATTGTGCATTATTAATTTTGTAATAATATTTGTGGAAATACATAATGGGGAAGCTTGTTTCAAATATAAGGGTGAAGTCAAATGTTGATTTCTTCCAAGTGTTTAAAATTCCAACTCATGTCCCTGACGTCGTTCCTGAAATAATTCAAAGTGTTGATTTGCTGCATGGTCAATGGGGTACTGTTGGCTCAATCATCCTCTGGAACTACATTATTGGTACACAAAAACTTCACTCATTTTATTATTATTATTTTTCCATTTAAAAAACTATAACTACCATTTTGTATAATCGTATCATAAATTATGACTCAAAAATTTTTATTTTTTATTTCTCAGAGTAAGTGACGGATCCAGAATAAAACTTTGTTAATCATGACAATTAAGTACCATTTATTATTACTACTCCATTTTCTCTCCTTTTTTTTAGATGGAAAAACATATAGGGCGAAGGATGTGATTGAAGCCATAGACGAGGAGAAGAAATCAATGACGTACAAGGTGATTGAAGGTGACGTGTTGGATATATACAGCACGTTTAAAATAAGTGATGAGGTGGAGGCAAATGGGGAGGACAAGATGGTGAGGTGGACTGTGGAGTACGAGAAGAAGTCTGAGGCTGTGCCGGATCCACATGAAATAATGCTTGCTTTGGTCCAAATGTGCAAACAAATTGGGGGCAAGTATAATTACCTCGTCCCCAATTAACATCTCCCTACTTCCTACCTACGACGTCGTCCTACTCTAATACTAAAATCCATACTTAAGTGATGCATAAATAAGAGGACTTAAAATGTCGTCTACGTACGTCTGAAATGTTGTGTGTTTTGAGGTTGGTGTTGATGTTGAACCTATCATGCACTTTTGGCTATGATTTTTCTACGTCTTTTACGTATAATATTTATCAGTGGTTAAGTCAAGATATTTTAAATTGAAAACACCATGTGATCCATATTGGAAATTAATTCACTGTATTTTTTAAAGAAAAGATTAAGATTGTTCAAAATATCTCCTTTGTTTATTGACAGATATACACGTATTAACACATATCTGTACAAAAGATCCGTGTACAAATATATCTTTTAGGTTGATTGAAGTTTCCCATTTCTAGCGTAGTTGTCTATTTGAGAAATATTAAGGAATTTGTCCAACCCACTAGCTACAAGAAACCTGCCAACAAAACAAATGGAGTAATATTTTGTGTTAGTATTGAATTCATCACAAGTATAAAAAATGGAGTGATAAATATTTAGATTGATGCATACTTATCTCTAAGACCTCTTGTCATGGCCTGGCAACCTCCAGCCACAGTGGACTGCAAATTAACGGCTATATTTGGGTTGTGAATACTCTGTCTGAGGTGTACCCACCCTAGTTCCTCATGTTCAGCTGTCGAAACTTTAGCCCTGATTCCGAAATAAGAAATATCAAGATAGGATTTGAGTTGTACATTGTTTCAATTTTGATGCCAACACATACGACTATGAGACATAGAAAACATGGTTGATTCTTGTATGAATGAATACCTATACATAAAGGCGTCAATTGCAGCCGGAGTGTCGTTGGAGTCCACAAGACAGCCTTCACTTACCCAGCAATCCCCACACGAATCGAGTTCCCACCCTTGCAATCTTCCTTGCTGGAATGAACAGTTTCATTATCTCAAATCAAATCAACAATATTGTAAAAGTTTCCATCATAATTCATTACTACCTCAATGTAATTCCTGAATTCCTCAATAACCTCCATGCCTTTAGCCTTTGCAACTCTAGCCTCTGTTTGAATGTTAATTCTCAACTCCACTGATTCCAGTGGCTCCTCAAGATCCTTAATCAAGCTTCCAATCCCTTCTTCAGATCCTTCAAGTTTCATCCTCACCATCTCAATTATTATCTTCACCACCATATAAGCACCTGTAAATCAACATAAATTAAGAACAGGACAACAAGATCATATGATCCATGTAGCAGAATGTTCTGTATCACAACAAAATACCATCATCTAGAAAATGGTTTTCCTTGAGGGCACCATGTCCAGAAGTTTCCATCATGAGATGAGTTTCAATCCCATCCTTGTTAAGCTGGACTCCTTTATCAATGACATTCCTATAGCCTACTCTGTACAAGCAGTGGAAGCCTCCTCTGTCCGTGATAAAGCGTGTTAGCGCCATACTAGTGCGTGCATCCGTCACAATAGTCGTGTTTGGGTGCTCCTTCAAGACGATAGCCGACATAAGAGCGATGAGCTTATCGCCGTTGATGGGATTGCCGTCTTTATCCACCACCCCGCTCCGATCGACATCGGTGTCGAAAACAATGCCGAGATCGGCCTTGTTCTGGAGCACGGCGGCGCGTGTTAGGGCCATGGCGGTTTTGTCTTCTGGATTGGGAATGTGGTTTGGGAACATTCCGTCTGGATTGAGGTGGAGGGAGCCGAATGTGTCTGCTCCAAGCTTATCCAGCACATCCCACGTGAAGAACCCTCCTGATCCGTTTCCAGCATTCACAATTATCTGCATTTCAGAGGATAATTGAAACATCTAGGTTTAATTGAAATCAGGAATAAATGGTGAATTTCGAAGTTCAATTACTCAATTAAGGAAATTCAAAATTAGGGTTGAGAGAGGGAACCTGAAATCCTTGAAGAGGGGAATGATAATGGAGGGGATGATTCACTCTTTGCTTGATGATTTCTCGAAGATGGTGAGCG
This sequence comes from Pogostemon cablin, assembly GCA_023678885.1. NCBI lineage: Eukaryota > Viridiplantae > Streptophyta > Magnoliopsida > Lamiales > Lamiaceae > Pogostemon > Pogostemon cablin. The sequence continues at coordinate 26,426,272 of CM043004.1, read as the reverse complement.
TAGGTACTCATGAAATCGACTTTAACCGGTGGAACCCTAAGTGCGGTGGAGACCTTAGCAAGTCGGTTGGCATATTTCCGAGCAGCTTTGTCGCAAATCTCCTCCACCTGCGGCGACGTTAGCCCGCCTTTCTTGGTGAAAAATTTCAAGCCATTGCGAGTGTAGGGCAAATGGGATGCTGTCATCTGTTCATCACATCCTAACTCAATCAAATACTCATTAATGTGCCATTACAGTCTTAGTAAACTAGTCTTGAATTCAATTAGAGCATGATTTACGATACTAGTAATCCCACCCCATTAACGTTTGTTATCAACAATTTGAAGTTTGAACTCACACCAGTATTTGTTAATGACAATCTAATACTAACATCTAATTTTGTAATGGATTTTGGAGTGATGAAGTTTTGTCTATTGGTCAAAGACTGAGGCTCTTGTGCCCCGGGACACCGTGCCCTTTTGTAATTTTCGTGCCTATTTGCAATATAAACCCCAAGCAATACATATGTTTAAATAAAATATGGAGGGGGTGATTGTGTTCACTGGGGACACATAGTAGGACTCGAAAGAGAGAGTTAAGGTATGGCCCTTATTCTATTCCTTCAGCTGCTTCAGGAATAGCGGACCAAAAACTCCTTATTTAGTTTTCTTATTTCCCATTGTTGACCCCAAACTTGAAATGACGTAAGTGACCACTGAACCTGTTGGCCGGTCCTGGCATAAATAAGTGCTAGGATGCAGCTCGAGGGACCTGCTGCGATCTACGTAGCAGACCTCTTTCTAAAGTCCTCAGACAAGAAGGCAGTGGTTGTCCCCAGAAGCCAACTCGTCCAATTCCCGGAGTAAAGGGTTGGGCTTGAGTACAGGTGCTGACAGGGGACGCTCAATGACTGAAGAAGCTCATGCTTGGCTTGAGCTCTTCAAGAGAGCTGCGGTTCATACTGTGCTCGAAGAACTCCATACCGCCATAAATCCATGCTTGATCGCTAAAGACAGCTCAGTAGCTACCATTAGTAGAGTCCTTATTCCTTCTATTCCTTCCTAAAGGCAAGAATAGGAGAACTCACTAATAAGAGGAAATAGAATAAGGACTCTACTCTAATGTAGCTATTGACCTGTTCAATTCAAGTATTGAATTGAGTAAAGGTCTACCTTTATAGTACCCTTAGCTCCTCCTATTCCTTCTTAAGGAATAGAGTTAGGAGCACCAATCCAGTAGTTAATGAGTTGTTCAATTCCAGTAAGGAATTGAGTAATATCTCTACCTTTTCTACTTCTTTAGTAGCTATTGTTGAGCTAATTAGTTTATGTTGTTATGTAGCTATTTAAGTGTCTAAAGATTAGGTATCTATAGCTCCCGGACCATAGACTTGAACTGCCGGATAGGAACCTGACAGGGCGAGGGCAATTCGACTCTCTCTTCAGCTTCCTCCTCCTGCCATGCTTTATTTACGCTAAAAAGTTCAGCTTTTTAGCTACTCCGCTCAAGCGAAGGATGCCCGGGGGGTCATCCTGAGCGATCTGTAGCGACTGTATCGCATAGAGAATAATAATAGTGTCCTACCCCCCCCCCCCCCCCCCAACTTTATGGGACCTGAATTTGAGATTTTATTTAAGTTGATAAGTTTTGGGTGTAATCAATCATGGGTAAAGGGTTTAGAACTTCAGACAACGTGGAAGGACAATAATTGTATGGTATCAGAATACTCAGGACTTTATTCGCAAGTTTTTAAGGAATCAATTATTCCCCTCAATCTCATCGAGGAAAATGATTGCATTCTATATTCAATTCACCAAAAACGCCGTTAATGGACCAATACATGGTAACATCTACACCTCTAGAAAAAGCCCAAATTTCAAAATTAAGTTAACACTAAGGCCCAATCTAATTTCTATGAAATAGTATGCTGAGACATCAAACCCGTCAAATGAGAATGTTTCAGAGTTCAACAATTCAAGGCTTAGTTTAAAAGAAAGTACACAATTTTATGGTTTGTGGATTATTTTACGGCCTTGATTAATGAAAGTGATTTTTAAATTGAAGAGATCCACGTGGCGTGATCTGAAGGTGTGAGTGCATGCAACAGAAGGACGACATGGGTACCATGATAGAAGCATCGTACGCAAAAGGAGGTAGCAATGTACTCATGAAGCAAGCCGGCGTGGTAGCAAGTCCCATATCGAACACCACACAACCCGCCCGACCCAAACCAGCGAACACCGCCGCGCTCAATGCCCCACCCGAAATCCTCGGGTCCCTCCCCAACGAAACCCTAACCTCCCCGCCGCCTCCCTCTCTCTCCATCACCCACTCCCCGAAGCTCTCCGCAATTACCTCCACCGCCGGCGGCGTTAAGTCCACCTGCCGCCCCTTCTCCCCCTCCAGCGCCACCCCGCGCACGTCCGACCCGTTCTGCAGCCTCCGAATCCGGCCCATTTCTTCATCCGCCACCACTTCCGCCGTCGTGGAGTAGGATGACTCCACTCGCAATCCAATTTTAGTCGGAGAAAACCTAATTGGGAATGCGATGAGGCTTTTGTGGGGGTAAAATCTGGAATTTGTTTTGGAAGAGATGAATGCGGGTTGGGGTGCAGTTGCAGTGGAAGAAGCCATGGAAATTAATGAAGCTTTTTGCTATGAAGATATTTTGATAAGTATATATATGTTTGAGAAATTAAAGAAGATAAGATATTAGGAAGTGAATGAGAACCCTACACTTGCAAATCAATTTCTGGGATGAAAATATCTGTTTATATGCTTCCAAAATTGCATGAAGATTTTTTTATCTTGTTTTATTTGAAAACTTTGCCTTCATTTGCAGAAACTTGCATTGGATATTTAACTCATCAGTCTACTCGATTTGAATGGAGCAATGGTATATGCCTTTTGCAGATGTGTGGATTCTTACAAAATATCAACCTTAGTTCATGAGATGATTTCTTCACGTTATAATTTAACTAGTGTTCATATATAAATAAAATGGCAATTTATATATGGTTCAAAATTCTAAATCCAAAAATTTAATTGCTACAAAAGCCCACATATAAATTTCGGCCCAAATCTGCTGGCCGGCCTATGTAATGGACCTTTACTTTAAATGGGCCTAACTCATACTTTTATGCAATCTGGGCTTCATGTTCATACTTCAAACTTACTTACAAAGTTTATAAATTACAAAGTAGTAATATACTATTTTATTTTATTTTTTGAAAGCATATTTTTCTTTTTAAATTACACAAGTATCAATTGATAACAACTACGAATAATATTCATGGAGGATAATCTTTCTGGTTGCCATCACTAATAAATAAGGTTTAAAATTATGAATCAATTAGACATGTTTTTGGGTAGTATTTTTTTTTTAATATAATCTCCTAAGTCCTATCATTGATTATATATGAGAATAATTCGTAATTGAAAGACAAAATTGAACTCTTGCATCTAGGATTTAAGCATTAGAATCATTCGCTTATTAAACAATGCAATATATTGATACACCAAATGACATAAAAAAAATTCGAACAGCACACTGTTCACATACAGCATCAATAATGCCCGATAAGAAATGCATTACAAATCTTCACAACCAATCACAATATGTATTAAAGATAACGAAAAACGAGATGAAGATGAGACGCATTGAATCAATTGGCTTGGATATCAAGCCATTCGATTTGGATCTCGACTTCACCGCATTCGACGTTCCTCAGCCTAAGAATCATGTCTTGTGTGATGTTGGATTTTTTCCAAATAATAGAGCTGGGGGCAGCTAAACAGTTGTGGTGGTTAGGTTGGGCCGTACGAAGAAGAGTACCATCGGGATGATGTTGCAGCTCCATTTTCAGACATTCTAAGTAAGGTTTGATGTCAATTGGAGCATCTCCCATGGTGTCATCCTTGGAGAACGTGTCCTTGTCGTACACTGTCTGATCATTAATCAAGATATATATATGTAATTAGAGGTAATTAAGGAGGGCATAGTGGCTACAGTAGTTGAGTTCAGTTACGGTCTCCCAAGTCCTTACTAGAATAGCGTACTTACTAGAATAATTGGGACATCAACATCGCTAACATTAATGGTCAACTATTCATTCCAAATAGGGTTGCAGTTATTTTGTCAACCCTAGTTTTCACACTCTGCAACCATCAAATTATATATCATGAAATCATTTCAAAAAAAAAAAAATTATATATCATGAATTGATAGCTCAAAAATTAATCCTTCTATTTTGTCTCCATTAACCCATTAATTAATAACACATTACTGGAACATAATTAAGAATCTAAATCGATGGTGTGAAATTAAAGCTGTGTAACACACAAACTAAGCTAGAAGAAGTGATAGAGAGAGACCAAAGAGCCGCAATAAATGACAACGTATGGATCACTGGTCCGAGAGTCACGCGCAGCAAGATTTATACCCCTCCCAACACGAATCCTTAGAAGACCCAAAGCATCCATTCTCTCTTTCTTTCTCTCTCTTAATTTGTCAAATGTAGATGGCAGAAGAGGATGCTCATAACTAAGCTAAATAAATACTAGTAGATGGGAAATTAATGTCTGATGCCATAATTCTCAATATAAAGAAGAGAATCCATATCCACTATCAACCACACTCAGATATGACCCACCTTAATCAACATCCATTCATTCTCAATAATTATTACTCCATCCATCCTTAAATTATTTACACCACTGTTGTAGACATAAATTATATAGATTAAATATCAAAATTAGTCGTGAAAATACAATCGATTCCAACTTTAGTCATTTTTTCTAATAATTCTCAATTTTGATCTTTTTTAATCCAATTTTGGCCCTTTTTTCCACTCTCGGTCCTTTTTTCAAACTTTAGTCATTTTTAGTCAACTTTTGTTCCAAAATTTATACATTTAGGACCAATTTTGGATATTTTTTAACATAAAGGACTATATTCAGACAATAAAAAATATGACTAAATTTGAGAAAATGATTAAATTTGGGCTAAAATGATTAAAATTGAACAAAAATGACTAAAATTAAATTTTTAAAAAAAAATCAAAATTGAGAATTATAAATAATAAAGGATTAAAATTGGAATCAGTTATAATTACCGGAACAATTGTGATATTTACTCAATTATATATATAGCTTAATTATGAAGTCTTTTAAAATTATTTTTAGATTATAATATTAATTGTCTTCACACTTGCCAATTGTCTATATTATTTTTAAAATATACTATTTTTAGATCAATCAGATATACATTTGAGGGTTGGTCAATTAGGATGCCGTCAAAAATAAGCTAAGATTTAAAAACTAGAAAGGAGTGGCAAAAAGTCTAATTAATAGTATCTGGAAAAAATATATTTTTATGATCAGTGTATATAATGTTGTTATGTTTTGCGAAAGTTTTATCTTCAATTTAACACCTGTTTTTCAATTTAATTTCAATTTTACAAATGATTTTGGGTTCATTTATTTATTTTCAAACAAATAGAAATTGAAAGAGAAATAGGATTAAAATTAAATGCAATCTTTTTTTTCCAAATTAATGTAATTACTACTTTTCACAAAACCATCACCTTTCATTTTTATTTTTTTCTTTTTTTTCAAAAGAATGTGCATTAATTTAGAGACTTTTAGGATGCTAAACAAAAGGAATTTGTTCAAATCTTGAAAATTGTTTTCACTCTTTTAGTTTCTTAAAGAAATTATTAAAAATTAGAAATAAATATCTTGTAAAGATTCTCGATTAATTTCCACGTTTATTTCCATGATATAGTATATAGTAATTGATGGCCTTAATTGACTTTTTCAATTTGGCTCTTTTGCACATATAAAAAACGACAATTGAGATCTTCGCATCTTTAGCTTCAACGTGTTGTACAATCACTAGTGACTTCGATTTTGACGTCACCCACACTTTAATTCATTCTTTAATCACTATACAGTACACAGTGAAAAATTAATAAAAACAATAAGTATCTAAGATTATTAAACAATCCATCACATGGTTATTGTTTATTGGTTATGTATATACGAAATTCTAGAAAAAATGCATTCCGACTTGTTTTTAAGAGATAATTTCGTATTTTTAGGTAATAAATAAATTGTAAGTAAGATGCGTGAATTGTAAAGGGTGATAAAATTAAAGTATGTTGTGATGTTATTAGATTATTATTATGCGTTATTTTCTGATTTATAGTTATCAAACTTGTATATGTACAACGAACAAAAATAATAAGCGAAATTGGGGAGTTATACTATTTGCAGCTAAAGAACAAGTCTTATTCATTGATTAGTAGTAGATTTGGGTTGAGTTGGAGTGGGCCATTTGCGGCCACATAGCGGGCTGATCTGGCCCATCTTTTATTGCATTATGGGAGGCCCGTTTAATTGCTTTAGTAAGCATTGGATTCAATGATTAATTAATAATTAAGATTAGAGATTAAGAATAGCATAAAGGAAGATGATAAGTTGTTTGTTATTTTGTATATAAAAGCATTTAATTATAGTAATAATTATAGAAAGCATTTAATTTCATTTGTAATTCGGTTGTTTGATTTTGTTTAAACCAGTCGTTGGTTCCAACGTAGAAGTGGGCCTTTTACCCATATCATTAACCATTTTATTTTATTTTTTTAAATTGTAATTTTAATCAAAAGATACCTTTAAGTCCTTCCCCCTGGCTAGACGAGATTAATAAACTATACTCAAATCAAATGCAAAAATCCATCATATAAGATGACAAGAAATTATTGAGTCCACCGGTCATAATATTCACATGTAAATAATATAATTAATACTTACAGTACTATAGTATTGAAATATTAGTATTCATATTTATCTCTAATTTTATTTTTCTGTTAACAAAGCTGTATCCTAAAAGCAGTGGCGGACACATGATTTTTATCGAGGAGGGCCCAAATTCTATATGGAGTATAATGCATTTCATTCGTCCCTTGTATTTTTGTAATTTTTCATTTCGTCCATTCTACTACGTTATTACCACATTTTCAATAATAGCAACACTACACATTACTAATATTCTTAAAGAATTAAAATATTATAAAAACTTTTATACTTAGTAAATTCAAAAACTTTATTTATTTTTGTCTTTAAATTATCCAAATTATCTTATTTTTTTCTTATATTATTCATTTAAAAAATGTATTTTTCAAAATACATGTACTCATGTAGTCGTAAAACTACAAAGAGTAAAGGCAATTTTATAAAATAGAAATAAAGAAGAGGAAAGGAAAAAAAATTATAAAAACAAACAAAAGAAAAAGAAAAAAAATAAAAAAATCTAATAACAGTAAGAGCGCACAAAGCTGCAATCGAACACGCGACCTTTTAAATTAGCAACTTGGAGCAAAATTACTGTATCACCTCATAATTTAAAAATATTTACTATATATACTAAATATTTTCACAATTTTAGGGGGGCCAAGGCCTTTAATAGGTCCGCCACTGCCTAAAAGAGTCATGTGGGCACAGGCTTCCCAAAATTTTAATTAATTAAATAGACGTAAAAAATATTATAAATCTAGTCATTCAAATAAGTGACTAATTACAATGTTAGAAAGTACTAAGTAGTGTGAATTATTTGACTAACTGTTCATCTAATGGTATTATAATATCGTACGCGTGAATTTTTGGATATAATCGCATTAAAATCCAAATACTCGATACTTACAAAAATTGAAACAACATGGAGTATACAAAATCCAAATACTCAATATTTTTAAAATATATAGAGTATGTTGTGATAGGATGTGCACGGATATTGGATTTAACCGAAATCGTACTGAATTAATCCCGAATCGAAAAAAATCATTGAATTTTTTACTTTTTTCCGAATCGAACCGAACCGATTTTTCATTTGGTACGGACTTGGATATTTTTCACTTTCTCATACCGAATATTGGATACAACCGGATCGAACCTAAAAATCAAAGTTAAATTATGCATTAAAATTATATATAATATATTTATCTTATTATTTATACTTTATACTTTATATGTCATAAATTAATTAATTTTACTCTACTAATTAATGTAATCATAATTAATAAATTAAAATTATTTATAATATACTACCAAATAATAATTTAAAAATATATATATAATGCTCTAAATATTTATTTATTAGTGTATATTAGAAAATATATATTTCATAAAGTAAAATAAATTTCTAAAAAAATAAGAAATAAACAAAATAAACTGTTCAAAATATTATTTTAGAGAATATAATGAATAAAGTAAATGGTATCTTCAAAGTCTAAATTAAATCGTAAATTAAATAAATAATTATTATATTTTATATTTATTTAATGAAGATAAAATGCAAAAATTAAATGATAATCCATATTTATTCTAAAATGTTAGTATTAGATAGACTTTAATTGAAATACACCTTAAATTTAAAGTTAAAGGTTTAAAAAAAATCTAAAATTATTAATTTTCTTTATCTTAGTACTATTATTATTTAGGACAACACATAATGTCGTGTTATGTAAGACTATTTTACATTTTTTAAGTAATTATCAATTTTTATTAAATATATTATCACTTTTCATTAAAAGTTTATCATTCTTTATTTATAATATGAATTGTTTATGAAATAATGCAATGCACCACTCTCACTTTTCATCAATTCGAGTATAACTTTTTATTCAAATATTATCTCTTCTTATATGTCTCATGAAACTCTTAATGTGAATTGTGAAGCAGTATTACATAAGTATTTTCTTATTTTTAAAGTATTATTATCTTTTATTAAAAAAATATAATATTATCTTCGATTCGCTCTGAACCGTCAAATTTCGTTTTCCCGAAAATCCATTCCGAACCGAACTGAATTTCAGTTCGGATTCAATATCGGATTTTTTCTTTACGGATTCAATATTGGATTATTTAAAAAAAACGATTCGAATTTCGGTATGAATTTTTTAAAAATCCGTATCGATTCCCCATCTGCACACCCCTATGTTGTGATAAGGCAATTCTAATAAGACGAATACATGTGAGACGTATCAATTTATTATAAATATATTTTTATTATATAGGTAAAATATATTTATTGATAATTGTTAAAGTATGCTTGTCGCTAATCAATTATAACACATTTTAATGGATTATTAATTATATTTTAAAAAATATATTTTAATTATTCATAAATATACTTTATTTAAATAACAATTATATTTTAATACGTATTGCAAACTATCAACACCGAGCCTATCTCTGTTATGAATTGAGATAGTATATGGTGAGAGAAAGAAGGGGAGATAATAATTGAAGAGGAAAATGATAGGCATACAAACAACTTTATAATTTTGTCAGATCATTTGGAGGAAGAATCAAATAAGAGAGGCAACGTATCAAGATTAGTAGTAATCTCCCCTTAAAAAAAGTACCAAATACGTGAAATTAAATTGACAACTAAACGTGACATGTGCTGTGGGGACTTGCATCTTTGATCTTACCTTCTTACGTCCACATATTTTGCAGTCCTGTCATCTCACCATTAGCTACCATTTTTATTTTATCTTTTATTATTAATAACGACATCAATTTAATTAATGTGATGAGGTTTGATTTTGTGGACGCTTCTTCTGTATCATTTCCTCTCTTTAATAGTTAATAATATGTGCATCATCCATAATTAGAGTAAAATAAAATTTGCAACAAAATTATTTTTAAAAAATAAAAAATTAAATCACAAGTTTGGAAGAAATATTTAATAAGTATTGAAAGAGAATATACCAATTGGGATACCGTCGAGCACATGTGTTATATAGAAAATTATGTTATGGGTTCATTTAAAACATAAAATGAATGCAGTAGTATTTATTTAATTGAAACTTTGTTATAGGAATGGTCAAAGCTGCAAAATAAATAAATAAAAAATAAGAAGGAAAAAAATCTATAAAATGGGTCAATGTGTTTGCACGTGAAAAAAAAAGTATGAAGAAGAAGAAGAAACAATTAGTATTGTCCAACTTAATGATAATGCCCACTTGACGAAATTTAGAATTTGGATTAGAGTATGTATTGGAATTTGGGTGTAATGTGGTAGGGTAGAAACTCTTCAATTATAGTTCAAAACAATTGTATTTTAGGAATTAATATGGGTATTTTAAAAGTAAATTTTAAATTTTTATGGTAAAATAAATTAAGAATCACAAGCACTGAGCAAAACTCTCTTTTTTTTTTTAAGTAATGAAAATTGCCGATAGAATTTAATTTATTGGTAAATGTTATTGAATTGTTGATAGAAATTATTTTTTAGTAAAGAAACACCAATGGATTTATAATATTTTTACCGCTGTAGTTATTTATCAATGGCATTATGAGCAATATATTAACAACAAAAATATTTATAAATAGAATAGAATTTTTTTGGTAAAAATTTACCAATCACTACTTTACCAACAAAAAAGTATCAATAATTTTTTTTAATGCGTTGTTATCTAATTTACTAATAATATTAAAATTTTTACTAACTAAATATTCAATAAGTAAAAAATAGTTTTTTAATGAGTAAAATAAGTGAAAAATAAATTATAATTATACTTTTAGAATAAAGATTACTTAAATTATAAGAGCATAATTAAAAAGTTAGCCTCTTATGGGCCAGTATAGGGCGAATAATATTTCGGGCTCTTGTGGGCCTATGGGGAATAATATTTTGAAAAGAATTAATTGAAGTATGAATAATATTAATGTTTGGATAAAAAAAATATTTTTTATTTTTTAAAAAATTAAAAGATACTTATAAATTTTTATATTAAAGAATACGATATTTAATATTAAAGAGTATAATTTTATAATACCGTCGGATTTAAACGCGGCATAAGCACAATTTTATCCATATTTGAATATGAATCCTAGGTTGTACGTGTAACCGTAACTTGAATTATTATGATACTAAGTCAAAAAATATGATTAAAAAACATAAATGCTAATAAAAGCTCAAATTAAATATTGCCGGCTAGTAACAGCGAAACACGTTAATATTTAGGTATACTTGCCTCACAATTAAAAAGTCAGAAACTTCACCAAGTAGGGAAGAATTTTTATTTTAATTCTATTTTTTAACAAAGTGGGGAGGATTATGTAATTGATAACCGTGACACAAAATTCATCTTTCAACTAACTTGATTTTAACAGATACAAAAAACTAATCCATAGAAGAAAATGTCATATAAAGTGAAAATCCTATACATAATATTTAGTATAGGTACTTCGCCCCCAGAGCATAGCTCAAATGGTAGAGGGGAGGGTGGAAAGGTCTTCCAACTGAGCTTGGTAGCTGCAGACTGGGGATTCAAATCTTGCCTTTGATATGGATTTGACCCATTGCAAGCACAAGTTAAACAGTGAGGTTGGGGATTCAAATTCTGCCTTTGACATGAGATTCAAATTTTGTCTTTGACATGAATTTGACCCTTTGCAAGAGTTAAACAATGAGTCATCTCTTATAAGTCACTTGAGGCATAGATAAATCTCACACTCAAGATAATTAAATTTCCTTTTATTCAAAGACAAAAAAAAAAATCTAGATTGACTTTTTATGAGGCAACCAGATAGTCATTAATAAGGGTGGGTGGCCATATGTGAATTTTGGTGATCAGCTTAATAAGTGATAAACTTCATATTATGAGTGCTGAATAAAATGATGAAAACAAGCAGCCATCAAAATAAAACAATAAAGCTATGCAATATATGGTGGTGGTGGTGATTGGTGATACCAAAAATAACATGTGTTTGTTTATAACAGGCTTTCTCAATAATGTTTGGACCAAAGAAAATGGGCATGAATCACAATAGTGTAGGGTTATGGGTGGGCCTTCACTGGAGAGGCCCCCCTTTGGCAGTTAGAAGGTATTGTCATTTGTCACATTTTTCACTATTTTTTTAATTAATTTAATTTAAAATTCATCTAAAGCCATTTGAAAATGCCACCACTTCACCATGCAGAAAGCCGTTCATAACAAGTCAAGATTAAATACTCAAAAACCACAGCAATACAAATATGGATTAAATTTCACATCAAACCAAGCTACATTCTTCATATAAATTCATCCATCTCCAAACATCGTCTCATTCATGCATCTTACAACCCAGATACTAAAGAAATTAAACTCTACCAATAATATCTAGAATCTAGAATTTGGTGGAACCTAGTATCAAGTATAAATCATTAGGATATTAAGATATAGACGAAGACTTGTGTGACATCCTCACACCATCAATTGTTAACAAAGCTTTCGATCACTTGACTTCAACAAACCAGAGAAACAAAACGATAAAAGATTTAGCTCAAAATGTAGAACAAATAACAGAGCAAAATAGACTCAAACGAATCGAGTCTACTTTATTAAGTCTAAAAACCACAAGGGGTTTCAGTTATTCATCACACCAGGGATGGCACAGAAACAAAGTAAACACAATAACTGTTGTGATGGAATCACATTGTTGATTCAATGGGTAGATATCTTAAGGTTGAGAGACTTGTGGAACCAAGCTTTCCAACTTCCAGACCCCTTTCTAGACGACATTGCAGGTGATTTCTCGTCCTCCATTGGCTTCTCCTCCGTCTTCGGCTTCTTGCAGAGCATGAAATTCCGCAAACCAACCGAACCAATAGTCTCCCATGGACTCAGAGCTGAAACCAAACACAAACATACATAAATACTTGAACACCAATCCACACCACAATCCGGGATTAAATCAAGCACTCATCAAACTCTTTTTCCAGATAAACAGATAATCAAAATTGCAAAAAACTATCAATTCGTCAGCCCACTGAAGAACATAAAGAACAAAAACCAGACCACCACAAGATTAACCAATTTCATTCAGCTAACAAAAACAAAACCTATTTAGCCAACTAAAATCATGTATGCATCAAAGATTAAAAGCGCAGCACCAATAAGATTGTGAATGCATCCATCAAAACAGGGCATAAACCAACAAAAACCATTAAAAGGGCTAGAACCTAATTAATTCAAATAATTCACAAAAGAATAATACCTTCAGTTCCAGCAATGGGGCAATATAGCATAAAGTTATTGAGATCAGATCCGAGAATAGGGAGCCTCCCTTCACGCGCATAGGATTTCAATGCAGTATCAATTACAGCAGCCACAAGCTCCTCCTCATTAACAACGAAACGAATCGGGCCAGCACTTCCCAGCACCGTCACGCTAATCAAGAACCGGTTACCCTTAGCGGGCTGACTCTTCTTCTGCTTGTAAAGCAACATTCTTTTTCTTTTCTTAATTTCTTTGCGAAACGAATAATATTATATAACAAAATTGAGGAAACAAGAAAGCAACCAAAGAATTCTATCAAGCAAGGAAAAAAAGAGTTCTATTTCAAAAACAAAAAAATAACGAAACACCGATGAAGAAATTCAGGGGTCGACGCCGAGGCAGCGGTAGTACCAGCCTTCCATGCACGAACCGAAGCAGAAAACACTCGAAATCCCCCTTCTGGAAGAAAAAGAAGGGATGACCATTAACTGTGCGCTAGAGATTTCCACCATTCACAAAAGAAATTCGACGAATTTTTGTCGGATTGAAATTGAGAACAAACAACGAAGAGAATTTAAAAAAGAAATTCAAATCTTGGGCGAAAAGGCAGAGAGAAGGGTTCTTAGGGGAATCGATCCGAAGCGAAGAGAGAAACAATTGGGTCGGTTGAGATATTGATGGAGAAGCAGAGGGAGACGTCAATTTATATACCTCTCAATGTGAATCCAAAATCAAAAGATTAGGGTTTGGGTAATCTGTTTTTCCTTATTTTACGATTTTTTGGTCGCATATAATAATATATAATATACTTTTTTAAATAAAGATTTTATATTCGGCGGTGATGCTGTACCGAAAATTAATTCAATAAAACTAATTAATTGCAGATAAAAAAGAATCATTAATGAGGTTATTTTGTGGACTCTTGTTTTAAAATTCTTACCAAACCTATTTATTAGTGGTTTTGAATAAAATAGTAACAAAAGTATAGTCAAACTTAATCTTAATCTAACAAGAATATTCTGTAAAATTATGTTATTCAAAATGTGTGCATAGTAAACAAAGAGAATATTTTGAAACTGGTTCAGCGTGTGTTTGGAGAAATTAATTATTATATTTATCACTAATTTTTAATTAATAATTATTAAATAGTCTCTATTTATAGATGGAGGGGATTTTTTTTTTAATGTTTATAAATAAAATAAATTTTTTATTTAATCTGATCCTATCCATATTAGCATCTTAAAGTAAATTTATGTATTTATCACTAAAATTTTATTAGAAATTATTAAAATTTTGGTTAATTCTAGAGTGCACCGAGTACACTTAGAGTTTATAGGTGTAAATTAAGAGTTAGTAAGGACTTATTTATTTTATTTTTTACTATTTTATTTTATTTAATGATTGAGATTAAATTAAAACTTAATCTAACAGTTAGAATCGTACAGGTGCACTAGGCGCATAACAATTGAACTCTAAAATTGTATTTATTTATCACTAAATTTTAATTAATAATTATTAAATATTTATGTATTTATCATTAAATTTAGGGTTAATGTGAGAGTAGTGGGTAGTTTTAATTTTAAAAAAAAATTAATAATATTATTTTATTTAGTGATAAAAATTAAACTAAAACTAAATCTAATGGTTAAGATCGTCCAGGTGCACCAATTCACCCGGTGCACTCAAGTTGAACTCTAAATTTAAATTAGTAATTATTAAAATTGAGATAAATTATGTGAGGACTCCTCATCAAAAAGAATTATAAACTAAGAAAAGATAAAACTAAGTATTTTTTAATTTTCTTTAATAACCACACCAAATAATTTTTATTAAAAGAAAAGGTCAATTGACAGAATAAATTTATTATTGAAAATAAATCTTACATTATATTAATTTCTAAATATATTTATTCTATTATAATTATAAATATATATATATATATATTTATATATATAGTTAATTAATTGTCCATTCATTGATATGCATACCTTAAACAATTTAATTACATTGTTAACTAGTATATAATATTTTTCATTTTAATTTATAAATTCGGAAATTACTTTTCTAAAGCGGAATATTTTAATATAAGCACTTATAACTACGTACTTTAAAACGTAGCATCACTCATTGAGTTTGATAATTGGTGAAAATTTTTATTTATTTTTTATATTTTTTCAAAAGCATAATAGTGACTTTGAGATAAGAAGATTTGAAATTTATATAAATAGTCCTTTAATTAGATGGTATTAATAGTTTTAGGATATTTCAATATCACATCATTTTATTATTAAAAATACAGGTAACGGAATGATTGGATGAGTAATATTGAGAAAATATATAGGTAATTGGTAAACTCTAATTTTTAAATATTAGATTAAAAAAAATAATATATCATTCACGGATTATTTTAATTTTGAAATAAGAAATCTAATAATGGTTAATTATTCAATGTAGATTATTAAGGTCAAATATATATATATTACTACTAAGTACCCAATTTTAACACTAAAAACCAAATATATGATTTGATTCGATTGTAACCCATGTGTTAATTTAAGGAATCTCTTGTGCATGTGTAAATTAAGATCCATTATATTCCGCCATTTTGAAATTTTATTCACTAAAATTTAAGTTAAACCACTTAATTATAAATTAAGCAAATAATTTCTTATACTTGTTGTGTAGAATTTACTATATATTTTATACTACTTTCTTAATTCGTATTTTTCATTTATATAGTATATATGGACATGTGAATGAAGAAATTATGTTAAATTGTATACCCTTTAGTATAAAGATGTGTACTCTTTATTTTTTAAAGATGTGTACCATTTATTAATTTATACAGTTCGTGTGTCTTTAGAATTTTATGTTAAATTGTATACCCTTTAGTATAAAGATGTGTACCCTTTATTTTTTAAGAAAAATAAAAAATATAATAAAAAAGAGTATACCATTTAGAACAAAATGATGTACCTTACGATTTTCCTAATATTAAGGACAACCCATTGCAAGTTGTACGTTACATTACACCTTGTCCAAATAAATTACCAAAAGTAAAATAAATTAATAAATAATAATTTGACAATAATATCACCAAATAGATAAATAGTGAACTAATTTTGGTTAGTAGTAGAATTATTATATTATTAGATGACGTAGAAAGAGGATATTCACAAATTAGAGGGACCAAATGCCTTCGTGTTTCCGGTATGCCAATAAACGCGACATAAATTACTTGTTTCATTTTTCATTCCAATATTATGATAACTATTACTCTATAAGGTATATTATGATAAGAAAATTGTTATTTATTTTACTATTTCATTAAATTTTATTCTAATTATTATCGTGTTGTAATGTAAATTTTATAAATTTTACACTATAGTAACAATTTTGATCTTGATTTAATAGCACTAATAACTTAGTTAAATAAGAATTAGAAATTCAGTACTCCAATTTAAATATTGTAGAACATATTAATTTTACAACGGATAATAACAAAAATATATATAAACATTTTTAAAATATAATATTCAAATAAATTACTTCATCCGTCCCATGTATTTTTACCCACTTTCCATATTTGGGCGTCTCACATATTTTTACTTATTTCATTAATAGTAAAAATACGTTATACGTCCTACCTACTTTTTACACTTTATTCATGGATCCCAACAACTTTATTTATCATTCCCAATAATTTTATTTATTTTTTCTCTCAAAAATACCAATTTATTCATACTTCCTCTTATATTATATATTAAAAAAATAATATTACTTAATCTTCGTGCTCATACAATCGGATAAAAATATCAGAACTAGGGTACTACTTTAAAAAAATACTATAGTAGTACTATATAACTTGAGTACATAATTTTTTAATGTCATTTTAGTAAAATCCCAACGACCAATTTATTTTAAAGATTTTCGTCATATTACTACCTCGTAAATAAATAATATATATATATATATATATATTTCATGTTTTCATAAAAGAAAACAAGTTTTTGGAATTATTAGAGAAGTCATTGTTGAAATAGCAAAAAGCATGTCGGGTGATTACCAAAAATTAGGAAAAAACGTAGTATACAATATCGGCAGCCGGTGGTGTGTCGCATCAACCAATTAAATTTTAAATATAATAAATCATCTTCCATATAAATCAACTCAGTTTCTTCTTATGGCAGCATGCTACATTAATAAAAAATCTTTAAAAAAACTTAAATATAAGCATAAAATAATAAATGTAACACTTGTATGCCAAATGCACATCATATTTTCGCTTAAGGTTATAAAATGGAGGAAAATTAATTAAAACTTATTGTAGTATTGTGATTTATTTTATGAATAATTTTAGTATAAATAAAATTTAATAATATTTAAAAAGAAAATTGATAAAAAAAAATTAATATAAAATGATGACCACGCCTATATGAGTTAATAGTAGGAGCATAAATAAATTTTTCTTTTTTTAAATTTGAAAAACAGTAGATTTAAATCAATAGTAAAATCTGGTGTGGCATGTTCTGCACCATTTTTAAAGTGGCAATAAATTAACGGCCCATAAATTTTACGAAATCTGGCAATATGAATTCTGGAAAACACCGATTAGATTAGGTAATAAATTAATTATTTCATTTAGTTTGCTTCACGTCATTTCTTTTAACTTTAATCATCATTTCGAATACACTTTAAACGTTTTTAGTGCAGTTACATTACATTAAAGAGAAAGTATTCTGTCAAAAATGCTTCATATATATATATATATTTTTTTTTTGAAATCATACCGTATTATTTCCTAAACAAATAAAATAGGATAAAGAATTATGTGAGATATCCACAAAAGATATCTTTAGGCTGAAGTTTACCCACGTTATATAATGGGCAAAAATAGATCATTGAATAACTTATTGGACACTATTGCCACCTGAACATTTGCTTAATGCACCCACAATCTTAAAAAATTATAGTATTGAATTTACTAAAATAATCTTACCTCAATTTTATTCATAAAATATACATTTTTACAGAAAGAATCTTACAAATATGAACAACTGAATTTCAAATTAAATTTTCGATGACAATCAATTGAAAATCATACGAAATTTCGGCAAACCAGTTTCGATTGGAGCGTGATAATAGGGCGAATAAAACTATCACTTTTCAATTCTTAAAATCCTATTTCATATCTCAACTCTATCAAAATAACAAATCTATACATAGACACTAACTAAAATAAATCACAAACTACTAAAAATTGAAAACTAAGTGATAGATGAATTAATATTGAAATTAATTTCTTTCATCGTTTGACTGCCTCTTCATTCCTTTTTTTTTTTTGTTGATGTTTGTATGCTTTTCTTTCTTTTTTTTTTTTTATATTTTAGAAAATTGGAATGAATTTACCTTCTCCTTTCCTTCGTCCACGTTTTGTTAGATATTGTGAGATCTTGAATTTGTGTTTCACAGCAGATCTGTTAAGATTAATTGGGTGGGAAAAGTAAAAATTATAATTTGTGTAAAATTAAGAGCAAGGTTATTTTAGTAATTTTAATATAGTTTTTTAAAGAAATTTTATCAATACAGGACCTGAAAAATGAGTAATCTATCAATTTGGGGCTTGAATTATGTATACTATCGATTAGGGGCCTGAATTATGTAAAACTATCAATTCAGGGTCTGAACTTAGGCCCTAAATTGATAAAATATGTGATAATATTTGACAAATTCAGGCCTCGGATTGATAGTTTTACATATTTCAGACCTTGAATTGATAGAAAAAATAATCCATACCCCTGATTAATAGTTTACCCATAATTCGGGCCTTAAATTGATAAAAATCATTTTTTAAAATTCTCGGGTGCCCGTGCCTTAAGCAAATGTTAGGGTGGCAATAGTGCCACCTAACTTATTAGCTACAGATTCTATGCATTGTGGCCCAAAATTATCGAAATTTCTCCATGTTCAGTTACATTATTTGGGCCTATATTTATTAAGGCCCAATAGCGCTTAATTCAGATAACTATATCAACTATGATAATTAACTTAAATAAATAAATTGTTTCTTCAAAACAAAATTTTAAGCCTCTCTCATGTCATATACATGCATTTTTTTCTCAAAATAACACTCAAAATGAAAAAAAAAAAACTTATTAATTGGTGATAATCAATTGGTGTCATATGAAATGTCGAACAAAATTTTTTGGGGTAGTTATTTGTAATCCGAAAATTCTAAACATATGGTCACATCCATATAAAATGTAAAAAGTGAACTTTATTTAAACCAGAATTACGTTTTCCCTATATTATTTACATGGATTTTATTTTAAAATTATAAATTTAAAGGGTAAAACGTAAAATAATTGGGTGTTGAGATCTAGTTATTTTGGGTAATAACGTTAACATAATTGGATTTTTTTTTTCACCACTTGAAAATTGGAGCCCATTAACTATAAATCTACCGCTGTAATATTCTGATGGATCTTTAGATTTAGAAAAACCCAAACTTGTACTAGCCTAACAATAAGGAGGAAAAGCCCAATATTTTACGGGCCGCCTTCAAGAGAATTGGGCTTGGCCCTCTTCATTAGTATAAGGCCAGAACTTTTTTACTTCCCCTCTTTAGTATTTTATGCACATTTTGTAAATTACAAAGAAAGTATGCATAGAATATCGAGAGGGGGAAATTTCACATGATAATTATATTTTTAGGATAAAGATTCATAATTTATAATAGTCCATTTATAATAATTAGATTCAATATTTAGTAATGCCTTACATGTGTTAATTTATTTATACAGTAAAAGCCTAATAAGGAAGAAAATTATTATATTAATAAGCCCAAATGGGGGGTGGGGGGAGGGGGGTAGGCCGAAGGCAGTCTATGTCGATTGTCCAATCATAGTTTTCAATGGATTGGTCTAAGAAAGCAGCTCGTGAATGTTGGGACCCATTGTTTATACCATGAGAGGGACAACACGAGTGACTATTACTCTTTTCCGACATACTAATGTGACACTTCATTCATGGGGATTTCTCCTATTTCTTAATCATTTTCACTGAATTATTGCCTTTTTTTCCCGCATAAATTGGATTTTTTTAAAAAAAATTATTTGCATAGAGTTTTGAGACTCAAGAATTAGTTGGAATATATATGCACCCTTAACCCTCCATTTTAAATACAAATTTATTTAATTTTTTAGAAAAGAATAACAAGATTTTTTTTTCTTCTTATACCAATACTAATAATTTTGGGTGAAAAATTAATTGCGAGTTAAAATCTCAATTAAACTTGATCTCGTAGTCATATTATGTATATATATTTGTTATACCCCCCTTCTTTTATGATATATTTTTTAATAGATAATATTAATAGAGTATATATGTAACATCATAAGGTGTATGCATGGTTGGCATCAACCAAAAGCTCTTAACTTCCATAAATGAAATGATATAAATACACTGAAAAATTGAGAGACATCACTATATATAGTGGGGCTCTGTTTAACTATTAATATGCCCAATTTTTTTTATAAAATTTTATTTTCCAAAATCATATAGTGGGGCTCTGTTTAACTATTAATATGCCCAATTTTTTTTTTTTTCAAATTATGTCTCGTATCTATTTCAACGATTAGAAATATATTTATGCTTTAAAATCTTTTCAATAATAAAAATGCAAGAATATCAACTTTTCAAAATACACAAGACAATATTTTTTCCATCTTTTAAAGAAGTGTTTAGTTCGAGTTTAACTAGTCACAAGAGATTTTTTCTTAATTAGGAATCGAAAGACAAGTTAATTATTAATTAGCTAGGAATCTAAGGATATGAAACTAGTTATGATCAATTAATTAATAATCTAAAATTATAAAATTGTTAAACATTATATATGAAGTATAATGTAATTGTATAAATTTGAAATTTATAAAAAAAAAGTTCGAATTCCTAATTGATAGATATCTATCCTTATGTATTGAAAAAACTCTTTTAATTTATTGTGGTTATTTCTGTAAGGTAATGAATTTGTGGTGATGACATTAATTTATAAAATAAAATATATTGAAAATATTTATTTGTAAGTTGTAATAAGTATATTTTTATTTTTATTTTTATAGATACTTTAATCTTTATAGAATATAAAAAAATGTGTTATTTTTTCCGAAGTAATAATTTTGAATAGAGTTGGAATGGGGTCTGATTTCATGTATATAGTAATAATATTTATAAACAAATAATCTGACATTCGCTTAAAATGCATCAATTTTCTTTATTTAATAAAAAAAAATACACAATATGACTCACCACTTCCCTCTAATACAATTACCCAACTTATCTATAATAATAATACTCCTTAAACCATCTGCGTGCAAATATCAAACGCGTACCTTGTTATGGGACGGAGGGGGTATGCAATAAAAAGACTTGGACTGCAGCCGTCATTACACAACAATTGGCTATTGCATTGATGTAGTTGAGCAGTAAACAGAATTTAGAATGTTTTTCTGAATGAAAATAGTGAAGACCCACCTTCATTAATTCTCACAAATAGTAATTAAATTATGGACGTCAAAATCATTACTAATCAACTATTTCTGCATGTTCATGCACTTATCCAATATTTCTTTCCAACAAATTAAATATCTCTATATATATTCTACATTCTAACTTGACTGCATACACACGCACACATATATTAAAGTCAATATAATTTCTTTTCTAATGGAAATATTAATTTTCATCGTTGAATTGAATATATCTTTATAAGGTGATGTGGTGCACAATTTTTGCATCGTTATTTAAAAATAAATAAATAAATATCAATATATTATGATGATGAATGTCACGCAAATGCTACATAAATGAGTAATAATATTAAATGAAATGATTATTGTTAGGCCATACGATATTACGATTTACTATTATAAAGAAGTGGAAAATGACCTTATATGTAATTAATTATGTTAAAGTAGATTTTATGTGATTGTCCAAGAAATATTGAAGGAAGTGGGTCCTACACAAGAAGTTTGATGATTGGCCGGCGCATTTTAATATTACACAATTTACGTGGCTTCAAACCACCAAATTAAATAAATAAATAAAATTCCCAAATGTTTATTTATTTTTAAATAAAATCTAAGAACCACAGAAATCATCACATCAAAGAGTGGTAATTACACTAATAACGTGTATGATCCAATGAATAAAGATTAATGTGACAACACTTTCTTAAAATAACCCTATTTAAGATATATTTTGCTTCACCAATAAATATGGTGTATATTTCCTCAGTTCATAAAAAGATTTGCTTTTATGTCGTTGCACAATATTTTTTAATACATTAATTAAAAGCAATTTGTTTATAATAATCGTGTTGATAGTTGGATTTATATTAAAATTTCATGTGGTTAGAATATAGTGCTAGTTGTGACTTGTGACTTGGGTGAAGCTCTGAAGGATGTGGTGTTTTAAGAGTAATAATGATGGTCTTGTCGAAATTAATTTAATTTACGTGTAAAAATAATGTATACTTGAAGGGACATCCTTTTATAAAATGAGATGTACTAATTGTATCATCATTTTATTAGAATATTGAGATGCTCTATTTATATGATCTTTTTATAGGGCTTATATACCTTAGATTATTTTTTTTATCGATAAAAGCAATTTATTAAAAATATAGAAACAGAAAGTACAAAACACTAGAGGTGCCTACTTACAATGTGTGTCTACCTCAAGGCCAGATAGCCTCAAATACTTTCAAAGGTGTTACAGACCAAGAACTATAACTAAATTCCAGGTCATTCGGGAATTTAGCCTTATACCAACTCCACAATCTATATAATGACATTGTAAAATCTTTTGCTACAAATTTTAAGTTGCGCCGATGAATGAAAGGCGTGACACTTGTTCTATCATGCTCTCCAGCCCTGATGTAGCCGTATAAGAATGTTATACTTTCGTAGTTTCTTCATTTTGGATAGATCGTTCGAGGACCCAAGACGAGCCATCGGAGAACCCACGGCCCAGTCAAGGTCGGGTGGCCGAGGAGTGGAGTGAAGCTGACATGCATTCAACCTATAAACAAGCCATATGATGCAATATTATTTACAAAAGATCTACATGTGTAGTGTATATTTTTATGCGGAAAATTGCAAGTTGGGTCATTACAAAGTAGGACTTTTTCTCCAAATTTATTTCTTAATCTGCATGTATATAATTTTTTTTGTTTTAATTTTAATTCAAGTACTATTATCGAATTGAGGGCTGACTTAGCAAATTTTCCAATTGCATATAAAGTGTGTATTTAGAAGAATAGAATACAAATTGAATCAATCGAATCAAACAAGGGACCCACGGAGCTGCAATTGAAGAATTATCACATGTGATTTAGGTATTTAGTCACACTATTTATATAATTTAATCATATTTTAAACAATTAATTGAGCCACTATATGTATCTTAAGACAACTTACGCAACAGCCTAGAAATAAGCTAATCATTACAAGAATTTTCTTACTTCATTAGCTAAAGTATATGATTATGTTTGTGATAGTCAAAATCAATGTTTAAACTTGTTTTACATGTACAATTTATTTTCAAATTCCATTTACCCGTCATAATCATTACTATCAATAGAAAGAATTTATGATAATCATTAAAGTTTGAAGATAAAACCTAGCTAAAAAGTTGTCTTTTGCAAGCTGGAAATCTAATTGATCATCGTAATAAAGATAGAAAGTGCATATATACCTTCCCTTTTTTCTTTTTCTTTTTTCAGTAAAATTATTATACGAAAATAAACACTTGAGAAATATATTAATTCTTTGACAAGATTCTAGTTGATCTCGATCAATTTAAAATGTTTGTATTTAATTAATAGAAAAATCATAGAGTGACGTAAAAAAATGGCTTCCTACTATCAACGAAATGAATCCCCCAAGGAACTACAAGTTATAAATTCTTTTCTTTTTTCTTTTTTTTTAAAGAAAGAATGACTAGTGCAAATTTAAAAATTAAGTGATTCTTTAGTCATATACTTCATATAGTTAAATTTTTAATTTTTGAGTCAAATTGCAATGAATATGATATAACGGTATACCTGAATAATTTATATTATTAAATTATTTTTTATTTAATATAAAATAAAATAATTAAAAATAAATGAATAACTATCAATTATACCCTAACTTTTATCCTATAAATGTTAAGTGCACCCAAAATAACATTAAATTATTATGATTATTGCATCTCTCTCGAAGAGTGTAGATGTGGTTTTATCTCCCTCTTGATTAATTAATTTATTAATTGTTTATTAATTTACATATAAGGTATTGTTCTCCTTTGGATCAAGCTACACTTTAAAATTGGCGAAGTGAATGTTTGATGTCTCATTTTCAATAGGGTAAATTGACAAGAAACTAAATTTAGATGAGTGGTCATTAGTTTACGATGTTGTCTAATATTGGTCCATTATTAGGACAAAGACAATATAAAACTAGACCATTATTATAGTCATATATAAATAAGTGTGTGGACGGCAAGATTATGCCTCGATATCTTCTTTATCGAGAAAATAATTTTTTCAGAATATCAATTCAGTACAGAGTTAAAAAAATATCGACGCAAATTGAAAAAATTGTCTCAATAATATTTTTTTAAAAAAGTTAAGAAAAAATGATTTGATATACTTGACTAAATACTTTTTATTAATATCATATTAGAATCGGGTAAAAATTTTTCCGCTATTTCACACATTTTTTAATTTCTCTTAAAAATTGGGCACAAAAGATTTTTTAAATTATCTGCAGGGGTGCACTGTGTTCAAATCCTCCTAAATAAGTTTAATTTGTATTTATGTATTTCTCTTAAGATTATGTATTTATGTTGTAGTTTAATTTGGACGAGAAACATTCATCAATCTTAGAATCTAGTACCATTGAAGTGATCAACTCTCGATATTCTAATTATATGACTAGCAAAGTCTATCATGCATCGAGATGGACTAAGTATGCGCAATCAAATTCAATTTAATTTATATAAAAAAAATATTTTTTAACAACGAAATTTACCAACGGAATTCAATCAGTTGGTAATTAGTAATTACCAATGAATTAACAATTAAAATGATATTTTTCTATTAGCTACGGAATGTCAACAGATTTATTCACTATATTACCAACGGATTACTAAGGGAATCTTTATATAAATTATCAATGAATTTTTTAGCAACGAATTACCAACGAAGTTATTTACCAACCACCACTTTACCAACGGATTCCGTTGATAAATCAATTTAACAATGAAATTAAGGCTTTTACCAACGAAATATTCCGTTGGTAAAAAATATTTTTTTATAGTGATATTATATGGTTTAAATATTTATATTCTTGATTTAAAAAAGAAATACAAAATTAGTCAAATAGTGTTCTTCATGTTTCAATGATATTTTCATTATTTGAGTGTCATTTTTATTAAAAATATTATTATATTTTTTTCAATCTCAATGGGTTAATTTCATGAGGTCTCGCTCGAGGATTTTCCATACGAGACGTTTTTTACGTAACTTCTAATTTTCATATTTCATTGATTATAAATGCACTATTTATAATATTCGAACATATTACGTTTTTAAAGGAAAATTCAAGATTATAATCTATACAAACGTGTTTGGGGCTATCTTAATTATATCAGAAGTACTGTATATGTTAATTAATCCTAGTTAAAATTCAATCCTGTCTTTTGGATTACAATTTACAACTATGTCTTTTCTTTTAATTATATATATATATATATATATATATATATTGTTACTTAATCATGGTAATTACATACAATTGAATTTATTGATTAAATTAAAAGACGTACAGTGATTAATCAATACTACGGTAATCGATCCAAAAGTACTATTCTAATTATTAATAACGGTAAATTCAAAATTAATTTCGCTCAACCAAATAAATAAATATCTAAAAAAATATAGAGAAATAAATATTTGCATGATTATTCTATGATCACGTGAATTAAATATTCCAACACAATCAAGCTAATATATATTTTTTCCAATCTAAGAATACACCATTTAAAAGTTAAAAATAAAAAAGAATATTCAATTAGCGGATAAAATGATGATTATTTTTGGAGTTTTTGTAAGATCTCATCTTATCTTCAATTCTTCATATACTCAACGAATAAAAATTTGATGTAACGAAATATATTCTAGGTTGCAATCATTAGTGGATAAATTGCAGCCAATGGCGATAAGCTACGTCTCACAAACCCTAGAAATTAGGCTATAATAATTATTGGTTGACGTTGAGATGTTCCAAGTGGAAAAGTGGGTGAGTTTATTCTAATTTCCAAATATTATAACTTTGAACTTTCAATTTTCTTTGAATTGACTTGCAACTTGTTATTCATTACTATTTAATATGAATTAATTAAATTTGTGTTATTTTATATCAATTATAATTTCAACGTTTAACGTGTACTTAAGGTCTATTATTTTGGGCTTACATGCATATAAATACTGAACTTATATATAAATTCGAATAAAGAAATCATGTATATACACATGTATATATCCTTTTACTAATGATGATCTAATTTTTAAATTAAATGAAAGTGCATGAACCAAAATTTATTATTCAAATGCAATTTAATAAGATGTACGTAGGTGCTTCTTAAAAAATATATATATATATTACTCCAGTAATTATAAATATCTAGTACTACTTTTTAAATGCTAATAAAATAATAATTTATTATATAAAAGAGTAATAATCTAACTAAAGATAATTAAAAAATGGACATACATAAGCATACTCGAATGCGTATTAATAATATACTCACCCCCACACACACAGTGAAACATAGCCACACTCGTGTTACACGCACAGTATTGAATGTTATCCTCAAAAAATTTATCTTTTACACCTTATTCAATAATCAAAACAACTTTATTTACTTATTTTTTTACATTTTATTCATCATTCTCAACAACTTTATTTATTTATTTAATTTTAGTAATCAACTTACACTAAAAAAAACTCCTTTCTAACAACTGAATTTATTAACGAAATTCACTTCATTGACAATTACCAACTAATTACCAACAAAAAATATTTGTTTTATTAATGGAATGTCAATCAATTTATTATATTTTACCAACGTAATAAAATCTGATATTTATCAAAGAGAGTGAGTGAATGTGCTTTCATTTCAATTGCGTATGAAATATTTTATCAATAAAATTGAATTTTAGTTGCTTGAAAATTACAAACCACCTTTACCAGCTGAAAACTATCATCAAACTTTGTTGTTAATTTGTTGTTAAACTAATTTAACAATGAAATTAAAATTTTTACTTAAAAATATTCTATTGTTAAAAAAGAATTCTTTGAAGTTTTATCTCTACATTTTTTACATTGTACATTTAAAATTAATATTTCTTAATTTACATACTGTATAAATGATCATAACTAAGTTTTTACTTAGAAATATTCTGTTGTTAAAAAAAATTCTTTATAGTGTTATCTCTAATTTTTTTACATTATACATTTTAAATTAATATTTCTTAATTTTCATACGGTATAAATGAGCATAACTATGTCAATCATGTGATAGGTTGAAATACTGGAATCAATTTGAAATAGTCTATCTCATTTCTATTCACAAATGACAAATGGATAGAAAATTGATTTTCATAGAAAACAAAAATACAAAAGCATGCCTTATCACAAATTAATTCATTAACAATGTAGTATAATTTTTATTCATTTATCAAAATATACATGTTAAAATTATTTTTTAAAAAAAGAGAAAAAAATACCTATTTGAGACATTTTAATTAAAAATTATCACATTTTAAAAAAATATTATCACTTTTTATTAAAATTATATTATTATCACTTTTTATTTATGTTATCAATGAAATAGTTCACTACTTCACAATTACATTTTATTAATGAGGTATCATTTTTTAAAATAAAAAATATCACATTTTACCCTTTTATATATATAGCCTACTTCTTCAAACTATCCACAAAGAAATTAATCTTTAATAATAGATGAAAATCCTAATCTGTTATAACTACTCCTGTTACTACTACGTTGTACACACTACACATTACATTGTAGTGGTCCAGAGTCCAAGGGAGTGTTTGGTTGGTGGGTGTGGGTGTGGGTGTGGATGGGAGGAATATAAATGGAATGGTAGAAGGGTGTTTGTTTAAACGTGGAGATTTTTTAATAGTCACTTTTGACTAAATAAAATTTTAAGTAGCCACATAAGTTAAGAACAATTTTTATTAGCCACTATTTAGTGGACTTCCCAAATTACCTTCAATAACTTTCAGCTAAAGTACGAAAATAAATGAGTCATATCATGTTAGTTTTGACTGCAGTAAATGGGGTGGATGGACCACATTTAAAATTGTACTTAGTGGGTTGGTGGACCAGATTTAAAGTTTTAAAATTTTTCAAGTTAAAATTTTGGACGTTGGTTGGTGGGGTATATATATCATATCATTAACATTATTTTCATTCCAAATACTCCATCTTTCTTCTCTCTTATCTATCGTCCAACATCCTCTCTCTTCCCCTCTCCTTTTCGTCCAACATCCTCTCTCTTCCTCTATCCCTTTCGTCCCAAAGCACAAAGAGCAGCGCCACCCATTTGTAGTACCCCTTTCTCAGTATCTCCTTTCCATCTGCCGGAATAGGCGTTTCCGACGAGGTGAATTTGGTGAATTTTCGAAATGACAAATTTTCGGGTATGTATGAAAGCAGTTTTATTTGCATTTTTAAATTGTGAGTTATTTGTTTATAATGTGTCCTTCATTGAGTTTGTGGTACTCGTTTTCGAGGATACGAAGTACATTTTGTGTGGTTTTGTTCATATGTGTAAAATGTGAATTCATTTTGTAATGTGATGAATTTGACTTAACTGTGTATACATCATGTTTAGAATTTTTTGTGTGGTGTTGTTTATTTTATTTTTTTTTTTGAATTTTTTGGAAATTTTTGTTGTCCGAATAGGGTTTTCTTTAAAGACCGAATAGATCGAATGTGTAGGCCGAATAGAACAAGTGTAGGCCGAATAGAACAAATTCTAGGAGTGTTATTTTTTTGAATTTTTGAAATGTTGGTTGGCCGAATAGAACTTTTTTAGTAGGCCGAATAGAACAAATTTGTAGGCCGAATAGAACAAGTGTAGGCCGAATAGAACAAAGTGTAGGAGCTTTTTTTTTTGAATTTTTTGGAAATGTTGGTTGGCCGAATAGAACAAATCTTAAGCCGGATATAACAAAGCTGTAGGCCGAATAGAACAAATTGTAGGACTTGAATTTTTGGAATATTTGAAAATGTTGATTGGCCGAATAGAGATTTTTTGTAGACAGAATAGAACAGATTTGTAGGCCGAATAGAAGAAGTGTAGGCCGAATAGAACAAAGTGTAGTTTGAATAATATCATAACACTGACCTTGGCCGAATAGAGCAATATTCGTAGGCCGAATAGAACAGTTTGTAGGCTGAATAGAAGGAAAAGTAGGCCGAATAGAACAAATGATTGAGGGTGCCAATATTTGTTCAGTTGCTGCAGTGAACTTATTGTTATTTGATATAATTATCAGTTATTGTCTTATTAAGTAAGCTGGTTGAATTAATGTAGAGTACATCTTTTTGATGTGTGTTACATATTATTTAACAAAAAGTCAAATTTGTACAGGGTGAATGGAAGCGTCCAACCATGCAGAGGCAAAACTGCAGTGTACATAATTACTGCAAACCTGGGGTTGTTATGGCACTTATCCGTAAGCAGTTAACAACGGTTGGGAGTAATGAGGAGGAGATGTTCAGGCGATCTTGTTTTGGTCATTACTGGGGTCTTCATGACGATTGGATCGCTCATGCTAATCTCGACGGTCTCATGACACGGGAGATCATACGTGGCGGGGATGATGTAACCGCTAGATATTTTCAAGTTGGAAACGAGTGTCTTAGCTTTAGTAGGGTTGAGTTCATGCGGATAATGGGGCTCTGGTTTCGGGACAGAGTGAGGTTTGATCCGAATTTGTCGTATCATATCCCGTCTGGTAGGGTGTACGATATGTATTATGGTCAGGGCGAAAGACCATTAGTAAGTGAGATTGCCCGTGACTTTGAGGGTACAAAATTTAGTAGTGTTAGCCCCGAAATGCGGTTTAAATTGCTAAGGTGTTGTTGTATTATTTTCTCCTTGGATCGGATGTTACCAAGGTGAGTGTAGACAACTGGGTTTTGGTCTTAGTAGAGGACGAGCGTAGATGGGATTTATTCCCTTGGGGCCAGGTCAATTATATGACTCTACTGCAATTTATAGACCACATTTTGACCGAACTTCCTAAAGGAGCAAACCCCAATAAGTACAGATACCACTTTTACGGGTGCACATTTACGCTCCTGGTACGTGTTGTAGTAGATCACTTAAAGTTATAGTGTATTACTAGTTTCAGCAACAGTAATAATCTAACATATGTAGTTTCCGTGTGACAGGTTTGGACGTACGAGCGTCTACCTGCCCTTGTTGCACCGTATGGCCATGTCCCTACGATAGGGAGGAAAATAAGCCACTTTGCTTGCGATGGGTTTTTTATAAGGTGAAGAAAGTTGACAGGAATCTGTTTTCTCTGGTATAAAATCTAAATTTTTATGAATCATTAATCCATGTCGGTAAAGATAAATCAGTGATATTGTATCTAAATGTATTGGTTTTTTAATCAGGATCTTGTAGTGGTGAATTTTCTGCGGGTGCTTCCCCAGGAGCACAGAAAGGTTTATTGGATTGGAATAGATGATGATCCTTTGCAGGGGTTGATCATGAGGTTGTACACAAAGGCATTCTCTAACCCCAGACGAAAGATCGTCTGGGGGCCTGATTTCACATATGTGGAGCAGCAGACCGCGGCGGAGGCATATGATCCTACTAGTAATCCATGGTATCCGTAGTACTATTCTGGTGTGGGTGTTGAGGATCGGTGGACTGGCCAGCGCACTGATGATCCTTTAGATTGGGTAACAAATTGGGATGAGCATTCTTACCGACCTCCCTATACTCCTAGTCCTGACCACAGTGGACATCATTCAGGGGAGACAAGGTATGCTGAGCGCAGTCCATATGATCCCACACATCATGTTCCTCCATCCTCTGCTCGTAGCTGGCATGCTTAAGCCGTTGCTCATCATGGGAGTGGGATGGGTGACGCCCACGGATATGATCAGCAGGATCATGGATATGATGATCAGGAAGACCACGGGTATGGTCAGCATGATCACGAATATGAGCAGGACCACTACAGATATGATCAGGATTTCAAAGATAGGGTCTTCCATATGCTGGATCAGCAGAATGAGTTGTTATCCCAGCTTGCATGTCAGATGGTGGCTGAGCATCAGACACATAATTTATTTCGACTTGCGCTTACACAGGAGTTCAGGCACCTTCGAGCTGATATTTCGCGGAGTCGGGGGTCTGAGTATGAGCCATCTAGCTCGAGGTCAAGGGTTAGATCTACCCCTCCTACAGTGGTAGATCTTGTGAGTCCGATGGCTCCCACACCTGGTGTCGCTCAAGATGGTTTGATGCGTGCTAAGCGGCCAAGAAACCCAAGTGCAGCGTTACAGTCACCATTTACAACGACTGAACGCGAGCGCCGCTGGCAACTGTACCTGCGATTTAAGACAAGCAACGATCTGTACGTGCTAATCTACTATTTTAGACGTTTTCATATGTTACTTTACATACTTGTGCTTGTTGTTAAAGAATTTTTGATTTCAGGGTCGACGTCGGACTCGACTATGGAGTCGACAGTGCTTTTTTCACTGAGATTGAGGACCCAGTGCTTGGTTTGACGACCAAGTAATTGAGAGAGCCTTCATGTGTATACTTAATAAGTAAATATGTTCACTAACTCACAATATTCTGTAATAAATTTCTATATGTTTCAGCACCTAGATGCATACCTCCGGATATTATCAGAGCGACCGGCGGCCATAGGCATTCACGTCCATCAGGATGTTGGGAACTACTGCATTCTGGACATGCAATTCTCTGTAAGTAACAACCACATTAGCAACGTATGTATAAATTTTCTATGTAATTTTGAGACCAATCGTATACAATGATTTTTCTCTAAGGTCCGAGTTCAATCCGTATAGAATGAGCACACGAGGCATTACAAAGATGATAGAACGGCATTTGTCAACATAAGTGATGACTTGTTGACAAATCTTCGTGTGTACGGAGCAGGGAGGCTACCCGTGTGGAGGGGGTCTAGGCCATGGATAGAATGTGATGTGTTATTGTATCTTAACCCATGATGTGACCAAATAATTATATCTCCTATTTTGACCATGGATTCTACATCTTATATATGCATTCCTCGTAACTTATTTTGATAGATTATGTTCATAGTCCACACGACTGCGCACTACTACCCATGTGCACTGATTACGAAGGATATGAGATTCTTATGTTTTGACTCCTTCCGGCATAGGTGGGATGACGAGCCCGACATGAGGGATCATCGGATGACAGAGACTCTACTATTCAGACTCGTCATTCCAGCCTTGCTGCGCGAGATTGACTCCCAAGGGGTTCCGTGCACTTTCCCATTGACTCCAGCTCGGGCAGAGGTATGTTACAGACAGGAGGATGGATCCAGTTGCGGCCCAGCGTGTCTCAGGACCCTTGATAGATTATTAACGAGGGACTTTAACTGGAGCACTCCCGATCACATGTTGTGTTAACGGAGGCATATTGCTTTCCTAATTTTTCAGGCTAGTACCATTATTACCTCAGCATGATGTACTCATGGCAACACTAATGAAAAGGGATGACATTTGGTTTCGTTAATTACAAAAAAATATTGATTACCGTTGGACACTTAATTGTTTTTTTATTTTATTTTTATAAGTTATACACTACTGCTATAATTGATAAAAATTACAAGTTATACACTACTGCTATAATTGATAAAAATTATAAGTTATACACTACTACTATAATTGATAAAAATTATAAGTTATACACTACTGCTATAATTGAGAAGGACAACGTAGACGAGTGTGCTCAGTTTCTCCACAAATGCCATATTTTTTATCTCTACATATACGGGGATTCGGGACAGTTGTCGAAAGAGGAGGTGGACCGCTGTATGATGATGAAGCTCCAGTACAATTTACTCGATTGTGAACTGGTTGTCGGCAGCGTGAGCAAACATGCTCTTTGTGACGTCTCCTGGATGACTCCACATCTGACCTTATCCGAGACATTCGAGGTCAGCCGGCCTGCCTGTATGGTAATAGGGGATTAACAGTCTGTGACTTGACACTGTCAAGTGTGTCCCATTGAGTGTAATGCGGTACAGGCATCACTGGACCGGACCACATCCCTAACACACTGGTGCGATGAAAAAAGATCGACACGAAGCTACTGGCTGGCAACCTGCAAGTACTGAAGAACGTATAATATAAGAATCACAAACTCTGATGTTCGACGTAACAAAATAGCGGGTATGACTACGTACTCGATTGCCTTCATCGCATGAATACATGAAATAAGTTCTTTCTGGAATTTCTCACAGGTGCAGCTACTGTCGTTCAAATCACTGTGAATAGCTGATCACCGTCTCTGATTGCATACTTATTACCCAGGAGCCTCGATACCAGTACCTTTTTGACAGTAGAAGAAACTTCCACGAGCTCGTCATGCACACGCTTGCAGAGAATGGTACACTCTTACTCAGCTTGAGTTCGCCGTTCATAAAACCACCTCTCTGTGGTTGTGCGTGCAATATCTAACAGCGTGCATATATGTAGCGTGCGGGCCCAGAGTATGGCATTGTTATACGACTCAGCAGACGTAGAGTTCATAAACTCGTACCGCTTCACGGAACAATGGACCTTTGACCATTTCTCATATTCCCACAATCAAAGTAATTCCATTAACTTCTGCGACGACCGATGCCCACTCAATGAGTTCATGCAGCTGAAAATAACAAATATGGAAAGGTAAGCATTTGTAAAAATCCATTGAATGGATGAGATTCGTAAATGTGACATTACGACGAAGTGGATTTGGAAGATTAACCTGTCAAAGTCCCTCGATAGGTATGCATCCATCGCACTCTTAAATCTATACAAAACGTTCTTTCCATAACCTGCCAATCTATTCTTTAAATGATAACCGCACAAATCATGATGTGCATCAGGATAGACAGTAGAAATAGCATGTGCGATACTGCGATGACCGTCTGACACTATCAAAAGATCTCATGGACATCCGTATGCCTCTCGAACCCTTTCTAAAAATCATGTCCACGACATGTTGCTCTCGACGTCGCCAACCCCTAGGCGAGTGGAAATATATGATGGGTTGGATCATTCGTAACTACAACGAAGACAATGCCTTTATGCTTTCTCTTCATATGAGTCCCGTCTATGACAATGACTGGACGACCAAACTCTAGAAATCCTCGTCTAGATGCTCCAAGAGCGTAAAATAAAAACCGTAAATGGTCCTCTTCATCAACAGATATACAAGTGTGCGTATCGGGATTTGCCAACTCCAACTGATACATGTACGCAGGGAGTGTATGAAATGAGCTTTCGTGATCCCCGTACGTGTGTCCAATAGCCCGGTGTTTTGCCTTTAACGCCACGTTGTAGCTAATATCGAACCCGAAATTCTTCAATATCTTCTGTCTCATCGTCTGGGGTCGGAGCCCAGTAATCTTGTCAAATTGCCTAGCAGTAAAATATTGACAGATGACGTTGGATGACACATGTGTAGGAGTGGGCCTGTCTGGATCATTTACACGCTCGTGATGTTGAACGAATTTAACTACCCCTACAGCCCATAGCTCATTCGTGCGTGCATTGCAAATCGATAACTAGTTTTACCTTTGAGCTTACATTCCACGTTATATTTAGTCGAGCTAGATCTTTCAACAGTGGTCTCAACTCCATTCCGCAAGTTATACATTCCTACAGCAGTCTGCAACTTCTTTTTTGTATCAAATACACATTTCTCGTGAAGAACGCCAGACGCATCAAAGTCAGGGACAGTCATCTGATCTTCTATGTCAGTTACAACCGGAATGCCTATAACCGTATCAGGTGCATTAGTTCAAAGTACAAGTTTACTTTGGTTCTCCTCTAAATAAACATAGTATTCATACCTGGAATCAACCAGGGACGGGTGGTGGGCCGAATACTTTGACAATCTTGTGACTGTATTTCAGGAAGGGACAAGTCGCGACTAATCGATTCAAGAAAGCTAAGGCCGCCTCTTTGACGTATGTAATCACAGACTTCTTCATACAATTGGATTCTTCTCTCCTCAGCACCATTATCACTTTCGCTAGAAGACTGATTACAATCATGTTGTATGTCATCTTCGTTGTTTTCATGTTCTTCTTCGATGGTCCTATTCCCTGGTTCAACATCATCATTATAAGCATGTACATCATCCTCACCCTCACCAGAGTTGTCATCATCTTCAGCATCTATAGATTCCCTAAAACCACACTGCTGCATCTCTGAGGCCGGACTGTACGCCACATTCAAATCAAAATCAGGCCTAGCACTAGACTGTGCCCTCGAACATGGATCATTGCTCGAACCATCACTTCCGTCATTAAAACTCAACCCTAACTTCAAACTATGCCCTGAACCATGTGCAGGAGGTTCAAAGAATGCATTGCCAGCGACAGGAACGAGTGTCAAGTACATCATTCCTACATCAACACAGTTGAAAACTTCTGCCACACGAGCATCATTCTTTATCTTATATTTAGACATACGGCCACTATACTCGACGAGAGAATGAACTTCATAACCCCAATTATCCAAATCAGCTTGTATTATGTTATGAATTTCTAATAGTAAACTAGTATAGTACAGATTGTCATCCCGCAAGTATAACCAGTGAATCTGTCCACCTTTGTATAGTAACCCATCCCAATATCCACCCCAACACATCCCAACTTGTTTATAGCTCATATGCACATTTTTTCAAGAAAATGTAAATGACGACATTATAATTAGTTGCAAGTATTCTATTCGGCCAATAATGTACTCTTTTCGGCCAACGTATTATTTTATTCGGCCCTACACTGTTTCACTATTCGGCATACCTTCAGATGTTTTTCAAATTATGTATGTTTTTCTTCTATTCGGCCTACGTCTCTCTTATTCGGCCTATAAGGTTGTTTTATTCGGCCAACCAAAATTCTTCTATTCGGCCTACATATTTTTTTAAAAATGAAAATTAAATGTGGAAATTTAAGTTCTTCTATTCGGCCTGCGTTTCTTGTATTCGGCCCATAAGATTGTTCTATTCGGCTCACAACACTTGTTCTATTCGGCCAACTTATTTTTTTATCGTAAAATATATTTTTTGGGCCTTTTCGGCCAACGTTTGTTCTATTCGGCCTTCAAAGTTATTCTATTCGGCCTACGAATCCTGTTCTATTCGGCCTACGAGTTACTAATTTAAAAAAAAATTAATGTGGATACATTTTACACTTCACATAAACTATTCGGCATACTATTATTTCTATTATAAAACGTTGAAATACATAAAATACACTCATGTGGCATGTAAAAATGATCAAATTAATGCATTCATAGCTGTTAAAATAAGTTTACAACATACCTTGTATACTGCTTCCCAAATTCTCACGCCTCTAAAAATCTAGTTAAAATACCTCAACACCATGGTTGGACTGCTATTATATACGGACGAAATTTATAGTAGTCACTATTTACTAAGTACAATTTTAAATAGTCACTTCTCTTATATATAATTTTTACTAGCCACTATTTGGTGGACTCCCCAAATTACCCCATAACTGTCAGATAAAGGACGACAATAATGGGGGCATAATTATGTTAGTGTTGACTGCATTAAATAGGGTGGGTGGGACCACATTTAAAATTATAGGAAATATTTTTTTCCAAAAAAAAAATTTTAAAAAATTGAAAAAATATTTCTTCTATTCGGCCTATTCGGCCAACACTAATTGTTATATTCAGCCAACACTTTTTTTTCAGAAAAATTAAAAAAAAATTCGAAAAAAATATTTCTTCTATTCGGCCAATTCTGCCAACACTATTTGTTTTATTCGGCCTATTCGGCCAACCCTTTTTTTTTCAAAAAAAAATTTTTAAAAAAATCGAAAAAAATATTTCTTCTATTCGGCCTATTCGGCCAACAATTTTGTTATATTCAGCCAACACTATTTTTTCTATTCGACCAACATTTTTTTTCCAGAAAAAATTTAAAAAAATTCAAAAAAAATATTTCTTTTATTCGGCCTATTCGGCCAACAACTTTGTTCTATTCGGCTAACACTATTTGTTCTATTCTGCCAACACTTTTTTTCCAAAAAAAATTAAAAAAAATTAAAAAAATATTTCTTCTATTCGGCCTATTCGGCCAACAATTTTGTTCTATTCGGCCAACACTATTTGTTCTATTCGGCCAACACTTTTTTTCCAGAAAAAATTAAAAAAAATTGAAAAAATATTTCTTCTATTCGGCCTATTCGGGCAACACTTTTTGTTCTATTCGGCCAACACTTTTTTTTCCAAAAAAATTAAAAAAAATTCATACAAAAAAAATTAATGCATTTTTTGTATTTTAATAAAAAAATATATTCATGAGGCATATAAAAATAATAAATTAATGCATTCAATAGACTGTAAAATAAAATATTGTACTTTTGTACTTTCAAGGGCATTTTGGTCTGTTCCATTAAAAGTGACTAGAATAAATTGTTTTTAAGACTTGTGGCTACTAAAAATTACTTTTAACAAAGAGTGACTACTTTTTACCATTATCACTATTATATATACCTAATTTTTTGTAAGCATATAAGGGAACACATGCCTACATAGTTGTACTTTGACATCTTTTTCAGAAATAGAGAAGAATCGAATTCCTCTAGTATACTTTTCGTACTTTTGGTCATAAAAGTGAGAAATCTGATTCCTCAATCATGTGAAAAAGTGAGTCCCCTCAAGGATATTTTGATCTATTCCATAAAAAGTGACTAAAATAAATTGTATATAATATTTGTGACCAATTAAAATTACTTTTAAGTAATAATAGCTACTTTTTATCATTTTCACTTATTTAAATGGAATGAAAGTAATATAGTGATTTTGATTCCTCAAAATCTAGGAACGGGCCATTCCACCACATTTTGGCATCTATGACTTTCATACCACACCCATACCACACACCTGTATCTGTAATCAAAATTTTAATGATATAAAAATTTTATTATAAATTATAAATATTAAAAAAATAATTTCTTTTTATAAATAGTAAAATTCTATTCAAATAAAAAAATAATTTGTAAAAATTATGAATCGATTCTTATAGAATTTGATCATAACAAACAAATTCAATAGTAATAAAAGTCATTTCCTACTATCAACCAAACAACATAATTATAAATAACTAACTCATTACTATTCCCTACTACTATCAATATTATACTAAAATTCCCTCCAATAAACCAACCCCTAAATTTCCCAAGTATTTTTACTCTACTACAATCAACACTTTGGGTATCACACATGGCACGTCCACATTTGCCACTTTTAAATCACCCATATATATCCATCCACATTCAATGAACACAAAAAAATATTACTCATACCTCTCACTTTTTAATTAGTTTTAATTTAATTATCTATTTGATTATGGTTTTCCAACAAGAGATTTTATCAATTCATTTTATTCTGCAAAAGCTTACACATCATATTCCAGATTCACCCCCTGAAAATTACAAGATTCTACCAAATAAATTCACCTTATAATAATAAAAAAAAGAAACTAAAAATAACAGGGTAAAATAAAAAAGGAATAAAGATGATATTATGAAAATGATAATGGTGGTGGAAAAGAGGCGGTGGGTCTATCTCACTCAGTCTTCACCGTTTTGACTCGGTGAGTTAACTCAGCTTCCATGACGAGGTAGCAATCAATGGCCTGGTATGCCAGCCCAACATCAAACACCCATTATTCTCCTCCACTCTGTATCCATCCCCACCAGCAAACAGCTCCAACAGCATACTCGCTTGCTTATACGCGTTCGAACCGATGTGGGCCGACCTAAAACCGGCTGCGTTGAACCGGGTTCTCCACTGACCCAGCGTCTCGTGCCTCTCCACCCGGTCCACGCCTTCGCACGCCACAACATTGCAAATCTGCCGCCCCAAGTAAACCTCGCTCATTACCTTGTCCTGGACGCTCACCGCATCTTCGCCGCCGTCAAACCCACCGCAGCTCTCTAACGAATCGAACAGGGTGGAGTAGTAGTGCAGAGACTCCGTGAAACGCTCCAAGAACACGTTTCCATTGAGATTTGCTTCTTGCTCAACCACAGTCAAGATCTCGGGCTTCAATTCGCCCACCACTTGCAGAACCTTCTCGATTGCCCCCGATCTCGCCAGTAATTGGTGCAGCTCGAAGATCGAATTCACGGCCACCGTTTCCCCTTCCCTTATGTCGAACATCGTCGCATTGAGATCGGCTAAGGAATTTGCGACGAATCCTCTGTACTCGAATTCCACGTTGATTGTTTCAGCTAATTGAGCTAACCTCCACCCTACTTCTTGTAAATGGTCGGTCTCGTCATGCGACGGCGGGCCAATTCCGGTTAGACGGAAGGTCGGAGGGCCACCGGGTCTCAGGGCCAAAGCCTGCAACAGCGCCGGCCATTGCATACCCTGTTTCATACTGAAATCAATCACGTGAACTCGACTTTTACCTTCGAAAGCTTCGAGAATTGCTTGATTTGCGGTGAAATGAGCGAATTTCAGATAAGGGCATGTTTCGTAGAAGTGAATTTGCAGCAAATCATTGAAGGCCGAATCTTGTTGATTTGAGGACTGCAATTTGTAAATCCTTCGAGCTAATGCATCAGCGAAGTATGTCGCCACTTTCCTCATGGCTCCTGGTTGAGAAACCGCGAGGTATCCGATGTTCCTCACCAAAGCCTCCGCCACTTTGAAATTCTCTTGCTGCACAGCTTCAGCGCACGCCATTAGACTGTGGACGAGTCTGATGCCGTTTTCCTGTGAGTCAAGCAGTAGGATGGATTGGGTGGAGTCAGAAGGGCGGGCAAACACGGGGTCACTCGGCAACGAATTCCCCAGATACGGAGAAGGCTTGAGTTTCTTGGTCTGAGGCTGGTGCAGGTTGGGCGGCGGCTGAGATTTAGGGTAAACAGCTTTTCCTGGTATGGCGATGAGATCTGAGCCGAAATCCAAGTCAACAGCCATTTGACTGTTGACGCTGCAACTGCTGTGGGAAGAATCGAGAAATGGATCCGAAGAGGAGTCGAATCCGGGTAGGGGATTGAGGCCGGAGATCATGGATTCAAGCCAGGAAGAGATATCGGAGGGATTGTAATGCACGGTTTCAGATGCGAGCTGAGAGAGGCCTTCCTGCTGGTAAGTTCCAATGACTTTATCCAACTGCTCGATTTTGTGCGCCACCTCCGCCATGTCTGAAGACTTTACGTTGTAGCCCAAAACAGCGAGGAGCTCGTCGTGGGCGGGTTCATCGGGTTCGCACCACCTGATCTTGGCCTTGCAGGAGGAGGTGGTGCTGCCGGTGCTGGAGAAATTCTCCTTGTGAATCATGTGTTCTCGCTTCATGGATCCAATTCAATTCTCAGTTTCCGATGAAGAAGAGGAATGAGGCGATTGGGCTAAAGGGTGCTTGGTTTTTCACATATATCCTCTTTTTCTGAGTTTGAAGAGAGAGAAAGGGGTGCTTTTGTGTGTGATTCAGTATTGGGGAGGAGTGGAATAATAGAGGTACAGAGAGAGGAGAAGAGAGAGAAAGGGGAGAGAGAGATGAGTTGGCTCGACACACATCGGATCTTCTCCGTCATTTTTGTGCATCATCTCCAATATCACGCTTTAAGTGATTGACACGTAAGAGGGGAATTAAACTCAACCATTGCCCCTAGGGTTTAAGGATTAGGGTATAGTTTTTTCTCTCCTACGTGTCGTCCATTCAACGATTTAGCACAGGAAATGATGTACCAAAATGACACAGAGAATCTGAGCCGGGCTCGTAAAGGCAGGCTCGACCATCAATACTACTAAAATAGTGTATTTTTTACCATTTTTAATAAAAATAAAGTGTGAAATACTTTGTGGGACGGATGAAAAAGGAAAGTGTAAAATATTTTGGGGACGGAAGGGAGTATTTTCTTACTATTCTCTCTAAAATTATTTACTCATCATTTTACCATTTCTCTTTTTAGAAAATACTACTCCAACTTAATAATAAAATAAAATAACATAATCATGAATACCGATCTCATATTATATTTATAATCTGGTGTTTAGATTTCATTTTTTTAGTACATGTAGAATTTAATAAAATTTGTATCATGAAAGAAACGAAAATATCAATAAGTACAAAAGATTGAGATTTTCCTCTTTATATATGCATTACTCATCCAAAGTAAAAGGTTTAGAATACGTGTTACTCATCAAATAAATATAATATAAGATGTAATACAATTTTTTCAAAAATGAATAATGATATGAATGAATAAAAAGTGATAATATTTATAGTAATAAAAAAAAGTAATAATAATACTATAATTATTTCTAAAATAATTTGAAATATAAATAAAAAGTGATAGTATATTTAATATGAAAAATGATAGTACTGATGACTAATTAAGAAACATAAAACGATTTCACGTGCATAACAGTATCACAATGTTAGTGTCACTCCATTTCCTCATATTTGTTCTTCACTGTTCAAGTATTGAAACCAGGGTAATAGTAATAAAAGGAGTGACAATCAAAATATTTATTTCATGTGCTAAAATTCAGTTGTATTTAATTTTAGAATGTCAACTTAATAATTGAGACTACATGCACCCATATTTTAATGTAACCAACTAAAACAACACATCCCCTTAAATGCAATCTCAGTTATAAGTTATTGTCTTTATAGTACTTAAAGTCACATTTAATCTTGAGTAAATACTAATGGTGAGATTAATTCTTGATTTTTACCAAACAGTTTTTACAGTTTACTGTCCTAATCGGAACTTGTGCTGTTAAAAAAATAGAGGTTAACCAGCGTAGGTGCAATTGGCAGTCAACTTAGTGCAGCTTATTAAAATCATTAATTAAATTAAATAAAGGGCAAAAGGGTTCCATTGTAAGTTGTAACCCTACTTTTGCAGGGTGGGGATTTAGTTTTTGAGGGCTGTAATTAAATAAACTGACAATTTCATACTTTAGTGTTTAATGTTACGAAAATCATCCACCTCTTTTATTTTTTTTTTGGTATTATTATAATGTTTTATTTGATTGTTTGAGCGTGCGACATTGCAAATTCCTTTCTCACATTTCCATAATTCACCTACCCTTTTGATCAAATATATGTACTCTGTAATTTTATTTTATTTTTCTTTCTTGTGTTTCATTATTAAATCTGAACAATGAGTGATTAAATTATTACTCAACTTATGAAATGATGTATAGAATGAATAATGTGTTTTATGAAATAATATTCTTGTTTGAAATTTTGTAGCTCATAAACTACTCTATTCTTCTCATTTAATTTTTATCTTTAGTAATTTTGTGTTAATTTGTCAAGTAAAAGAGTTTTACATAATATAATAAGTAGATGTAAGATTGTCACAATTTTTCTTATTAATTATAATTTTTCATTAAAAATATTAATAATTTTTCATATATTACAAATTATTAATAAAATAATTAATTATTCTAGTCTAACTTTTTATTAAAAATATCGTTATTTTTATCTATAATATAAAAGATGTTTTTACACCTTGAGTTTTATTTATTTCATTCCAATATTAAGTTCACTCTTTTCTCATTTGTCTATTTTATGATGGGATTCACCTTTATATAAAATTTTTATTATTTTTTAATACACATAATATACTTTATACATTATTTATTATCTAAAAATATTAGTATTACTCTAAAAAATCAATAAAATTAATAAAAAGGAATTTTTTGTTAAATAACATGTGAATTAACGAATTCGTTAGGGAGTAGTTCTTAAATTTTAGGGTCATTCTTGGGTGCACCCCCAAATTTATAACTAAAATGGGTAGTGGGGTGGTTTTTTATTTTAAAAAAATAATTATTTTATATTATTTAATAATAGAGATTGATTTAAAACATAATCTAATAGTTACGATTGTCCAGATGCACGATTGTCCAGGTGCACACTAGTCGGACTCTAAAATTTAACATGAAACTTAATCCACATGATATTCGCTCGTATGGTAATTCGGATAATTTCCTTTTCAATTGTACTAAATGTTATGCTATTTTGTTTTTGATTTTATTCGAACGACTCTTTCTGTTTATGAGGTTTGAAAAGAGTTGATACAGTCCAAGGAAAACAAAATAAATGACACTCATCTAAATTAATTTTTCATCTTATTCAAATTAGTTTTCTCCTCTCTCTCATCCATCTTCCTTCTCTCTCTAAAAAATACAATATTCCCACACGCCACAACCATGATCCTTTGAATGGAATATC
Organism: Pogostemon cablin; assembly: GCA_023678885.1. Classification (NCBI taxonomy): domain Eukaryota; kingdom Viridiplantae; phylum Streptophyta; class Magnoliopsida; order Lamiales; family Lamiaceae; genus Pogostemon; species Pogostemon cablin. The sequence goes on along the minus strand of CM043004.1, from coordinate 26,382,628 downwards.
TTTGCGTACAATTGGACTAATATAGCTCTAAATCAACCATAGTATAGTATCGTTCATCATAAAAGCTCTCGTGCTCTCGGGAACATGGGACAGTATTCTCATATGAACACAATCATTCTCCTCTCTATTCTATTTAAACCTATGTATTGATAGGAAGTTTAAATTGTAAAGGGGCACAAAAATTATAAAAGCGCACAGTTCTAAATCTGTGGGTTCGGACGCACAAGAGACTCACTCATGGTTCATTTCTATTTTATACCACTCAAATTATAACTAATAAATTAATCGTGTAAATTAATTATCCCAATCACATTTTTAAGAGTAATTGTTAATATAAAAATATTATTCTCATCAGTAATAATTTTGTGGGGTATGAATATTACACAATTTTAGAAGAATAATAAAAAGAGAAAAATTCTAAATTCTTAAAAAAAAAAAAAAAGTATGGGACTCTTAAACAAAAAGACTGACATATACTTTCAACAAACTCTTTACTTTTTATTATTTTTCCATATTCGTTTATTGCATAGAGAAATGTTAGAAAATTATCTCTCCATACATCCTCTAAATTTAAATGTAAACTAAAAAAATGTTTTAAAAAATCATTTTCTAAATATTATAAAAAAGTTAATTTTCAAAATAAAAACGTATATTCCCTCCGTCCCACAAAAAATTGCACCCCCAATTCTGATATAGAAATTAAGAAAGTGATAATTTTTAGGGATATAATGGTATTTTATGTAATAAATAAATAATAAAATATGTTAGGTATATATGGTTTTTTTTAAATAAAGTGTATGGTGAAATATGGTTGTTTTTTACGTTTTGCTTTATTTGGAATGTGCAAATTTTTGTGGGACAACCAAAATGAAAAGTGTGTCATATGAGGAGAAGGAGGGAAGGGAGTATAATTTAAAGAAGATCTTGAGATACTCTCTATGCACCTATATTATAATTCTTCAACTGTTCTTAGATTTCGAAGCAACAGCACGAGTCTTCTTCTAATAGGAGGGGAAAAAATAAAAATTAATTAAGGAAATTGGATTAATAGAAAAACTTCAATTGTAAACCTTAAATATATGAATAAGATGGATTATAAATCACGAAATATAATATTACATAAATTATTTGATATTATAATTACACCCTTAAACTTTGGACCTATGTATGTAAAAATTAAAATAAGTATATGAACTACAAACATAAATATTATATGAATCTCCCGATATTCCATCTATATGTGGTTGATGGAGAAATTTTATCATAATTTTGACCCATTAAAAATATTAAATACTCCTTATACTTTAATTTCTAATAATATCTTTTTTATTACTGATAAAAAAAGACAAAGTCATTTGTGAGACGATTATCATGTGAGGTGGTTATATAGAAAAAGTATGCTTATACTTTGCTAAGATATGATGAATAATGAATTAAAGTATGCTTTTAGAGTGTTATAATATAATTAACTACAAAAATATTTTACTATAAATTAACATACTTTAATTATATTAACAAACATACTTTAACATTTGATCGATCCGTCTCACCGTTTCATATTTACATGTCGGTAGCTAAAATAAAATTGAAGTACTCCCTCCGTCTGCCACAAAGGTGGACATTTGTTTTTTGCACGTGGATTAAAGAGTATTATTATTTGAGGTATAGTTGGTAGTTGTATTAGTGGGGTGTATGGGTCCCATAAATTTATTGTATTTGTGATGTGTGTAGGTTCCATGTGTTTAAAAAGAGAAATGTGACATATATATAATGTTGCATGAGACATTTCCTAAAATCTGTTGGCTATATCACTGATTTGCTCAAACTTGTCAAACTTACATCAATTCATCGTAGCAAAAATGTTTACTGGACATATACTATAATATCATTATTATAAATAAAATAAAAATAAGTCAGCATCGTAAACTATAATTTCAACATCAATAAATATGATATTATGAAATCAAATAAATGAAGTCTAGAAAGTTCAGATTTTTCTACACGATTGTGTGTATTTCATTTATAAAAAAAACATTTCTTCAAACCAATTTATAAATATGGATACCCTACCATTTCCACGTTTTCACAAGTCAATATATCCTTCTTCTTTTTTTAATAATAAAAATTTAATTATTAAATATTTAATTACGGCGTTTTTTAAATAATAAAAAAAAAGTAGGCGCGTGAGATTGATTGTGGGTGGATAAGATTGGGTTTGGGATGAATGGATAACCAGATTCAGTTTCAGATCAGCCCCACATAAGGGAGACATATTGACCAGAAGGCCCCGCCATCCTAAACTCCGTTAGTTGCGATGGAGTACGGAGAACGGAAAACTTGACGCCGTTTATTGCAACTCTTATCTTTTCAATTTCCCATGCGCTGCTTAAACGCAGTCCATGTGTAATTGTAAATGTACATGTGCGCCAACGTGTGCTTCATCTTTTCCTCTGCTTTTTGTAGGGTGATTACGGTGCGATTTGACGATTTTTTTTATTAAATTTAAATTGTCTTGTGTGATTAATTGTATAATTTTAAATAGTGATTTTTCTATTAAAAATAATTTTGCGATTTTAGCGGTTTTGCGATCGGTTTTAGCGGTTTCAATAAAAAGATATTCAACTTCTATATATAAACTACAGCATTCGATTGTTAAAATCTTTAATAACCTCAAAAGTTTAAGAGTAATATTTGAAAATATTAACATTACAAGTTCAAGTAGCAAAATACACATAATTTGATTCAAATACTATATCTTTATGATACAATTTACCAGCTAAGAAAACTTAAAATAACATACAAGAAAGATTTTATATAAAACTACCTCAAGTTTTAATTAGTGCGGTAAGTCTAATCTACAATGTTTTATAGGCTTTGAGTAGTTTTGTTAATTTAAGTATTAATAATTAAACAAATATTAATATTAAACAAATATTTTATAATGGCGATCGGTGCGGTGCGATTTTACTAGAAAAAATGAAATTGCATTGCCTATGCGATACGGTTTTATGAAAAATAATTAATCGCGGTTTGTATATAAAATATGCTCATCGCGGTGCAGTTCGGTGCAATGCGGTCGGTTTAGGCGGTTTTCAAAAAATTTTGCTCACCCCTAACTTTTTCAGACTCTTTTTTTTTAAATAAATTATTATTATTATTATTTTTTGGAGAAATATTCTTTTTATGTTTTTTTTAATCAAAGATAACGATACAATCCATCAACCGTCGGATTGTTTTTATATCCGAGTAGTTACAATTTATTTATTAATTAATTCAGACGGTTCAGTGAAATTTGATAACCAAATAAATAAATATTTATATATATTACACCATTTATGATACTACATTTAGTCAAATTAAAATTAATCAAGTTTCAATTAATGAATACCATCCTATCAAAATATATTTATTCTTAAATCAAAATTAAACTCGAAAACTAGTAAAAATTACTAATTATCTATACGAATAAAATAACATGAAACGCAAGAGTATAAATTCATCCGAAAGTAATCTTTGCTATAAACCTATAAACAAACTAATTACTCCGTATTTGTTTTGTCTTTTCAGAAAGAAAGTACTCCCTTTGTCCACTTTTAAGGGTATCATTTTTCATTTTTGGCGTCCGACCCCAAAGGTCTTATTTCTTTTTTATACATATGAGACTCACACACACCCACTAATACAACTAAAAAATGGGACTCACACCTCTACTAATACAATTACCTACTACACATTAAATAATAATACTTATTAATCTACGTGCAAAAAGCAAATGACATTCTTAAAGACGACGGAGGGAATACTTATATACTCTTCCGGTCCCGATAAATTATAGTAGTACAAATAATGATCTCTAAAGTTATTAAGGTGTGCATAGATAATAGACATACACACAGGTTTCGGTTCCGAAAAATGGGGAATCGGAACCGAACCGAAGATAGGAAGGTTTAGGTTCCGGTTTTATTTTTTTATTTTATTTTTTAGTTTTTAGCCTAAAAACGTTAAAAAATATTGAAAAACCGGCAGTTCGAACTGGAACCGTCGATTTTTTCCAAGGAATGAGAAACCGAAACCAAACCAAAATATATTCGATTTCAATTCCATTTTTGCCGGTTCTGAAACCGGCGGTTCCAGTTCCGATTAAAACTGCCGGTTCCCTAGTTCGAACTGCCTGTTTCGATTTTTTTGTGCTTGTTAGATAATTTAATAATTTAGAAAAATATAACTAACACAACTCTTTGCTGCAAATAAACTTTCTAATTTACCTGAAGAAAAAAATAATAATAACTCCACTTCAAGTGGACCGAAGTAGTATATAGATGTCTATAAAATTAATACTCCTATATTAACTACTTAATTAATTATCTTCTTTTACACGTACTATTAAACTCTCTTGATTAGCATAGGATACCCAAATGCCTAGGTTCCATCATGTGCTGCATGACCCTTTTTATTATAAATAGTACTCTATAATGTAAATATATTAATATAATATTTATTTCTCTAAAAGAGTATAAATCTAGCAAAATAATATTCCCAAGATATAAACCCCATCTTTCAAAATTCAAATTCAAAGTTTTATTGCGATGCACTTCACTCAAATAATATAAAGAATTAAATTAGATGTGTTAACATTCATATATAAAATAAAATAAAATAATTAAAAACATAAAATACTTCCCCACTAGTATTTTGAACTCATGTCTAAGATGCACATGTATAGTGCTTATCATAAAATAACCCCAAAATTCCAAAAAAGCCACATTAATCTATCACCACCCTCATACTAATTTTTGGTTTATTTTATTTTATTTTTTTAGAGATAAAAGAAATTAATAAAATAAATTAAATATATCCAGAACCCCGCAAAACAGAAGCACGTGATATTATGTTGTACACTCTCTGTTCAGATTTTTTTTATAATGAATTGTGATAATAATTTTAAAATGAAAATATATTAAAATATTATAGGTAGTGGAGTTTATATTTTGCGTCAATTTTTAAACGGTATAAGTTATTATGAGAAGATAATATTAGGGAGGAGCAGTGGAAAGAGTTGGAGCATCCTTATACTATTTGTTATTAACTACTTATTTTTTGGAATATTTATTTATTAATTATTACTACTATGATCCACATAAATTGCTATTTCAGATTATTTAATTATTAATAGATTTGGAAAGTGGGTTTTATCGTGGGTCTCATAAATAGTAATTGATTGAATTTGTCGTGGGTGTTTTATTAAAAGTACAACACTTTTATTTGAAAAGTGTCTTTAACAAAAATTATTATAGGATGAAAGATGTCACAAAATGGACACCGTTTAATTTTTTTTAAATAAAATAAAATAATCTCTGCAGTAAATTACCTTCACTATATTCTTACCGTTTAATTTAGCACATTATTGTGGTAGAAATGAAAATACTGAATGGCAGAAATTATAAACCATCATGAAATAAAATAAGTCTTGAATAAAAGATTATACGTAATTCACGCAATTATTAAAAAATATACTCCATCCGTTCCATGGAAGTTGACATACTTTCTTTTTTTGTTTTCCCACTAAAGTTGACACATTTCCTTTTTAATACATAGGACACACACAAAAATAATTAATCTATTCTCATGGGTCTCACATATCACTTCTAATACAACTACCCACTATATATTAAATATTATTTCTCTCACTTCACTTTACATTAAATTATTTAATTTCCGTGTCAAAAAAATTATACCACGTACGGAGGGAGTATACTATATATATATATATATATATATATATATAAATATTGCGCAATTGATCTCTAATAATAAACACACCGTTTTGAAATGACATCAAATTATTGCTTCTTTTGAGGATTATTTGCTATTTTTATCAAATTATTGCTGCTTTTGAGGATTATTTGCTATTTTTATCGCATGTAAATAGATCAAGGCTTATGTCATTTGTCAATAACAGGTGTTATCATCCTTTAAAAAAGAAAACAAACTATTATAGGAAAATTAATTAATTAATTAATAATAATATGTGGTTTAAATAATAATATGTGTATTATCTGGAACATAATAATTGCAATTGTGACAGGGCCTAAAAATGGGAACGGATACAATGTACTGCAAACTATACTCATGACACTCTTTTATAGCACATTAACCATCAACTGCTCCAAATCCATGCAATTCAATTTAATTTAATTCAATTTATTTCACGTATAAGAATTTAAGAAAAAAATATTTTTTATGATGATAAAGTAACTTTTTATTTTAATAAAAAGTTACTACCGTACTTATATATTATATTCCCTCCAATTACTGAGATATATTTTGCGTATAAGAATTTAAGAATTTTTTTTATGATAAAGTAAAAATAAGAAGAAATATTTTATTTTTTATAGTTTTTTTTTTTGCATTTTTTTCGTTTCTTCTGCTTTCTTTTATTTTAAAGTAATTATATTTAAGGGTATAATTGTAATTTAACATTAAAGTTTAATTAGGATTAATTCTATTGGTATAGTTTTAATTCACCTTATAGTTAGGATATATTACATCCTAGTTAAAAATTTAGGGTTAATGATCTTTTAAATATAATAAAATAAAATAAAAAAGAAATTAATCAATCGACTATGGAATCACATACTGTAATTATTAAAAGGTTATCACATGTTAATTAATTAGAGGGGATGGAGATCATATGTTCGACTTATAAAGTATTTTTTGCATCGTAATTGTATATTCAAGATTTTAAGTGTAATAATATTCTTTTTACAAGTCGAAAATTGGATAAGGTCCGAGTTTGTCCAAGTAAAAAATAGTACTCCCTTTGATTAGAATATGTGTGTAAAAGAAATATGATATATTTTTAATATTATAATATTAAGACAAGTTTATTTTCATTTTGAGACTGTTCTATTTTGAAATGGATAGAAAGGAAAATGTACGAGTAAAATGGGACCAAGTGACTATTTTTTAATTTGTTTATTCTAAATTTTTTATAAAAAAAAGGAGAATATTATTTCAACAAATTAAACCGTTTTCTAGAAAACAAAACAGAAAGCAACGTTTACGTCTTGATGGTTGACCGAAACAAACTAGGCTACCTAGCAATAGGGTTAATGAGCTGTATGCACCATCTAATGCCACGTGTATATTGTGTGCAAAAAAAATACTTCTTCCTTCCAGCGTTATTTATTACTCCTATTTTACATAAATTAAAAATAATAATAAAATTTTATAGATAATATTTTAATTGAAAATGATATACCCCATTATTAGGGTATCCAAATCTCTGCCATGAAGATTAATGGAAGAGGTAAATTTCAGGATAATATTTTAATTGTAATAAATAATAGTTATATTAGTATTATGTGTGACCTCTTGTACGGGTCGATTTCACAAAATAAAAAATGTAAATCTTATTTTGCACAAATTAAAATAAAAATATAAACTTAAGAAGTGACTGAGGAAGTATATAAATACTACTATAATTTAGTATTATATTTGGTGTTAATTACATTTTTTATTATAAACGTAACAATAATACGTTTAGATTTGCTTTTCGTGTACCAATCATATTTCTAGCTCATATAACATTTATATTAAAATGTAATAAGATGTGTATTTAGTTGGGAAATAAAATGAAAAATATTTAAGTTTTGAAGCGTATATAGAGAATTCAAGAATGTTAATAGTAGTCTATTAATTAGCCGAAAAAATGTTTTTAATTTCATTTACTCCTATTAAATACTTACAATGTCGTTGAAGATTTAATCATTTTGAAAATGGAAAATACTTATATGTGAACATCTCAAGTTCTGTGAAATAAATAAAAATTGAAATGGAGTTTTCACAATACAGGACCTGAAAGATAGGTAAACTATCAATTAGAGATCTAAAAGATTTTTGCTATTAATTTAGGACCCGAAAGATATGAAAATATCAATACAAGATCTAAAATCATGAAATTTTAATGTATTTTTATTATTTTATTTTATTAATTCTATGATTTTAGGTTCTGTATTGATAGTTTCATATCTTTCGCATCCTGAATTGATAGCAAAAATCTTTCGGGTCTTTAATTGATAGTTTATGTATCTTTCATGTCCTGTATTGAAAAAAGTTGGCAAGGGATTCAAAACTGGTTAGATGATTATTATATAAACAAGTTTTAATTACGTATTATATAAACAAGTTTTAATTAAGTAGTTAATTAATTTAATAATATACGCAACACATCCGCCGGCCTTAGATGTGAAACAACGTATATGCTACAAATATGTCAATTATAACCTTTAATATAATACTCTAAAAGAAGGGCTTAAAATAGCGACTATTTTTTCAATTTTTTTTAATAGATGAGTTTCTCTTTTCTATAAAAAGAATATAAACTTGTAAGTTAGTTACATATCGTTAGAATTTTTTATTTTTATTCTTTTAACAAAGTAATAAGAAAACAATTCTTAACTCTTGGGAGTAGTTTAGTAATTACATTTCGAAAATGTTCATATGAAACCATTTCAAGATAAAGGTTTTATAAAACCGAATTAGGATATGTCATCCTTTTACATGACAAATTACTACAATTATACATGACAAATTAAAACTTATATAATAAATGAGATAAATTTTCGTAATACATTGAGTTTTCGAATAGAAATAAATATTCATTTAAGAGTATAAAAGTTTGTCATATATAATGTGGATCAATATTAACTCGTAATATTAATAAATATTATGTTTAATAAGTTAGATTGTGGAGAGCTAAAGTTGAACTAACGAGTTTTGATCAACCCACGTGATATATCAATATATATAGAAGGTAATGCACAACAGGAGGTAAATTTTTTTTATTGAAAAAAACACATCAGTACTAAAAGTCTCTTTTAAAAATTAAGAGTGTGATAATTTCTGATCCGATTATATAAAAAATCGACTCCCTAAAATACGAGTTCTATAAGATAAAAAAAAAAAGATTGCTACTTAAATTTAAATTTGGCTCCGTATATTTCTTAAGAATTTTATTGAATTTATGGATCGTGCTTCCTACACTTAAGTTTTGTCCGTTTCTTAACTATAAAAATTAAATGTTGAAAAGTTTATGGAGATACAAGCACATGCGATTAAATTATTTCAATTAAATTAAATTATAGAGATAAATGTCAAAATAAAAAAAAGATGAGTATTCAAAACAAAGATGTGGTGAAACCATTATTCATCAATATTGCTATTTGCTAGCATCGAACTCCACAATTCACATAAGTGGAATTTGAAAGGAAAATAGAAAGTTGATTGTCTTCTAAAGGGAAAAGGAAAAAAAAATTAACTCCCTCAAAAGAAATAATGTAGTGGGAAATAAAATACCTTTTTCCCTTATAGGCAATACATTTTTGTTTCCCATCTAATGATTATTGCAAATAATTATGCAATTGACAAGAATGATATTTACCATACTTTTTTCATAAACGCACTGGATATCCAACGGGTGAAGGTTACGATTCGAGGTTCAATCAAAAAATTAGAATTCACATATTTTCAAAATTATATTTTATAAAAATACCATTCATAAAGAATTGTACATACACCAAATTTATTTTTCAGTTTTGGCCTGTTTAACTGATTTAACCCGATTCAATCGGGTCCTAAATTGTTTGATAACTTTGATGTAAAAGGTAAAATCGTTCATCCCATACGTTCTCACATTTCTGATTGACAGAGGGTATTTGATAACTTGTGACAATAGCTAGGGCATAAAAGGAAGAGTGGGTTGATCAGATGCATACTATTCATGTGATTGCTACCCCATTTTCCCAGCCCATATCATGCACTGTAAACACTTGTGTTGTGGGTTTTTCATGAAAATATGCTTTCCACTTATAAACATTACATCTGTTTCTTTGAAACATTCATTCCCCAACGAAATGTGTTTTTAAATTATATTTTCTATATTTTGAAAATAATAATGGAGTACTAATTAGCATGTTCAATTTGAAAGTTACTTTGGCTCTTTTATATAAAAATTAAGTAATTATTTTAATTTTAATTCCACTCTTTAATCTACATTCTCCCTTTCACCACATTTATTTATGACTACCCTCTTAATTTTCCACCTCAACAAAGAAAAATACTGAAAAAGCACATATAGCATGAAATACACTCCCTCGTCTCATTTCAATTTTTATATTTACTTTTTCATGAAGATTAAATAATATACTAATATTTTAATTAAAATTAGGTTGAGAATTGAGATAGTATATATTTTCAAAATCACATTTTTCAAAACATGCAATCACTGAATCATCATTCGTGAAGACAGTTGGCCTAAAATTATTGCAGCATACTACTCTATAACGTTGATTTAACGACTCTTAACTATAAAAACATGTAGCTATGTATGAGAAGGTAGAAATGAGTAGTGAGAGGAATATTCTATTACATTTTGATATTACTGTAAAAATCTCTAACATTTCCTCTTAGGGTTGATACTCTGAGGAGTATGTCTTCCGCATCATTCACCCAACGAATCGCAAATGTGACTGAAAATCCAGGAGTGGACTGCTTCACACATAACCCTGACTACATCCATACAATATTAGAACTTCACACAGTAACAAAGCAACAGTGTGCAGTTCACACAATGTTTTAACCTTTTAGCTCAGTAAGTCCTGATATTGCAGATCTTCTAAAGAATTACAACTAAATTGCATTTTGAAATTAAATAATTATATTCAAAGAGGATGCACTAACTACTCGTACAATTCTGGAAATGATCAACTCATAAAATCCAAAATATCTATCAAAATTTCTGGCACTGGGCCAATCTATAAGGAAAATTTTATGTGCTGATCATATGCATTTCAAGTGAGAACGAATAGCACAATACAATTTATTCCAAATTACTTTGAGAGAGATCGCGGTGTATTTTGTGGACTTGACATGCAAAATGTTATGTAACGATGACCTGAATCAGGTGAATGTCCAATATCTCTCAAGGGGGATCTCCTGATCTGCAAAAGCATATGTGAGATGAATGATGATGTAGGAAGGAACAAGTGAAAGAGTTAAATGACAGCAAGGGCACAATGAAATGTGTACCTGCTGGAATCTCTCATGATATCATTCGTCTATCAATGAATGCAACTGTTTCCGGAACATAGAAATTTTACTAGCTTCAACGGCCATCACTAAACCCATTGGTCGATAATTTTTTAGCTGGATTGACATGGAAAAATCAAAGCAGGAATAAGAAAATTTTGAGCATGTTCCATTACTCATACTTGAAGTAATAGGAGAATCAGACAGAGATAGGTGATTCGAGCAAAAACAAATTACTGATAATAGACATCAAAAACATCAGCAGAAAACATGGAAAGGGACCAGATTTAAAAGGTCAAAGCACAGACACAAAATGAAGCTACAGATTGGACAAAAGGTTGAAATAATCATACAAAATGCCTATGGACAGTTTTTTTAACATCAAAGGATAGTCTTGAGCGTAAAAAAACAAAAGCACACAAAGATTAAACAAAGTAGTTAACCTAGAACTGTCCGTATACATGCATGATAGAAGTCATAGAAGGGATAATACAAACTATAAAGAATTACAAATAACAGCCAATCTCCTTATCAGGAAGTTGCATGATATTACTTTACCTCATCAGTCATGACCTGCTGTGAATGCAAGGGAAAACTGAATGACCATGAGCTAAGCTGCAGAAGCAATTTTAAATGAGTTGATGTAGAAACTTATTGTGTTGGCAAAAAAAAATTTTAAATTATTGTACCTCAAAAAATATTTCATCTTCAGGTTTGATGTAAATAACACTTTTTTCTCTGCTTTGATTTTTCCCTCTACTCCGATCTGCATTTTTGTACTACATGCACACATACAAAAGAAATTAATGAAACTGCTGATTTATCAAGTACCTTGCATATCACCCCAACCATGTACCTCGTATATTTTGCTGATAATTAAATAATATTTGAAGCGGAATGAACGCTGGAGCTCCTCAGTAGGCTTTATCAAGTAAAACGAAATACTTAAGTACAAAACTGACAAACAGAGATGACAACATCAACTAGAAGGCCATAAGAGGTGAAATAAAGATGTCAGCTCGAGCATGACTAATAATAGAATCAATTAAATAGCTTGTCTAATGAAATAGTATTGAAATTAACCTCATCTTCTGTCGCCCACTCTATTTCATCAAAGAGAGCATCATAAAGAGGAGGCAAAAGCTGAGGAGGGAGATTCACGACACGCTGTGAGACCACAAGACCAACATCTTTCTCATGCTCCCCAACTATAGACTTTAGGTTAGCTATCACATCCATATCCTGGCACACTTTAAGCAAGTAATGCTTGAGGTCAAGGATGCATTTGTTATCCTGATGAAAAAAAGTATCAAATATTATAAATGAATTTAACATTCCTTGCTGTTTACAGAAGAGGGAATGGCAAATATACAGCTGCTGTACTTTGCCAGCATAATATATGACACAAAACATCAAGAAAATAGGCAATAATTTTAATAAAATATACTGGAGAGTGAGAAAGGCAGCAATCGCTGCAAGTCAAAAATAACAGTTGCTTGCCTTGTATCTTCCCAAATTAAGAGCTGTAACAACAGAGTATACTCCATCATCTTCATCATTCTCTATCTTCACTACAGTTCCCACAGTTGGTTGTCCCAATATCATTTCTACAAATCCGCTCAGATCCCACTGCTTATTATCAAGGTACGCTTGTAGAAGGACCTTCACTCCATGGAAGTCACTGGGCTTCGGATCAAAGAAGACAAAATCTGCTTGTACAACTCCCTTCACAAACAAATTAATTAAGTTAATTAGATGAACTCATGAAAGAATCGTTCCAGCTATTATGGTACAACAACAATCACAAATATCTGGTACAGATAATAGTGACGAAACCAACCTCAGATTCTTCAACATCAGAAGAGTCAGACTGTTCGGTTTCATCCTTGTTTTTGTTTATATGCCCATTTTCTATTATTAAACATTTTATACAATCAAAATTGACATAAAATAACGCGAGTAATAAATGAGTAATACAAAAGAGAGGCAGGAAAACTAATAAAAAGCTTACCTGAAGAGGTTCGGATATCTTCAGTCCATAACTTGGGTTTCTGAACCTCTTGCCTAGCACTACGTCTTGATGCTGCAATAGCCATTGACCATGAAAATGGAGAAAACGTCAGAGGACGACATCTGAAGGATTGGTTTTGCCTTCTTGGTTTCCGTGGCATTCTGAACTCAGCACCTATTTAACAAATGTACAAGAGGAAGAAAATATTTAGGATGGTAACAAGGCATTTTGGCCTACCCAAATAATCAACTTGTATGCAATATTTTTGGACCTAGGTCTGCATTATCCCTAAATTTTCTTATTTTCATTTGTTTCAAAAAGAAAATAGTGCACTAAATTAAATCAAATTTGTGATTATAAAAAATAAAAAAATGTTATTGCATTTCACTGCACCATTACTATTGTCTCGACAGAATAATAATAATATATATCTTATCAATTGAGATAACTAAAATTGTCAAGTAGAAAAGGTAAGACAAAGGCCACAGCATCTCTAAGTCTCTCAGCATGAACCAAATGAAAAGATCACAGACCAGAGAATCAAAAATAAGTATGAAAGCGACAGGAGGACACACTTCAATAAGATGAAAAAGAGATAGCATCCTGCATCACACTTGGCACGCTAAAATTCCCATATTTCAGAAATTAATATGTAATGTAACGCAGACAAAGAACAAAGAACCAATACACATAGACTAATATTTAGAGCTGAAAATATATATATTTCCATCGCTGCAAGACTTGAGGTCCACCAGAAAAAAATAAATCAGAATGGTCCATAATGAGGAAAACAAAAGACAGTTAAGTTTACAATGAACACAAGTTGATGGTTGCAAAAAAAAATAGTTCACCAATCATACATATTCCCAGCAAGTGTCATCAAGCAAAGATACTGCTTTGGTGTTTTTATTTGATAAGGAAAAACCATCTTATAACGGACCAAGGCATGACAAATCCTTTGCAAGTCACAATACTGGCAATGACATCATTTCTCTAATTCCAAAAATATTTTACTCAAAATAGTATTGAAGTCTCGTATATTCAGTGTCATCACTTTCAGAGCACCCCATGGACATGGAGAAGCCTATTAAAAAAGCTGAATTACTAAGTGGAATCTGAAAATTTAACATGACCATCTTAGCTTGGCCCTAAAGCACGATCTAGGTGACAATTCCAAGAAGCAGATATACATACATTCATAAATGCTAAAACATGCAATTTCTCAAACACCTGGTGAGTGGGAGTGTCCAAGCAAATAGAGCAAAAATTATATGAAAAGCCAAGAAATCATCGAGCAGAAAGAAACACAAAATTTTAAAGATATCACCTCAAAGAGCCACCAGTCCTCAAAGAAGCCGCGGGCGGAGGGCAAATCTTCTGTAAATAGCTTTCCACGAACAGAAAAATCACCAAACAGAAAGAAAAGGATTAACACGATCTGAAAATCACCAAATCTTCTGTAAATTGCTTTGAGGGAGAGCAACCAGTCCTCAAAGCAGCCACGGGCGGAGGCAGGGTGGAGGCACGGCGGCGAGATATATGGAACGAAGAAATGGGAAGTGGAAGTGGAGGTGCCGAGGAGATTGTTGGGCTACCGGCCGATCTACGCCCAACTCGTCCAAGTGGGCTACGGTTGAATTACCGGCCCATCTTCGCCCAACTCATCCTTTATAGTAGTAAAATTTTGAACATTTACAAAATATCAACAATTAATTTTTTTAAATAAATAATAAAATTGCATTCACCAATTGTTTTTCAAAAAGATTGCAAGAAAAATAATTTTATAAATCAAATTGTATTTGAATTGGCTACTAATGTTGTATCCAGACCATTTGCACATCGTGTAATTATCCCAACAATCTTCCTTTAATCCGAAATAAATTACTATTAATCTTTGCGAGTTAAATCTATCATTTTCTAAATTAGACAATGGTGTGAGCCAGTGGCTCTATTTTTTAAATTTCATCTTCCTTCAATCTGTATGTTTTATTTAAAAATTATTGGCCGATCAAGTCATATTCTGCAATATTTTCATATTGATTACCACAAAATAAGACTTTAACATTGAGAACGGTTGATTGAAATTACTACTTATATACTAATGACGTTCGTATTCGTATATCAAAATCACTAAACGTCTCAATATCTTAAATTAAAAATTGTAGTATTATTTTTCATACCTTAAAAATAATACTATTTCATAAATATATAAAATTAACAACACTAATAAAATTTGGAGTCCAACCAAGTGGTGCACCTTAATCATTAGATTTAAAGGTAAGTAAATCCTAATCCTTAAATTTAAAAATATAAATAACAAAACATATAATTATAACTATACTCTAAATTTAACTTATAAATCCTAGGATTAGGATGCACCAATGCACCCAAAATTACCCTAAAATCTGTTAGGTGATGTTTGATTTTAGGTTATGTGGAGTTTGAAAATACTCCCTCCGTCCCAACAAATATTTCACGTATTGGTGTGCACAGAGTTTAAGAAAATTTTGTATTTTTATGTATAAAGAATGAGAATATAGGAGTATATTTTAGTTGATTTAATGAAAAATGTGTGTAAAATTGTTGAGAGGTGTGTAAAGTTATTGGGAGATGTGAAAAAGTAAGTATTGTATTGGGATGTGTGTAAAAAATGAGTATTGTTATAATGTATTTTTTACCAAATTTAGTAAAAGTAAAGTGTGAAATACTTTGAGGGACAGATAAAAAAGGAAAGTGTAAAATACTTTGGGGGACGGAGGGAGTAATGAATAGTCAATATTTGTTTTGAGTAGGTTTTAACTTTATGTCAAATCAATGTATTAATTTATTTAAAAAGTTAAACGAGATATGAGAGATAAAGAGAAAAAGTGTATTAAGTAAAGAGAGAGAATATAGGGGTGATTTTTAAAATTTAAATGTGGGTTTTGAAAACCAAAAGCTGGGTTTTAAACCCGGAAATGAACATCTCAAGGAGTATTAATTTTTGTCTAGCTCCAACTCTGCTTC
Source organism: Pogostemon cablin (assembly GCA_023678885.1). NCBI lineage: Eukaryota > Viridiplantae > Streptophyta > Magnoliopsida > Lamiales > Lamiaceae > Pogostemon > Pogostemon cablin. The sequence goes on along the minus strand of CM043004.1, from coordinate 26,366,523 downwards.
CTTCTGCAATAATCGGCGATGTTAGGAGAATTCTTGATGAGTTCCCAGATCTTAGCAGAGTTCTTCAACCAATCGCGTTCAGACACTGTCCTAGAGAAAGATGGTGAATTCATCGATAACACCTGCAACGTGGCAAAAAATAAGTAAATCAGCTTTGCTTTGATGCGTGCAACCTTAGAGAGAGAGAGAGTGGGGGGAGGACCTGATCCCTCACTTTCCACAGTGCAGACATATAGCTCTCGTGGAGTTGCCTCGAGGAACCCTTGGATGGAATGAGAAACAGCGGCAAGTCTATATCTGAATCTTTACGATCATGGGAATCCACAGCTGAAACATCTTGGCCTTCTGCTCTTACAACTGAGGAAGTGCTGAAGAGCTTCGCAAGTAATTTCTTGAAATGAAGATTATGGAGAGGTATGTTGTCCCCATCTCTAACCCTAAATGACGAAAGAAGCTCTGAGGTATAACAAGAGTACGATTGCAAATGCAGAATCTCAAAGATTCAGATATCAGCAGATAAGTCGAGTGTACAATCTATCATGTTGATGCCAATTTGTTATAATGCAAGAGGAAGTTGGATTTGCCAAAGTCACCTTGTATGCACATATATTGCAGCAGCCATGTACTCCTCCTCTCCGTCCTCAAGACGCATGTTAATGTTGTCTTTTTCAGAGTTCATACTGGAGCTTTGTGAGCGAGAAAATGTTGCAGAAGATGGGTCGGGTATGGCAAGTTTTAATAAATTCACCTGTTTGAAACGCGATGAAGATACCAAATCAGACGAGTATCAATGGAAAAATTCCACTTAGAAAAGAATTTCGCATCTACTCAAGAAACAGAAAAATAATTAAAATAGGTTCTTTTGACTTAACATTAGTCTACTATGAGCAACTCAGAGTTCCGAGATACAAAAGCAGATAATCTGAAAAAGCATATGTTGTTTAGCAGAGTGAATGTGAATAAAATATATAATGAACAAGAGAAGAACGAAATGCCGCTGGATAGAAAGTTGAGGGTAACATAATCCAGTGTCAAAGAACTACATTTAATTGCCAATACAGTGTCAAAAAACTTCTATATAGTCTTATTCATTGATTAAATTAAATGATATGAAGAAATAGCCAATAGTCAATCTATTGACAACTATCATAAGAAAACTGGATGATGTGATACCTTTATAATACAATAAAAGCTTGTAAGGAAAATATATTACCGTTAACATCAAATGCCACATCCTAGCATCGTGAAGTCCCTCAGACACCACAATGATAACATTGCAAATGGAAGCAAGCAGAACGCCAAGCTATAATGATTCCACACATTAAAAAAGTTAGCTTAATTAATCAATTTTAAAGAACATTACGAGCTCTAAAATATGCTCGGATCAAGATAACTGATAAACTAGGCAAATCATGGAATTTTTAGTTCTTGAAAGATAAGAATACAAATAAAATAAAATAAACTTTTGGCTCGTATGGTTATAAATGTACTAAGAAGTTACCTGGATACTCATCATCTCATGAGCTAGCTCTGCAGATAAGGATTCACCACTAACAACGGATATTGTAGATGACCCATCAGGCCTAATCATCTCTGCTAAAACTGAAGGACTAAATACAGGCTGCATAAAACACAGGCCTAATCATCTCTACCATATTAATTTAATATACAAAATAAATTGCAAAGAACTCAAGGCACCAACAAAATACACAACCTGAGTATCAAGAAGTATGATCCTTTCTGAAGATACCCTGGGTTCGATTCCTACAGTGCAATGCTTAGCCATTGCCCTTGTTTCCTCTGATTCAATACCGAAAGGAGGCAGCATCCCTGCAAACAAGCACCCATATTCAGCCAACATTTTCTTTTACATGAACAATCTACACCCTAATGTAATCTCCATGATATTACATACTATAAGATATAACCCTCTAAAAAAACACTGAAATGAAAACTTTCCAAGCTATCCAGCGATATCTTGCATTCTATTTAAACATAATAACCATTCAGAACACTTACGATCGATTAGCCTTTAGTAGTGTGCCCACTTAAATTCTACTACTTGTCATGTATACTAAGATGAACCATATATCTATCTGAACTATACACATATAGTACACACTAACAAACACAAATTTTGAATGTATAATCATACCAGGTGACGAAGAATCAAACCCATAAATTTCATTCAAAATGGTCGACTTTCCTACTCCTGGTGGACCAATTACTCCCACCACGGTAAACTCAGTGTTATCCGTCAGAAACTACACAATTACCAAACAAACCCAGAAAAAAATATAATAATCAAGACAAATTCAAAGTAAACGAACAAAATCAATCTCACAACTTCATTTTGAGAGACCGTAAAATGAGGGAACGAGGTGCTTACGGGTAAGAATCGATCAATATGGAAATCCCAGGAGTCGGAAAGTAGGTTGAGAGAACCAACAGCTGGAAGGCGTGAACGAAGCGCCGCGGAGTCGTCGTCAGCTCCGCCGCTACCACCGCCTCGATTGAATTTTCCGGAGGTGACGAGACCAGGCTTTGCTAGCAATATTTTGGGACCTGAATTTGGGTTCGAGGAGGCGCCTCCACCAGAACCCGCCATTATTCAATCATAGATTGTTCTAACAGTCCGAAATCCAAAAAAGAAAAAATCAGGTCAAACACGTCGAGAATTAGATACACCAGCAAAAAGTTTCCTTTTTCCACTGCAATCACTGCATCAAATGCGGTAACTGCAAAGCAAAAGTCTGCAACAATTGTTCAAATTTTTCCAGAAAAGAATCGAACCTCTCAAGAAACTAGCTAGTGAGAAAGAACACTACAGAATACAGATGCAAGAGGTGGAATAATTGGGCTAGAGTATGGGCTTAACTTAATACAAGCAATTGTAAGAAATTTGGGCTTCAAAGTAAATCAATTATCTGGCCCAGTAGTAGATCTGTAGAATGGTTAATGATATGGGCTTCTCTTCTCGAAGACTGAAGACCTAGTAACAATTTGTGTTTCTGGAACAACTCAATCTCAAGAATAGTTGGTCTCAAAAAAATAAATAAAAACAAAAAGAATTAAACAGACTAGTAATAGTAATTCTCCCGGGGCACGAGAAAAAATATTAATCCATTATTTTATTATAAAATATTATAAATATTTTAATATTAAAATATTAAATATAATAAAAATATATTTAGTTGAATATATTTGTACTTTTAGAATTATTTGCAACAACACTATACAACCGGAATTAGAGAAAATTTACTTTTAACTAATTTTATTAATTTTTTAATTAATGTAGCCTTTTTAAATAATAAATAAAATGTAAAATTTGTTATCTTAATTATACTACAGCTTAAATTTCAGAGCGTTCCAATATGATGTGTAATTTTTTCAATTTTTTAAAATTTTAATACTTTTTTTTATATTTTCTTTATTTACTTTTAATTAACTTCCTTATTTAATATTTTCTTTTTTAAATAATTTGTTTCATATTTTTAAAAATGATTAAATTTTTAATGTTTTATTTATTTATTTGGGTATCATTACTTAATTACTAAATTTTTTAAATTAATATTTTATTTATTTATTTGGGTACCATTAATTAATTATTAAATCTTTCAATGCAATAAAATAATTAATATCAAATTAAATAATATATATATATATATATATATATAAAGGGAAAAAAGAATATTCTATATAATATTCTCTTTCGCCCCACCTATAAACAAGACTTTTTTATTATTCATTTTAAATACTCACATTCGATTCTCCGAGAGGAATATGAGTTTTCTTCAAGTTCCTCCAAATAATTGATTTATAAAAGTATAAAAATTTATTTCGATTGAGCGAATCAAGTAGAGATTCGATCTATCTAAAAAATAGATTCAAACATTCTTCAAGAAGAAGAGAACTGATTCAAGTATGCTTGAATCGTTTTACATCTTAAGAATTGATTATTCAAGAGGAAAAAAAATTTAATCAAGAATCGATTCTTGAAAAAAAAAATCGATTCAAGTATTAGCTCTTAAGAATCGATTCAAGTATTCTTTAAGATCTACCTCTAAAGTATTGATTCAAGTAAAAGAGGATCGATGATTTAAGTATTTTTAAATCGATTTACATCTAGAAAATAAGAGGTTAAAAAATTAATTCATGTATAGAATCGAAAACTTAAGTTCTTTAAGTTAAATCATTATTTCATATATCAAATAAAAATAAAATTGAGTTTGTAAATATTTGTAAATTCTTTAAATTTAGTATATTAATATTTATTTATTTACATATATCTTAATTATTAAATTATGACATATGAATTATAAAATTTATTTTCTTTAATTGTTTGTATAATTTGAAACTAATAAAATGAAATGAAAATAAAATTAATAAATTAATTACAAATTTATTAATATTGAAAATAATATTATATTTAAGTTAATTTTATTTATATAGGAGTATTATATATATATATATATATATATATATATATATATATATATATATTAGTTTCTTAAAAATAACAATTAATGAAAATAGAATTATTATTACATTTTTAATTAATAAATACTAAATCATAATCATGAGTAAAAATTAATACTCCATTTAAATATTATTTATAATATTACATATATTTTAAATATATATATATATATATATAACAACTATTTAAAATATTATAATAATTTAATTTTAATTAATTATAAAATATTTGACCTTATTTGCTATATATATATATATATATATATATATATATATATATATATATATATATATATATATATATATATATATATATATATATTAAGTATAGTATAACAACGTCCTTTTTTGCTAACGTGTTGTTCACGTATAATCTTTCTATTTATTTATTTTTCGTATACACTTATTATAACTTATTTAGTTTAGTATTGTTAAAAATAAATCTTTTGATATAAATAAGTTAATTAGTATCAAATCAAATAATGTATAGAAAAAAAGAATAAATTGAAAAATTTTATATATATAATTGATATTTATTTTAGACAAACAATAAAATTAAGGATTTATTACTGAGAATTACATACTTTATTATTATTGCACTTAAATACTATGAAAAAGGAAAATACTGACAACTATATAAATATACAGTAAAGAGAAAAATTTACCCCTATATGGTTACACATTTTTTTAAAGAGATAGGGGGAGTAATGAATATTTTTCAATTGTATTATATATTATAAAGTACTAATATTTAAAAAAAATATAAATCAAGATTCTTTCAAATAATTAGAAAATATGTACATATATATTAACTTTTTACATGATTTAGTTATACGTTATATTATCAAAAGTCAATTGTTATAATTTATTGTAAATTTTTTATATTTATGAAAGAAATTGTCTAGCTATAAGAAAAAATTGCTTAATTAATATTTTTACATTATATAACACGAATTATTTAATTATAAAAATATATGAATAATAATAAATGATCCCGCGTTGTACGCGGATTTCATACTATATATATATATACATATATTATGAGAGTGATTTTTCTAAGTTAAAGTTTTTGTTTAAAATGGAATCTAAGCTGGTAGATGGGTAGATGATTGGTTATAACCTCCCAAAATTAGTTAATCTAGCAATTAGATATTAGTATACTATTGAATTTAAAAAATATATATATAGAATAAATTTATGCATTATTTCATGTTATTGAAACTTATAATATGTTGATTTTATTCATAGAAAAAATAATAATATCAATTTTTTTTTTGACAAGAGGAAACAATTTAGTTAGCCGACACATCAGCTATTACAATATCCTTAATCCTCCGGGAGATCTCCATAGAAAAGAAAAGAGATTCGCATGAGAATGTCATTAAAGTCAAATTATGAGCCACCAAATTAGCTTTTCTTCTTGCCCAGTTATACTTAACATCAATCTTCTCATGTGTTTTTCTTTTTAATATTGTGAATAACTCTAGGACAAATGAGAAGTATCTTCTAATGTGTTTTTCTTTTAATACTGTGAATAACATCAATTATTGTTAGGCAATTTTATGTTTTACTTTCATGATTTTTATTATTTCGTTCCATTTTCTATTAGTATATTTTATTCAATAAATTTTTAATGAATTAAGTAAAAATAACTAGTCAATTTAAAATAAGATTTATTTAATTTAAGTACAGAGGTAACATGGTCTTTAATCTCTATATTTATGAAAGTTGGATAATTTTGAATATTCTTCAAAAGGATGGACAAAAAAGTTTTTTTTTGTAATTTTAAATGGGTATTCCTTATATTTTCACTAAAATTAATTTACACTAGCAGCCAGATAAATAAACTACTTAAAAATAAATAAATAAAATAAATAATACTAATTACACAAACAACTGTGATGATTACAAATCATCGAGATTCTGATGGAGGGTCCAGGAAGTAACGAAGAAAAAGAAGAGGGTAACAGTTGTAAACAACCCATTTACTCTCTCTCTTGCTGTTAAGAGAGAGAGAGAGAGAGAGAGTCTGAAAGGCGAATCAGGGGCTCCGGATTTTAAGATTATTAGATAGAACTGAAAGATAAAAGGAAAATTTTGGGGCGATCTGAACGGAAATGGGTACACTTCAGACATGGAGAAAAGCATACGGCGCTCTTAAAGACCAAACCAAAGTCGGCCTTGCCCATGTCAACTCCGATTTCAAGGTTTCTTGCGCTTACTTTCTTGTTTTCTTCTTCTTCTGATTTATCGATTTATGCCTCCTTTTTAACGGTGGGGAATTATGTGCCAAAAATAGAGGGGGAGCAGATTATGGAAAATTGGGATGATCAGATTTTGGGTTTTGTTTTCGCGGTCGATGTGGATTACTGAAAATAGAGTTTGATCAAGAAAATAGGATAAAATTGAGATGGTTTTATTTATTTATGTGATAATATTTTCAATTGCGTTTGATTTTTAATTATTAAATTTTGGGTGGCTGTGAAGGATGTTGATGTGGCGATCGTTAAGGCTACGAATCATGTGGAGTGTCCACCGAAAGAGAGACATCTCAGGAGTGAGTTTTCTTTTTTGTTCAGTTATTCATGGTTTTAGATCCAATAACCATGGTGTCTATGTTCTTGAATTTTCTGTTTACATGGAGCCCAATTCTTCTGAATGCCTTTTTTATTGTTGAGAAGGTATGCTTTTTATTTGAGAGATTGTTTTGATTGTATGAGGGAAAGAGTTATTCAGGTTTCTTTGCAAATGTCATATATCTTTTTAGTTGGTTTATAGAAATCTTGGAGAATACTCTTTGAATATTTATTTCTTTGGTTTATTATTTGAAAATCTCATGTATGCTGGAAGTACATAAACAATGGGTTTGGGATTTCAGAGGAAGTAGAATTTTCATTTTCTATTTTGAATTCTAAAATGCAAAAAACAAATTGAGGGCTTACATTCTTGGTCTTGTTTTGATGGTGGAAATCAGCTTTTTTTCACTTAGTGAAAATGAGTGGGCTTGGAATTATGGTATTAGTGATTGGATGCTTCTTGCAGAAATTTTGGCTGCCACATCAGCTGCTCGACCTCGTGCTGATGTTGCATATTGCATTCATGCACTTGCGAGACGACTGGCGAAGACACATAACTGGACGGTATGGATATTGATTTTATATTGTTTTTATTTCTCAAAAGAAATGTTTTTTCTTATACCTATGTAGACTAGCCTGTTCCATTCTGAAATCGATTTTGCTAAGAATTTCATTACGGGACGCCTGTAAGATTTAAGATAAGTAGCATCTTTTCCCAAAATTAACCTTGATTTTCTTTGCAGCTGATGTTGAGGGATTCAAAATTAGTTTGCCTATCAGTTTATATTTTACTTAGAAGTCATCTTACCACAAGACAGGAGGATTAGAAATCAGTTCAGCTTCCTAAATAGCTTGGCATATTTCTGTTGAAGATCCCTCTAAAAATTCTTTGTGATTTTTTCTCTCTCATCTCATATAAATGTAAGTTGTGATGATAATATTGTGGTTCTTCATTTTCATCCTGATCCTCTGCTTGATAAAACACATGTTATGACTCTTGGAATACTGCTATTAGGATTAAACCCTTTTGTGCTAAAGCTGAAACATTTCATGATGCCTCTTGAAGATGTCTAGAATTTGGTTTGTTTGTTTTTAAAACTATAGTCTCTCTGTATGCATGTAAATCACGCTCACACAAAAAGGTGACCACCTGGATTGGAGTTTATCTCACTTCTTGGTGCATCAAAGTACTGAGATATCTCGTAATGATTAGATTGTATTCTCAATTTCTAGATGAGGATATTCATTCTATGGAGAATCAAGTTGTAGTTAATGGTAAATTCTGCTGTATTCCCTATTACACCACTTTGTAGTGCAAATGAAGCAACAACCGGCAGTAAAGTTAATCAGGACCTGAAAACTGAATTGGCCAATATATCAATCTGATCCATCTTTAAATTGTCTGTATGTTGCATCTTAAATTTGCTTTAACAGGAAGCAGTTCATGTGTAGATGCATTTGTCCCCAACATTGCTTGGGATGTACTTGGATTAGCAATTTTGGTTATTCAATAAGGCTTCAGTATTCTGTATGTTATACACTCTATTGTACCTTTTTCAATTCCCATCCACTCTTCTTGGGATGCGGAGAACTTAAAAGTTACAACTTTCAAGAGGAAAGCAAATTCTCTGCCTGAGTTGATATGTCCAACACAGGGATTTTACTTGTGCCTGGTTTTCAAATTCCATTGCTTAATATGATCTTTTTTGCCTAAGTCATGGAGGACCTGATGATAGAGGATGACTTAGTGGATAAAGCCCCAGAGCAGCTTTTATAGGCTCTTCACTCTTCTAGTTTTATTGGTCTTGTTTTATTAACTTGGGTTTTGCACAATGTAGATTTAAGACTCTGAAAGTTCTCTATATGTTTTGATACCTGTGCGATGCTATTTTCTTGTATCATCTGATTATAAGTTTTGCTTCTTACTATCTTGTCTAGTTCATGAAGTTCAGTATTTGGTTTCATCAACTTAGTTGGAATAATTATTAATTAGTAATATTTAATAATATCTATTTGTGTTATTATGTTTTTTTAACACAGGTTGCACTAAAAACCCTAATAGTTATTCATAGAACATTGAGAGAAGGTGATCCAACATTTAGGGAGGAGCTTTTGAATTTCCAACAGAGAGGTCGCGTTCTTCAGATGTCCAATTTCAAGGATGATTCAAGCCCTATAGGCAAGTTGCTACATTTTTTAACATTTTATGGATGGACTCTTTAAATTCTCTCCTCTTCTTTTACAGTATTGACTATAGTACTTTTTGCTCGAGTAAAAGAGAGTAGGTTAAGTGAATTGATTGTCCCAGAATTGGAATAATGCATACTATTTTTCTCCAGCTTGGGATTGCTCTGCATGGGTAAGAACTTATGCACTCTTCTTGGAAGAAAGATTAGAATGCTTTAGGATACTCAAGTATGATATTGAAGCTGAGCGCCTTCCTAGACCAGCACAAGACCAAGATAAGGTGTGTTTTTAGTTTAATAAGTTTTATATGTGTTTTCTCATTCTCAGGTACTTTAATGGGTATTTGTATTTGAATTTTTTTACTTAAGCTCAAATTTATGCAACATCTAATCCTTCTTTCGGTCCACTATATATATATGTATGGATTATTAATTACACTTTTTAAACCAAGCTTTCCTTCTTGTAAAACGATGCTGTAAGCCTACTAATTCTTAACAATTTTTTTTTGTCTCTTAAACATAGTTGTGAAAGGCGCTCAGGCTCACGGCCTTGCGCCTAGATTGGCCGATTTTTTTCTTATTTTTTCTTTTTTTTAAGAATTATATCATTGTATATGAAATATATATGTTATTTTCTTATAGTTATTAACTTATTATCACCTATAAACACCTATACTTATATATTATTTTAGTAGTTATTTTTTTTAATGATTTTTTTTTCTTTTTTCTTTATGTTATTTTTTTTAAAATTAGTTTACTTCTTTTTTTTTTCCTGTTATGTTTTGACTTTTTGACTAACTTTCTTTTTTTTCTTCTTTTTTCACCAATAAAATTTAATTTACTTTTTTTTTTTCCTTTTTCAGTTATTTTCAGATTGTTTTTTTTTTTTTAATTCTATTTGATAATTTATACTACTCTACTCCATTATATAGGTAACAAATAAGTAATAACAATTAAAGATGGATGAAAGTGGTAGTGGATCAACAATTAATTTATCAAAAGACCCGGCGTGGAAGTACTGTGAAGTAGTGAATAATAATAAGAATGATACGCAATGCAACTTTTGCTCAAGTATTTTTAAAGGAGGAGTGTACCGAGCAAAACAACTCGGAATGCAAAGGAGTGCAAAAAGGTTCCTCCTCACATAAGAGAAGAAATTCGAAACTTTATGAGCAAGAAGAACCTGCATATAACACTAGAAAGAAAAAGTCCAAAACCGCTACTGCATCAACTTCAAGTGCTACATCTACAAGTATTAAAAGAAAGGAACAAATGGATAAAGGAAAGAGAAAGGATCAATTGGATAAAGGAAAAAAGGGTTAAAGCCTCATCTTTAAGGCTTGTAGATGAAGAAGAAGATATTGAAGTTGATCTTGAGTGTGATGTGAATGAAGAGGAAGAATTTAATGAGAAAGATGCTCAATTTGAGGAGGAGGAGGAGGAGGAGGAGGAGGAGAAGGAGGAGGAGGAGGACGAGGAGGAGGAGGAGAAGGAGGATGAAGAATGAGGACTAATTAGTTTGCTACTTGCTAGTAGCTTATCTATTGAAATTTTCATTAACTTGCTACTTATTTGTGTGGAAGATTTTAATTTTGAATTTATTTGTGTTTATGTTTTATGTGTCATAATGCTTTTATGAGTATAATATCATTATGTGATGTTATGTGATTTTTATGTTAGTTTAGTTAGGCAATATGATTGTAAGTAGGATATATTTGTGTATATATATTATAAATTGAATTTTGGGCAAAATGTTGCTCAAGCGCGCTTAGGGGTCCGTGCGCCTCGGTGCGCCTCTCGCTTTTAACAACTATGCTCTTAAATAAGAATATATACTCCCTCCGTCCCACGTTAAGGTTTACATTTCCTTTTTTGTCAACTTAGGCCCACACAAAATAATTAATTATTCCATGTAGGGCCCACATACAACACTAATACAATTACCCACTTTACATTAAATATTTTCTCTCACCTCACTACACATTAAAATATTATATCTCTTCATCTCCGTGCAAAAAGCAAACGTCAACGTTAATGCGGGACAGATGGAGTATTAGTTAAGATTAGGATTTATTTTTTGAAGAAAACAGTCTAAACTTTTTACTCTTGAAATATCTCGGTGAGCCTATTGACTACTAACAACATTTTTAAGAGGCCAAGTATGAAGATATATGAAACTTTTAGTCTGAACTCTTATTGATAAACTTTCTTCCAAGGCAATCTAGGTGCACGAGAGAATAAGAAAATATGATGCATTATAAATCTTGTTGGATGACAGTATTGACTGAACTCTTATTACTTTGACATTTGTTTATTCCGACGTTCTGTTGAAGTCCTGGGACATAGTGTCTATAATATTGTGTCCAATGCCCAATCCTCTATACTAGGGTCGTCGGGTTTGCATTCATCTCAAGCGTGTTTTTTTTTTTAACTTTAAACATAATTCAGTTAAAGCATGTTCCACATATATACCATTCTTAAAGTAATCACATGGTTCATGACAACATAATGATATGAGATGTTTCTTGTTATATTAATTTGTTTCAGGGTTATAGTAGAACTAGAGACTTGGACAGTGAACAACTTTTGGAGCAGTTGCCTGCTTTGCAACAGCTGCTATATCGACTTATAGGATGTCGGGTATTTTCAGAATCTGTGACGAAAATGTTTGTTTTATGAACAAATTTCTACTTTTCATCACTTATATAATCTTGTTATTCTGATTTTTTAAAAGTCTTATGAGAAAACTTCTTTGCATCCATTATTTACAGCCTGAAGGAGCCGCTGTGGGAAATTATGTTATTCAGTATGCCCTGGCCTTGGTATGTTCTCTCTCTTCATCTCACATACCCATCCTTGTTCATGTATCCATAATAGTGTAATAGTATAAAACAATCCTAAGGTGGCCAGGAGTGGGAGGGGGTTTTGAGGTCTTATACGTAGAACATTGGGAACTGTTGTACTAAATCTTCTCAGGTTTATGGCATTCTGCTTGCCTTTGTGCTCTTCTCTTTTAATAAAAGTAAATTAATAGTTTTAATTATCTGATTGAAGTCTCACTGCTTCTTAACTGGCTGGCATGCTGGCAGAAGCTTTAGAATGTTTGATTTTTTGTTGGCCATGATTCTGCTTTTCAGGTGCTTAAGGAGAGTTTTAAAATATATTGTGCCATAAATGATGGGATAATCAATCTTGTGGACAAGGTAAGTTAAATAAAATTGTAGGTTACCAAAATTTCTTAATTTTTGGGCATGCATTATCTTAATAAAAGAATTGGCCTCTCCTGAGTTTGCTTTTCAGTTTTTTGAGATGCCAAAACATGAAGCGATTAAAGCCCTTGATATCTACAAAAGAGCAGGCCAGCAGGTTGTTTCTTTCTCCATTGGACTTAATGCGTCATATTTACAAAATGGTGTTATGTTCTCCAATCTCAGTCTTCAGAAAAAGTGTTGTATCCAGAATTTGTGTTGTCACATTTTTTTGGTTTGCTCATGTCAGGCCAATAACCTTTCCGATTTCTATGAAGTTTGCAAAGGTCTCGAACTTGCTAGAAATTTCCAATTCCCTGTGTTGAGAGAGGTAACATTTTGTAGAGGATTTGGGGCATGTATCTCCAGGTTATCTTTACATTCTCTTTTAATGGTTGAATTTGCTTACGTGCTTTCAGCCTCCACAATCATTTCTAGTGACCATGGAGGAGTATATTAGAGAAGCACCGAGGATGGTCTCTATTCCAAATGTGGCATTGGTTAGTTTCATATTCAAGTGCGGTCTTTTTTTTCCCTCCTTCAAGGGTGGTCTTTATTTGGAAGCATAATCTTGTTTATGCATTTTACATACGGTCATTTACTGTTTGCCTTTTGATAGATTAATTCTCATTAAGAATATTTGTACAATGTCAGGAGTATCCAGAAAGGCTGATGCTGACCTACAAGGAAGATGTTACATCACCTTCGGAAGAGACAAAAGTTCAGGTTGAGGAACACTCACCACCACCTCCTGATGAAGTTTCCGTCGCAACTCCAGAGGCATCAGTTCCTTCCAATCCTCCTACCAATGTGGACACGGACGATCTGCTGGTGAATTTCCTGATACTTCCCATGTCTTAATGATATTTTAGTGCATATTCTTTTCATATTATTAGTCCTTAATTTATTTGGTAATTTGTTCCAGGGATTGAATGCAAATACACATGATGCATCTGCCATTGAGGATAGTAATGCTTTGGCTTTAGCCATAATTCCATCTGGTTAGCTTTTGTGTATACCCATCTCTAACGAGATGATGTGCTTCATTTTAAACGCTTGACTTTATCTCATCTTCTAAAGTTAAATGATATATTGTAATATGCATACTGCAGGCAATACGCCATTCGAATCTGATGCTTCCCAAGTTAAAGATTTTGATCCTTCAGGGTGGGAACTTGCTCTTGTGACTACTCCCAGCACCAACTTATCGTCAGCTCAGGAGAGGCAATTGGTATGGTCCTTGTTTTAAGTTTATAGAATTTTTTTCATAACCCTCTGCTATGGTCCTTATTTTTATTGGTATGGACGTTATTAGAAAAAAAATTATTACTGTCTGGATACAATCATGGTTTATTGAAATATTTATGAGGGTCCAAGTTGTGATGCGTGTTGTATCTATGGTCCTATGATTGTATAATATTTGGTCCTTATGACGAGTATTTCCAAGATGTTGAAAAATCTGTGTTCTTCCAGATGGCTCAACCATCATGGATTGTACACAACTCACGAGTCACGAGTTAGAAATTCTGGAGCCAACTCAATGTTGAGTGTCCTGTACCATATTTGGATAATGAGATGATCCGTATAGCTGACTTTATTGTGGGATAATAAACCCTTAGTTTGTTGTTGTTTGGAAATCATGGGTGTTTAGTTTGTTGTTGTTTGGAAATCATGGGTGTTTCGTAACTTTCCCACTTTGACAATGTTGCTTTGTGTACATCTGAGTTGCAGGCTGGTGGGATGGATACACTCCTCCTTGACAGCTTGTACGATGAAGGCGCATATAGAGCATCCCAGAAACCAGTATACGGTGCACCAGCCCCCAATCCGTTTGAAGTCAATGACCCGTTTGCTATCCCAAACAACGGTCCTACTCCTCCAACGGTTGCCATGACAACTATGCTGCCACAGCATCAAAACAATCCGTTTGCTCCATTTCAACAGGTGTATCCACAGCCCCAACAGCAGCCGCATATGATGATGAGCCCACAGAACCCTTTTGGTGATATGGGTTTTGGAGCGTTCCCAGCCCCCCCTGGTGCCTCTCAGCCCCATGCTACCAATCCATTTGGTGGCACTGGCCTTTTATAATAAAGATGCACATATAAAGGATGTAGTTTTGCGGCGCTTAGTTGATTTTGGTGTATTTGAATGTGGTTTTAGTGTAAACCGTCTGCGGGTGAGTTGGTTTTTGAGCTCAAAGTTGTATACCTTAGTGTTGTAAAGGTATTATTATGGTGCATATTATCTACTTTGTTGAAAATAACGCACATCATTGTTATTCCTTTACCCATAAGTTGATATCCAACATCACCTAATGTGTGCGTTTTTTTTTTAAAGGAAAATTGTATTGTGTATCTTTTATTCAATTGTATGAGTCATGTTCAACAAGTCTAAAAAACGCACGTTTGTGAAGTCAAAATCATGGGCAAAGTTTTATGATTTGTACTTTATTACTGTATTTAATAGTTACTAGGCGTATAGAATTTTAAGCTTTCTTTATGTTATCGCACAAATTTTTGCTTTACTTATATTATATGGAGTGTTGCAGAATTTTATAGGGAGTTAGTTTTTGTGAAATGGGTTTACACAAGTGCTCTCTTAGATGTGAGATTAATTTAATTACTTGTCGGCTACTGTCATCATTCTTTGAGAACGATCTTATTTAATTAATTTTGAGAGAACTTTCGTTAAAATTAAATAAAGTTGAGAGAGCCTGCCTGTCTCTTCTTATAACGAAAGCTAACTTTAATGGACTCCCATGTTTAGTTTGGCAAAAACTCCTACACCCACGGGACACGCCGTATCCCCATGTGAACACAACTCTTCCTTTTCATATTATATTTTAACCTATATATTGTTAGAGGGTTTAAATTGCAAAGGGACATGGAAATTACAAAGGGGTATGGTGTCCCCGGGGGCACAAGAGCCTCACTCATTTAGTTTTTAGTATTTACTGAAACGGGCCATCGGCGATGGTGGTTCGAGCGCCGCTGACGGCCCGGTTCTCCCTTTCCATTTGGGCCCATTATGTTTGGGCTACTCCCACACTTTTCCTATTATTTTAACATTCATTTGACAAGCTTATTTTAATATTTTAGGAAGGGTGTCTTTTTTCTGAATATTTTTCTAAAGTTAGATCAATCGCCCACTAAATGTGAATTTTATTTTATTTTTAAAAAATAAATACTATTCAAATTCTTAACTAAAAATGGAGTATATTTTATTCGACTAATACAGAAAATTTTGAGTTATTTTTCAAGATTTATCATAGGAGTATTAAAATGGTTAATTTACTATAACACCCTTTTGTTGTTAGCTAACATCCAAACTAGAAATTGACAACAAATATATACTACCAGTAATCATGTAGCTTCGTCATATCCAAAACAACAAAAATATACTCCATATTATTATTATTATCATAATAAAAATTGTTACTTAATAATTATCTTTCTTTATTCTTACGAGTCAATGATCTAATATAACATTGAATAAAATATGATGGGATAAAGGACTCCAATTCAAAATATGCATAGGTTAAATTTTCCATTTCCATAAAATAAATGCTGTGTTAACAAAAAAGCGAAGATAATACAGTAGAATGGAGGGAGTAGCATTGAATTAATAAATAGGAAAGCAACCATTTATTCAAACATTGATTAGTTTAGTTAGGTGATGGCTTTCCAACCAAGCAAACTTAATTTAATACATCATATATAATTAATCTTAATCATATATTTATTTTTACTATTTGATTTGTTTTATATCTGAATGTATATATATTCCCAGATAATTTAAATTCTTCAACATAAAATCAGAGAAATAATTACGAGGAATTATTAAACGAAAAATAAAAATGGTGTCGGCAATCAAATAAAATTACCGTACGTCAATGTGGCCCTAATCAAGTAAAGAGGTGTTACAATCTTTAGCAGTCAAAACCAATTATCACTTTTGGAGAGATTCTGTCTCCATTATTTTAATTTATATCTTGGAGCTAGTTGTCAATTTAGAGTAGCAATGAATAGAAATTAGTTAGTTAATTACTCTTATAAAATTAAATAATTAATAAGTAGTATAATATGTTATAGTGTAACATTTTTTTATTAGGCAAACGCATACAAAAGATATTTTAAAGAGGACGAGTCGACCAATAACTAAAGCATGTTTATTAATATAAATAAAATATGTTATTCATAGTTAAAGTATATAAATAATGAATCATATTATAACATGCTAAAATTATACTTTAATACATAATCTAATATACTTTAAAAAATATACTTAGCAACTATTAAACATATTATATAAGTAACATCTTACAAGAATTTTTTTCAATTTTAAAACCTAATGAGAGGGGTGCACTACTCTCACTCTCTAGTAAATATATATCTAGGTATATAGAAAAAGTGGATTATGTACAGAAGATATTGATTAAAAAAGGCTAAGTCTAATATAAATCTAGGATTTTACTCCGTTGCAGGGATTAGAGGGAGTTTAAAATCAAAATCCTCCATACAAATTGTGCAATAGATGCTTTTAATTAATGTATATTAAAATATTATTTGTTTAATTGTTTTTCGCTATTTTTTTGGGTATGAACATTTTGGTAGAATTGAAAAATTAAATGAATGTTATGATAGGGAGGGGGAACTATATATTTTGGTCGAGTAAGGGGAAATTAATAAATCAAGAAAAATAAAATATAATTTAAATATATGGCAGCCATGATCTATGACCACACTCGAATGTTTTGTTTAGGATGTCTGCACATGAGATGTAGCCTCCCATTTTTCTCTTGGATTTTTCTTAGACTAATATTTGAATCATCACACTATTTAAAGTAAATTTATAGCAAAAATGATATTCTTCCTCTATATTGACTTTGGACCTACTTTGAGAAGACAAAGTCTCACGACTGTATGATGGGTCGATCTATCACTAAACTATACTTATTATATAGATAAAGTATGTTTAATGATTGTTAAAGTATGTTTTTCAAAATATGCTGGATTATATACTAAAGTATGATTTTCATGTGTTATAATATGATTTATTATTAATATACTTTAACTACAAATAAGCATACTTTAAATATACAATAAACATACTTTAGTGACTCGTCTCACAAATAATCCGTCTCACAGTAGAGTCTCCCAAGAAGAATATGGAGTATATGCCAAATTAATAATTTCGTTAGATCTTTTAAAAATATGGTTTAGTTTATTTTCAAGTATGATATTAATTTACTGTTGAAGTATAATTACTCATTTACCGTTAAGAGTATTATTATAAACTTCAATTATAAAATTATGATACAATCTCCGTTCAGATAATAGCTTCACGTATCTTTGTGTGAGAATATATTAGAAAAAATCTCTTTAAAGTTGTACAGTATAAAATAAAATAAACGAGGGGTAATTTGGTATTTTAATATAATAATAAAAAAAGAAATGTATAAAGTTGTTAGTTGTGATTAAATAAGGTGATAATTTTACTATTATGGTATGGTAACACCGTTAATATTGTATAGATTAGTACTATTTATATAACTGTGTATAAAATTTGGGACGAATTTTTAAAATAAAATTAAAGTGATAGTTGTGTAGTAAATAAATTACTATTTCATAAAAAATTATATATAATAAAAAGTGATAATATTTTAAATAAAAAGTAAAAGTGTTTATAATAATTAATTTAAAAAAATTTAAAACCGATCTTAATTAAGATGATTTCACACAAGTTAGGATAAAATGTGAAGGTATATTAAATATCTTTAAAGACTAAAATTTGCGTGTCCCCGGGACACCGTGCCCCCAAATCCTATTTTTCAAAAATTATACTCTTTATATTAAATGGTATTCCCTTTAGCATATTACATGTACATTTACTTCTAGATTTTTTTTTTAAATCAAACATTTATAGTATATTATTCATATTTCTGTCAATCAATAAAAAAAATTATACCCTTATTAATTAAAGTGTATTATAGGTTTTATAACAAAACATTGTATTCTTACACACCTTCTGCACACGGAACACAAGAGACCAACTCATTTTTAAATACAACTACATTAAAGTATACATATATATATATATATATATATATATATATATATATATATATATATATATATATATATATATATATATATATATATATATATATATATATATAGTTATAAAAAATTATTATACTAAAATAAATTAATTAAATAAGTAATTATATGTTAGGCAATGTTCATTTCCGGGTTTGAAACTCCAGAATTGGAATTCAAAACCAACATCCAAATTTTAAAAAACATCCCTATATATACCTACTACATTCTCTCTCCTCAATTAATAAACTTTCTTTCTTTATCTATCCCCTCTCATTTAAATTTTTAAATAAATTAATACATTAATTTGACATAAAGTTAAAATCTACCATACTCAAAACTCAAAACAAACATAGAACAAACCAACATAACCCCAAACCAAACATTACCTTAAATTCTTCGAAATTTTACCTATGTACGGGTACGGGTACGCTCCAAGTCACCAAACTATCTTTATCGGATTAATTTACTCTTAATTATTTTTATTTTTATTTTTTTAAAAGTGATTAGTAACATAGTACTGATGTGTGCCGCACGTGGTAGTTTCAGTACAATTCAAATTTGGGTTACAACGCTTAAATTTTTTTAAAAAAATGTAGCTATTATCTGGGAGTATAAATTTTACATGAGGAGTTTTTTTTCCTTCTTTAGTTATATATATTTATTGAAAATTATAGGGAAAAAAAATCTGTACGAACAGAAATCATAAAAAAAAAAGTGAAAATGGCAAAAAGTAGTCACGATTACTTAAAAGTAATTTTAAGTGGCCACTGATGTTATATACAATTTATTCTAGCCACTTTTTATGGAATAAATCAAAATACCATTGAGGGCCCAACCTTTTTATAGGTTTGAGGAATCAAATTCCTCGCTTTTATGACCAAAAGTACGAAAAGTACACTAGGGGAATCTGATACTTACTATTTCTGAAAAAGATGTCAAAGTACTACTATGTAGGCATGTGGGGCCCCTCAAGTTTGAGGAATCAGATTCCTCACTTTTATGACCAAAAGTACACTAGGGGAATCCGATTCTTCATATTTCTGAAAGAGATGTCAAAGTACAATTATGTAGGCATGTGGGTCCCTCATATGCTTACAAAAAATAAGGTATTATATAATAGCGGTCCAACCATGGTGCTGTATCATATACATACATTCATTTTCATTGTTCTAGTTTTTCTTTAGTGTTGAGCATTCGGGGAGCAGCTATTTATTTTAACTAGATTTTTAGAGGCGTGAAAATTTGGGGAGCAGTATACAATGTATGTTGTAAACTTGTTTTAACAGCTATGAATGCATTGATTTGATCATCTTTACATGTCGTATGAGTGTATTTTATGTATTTCAACATTTTATAATAGAAATAATAGTATGACGAATAGTGTATGTGAATTGTAAAATGTATCCACATTAAATTTTATTTTTTTAAATTAGCAACTCGTAGGCCGAATAGAACAACTATGAAGGACGAATAGAAGAAACGTTGGCCGAAAAGTTCCAAAAAATATAACCTACGATAAAAAATAAGTAGGCCGAATAGAACAAGTGTTGTATGCCGAATAGAACAATCTTATGTGCCGAATACAAGAAATGCAGGCCGAATAGAAGAACTTAAATTTCCACATTTAATTTTCATTTTTAAAAAAATATGTAGGTCGAATAGAAGAATTTTGGTTGGCCGAATAGAACAACCTTAAAGGACGAATAAGAGAGACGTAGGCCGAATAGAAGAAAAACATACAGAATTTGAAAGGCATCTGAAGGTAGGCCGAATAGTGAAACAGTGTAGGGTCGAATAAAATAATTCGTTGGCCGGATAGAGTACATTGTTGGCCAAATAGAATACTTGCAACTAATTATGATGTCGTCATTTATATTTTCCAAAATAAATATACAGATGAGCTATAAACAAGCTGAGATGTGTTGGGGTGGATATTGGGATGTGTTACTATACAAAGGTGGACAGGTTCACTGGTTAAATTGTAGGTATAGTTGCCAGCGGCGCTCGCAGTCAGTCGTTGTGAATGGTGATTGTAACGCTGCACTTGGGTTTCTTGGCCGCTTAGCACGCATCAAACCATCTTGAGCGACACCAGGTGTGGGAGCCATCGGACTCACAGGATCCACCACTGTAGGAGGGGTAGATCTAATCTCTGACCTCAAGCTAGACGGCTCATACTCAGACCCCCGACTCCGCAAAATATTAGCTCGAAGGCGTCTGAACTCCTGTGTAAGCGCAAGTCGAAATAAATGATGTGTCTGATGCTCAGCCACTATCTGACATGCAAGCTGGGATAACAACTCATCCTGCTGATCCAGCCTATGGAGGACTCTATCTTTGTAATCCTGATCATATCCGGAGTGGTCCTGCTCATATTCGTGATCCTGCTGACCATACCCGTGGTCATCCTGATCATCATATACCGTGATCTTGCTGATCATATCCGTGGACGTCTACATCCCACTCCCATGATGAGTAACGGCTCGAGCATGCCAGCTACGAGTGGAGGATGGAGGAACATGATATGTGAGATCATACGAACTGCGCTCAGCATACCTCGTCTCCCCTGAATGATGTCCACTGTGGTCAGGACTAGGAGTATAGGGAGGGCGGTAAGAATGCTCATCCCAATTTGTTACCCAAGTTGAAGGATCATCCGTGCGCTGGCCAGTCCACCGATCCTCAACAGCCACACCAGAATAGTACTGCTGATCCCATGGATTACTAGTAGAATCGTGTGGCTCCGCCGCGGTCTGCTGTTCCACATATGTAAAATCAGGTCCCCGGACGACCTTTCGTCTGGGGTTAGAGAATGCCTTTGTGTATAGCCTCATGATCAACCCCTGCAAAGGATCATCCTCTATTCCAATCCAATAAACCTTTCTATGCTCCTGGGGGAGCACCCGCGAAAAATCCACCACTACAAGATCCTGATTAAAAAAAACCAATACATTTAGATACAATATAACTGATTTATCTGTACCAACATGTATTAATGATTCACAAAAATTTAGATTTCATACCCGAGAAAACAGATTCCTGTCAACCTTCTTCACCTTACGAAAAACCCATCGCAAGCAAATTGCTTATTTTCCTCCCTATCGGTAGGGACATGGCCATACGGTGAAGCAAGGGCAGGTAGACGCTCGTACGCCCAAACCTGTCACACGTAAACTACATATGTTAGATTATTACTGTTGCTGAAACTAGTAATACACTATAACTTTAAGTGATCTACTACAACACGTACCAGAAGCTCAAATGTGCACCCGTAAAAGTGGTATCTATACTTGTTGGGGTTTGCTCCTTTAAGAAGTTCGGTCAAAATGTGGTCCATAAAGTGCAGTAGAGTCATATAACTGACCTGGCCCCAAGGGAATAAATCCCATCTACGCTCGTCCTCTACTAGGACCCAAACCCAGTTATCTACACTCACCTTGGTAAAATCCGATCCAAGGAGAAAATAGTACAACAACAACACCTTAGCAATTTTAACCGCGTTCTCGGGACTAACACCGCTAAATTTTGTACCCTCAAAGTCACGGGCAATCTCACTTATTAGTGGTCTTTCGCCCTGACTATAATACATATCGTATACCCCACCAGACGGGATATGATACGACAAATTCGGATCAAATCTCACTCTATCCCGAAAGTAGAGCCCCATTATCCGTATGAACTCTACCCTACTAAAGCTAAGACACTCGTTCCCAACTTGAAAATATCTAGCGGTGACATCATCCCCGCTACGTATGATCTCCCTTCTCATGAGACCGTGGAGATTAGCATGCGCGATCCAATCGTCGTGAAGACCCCAGTAATGACCAAAACAAGATCGCCTGAACATCTCATCCGCATTACCCCCAACCGTTGTTAAGTGCTTACGGATAAGTGTCATAACAATCCCAGGTTTGTAGTAATTATGTATACTGCAGTTCTGCTCCTGCATGGTTGGACGCTTCCATTCACCCTGCACAAATTTAACTTTTTGTTAAATAATATGTAACACACATAAAAAAGATGTACTCTGCATCAATTCAACCAGCTTACTTAATAAGACAATAACTGATAATTATATCAAATAACAATAAGTTCACTGCAGCAACTGAACAAATATTGGCACACTCAATCATTTGTTCTATTCGGCCTACTTTCCCTTCTATTCGGCCTACAAACTATTCTATTCGGCCTACGAATATTGCTCTATTCGGCCAAAGTCAGTGCTATGACATTATTCAAACTACACTTTGTTCTATTCGGCCTACAATTCTTCTATTCGGCCTACAAAACTGTTCTATTCGGTCTACAAAAAATCTCTATTCGGCCAACCAACATTTCCAAATATTCCAAAAATTCAAGTCCTAGAATTTGTTCTATTCGGCCTACAACTGTTCTATTCGGCCTATACATTCGTTCTATTCGGTCTTCAAAGAAACCCTATTTGGCCAACAAAAATTAAAACAAAAACTCCTACACTTTGTTCTATTCGGCCTACACTCGTTCTATTCGGCCTACTAAAAAAGCTCTATTCGGCTAACCCACATTTTCAAAAATTCAAAAAAATAACACACCTAGAATTTGTTCTATTTGACCTACAACTGTTCTATTCGGCCTACACATTCGTTCTATTCGGTCTTCAAAGAAACCCTATTCGGCCAACAAAAATTTTCAAAAAATTCAAAAATAAAATAAAATAAACAACACCACACAAAAAATTCTAAGCATAATGTATACACAATTAAGTCACATTCATCACATTACAAAATGAATTCGTATTTTACACATATGAACAAAATCACACAAAATGTACGTTGTATCCTCGAAAACGAGTACCACAAACTCAATGTAGGACACATTATAAACAAATAACTCACAATTTAAAAATGCAAATAAAACAGCTTTCATACATACCCGAAAATTTGCCATTTCGAAAATTCACCAAATTCACCTCGTCGGAAACGCCTATTCCGGCAGATGGAAAGGAGATACTGAGAAATAGGTACTACAAATGGGTGGCGCTGCTCTTTGTGCTTTGGGACGAAAGGGAGAGAGGATGTTGGACGAAAAGAAGAGAGGAAGAGAGAGGGTGTTGGATGAAAGATGAGAGAGAAAAAAGATGGAATATTTAAAATGAAAATGACGTTAATGATATGATATATACCCCACCAACCCACATCAAAAATTTAATTTGAAAAGTTTTAAAACTTTAAATGTTGTCCACCAACCCACTAAGTACAATTTTAAATGTGGTCCACCCACCCTATTTACTGCAGTCAAAACTGACATGATAAGACCCCTTAAATTTCGTAATTTAGGCGACAGTTATTAAGGGTAATTTGGGGAGTCCACTAAATAGTGGCTAGTAAAAATTGTTCTTATCGGATATGACTACTTAAAATTGTACTTAGTCAAAAGTGGCTATAAAAAATCGCTCCGAAAAAAAAATTACGAGAAATAACTACATCTAATCTATTCAATCATCATGTTATATTCCTAGGACATAACAATATGGGATTGAAAGACTTTTCAATGGAGTTGGTAATTTCAGAGAGGAGGGAAGAATTGAAAGACCTTCCAATTAATTTAACGATTGCATAATGAGAGTTCGAATATTACATTATATGAATTTAGCCCATTGCAAGTATAATTAAACAATGAACTTTCTCCCTTTATAAATTATTTGGAACACATCTTACTATTTACTTTCAGATGCTCTTTCTCTTTAAGTCATTTTGAATTGTATCTAATTTATTTTCTCCATCAATTCTAAAGATAGGGACCGTGGGGGCGGATGTTACACCATCATGCTATATCCCAAACGAAACGACAGTTACACTTAAATTATGTTCCTAATTGTGGCCAAGTTAAAACCTCACTGCATTCCAATAATAAAATTTTCAATTTTTTTAATGTAAAAAAATAAAAAAAAATAATTGGGAAAAGTAGAGAATAGTGTGTGGATTTACAATCCCCATAAGTAGTGTACATACATTTGATAATTGTGTAAAGCAAAAAAGGTAAAATAGACAAAAATGATGAGGTCCAGCATCTGTCATTCTTTACTGGGCGCGCTTACTGCTTTTGGGTGGCCCATCTTGTGGGCCCATCCATTTGATGCCCACGAAGAAAATTAGAGTGGGAGCATGGCACTGGTTTTTGGCAAAGTAAAAGGTGTTTTGGATCCAAAGTTGACAACACCACCCACGGCCTCCCTCTCTCTCTATCATTTGCCAACCTCAATAATTTAGTTGGGAAAAAAAATATTAATTTTTGTTAATTATAAATTATTATTATTTAAGAGAGAGATGCAACAATTTGGAATGTAATGAGCCTAAAAGCTGGAGGAGAGCGTCGAGCAAGAATTAGAACGTTAAACTTGTGATTTATTTTTTTATATTATTTTATTTGAATAATTTCGAGGAAACGAAATCATCCTTGAGATTCGTAACTATATCCACTAACTTCTGTCACTATGCACTAATCAATTATTTACGTGCACATTTTTGTATTAGTTCATTTTCACAACAAGTCTACATTGTTTTAATTTTAATTTAAAAAAATTTCAAAATTATAATCAATTTAATATAGAACTTTTAACATGGTAGATGCCGCATCTATTTAATAAAATAAAATAAAATAAATAAAAATTCAAAAATAAGACATCTACAACAAATTGCGATTATTATCTTTCTTATTTTTATGAAATAAATAAAATTTAAATTAGTAAATTCATTTATAGATATTTGAATTGGTGGTACATTGACTTAATCGAATATTACTCTTAATTGGCACTCTCTACAATTTTTTTAATAGTAACTTGGATGGATTCAAGTTATTTTCTATTTCATTTTTGTTTATAATTATAAATATGCTAATCAAAACACAACCTGAAAATGTGTATGCTCGATTTTAGATTTATTCGATGTTGACCTTTATATATTGTTTTTATAATAAACAAAAAATATTTCGATTTATTTAAAAAAAAGAATTGGTAAAAATAAACCTCGTCAAAAGTGTGAAGGCTCCTTTGCTTTTTACGAAAATTCAATTCTATAATAATCTGCGTTTAATTAAATCAATTAAATAAATAAACAATATTTATAGCTTCTTTTTCTAAAGTTGGAAGTCTTCTTTGGCTGTCTTCTCATTGTTCAAACTGTTCATTTTATTTAACAAATAACTCTTCCTCCTCTCACATCTTCTAATTCTCCCTCCTCTCTCTCTCTCTCTCTCTCTGAACAGTTCAGATTCTGCTTCTCCATTTTCTCAATTCTTGTTAGATTACTGTTAATCTCGTTGTTTCTGTTCATCATCTCTGTACATACAAACAGCAACTAGGTATCCAAAAACATGGCTGCAAACAGATTTGCAACCATGTTGCACAGAAACACCAACAAGATTACGCTTATCCTCATATACGCAGTTCTCGAATGGATTTTGATAGTCCTTCTCCTCTTGAAGTCCCTCTTTTCCTATCTGATCATCAAATTCGCGGAGTTTTTCGGCCTAAAACCCCCCTGTTTGTGGTGTACTAGAATCGATCATATCCTCGATCCTGCAAAAGGGAACCGCAACATGCATAGAGATCTTCTCTGTGAAGTTCACGCCAAGGAGGTTTCTAAATTGGGATACTGTTCGACTCATCATAAATTGGTTGAATCTCCAGATATGTGTGAGGATTGCTTGTCCTCGAGGCCAGAATTTAAGGGATCATCCAAGAATGTTGCCCTATTTCCATGGATTAAAGAATTGGGGATGATTCAGAATGAGAAAGAATTGGTAGGTGAGAATGGTGAGGTAAGTGTGAGCTGTTCTTGTTGTGGGGTAAGCTTGGATAATAATGCTAATAAGTATTCATCTTATATTTTGCTTAAAACATCATCTTGGGATGTTTTGGAATGTGACCAGAAAGAGAATTTGGTTATTGAGGCTGGGGATTATGACGATTCTCATAAATTGGTATCAGATTTTGATGCTGATTTGTGCGAAGTTGAAAAAGTTGTGGAAAATAAGGATGAGAATCAGATAATTAGTGATCAATTTGATGAAAACTTTGAAGAAACAGATAAGGAAACAAAAGAGGATGTTAGTATTCCAATCACTTTGAGTGAATCGAAATTGTTGGAAGGAGAAGATGATGTGGAAGCTTTGAAGGAGGAAAACTCGAGTTTGATCATGGTAGATAAATCTGTGCAAGTGTGTGCTGAAAAAGATGTCCCAGTTGAAGCTTCACAGCAGCATCTGGAGTTCTTTCTGGACTACAGTGGTCATACATTAGTTCCCATTGGGTTGGTTGATTCGATGATGGGAGAGCAAAATGGTGGTGAAAGAGATGATGAGAACAAGGATGCATATATTGTTCTAGATTCTGAAGTTCATTTGGAAGAAGAAAGAAAGGAGGCATGGATTGTGGAGAGAGGAATCAGAATGGATGAAATAGGCTCATTTCTAGATGTTGATATCAATGAAGAGCCTAAGTATTCAATGCTTGATGCTATGGAGATAGAAGAGGATGAGAATTCTCTGGTTTTCCACGCGAAGGATGCTCGTTTGGTGTCGGAGGAGTTCGAGAATTCGAGAGTTTTCCCGCTCTCCCGGTGGCCAACTGCAGAGGCTAGTGATTTTCAAGAACCGGAAGATTTTCAAAGAGAAGAGAATTTGGATGTTCTTGGAGGTATATGCATTTCCTTCTCTTTTTTTCTTTTTTCTTTTGTCTTTTGATGAAGTTACTCTGTTTTGAATTGTCTGATGAAGATTTGGAGTGGATAGTTAAACTTAAACAATGCCTTCTTGCAGATAACATAGCATGCGAAGAAATTCAGGCAAACCATGAAAATGAAAATGAAGCAGATGTCTCAATTGGAACTGAAATTCCTGATTTAGATATAACAGACGAAATTCAAATCCAAGATTCTGTTCATTCATATGACTGCATTCCTGATGATCCTTCGACAAGTTTTAACGATTTTTGTGCAGATGATGATCGTGGTAATTTCATATCCTTGTGCTCTTGTTGTTTGATCTTTTACTACATTGAGCTCTAAAATGTTGTTCTATTAGGTTCGGCACAAGTTGAGGAACAGATGAGATTGAACAACCAACCATCATTTCAGTTGGAGCTCAGTGATATAGAAGAAGATAAGGTTCCTGATACACCAACATCAGTGGACAGTCTTAATCAGCTGCACAAGAAATTGCTGCTGCTAGAGAAAAGGGATTCAGGGGCTGAGGAGTCGTTGGATGGAAGTGTGACGAGTGAGTTGGAAGGCAGCGATGGGGTTGTCACCGTTGAAGGCTTGAAAACGGCACTAAGAGCTGAAAGGAAGGCTTTACAGGTGTTGTATGCGGAGTTAGAAGAAGAGCGAAGTGCATCTGCAGTTGCTGCAAATCAAACTATGGCAATGATAAACAGACTCCAAGAAGAGAAGGCAGCAATGCAGATGGAAGCTCTGCAGTATCAGAGAATGATGGAAGAACAATCAGAATATGATCAAGAAGCTTTGCAGCTTTTGAATGAACTTATGGTGAAGAGAGAGAAGGAAAAGCAGGAGCTAGAGAGAGAGTTGGAAGGATATAGGAAGAAGCTGTTGGATTACGAAACTAAGGAGAGGGTTAAGGTATTGAGAAAAAGCAAAGATGGAAGTACTAGAAGTGGATTTTCGTCGGCTTCTTGTAGCAATGCTGAGGATAGTGATGGATTGTCCATTGATCTGAATCAAGAAGCTAAAGAAGAAGAAGGTTTTTACAGTCATCAAGAATATGGGAACCAGAATACACCTGTTGATGCAGTCATCAGTTTGGAAGAATCTTTAGCTGATTTTGAGGAAGAGAGGCTGTCCATTCTGGAGCAGCTGAAGGTCCTCGAAGAAAAGCTTTTGACGTTGGATGATGACAAGGAACTTCGTTTTGAGGATGTTAGATCAATGGACAATTTCCATGAGGAAAATGGAAACCGCATGGATGAGAACGGTCACCTCAATGGCGAAGCAAACGGCCATGAAAATGGCTTTTCAAACGAAATTATATCGAATGGGAAGCATCATCAACCAAGAAGAATCGCGGGGCAGAAGGGAAAATCACTCCTTCCTCTTTTCGACGCGATTTACAATGAAAATGGAGATGCAATGGTGAATGGGGATGAAAATGGATTCGACTCCAATGGAGTGCATTATACATACGAGTCAAAATTCGACATGGAAAACAAGAAGCTCGCCATTGAAGAGGAAGTGGATCATCTCTACGAAAGGTTACAAGCTCTTGAGGCAGACAGAGGGTTCCTTAAGCATTGCATTAGGTCTGTCAAGAAAGGTGACAAAGGGATGGATCTTCTTCAAGAGATCTTACAACATCTCCGTGATCTTCGCAACGTGGAGCTTCGAGTGAGAAACTTAGGTGACAATGCCATCATATGAAGTCCAAAAATGATACCTTTGGTAATAACTTGCAACTCATAAAACATCATCACATCATTACACACATTAACATTTCCTCACAACTATGTTGTTACATATTCAGATTCCATGTTCAAATTAAGGTCATTCACAGCCTAAAACTTGCAAGGCAAAGGGCATTGATACTCCAAGAATGTAGCTGTGAAGAAGTGTTAGGACAAAAGGTATTGTCTTGTGGTAATCTTAGCAGACAAGAAGTTGAAACCTGCTGAAACTTTTGCTCTCTTTGTTTCCCTGTCATTATTTGTCATAATAGGCCCAATTTTTTTGAGGGTATGGTGTCCATCCATCTATGATCTACCCCCCTTTGAGGGAAAAAGGGGAATGATGAATGCATGTGTGTGTAGTCTAGTGAGCACAAATAGCCACCCTGTCATTTTGTATTCTTAGGTCTAGGATAGATTTTTATTTTTATTTTTTAAAATTTTTATTTATTTATTTTCTTTAAAGAGAGGGAAAGAGGGGTAAGTAACTTCCTTTTCCACTCACATCTTTGAATCATTGTAATGACAAATGAGAGTTTGTTTATTATTTGGAAGGCTAAGTTGGTCTAGTTGTAAACTACATGTATCCATCTGTAAGTATATATAAAAAGAACTTTTGAGTGTTTGTATATTTGTATTATTGTTTCTTGGATAATCTTCTCATTCTATCTTTGCTGTCAAGTTCATTTATTTATACACACACACACTCTGATTATTTATTTATTAATTTTATTGAAAATTCAAATTTAATTAATAAAAGTGGGAAACCATTGCTTTCACTGAGAATTGTGCTTAAAGCATAAACAAACGTTTTGGTGGGACTATGCTTTACTAGGATCTGTAAAATTAATTAGTGAAGAAAATGTTCTAACAATTGGATAATTAATGAAATAGTCTACAGCTAAGCACAGCTGCTTAAGGCCATGATTACATTGATATTCCAGTTTATGCAATTAATCATTCCAACTCATCATTTTAATGGCAGTGGGATCTTAATCATACTGTTAACACACACACACACACACATATACTTCTATTGATTTTGAAAATAATTGATATGTAATTAATCATGAAATTTTCCCAAAATTTTATTCCTAAGCTAACCTGCCTCAAATGACTTAAATAACCCAGTTTATATTTATTAATATATTTATTGAAAAACACAAATCAGACTCTGCTTGGTTTCTCATCAAATTATTCAACCATTAGCATAATTAATTAATTATGAGTAGGGATGTAAGCGAACCAAACCGTTCGCGAATTATTCGGGTGTCGGTTCGATAAAGTGTTCGTTCAAGCTCGTACGTTAACCTTAACAAATCAAACCAAACTTAAATTTTGAGCTCGAATAGTCTATCAAACCAAACTCAAGCCTAAGAGTGTTCGCCTCGAAAGCTAGCGAATGTATTTGTTAATGAGCTCGTTAATGGCTTGCAAACGTGTTCGTAAATTTTATAATTATTTTTTAGTATCATATACTATTATTTATTTATTAATATTCAATAATTAAATATTTTATATTAAACCACACAAATATGATAATAACTTAAGTCATTATTTAAATATTTAAATATTTTTGTAACGTTTATTATTATATTTTGTTAGTTTGTTTATTTAATATTATGAATAATATTAGATGTTTATAAACGAAACGTTCTTTTAATATTTACGAACAAAAATATTTAAATGTTCATGAAAAAATGTTCATAAACAAGTTAGTTTATGTGTTCGTGAGCCTTAGCAAACAGTTTGAGTTCGAACTCGAGTTCGATATTTTTTTCTTGACGAGTTCGAGTTCGGGCTCGAGTTCGATAATTCTTTAACAAATGATACTCAAACCTAGTAGAGTTCGTCTCGATTTTGTTCGATTACATCCCTAATTCTGAACGCATTTTTTGTGGAAAAAAAATCTTGTTATTTTCTTTTAGTTAATTTTTTATTTATTTATTTTAGTTTATCAGACAAAGCCCAATTATGAAAGGGATTAATTAATATAAATATGTACTTAATTATCTCAAAGCTTGTTGTCCTCGTCATAATCAAATATTCTTGAAATCTGTTGCTAGGGTTTAATCATGAACACGAGCACAAAGGTACTGTTTTGTGATAAAGTTTTTGATATTCTAATGTAAAAGAATGCAGTGTAAGATTCTTACACAGCTGCGATTAATAATAATAGTAATAAAGATTAGATCAATTTAGCTACCTAATAGTATCCCTAATATCACCAGTTCTCAACATTTTCAAATGTAACATAAATATAAAATACATATGACAGATCAGATTATTCCCTTCCGCCGTCGCCAAACAAACCCACCCAATTATCCCTTTAACCAATAAGAAAATTCAATGAAAAGAACATATAAATTATTACTAGTGAATTACGTTTTCAAACAGAAAGAAATTCAAAAAATTAATCCAGTGAACAGTCAGAGTAATTAAAAAAATATTGATTAAAAATAAATCTAATATAAGTTTTAATTTGAGGGTAAGATTTTTTTTTCTAGACATTGTAATAATGTTATGTTATTGATACTATACGAAGAGAGTTTGATAATACATTTCAAAATAAGATGTGAATAAATCTATCTAAAAATAAAATAAAATTAAATATTACAAAAGATGAAAAAAAAAACTTTAAAAGGTGCATTTATTTCAGGTGGGCTGTTGGGCCTTTAGTAAGTTCTAATTATACAAATTTGGACCACTCCATCTTGAATTATGAGACTACCTACATTTTAATCCAAACCCATCGGTTCAAACCTCTGCCACATCGGATATATTATAAACAAGATCAGACTTAGTATTGATATATCTTTAGTGCAGGCTATTGCCACTCCAGATTTTATCAATGGTAGATATTTTTGAGAAATTTCAATTATATCCCTACCCTATTTTTTATCCTCAATCCATTTATAATATGTCAAAATAAATGTTTTTGCTTAGTATATCCACATAAAAATCGACACATTAAAATTACATACTTACTTGCACCAAAAACATACACTCATTCACACAAGAAATGTATACACGCAAGCTCTACATTTCTCTCTCACACACCAACACATTCAAGCATTATATGCACAAAAGTTAAGAGAAGGAAGAAAAAGAAATGAGAAGTTTTAGAAACAAAATCCAAATATTAATTGAGCTCTAAGAAACAATTAAGAGAGTCATATAATTTTTTTTTTAAAAAATAGAGATTTCAATTTATCATTGGCTTGCCGAATTTTTGTAAGAATTTTATATGTTTGGATTTTTAAAAATTCAATTTCTCAATTTTCACCACTGATTTGCCAAAAATTTATAAGAATGCTTAAATTTCTAATCAAAATTCAAGCCTATTCCTCTATTAAAAGAAATAATCATAAATGATTTAAAAAAATACGCAAAAATTCTTTTATTGTTCTAAATTAATATAAATAAAAAAAAGTTTTATTATTATCTTTTCATATATTTAATACACGAAATATTATTATGATATTTAAAAACATCAAATCAGAAAAAGTTAGTGTATAACATTGTTTATTATTGAGCGTTATATAACGTTATAAAATAATGTAACCAAATAAAACAAATGAAGCCCTCTCAAATGTAGTAATATCAATTTTGGCCAACAAACTTTGAAATAGACAACCCACAAGAAGATAAATGGCACATTATTTATTGCATAACCTCAAATTGACGCCGTTAGTGATGACGTCATGAAAGAGATTTAAGTGAATTCTTTTTCCACATAAAATCCGAGTGAAGACTGAAGAGTCGGTCATTACATCAAGCAAAAAATAATATACAGACGTTACTGTCAAAAATAATATACATAATTAAATTTGATCTTATCTAATTACGGCGTCGTTAAGCACTTCTTTTTCAATTAAGTTCCTAAACATTCATATTGTCTAATTAACGTAAATTTCATTTTATTTTTTTATTTTCACATATATATGTTCTAGCTAAATGATAGTTTCACCGAGTCTTTGAATTTTTTAATTTAATTATACAGACCACCTAAAATTTTGAATTTTTTTCATTAAGTCAATAATAATATAATTAGCAGAAAGACCTGACAAACTAGAATTGAAATTTCGAGGGCTCAATAAGACACAATAATCTTGAAATTTTAGGGCCGAATATATTCGAATAAATATTTGTGGGGTTGATAAAATAGAATGTGAAGATCAAGGGTTTAACCTAAATTTTATAAATTTACTTTTAATTCCTAAATATTTTCAGATACGACCTCATATACGCATGTGTGTATTTATACTATACACACACACACAAAATAAATGCTCTTGAGTTCTGTGTTGCATTATAAAATTATAATTTCTTGAATTAAAATAAAGCATGCATAAGGGATGATATATAAAGTAAAAATAGTCATTTTAGTTAGGTGTTAGGTGATATAAATTTCCCTATTTGATTTTGACAATATATACAATAACATTAATTCACTTGAAAAAAGAAAAAAAAAACTTTAGAAATTTGAGTTAGATGCGTGACAAGGGGCCACTTCATTAATGCTTTAGTTTTTAAAAATCAAAATTGATTAACAATGCATTAAACGTATGTTCAATTTTATTAAATGCATAGGAAATAAATGAGAGAAAATTAGTGAATTCATTTATTTATTTAAAGTCAGCGAGACCTACTCGGACAAGAAGCATTTATATATAAATTTAGTCATTTTCTGTACGGATGTGACAAAGAAGAAAATTTGCTAAAAACATGTTTATAAATTTAAGAATGCTTGATCGAATCGAACTCTGATAATGTTATACTAATCCCGGTAGTCAGGTCTAAGTCAACACGCCTCATTTTTGCGAGATTTGTCAATACGAATTAATGGTGAAATTGAAATTTTTATACTATCTAACAAAGGCGTTCATAGAATGGTAGGGTGAGATGAGTAAATCCAATGGCTTCTTCAAAAACCTCATCAAACCCTTCTCATCCCACCCGACAAGAGGTCGGTTTGTTCTTAATTTTCTCGAGGTTTAAGTTTTGTGGTCGCTGATTCGGATTTCGTGTTCGTTGAATGTGATTACAGACGAACAGGAAATGGATTTGGAGAAGATTGCAGCTAGAGAGCAAAAACACCTGCCATTTCAAGACCTAGTTGCTGCTACTAGAAATTTTCACCCTTCTCTGAAGCTTGGAGAAGGGGGTTTTGGCCCTGTTTACCAGGTAAAAATTTCAATTCTTGGTATGTTGGGTTGGGTTGTGTTCATGTGGAAATTTGATTTACCGAACATCAATTGGGGGTGTTTTTAATTGTGGCTCTGATTTAATTGAAAAATGTTGAGAGATTTTGACATTAGGGTTTTGATTAGGGGAAATTGAGTGATGGGAGAGAAGTGGCTGTGAAGAAGTTGTCATATAGATCAAATCAGGGGAAGACGGAGTTTCTTAATGAGGCCAAACTGTTGTCTCGTGTGCAGCATAAAAATGTGGTGAATTTGGTGGGATATTGTGTGCATGATACTGAAAACCTGCTTGTTTATGAGTTTGTGCCCAATCAGAGCCTCGATAAGCTTCTATTCAGTAAGTTTTTCTTCTATGTCGATTTCTCTGCTTTTGTCTTCCTGTGTTCTTTTGTTTCAAGGCAAAATCAAATTGAAGTTTTAGGTAATGTTTAGTAACCATGAACCACAAGTTTGTGTACATAAATATATACCTCGAAACGAAAGACATTGCATTCTTGGTGGTGGTATGTGGCTGATGAGAATGCATTGCCCAAAACCAATATTTTTCAGGAATTCATCGATCAAAAACCTGAATTTCAAATGCACCCACAGTACTAGGTGACTGAAAACACTCTGTTTAAAACATGCCATCTTCTGACAGAATGCTAATTTTTTTTGCTGGTTGTGTGAGTTTTACTCTAAAAGTTGTTTACGTCTAACAGATATTGTAGGTGATCTTCTTCACCTAGTTTAGAGGCTATTCTTTTGTTTTTCAACTTCTTATCATTCTGTTCTAGGGGTTGTTTAAGAAATCTATGTTCTGTATGTAGTTCATGTGATTAAGTCCCAATGGCGCCACAAGTTCAAATAGTTATTAATAATTTTTGGCATTTAAAGATCTTAAGTAAGCTTTTGTGTCTGAGCAGTTACATGAGCTCACATATTGACCTTACTGATTCTTATTTAGAGCCCGAGGGACGAGAGTTGTTTGACTGGAAACGAAGGCTTGACACAATAACAGGTGTTGCAAAGGGCCTGCTTTACCTTCACGAACAAGCTCATTGTAGCATCATCCACAGGGACATTAAACCTAGTAATATCCTACTAGATGAGAAATGGGTTCCCAAGATTGCTGATTTTGGCATGGCACGTCTTTATCCAGAAGACCAAACACATGTTCAGACCCGTATAGCTGGTACCAAGTATGGTTTTCTTGCACCCCACCCTTGAGTATTTTCTTTAAGCTTAATGTTCAACTCTTTTCTAAGATAAACATGGATGCATTACTTTGATTACAGTGGTTACATGGCACCCGAGTATCTCATGCACGGACAGCTTTCTAAAAAAGTAGACGTTTTCAGTTTCGGTGTTGTAATTCTGGAGTTGATAAGCGGACAGAAAAACTCGAACTTCTATCGAGATCCTGATTCGAGCAGCCTGCTTGAGTGGGTAAGGAGTTGAATTAGGTTTCGTTTCATCATACTTAAGCTCCACCTACTTAAATTTAAACATCAAAAAAAATGTTATTCTTATAGGCATACAAGCTTTACAAGAAAGGAAGGAGCTTAGAAGTTATGGATCCTTTATTAGTGTCATCAGCCAATCCAGAACAGATAGCAACGCTTGTACAGATAGCGTTGCTGTGTGTCCAATCTGAGCCACAATTACGGCCAGATATGGATCGTCTGGTGGTGATACTATCAAGAAAACCGGGGCATCTTGACAAGCCAATTAGACCTGGAGTTCTGGGGTCCAGATACAGACGCCATCGAACGAGCACTGCATCTTCAGTGACTGGGAATTCAGATGGATCCACCTCTGGATCCTTTAGCTCCACAAAGACAAGAACTGCTACATTAAGTGGGACTAGGACATCATCCAGTGTTACTGATCCCAGGTTAGATCCCCGTGGAAAGCGTCGGGTCAATGACTAAATTAACCTTGGCTTAGGAGAGCCCATCTAGTGAGTACTGAGTACTACTCTTTTTGTACATGTATTAGTCTTGATTTTTTTAGCAGAATTTGTTTATAGAGGATTATATATTTAATTTTTTTGTGTACAGTGACGTAAAATTAATTGATTTTATTTTATTTGAGAAAATATCTTCATTTGGCTTGAATAGGGGTAGCAGTAGAAAGTTAGACCAACAAAACAAATATCCTAAATAACCTTGGAGAAATGGGCGACTGTGCCCTTCAGGATTTATAAAAAAATTTAATGCCATATATTTAGTTATAGAAGTTTTAATGCACAATTTTACATAAATACATTTGACTTGTTTACGACTCTGTAAAAATAAAACTCTGATTTGTATATATTTTCATGACTCAACTGATGGGCTGGCTAAACTTTGTAATTGAGTAATCAATTAAGTCAAGGGTTTTTTAGCACGTTTAAAAATTTATAACTATTAATGAGTTTTTTTTTTCCTTTCTTCTTCGGTAAAATCCATTTGGATACAATGATAATTTACCCAAAAACTTTTCCCTACAATTTTTTTTTTTTTGTATCAACAGAAAATTTTGTTGGTAAAAATCTTAAATTTATTACTCCCTCCGTCCCGAACTTATGTTCACGGGCACTGTAGATACGAAGTTTAAAAAAACTTATTTTTTGATCAACTTTATTGACTTTTTAGGAGTATTGTAGTATTTTTAGGTAATAAATAAATTATAAAATATGTTATGTGTGTTAGGTGAGTGATATTTTTGAAATTAAGATAACTTTTGAGTTTGTTGGTTGATATGTAGTTTCCTTTTTTGGGTGTGAACATAAGTGTGAGACGGACGAAAACAAAAAGTGTGAACATAAGTGTGGGACGGATGAAGTACCTACTTATTAAACTAGTTTATCAACGGATTAAAAACAAAATTCATTGATAAATTAATGGTTGATTAATTTTACCAATAATATTTCAATCACTTGATAATTCGTTGCTAATAATTACGTTGATAAATTTATATAATGATTCCGTTAGAATTCATGGCTAATAAACAATGGAAATTATTTTGTTGGTAAAAATGGAATTAAATTCGTTGATAAATTATGCAGGAAAACTTTTTTTTTTCACATAAATTAAGAAAATTGTTACTTTTAGGAGTATTTAAATAAATAATAATATGTAAGTGTATTAAATATAAATGATGGGAGTATCATTGTAAATAGTGTATAAACGAGATTAATTGTTTTGCCCTTTTTACTAAATTAGGATGATAAGAGACTTTTGAACGGCGGAAATAAAAAATGTAAAGAATTTTTCAGGACTGAAATTCATGGAATTAACGAATAAACAAATGTATATTCCATTCTACATGGTAGCACATACAAAATGAGTTAAAACTCTTCTATTTTACACAAGTTACGAATCCAAAGATATCCTCCCACTCAACAAATTCAAATTTTTATTTATTTTTTCCTCTTTCGAAGTAATAAAGGAATTTCGAAGAGTTTAAGAAGGACGAAATGAAAGAAAGGGTATTGATCCCTTCTACTCTATAAATTAACTGGAAGCCTTCCTTTATAGGCTAAATATAACTCACTATCCACAAAAAAAATGGTGTTTGCAGATCCAGAATTCTGCAAATAGTAGAGGAACTGGAGTTCGATAAAGTCCCTCCACCAGTCACCACATCCTTCAACCCTCGTATTTATACATTCCTTTGAGTGAAGAGAATTGTGGCTCTCACGGGGACCTTCGTCTGCGTTCCTCGCGTGCACAGAAGGCTGGAAATGGACGGGACTACACATTACACGGATAAGAGCAAAGCACGTTATAACAGCGTGCTCCTTTTTTCCCTTGCCTTCAAACCCTTCTGAAGTCAAGTTACCGGATGATTCTCTTGCATTGTGATCAATGCATAGTGTCCTCCTATATGATGAATGAGTTTTCGAAATTCAGATTTTAAGAACTAACACGAAACGCTTACTAAAATATCATCATCATTAAATGCAAGCGATGTATCATAGGAGCTTGCCTAAGATGATTTCTTGCGCATTTTCCAAATTTGTGACACAAGCAATCTGTGCTGATTGTTCATAGCAGGTTCTGCCATTCCCAATTTCTTCATGCCATCTGCTCCCACTTCCATCAGATTTATACTTGAAGTCAATTTCCATATCATACCCCCTGCAAAACAAGGAAATTCAAGCAACACTATTACAGTATGTCAAGTAATACCAAGAACAAAAAGTAATAAGCATCCTTTGCATCATGTTGGGGGTAGTTTCAGCCTAGTTTGTTCGGAAATGGTGGAAGTTTCGAAAAAGGTTCGAATTACGACTTGGAGACAATGGTATCCATCAGAGGTGCCGGGGAACCATAATAAAAAACAGAACTATAAAAACCACAACACCCAAAATTCCTGTGAATTTCATTTCATAAGATAAAAAAAGAACAAAGAGGCAGTTCAAAAAAGGCTGAACATGAACAACCCAACCAAATAAAATCAGTCATTACCCATTAATCAAATGGAACTCCCTCAAAATAAGCTAACTATCAGTCTATCAGAGAACATAAAGAAAAGAGCTTTACAGTAAACGCTTCTGTGTGCTGAGCATGAAACAATATGGCTATTTATACACGCCATACACATGACAGATGGTGAAAATGTTGCATGCACAACACAACTGCGCGACACGTACCTCAGCTGCGTGTCTTGCAACCGTTGTGCATGATGCAAAATTTGAACAAATGGCATAACCAACATCGATGGTATCGACTATAGATGACAACGAATCTCTATGACCACAAGTACGTGTCAGGCATAGGTTGTGCATGATGAAAAATTAGAATAGCTCGCATTGATAGTATCGAGTGCAGATTACTACAATTTTTAGGGAAGCAGCTTCGACTGTAAGTGGCTACAAATCTATGGATAGCGACAACTCCAATACATAACACTGAAGAACAAAATAGCCTACCATACGGTCCATCCCCAAACCACTATCTAGGCAGCCTCCACTTTTTCATCATTTACAACATTGCCTATTCAGCTTCAACGTATCAAGTACAGGTGGCTAGAAATTGGCATAGCTAGCTTCGATTATAGTGTGCATATATATTGCAAGAAAACCATGTTACATAATGTATTACATATAGTACATGACAGATGACTATTAACAATTCATTGTGGAGAGAGAACAGATTGACATCTGAATGCCCATAGTAATCCATCCATTTATAATTCAACACACATGCAGAGTTAAATACTAAGTCTCCTGGACTAATTTTCTACCCTAAAATACCATCTCACACCTCAATGCCTCTCGATCACCTTTAGAACAACAAAAGTGCATGTTCTACTTCTGTGCACATCAAGTTGCGAGCGTTGTCGTTAATTTTCCTCAAGAAACATCAGAATCATATAAACAATCTAGGCAAAAGCTTTTGATATCATAAAATTTAATATCAAGAACATAGTGCCTTTAAGTTTAGTTCATGGATATGTTAGCCTTCATAGATTAAGTCATCAAAGAAACCATAAAGGGCAAAAGTTCAAACCATGGACGCGAGAAAGCATTTATTCACAAATTATTAGTAAGATATGAAATCCTTTTATTGGCGAAAGCAAGACAGAAAGTAAGCTTTTGTATCAGAAGCCATTTAATTAAAAAAAAAGAACCATAACAGGAAAATATTCCAATCATCAGAAAGTGAATAATGCGCCTCTAAATACCTTTAAGACACAACAACAATCTTAAGATATTATTATCACATTTAAGAAAAAAATTGCTATTCAGTTTTAAATCTATCCTTCCGACTCTCTAATGCAGAAACTAAAATCAAGAAATAGAGGTTTTGTAGTCCATCCAGAGGCTATAGTAATGGAGTAGTATCGTTGACATGGACGGATTGCCAAATGTCCACTTTTTCAGTGTTTCTATGTTGAATATTTCAACTTAAAGATCATATTTTTAAACCATTCTCAGATATTTTCATCAACAGTTAAACCAACTTGTAATCGGTTTAAGACTCGTGTGAGGTTAAAGATTGGTAGCAACTACTTAATGATCCATTAAATATTGAAGCAAAACAGTGCAATAAAAACATCATGAAGTTCTCTGTTCCATCATATACATGAATAAATTAACCAAAAAAAACCAAAAAAAAAGTGCCCATTAGAATAGAAAACTGAACTGTATATTCCCGAATCAAAATATACCATGATAACGATAATCAAACAATTTGTTAAGCGGATGCGGTCATCATCGTCGTCCGTGTTCGTCGTCTACGCCGGAGAAGGTGGTAGAGGGAAGAACTTCACAGTGCTCAGATTC
Source organism: Pogostemon cablin (assembly GCA_023678885.1). Classification (NCBI taxonomy): domain Eukaryota; kingdom Viridiplantae; phylum Streptophyta; class Magnoliopsida; order Lamiales; family Lamiaceae; genus Pogostemon; species Pogostemon cablin. The sequence continues at coordinate 26,326,032 of CM043004.1, read as the reverse complement.
CCGTTGAACTCACACAAGAATTCAAATCCACGTTCTACCCGTTAGGGTCACAAATGGGTGATTAAATGAGATCAAAAGTGTAAGGCTATAGGCCTCTTCCAATTAATTGGAATGGGCCCAATACTTAGGAAAGAAGACCATCATTTGGGCCATAACCCAAAAGGGCCCAACAATCTCCACCTTGGCCCAAATCATCCACTCTTGTGTATAACTAAATGGGAATTCATCATCGCACTTTTCCCCGGACACCTGCAAAACGAAAGATACAAAGTCAAATGCAAGATCCAGAAATTTGACACAAAGCCAAGGTATCACAAAAGATACACAAATCTAAGCCGGAGCAAAGATCACGGACACACAGTCACAAAATGTTTAAAATATCCTAAGGACAAAATAAACGGAGCACACAAGCTCAAGAGTGGACACAACATCCACGGAAAAGAACTGCATGCAACATGCTTCAATCAAGAGAGTCGAAATTTAAAGTCCTCATGCAAGACCTAAATTTTTCAACAGATAAACATTTAGTACCCATATCAGCAGGATTAAATTCAGATGCAATCTTTTCCAGGTTAACAATACCTTTTTCCACTATATCACGAATGAATTGATACCTAACATCTATATGTTTGGTTCTATCATGGAAAACAGGATTTTTACACAACTGAATTGCAGACATACTATCAGAAAATACAGTGGCACATTTGTCAAGAAACCCTATTTCATTCAAAAGGCATTGCAGCCAAATAGCTTCCTTTAAAGCATCAGTAATAGCCACGTATTCAGATTTAGTTGTAGATAAAGTAACCACATGCTGTAACTGAGACTTCCAACTTATGCAAGAGCCACACAAAGTAAACACATAAGAAGTTGTAGACTTTCTATTATCCCTATCATTTGCATAATTGGAATCAACATAGCCAACAAGGCTCACACCATTTGCAGATTTGGAAAAGCGCAAACTTACCTCCATGGAGCCCTTGAGGTATCTCAAGAGCCATTTCAAAGCCTCCCAATGAGGCGCACCTGGATTAGCCATATACCTACTCAAACAACTAACAGAATATGCAATATCTGGTCTAGTGCTAACCATAAGATACATAACAGACCCAATGACATTGGAATAAAGAACCTTTTCCACTTCAGTAATTTCAGAATCAGTCTTTGGAGACTGATCCTTACTTAACACAAAGTGAGCAGCAAGAGGCACATTCACAGTTTTAGCAGACATCATAGAGAATTTACTCAAAATCTTTTCAACATATGAAATCTGATTAAGCAAGAGAACACTGTTCTTCCTATCTCTATCAATGTTCATTCCAAGAATCCTTTTAGCATCTCCAAGATCTTTCATATCAAAATTATCACATACACTCTTTTGAACAAGCTCAACATATTCAAGATCAGAGCTAACAATTAGCATATCATCCACATATATAAGCAGAAAAACAGGAACAGAAGTATCAATCTTGAAGTAAAGACAATTATCATACAAGCTTCTCTTAAACTTCAACGATGTCATGCATTGATCAAACTTCTTATTCCACTGTCTAGGAGATTGTTTCAAGTCATACAAGGATTTCTTCAAAAAACATACATGATCAGGATTTTTGGGGTCCACAAAACCCTCAGGTTGTTTCATGAAAATCTTTTTGTCCAAATCACCATTAAGAAAAACCGTTTTGACATCCATTTGCTTAAATTCCCAATCAAAATGAGCAACTAACGCAAACATTATACGGACAGTGGTAAATTTAAAAACAAGAGCAAAGATTTCATTATAATCAACCCCTTCCTTTTGAGTAAAACCTTTTGCTACCAATCTAGCTTTAAATCTAACATTTTCAGGCTCATGTTTCACTTTGAAAAGCCACTTGCAATCAACAACAGAACAATGAGCAGGTTTTGGAACCAGAGTCCAAGTACGATTAACATGCAACGATTTCATTTCATCTTTCATAGCATTTAACCATTTTACAGAGTTGTCAGATTTTAAAGCCTCTTGATAGGTCTTAGGTTCATTATCAACACTTTCAAATGCATTACAAGTATGAGTATCAATATGAAAATCATCATACCTAGCAGGTGGCCTAATATTCCTTCTAGGTCTATCCCTAGGATATACATAGTCATCATCTTCAGGAATATCATGCACATTTTCATCATTGATAGCAGGTTCATTGACAACAAGTTCTTGATCAACAACAGTGTCAGACAAGTTTTCAACATCAGATAACAAAGAAGACAAGTCCACCTCATTCGAAGAAGTGGTAGGATCATGTAAAGGCACAACATCAGGCAAATGAGCAGATAAGCAAGGAAATTCAGATTCATTGAAGATCACATCCCTACTAATCACAATTTTGAAACCCGATTCAGAAAAATCCCATAGCCTATAACCTTTAACACCCTCAGGATAACCAAGAAAAACACATTTTCTACTCCTAGGATCCAATTTGTCATGTTTCTGACGCACAAACGCAGCACAGCCATATACACGTAGCACAGAATAATCAATACTTTTACCAAAAAACACAGAATCAGGGCACTTACCCTTTAAAGGCACAGAGGGGGATTTGTTTATTAAAAATGCTGCGGTAATAAGCGCCTCACCCCAAAACTTTTTAGAAAGTCCATAAGACACCAACATGCTCCTCACCCTTTCTAACAAAGTCCTACTCATCCTTTCAGCAACCCCATTCTGTTGGGGAGTGTAAGGAGTAGACTTATGTCTCACAATTCCAGATTTGACACATAAATCATCCATGACATTATTGCAAAATTCCAATCCATTATCAGTTCTAAGATACTTAATCTTTTTACCCATTTGATTTTCAATCAAAGTTTTCCAATTTTTGAACTTTTCAAAAACATCAGATTTGTTTTTAAGCAAAATCACCTACACTTTTCTTGAAAAATCATCAATAATGGACAGAAAATACACATTGCCACCTTGAGTTGCTCACTAGAAGGCCTCCACACATCATCATGCAGGTACTCAAGTATATCACTATACGAAGAAGTCTTAGGGTACGGGGAAACAGAGAATTTCACCTTCGCATGTTTGCCTTGCACACAAGAACCACAGAAAAGAATGCATGTAAGCTTATCATTACCAAAAGAACCAGCTTTATGCAATATTTCAAGACCTTTTCCACTCATGTGACCTAACCTACTATGCCAAATATTTGTTTTATCCTCTTTAACAGCGTTAGCAGACATAACAACAGATTTAACACAACAAACATATAGGTTATTCCTTTTTTCAGCATTAAAGATGAGCACAGAACCCTTTACAATAGACATGCAACCCTTTCCCCACCTACCCTCAAGCCCCTCATCTTCAAGTGCAGCACAAGAAATCAAGTTGTTACACAAATCAGACACATGTCGCACGTTTTTCAAAGTGAACAAAGAATCATCTTCAAAACGCAAGCAAATGTCACCAACACCAAGCACATCACATTTTTTTCATTAGCCATAGACACAGATCCATGAGAAACATTTTTATATGAAGAGAAAAGATGTTTAAAAGGTGTCATATGAAATGTGCAACCGGAATCCACAAGTCATTCACTATCACACAGAGATGAATACACAGAATTCACACAACTATCAGAAATAGCAAACACATCACCATAATTCACAAATTCAGAGGCAACATTAGCATGATCATTAGAATTATTCCTCTTAGGATGAGGACACTTGTTTGCAAAATGTCCCCTTTCATGACAATTAAAGCATTTCTTCTTTTTCTTGTCCCCATTCTAATTATTCTGGGATTTCACATCAGAGTTTTTGTCCTTTTTCTTATTCTTGTTCTTGTTCTTGTTACGATTGTTAGGTTTCCCCTTAACATGCATAACCTCCTCAGAATTCTTAACACCCCCATTTTGTTTTAAATCATGCTCTTTGCTTTTTAAGACATTCACCACAATATCAAGAGTAACGTCATCACGACCATACTTTATAGCAGACTTGACATCATTGTAAGAATCAGATATAGCATTTAAAAGCACAATAGGAGTGTATTCATCAATATGCTTGTCACCAGTTAGCTTAATATCTTGAATCAACTTCGTGAACACATCCAAATTTTCTTTAACATCTTTGTTTAAATCAAGTTTAAAACGAAAAATTTTTTCCAGAAGAAACATTTTACTAGGCAAAGATGTTTCAGTGTACAGCTTATCCAACGTTTCTCACAAAACTTTTGCGGACTCATGCACACCAACTTTTCTAAGCACAGGATCAAAAAGATTTAAGATAATCGCAGACAAAACAAACTCATTCATCTCAGCCTTTGTAGCAGGTGTATCATCCTTATCATACGAGTGATCTACAGCTTTGAATACCTTTTGTTGAATGAGTATGCACTTCATTTTCTGTTTCCAGATACTGAAGTCTCGCTTACCATCAAACGGTGCTTGTCCAAACGAAGACGAAGCCATGGGTATTTAAAGTTGAGTAGAACACACTTTGAACGGAGAAAATACAGAATTACAGAGCAGCAATCTGTCACACACAGGTTGGCACTACTCTAATTACACACAAAGCGAGAAACGAAGCAGTATAACACACAAGAACAAATTTTTAGCAGCGAAAATTGAAAGACTAAGATGACAGTTTCACAAAAGAAACAAACAAGAACAGTAATAAGAGGGCCAGCCGCCTCAGGGCATCACACAAGAGCAAATAAGAGGGCCAGTCGACTCAGGGTATCAGACAAGGAAAAATAAATAAGAAAGGCTCAAGCTATTTCACTAGAGCAGTGTCTCCGACGAGAACACCGTACCACCTTTACGAGCCACTAGCCCGTTACTTAACGGGGGCGGATCCCTCGTAGTCTTGTTCACGTAGCAAATACGAACGGGGCAGCCTCCACTCCAAGTTTCAACCTACACACAAAGTGAGAAACATTGGGGGTTAGTGAAGGCACAATCTGAAAAAATTTCAGAAAAGAACGATCCGGAAAAATAACAAAACAAATCTGAAATTTTTCTGAACAATATAAAATGAGGAGGAGAGACACTTCCCTTCTACAAATGGAGATGCCAATCTGACCGGAATCCTAGATCCGGCGGTCAACTCCGGCAGTCAGCGTGGACAGCAGCTCTGACGGTTTCCGGTGGTCAGCTCCGGATGGCGACGGTTATCACAGGTCGCGGCGGCCGGTGGCGTCTGGTCAGCAGCTGGTCAGCCGCTGCAGAAGGACAGCTCCCGGTGGCAGCGCGAGCTCTTTCCTGTCGCGTTCATGGCGAGCAGCTCTAGCGGGCAGCGGCTGAGCGCGGACAACGGGCAGCGGCTGAGCGCGGACGACTGGCAGCATCGTCAGATCACGACGGTGGAAGTAGCAGCGGTCGCGAACGGGAACAACGGCTTCGCGATCTGGAGCAGCGGCGGAACCCTAGCGGCGCCATGGGCAGAGGCGGTCGCGAACTGGAGGCTGGCAGCGGAGCCCGTAGCGCGATTCCAGTCAGATCGCGATTTCGACGGCGGTGCCCTAGTGGCGATCGCGAACGGAGGCAGACGGGCTGAGCAGGTCCGACGACCTTCGAGTGGCGGCTTCGACCGGTGAGCAAGCGAGCAGATCGGCAATGCGGTGGCTCCGATCGGACAGATCACAACCAGATCGCGATTCCGGCGATGAAATTCGGCGGCGGCCGGACGACGTCGATCTCCCACCGGCGGCTGACGATCAGCAGCTTCGGGAGATGGACGGACGACAAAATCCGTTCTGATACCACTGTTAAGCGGATGCGGTCGTCATCGTCGTCCGTGTTCGTCGTCTACGCCGGAGAAGGTGGTCGAGGGAAGAACTCCACAGTGCTCAGATTCCCGTTAGGGTCACAAATGAGTGATTAAATGAGATCAAAAGTGTAAGGCTATGGGCCCTCTTCCAATTAATTGGAATGGACCCAATACTTAGGAAAAAAGACCACCATTTGACCATAACCCAAAAGGGCCCAACACAATTTTAAACATTTAAAAAAGAGATAAATTTGAAAAAGGGCGAGAAACATTTACAAAAGAAATTACTTGCGTCCGATAACCAAAACGCGACGGCGGAGAAGTGTAACTAAACTCCGACAGTCCTCGGATTCCGCCGCGCCCACACCTTCACCGTGCCTAATACACGTGGCCCAATTGTTAATGAGGACGAAGAACTTCGAGAAATTCATCATTCCCGTCGCCGGACTTTAGGGGACCCATTTTGCAGCCGCGACGGCGAGGCGGTACAATACTGCTGCTTAAATGACGAATATGACCTTAATTAGGAAATATAAGCGGTTTATTTTAAGATTCGATTTTTATCAAATTACCTTGATTATGGTTTTTTTTGTTTATTTATAACATTTAGGCCCTTTACAATATTTGGGCCGGTTAGGTTATCTCAATTTGGGAATATTGCGGATCCAGCCCATTAGGTGTAAATCAGCCTAATACGATTTTCAAATGCAGAATAATCGCTCGTTTTGTAATTTATTTGGCAAACCCACCGAACTATAGTCTCTAAAGCAAAATTTTACGTGAGTTAGTGAGACTTAATAGGCAGTGTATACTCGTACATGAATATACTGTATACATTTGATTTTATATTACCTTTTCAATTTAGGATACACCATGATCTTCTTTTCTATTTTTTTTTTCACTTTTCTCAGCTTCAAATATAAAGATGAAATACATGGCATCTCTTTTGCACCATCATGCATGCATTAAAAAGAACTACAATGGCCCAAATAATTTCATTTCCAGATTTATGATCAAGAAAAAATCTTCGAAAATTGAAAAATAAAATAAAAAATTAACAGGTTTATATATATAATAATATGCTAGTATTAAAAAAAAATCTTCATTTAATACTTAATCAAGTCACTCTAACACACTCCCTCATATGTAGGCGGAGTTAATTTTTGCCTCAAACCTTTCATGTAGAATTTTCATAAATTGGTGGTTGCGTACCCTGGAACTTTCATTTGGCTAGGTTAGCAGAATCTGATATCATGTTAAATGATTATCTCATCTAAAAATTTAACCTGTTAATTTTTTATTTTATTTTTCAATTTTCGAAGCCTTTTTCTCGATCATAAATCTGGAAATGAAAAAGTTACTTTGATTCATGCAAAAGCTTTATATAGGTCGTCTGATGAAATTCATACTCTTTAAGCATTTAAAGTTGAGTGACGCTTGCGTGCATTCGAGGCACACCGTGCGCCTTTAGAGCCTTTATAATTTAATATTATGGGTAATGGTACATTGTTTTGTTCTAAAGGATATACACTTTAATTAGTAAGGGTACATCATTTTGTTTTAAAGGGTATACACTTTTTATTAATATTTTTTATTTTACTTCAGAAAATAAAGGGTACACATCAATTTAACATAAAATTCTAAAGACGCGCATAGTGTGCTCCCGTGCAGCCGGATGCACACAAGTTTTTGCCTTTAAAGTTTCAGTTAAAATTATCTAACTGTATATATTTTTTATTAAGTATAATTTAATGAGAAAAACATATACTAATATGAAAGAAATGAACAATTTTCATTCAACTAATGTTGAGTTACATGGAAAAATGACAATAAACACACACACACATGACACATATCATGTAGTATTATACAATTATCAATCACTAAAACAATTCAATAAAGAAATCATCAACTTTTTGCATGCAGTCAAAATAAAATAAGTATTACATATGCATAATAATCAGAAGAAATAAGCAGATGGATATGATCGCGATGTTATCTTAGTTGACAGCACTGCAAACTCTTCTTATGATTCCGTTGGGTGCGAGCGTAGGCTGAATCTCCGACATTCTGATCATCGCAGTGGCGAAGTCCGCAGCAAACAAGCGAGGATTCGTGCTGTAACGCGAAACGATGTCGTTAGTGGGTGCTGCACTGAGTAGCACTTGGTCCGACTGCAGCAGCCCCTTCCTCTGCATCAAGTTCCTGAAGTAGTTGTTGTCGAATGAATTCGGCGTCACCAAATCCAGCGGCGCCAGGTTTGTGTCGCCGCCGGTTTGGGGGCAGCCGCGTCTCCTGGTGGAAGCAAATCCAGGGTCGATGTCGGTCCCATTGCTGTAGATCCTGCCACGGAATAAGAAGCATTGGGCTTGGCCCAATGTGTGTGCTCCGGATAGGGCCACCAGGTCAGTCGGGCTAAGACCCTTATTCGAGAATGCTCGAATCAGGGTGTCGAGACTGGATCCGGGCCCGGGTAGATCCGAGTTTGCTTGGGTACGGCTAGCAGTGGTCGAGTCTCTTCTTCCTAGTCTTACATTCCATGACGTAGCACCAACCTGCATTAATAAATAATCACTATATTATATACTAAAAAATTCGTATTTAATTTTGAGTTAGTCTCTCATGAATCGGGTTTATATTATACAGCCTTGTAAATTCTGTGGTCCCCCCTTAATTCAAATACTCTAGCAATACACAGGGTATATAGGATTGGAAGGAGGACCACAATTGAACCAGTTTACATAAGTGTTTGTGTTTAATTTAATATTACTATGTACTATTATGTATTCTTACAGCAACGGATGCATCGCGGGCAGCTAATGTGAGTATGTCGGCACAAGAGACGACGCCGGGGCATACGCGGTCGACCTCACGCTTGGCATCCTCGATCACTTGGAACCCTCTTGCGGAGTTGAGATTGGGGAATGCAGTCTTCTCGCTTTGAATGGTAGGAGTTTCAATAAGCAGGATAGAAGCGTCACAGCCCTGAACGAAGCAGTCGTGGAAGTGGAGACGGACGAGGGAGGCTGCCATGCGGCGCTCACGAGAGACTGCTCGTCGAATGGAATTACGGATGATGGTAGTAGCATTAGGACATGTGGTGGCGTAGAATGTGGTGGAGAGTTGTGCTTCACATGAAGGGATGGTAGTGCTGTGAAGGAGCACCAAGATGCATATAATGGGCAAAAGACTAGTGGTGGTGAAGGTGGTCATTTTGGAGGTGAAAGACTAAGTAGAATAAGGTTATTACAATTGATGAAGTTGGTTTGAGAAGATGGTGTTATGGGAGTGAGTATATATAGGCAAAAAAATTACTCCACCAAACAAGTGATCGAGTTGGTCAACATGGACTGCCACAACGCGTTGTACCATCCTCCTTAAAATAGGATAGGTTTGTTAATAAGAAAAATATATATTTTTCTTTTTTACTATATACGTATGTGTGTGGTATAATTTGACTTTTAAATTTCAACTATTTCATTCTGAATTTTAGTTGGAGTTTTATAATGTCAATGACGTACGTACGTGAACGTTAATTAATGTGTGCATGTAGTTGTATGAATTAACCTTAAGATAATAATTAATTATTTTGAAACTTTAAACTGTGCATTATGGGAGTATCTAATAGTGATTCTTTATGATACAGGCATACAGCTAAGTTATACATTGTCATTGTATACTTTTAATACTCCATATTTATGATACCTTAAGTTTTGGGGAGGGTTGGTTTAAAAGATAGGTTGAGGAGGCAGCTATGGTATTAGATGTAGTGAAAGCAAATAATCAACCTAGCCAGCTTAACTAAAGATTAATAACGTTAAATTAAAATTACTGATTTTGTAGATATTATATACTCCAATATTGCAAATTAAATCATACTTAGGGTATACAATTTAAAACATAATTGAATTACATGCTGTATAATATGTTCAATATAAGTCGACGATGAGATTATTTTATATTTTCATAATTAGTTATCACTTTTGTATTTTTCTTTTAAAATACCATTACACTTTTTATTTATATTATAAATTTTTTTACTGTATCATTATCATTTGATTTTAATCAAATAAGGAGTATTACTTTCTTATTATCATTTATACCTTAAATTGTTTTTCCATGCATACACATCTGGGAAGTACTTTGTAATTCTATCTTACTTGAAATTAATTGTTATTACTCATTACTTAAACTTTGGATTTTCATAGAAATAGTTAGAGACCAAATAATAATAATAATAATAATAATAATAATAATAATAATAATAATAATAAGCTATTTTAAGAAGTAAAAAGTCAAAAGAAAGTTTTGATTTGGTTTAAAACTTTAAATAAATTAAAATTATATAAAAATTCACGTGATAGGATGGAACCATTCCTAGATTCGATGTTGATGAATTTGGTTATTCACACGACTAGTTTGAAATTTCGTACATATGGATCCAGTAATAATAATATTATTAATAAAGATATACTTACAAGTTAAAGTTTAAGTAAAGCGTTGAGGAGGAACAATTCCTTCTCTGAGTTTTTAATTAGTAACATGTCATTTCCATTTATATATTTTTTTAAAGTGCTGAAATACATATTTAATGTCAAACATCAATAATCATTGTAAATTATAATTTGATCATTGCATAGGAAACGTCACAAAACCTAATCAAACTAAACTTCTTCGAACCCAAATCCACCGATATTTGACTAAAATTAATTAGTTCGTTAAAAAAAATTATTTTTGAAATAGATAAACTAATTAAACTCCGTATATATACATAGATTGAAATTATTATTAGTATGGATTCACTCCGATTATCTAAACTCTTTAATTAGCGTGTAATTATAATTAACGCATATCTTTAAATTAAATTAAATAAATAATGGTTAATAATGAGTATAGACTATACTCCAAACATGATTAATAAATCCAAGGTGCATTCTGTAATTACCTTTAAATTGGTGATAACTGAAATATTATGCAAGCCAAACTCAATGGTGTTTGTCTCGACCAATCAAAACCGTCCAAATTAACTTGATCGAATTAGCGAGTAAATAAGCTCAATGTTCAAAAGAAACTCGGACACTTGCTTACCCAAACCCATGACTTAATTACTTCAACTCTCGGACCTTAATCAATGTATAGTAGCCCTAATTAATTAAACGCCAAATTTTAATTAAATTAGCCAAGTCAACGGCAATTATTGACAATGGGTTGGTAAATATTGATATAATACACTATTCAAAATTCTTTCTTTATCCACAAATATTATACTCGGATAATATTAATCCTCCTAATTTCGGATCCTAAACTACACACGATCATTTGTATTTAAAGTTGCACTCAACTGAAATGACCTTTTAATTTAATTTCTTCCACAAACTAATATATTTACAATCCATGTCCAATATATGTATCAAAATAGAGTATACAATAATTATCTATTATAACCAACAAAATTTATCCGGTTATATCTCTTGTTGTTAAACACGAGAAAGATGATTAGTGTTAAAATTTACTTCTTCTCGAGTCGTTGTAGGTAGTGCTGTTAAAGGAGTTGAGCGAGTTGTGCATACTCGAGCTCGACTTTATCAGTATTTATCGATTCGAGCTCAAACTCGACTCAATTTATTAACAAGGCTAAAATCAAGCTTGACTTGACTTGAAAATAATTACTCGAGCTCGATTCGGCACATTAAGCAAATTGAATCAAGTTTTCGAGTCAAGTCAAGCTTTTGAGTCCGTTATTAATAATTAATATATTTAGTATTATGAAGCATATTAATATATAACATTATAGTTAAATAATATTTATTATTAATAATACTATAATTATACTCCCTCCGTCCCGTAAGTATTTCACGTATTGGTGTGCGCGGAGTTTAAGAAAATTTTGTATTAAAGTAAGTAAGAGAATATATATTTTAGTTGATTTAATGAAAAAGTTGTGTAAAGTTGTTGAGAGATATGAAAAGTGAGTATTATATTGGGATGTGTGTAAAAAATGAGTATTATTGTAATGAGAGTATTTTTTACCAAATTTAGTAAAAGTAAAGTGTGAAATACTTTGAAGGACGGATGAAAAAGGAAAGTGTGAAATACTTTGGGGGACGGAGAGAGTAATTATTATTAAGCCGAACTCGACTTTTTAACTTAATGGTGTACCCCATCATTAGGGCCCTCACCGCCCCTTCCCTGGGGATTGATAGAGGAGGTAAATAGCAGGATGTGCCTTATAGAGAGGGCTCGCTGTTTAACTTGTGTTTGTAAGGGGCCAAATCAACTCTACTTTTTAACTTGACAAGCATTAGATGAGCTCGTACTTTAACTAGCCAACTCAACACTAATTAACAACCGATCGAATAACTTGTTTATAATTTAATACTTCTAGTTGTAGAACTATAGGAAATAACATAAAAATGAAAGACAAAATCAAATAATCACAAACTTTAAATTAAATGACACAGTCCATCCAAATGATCTCATCACTGACTATGTATGCTGCGGGAATGTGCACCTCTAATTTTAAATATAAGGTTAGTTAATTTATACTAATTAAATAAGAACCAAAAGTCAATAAAAGTAAATTAGGATCACGAAAATATTACTAATAATTGATTGACAGCTCAATCACAGACAAACAATTTTAAAAACGAAATCATTGGTTAAGGTAATCTTAATTTTTATATGAATTAAATCTTAATTTTTTATAAATTTAATTCTTATAAATAATTAAGATAGATTATTAATGGATTAGTATATTTCTTAAATTATTTAATATTAATAAAATAATCAACAATATAAAGCACTTTTATGCATTCTTTATTTACGTCAATGGCCTGCTCGAATTATCTGTACTATTTAGTACACCATCTCCTGTGTCACACCGTTAGATGGACGACATGTACGTAGGAGAGAGAAATTAAATTCTATGGGCAGTGGTTGGATTTATTTCCCTCTCTTACGTGTCAATTACTTAACATGTGACACAGAAGATGATGCACGAAAATGACGCAGAAAATCCGGTGTGGTCAACTGTTATTATTATTAGAAAATTGAACATATATATTTTTTTCGCAAACTCATAAAATATAATGCATTTGGAAAGTAACAGAGAAAATATTAAAAATTAATCACGTAAGCTTCTTTACTAGCTCTCTATAACTAGAGTCATAAAATTCAAATAATTGCCACAAGTTGAATTTATTAATTTATGTACTCATATGATTGTCAACCAATACAAAGATCGGATTTGGTCAAAACGGATTAATTCCGACGGTGACATGCAGACATCAAGTAATTACAAATATAATCATTAAAGTCAATTTAATGTTAATTAAACCGTCAAAAGCATTCACACATACTATTCCGTTTACATGCATGCGTACATTATATTAAGGGCCAATGGCAGTATCCATTTTCAGTGAAATTAATGATTACCATTAGTCACGTTAATTGATAGTTTAAATAAAAGTTCACATACATTCGAATAGTTATTATGAAATAATTTTAGTAAAAATACTTTTTAGTTTAGTTCTTAATTTAAATTTTGATTTTATAAGTATTTAATTTAAATTTAGTTTGTTTTCTCAAAGACCCAATTTTTTATTTTTAATATTCTTTCTCATTTAAAATTATTTTTTTTATTTTAAGTTATAGAGAATTTTTTTAATAAAAAAATTTTTAACAACAAATTTTGTATTTATAATAAAATAAGTACAAAAGAATTACAATAATAATCCAGTTGGATTAAACTTGATAATTAAGTAAACAATCTCTATCTATACTCTAATTCTTTTCTCGAACCAATTTGGACTTTGACTTGACTTGTGTGTTGACCGCGTAGACTGTGTTGATTGCGCTGACTGTGTTGACCATGTTAACTTTGTGTGTTGAGTCGGATTTTCAGTTGAAGCTTGTCCGAGCTCGAATTTGGGACTTTGTAACGTTTATCCAGAGGCGTCGAGCCTTTGTTTGGATTAAACGTGTTTGATGTGAAAACACTCGATCTGGGGGCTTAGCACCTTTATCCCGAGTCGTATGTTGTTCTTGGCTCGAAGAATACTGAAGAACTCAACGTGTTTGCTATGAGAAACACTCGATCTGGGGGCTTAACACCTTAATCTCGGGTCGGAGGCCGTTCTTCACCTTAAAGATCTTGAGGAGCGTTGCTCGTGTTTCAATCTCTTCATAGTGTCTGTGTCTCTAGATGCCTCAGTGTATGTCAAATGAAGGGAGGAGACACCTTTATATAGGTGAGAGGTGAAGACTCCTTCATTAATGTCTTACATTCTGATTGGTCCACTCTATTTGAATCATATTCTGCGGGCTTGGGCCTCCACTTGTTTGTGTTGTAATCAGACCTATTTTACTTGGGCCTGATTTAATTTGTATGAGCTTGTTTGACTTTAGTCAGACCTCCTTTAATTTGGGCTTATTTGACTTGGGTCAGACCTCCTTTAATTTGAGCTTATTTGACTTGGGTCAGACCTCAATTAATTTAAACCTCATTTAATTTGTTGAGCTTAAATTAATTATCAATTATTTATTAATCTATTTTTAGGAATTAATTTATCTAAATTTCAAAATAAATTAATAATTGATATTTAATCCAGAAAAAATCCACGCGTCGCTATTTAATTGGACCGTAAATTTTAACTGCTTACAAAATCATTATACATTTTCAAATCAAATCATGACATGGAATATATATTATTTTAATCGATATTTTGTATTGTTCTATATTATAATTAAATTAAAAAATAAAATTATAACAACCCTTAAGTTGAGATAAAATAAATTTTGAATATTTAAATGAAACATTTTAAAATATAGCCCAAAGACTTACATTGAAAAAAACCTATATATGAAAAATTTCCTATAATGTTAAGTTGATGACAAAAAACAACATCTTACAGGGACAATCATTTAATTTTTTTTTATATAAAAGTAAAAATTATTTGTACGGTTAACTCTTTAATTTATTCCATCAAAATAAATTAAACCTGCAAAATATTTGTTTCGTAATAAGGATAAGATAACATTAGAGGGTAAGTCGCTATAATGGATAAGAGAGTAAAATAATTTCAGTATTATGTAAGTCGCAGTCTAATGACTAAATCCGTGTTCGTATAAATAAATAAAATTAAATATTTTTAAATTAACTTTGAACTTGGAGATTCGATGTAAGAAAAATTCAACTATGCGTTCATATGTATGTACTGTCACCAGCTGTAGTATTATTTTTATTTTATTCTTTTTTATACTCCACCTTTTTGTCATTCCCCCACTCAAAAACAAGTTTTATGTAGTATGTTGTTTATCGGTGAGAGCGGTTCTAAATTTTCTTAATTTTATAATTTATTTATAAAATTTTTTAATTAAATAATTTTCACATCGAATGACGTTATTTATTATTAAAACTCATATAGTATTTGTCAAATTCATATTCATTTCGGTATAAATCTAAGTCTTAATTTTTTCATCTACTGTGACAAGTCGAAATCACATGATACAGCTAGCACTATATCTATCACATACCACGAGTATATAATTCTTTCTTTTTTCTGATTATATAAATAAACTTTAAGATGATTATATCTAGCTTAAGTAAAAATATATATCTTGTTGCCTTAATTTTTCAGATGATGAAGTCTTTATATATATATATATATATATATATATATATATATATATATATATATATATTACATTTTTCAGATGATGAAGTCTTTTATCATTCTATTTTAATTATTACAATTAAATTTTGATATATAATTTATTTAATTGTTACTCAATAAATTAAATGTTAAATCAGCAATAAACTCTATTTAAAATATATAGTTAAGCAAAAGAATTATATAGTTTCCACTTGGTTACACTCTAATTTATGAGTGAGACTCTTGTGCCAAGGATACAAGAGTTTTTGCCCTAATTTTACAGTGCACTCTAAGTCTATATATAATAGTAGAATTATTTTAACGATGTAGTTTATAATCGATATATATCTTTTCCTTAAGATATATTATTCTTACTTGTAAGTATAATATTATTACTAGTAGTTTATTTTTTATTCTTACTAATTATATACTTAATGGTTTATATATTTTCGTTATGTAGATTTTATTGAATACATTCTTCTCTTAAAATTTAATTGTTAATTCATCTAAAATGAGTGTTACATAACCATGCCAGTCATTATCTATTACTCCTTCCGTTTATAGGTAAGAGTTTCATTTTATCGTTTTGATTGTCACACCTAAAGGATTCCATTTTCTTTTATGGACATATGAGACTCACCCACACCTACTAATACAATTAAAATATGAGTCCACACACCCACTAATACAACTACTAACTACACATTAAATAATAATACTCCTTAATTCATGTGCCCAAAAGCAAATAAGACTCTTACCAAGGGACGAAGAGTATAATATACAAATTCAAAACGACATCTGGAGTAAAAATAATTTTAATTCTCGTTGCTTCCGATACGTCACATTTCCATGTTCCTTCCTACCAAGAAAAACGTTGCACTTCTCTCTCAATTTAAAATAAAAAACAATTATATTAATATCCACTAGTATTAAACAAATCGACACTTTAATCAATATAAACTTTGAGTCTGTAGTTTAGGTAATCATGTTTGTCTTTAATTAGATTTCTGTCTGAAAACCTTACACTAAAATACCCTCATCCGTACTATTGACTAAATCATATCGATCAATTTAATACCGAACCCCCATACCAAAGTGGTTGTCTTCAGCTAGCCCTATAAAAATTAAGAAACCCAAAAAAAGAAAATGTATATATTTTTTAATTTATTATTTAGACGCGTTTTTTTTTTTTTTTTTGTTTGGTCTATATATAGGCTCATTATCATACACTTCTTCACCATCAACTCATATCAGCTCAACCCAATTTTCATTTCATCAAAAGCTTCATCACCTCCTAATTAATCCCATCTTATATATAGCTAGCAACTTATAAACCATAATCAATTGTTTTACGAAAATGAAGATTAGCTTCAAACATGTCATAACAATATCGACTTTAGTAGTGTTGTTGTTGAACAACATGTGTTGTTGTGAGGCGCAACTATCGACCTCATTTTACAGAAGGACATGTCCAAGAGCTGCCACTATAATTCGCAATTCAATCAGGAGGGCAATCTCCCGTGAGCGTCGGATGGCAGCCTCCCTCATCCGCCTCCACTTCCACGACTGCTTCGTGCAGGGGTGCGATGCGTCCATCTTACTGGACGAGACGGCTACCATCCAAAGTGAGAAGAGTGCGTTCCCCAATGCCAACTCGGTTAGAGGATTTGAAGTGATAGAGGCGGCGAAGAGGGAGGTGGAGCGAGTCTGCCCTGGAGTTGTTTCGTGTGCTGACATACTCACCCTAGCTGCACGTGATGCTTCTGCCGCTGTAAGTATATACTATATCATTACATTAATTAAACAGGTAAGAAATGGATATTAAGATGATTCATAAACACAAATGTAGGTTAATGGGCCATCATGGGATGTGAGGCTAGGAAGGAGAGACTCCACTACAGCCAACCGAGCCCAGGCAAATACGGATCTTCCGAGCCCATTTGTAGGTGTGGACGTACTCATTTCTGCCTTCGCCAACAAGGGTCTTAATACTAGAGACATGGTTGCCCTATCTGGTATATATATATCATTCTCACTTCCCTAATTAACCTTCAATTATCCCGAATAACCACATTAACAAAAAGGATATTTATGGTTTTTATATATTATTGCATGCAGGAGCACACACATTAGGGCAAGCCCAGTGCTTCTTGTTCCGTGGAAGGATCTACGGCAATGGAACTGACATTAACCCTGGATTTGCTGCCACCAGGAGGCGTGGTTGCCCACAAACAGGCGGCGACACTAACCTGGCGCCGCTGGATTTGGTGACTCCAAATTCATTCGACAACAGCTACTTTAGGAACTTGATTCAGAGGAAGGGATTGCTTCAGTCGGACCAAGTGCTTCTCACCGAAGCACCAACAAATGACATTGTTTCGCAGTACAGTAGGAACCCACGCTTGTTTGCTGCTGATTTTGCCGCTGCAATGATCAAAATGTCAGAGATTCAGCCTCTGCTTGGACAAAATGGAATTATCAGAAGAACATGCAGCACCATCAATTAACTAGTTTCACTCCAAAAAAAAAAAAAACATAATGTCTTTTCTATTCATCAATTTGTTAACTTTTCCTTATTTGCATCCTAGCTGTCTCTAGACAAAATTTCATTTTTTTTTTTAATGTGACTCAATGAATATGTGTAAGGATTTTAAATGACCTATTCAAACACTTGATTTATCAAAAGTTATTAAATCATGTGGAAAAGGTGTCATCCTTCATCAATGTTTAAATTTTTTCCAAATATCCTCCATATTTTCACGGTATATCCATATTTGGAAAATATCAATATCAAGTAGAAATATTTTTTGTTACATTAAAAAAAAAAATCAAAAATATCGGTATCAATATTATTGATATCGATTTAACACAGTTCCAATTTTCCCAAATATCGAGATATAATGAAGATGGGTAGGAACCTTCATTGGTGTAGCCATTGCAACTTCCTACCACTAGTTTATTCTAAGGGCAGAAGCTGTTAAAGCCCTTGGCTCATTCAGGAGAAGTTCTCATGTTTTATTATTCCTGTGATCTGATTACGGAAACCTTAAAAATAGAGTAAAAGTAATTGTTCTTGATAAAGATTTGTTCACAATGGTGTTGGAGTTCCATTTTAATTAGAAGTCATACTGTTCTAGTTGCTAGATGTGCTCTATAAACTTGAATAGACAATATTCAAAACTGAGCTAGGCTAAGTTTTTCATTATTATGAGAAATTGCAATGAAATCTGTACATTTTTTTTATCAATAATCCATCTGCAACTTTGGTCATTATTTGAGGGTGAGATTGGTAAATAAATTAGTAGAAACACTATTTTTGATTTGTTCAATGTTGTATCCTACTGGAAATTTTAAATATTTTCGTGTTGTATTCACTATGAATTTTTATTTAAAAAGTTGTCCAATTAATTTCAAAGAGTGATCTAATCAATTTCAAATAATAATCTATTTAATTTAAAAGAGTAACCCTATGTATATTAAGAGTTTCATATCAAAGAGTGGTCCAATAAATTTAAGAGAAATCTAATTAATTTCAAAGAGTAATCTATTTAATTTCAAAAGAGTAACTCATGTATATTAGGAGTCTCAAATCAAAGAGTGGTCCAATAAATTCAAAGAGTGATCCAATAAATTTAAGAGTGCCCTAATTAATTTCAAAAAGTAATCTATTAAACTTCAAAGAATAATCTATGTATATTAAGAGTCTCAAATCAAAGAGTGGTCCAATAAATTTAAGAGTGACCTAATTAATTTCAAAGAGTAACCTATACATATTCAAGAGTCTCCAATCAAAAGGTGGTCCAATAAATTTCAAAGTGTGGAAGAGTAATCTAATTAATTTTAAAGAGCAACCTAATTATTTTTATAGAGTGATCTAGTAATGTATACTAGTTGCATACAATTTAATTATTCATGCTACATTACTTCATTTTAAAAATAAGAGTTTCAAACAAAGAGTAGTTCTTCTAATTTAAAAAAGTAACCTATTTATTTATATAGTAAATCCTCGACACATTGAATGAAACTTGATACATTATTGAAAGTTTCCACCAGATTCATAAAAACATAAGAACCACATTACAATATACTTTTACAAGCGTCTTCACTACTTGACCTTCTTATGCCTAATTTATAATTAAACTGGAATGCACTTCGTGATTTAGCAAGTATACAAGCAAGCTACAAAATCAAGGTAGACATGGTGAACTCATTATTACATTGTCATAAAACACGTGAACTATCTCATGATCGTATAGTTGCAGTCAAGAGATTATATGAGAACAACTTCAGGCGTGTAGAGCAGTTCATGAATGAAATCGAGATTCTAACTTGACTGAGGCACCAACACCTAGTCACACTATATGGCTGCACATCCAGACGAAGACGTGAGCTACTACTCGTCTATGACTACATACCCAACGGGACAATGGCCGATCATCTTCACGGAGTTCGTGCGAAATCAGGCTTGTTGTCTTGACCTATTTGGTTGAACATTGTTGTCCAAAAAGCTGATGCATTGGCATACCTCTACAGTTCAGATGTCATATACAGGGATGTGAAGACCAACAACCTCCTCCTAGACAATGATTTCCAAATAAGAGTGGCTGATTTTAGGCTATCAAGATTGTTCCCAACCAACGTCACCATGAAGAGATGACTTTCAGGGATACATTAGATTTTTCTGGATATTGCTTGGGAGTTGGAAGCAGATACGACCTGCTCGTAGAATTGTCTAGGCGAGAAAAAGAGGTAAAATCAAACTCGACCCTGTAATCGATGCATGTATGGTTGGCATAACTGCTCCCTTTTAAATTGAAAAGAATTTAAATTCCTTCAAGAAATGACAAGAATTTCATTCTCTTTTCTAATTGAAAACAATTTTTCCACAAAACATTTCTTCCTTTAACTGCAGTATCAATGAAATTAAGGGTTACAGAATCCCACATCCAATGAAATTTCCCAAATAATCATACCTAAATTAAGAAAGGGATTCCGTCAAGATGTGAAAATGGAGCGGTAGCAGCGAAGAGGGGTATGGTGCGTCCGATTGACCATCGACCTAGTCTATCTGCCATGTTGTTCGGTATATTGGATTGGCATTCCAAAATCTTCAGATGTTGTAGCTTCTCCACGTTCTACTTCCCGCGCTTCTTCGGTCGTTGCTTCTGCTTTCCTGCTTTGCGCCATTGATTAAGAGTGCAGAGGGAGATCGAAGGTAGTATAGAAGATGAAAGGGAGAGATTGGAGATGAAGAGAGAGATAGATTTGGCAGATATGAGGAAGAGAAGAAGAAGTGCGGAGAGAGAAAGACATATTAACTTTAATCCGTATTTTCAAATATTTGACCCACTTTATAAATGAGATTCGGTTGTATCATTTTGAAAGAAAAAGACGGTCATAGGGAAGTCTTTGTCTACATGTATATATAAAAATTGGCATGTATATATTACCACTATAAAATATTCCTTCATTCAACTCCACATTATTTTGTGTTTCAAAGTTTAAATCAGGGTCGGGACGGTGCCGAAGGTGCCGCTGCACAGGCCCCCACTCCGGCGAGGTCCCCGTATTTATTAAGTTTTATATTTTAAACTTGAAATATGGCTACTAAGATTGAGTAGCTCAACTGATGTTTCGCCTTTACCATCTACTAATCTACACAGGATCGAATCTCGTAATCACTTTTTAATATAAACTATTCTTTTTTTTAAATCTGCGTTATATATGTTTTAATATACTTCAAATATATTAACTCATATTACATATAAAATTTTTCCTTTTATATTTGTTTTAATATGATTCAAATACATTAACTAATTGGTATTACATATAGATTTTTTTATTTTATATCAATCCTAATTAATGAATTTTTTTTTTAAATCTGCGCTATCAATCCATATTAATGAATATTATTCTTTTTTTTTTTAAATCTGCGTCATATATGTTTTAATATACTTCAAATATATTAACTATATTACATATATATTTTTTCCTTTTATGTATGTTTTAATATGCTTCAAATATATTAACTAATATTACATATTGATTTTTTTCAATTTATATCAATCCATATTAATGAATATTATATAATCATCATAAATATTCTTTTTGATTTATAACTTTATTATTATTATTTTCTTATTTATTAAGGAATAGGAATAATTTAATTTTTTTCTTTATAATAATCATTTCATAAGTAGATTGCACAATTGCAATTAAATAATAAGTTTTTTTGGGAAAATCACTAATAAATACACACTTTTAACTTAAATTACTTTGAGATACAAGAAATTCAAATAATTACTCTCATATACAAAATATTAAAGTAAAATACCAAATATAACCTTATAATCTCATACACTTTTAAACCACCAACCCTACCCCTCACCCACACACCAGCTGTTGACCGGCGTTGACCACCGTTGACCGGCGGCTGGACCGGCGTTGACCGTCGTCGGACCGCCGTTGACCGCCGCTGACCGGTGTTGGCTATCGGCCGGACAGCTGTTGACCGTCGCCGCCTGCTGCCGGAATTAAAATGTGCAAAAATAAAATTGTGCAAAACAAATTATGCAAAATCAAATTATGCAAATACATAGGGGTATTTATGGTATTACAATCATAATTGTATAATTATGAGTAATAGTACTTTGAGTCATGTAGTTTACAGCAATTATGCATTATTTTATGTACCTCCTAGTAAGTGACCCTTTTTTTTAAAAAAAAATCTATACAATCGCAGTTAAACGTGTTGTCTTTGATTTCAATTGAGAATAATTTTTTATGAGAAACTCAGTTATGAAAATTTGATTGACAATTTTATTTAAAAAACTAATTGAAAAATGAATTTTTCATAGTTAGTTTCATATATAATTTTTGTAATAAATATTGAAATTTTTTTATTTAATGAGTTATTTTATAAAAACAAAAGATATCAATTTTTTTTTCACGGGCCCTCAAATTATTTGGCCGGCCTGGTTTAAATATATTGCGATTGAGCAAATTATGTCATTCTTTGAAACTAGTCACGTGAGTAGAACTGATCCAGATGGGATCTAAGAATGATTCCATCAGTCACACAAATGCAGACAACAAATTTTCAGTTTAATAAGATCACACCAAATTTTGAGTTTGTTTCCATCAATATAATATATATTCTCCGTACTCTATATTCATTTTTTACCTGTGTATTCATAACACGTGCCACGCACAATTTTATTTATGGCATATCGGATTATAATATTGATCAATTAAGTGTCTCATGTGAGACGTAACTATATGAGTTATTTAAATCAAATACTAGTGTAAGATAAATTGAATTTCCTATTTTATCTGATATTTTATTTGAAGTTCCAACACATAAGAGGATTAACATCAAAGTATTTACAAATTTTCAAAAAATAAAATAAGGTGAAATGTCAATCATCTAATGTACACTAAATGTAACACAGAATTCTATTTCAATGTAAGACCCTCTCTCCAAAATTCATTAAGGTCAAACACTTTGTAAAATATATAGAGAGAGGATTATCACTGAAATTCTATTTGTTGGTAAATTTTACAGGTATATACTATTCTCTCCGTTTGCCTTTAAAGAGTACTATTTTATTTTTTATTAAAAAATATTATTATTTAATATATAATTATATTAGAGGTATATATGGGCCTCTCTATCTAAAGAAAAAAAAAACCGAACATCTATAATTACAAAATGAATAATTTTGGCAGACGTACTAAGTTTTATTTTAGCCTTAGTGTGTCTGTGCTTAAAAAACAAAAAAAAAAAACTTTGCAATTTATAAATTTGTTTATCTAATTTTCTACGTTTTGTGATTATTTTAATGCATGCATACGTGTATCAAATAATTAATGGAGTACGATTATGACGTCGTTAATTAATTCATTAATTTGAAGTTGACACTTTCATTAACGTTAATTGATTTTGTAATTAATTTATGCAACTTATTATTATCACACAATATCTCTTTGAGACTGTTTCAGACTAATTATTTATTTATTTTAATAAGTCAAATCGAGTTATATGAATAAAAAGGTAAGAGTAAAGAATTTTGAATTATTTTAAGGATAATTATAAGGGGATCAAATTGATCCGATCAATGAAGATATTATGATCCATTTTACATAATTAAACATGTTTTATGAGCAAGTTAACCCTTTATTTTTACTTAGGTAATATACTAATTATAATTTAAATGTGATTCTATTTTTTATTTAACAACATCTATTAACTTTTTTAACTTTCCTTATAAGATAATTTATAATACAATAATATATATATATATATATATAATTTCTTTTAAATTTTACTCTATTTAAAAATAATTCAATTTTAATCTTAACCATCAAATTCATCCCTTTAGTAAGGTACTTTATTTTAATACATCTAATTTGTTTATAAAAACTTACTTAGCTAGTCCATCACATGTAATATATCCTAATTTAAATTTGGGTCAGTTTATAATAATCTAGTCTCATCACATGTAATATATACTAATTTAAATTTGGGTCAGTTTAATCAATTTTATTTTTTTCTTCACTTTATACACCATTTAAATAATAATTCAAAACTCTTAAGTAAAAAAGAAATATGAAGAATAATCCGAAATAATCAGAAAATCAAATACTAATGCAAAAACAGATTAAAATATTTGAAGAAAAAAAACTCAAAAAGATTACAATTAAAAAAAAAAAAACCAACTATGATGTTATATTATTACAATATTTTAATGAATCGCACAGTAGTAAACCTTCAAACACACAACCACTAGTTAGAAGATTTTTGAGCTGTCACGCGTGTTTCAGCCTTTTTGCACATCTCCGTTTCAAAACATGAATTGGTCATCATTTATTTTACTCGGAATTATCACTACTAACTCTAATTCCAACATTTATTTAATATTTGACAATTGTATATATTTTAGTATGAAGTTGTAAAATTGATCAAAACAATTAATCTAATTTCTCCTTTGTTCAAACAAATTAACCTAATTATTTTAAGAGAGGATGATGCAGACGCGTTGTGGCAGTCCATGTTGACCAATTTGATAACTTGTTGCTTTGGTTTTTTTAGGGCTATATATATACTCACTAATCACAACCACAAAACCATCTTCCCAAATCAACTTCACCAATTGTACAACTGTAATTAGCTACCATTAATCTTTTCCTCAAGTGGTCTAATTACACTCTTTCAGCCAAAATGAACACCTTCACCACTATTACCATTTTATGTATCTTGGTGTTCCTACACACCAATATCATCCCATCATGCCAAGCACAACTTTCCACAAAATATTATGACACTACATGTCCTAGAGCTACTTCCATCATCCGTAAGTCCATCCGACGAGCAGTTTCCCGTGAGCGTCGCATGGCGGCCTCCCTCGTCCGTCTCCATTTCCACGATTGCTTCGTTCAGGGCTGCGACGCTTCTATCCTACTAGACGAGACGCCTACCATCCAGAGCGAGAAGACTGCATTCCCAAATCTCAACTCCGCAAGAGGATTCCAAGTGATCGAGGATGCCAAGCGTGAGGTCGAACGGGTATGCCCCGGTGTCGTTTCTTGTGCGGACATACTCACCTTAGCAGCACGCGATGCCGCTGTTTATGTAAGTATAATTAACTTAATTTAATGTATAGTACGGAGTGATATCAGTGTTGTGTGTGGCCCCATGAAGATAAATTGATTAATTTATGTAGGTCCATCTACTTAAAAAATGAAATGCAACTTTTATAGCGTTATAGAGGGTGTATATATTAAATTAAATATGAAATTGATGTTCTAATTAGGATTTAATTAATGCAGGTTGGTGCTAAGTCATGGAATGTAAGATTGGGAAGAAGAGACTCTACCACTGCTAACCGCAACCGAGCGAACTTGGATCTACCCGGCCCGGATTCGAGTCTCGAAGCCCTGATTAAAGCATTCTCGGATAAGGGTCTTAACCCGACTGACCTGGTGGCCCTATCCGGAGCCCACACATTAGGCCAATCCCAGTGCTTCTTGTTCCGCGGCAGGATCTACGGCAATGGGACGGACATTGACGCCGGATTTGCCGCCACCAGGAGGCGCAGCTGCCCCCAAAGCGGCGGAGATTCCAACCTGGCGCCGCTGGATTTGGTGACGCCTAATTCATTCGACAACAACTACTTCAGGAACTTGATGCAGAGGAAGGGGCTGCTGCATTCGGACCAAGTGCTTCTCAGCGCAGCACCCACTAACGACATCATTTCGCGTTACAGTAAAAATCCACGCTTGTTTGCTGCGGATTTCGCCACTTCGATGATCAAAATGTCGGAGATTGATCCTCTGCTCGGAAAAAACGGAATCATAAGGAGAGTTTGCAGCGCTGTCAACTGATTGATCCAACCATCATCGATTCTTTCTTTTTTAATTAAAATTTTTTTTCTAACCATGCATTTAATTAATTGCTTCTTTCTTGTTTCTTATATTCTTTGAACATTCAGTAAATGTATATCTTCTCAAAAAAAAAAAAAAGTAGTTCCAACTATGAAGTACTTTATTTTCATTAATCTTCGGATTTGGTCTCTCTTAATCGCTTGATGAAATTAATAATGAGATTATGATTGTCTCGTGATCACAAACCAAAGCAATACTACTACATTATACACAGGTCCAATATTAATGCAGGTTGGTGCACACCTACATCATGTGCATAAGTATTATTTAAATTTGTATATATATATATATATTTCTTAATAATTGTATAATTTTTTACATTCAATTTTTTCATTAAAAAACTAACAGAAAATTCACTAACGAATTGTATACATTTTTATTCTTAATTGCATATGTTTTTATTCATAATCGTATATGTTTCTGAAAGTTGATGCACGGTACACTCAGGTGCACAGAATAATTAGCCTAAAAATATTTACTCTTTCCATATAATATTAAATTTTGCAATTTCTGTTTTTGTTCGTATCATATTAAATTGTATCATAAAAAAAAATTTATATCACATCAATTCCTAATCCTAAAAATATCTGAATTATAAATTAATCATTCCGCCTAACACATAGCATAATCTTTTAAAAATCAATGAAATTTGATGCAAGTTAATGTGGAGTGGAGGAAATAATATTAAAAAATTATGATTAATAATCAGTGGGCTGCACAATGTTGTAAGGGTGCGAACACGCTCCTTACACTCATGCACGCATGGGCAACTTAGCCATTAAACTACAGACAAAAATTGTAGATCATATATATATATATATATATATATATAATTTTTTAATGTGGGAGTAGAGCTGGATCCCATGTTCCAACCTGTATCCGTCCCTGGTTAGATTTCACAGTGAGATGGTGTTAATAGATGTGTCGACTCGTAATTAAAATATAATTTATTAAAATTTGATGAATGATACATTATAATGTGATTAATGATATTATAGTATAATTTATTAACCAATTATCATATTCTAGTTTATGATATTATAATACCTTAAAAATATAGTTTAATTCATTATTTATTATACTTTGATAAATTGAATTTTAACTACTAATACTTACTATATAAAATGTCCATAGCTAAAAATACCTAATATAAAGAGAGAGAAATTAATACCACGATCATTTAATTTAATTATTTTTTTAACTAATTAACATTTTTTTGAATTATTTTATTCCTAATTGTATTTTATTAATTCTATCAGGGTGGCACACCCATACACAACCCACCCACCCTTTCCATCCCACAAATCCCCAATCTACCCTACCTCCACCATCAGATAGCTGCAATGGCCGCCGGTCATTGATCGCCGACGACGGTAGGGCGACGGCGGCGGCATATGGATGGAGGGGGTTTAGGGTTTGAGATTTAGGGTATATTAGGGTTTAGGGTTAATGTTAGAGGGTAATTGTGTCCAAAAATATAAATTTGATAGAATTAATAGTTTCTAAATAAAAATATCATATTAATTATGGATAACAAAGTATGCACCACTGCGAATGATGGTTGATGATTCCAACTTCCAAACTCCAATACTTGTCATGGTGCGTGTAATTTTGCCCCCAATCGTCGTCGTCTTCTTCTTATTATTTATTTTATATATTTTTTTATAAATAATTTTGTTTAGATCAATTACTAGTGTGCCCTCCCAATAAATTCATTAAGGTCAAACATTTGGTAAAATATATAGAGAGAGAATTATTGCTGAATTCTATTCATCAGCAAAATTTGTTGGTACATACTCTTTCTATATGACTCAAAAAGTACCATTTATTTTTTATATAAAATTAAAATATTAGTATTATTTAATTTTAATATGTACCGTATAATTGTATTAAATATATGTATCGACCCTTCTTTCTAAAAAAAATGGAGCGGATGTTTAGAAAACAAAAAAATACATAATTTTGTGGAAGACTATTAAGTGTATTTGTGCTTAAAAAAAACTTTGCGATCGAGTTATAAATTGGTTTATCTAATTTCCTAATTTTCGTGCTTTGTGATTATTTTAATGGGGTATACGATATATGACGTCGTTAATTAATTCTATTGGCATGTGAAGAGATTGAGCAAATGGGTTTTGTTCAATTTGGAGAAATCCATGTGTTTCTCATTTGGGTCTGAGAAGGGAAGTGAGAGAGAGCCCATATTTCAGAAAACTGATTTCCTCCCAAAATATCCTTTTACCTTCATTCTACACTTCTTTAACGTTTTCCGTCAATAATTAACGGTTTGGGGGTAAAAAGTGCAACTTTTGGAATCAGTTGATAGTTATGGGACTTATTCTGTTGGTCAATAATTTTATGTTGGCAAATAATTTTCTTGGGACTAAATGTGAAATTTTTCTTATATTAATACATGTGTGAATACACCAACATCCCTTGATTTGAGGGGATAAAATAATTTTTAATACTAATTACACATGGCAATAAATCAATAATCTCTAATAAATCAATAATTTCTAATACTAATTACAATAATTGTTTAACACTTAATCAATACTACGTGGGGGAATGATACAGTGATTGATTGGGGAAATATATTAATACAGTGAATACAACAACATCCCATGATTTGAGGGGATAAAATAACCTCTATTACTAATTAAATTACAATAAATCAATCAATAATCTCTAATACTAATTACATGACGATAATAATTTAATATTTAATCAAATCTAATATTTAATCAAACCACTCTAATATGATATTGTGAACAAAATCAAATCAAGATGTTGATGCTTTATTTTAATTTAGTACACACTTTATGTTATTTTTATATACTCCAAGTCATTCGTAAATATAATTTGTAATAAGAAAATGTAATCATAAAAAACTCTTTTTTATTAACAGTCTCAACACATGTGACAAATCCTAACTTAAATTTGGGTCAGTTTATAATAGTCAACATTTTTTTTCTCACTTTATACACCATATATAAATAATAATTAAAAACTCATAAGGAAAGAAATTAGAAGAATAATCCAGATAATCAGAAAAACTCAGAAAGAAATTAGAAGAATAATCCAGATAATCAGAAAATCCAATCCAATATAATTAATGCAAAAACAGATTAAAATATTTGAAGGAAAAAAAATAAACTCAACAAGATTAAAATAATTATATAAAAAAAAAACTAATCACTACTAAACTCTAATTCCAACATTTATTTGATATTTGACAATATATTAGTATGAAGTAGTAAAATTGATTTAAACAATTTCTCCTTTGTTTAAACAAATTAACCTAATTATTTTAAGGGAGGATGGTGAAGAGGAGTTGTGACAGTCCATGTTGACCAATTTGTTTTGGTGTTTTTTAGGGCTATATATATACTCACTAATCACAACCACAAAACCATCCTCATTACACTCTTTCTACTAGCTACCTCCCTCTCCTCCCATCCAAAATGAACACCTTCATGACTAGAACCATTTTATGCATTTTGGTGCTCCTTCAGACCAATATGATCCCATCATGCCAAGCACAACTTTCCCCCACATTCTACGACACCACATGTCCTAAAGCTACTTCCATCATCCGTGATTCCATCCGACGAGCAGTCTCTCGTGAGCGTCGCATGGCCGCCTCTCTCGTCCGTCTCCACTTCCACGACTGCTTCGTTCAAGGCTGCGACGCTTCTATCCTACTAGACGAGACGCCTACCATCGAAACCGAGAAGACTGCATTTTCCAATCTCAACTCCGTAAGAGGGTTTCAAGTGATCGAGGATGCCAAGCGTGAGGTCGAGCGCGTATGCCCCGGCGTCGTCTCTTGTGCAGACATACTCACCTTAGCAGCTCGCGATGCAGCCGTTGCTGTAAGCATACATAATTAAATTAAATATCATGAATAATATAGTGATTAATTAATTAATTAATGCAGGTTGGTGCTACGTCATGGAATGTAAGACTAGGAAGAAGAGACTCGACCAATGCTAGCCGTACCCAAGCCAAGTCGGATCTTCCCGGACCCGGATCCAGTCTCGACAGCCTGATTCGACTATTCTCGAATAAGGGTCTTAGCCCGACTGACCTGGTGGCCCTATCCGGAGCACACACTATGGGCCAAGCCCGATGCTTGTTTTACCGTGGCAGGATCTACAGCAATGGGACCGACATCGACCCTGGATTTGCTTCCAAGAGGAGACGCAGCTGCCCCCAAGTCGGCGGCGGCGACACAAACCTGGCGCCGCTCGACTTGGTGACGCCCAATTCATTCGACAACAACTACTTCAAGAACTTGATGAAGAGGAAGGGACTATTTCAATCGGACCAAGTGCTTCTCAGTGCACCACCCACTAACGACATCGTTTTGAGTTACAGTGAAAATCCACAATTGTTTGCGGCCGAATTCGCCATTTCGATGATCAAAATGTCGGAGATTGATCCTCTGCTCGGACAAAACGGAATCATAAGAAGAGTTTGCAGCGCTGTCAACTGATTCATTCTCCACTCCATCAAATAACCGATCGATTCCTTCTTTTTTTGACCATGCATTTAATTAATTGCTTTTATATTCTTTGAACATTCAGTAATGGATGTATATCATCTCAAAAATAAAAATAAATTCCAACTGTGAAGTACTTTATTTTCATTATTAATCTTCGGATCTGGTCTCTTTTAATCGCTTGATGAAATTAATTATGAGACTATGATTGTCTCGTAATCACAAATAGATATATAAAGATTTGTCACAAATTTAACTATAAATATTTTTTTTATTACAAACTCTTGTGACGGGTGAACCACTCCATAAGTTTTTGACTTCGTGCGTTCTAGTTACTATATAATTGAACTAATGATTGAAACAAATATAAAAAGAGTGAGGCTCTAGTGCCCTCGGGAACACCGTACACATTTGCAATTTAAACCCCCTAACAATATCTTTGCAATTTCCATTTGCAATTTAAACCCCCTAACAATATGGAGGGGAGGGTACCCTAACAATATCTTTGCAATTTTCATTTGCAATTTAAACCCCCTAACAATATGGAGGGGAAAGTTGTGTTCACATAGAGACACGACCGTGTCCAGGGGCACATTGCCGTATAAAAAAATTGAAATATGCACATTGCCGTATAAAAAAATTGAAATATATTCTTACTAAACGCATGAGGTGACACTTAATTATGTAATACTACTATTTTTTATGTCACTTATTATTAATGAGTAGTAGTGTAATTAAATATGTTAGCAATATTTGGATTTAAATTCTTCCATACAAGAATATCAACCAAGATATTACAAGATGGAAGAATATTTATCAAAATATTAAATAATTGTGTTAAGAGTAGTAATCTAAACTCCATTCTTAGAATATTTGATGTAACATTTTCTATATTACATCGATCCTTTTTTTTACGTGTGAATTATATAAAATGATATACTTAAATGATACACTCTCATCCCATGAAATCCTTTGACCGAAATAAATACATAAATTAATATTTCATGTGAACGTCAATTACCGCGATTAAATAATAGTAGTATATATTATGATAACAAAAATAGGGAATCATTGATTGCTACAAATAAATCATATGTACACAGTAGTAATGCAAACTTAGGGTTCATGTCTCTTACAGAAACAAAAAGTCTTGAACTGAAGAAACGAAAAATTAACAAATTAAACTCACATAATGAAAACAGAAGATTTAAACAACTAATCTTTATTGGAAATTAATCAAAAAAGGAAGTGTGTGTATATATATTGCTTAGATGGAGATCATGATTATGTAACTAGTTGACAGCGCTGCAGATCCTTCGTATGATTCCATTTTGTCCGACAATAGGCTGAATCTCCCCCATTTTGAGCATGACAGCAGCGAAGTCGGCTGCAAAAGTACTTGGTTTGGAACTGTACGACAAGACGAAGCTGTCGGTTGAAGATCCACTGAAAAGAACTTGGTCCGAGTGAAGAAGCCCCCTCCTCTGTACTAAGTTCCTGAAGTAGATATTGTCGAACGTATTTGGCGTCACTGGATCCAGTGGTGCCAAGTTCGTGTTGCCACCGGTTAGAAGGCATTGGCGTCTTCGTACGATTAATAATTCATTATCATCCGTCCTGTTGTTGTATATACTAGCACGGAACTTGCTGCATTGGGCTTGACCTATGGTGTGTGCCCCCTACATCATACGTTTGATCAAGATTAATTCGTTTATGTTGCATGTATATTTGTACTAGCTAGCTAGTAGAGAAGTGTATTTTTTTTTTGATAGGAAAATAAGTATTTTATTGAATAATAATATCACACAAGTACAAGGTGTACTATGCTGATCCCCTTCACTTTTCTAACATAATATCATAAACGTTCTAATGGATTTAAAAATCATTCTGCAACTTTTCTTCCCAGCCTCACATTCCATGAAGGACCACCAACCTGCATGGAACAATATGATTCATTAGTTATTACACTTATGAGCCGCTTTGGTTCAGATTCCTGAATTGTAATGATATTGGAAGGTAATATTAATGGGAATGAAGTTGATTGATAGGAGTGGAGTGGTAATGGGAATGAGAATGACTGAAGAATTTGAATTCTCATTACCTCGTATCAAACATGAAGAATGAGATCAATACACTTTCATTCTTATTACCCTAGCCCAATATCATGTACCAAGCACCCCTTACTATATTAATTCATCATGAGTTAATGAATAATAGCTACTACTTACAGCAACTGAGGCATCTCGTGCTGCTAGAGTCAAACATGAACGACGCCAGGGCATATACTCTCGACAGCAGCCTTGGCAGCATCTATGACTTCGAATCCTCTTACAGAATTGATATTAGGGAATGCATTCTTCTCGGTTTGGATTGTGTCGGTCTGGTCCAGCAAGATGGACGCATCGCACCCCTGGACGAAGCAGTCGTGGAAGTGGAGACGGATGAGGGAGGCCACCATCCGCATCTCACGAGACACTGCCTGACGGATCGAAGTGCGGATCGTGCTCACTGCGTTAGGGCAAGTAGTGTCGTAGAATGTGGTGGAGAGCTGTGCTTCCACGTTTGAAAGCAAGAGTAGTAGAGAAATCGTGATGGCGAAAATGGAACGATAGTAAACCATCCCAGTCTAAATTATTAATTATTTTTTCACTGATAAATTAATAGAGAAGATTTTGCAATTGAAATGTAGACGGTAGTTGATGAGGAAGATGAGAAATGTTGGATCTGAATTTATAGTCCATGGAGCTTGAGAATTTGAGGGGTTTGGTCACTGTTTGCTGCTGAATGTACTAATTTTCCAACTTAGATTTAGTCGTGGTTGATTTTCGAATTTTTCAAAGGTAATTATTCATTTTTTTACATATGTTTGGTGTAGTAATTGGAATTGGACATTATTGATAAATTCAACTCGCATGCTTACATACACCTAATTATTGGAGTGGATAGCATGCATAATAAATGTACCCAAGCGAATTTCGGATCATCGTGATCTATTTTAGCAATATAAGCAATATACTTCATGACATCTTTTTTACTACTCCAAAGTAATATGAGCCACGAAACATTTAAGGCAAAGCTTATGTGAAATCATCTCACAGACGGTCAGAGGGTGATAATTTTTATAAAGAAAGTGATAATAAATTAATAAAAAGTGACAGTGTTATTTT
This sequence comes from Pogostemon cablin, assembly GCA_023678885.1. Lineage (NCBI taxonomy): Eukaryota > Viridiplantae > Streptophyta > Magnoliopsida > Lamiales > Lamiaceae > Pogostemon > Pogostemon cablin. The sequence goes on along the minus strand of CM043004.1, from coordinate 26,292,514 downwards.
ATGAACAATTTATAGTATAAATAAAAAGAGATAACATTTGATAGCGAAAGTAATAACTATTTTAAAAATTGAAAAATTGTCTCACATGAGACGGTCTCATGCAAGACCTACCCAACATTTAATTACTTTTTTTTAAAAAAAATTAGTTATAAATATTCATGTTTGTCACGAAATTTATATATAAATATTTATTTTATTAAAAAGTACTCCCTCCGTCTCGCGTTAACGTTGACGTTTTCATTTTGCACGAAGATTAAGAGATATAATATTTTAATGTGTAGTGAGGTGAGAGAAATAATATTTAATGTAAAGTGGGTAGTTGTATTAGTGTTGTGTGTGAGCCTTACATGAAATAATTAATTGTTTTGTATGAGCCCAAGTTGACAAAAAAAGAAAATGTAAACCTTAATGTGGGACAACCCAAAATGAAAAACGTAAACCTTAATGCGGGTTGGAGGGAGTATTGCAATTAATTATTCGGGATTTTCTGTGTCGATATTTGGTGTAACATCTCATTTATCTTACCGTTGGAATTTGGATGGATAACAAGGAAATTACAAATTTTAAAGGTGATTGGATTTTCTTCTCTCTTGTATGTTATTCAATACCGGAGATTGTACATGAACACTAATTTGGATGAATAGCAATTAGCAAGGAAAGTATAAAGGGGCGGCTATTTGCACTCCCGAAAATGCTTAACGCACCCCATAAAATATTCACACTAAAATTTCTATAGTTGATAAGACTAATATAACCTTTAAATTAAATATGTCAAATATATGGAGAATTTTTTCTTAAATTACGTAATATATTTATTATTTTCATTAATTGAAGAAGGAAGAACAAAATTTTTATCGTAAGTTGTTTTCTCATCTTCGTTCTTCTTTTGGTCAGTTGACTTTCACCATCTTCGTTCTTCATTCAGATTGTGAATACATCTCCCTCATCCTTAATTATTTCGCAAGGAATCCGACAGGAGGTTGGAGTTATTTGAGGAGAATTCTGAAATAGCCACCGTCAATCTCTCCTTCAATGATCTTTCCAGCAAACTCCCTGCATCGGTGGCGTGTCCAATCAGAAAACAAAGTCTTATACCGGAAATTCAGAGTTCTGTGGGAAGTCACCCAAGAAATTTTGTGTTATCCCTTCATCTTACTCATCTCCACTCAATGTCTCAACGAACTCATCTTCTCCTCGGCCGCATTGACGGATTCTCCTCATTCAACTCCCACCTCCGGTCGAATACGGTGCAGCATGGTTCTTTCAATGGTTAACTTTCATCATCTTCGTCTTTTATTCAATGGTGGATTTTTATTTTTTTATGAGCAATGGTGGATTGATTTGTGAATACATCTCCTTCAATCCCTAATTTCCTTCTCTTCCGCCCAATGGTGGAATGATTTGTGAATACATCTCCTTCAATTGAAGAAAGCGATTTGCATGGTTCTGTTTATTTACTTCCACAAAATAGTTCTAAAATATGGAATTTTGATTCACAGATAAACAATATGAATTAATTTTTAATTGTAAAAGGGTATAACTGTCTTAATTTGGGGTATATTTAGCAATATGCATATAAATTTTAAAATATACTGAGATTTATTGTTCTTAATCGTATTTCTAGTAAAATGTTTTAGAGTAAGAGACTCTATCGTAGTTGTACACGTGTGACCAAGTAACAAAATTTATAAGTATGTCGTGCCAAGGGAAAGTAAACTTGTGGTTATATCCGGATTTGTCATTGATTTATACTTTGTAAGAATGTCAAGATTGAAGGTTTGGTATTTAGACTACTTATTATTCTAATCAATTAACTAAAAATTCAACTAACCACTAAATGTATCAAATATAGAACAAGTGACAAGATGAATGGAATATGGATAGATTTCACTTAAGAAGGGAGAAAGGCTAATCATAATCATGGTTAATAATCTAACTAGATATTCATAACTCTTGATAGTAAACTTCATTAATTTGTGGACTAAAAGCAATCACGTTTTTACCTCTAATCCCTATGGCCAAGGCAATTAGGTTCTCGACTCTTTTACAAGTATAAATCTCCAAAGATTATCCTTACTCTCAATTTCCTTGAGGTGCTATGATCATAAGTTTGATTCTTTTCACTCAATTTCTTAAATGTCCTCCTATGAATGTTCTAAGCATAAGAAGGGTATAACTTTTCTCTCCTCACACTAACATGCATGCTCATCTTAATATATAATTCAATTAAATACATAATCAAAATTTTGGAATGACCATCCTAGCACTATGAATAGAGAATTTAATCACACAAGTATTGAAATGAAACATGACTCATTAATCATGAATGAAAGTCCAAAATTAACTCAATTCAGCATCACAAATCCTACATATCTAGCATTCTTCTCAATCAATCATATGATTAGCCCTACAATTGGACTAGTCACTACACATTGTGTTTAAATCAATACATTCAAAGGCTTGCTCCATTTGAGCCAAAATAAGAAGAAAATCAACAATTGGAAAGTAGATTGACTTCCCTTTTGTGGAGATAACCTTCATTCTCTCCAAAATGCTAACTTCTTCAATCATTGATGATTTCCTCTTCTTAAATTGATGGAAGGATGAATTGATGGATGGATCCTTGAAGATCAAGTTGATTGAATGGATGAATTGAAGGGTGGAAGAAATGAATCGGATGGAGTGTGTGAAATGGTGGTGAGAAAGTGTGTGTGTTAATCTCCAAAATAACTGTCAAATGAGACTCTCCCTTTAATTTTCGCACCAATTGTGCATTTATACCCCTAGGGAACCTTCTAGAAGCTTCTGGAATTTTTTGACTTTTTCCTGCTTTTTACCCAACTCGACTCAAGTAGCCAACTCGAGCTACTGCCTGTCAAGTCGAGTTACGTGACTCTACAAATTGGACGGTTTTTCGGGCCTAACTCGACTCGAGTTGCAAGTCGAGTTAGCTCACTGGATGATTTTGGACGCTGCTCTGCCCTAGCTCGACTTGCTGCTCGACTTGTCCTGACCCCAGCTCAACTCGAGTAAGATAACTCAAGCTCTCGCCTGTCTACTCGTGTCAGAAGCTAAACTTTTCTCGGCACCTAACTCGACTCGAGTTGGACCTTGCAATTCGAGTTGAGCTACTGGACAAATCCTGCATTTACTTGAGCTTCAACTCGACTCGAGTTGCAAGTCGAGTAAGACCATGAAACTCAAGTTGGGTGTTTTTCAGCTCGTTTCAGCTCCCGACTCCATTTTGCTCTGTTTTATACCTGTTTCACATACATTTAAACTCATTTCCATACATTTATCAACTTGTACACATCTCTCCTAATTAATACAAAACTCCACCAAAAGTTACACAAATACGAATAAAAATATACAAACATTCACAAATAAAGACACTAACACCTAGGTGAAAATGACGATGATCATTTATTTAATAAATGGGGTACGTTTAACATTTTTGGGGTGCGAATAGCCGCCCCCAAATATAAATTCTAAATGCAATATTGATTGGATTTTCTTCTCTTTCTTACTTCTTCCGTCCCATTTCAATGTTTACATATTTCTATTTTGGACGTCCCATTTTAATGTTTATGTTTCTTTTTTGGAATATGGGACCCACCTAAATTAATTAATATATCACCATGGTCTCCACATCCAACAATAATACACTACCCACTTTACATTAAATATTATATCTTTCTACCCATTATCTATTAAAATACTATACTACATAATCAACGTGCAAAAAGTAAACGTAATATTGAAATGAGACGGAGGGAGTATATGTTATTCAATACTGGAGATTATACATGAACATCACGTGGGGAAATTCATGTGCTTATTTGCACGGTCTTGATCTCATGTAATTTTTTTTTTTTGTTATATCTCCATGTGTTTATTTGCACGGTCTTGATCTCATGTAATTTTTTTTTTATTATATCTCCTTTTGGGAAATATTGGATAATTAACACATAGGATATAATAACATGACTCCATACTCTAAAAAGAAAATATCAACCCTAAGTAAAAATGTTGAGATTTTTTATGGCACTCAAAAATCCATTTCGGGCAAACTAGTGGCATAAAGTTTTTTTTTTTTTAACAAAATATATTCATATAAAAAATGGAATATAAGGTTACTCTAAACCGTTACATGATAAATATAAACTCTCACTAAAAAAAAGAAGAAGAATAATTTATCAATGTGTTGGTAATTATCGATGGATTGACAACAAAAATTACATTTTTTTCTTTTAGCAACGGAATGCCTGAGAGTGTGATTAGAAAATCATCGATGAATTGGTGATTATTGGTTCTCCTATTAATAATAAATAATATCAGTATGTGTACAACAATTCTCTCATAATTAAAAGAGAGTTAATCTAGAAAAGAATAACAACAAAATAAATTTACACAATTATATACAATCAATCACCAACGATGAGGATCTCAATTATTAATACTAACTAATTGATTATGCCCTATTTTATCAATGGGAGGATTGCCAACAAAGTCATTATATAAATTAACAATAGATTTATCAGCAATGAATTACCAACAGAATTATTTATCTACGGAATTGGATTTTCGTTGCTAGAAATTTACCCACCACCCCTTTACCAACAGAAATTTACCAATAAATTTTGTTGTTAATCCGTAAGTAAACCAATTTAACAATGGAATTGAGGTTTTTACTGATGGAATATTTCGTTACTAAATAACATTTTTTTTTGGTAGTGTCTAAATTAAATACTCCAATTTGCAAAAATATTTATTCCTTGTCAAGTTTTGATTTTGTATGTGTTCTAATAACCATGATTGAAACAAATTAATATAAATAATTAAAACATATTCTTACCAAACGGATGGGGTGACAGTTTTGTTATATTTTTATGTCAATTATTGGTTAAATAATTCGTATTAATTAGAGTAGTAGTCTAATTTTTACTCCTAGAATTAAGTACGGATAGAAAATTCATTGACCCAATGTGATCGTCAATTACCGATTAAACAAAACAAGGGAATCTTTGATTAATTTGTAATGCAAACTTAGAGTTTATGTATTCTTTCATTTAAACGATTATACAGTTCAGGCATACATTAATACGGAAACAAAAAAAAGTTGAACAAACGAAAAATTAACAAATTAAACATACATCAATGAAAACAGAAGATATAAACAATTAAGTTTTGCTGGAAGTTTAAGTGTATTGGGTTGGAGATGATCATGATGTGACTAGTTGATAGCGCTGCAGATCCTTCTAATGATTCCATCTGTTCCGACACGAGGCTGAATCTCACTCATTTTGAGCATGGCAGCAGCGAAGTCGGCTGCAAAAGTACTTGGGTTCGAACTGTACGAGTTTACGATGCTGTCGGTTGATGATCCACTGAAAAGAACTTGATCCGAGTGGAGAAGACCCCTCCTCTGTACTAAGTTCCTGAAGTAGTTGTTGTCGAACGAATTTGGCGTCACTAAATCCAGTGGTGCCAAGTTCGTGTCGCCACCGCTTTGAGGGCATTGGCGTCTTCTTGTGCTTGCGAATCCAGGATCAATGTCCGACCCGTTGCTGTATATCCTAGCACGGAACGTGTTGCATTGGGCTTGACCTAGCGTGTGTGCCCCTACATTAATCATGATACGTTAATTAGATCAAAGATTAATTCTTCATATAAGTTGCATGTTAAGTTGTACTAGTGTATTATTTTTGTTCATGTCACAAGTCATGTACCTGATAAGGCAACCATTTCTCTAGGAGTGAATCCCTTTAGGTCGAACGCAGAGATAAGACGTTGAAGAGTGGAATCGGGGGCCGGAAGATCCGAGTTTGCCTGATTCGGGTTGGCAGTGGTGGAGTCTCTTCTTCCCAGCCTCACATTCCATGACGGACCACCAACCTGCATGGATACATTATTATAGTTAAGTACTATTGTAAGCGGGTTTCATGCTAGTATATATTAATCATCATGAGTCATGAGTACTTAATGAATAATAACTTACAGCAACAGATGCATCTCGTGCTGCTAGAGTCACTATGTCCGCGCAAGAGACGACGCCAGGGCATATACTCTCGACAGCAGTCTTGGCAGCATCTATGACTTCGTATCCTCTTACAGAGTTGACATTTGGGAATGCATTCTTCTCGGTTTGGATTGTGGCGGTCTGGTCCAGCAAGATGGAAGCGTCGCACCCCTGTACGAAGCAGTCGTGGAAGTGGAGGCGGATGAGGGACGCCGCCATCCGCCTCTCACGAGACACTGCTTGACGGATGGAAGTGCGGATCGTGCTCACCGCGTTAGGGCAAGTAGTGTCGTAGAATGTGGTCGAGAGCTGTGCTTCCACATTTGAAAGCAAGAGCACTAGAGAAATCATGGAGAAAATGGAACGATAGTTAGCCATTATCCCTATCTAATTTATGAATTATTTTTTCACTGAGATTTTGCAATTGAAATGTTGAGAGTTGATGGAGAAGATGAGAAATTGGGTCTGAATTTATAGTGCATGAAATTGTAAGGTTTGGTCACTGTTGGCTGCTGAATGTACGTACTAATTTTCCAAGTTAGATTTAGTCGTTGTCGTGTTTCAATTTTTTCAAAGGTAATCATTTGTTTTATTTTACCTTGGTTTGGTGTAGTTAATGATAAAGTCAACTTGCATGCTCACGTACACCTAATTATTGAGTGCATAAAGTCATAAGCATGCATATTAAATTGTTAATTATCTACACATTTGAATGTCAACGCGTATTAATTCCAGAAAAGGAATAATAATAATGAGAAAATTAGGGATAACACTACTAGGTCTGATAAATAGCTTTTCGTATTTTCTTCACTATATAGTTTGCTATATACATCTCCAATGTGTGGTATATAGTTCATTATTATTTCTAAAAAATAAAAAATAAAAAAAAAATTCTTAGAAGCGAAAGATTAAATTTTCATCTCAAATTAACATCAATACAATATATACGAATAAGATTACGGTAAGGGAAGTGCACTTGTTTGATATATCTTGTTTGTCAAGTTGCATGGTGACACATGCATCATGCATGTCTATCAAAATTACAGATTTATATCAATCAATGTGTTAAAATTGTATCCACAAAATACACATAAGATAAAAAAAAACTCTACTCCTTCAATTAGAATTATACATAGAGGGTGAGCTTCATGTGAATCTAATTCGCTATTCACTATATATGTTTTTTCAAATTAATTTTTAGACCTAAAAAATAGTAACTTTTTAATGAGATAAATTATTACTTATTTGAATAAAAAAATAGTACTTCCAAATCCTACTCAGTAAGAATAAAAAAAATCACAACATATTAGAATTTGAAGATTAATATTTTCATTCAAAATAGTAAAATTCATCTCTCTGAATAGTAATTTTCATATACAAAAAATTAATCGATAAATCAAGGTCCAAGAATTCGAGAAGTAATATTTTTCATTCAAAAGAGTATGTAGTATATATATGTCATCTCTCTAAAAATAATTTTTTATATAATCCTCATTACCGATTAGTCTTTAGTACATGAAAAATTATTTTTTAAAGAAATGAGCTATTACTCTTCAACTTCTTGCGCACTAAATTACCGATTACTTTTTGGTATATAAAAAATTGCTCTTTATATAGATAAATTATTATTCTTCTAAATAAAAAAATATTACACTTCAAATTTTGATATGTTGTGATTTTTTATAATTTTGTTCAGAAAATTTTGCGAAGTAATTATTTTTTTTAGAAGAATATATAATAATCCATGTCTTAAAAAAAACAATTTTAAAAAATAAAAATTAATTTTGCAAAACATGTTTCATGGTGAACTGGGTTATATCACACTTAAATTTTTGAATCCATCTGTATGATTGTATTTTATTAATTTGTAACGTAATATTTTCTTCCTACTTCGTAATTTCTCTCATCATTTTCGCGTGTAATTTAATGCTTTGGTTGACATTTTTTAATTCTAAACTTTCGACTCACGCGTGCCTCACATATCTCTTCCATCCTAAAATTAGCATCGGATTTTCGTTATATTTGTGTAATATATTCTTTGAATCCATCTGTATTCTTATATTTTACAATTTAGATGGGTGATGGGTGAAAGAAAATCTAAATCATTTTTCCAATAAAAAAATATCAATCTTAAATATGGAGTATATAGAGATACATAATATTTAAGTGTAATAAGAGATTTGAATGACCTAAAATTATTATACATTTGCTGTTTTAGATGTCTCTTATTAAAATTTACATATCCATTTTTGTGGTTTCATACTTAAAATTTAATATTTCAAAAGCTTTATAATACTTCCTCTACTCACCAATAAAGTATTTATTTATTATTCAATTTTATGTTTAATGCATAAAAATCTATTATATTAGTCTTACTTTAAAAATTCTTAAATTATTATTAAAATTTTTATCAACGAAATATTCTATTAGTAAAAATAGTGGTTTTTGTATGTAAATAATGTCTAATTTTATTAATTATATGGGACTAAACCAAGTGACTGAATCGGTACTTTTACAGAAGTATGAGATGAATTGAAAGAATAAAAATGAACATCATAACTATTTTTTATTTTTTCGAATAAAATAAAATTTTACTAGACATATTATGTTTTAAGTTCATTATTATATAAAGGTAGGTACAAATTTTCGCTTGAAATGATATATGTATCTTTTTTTTTCTTTTTTTTTTTCTCTATTCTAAGCGATTATTACATCCACTTCATGCACTTATAATTAAATGGGCGTGAATTTTAGTATTTATTTGAGAATAATTTGCAATAGATTAATAGAGTATTTATTAACGTAATTGTAAGTAGTTGGTACATTGGATGGAGTGAAATAGGAAATGCGAATATCTAAAGTGGATGGAAGAATATTCAAAGCTGAAATGGGTGGCTAAAAGTGTAGGAGAATAGTAAAGTAAGAAGATGAATGCCGACAAGACTCAGTTGATAAAATTCTCTACTGTTTATTCTCTTCAAAATAAATTGCAATAGATTAATTTGTAGTATACCTAAAATACTTTACGCAGCGTGACATTATATAACATAAATGGGTGAAATAGGTCATTAATAAATTAAAGTTAAGTTATATTTATACACCTGGAATAATTATTAAATTATAAAACTAAAGATTAAATGTATATAGGATTATAATAGTCCTTACTCCTTACTACAATATTTTATGAATATATGGATAAAATATATTTTATAAACACAAGAGTTAAATTAAAATAATTAAAAAAATTACACTAAACCAAATATAAAAAATAGGTATATGACACACAAGATTCATATAATCTGTCAAGGTTACGCACTAGACATCGTCATTTTAATTATTTATTTTATTTAAGCGTTTATGTGGACTCCCTTGAATTTATTTTCACGAGTGTTGAATTTTAATATGAGTTATTTTCATATTATTATTATTATTATCACTTATTTTAGCGGAAGGAATTGTTATTTTTAAAATACAAAAAGTTAGTGGAGTATTACATTTTAATTATTTATTTTATTAAAGCGATTATGTGGACCCCCTTGAATTTATTTTCACAAGTGTTGAATTTTAATATGAGTTATTGTCATAATATTATTATTATTATTATTATTATTATCACTTATTTTAGCGGAAGGAATTGTTATTTTTAAAATACAAAAAGTTAGTGGAGTATTACATTTGGGCTTTAGGATTTGGGAAGTTGCGAAAGGACCGAAAGGCAGTAGAATATAACTTAGGCCTTCAGGTTATAAATAAGAGTTAATGGACAATAGAGCCCATGACTCTATTGCAATCCTTATTTATTTATTTATTTATTTATTTATTCTACTTTGATTTTTGTTAAAATACCTAATTTAATAATTTATTTATTCCACTTTAATTTTTGTTAAAATACCTAATTTAATAAAAATATTCTCGACTCGATTAAAATAAATGATTTAATTGTATTTATTTTTTACTCGATTTATGATTCGATGATACATATCATAACTTGATTATATATACTTATAATTTGGTTAAAGCTTTTAAATTAAATTATAAATCGAGTTAAGATTTTTTTTGGTTATTTATTGCATTTTAAAATTTATCACATATTTGTGATATATTGAAGAGAAAATATGTTAAACAATTAGGTATATAAAAATTAACACTATAAATAAAGACCACAATATATGAAGGAATCTTCTTTAGACATTTACCAAACTGACAGGTCCAAATGTTTTGTAAGGAGTTGCCCAATTCAAGCTTTATCTACCCTTAATTAACACTAAAAATTGTCCAACTCAATTCCCTATTTTAAAACTACCATAAATACTCTTAATTATATTTGTTATATATAAATAAATCTAATCATTAATTTTTAATATATAGGATAACCTCACGATTATAAACTACTAGTCTCAATTTTCAAATTTAAGATTTATTATATAAATATATACTAATCTTTTTATAAATAAAGAATAATTTTATCAATCCATGCTCTGAAAAAATGGGTAATCTATCAATTTAGGGCTTAATTTTTTTTTTATCGATTAGGGATTTAAATTATGTAAAATTATCAATTCAAGGCCTGAATTTAAGCCCTAAATTGATAAAATATGAGTTAATATTTGACAAAGATTGATAGTGTTATATATTTCAAACATTAGATTGATAGGAAAAAAAATTTCAGACCCTAAATTGATATTTTATTCATTTTTCGAATCTTGAATTGATAGAATTAATAATTTTGAGACAAAATTTCAAACCATATAAATTTAAGAATTTCATCAATCCAAGACCTAAAAAATAGGTAAATTATCAATTTGAGGTCTGAATTATTTTTTTATCAATTCAATATGTATAACTATCAATTTAAGGTCTGAATTTATCAAATATTATCCTATTTTATCAATTTAGGGCCTAAATTTAGGTCCCTAATTAATAATTATACATATTTCAGGCCTCGCATTGATAGAAAAAATAATTCATGTTTCGAATTGATAAGTTACTCATTTTTTAAGTCTTGAATTGATAATTATACATATGACTCACGGCTCATTACTAATACAACAACAAACTACACATAAAATAACAATACTTATTAATTCACGTGCAAAAAGCAAATGCTTCTTAATTCACGTGCAAAAAGCAAATAGAGACATTTGTTCGGAACGAGGCGAGTATTATTTTTTTCTATAGATATCATAATTTTTTACTTATATACTTGGAATTATTCATAAGTAATTTTCATCACTTTTATCGATTAGATTAGATATGAAATTTTGTTTAAAATAACTTGATTAAATATTTAATTCTTGATATTTTATCATTTTAGGCTATTTGATTACGAAACACGCAACTATTATCGTTTAATTATTATGGTGCCAACGGTGATTACAGCTCATAATAATTTAGTAATTACAGCAACGAATGAGGTTACAACGGTAACTTCCGTTTGATATATCATATCATTACAAATTTACAACCGAAAAGCGAGGATCTAACGGTTAAGTCAAGAAAACGCAAGTACGTGTAATTTCGCCATTAAAAGTTAAAATTACTTGTGCCATAGAATACTGCTCTCTCTCTCTCTCTCTCTCTCACGTATTCTCCCTTTTTCTCACTTTTATTTTATATACTTTATTCCCTGTCGCTCCACTCTCGAAGCACGCCCTTGTAGCTCCCTGCTCTCTCTGTAAGCAATTACACAAGCATGTTGTGTAGATTTCATCATTATATAATGTGTTTGATTGGATTAATTACAAGAATCCATTTGGGCTTGATTCTTTTTTGCTACTGAAAATTGACAGTGAATTTGAGTGAAGATGGTGATGTTCAGTGTTGCCCGTGTCGAGACTACCCCGTTTGAAGGGCAGAAACCCGGGACTTCTGGTCTTAGGAAGAAGGTGTGTATTTCGTGTTTCTTGTTTCTTTCTAATCACTTCTTTAATATTGGTGCAATTCTTTGGCTATGCGATTTGATGAGAAATGGAACGGTAATGTGGTGCGAGAATTAGATCTATTCTCTTCTTTACAATTCTGTTTCCCTTTTCTGATGAATCTTGGGGTTCTTCAGCCAATGCTAGTTATGATTTGTGGTTATTAAAAATGATCTGTGAAAATTTGTTTGGATAATCGAAATCCTTAAGATTGGAACTATTGTCTATTATGATTTGTAAAAGAATAGGTTTATCTAATCACCTACAAGTGTTTTTATTAATTGCTATGATACAGTGCTAGTTGATCGCCATTGCATACTTTGATATGCTTTATGATCTTCTGAGTTTACATGTTGGACAGATCAGGATACTAGGCTTTTTGAGATGATTAGAAAGCCTGCTTTTTGCATATTTAGAAGCCAAATTACTTCAAGCATTGGGAACCATCTCTCCCCTGCCTAAATAAGTAGTAATTTATTAGTGTGAGTATTTGTTTATTCCATGATTAATCAAATGAGAATGATATGTGATAAGTTATGCATGTTTGTTACCACATCAGTATAGCTTTACTTTTTCTTTGAAAGCCATGTGAATTGTTGCTAATTGTATATTCTGAAATAGATATGGAATGCTTGTGTTTCAGGTTAAAGTGTTTGTGCAACCCCACTACTTGCACAATTTCGTTCAATCTACATTTAATGCCCTTGGAGCAGAAAATGTTAGAGGTAATCTGTCTAAGCATTACTATGATCGTTAGAAATTATGCTGGACGACTGACATAATTTGTTATCTAAATTGATCATATCAGTTTGATGAGAATTTCAGGCAAGCTCATAAGGGTTATGCTGTTTTGTGTTTTTGTGACATATATTGCAAACACACAAGTGTGTTACTTCATAAAATGCATAATCCTACTTTTCATTGTAATCATTAGGCTTTCATTGAATTGAGGGGTACTGGTACCCTTAAAATTAGTCTTGTTAATTCACATTGTTTGCCAAATTGTTGGGATTGCCTGAAATTTGGTTACGCACTTTACTATGTTGTTTTGTGTCTATGTCTTCTCTCACGTTGTAATGATTGCATTCTGACCTTAACTTAAAAATAGCATTTGATTTTTTAAATTGGTATTTGATTGTCCATGCAATCTATAGGGTTGAAAGTTATTATTAATCATGAATTCTTGTTTGATCAAATGATTTCAAATTAATACTTGGAGTAAGATCTGTTGTGAAGTTGCTTGAATTTATAATGTATGACATTGTTGAAATTTGAGATGATGTTGGCTGGACAAAGTTCCACATACTATGTGAAACCACGATTCTGATAATGCACTTGAACTCTTTTCCCTTCCCCATTTAATCTTTGTAGATATGGCTGAAATGTTCAGGTGCTACTCTTGTTGTCTCTGGTGATGGCCGATACTTCTCAAAGGATGCTGTCCAGGTAAGACAGCCTTTATGTACATGAAACAATCATTTATTTTGTTAGGCTTAATTATCAAATAATATGCATTTATGTTGTAGAAGTCTGTGGTACCTACTTACCTTAATTCATGAAGAAGGCTTTTTGATCTTATTGATTAAAGGTTTTTCTTCTAAAACTACTTTATGTTCAAAATTTTGGCCTTAAGGTGTAAGATGTTCATTGATTTTTTTTTTAAATGCATTCATCTTCATAAAAGAGTGGAAAGTAAAGAATAGAGAATTGCCTCACTCTTTTCAGTTAATAAATGAATTTTATTTTTATTGCCTCATATAAATTCAATGTAAAATATGGCTTACAGTTGTTCAAATATGAACACAAAAACTTGTGGCAAATACTCAGAAATATAGACTTTTAAAATAGAAAGGTAAGATACAGAAGTTGATCAAGGAAAAAAAGGGATTTTTGACCCAATCATAAGAAATTATAATAAAATTAAAATTAATAAGCTAAAGAGAAAACTTGTGGTCGGCATTTATTCTTGCATGTTTATGAGGCAGCTTGGAATTATGCTTGTCAATTTGAAAATTATTACTCTGTTTTGCACTGACGCAAAGGTATTTCCTATTGTTCACAATGCGTATTCCTGTATTCCAATCTTAAAGTTTCATGGTTGATTGATAAATTTGGATGCACAAAGTTTCTTTGGTGTATCCTAACAGAAGTTTTTGTGCACTGGTCTCTGTTTAAGAGAATGATAAGACTAGTCAAGGAACCAAATGCCATGATGTCTTGTAATTGCTGATGAATATAGTAGTAAAAAGGAAAACATTTCATATGCTGAAAAATATTTTGCTGGTAATGGATCACACCAACGAAATGTCTATATGTTCATTGGAATGTTCTGCCTTACATAATAAATAATATTACTGTTCTCTTCAATTGTCACTTTCTAGACCTCTCACTTTTTGACACTTTGCCTTTTTTAACTTAACAGAATAATATTATGATTGTTATATTGATTTATCAGAATGTGATAAATCAGTCTTAATGTGTGGCAGATCATCATAAAAATGTCTGCTGCAAATGGAATAAGGCGTGTGTGGGTTGGTCAGAATACATTACTATCTACTCCTGCTGTATCAGCTGTTATACGTGAAAGAGTAGGCCCTGATGTAAGTAATCACTTAACTGCTCTATATTAAACTTTTACCTCCATTATTAAAATTCAGAAAAAATAAATGCTTATCATGTGGAACCTCCACAGGGCGCCAAGGCAAATGGCGGATTTATACTTACAGCAAGCCACAACCCTGGGGGGCCTCATGAGGTGCATACCTGAATTACTTTTTTTCCCTCCTCTTCAATAAGTCAATCTTCGAATGCATTGAGCATAGATTCACCCCATTTCTGAAACTAAATATCAACATGCAAGCCCATTTAATAGGTGAGTTGGTTGCAGACCTATTACGATGATGCGGACTAATTACATGTGGTGAACAATTGATGGTATGCGGTGAAATCTAGTATGATGGGATATAGAGTCTGTGAGTGATCAGTGATGTATATAGTCAGTTTGTGTAATCTAACATATGAGCTGAGAGAGGAGATTGAGATTGAAGGGAAAATGTGATCAGAGAGAAGCTTTTAGTCATATATATGACTTTAAGTCTGTAATACTTATACAAACAACGATATTTTAAAAAAAAAAAAATAGTAATAATAATAAGTATAATAATAAATGAAATATAACCCCTATTGAACTGAATATTTGGTCTTGTTTTGGTACAGTTTGGTTTTTGCTCATTCCTTAATTTTATCCAGTATTTTGGCTGTAGATTTAGTCCTTTGCAATATGTTACTGATTATGTATGCATACATCTCGTCACATGCAGTCACTGCAAGTCTTTATCTTTCTGTCTCTCTCTCTCTCTCTCTGATTTTTGACATTTTTTTTGCATTAAACTAGCTGCTAGCAGCATAGTGATATTTTTTCCAAATGTTCTGTTTGTATATTTTAATACCTTTTGTTGAATGATTTAATTGTATACATACTTATTACAGTCTACTGTCTACGGAATGAGTTATACAAAAGATGCTTATATGCAAATTGGATATTTTTAGAGACTAGGTCCTTAGACGTGCACTCAATTCCTTTTATACCTTATTTGTTTTTTCAGGATTTTGGAATCAAATATAACATGGGAAATGGTGGACCTGCACCGGAAGGAATCACTGATAAGATCTATTCTAACACCACTACAATTAAAGAATACTTGATTGCAGAAGAACTCCCAGATGTGTGAATTGCTTCTTGGAAACACATACATATGTACCCTATATTTATGGCGGGTGTTATCTACCCCCTTTACTCACAATGTCTAAATGAAATTGCAGGTGGACATCTCAACAATAGGAGTAACTAGCTTTACTGGTCCAGAGGGGCAATTTGATGTTGATGTTTTTGATTCAGCAAGTGATTATGTCAAATTGATGAAGTATGTATCTTCATAGCATTGGCTTTATTTACACTGTCCTGCCATTAAATCCAAATTATATAATTTCTTTGAAAAGAAGCTACAGTTGGAATTGAAAGGGCTTATATAAACTTTAGTGGGATCTGAACTACAATGGCGTCTAATTGAAATTCTTGACAACCATTTCTGCTCTATATTTTATGATTTTGATTTGCCAACTTTTTTTGCTCATCGCTTTTCAGGTCCATTTTTGATTTTGAATCTATCAAGAAGTTACTGACATCTCCAAAATTCACATTCTGGTATGCCTATGATTCGAAACATCCTTCCATGATTGGAACTCTTCAGCTTGAGTTTCACTAGTTAAACCTATTTGATTGCTTAACATCTGCATTTTGTTGGCTAGTTATGATGCACTTCATGGAGTTGGCGGAGCGTATGCTAAACGTATATTTGTAGAAGAGTTAGGTGCTCAGGAGAACTCATTATTGAATTGTGTACCAAAGGTATCTATTCCGTTAACTATGTTATAGTTATACTAATGCTTCTTTGACGCTCTGTTTATGTGCTCATCCTCCGTCTATTCTTCCTGCAGGAAGATTTTGGTGGAGGACATCCTGATCCTAATCTGACCTATGCAAAAGAACTAGTTGCTCGTATGGGGTTGGGTAAAACAGATAGCAACCAAGACCCACCAGAATTTGGTGCCGCTTCAGATGGAGATGCAGACCGCAATATGATTCTTGGAAAAAGGTTTATTTTATATTAATGATGCTTTTCAACTAGCATCATTTTACTTATTATTTTTAATCTGATTTCAGGTTCTTTGTGACTCCATCTGATTCTGTTGCTATCATAGCTGCGAATGCTGTTCAAGCAATACCGTATTTTTCTGGCGGTCTGAAAGGAGTTGCAAGGTGTCTGTTCTTGCTCTCACTCTCTCTGTGTTCTTCTGTCTTTGGGTGTGTTAAATTGCATTGCATGAAAGTGCATGTATCCTCCGTATATTGTCTCCATTACATATGATGACATCACCATCTAGTAAAATATCTTAATAACTTTAAAATCATGAAATCTCAATCTGATCTGCTGTTCTATTTCAGGAGCATGCCGACATCAGCTGCTCTTGATGTTGTGGCTAAGAACTTGAATCTGAAGTTCTTTGAGGTACTTCGTGATTTGAATATCTTTAATGTTTGAGAACTGTTTTTAAAGTTCTAAAACTTATCTTTGTTTAGGTGCCAACTGGATGGAAATTCTTTGGAAACTTGATGGATGCTGGGATGTGTTCTATTTGCGGTGAAGAGAGTTTTGGGACTGGTAGGATTTTGGTTTCTTATGTGTAAATAGCACCTTTTTCAGGAACCAATGTCCTTGCTCATATTTCTTTCTACTAAACAGGCTCAGACCACATACGCGAGAAAGATGGAATATGGGCTGTTTTGGCTTGGTTATCTATTCTTGCATACAAGAACAAAGACAATCTTGGAGGAGAGAAGCTTGTCAGTGTTGAAGACATTGTGCGCCATCATTGGTCTGCATATGGGCGCCATTATTACACTCGATATGATTATGAAGTATGTATTCAAAATATGTAGTTACTTATCTCTTTATTATTATGTATGGCTTTTTAGCAATATTATAATATGCTTTGTTCCTTTCTTATTTCATCTTTTATTTTTCTTGTTTTGAAGAATGTTGATGCTGGTGCTGCAAAGGAATTGATGGCATATTTGGTCAAGCTGCAATCCTCCCTAGCTGAAGTCAACAAGTAATCTTCTTTCTTCTTCCCTGTTCATCTGAAGTGGTAGTCATGGATATCAAATTATAGTTGTGTGCTGCAATTTATTGATTTTATGTTCTTATTTACACACTGTTCTTGAGTTGCTTCTGCGCGTATATTAGATGAATTTCTATTTCTGGTCAAATTCCTTGCTGAGGACTTTTGATTTCACCTGTTAAAGTTTTATCTTACCTAACTAGACCACATGATCCTTCTTGCATTCAACCCCACCCTTAAAAAAATCGATTGAATTTCTTATCTGGTTTATATGTATGTTACTGGAAGGCCTAGATGCCTTAATGTGGTTGTAATTTGTAACTTTGAACTGGCTTTTTGTCTCCTGAAATTGTGATTTCAAGTTGAGACTGAGGCCTGGTTTGGTGAGAGCTATAACTAGTTCTTGTTATATTCCTGAAACAAAACTGGTGTCTGATTAATTTGGGTTAGCAATCTCCAGTCATGGAGCTCTGCATTTGTCGAGTACTTGGCTCCATCCTATTTCCTGTGTTACAAATCTCTTTGGAGTGAATATTTCTTAACTTGATGCATTGGTTTAATCTTGGTTAGTGTTCTTATTTACTCACCTTGAGATGAGTACATCCAAGCGATTCACATTATGAACCACGTTTTTTATGACTCCTTTTAAATTTTATATTGAAAGATCAAATAGTTATTTGAGTTGATTGCCAAATTTGGGGCTTGAGAGTTGAGATTCATATGAGTAATCATTCTTACTAACGTTTTATTATTTGCTGTCATGATTTGATTTGTTAACTTCTATGTTCCTACAGCATTATACAGGGAATCCGAACTGATGTATCGAATGTCGTCAGTGCTGATGAATTTGAGTACAAAGATCCTGTTGATGGTTCCGTTTCTAAGCATCAGGGCATCAGATATCTGTTTGAAGATGGCTCCCGACTGGTAACTTAGTTATTGAAACTATATATTCATGCTCTTTGAAGAAAGCCCCCTCTCATTGTGCTTAAAAACTATCATGTAGTTTCATTTTCATAGCCTGATATTGGAATTACATAAGAAATTGAAACTTGGTCATATCTTTTTATGTGGTTTAAGACTAGGAAATAGTATTATATAGTCACAGAAACTTGTAAATTATTAGATATGTGACATCTTAAGTAGCATCTTAAGAATTCTCAAGAATACCAGATGTTAATACATTTTGCATCCTAGAGAAGGATTCCTTCAGTTCATATTTATGACGCCTTCCACTGTACGACATTGATGATTAGTTCTCTATAAGAAATAGGAAAAAGAACCTATTGTTTTCAAATCCATTTACCCACTCAGAACACATCAGGAATCACTAGAAAGAACCTTTACCGAACCACTGACTGTTCATTCACCAGGTTTTCCGGCTTTCTGGAACTGGTTCAGAAGGTGCTACTATTCGACTCTACATCGAGCAATATGAGAAGGATCCATCTAAGATTGGGAGAGAATCTCAAGAAGCTCTTGCTCCACTGGTGAGTCTTCCCCTTCTCTCTTTCTACCCCCCCTCTGACTAACACCCTCTAGCAAAAGTGCATATCCAATGGAATTCACTCTTTTACTACAGGTTGAAGTTGCTCTTAAGCTGTCTAAGATGCAAGAGTTCACTGGCCGATCTGCTCCCACCGTTATTACATAAATACTTCAGTCACTGTGAAGTGAGTGAGTGCTAATGGGGTTATTTGTATCAGTTGCTGTCAACGGACATCAAATTCGCATAATTTTGTTGAAAAAAATAAGCAATGCAGTTGTTCTGAGATTTGCATTGTATATATACGGATAATGAAACGATGTAATGGAACAAGTTTTATTGTCTTACGATGAGAGACTCGTCCACGAGTCGGGTCAAGGATACTCGTGGTTTGATCCGCAGAGAGATTCTAGTACGTATCTGCTTTATATTTTGTTTCTTCTACTGGGGTTTTACTCTAGGCAAAGCAATCTAGTATATATTGTGGCATAGAGTTTTAGCTTTCATAATATTCCACGTTAAATTACTATGAAATTCTTAGTAACATTAGGTGGTTGGAAGAAATTAAAGTTATATGTGGATGTCTCGTGTCTTTAAACAATTGTGGGTTTTGGGCTTTGAGAAACAGTACGTTGGATAAGACCACATTGTATTAACACCTTTGGATTGGATATATATTTTAGTTTTTTTTTTCTTCGAGTGACATGTATAAATGTGAAAAAAAAAATCCTAAATTATATACGTTGGAGATTTTTATGTAGAATCTGTAACAGTGGCGGATCTTAGGGGGTTACGATCCAAACCCCCCTATCCCCCATCAAAAATATTTGTTTTTTGAAAAAAAAATTATATGTATATATGTAAATATTTATATATTGTACCCCATATTATTAAATTAACACAAATTTATACTTAATTCATTACTATTTTTATAAATTTCTACTATAAATTTAGAGTTGATATTGGGTGCACCCGGGTGCAAGGTGTATACATGTTATTCTATTTTGTATACGTGCTTCTTAATAATTGTATATTTTTTTCACACTAAGTTTTTCATTAAAAAAACTAGCATTCATGTGTGTATAACTTTTTATTCAATAGTGTATACATGTTTTTTAATAATTGTATATTTTTTACACTCAAATTTTCATTAAAAATTAACAATTAAATTGTATACATTTTTGTTCATAATTGTATATGTTTTTGTTTATATTTGTATACGTTTTTTAAAGTGGGTGCATAATATAATTAGTCATAAATTTATGATAATAATGTGTTAAATTATTTTTTACAAATAAAAATTCAACAATGTTAACGATAATTATAAGTTTAGAGTATTGATTTATGGGTCACTTACTATTGGATACATAAAATAATGCATAATTGCTATAAACTACATGACTCAAAGCACTAATACTCATAACTACACAATTATGATACCATAAATACACATATGTGTTTGCACAAATTTGTTTTGTACAATTTAGTTTGCACAATTTTGTTTTTGTATAATTTTATTTTTGCACATTTTGTTTACACATTTTAAGTTCTGGCGGAAGTCCAACAACTGGCGGAGGCCCGACGACAGGCCGGAGGCGGTCGGCGGTAGTCCGGCAGTGGGTTGGTAGGATTTGTGGTTTAAAAGTGTATGAGATTATAAGGTTATATTTGGTATTTTACTTTAAAGTAATTATTTGAATTCATTGTATCTCATAGTAATTTAGGGTAAAAGTGTGTACCTATGAGTGGTTTTCCCTTAATTTATTTATTGTACAATTTTGAATATCTTATCAAATATTCCCTCTGCCCCTTTAATTATTTCAAAATTTTCTTTTTATCCATTTTAACTTTTTACTAATCTCAATAACTTCATACATAATTTTCATTAAATTATCTAAAATATTCAATTTTTTATATACATTCTAGCAACTTTATATATTTTTAAATATAAAAATTAATTTTTTTTAATCTCTACATACAAAAAATACGCTTATTATTTATCGGGATGGAAAAAGCAATATTTTTTATAATTACATGTCATACACAAAAAAAATTTGGATCCGCCACTGCTCTGTAGACGTAATTTTAATTCAAGAAAAGTTAGAAAAGTTGATTTTTTTACTAATTTTATTAATGTTTTGAGGATGTGATATTTTTAGTTACTTTGCCTTATAATTTATGTGCGTGTTTTTTTATTTTTAAATAAATACGAGTACTATATTTACTAATTAATACATTAGAAATGTATGCACTTGTACGACAATAATTTCTTTAACCAGAGTGGATTGGTTGTTGGAGAAGAAAGAGGAGGAATGATGACCTTACTTTCGCTCTTAATTTATTTGCAGGTCAAATAATGCCTAATAAGGGCCCATGATGAATTTGATATGAAAGTACTCACTCCATCTTATTTTAAAAATTCTCGCATTTAAATTAAGAAAAACGTTAACTTTTAGAGATTATGTTATGTTTTGGTAATAAATATTGTGTTAAAGTATGTTAAGTATATTATGTAGGGTGATTTTTTTTATTTATATAAATAAAATATAAAGTGTATGTGATATGGGTTTTTTTTCTTTTTCTTTTTATTTTTTTTAAAGTAAAAACTTGTGTAAAATGGACAAAATGAAAAGGGCGAAGAAAAATTTAATATGGAGGGAGTATAATTTTGGTTTAGATATAAATTGTTGAGAAGTTAAATGTATAGTGCATTCTATATTTGATGTGTAGTAAACTCAAAGGTGAATGTTGCATTACTTGTGTTATCATATACTTCCGTCCGCTGTAAAGGTAATCGTTTTACTATTCCCGATGTCCGCTTTAAATGTATTAATTTCCTCTATTTAGTAAAGAAAGTACACAATATGACTCACCACTTCCCTCCAATACAACTATCTATTTTACCTATAATAATAATACTTCTTAATCCATATGCAAAAAGCAAATAAAAATCTTAGAATTGTCCACGTGCAAATAACAAACGGTTAGGTAGTATATGTTTTGGCAAGTTAATTTTCATATTAATACTCTACAATTCACCTTTTGTGTCTTTTAATTTTTTTTTTAATTTGAATAACTAAATTAAGAGATTATTATAATAACATCAAAATTTAAAAGTGGCTTAATGTTAAATGGGCATTAAGAAAAAAGGCAGGCCAAGCTTTTTTTCTCCACTTTGAAGCCATGCAAAGGGACCCTAAGAATAATTTGCTTTGGATTGTTATGCTCATTTAATCATATTCATTACATCCAAGCAAACACCTCCAAAACGATTGCAATAACATCAAATTTATGGTCGTTTTGGGAGGAAGGAATAATTAGTTGGATCAAACCAACACTGTACTATCTTCAACATTCATTGTATATATGAATATATGTGCTATTTGATATGTACGTCATATGAACATGTGAATTTTAAATAAATAAGGAATATATTATCAACCAATTAATGTATTAAAAGGAATGGTTTTCGTGAGACGGATAAAAAATGATAATATTTCTAATGAAAAATGATACTTAATTAATGAAAAATGTTAACAGTATTGTGAATTATTTCATAAACAATGTATTATAATTTAAAAGAAAAATGATGATAGTTTAAAAAAATTGATAACATATTTAATAAAAAATGATAATTAATTACGAAAGCATAAAATTATATTATCTTGAGAAGATCTCGTACAAATGTGCCCTTAGAAGATTTAGAATTAATCCCTTACTCCAAAATTAACATTGAATTATTTCCTTTATATATCAACCTTATGTTTTGTATTTTGCCTGAAAATTACAAGATTTCCGTTGGTCACGAATTAAATAGGGATTAGTAGTATGGTAGTGGACCCTCGATTTAATTGTAGTATGGTAGTATTGCAAGATTTCCGTTGGTCACAAATTAGTTCTTATAATATAATTTTTTTTTTCTCTTTTCATGCACTGTTTTATTCATAGAATTTAATCTTTAATTAAAGCAAATAAAGTGTAAATTTATAATATGACACAATTGTCTATTCAACTCAAGATGTATTGAATTGTACACATGATGTATCCCTTAAATAATAATTGCATTGAAGGGTTAGTCCGTGACTATGGGGACCCTATCTTTGCTTTGCTAAAATTAATGATATTAAACCCCAAATCTTAGTTATCTCTCATTTTCTTTCCAATCTGCCCTTCCCAATTTCACATCCATCCCTAATTTCTGTGTCTCTCCATTTTGTCTACTATTATTTGGTCATTAAGAAATCCCCAGTTAATCAATTATTAACAATAATTCACCATTGCTCACGTACATCTACTAATATTTGATTATCATTAATTAGGGAAAAATAAACTCATTTAAGTCCAGCTAATCTAGTCGTTCTGGGGAACCGGTTAGGATCAAAACTTGGATTTGGTTTCTTCATGACCCGATCCGCCCCGCCACGTGCATGGATCTACTGATTTTTTAAAGCAGAATCCGTTTCATGCATGTTAATTACGCTGCTCAATAATTAAATCAAATAAAATATATATATATATATATATATATATATATATATATATATATATATATATATATATATATATATATTTCTGTCTCTAAGAGCAACAAAATATAATCTCAAAAAATACGAAAAGCGACGTAACTACATAAATACCATATATATATTCAATTTAACATTTAAATGAACAGTATATATTAATTTTTAGAGGAAGATTACGCAGATAAGAGACACGTGTTATAGTTCATCAACAAAATCTCAATCACGGGTGCTGTGGAGACAAGAGTTTTGATGCAGTCAGTTGTCACCTTATGTATGAGAGTTAATTGTTGTCATCAGATTTTTCTTACACTTATTTGTTTTTTTTTTAAACTAAACTCTCAATTCCCGTATTTTCTGTCGCTTAAAAAAAAAACAAAAAAAAAGAAGAACTGTACCTTTTCAAGTAGAGTGTTTTCAATTTGTTGCTGTATCTGTCGATAGAGGTTCATATATTTCTTAAAATGGAGTAATTGAGTGATATTATTAGTCTTTTTTCCCCTATTAAAGATGTGAAACAAAAAAAATATATATCATTATAAAAGTTAAAAACTGTAAAAACTGTGCACTGAAAGCTGAACTTTTGGAATAATACCAACGAAGTCCTATATGCTCAAAAATAATTTTTGAGGCATTATGCAATTCTTAGACAAGGAAATGTAAATATGGACAAATTGTACTGCATGCCAATCCCTTGACAAACTTTATGTGAAACGGTGATTATGTGAGGTAAAATATATTTATTGGTAGTTCATTAATGGATTTGTTTTTTAAAAGAAAGTGATGCAACCTTTATATATACTCCATATTCTTTATTATATAAATGTTTTTATTTTATTGTATTAATTATTAATCCACGTAGATGTGTCATGTATGTATATATTATATATGTGCATATGATTATACAACATTAAAATAAGATAAAAGGATAGACAGCATTATTATCAAGTATCTGAACAACGAAGATTTGTAGCGATAGTGTGATAGGGTTGCATTAATTTAGGACATCTAATTAAATATTGGCCATTATTGTACTCGCATATATACTCACGTTATAATTGTACGTTTTGAGAACTAATTATTCATTTTCTCAAAAATTTAAAATTTTAAATCTTATTAAGCGTGAGTTAGCCAACGTAACATCACATGCCATTTAGAAGTAATTAATAATCATGTAATAAGAAATTATGGTGTGTGTTTTTTACACCAATAGACGGGATTTAATGACACGAAATATTAGTGTCTAGATTAAAGAATACTCTTCAAACATGCAGATTTTGGGCAATATATATATAAATTATCAGTAGTAAATAATTTTCGAAATTCCATGCATCAATCAACAACCGATGCACGTAAGAACTTTTTTCTTCCATACTACTTGTAATTCCCAATTTCCCATGGTATTATATATACTTATAATTTGGCTATATATAGGTAGGCTGTTTATGATATCTGCCTTCAATTTATTTTTCTGTTGGTATGTATCAGGACAAATTAATTAGTTAATTAATCTTCAATAAACTCGCACACGCTAACTATAGTTTTTTTTTTAATTTTTTAAATCCATCCAATATAGGAGTATATACATAGGAGTATATATAATACTCCCTCTGTCCTAATTTTTATTTACCGTTATCCTACCTATAGATAGGAGAATTTCTTTTTGACCAATTTTATAAGTGATTTTTTGAGGGTGATAAAGTATTTTTAGGTAATAAATGAATTATAAAGTATGTTATGTATTTTAAATGAGAGTGGTAAATTTGTTATTAAGATGTAATTTTAGGTTTGAGGATTTATGTGATCTTTCTCTTTTTAAATGGTGAAGTTTAATATGGGACGGAGAAAATTTTATTTGGATGACGCGGAAGATTATTTATATTGAACATAAAAAAGATAAAGGGAAAAAAACATGACAAAACTCAATAGTACTCATTTCCAATTACAATCATCAAATTCTTTCCTTTTTTGTATATGAATATTTGATATAGAGTGGAGTATTAGTTTTTCACTAACCATTAATAACATTATGGAGCATTAATTTCCTAATTGAGAATCTCCATATAAACTAACTCCTTCACGGAGCATTAACAACCTTAGCCACGTAACTGTTCACCAGAGCCAGCGCATTGCTGGTCATCTCCTTCACCTTCACCGTCCGATCACAGACGTCCGTTTTCACCGGCACAGCCGCCACGCCGTCGAATCCGTCCGAACACGTGTCCTCGTTGGTCAACGCCGCACTCATCCACGTCTGCACATTGCTCATCTGGAACCTCAGCTCCTCCCCTCCTCCATTCAGCCGCCGCATCTGCTTCAGCGAGCCGCGTATCTGGCTCACCGCGTCGTGGAACAGGGAGAAGCAGTCGCGGAGAGCCGACGCGCACCGCGAGTCGGCTCCTCCGCAGTCGGCTTCTTCGCGGGTGAGGTTCGCCAGGTAGACGCACATGTACGCGGCGTGTGAGAGGCTGACGCCGATAGCCGAGCCGGCGAGCCGAGCCGGGTCCTGTTGCACCGCGGCGGCGTAGCCGGATAGAGATTGGTAGCACGTTTCGGGATACTGTGTGGCCTCGCAACTCGTACGGATGAACTCGGTGGAGTTTGCTGACGTGGCTTCGCCGACGTCGGAGTCGGCAGTGGCGAAGGCCGCATGAATGACGGCGATGAGGAGAAATGGACGTAAAATTCTCATGGTTTATAGTGTGTGTTAAATTTGTGGATATGGAAGGTTATAACGGTTTAAATAGTGGAGTAACATAGCTGCTAATGGTGAAAAGACGAGTATGCCCTTGTGACAGGTGTGAATATGATCATTCCACTTTTCAGTCGTGGTGGTGGGGCCAGAAACCCTCATAATTAAGTCGAAATTTATTTTAAAATAGATTGTGTTATTAGCAATTGACCTACTTCAGAATCTTATGAAATTAAAATGTTTAACATCATGTGCTTTACATTAATAATCATTAGTAAGTGTTCCAATTTGATATGCCTATAGGTATATTAGCCAGTAGCCACTCACCAATTAGGAAAAATTCTAAGTTAACATATACTCCGAAGTTGCAGCAAAGTTTTTATATTTTTCTTTTTGTCAAGTGAAACTCAAACAACACAATTAATATATTTTTATGAAGTATATATGCATATAACACGTACAAATACAATTTTGTTGAAAGGTCACATGAGGATATATAGTATAGATTCAGGACTATTCAGGGCAATGCCCTCCAATTTTGTGTTAATTAAGTACAATATTAACCCTAAGCTTAATAAGATTAAGGTTATACTATGTCATGCATTAAAAATAATGAAAAACCTTAAAGTAGCATAGCTGCAAACATAATTTTATGATATGATCAATTGGATATATAAGCAAAAATATTATGCTTTTTTTTAATTCCTAGTTATTTTTTTCAACACTACATAAATTTACATATGATAATTAAATCACATGGCACAGCACGCACATTTTACGGATCACACATAAACAAAAGAAACTAGCGCTTACCTACACAAATTAGAAAAAACTAGGACTTGATTGCTACTTTCATATTTAATTTGTGTTGATTAATTGATGTCATCGTTTTAAAGATCGAAGTCATAATAATATGTACGTAATAATGAAAATATCTAGGTTGACATATATGAGATATAGAACAAATATAATAATTAAAATAAATAATATTGGCATCTGATTATCCAGGGTAACAAGTCTTCATGTGTATTATTACCATTTTATCTTTATAATATTGTAATAATTATGCTTTTGGTTGGTGTTGAGTTAATATTATATAATATATTTTAATGCAGATTTTAATAATAATAATACTTATTATTATTTTTATTTTATTTTATTTTTTTTAAAAAAAACCTTGTTGTTTCGAAAACATTAAGAATTATACTCTTTATACACCAATATGACAGTAGTAAAAAAATTACGGAGTATTACATAAATAGAAATGATATATATATATATATATATATATATATATATATATATATATATATATATATATATATAACTTAATACTCTTTCAAGCATACTTAAAATAATACTCCCTCCGTCTCGGAGAAGTTGATATAATTTTTTTTGGGCACGGAGATTAAGGAGTATAATAATTTAATGTAAAGTGAAGTGAAGTGTGTCAATTTTTATGGGATGGAGGAAGGTAATTAGCTTTAAGAAGAATTAGGTGCCGACATATGGCCACTCAAGTGGTTAATGGGATGATAGGATGATAATTTACTCAAAGACCACACTATTCCAACTTCTTAAAATAATGAATTCTTTGTATGTAATGGATAGTATTGTAACCACTATTCATCATTTGAATGATCATAATTTAACTTTTGATTACTTTATCAAGGTATAGGGACAATTGGGTGGGCGTATCAAACTTTTTGCCAAAAGAATAAAGTAGGTGGAATTTTTTATTACAAGTAATATACTTACTAGTTTCTAAAACAGAATTAAAACTGTGGATTACTTAAGTATTACCCAAAATATTAGCTGTTTTTAGAAGTATTTTATTTGACTTATTTCCTCGGTCTCTGTGTTTCCTCTTGCACATTATGTTTAGCGTCAAATTCTAACAGGTTATACTGATCAGTTCCTTGATTCCTCACATCTCTCTATTCAATTCATCCTCTCCATTATCGAGAAATTAAATCTAAAGAGAGAAAATCAATATTAAAGAGAGTGAGGGATTGTTAACAGGCAGGATGTTTTAGTCAGATCTATAAAATTAGAGATGTTGAAGGCTCTGTAAATTGAATAACTGTTATCGGGGAAGATTTTTATTTGGAAAGGGGTGAAGGAGAGAAATTAAAAGATAGTATCAAATAACCGTAATTAAGAGTATTATTGAAAAAACAAATACTTATTGATCTAAAGGTCTAGAATAAACATACTATATCTAACGGCATTTACTTCTTCTGGGTAATGCATTACACAACAATCTGCCATTAAAACTTGCGGCTTGCATAATTAAATAAATCATTAAACAATTATGATAAATGAGTTATAACCAACTGCGCATGTTAAATAATTATATTGCAACAGAAAGAACAATATTGTAGTAGATAATATAATTAAATAAATGTGTCGGAAAATCCTGAACGTTGATTTGATTACCTACATCTACATCATCCCTACAAACTAGAAACTTCTCCCAAAACTAAATTCCAAAACATACTAATACTTTAACCAACAAATGCCACCAATAAGACAAAAATATACTACTCCCTCCGTTCCCGGGTATTTGCTTTTTGCACGTAAATTAAGGAGTATTATTATTTTATGTAAATTGAGTAGGTGTATTAGAAGATGTAGTGGGCCATTGGTGGGCCCTTTTTACTAAAAGAGAAAAATAATGCAATTTGAATGGGACACCCAATATAGTAAAATGGTACTATTTGGGCAGGACGGAGGAAGTACTTATTAATGATTATTTTATTAATTCAATTTTTAATTTTTTTCTTTAAAAAAGACTCAATATAATTACGATTATATATAACTATGAAAAATTAGTAGTGTGAATTAGAAAATAAGTAATCATTATCATAGGGAGAAAGTATATACTCCCTCCGTCCGGTTTTAAGGTATTCATTTGCTTTTTGCACGTGGATTAAGGAGTATTATTATTATATGTAAAGTGGGTAGTTGTATTAAACGAAAGTGGTGGGCGATATTGTGTACTTTTTTACTAAATAGAGGAAATTGATACATTTAAAGCAGACGTAAAAAATAATAAAATAGATACCTTATAAGGGAATAAAGAGAGTATAATAATTATAATGAGTAATTAATTTAGGAAAATGGCAGAAAAGAAGTACGTGCACATCACATCTATACACTGGAAAAGTTCAAAGACTGGGGATCGAAAAGTTTGTAAGGAAGAGCACATGCATGCAAAAAGTTAGGACACTTGAATGAACATTATGTATAGTATATCATTCTAAACAAACAAATTCTCGTGACAGAATTGACCACCCTGATGTTGACATTCTATTTAATATTCATAATATTACGTAGTTTATTATATGTGCAATTTTTTTAACTTTTTTTTTTTAATTTCATTTTTATTAAGTTGATAAAATTATTACTCCATAATATTGAGTATCAACAACTGTTTTGACGTCTTAGGTTCTCAAATATTTCTTGTGTTTTGACTCACGAAAATTAATGATACACAATGGGGATAAAGGACGGACAACATTTTTCTAATCTTTTTATATTACAAAAAATTATATAAAAATTACATTGTACCCTCAAACTACTGCTGGCATACACCCCCTTTAAAATCATGATTCACTGTTTTTTTCATTTAAATTTGTAAAGATAGTGCTTTAAATACACTTTTATAAATTAAAAGTTGACTGTGTCAACAGTTTTTATAATGCATACATATTTCTTTCATTGTGTTAAAATAAAAATATTAAAAAAAACTTTTAATAATTTTATATCGTATCCCAATTTTTATTTTCTGGATCTGTTCCTACAGCCCACTAAAAATTAAACCCTAGAAAAACATCATAGAAAAATGACACAGCATCCTTTAATTGTGAACCCTTTTATCCAGCCCATTTCTTTCTTAGGACAAGAATGGCGTTGCAGATAAATAGGAGAGGAAGTGAATAAATTTCTCATTAGGATTCACAAGTGATACGAGGAATGGAGTAACAAAAGGGCTTGGGGCTTCAATGAATTAAAGTTTGCCCATTAGATGGAGAGAAGAACTTCTATTGGCCAAACTAGGCTCAACAGGCCCAATAACATTAAATGCTGGGTTGGATCCGAGTGGGCATTCGAATTCTTGACCAGCTAATTAAGGTTTCGGTCCAAATGAAATTTCTTAACAGATAGGCCTTTTTATATAAGTAAATATTTTAATACTCCAAAAAAATATCAAAATTACGTTGATATGATAAAACAGTCTTTTTAAAATTATGTTGAACGTCGCAATCAAATAACATCATCTTAGTGATTGACCATGTCAACCTAACAGAGCATAAAAGGTTATGACTAATCCATCATCATAGTTACTATGTATTTTTACCTCTGTAATGAATCGATAAGTACAGCGACGGAAGATTGTTAAATTAGATGATAATATTAATAAAAAAAATACTCTCTCCGTCCCGTTCAAAGGGTTGTTTTTTTTTTTGGCACGCAGATTAAGGAGTATTATTATTTAATGTGTAGTGGGTAGTTGTATTGGTGGAAGTGTGGACCCATATTTTAATTGTATTAGAGTGAGTATGTGGGTCTCATGTGTGTAAAAAAATAATGAACCCTTTGAGTGAGACGATCAAAATGACAAAAAGAAAATCATTTTGAATGGTGCAGGTCATGGTTTTAGTTACACAATGAATGTTTGCTTTTAACACCACCCCCACCCTCATCGTTTGGAATTAATTATTATAATTTATAAATTCAAATCCCTGTATTTTAAAATGGGTAAATCCAATGCATTATCCATATTGCATTATCCATAATGCATTATTCATAATTTATTAATATTTATTAATATATTTATGGTTAGTTATCCCCTTTATTTTAGAAAATCTCTAAATTTATGGGATCTATCATAATATATTTATGTTAGTCAACCCATTATTTTAGGAAATCCTAAATTCGTGGGATCAATTCAAACCGTTTATTTCTTAGTCAAATATTAACATGTACAAATGTTATAGTATATATTGAATATGGGATTAAAATATTATTTATAAGTTATAGTCGAAAACATTTTAGAGTATCATCAGTTTGTATTATAGTATAGCGTTAATCACCTATAGTATGTTTGGCGTTACTATAAGTCTCATAGTATGACAATTTTTCACTCCGATGAATCGTCGTTGCAAATCATAAACCATCCTCATAAATGCTCGTGTATATTACTTTGTTATAGTATGTCATGGATGTGTTATAGTATGTAATTTTTGTGTTATTTTGTCTTACCTGGAAGAATATTTCGGTGGTGTTATAGTATGTCGTTTTCCGTGTTATTGTGTGCAATGTAAGTGCTATAGTATGTTCGCTAAAAGTATATTATGTTTTTTATAGTATGTCAAATACGCATTATAGTATGTAATTTTTATGTTATTGTATGTTACCTGAAACAATATTTCATTAATGTCGTAATATGTCCTTCCCATGTTATACTCTCTCCGTCACGAAGAAGTTGGTATAATTTTTTTGGGCACGAAGATTAAGGAGTATAATAATTTAATGTAAAGTGAAGTAAAGTGAAGTGAAAGAAATAATATTTAATGTGTAGTGGGTATGTGTATTAGAAGTGATATGTGGGGTCCATGAGAATAGATTAATTGTTTTTGTGTGGGTCTCATGTATTAAAAAGGAAATATGTCAACTTTAGTGGGACAAACCAAAAAGGAAAGTGTGTCAACTTCTATGGGATGGAGGGAGTAATATTTTATGTTTGTGTTGTAATATCTTATCTAAAAGTTATTTTATATGTCTCATAGTACGTCGTTTTCATGTTATAGTATGTTTTAATCTTAAAGTGTATTACATATGTCCCATAGTATGACGTTTTCATGTTAAATGACATACTATAACATAAAAATAACATACTATAGCATTCACATGGTAAAATTACATTTATTTCTGTCTAATAAACTGTAACATACTACAGCGAACAAATGATATACTTTAACACAAAAATAACATACTATAGCATCCAAAAGCTAAAAAGATAAATGAACAGAAGTGGGAAAATGAAAGATGATTTAGTGTGTTGATCTTTGATAATTTAATTGTTGTTGAATTACAATGCAGTTAAAACCCTGTTTAAATTTTCCATCTTTTTAAAGATCTAGTATTTTATTACAAACCATCAGTTTGTCCAGGTCACCACCACCACCACTGCACACCGACCACCTCCGCGCCTCCTTCCACCACTGCCACCATACAACTGTCATCAACCATTCAGCCCAACACAAACTCTAAACCCCCCTAAATACCCACTCTAATACATAATCACAAAAAATACTAATCTCTATAATAGTATCATAAAATTAGATGTTTTAAACCCACAATAATACATTAGATAATCAATTGAGGAGAAGAACAATACATTGATATTTGAGATTCGTTCCCAAACTACTCAACAAGACAATGGAGACAGCGACAAAAATCGGACTTTGAACTTCTCTTTCTCTTCTTCTAGACAAGAATGTTGGAATGTTAAGAATTTGGGAAGACTTAAATTTCTCTTTCTCTTCTTCCAAACATTTCGGTTCTTCCAGACGAGGGATTGAGGAATCTCATTTGACAAATATTTTTCTCTCTCCTCGATGGAGAGATGAATTGAATATGGAAAGACACGTTCTCTCTTCTAAATCTTCCTAAACTATCGAGCAAATTTCAAGGGACATTTTTTGTCGTAGTAATTTTCACCTAGATTTTAGTGTCTTTATTTGTGTATTTTCGGATGTTTTTATTCGTATTTGTGTTATTTTGGTGGAGTTATTGTCATTTTGAGGAAAGTGGTATAAATTGATAGAAGTGTGTAATGAGCTTAAATATATGTAAATCAGGTCAAGAAATAGACAAAAACGGAGTCGAGAGCGAAACGGAGACGGAAGAACAGGGAATATTGGTACACGGGCCGTATGCGGAATACGGCCCTGTAACCAATGGTCGTGTAGTGCCATCAAAACTCGCTGCTCGCCCAGGAGGATGGTCGTGCGCTGGTGCACGGGCCGTGCGTCGCTGCACGACCCGAATGCTGAGCACGACCCTGTAAGAAGAAGTCGTGCATTGTCATCAGAAAATGCTATACAGCCATGATCATAGTCGTGTAGTGCAGCTCGAGCCGTATCTGAAAGCACACAGAACATGCCGAAGTAGGTGTGCCCTACACGAGCCGTGCGCTGCAGCACGGGCCTTGTAGATGCAAAATCCTGTGTAATTTTCAGAATGTTCCGGAAGCTTGTAGAAGGTCCATAAGTGATATAAAACCATGACTTGTGCAAAATTTAGAGGGAGAATTCATTGAAGATCAGATTAGAGCAGTTACACACACCAAAACATCACATTTCCTCACATAGTAGATCTATCTTCCATCTCTACCATCTAGATCCATCAAATCACCATTTGATCTACATTTTCAATCCATAAAACCTTCATTCCATCCATCCTACCACCATTTGAGAAGATTGGAGCATCACTTGTTGAAGAAGTTGATCAATTGAAGAGGAGAAAGGTTTTTCTTATGCAAGGGAAGCAAATTTACTTTCCAATTGTTAATTTTCTTCTTATTATGGTTCAAATGGAGTAAAGCTTGATTTGTATTGAATTAATTACCATGTTTAGTGGCTAGTTTTATAGTAGGGCTAGTCATATGAGTGGTTGAGATGAAGAGTTAGATATGTAGAACTTGAGTAGTGAATTGAATTGATTTGTGGATTTTCTTCTATGATATATCAATCATGTTTCATTTCAATGTTTGTGTGATTAAATTCCATATTCATAGTATTAGGATGGTCATTCCAATGTTGTGAGTGGATGTTTAATTGAATCATATATTGAATTGTGCATGTATATTAGTATAAAGGGAGGTAAGTCATACCCTCCTTAGACTTAGAACATTCATAGGGGGACACTTAAGAAATTGAGTGAAAAGAATCAACTTATTATCATAGTACCTTAATGGAATTGAGAGTAAGACAATCTTAGGAGATTTAGACTTGTAAAAGGGTCGAGAACCTAGTTGTCCTGGCCATAGGGATTAGGGGTAAAATTATGATTGCTTTTATTCCACAAGTTAATGAAAATCACCATCAAGGGTTTTACATATCTAGCTCAAGTATTAACCATGAGTATGATTAGTCTTGCTCTCTTCTCAAGTGTATTCTACATCCATTCCACTCATCATTTGCGTGTTTATTGATCATTTCCTTTGTTAATTCAAATTCTTAGTTAATTGAGTAGATAAGTAAGTATTTGTCTTAATTATAAAACTTTCAAACATATCATCTTTACAAAGCATAAGTCAATGAATAATTCAGATACTAGCCAATGTTTGATTTCCCTTGGGACGACAATCTTATAAATTTTGCATTTGGTCACGCGTATACAACAACGATAGAGTACACTTACTCTTGACATTTTACTAAAAATGCAACTAAGTTCAATTTTAAGGAATTAAATTAATTTATTAATTAATAAAAATTGTTAAAATACAAATGGGTACCCATCTCAAACCCATCTTACCTAAATGGAAAGAAGAATTTGTCGTATATTTTAATACAATTAAAACGACCATAATTATCGGTTATACAAGATGAAATCATCTCCAAGCTTCAACACTGGGTGGTTTTCATACAACTCCAAAACATGGTGAAAACATGCACCAACACCCTTTTAATACAAATTAGATGGAGGACACACGAAATAATAAAATTGGAAAAAAAAAACTCAAATAGTTTCCATAATACTCTATATCAAGAATTTGTACACCGACTTGTTTTATTTTTTTTAAGTGATGAATATTACGAGAAAGGAAAGTATACACTGACACGATGGTTTTATAATTTGTTAAATGATCACCTCATTTAAAAGGTTAAGTTTATAGAAAAATGAATCGTTTAATATTTAATCAAGTCACTCTAACACGCCCCCTCACATGTAGGCGGTGAATTTTTACCTCGAGCTTTGCATGTGAAATTTTTTCATAAATGGACCTTACATGTAGAATTTTTTCATAAATAGGTAGCGTTGAGGTTCAAACCCTAAGCCTTTGTTAACCATAGACTCTAATACCATGTTAAATGATCACATTATCTAAAAACTTAAGTTTATAAAGAGATGAATCGTTTAATATTTAATCAAGTCACTCTAACACAATCTCTTTGATATTTAGCAGATGAGAGTACAAGGACATCAATCTCTTTCATATTTATTTAAGATTTACAGAAAAATCCAAATAAAAATTCATAACCACAGAATTAAAGGCCCATATGAATGAATATATACATACATTGTAGATCTAGCAAGGAATTGATGATGATAAGAAAAATGAAGGACCAAGATGTCTAGAGAAGCTGGCAAGTAGTCAACTTGAATTTCTTTATTATATATTGTATGGTCCATATAATTATGTTTGTGGATAATTAATTATGAGTGGGGTTTTAAACTTGAGATACTCTATTGTGAGACGAATTGTTTGTGAGACGATTGTGAGACGGGTCAACCTACTACTAAAATATGCTTATTATATAGATAAAGTATGATTATTTGTAGTTAAAATATGTGGATAATGAATTATATTATAACACTCTAAAATCATACTTTAATTCATCATTTATTATACTTTAGAAAATATATTTTAACAATAATTAAACATACTTTATCTATATTATAGACATACTTTAACACGTCTCACAAACCGTCTCACATATATAGCGTCTTACAAGAGAATTTGTCTTTAAACTTTATCTACCTCATAATATTATGAAAATAAATTAACTACTATTCATATTTAAATTCTAACGTATTTATGTTCTTACTCATAACATTATACTTTAATTTTTTCTAGTTAATAATATTTTCATGTTTATATATATTTATTTTATTTTATTTTATTTTTTGAGATTCTTTATTTACTCATAATTTACTTTTATATTTAAATTTTGGATTATTTTGTAGTGCATCGGGTAAACTATGCACTAGAGTTAATAGGTTAATTTTTAAAGTATAATTATTTTTATTTACTAAAATTTAATTATTTTATCAATTTAATGGTGATTGTTGATCAACAATTCTTAATAATTAGCTGCAATAATAACGAGCACACGTTAGTGTGACTCTAAAATTTTAGTATCATAATTAAATTTAATATCAAGTATATAAAGGTATAACTATCATTTTACATATATTTCATAGTGGATATATATGTACACCCATTATACACATAAACGAGGACTTGCTGTTTTTCAAGTTTATTAAAAATTTCATGTGGAAATTAGTAGTTCAGTTTGGTAACTGGTAAGAAAGGAAAAGTAAAAAGATGGAGTTGGAACACCATATTTATTAATTCAGTAAATAAATGGACCTATTCATGTTATTCAAGTGCAAATAATTTAATTTGAAAATGATGTGTTCTTGGATGATCCAAAGGTTCTCTTTCTTTTTCTTTTTTTTTTTTTAATTTTTTTTTTTTAATTTATCCGACACCATAACTAAATAGTACGAAACTTAATTCCGCTAAAATTATTATGTTTTAAATGAAATATTCACCCCCAAATCTGTTATAAAATGAATTGTCTAAAATGCAATCAACGTCATTATATGTTTTATTTAATTGACAAGTCTTCTATGATCGTGTCACGTGAGACATTATAAACTTTTGTACATAATTAGTTATCAATTTTGTTATAAAATATTATCACTTTTTATTTATAGTAGCACATTATCACTTTTCATCGATTGAGTATCACTTTTTATTAAAATATTATCACTTTTTATTCATTTCACGTAAGGAGTTACGTGAGACAACCTCACACGAGTCTTTTTCTCATTTAATATATATATAAATTGTATTTAAATCCATTTATTCAAGCAGAGTAAATATTTTTAATTTAAAATGCAAGCTGCAGTAATTTAAAATAATAATACTAATAATTTCTTAGAATATTTCACCATATGGACAAAGATATTCCAATTCTATTCTATAGATTAATATGATGAGGTGGGGAAGGAAGGATATTTACACGCAATTACACTGTTGTTTCGGCCTTGGTATCTCTCATCCAACAAATCCACATCATTAATTCAGCTTTCTATATTATCTGCACCAAAAACTTCACTACATCTGCCCATTGTTATGCTTAAAAAAGTCAAAACATACATTTTTATCTCACTATGTTAAAAATATTTATTTTGCCTATTTATTATGTACAATTTTCTATTTATCCTTACTTTTAAATGGACCTCGTATATCATACAGGCAAGTTGAATATATATAATTAAGTATATTTATGAGAAATTTTTTGGTGTATTTTATAAAAAAAATTTATAAATGAAAAAGTTTGAGGAGAAAAGTAGTGCACATATATTTTTAAAAGATTTATATATAGCAAAGGGCTTACACCACACTTGTTTAATTCTAATTCTATTTTGGAATGGTTAGTTAGGTTGCGGTTACAAGTTTGTTACTAGTTTTTTTTTACATCATTAATTCCAGCTTCTACCTCCAACAATTTAACAATTTACATTCCAGATATAATAATTAATATATATTTCTCTCCTTCTTCTGCCCAAAATCATGTTCTTCCAACAACATTATACCTATTTTTAAACTGCTAATATTTCTTCAAACTTCTATCTGTCTCTCAAACTACTCATTCGGTAAGTCGAACTAACTTAATTTCTTTTAACGTTTTTCTTACCAAATCGTTTTCATAAATAATACTCCATAATTAAATGATAAGCACATTTACAAATTTAAATTTTCAGACGAGATCGTGAATTATTAAACAATTACTGTAATAATTATATTTATATAAAGTAAAGAAAAATGTTTTAGAAATAAAATATGATCATGTTCGCTCCTTCTCATGTGTACAGTATATGTAGTTAAGAAGAATATTTAAAGTATTACTTCCATCTTTACCTGTAATGCTACAAATTATCGTGTGCATAATTTGTTTTTCGATTAAATATGATGTTTTACTTATTTAAACTACAACAATTGACATTTTTTGTCATTAATTAATTCTCAGCAAACTTAATTCCTGGAATATCAATTACGCTACATGAGTTGTTTTCATTTTTTGTATAATTCAAATTTATTTCAATAACGAGTTTTATCTTACGAATCAAAACTTTAAGTCTTCACCACGTTCACAAAACAAATTGGATCTGCAGTTTTAAACTGTTATATATAGATGAGTAACAAAAACTAATCAGAACATTTTTCTTTAGGTAATGGTTTCTAAAATAGGAGTATATCCTATATGTCTTTCACGATTTGAAATATAAAAATATATAACAACAAAATATAGGAGGTCCAATTACCAACGCACTATAATGAACTAGCACAATTAGCAACGCAATAATATCTTTTTATAATTAAAAGGACATACTCCCTCGATCCCACCCACAACAATGCTAACAATTTTTATTTTCTTTCATATAGAGTATACCAATACATTGTAAACTTATCTAAACATGGTAAATTCATTCAACACTATAATCTTAGGATACACTTAATTTCAAAATTATCATCAATAACTAATACACATAACATGTTTTATACCTTTTTTTCATGGGACAATATTAAGCTACTCTACAAAAATCAATAAAGCTTGTGAAAAAGTGTATTTTCTTAATTTTCGTACAAAATCAATTGTTCACTCTTTGCTTATTAGTTCGTCCTACATAATTGTTTATGCAAAAAAAAAATATATCATTTTAATCTAACACCTCAGAGTTACACATTAATTTCAAAAATATCATCTCCTCTTTTCACCCATAAAATATTTTATTACTTTATTTATTACTTAAAAATATTCCTAAAAATTAATAAAATTAATTAAAAAGTAATTTATTTTTAATATTTGTAGTACAGTAAAGATAAAGACAGAGGGAGAGAGTGTGGGTGTGTGGGGGTGGGGGATTTGGATGTAATTATAAGAACGAAATTTAAATTGTATTTTCCATATGTAAAAATTGTTGATGTTCATGGATTCACAGGAGAAATTGTGATTATTAGTGTTTTCTAATTAAGCATTAAAATCTGTTGAAATATTCAATATAGGCAATAATAATAATATGAGTTGGCTGAAAGAAAGTTGAGTGAAAGGGCCAAATACGCGTTTACCTTTCAACGTTGACTCGCCACGCCAAACTTTGTCTTTACATATTTATAATCAACAGACAACACTACTATAATTCCTTCCCACTCCACCAATTGCATCTTATCCAAACACACCCTTAAAACTCCCTCACTCCAATTCCAATCGATTCATCATGTACTCTTCCGACTCAACTGACTACCAGAAATTCTCTTACTCCACCGCCACCCCCCCAACCGGAGTTCCGGTCAGCAGTACCGACACCGAGTTTTACTCCGCCAAGGCCGAGCCACGTCCCCGTATCCTCCCCAAGTCTCAGGTCGCTTGGTCCACTGGCCTCTGCGATTGCTTCTCCGATGTCCGCAACTGTAAGTAATTTCTCTAATTTATTATTTCTAAAATGTTTAATTAGTGGAGTAATTTGTTGTTTTGTTAATC
Organism: Pogostemon cablin; assembly: GCA_023678885.1. Classification (NCBI taxonomy): domain Eukaryota; kingdom Viridiplantae; phylum Streptophyta; class Magnoliopsida; order Lamiales; family Lamiaceae; genus Pogostemon; species Pogostemon cablin. Next base: position 26,252,629 of record CM043004.1, on the reverse strand, counting down.
AGGTTGCATAACGTGCTGGTGTCCGTGTATTACTTTCGGACAGATTGCTGAGATCGTCGACAAAGGCTCTAGTTGTAAGTATTCACTTGTAAAATACTATTTTCTAATTTCATTAATAATGTTGAACATTATTATGCTTCCACCAAGTCAATTATTATTATAATTATGGAGCAAGTGATATAAGTGGTGCTTTCGTGATATATCATTTAAAATACTAGTATATATATTACCCAAATAAATCATTCATATCGTCATGTTTGCATCATCTTCATCAACTAGGAGTAGGAGTATTGTATTTTCGTATGACAGAAAGAGAAGTTTTTGTTTTTAAGAATATAATGTAGTATGATCTGATTCATAATTTTGTTAGCGGGTAATCTTTGATTTTTTTTCAATATTTAATTAGGTATCACTTAACTTAATAACCCCTCCAAATATTTATTAATTCTACATTGATAGATGGTCATTAAAACATTAATATCATTTTCCTATTGAAACTTCTCTATTTAAATTTATAACTAATAACATGAATATAGCACATACTCACTAATATAGAATATATTAAAGGAAAGTGAGTGTTGATTATAATTAAGACTTAGTTTCCCATGAAAACCGTAAACCATATGTTCCCTTTAATTTAAACTCTAATTAGAAGTGGGATCACAGGTTTACACCATAAATCCAGTTTACACAAGTGTTAATTTGCCGATAATTAATAGATGATTAATGGTGTGTTGGCACAGCATGTGGGCAGAACGGAGCATTATATACGTTGATAGCGTGCGTGACGGGTTGCCCATGTTTCTACACGTGTTTCTACCGATCGAAAATGAGGCAGCAATATCTGTTGCATGAGTCACCCTGCGGTGACTGTTTGGTGCACTGTTTCTGCGAGTCTTGTGCTCTTTGCCAGGAGTATCGTGAGCTCAAGAATCGTGGATTTGATATGGCCATCGGTAACTCTATCATCCCTCTCCTTCCGACATCTCCTCTCACTCTCTTTTGTTTCTAATTTGGACTTTTGTTGTCTCATTCAGGATGGCATGGAAATGTGGAGAGGCAGAACAGAGGGGTGGCTATGGCTCCAATCGTTGAAGGAGGAATGACTAGATAATTCTCTTTATTTTACGTACCAACAATATTGTATTTACTATGCGTACTTAAATTAATTTGAACTTAATTGTGTGATATTTTGAATTTGACTACTTTATTTTACTTGTAATTGCACCTAACTGTGTGTGCACCTATTGTGTATATAAATTTCTCTTTTGTCTTTTCCAATTTTATTGTGTCACTGCCTACTAATGTTTAAGAAAATTAAGTTTTTAGGCTAAGTTTATATGTATCTGACTCGGAGTTCTAAAGTTCGTTAAAAATTGAAGGTTGTACTATATATTTTTCTTCACTAGTATTAAGAAAAAATGAGTATATTTATATATTTAAAAGGTTTAAATATGAGATACAAAATTTACTGAAAAATAAGTGTAATGTAATACCTATATTATAAGTTAATTTTTGTGGACAGCGATAATTATAAACGGGGCCTCCTTCAGTTAACGGTGGGAGTAACCAAGTATTTTGATTAATAAAACTACACTATTAAAACAAAATTAAAATCATTTTTAAATTTTTTTAATGTTTTCATAATTCTCTGTTGTTTTTTCAATTTAGGTGTAGGGCTTAAATATTGACACTACGGTTTAATTGGTATCCGAACGATTTTAACCATTAGATTAAGTTTTAATCTAATTTCTACCATTAAATAAAATAAAATAATAATATTTTTTTATAAAAATAATTACTCAGTACACCCTATTTTAAACTTAAAAGTATACCACAAATGTGGATTAATTAAGGTCCAATTAAAGGTTAACCATCTCGATACTGGATTGGATCTGCCAAATTTAAAAAGATCAGGCTTTCTGGGCTGTAGTAGTGATGGATGGGCCCATTTAATATACTAAATGGGCCTATAGACTACATATTTTTTGTAGGCTTTCAAATGTTTTGATGTTCTTGATGAAGTAATTGACATTGTAATTGTTATTACTGGGAGTAGCTGGGACATCTCCATATGTCCTCATGCCAATTAAAATTAAAATATAAACCATACATTTATACTTGCATAATTACGTCATATATAGATTATAACAATAATTTATCCTTAATAAAATTCTTATAAAATTATGAGTACCAAAAGAATTCAACAATTGTTATATAAATAAGTTTCTCAATTCAAGACAACTTAGTCAAAAGATGCTTGCTAACAACTGAAGAAATAAAAAAAGGCTCAAAAAATAAGTAAATAAATATAAATAAAAAACTAACAATAAAAAGAAATGTACATATAAATTTATTTATACGAAAAATAGAAAAATAGTTAAAAGGTAGACAAAAATAAAAAGGGTCTTTCAAAGTAGCCTTAAATTTGCCCGTGATTATCGATGCTTTTGTTGCCACACACCCCACTTTTTTTCTTTAGATTCTACCAATTTTTTTCCAATTCTTTTCCCCTTTTTTATTTGTTATTTTCAACAATTTTCTACAGTCACATCTCTCATAAAATAAAAAAGGTGACATAAAACGAAAAATAATGTTTTCTTTTTCTCATCCTGAAAATTCAAACTCCAACTTTTAATTTAATATAGGAGTACAAACCATCATACTTTATAGTTTATACTATTATATCATATAATAGTAAAAAATCCGAGTGCTTATATAAATTGTTTTTTTATATTTTTCTTATAGCGACTTCGGAGGTGTATCATGCATGATCTTTAAATTTATCAAACAAAAATAAATAGATAAGAAAGAAAAAAAAAAAAAAACTTGCTCTCACAACATAATTCCTTTAATTTCTTTCTTATTCATGTGTCTTCTTTTTATGGCATTCAATTCAATTCAATAACAATCCTGATCTTTTGTTTTACTTTTCTGCTAAAGGTCCTACTTTTTAATTTATTCCTTCCTCTATGTTCTTAGTTGGATTCTTTGCCCACCAAAATCTATATCTTGATAGACTTGATTATCAAGTGAGTTTATAAAACAATCTCATTATAATTTTTTAAAATATAAAACACACTTACTTTATATTTCCCTCACAATTCACTAACATTACATCACATTGTCATATTTTGTTATAGCATTTGAAGGGTGGAAAAGCTTTTCCAAAACTTTAATAGTCATCTATAAATTAAGTCATTGGAACAAATATTACATTTTATGTCATCTATAAACTCTCAAAACAGTAGAATCTAATGTAGGATGAGTTTTTTTTTTTTTTAAATACTGAATTTTCTCAATCTGAATTGATTGTCTCCCCATAAATAGGGAACCTAGTACATAACATGATTGATCTCATATACTTATTTTTTTTTCAAAAAAATCACACATATATTGCATTTATTTATCTTAAAACATGATAGTGGAAGAGTACTTGAAATGAAAAATCAAAAATATATATATATATGCATTTTTTTTTCTTTTTATATATGTTTGGGCTCATAAATGGAGCAGGTTGGAATTGACCAACAATATAGTGAGTGGCCCCCACTCACAGCAGGGCAAAAATAAATCAAAACTTTTTTCTCAATCCGAACACCCTTGTCCACACGCCATATCACCAAACCTAAAACCCTCTCAAAAGAACCAAACCAATACAAATACTATACTAACTCTATTACATTGCATTCGAGGTTCTTGTTTCATTTTCATGTCCCTTTTTCCATATCAACACTATCAAACACCTTTTCTTGCTCTTGTTTTTTCTTACCTGCACCATTCCACCTCCCCAGACCCCTACTCACAGAGTGATGATGATTGAGGAGAGTGGATGATGAGGTTGAAGATGGAGGGAGCTGAAGAAGAGTTGGAGAGGAGAAGCAGATTCTTGAACAGTTTGATAGAGAAGAAGAAGAAGGGATCAGTTGAGCAGAAACAACATGATGATCGCATGAACGTACGTGTGAGGGCTTCAGACATGCCTCTGCCTCTGCAGAATCATGCTTTTAATATTGCTAGAGACATTATTGACTCCATGTCTTCTCCCAAAATTGACAGCAAACGCCTTGCTCTCTCTCTCAAAAAGGTACCCTTTTTCCTCAACTAACTTACTCCTATCATTCTTATTTGCATAAAAAAAAATGGAAATTTTATTTTGCTTCTTTCTGTAATTGATCTCAGTTAGTTGGGTCCTTTTACTTGGCAACTCCCATTGAATGTTGACCCTTATTTACATTCTTGAAAACATATATATTCTGTTCTTTGGGGTTATTAAGTTAATGAGAGAGAAAGTGAAGTGTTCTTTTGGTGGTTCTGTAGTTGTGGAGAAAAGTATGAACCATTTAATCATTGCTGGTTAAAAGTTGTGTTTGACTACTTTTTTTTGTCTTGTGGACCAAATCAATATCTTGAATTTTCAAAATCTTGAACTGGAAACTATTGCAAGTAACTGCTAATTGAGATGTGTATGATTTAGAGCTACTAATTATATGCCATTAGGAAGGAATGTATAGCTAAACAAGGCTATGAATTTTATCACAATTGAATCATACTGAATTGGAGTAGTTATGATGATCTTGATGTTGATCTTTTGCAGGACTTCGACTCAACATATGGTCCGGCTTGGCATTGCATTGTCGGCACCAGCTTCGGCTCGTATGTCACGCATTCTTTAGGAGGGTTCCTATATTTCTCCATTGATAAGGTCTATGTTCTTCTCTTCAAGACTGCTGTCGAGCCTTTGGCGCGATGATCCTTGTTCTGTTTTTCATTATTTGGGTGATGGAGAGTGTAGTTAGATCACATGCCATGTTTTTAATTGTATCTTATGATGTAGTATGATCCTCTTGAGTGAGTGTTGGTGATGAAGGATTTCAAGTTTTGAGTATTATGTTATCCAAAAATGTAAAATTTGAACATCACAGTCAAGAAAGTACTGCCAAAAGTAGGATCATGAGAAAAATGTGTTTATCTACTTGCTAGCATTATTTGTGTGTGCTTCTGTGTATTAGAGGGAGAGGGAGAAGGAGAAGGGTACAAAATGAAAATGTAGTGTGACCAAGAGTCCAAGAGAGGTTGGCCTTGCAAGAGATTTGAGGAATCCACTTTGTATTACTTTTACAGCTAAACCACAATATTTTTCATTACATATGGTGACAATTGGAAACACCATATGAACTAGCATATCACTACAAACAATATTGTAAAAGGCCATAGTGTGTCGCAACGTCGCTGTCGAAGTGTCATGTGAAACCTCCCCCAATAAGATCTCCACTTGTTTGAATTTTTCACTTCTCACCAATTGTTCTTTCTTAGCAAGGCATTAACTTAATCACAGCCCTCCCAATTTCAAGAACCTAAGTACCATCAATGGCAGAGGTGAACGAAGAGCAGTGTTGTTTACAACAATGGTCAGAGGTGTCACCACATGAAGCTCTATTCTTTGTCCTGTCGTATCTTCCTCTCTTCGATCTGTTTAAGGTGGCTCGAGTTTGCAAATCGTTGAGGGATGCTATAAACACTGATATACTCCCATGGCTGAAGATCATCATTGATCAACCTCTCAGTCGTCGTCTTTCCGATGATATTCTCATGGAAGTTGCTTCCAAGGCTAAAGGGAGGCTACAAGTTCTTGTTCTCATCAACTGTATCAACATCACAGATGATGGCCTCTTCAGGGTTATTGCATTAAATCCTCGTATCACCAAGGTAATGATTATTGAATGTGTTCTTTTTGTGTGTTATGCTCTGGATAAGGAATGGGTGGTTGATCTTAATTCAGAACTCCAACCAAGTGTTTATTGATGGTTTTACCATCATTCATGGCAGTTAAAAATTTTTACTTAGAAAAGCAACCAAGGTAAAGGAGACTAATTCAAATGTCTTTTGTCATGCATTTCCTCAGCTCCATGTACCCGGGTGCACAAGATTATCACCGGAAGGTATCACTCGAGCAGCGTTGCTGCTCGACCGCAGACTAACGACCCTCAAAGTCAGCGGTGTTTACGGCTTACAGAAACAGCACCTCGACGCTCTTCGCACACTGATCAGCCACAACCAAACACAACACAACAGAGACAACATCCTGTATCACGAGTACTGGAAATTCTCTACCCTTGAAATCATCAACAATGCTCGCTCGATCGATCTTGATGTATGCCCCAGGTGCAATGAAGTGAGAACAGTTTTCAACTGCCCTCGACAGCAGCACGAATGCAGGGGTTGCGCCTCGTGCATCCTCAGGTGTGCAGAGTGCGGCATATGCTTGAAAGAAATTGATCAAGAAACAGAGGAGGCTTGCTGCGAAGATACATTGTGTTTGGATTGCTGGTTGAAGCTACCAAAATGCAATTTTTGCAACAACCCATATTGTAGCCAACATGCTGATCAGCAACATACACTTTCAGGGTCTGTAGGATTCATCTGTGCTAATTGTAACTCAAAGTTCAATGTAAACTTGGATTCATAATTCTAAAAATCATCACATTGATTTTCTTTGTACAAACAAATGAATCAGTTCTCTCTTAACTATCTACCCCCAGATAGCTATATCTCATATGGTAATTTCCACCCACAACTCTTTTTAAGAGAACAAAACTGGGTGAGCATAAGAAATTCAAGTGCTTCCAGGCATAAATTTGAATGAGATCGTGCGTTGTTTTTAATACAGATACACGGCAGACAAGAGTACAACACCAAGTAGTAAAAAGTGTATGTAGAAACCTTCTCTGTACCAAGATCGCGATGGGGAATGGGAGCCAGACACTGTGGAATTGGTAGATGGAGCAAGAGAAGTGCTGTTTGTGGACGTGCCATGTCTTCCAACACTACAAGCAATGACCACTTGATCAGATAAACACTCAAGAGCAACATTAAGCTTTATATGCTACAACTTATAACAGAATTAAAATATGATATATAGATATCATAAACATAGGCGATTTATGGAATGACCCATCTGATGTAGCAAGTAGAATCACCTTCAACATTTTAACTTGCTTTGAGTCCTTTTTTAGGTGATTCGACTAGCCACATCAGAGGGCACTAAGGGCTGACTTCATAGGAAGCACATAATTTTTTACTCTATATCAAAATTAATCTCTGTACACACACACACACACACACACACACATAAAACCATATCAGATATTGAATAACTTAAGTTGTACCTTCCAGGGAAAATGCAAGAACCATGACCTGCAATAGGACAAAAATAATTTTTTGTAAGATCAACAAGATTCTGGGCAGCTTTGCTTTTTTTTACACAAGGTTAGTAGAAATTCATCAATTTTTCTCCCAAGGCATTAGCATGAAGTTACCTGGATCAGACGTGGTTATGGTGGCTACCCCGTTAAAGTTGCATGTTCCATCGGCCATAGCCATCCGATGATAATACGCATCAAAAGCATATGAAGCATGGGCAACCACGGTATCTGGTTCATAGCACGGCTGGCCCTGCACTAGAGCAGAGCAGTCCACTTTACCTGGTCCACATGCCCAATCTAAGGCAGCCTGTAACATCTTCTTATCAGCACCTTCCCTAGCAACACAGAAGGTCTGATTTGTAGTGTCATTTGCCAACACAGTCCCTGAACCAGTCAAATGCAGTATATAAACTGGCACTCCGTTGGCGTCAAAGAGCCCCCAGTTTTTCTCTGAAACTGGTCCAGGCCTAAGATCTTCATTGTACAGCTCATAAATGTATGTGCTGACTGCAATCCCAGGATGTTTCGGAGTTCCTGTGTTGTTAAGGATGTGCCTGATGAGATTACTGTTGTAAGTGTTGGCATTATCTAAGGTGGCATCTGGCTCAACGGAATTGCCCTTGGAAGGCCAACCCGATTCTGTCACTATAATAGGAATATTAGTGAAGTTCAAATACGACATTGCAAAATATGCTGCATCAACAACAGCATCAAATACATTCGTATAATGGAGGAGTGTGTTGAGGTCGACAGCCTCCTTGGTAGGAAGAAGAGGACGGAATAAAGCATAGTCCAAAGGAATGGCACCATTGGCTTGCATGTAATCATAATAAGGATACACATTTAGCATGAAATATGAGTCTGTCGACTGCAAGAATTTGAGCAACGGCACCATGACAGGTTCCCAAGTGCGATTAAAGAAAGCTTGGGAGGGTGGGAAAGAGTCGAGGATTATAGAAGAAGCATGTGGGGTAGAAACTTTTATTTTTGAATCGAGCTTTGAAGCTACGAGGGCAGAGTGGATGAAACTCATGGCTGAGACAAGGATGGGAGCAGCATTTGGAAGATTGCTGAGAACTTCAGAGCCAACAGCTATGGCAGTAATGTTGGTGGCAGGGACGTGAGGAAGAATATTTCGAGAAACCCAGTTGGCAGCAGTGGCATTGGACTGTCCAATGCCTAAGATTTGATCGTTGGGTATGGATACAACAACACGTATTCCAGTGTTAGCGAGTGCTACTAGCATTGCTTGGTCAGCATCAAAAAGGCGGACGTGGTGGATCTGCTGAGCCTTCTGAAGGGCCACAACTTGGTTTGGATTTGGCATGTCAGAGAGTGCAGTGCCTATGTTTACGCCGATGAAAGCAGCTGCAGATAAGAAACAATATATATTTTTAGATGCTTTGGATCACTTGATACAGAATGCCTCCAAAATGTTAGTAGATGTAGTGGCAAGTGAACACTAAGGTCTAGCGTCAGCAGCTAAATCCATGAAAATCAACTTCTCACTCTAAAATAACAATGCCACTAGGTTGAAAGATAAGGTCATTCAAAGTGTAATACAGGTTGTCACAGATTGTTCAGATAAAAATTCTACATTATGGTTTTGAATCTTTTAGAAAAGGTAACGAGGTATCGAAGTAGTCTCTATTTAAAATGTCGACTGCTCAAGATAGGTTAGGCAAACAACAATGAGAATTAACAATGTCATAAGATAAGATATCTATTTAAATTTGAAGTTGCAAGTTTGGATGAAATCACATTTTTTAAGAACCAGAAAGACCCAACTAGTAGCTTTTTAGGCAATTAAGAAGAATTTAGAATAAATACACCATATATGTAAAAGAATCAACAATCTTAGAATAGGGTCTGTTTATAGAGAAGATTTTGATAAAAAGGACCTTAACATTCAGACAACTTATTTAAGAAACAAGAATCAATAAGTGTGAAACTCTAAAGATAACTCAGACTACACAAAAAGACTTTATTTTTTTATCTACATAATGAATTTTCAAAGGAAAGTTGATCAGAACATGCATTATATAAGACATTTTCAAGAACTGGATAAGTGTTCTATGTTTATCAATCAAAGAGAAACAGCTATCATAGGCACACTCAAGACATAATACAGCAATGATTTCCATTAAAGTGCACTAAAGAAAAACTTATAACTAGCACACATGGGTTCAGGGAAACACTGGATATAACCTAATTCCATACCAGGTGATAAAACAAATCAGAAAATCATTAGTACATGATCCATAAAATAAGCCAAAACAACGATCATCAGCTGGGCACATGCTGACATGTCAGGTTCCAGATTGCAGACTTAAATTATTGAATGGCCCATCAAATCAAAAATACTGTATATTATTCCTAAAAAAACAAAGAAAAAGAAATACACACACATACTATGTATTGGAGCACAACATGGGTCATTGGCACTCCCATTGAAGTATCTTTTTTTTTTTTTTGGTACTATACAACTTTATACATTATTCCAAAAGGGATGCAACATGAGCTGGTTAGCAATAGAGAAATTTTCTAACATAATTAGGACAAATAGAGGAGTTTCAATGAAGTAAAAACTATCAACTCAGGAAACTTCCCAGGGAAGAGCTACAGCAGGCATAAAGATCCATTTTTGTTCTCAAGAAAAATTTTTATTTGAACTGAATAAGAACAAATAGAACCCCCAAATTCATATTACCATTTTCAGTCACTGGATACTTTAAGCATTTATCCCTCCTTCACCATTAACACAGCATTAAGACTGGATGTATTTGTATATAAGCACCCACTGATGTAATGAAATATACAGACAACATTATTCACATTTCTCACCTCTTATATCTCTTATAGAAACAATACAGAAATTAAGAACAAAGCAAAGCATAGCCACAGAAACAATGAACACGTGAAAATGCAGAGATGAAATATGCAGCAAATACAGTATAAATGAAACAGATATTGAAATCTGAAAAGGGGCTTCATTGAACACAAGATCGACAGCCAAAAACTCAAGCAGATGAATAAAGAAAAGGTATTAACCTTCATCTGTAGAAGAAGTAGCAGATACCATCAAGAAAAGAGTAAGAAGAAATAAACCCATGCTTGTTTACCCTTTTTGACTTTCCCTTTTCTCCAACTTCAAAGCTTCAATCTTGAATAGAGTTAACTCATTCTTTTAGCAAAAACCCATAGAGAGAAAACCCGCCAATTAATTATGATTGAAAGAGAGAATTGCACTTTGTCTAAGTTGAGTATTGATTGAAAAGCTCCTGGGGTGGGGGTGGGGTGGGGGTGGGGGTGTGGGGTGATAAAATCAACTCAATTTGTATATTTTTAAAAAGGTTTATCAGGAGATTCTCTATAAGCCACTTTAGGCACACTCTACGATTTACCTTCTTCACAAATAGTGTTTGGGCGGTGGGATACCATTTTTTAAAAAAGAATTGGTGTCTGAAATGAATGACTGTGTAGTACCCGTCATCAGTGGTTTAGTTGTCAGAAATCAACGGTGGAGATTCAACCGGTTCTTACATACAGTGTGAATCAATGGAGGGTAGGGTAGTCCACTTAAAAGTTGAGACCCCAAAATTTCTCTTTGACCTCACCACATATCACTGTTACAAAGTGATTAAATTTTGGGGTGATTGTAAATAAATTTACTTAATTACAAGATTCTATAAATTCTCATCGATAAAAATGTACGAGACGTGTGAAGCATTGTATTGTACACGTGAAGGTTCCAATTAATTACTTCTTTGAAATAAAATATTCAGTCTCTTTTTTTAATTGTCTATATTCTTTAATTTATTAAAATTATGAATTCATGATCCTCAATTAAAAATAACAATAACTAAATATATGCATAGTTTTCTTTTCGATCCATTTTTACACAATTTTTGAATTCGATAATAATACTCCATTTTTATTATAAATTCCTTGATATTTTAAATCTGAACAATGCAATGTAAGTGTTCTTTTAAATTGATTTTCAGTTAATCTAACTTCCAAAAAAAATACTAAACTTAGCATTGATATAAACTTACTTTACAAGATTTTCATCTACAATATCAAGATTATAAAACGGATATTAATTGATTTATGATTTTTTTGTGTTTAATATTCGAGCTTAAATAGTATTCAGTATATATATTTAAGCTCGACTTGTTAGGGTAAAGAACTTATAAACGAGTCCGACCCGACTCAAAAATTATTTAAAAAGTTCGACTCCTCTCGTTAAGTAAAATGATTAGTCAAATTTTCAAACCTTATTAAATATTAATTATTATGATTATTATCGAGTCATAACGAGTTATTAATTCAACGAGCATCAAATAAACTAGAACTCGAATTCAAGTGATAAAAGAGTCGAGTCTAGTTGAAACTACCACCGATAATTGGACATCAAACTGCACGTGATTTCCAAATGTTAGGGCAATATCAATGCTTCAATAATAATAATAATAATTACTCACAAGTACGAAGAAATAATAGCAGTAATAATAATAATAATAACAGTAATTAAAAAAAACAAGGAGGATAGAGATTATTTTGAATGTGGGCTAATCTCAAGTAATTAAGCTTTGAAATGGGCTAAGATTGGTCCAAATTCCAAGACCTTTAAATGACATTCCTAGCTGGACTGCATTACCATCCACGTCTACCCTTCCAACTTTGGAACATATTTCACATTTGCCCTTACATTGTTGAAATTACATTTAAGTTACAGTAAGTTACATTATACAGAAATTTTATCTTAATTGAATTCTAAAATTTTTAATATATTATATAATATAATAATATATTATATATTTTTCAATACCTTATGAAATAATTATAATATCAACATATTTGTAGAGTGAAAGTAATGCATTAATATTATACAAAATTCATATCTACATACTTTACTCTATATTTGTTAATATTTTATATTCTTATTATTAGTACTCAATATTCGAGTTTGAGCCGACTTATTTAAACACAATTTTACCATTTTCCAGCCAAATCGAATCTAATTATATGGATATTAATCAGTGTTAATTAGTTATTATAAAAGAACAATATAATTAATCTCGAAGATATACGAGTATTCACTCCCTCCCCTGATCTCTTCATATCATTCTGAAGAAATAAATAGACGGTAAAATATGGGAGTACTCCAAATCCACATTATAAATTAATGGGGGCATTAAATGGGCTAATTATTTATACAAATAGTAAATGTGATGGGCTTCATCTGAACTAGCATAACATGTTGAGTAAATGGACTGGCCCACATTATTTAGATCACTACATGTCCCGTCAGCCCAACCCATAAAGCCTCACAACCAACTAATAGGGAGTATATAAGTAGTAATTGAAATTTAATTAGGTATTGATTTCAGTAAGCTCAATTTTCTTACATCAGTATCATATTCAAGAAACTTAATACAATTACGTCATAGATTTCTGCATGTGACATTCTTTAATAATAATAATATTTAATTTTTTTTATCGGTAAAAAAACTGCATTTTAGAAATACCCAAAAAAAATACAATCAAAAAGTAATAGATTGAAAAAAATAAAAGTTACAATTTCACAACCTTAAACACGTTCTAGGATAGACAAAAATGTTTAAGAGTAATATTTAATTTATATTGTTTGATTTCATAATCTTAATATATATATATATATATATATATATATATATATATATATATATATATATATATATATATATATATACTCCATATGAGAAGCTAGCAATACCGTGTCCATTCAGGGAGTATTACTCAATCTGTTTGGATGTTACTCGTTATTTGTTCAATTTTCTATTTTTATTTATAACATATTTTATTCATCCAATTATATAATTATCTCATAATTATGTTGCTATAGATATTTTAGTTACACATTTTATAGATTCCCATGAAATTAGTATTGAGAATTCCAAAGCATTAATAAATTTAATTTAAGTGAATAAAACATGTTTACACGGAAATATGTTAATAATTATTTAATCTCACATTTTAAAGTAAAAATGGTCCACTGGGAAAGCTATATAATTGAAGTCACTAAATTAGTACGGAATTGGCATGAAATTCTTTGGACAATAATTGATCTGTAGTGAATTCATACATAACCTAAAATTTTGATTTAATAGGGCATTCCACTAGTAGATCTAGTAACATTTTCAAAATTAATGGGTCTACAAATAAGATATCAACGTATAAATATTCAAAACGTTGTTTACTTTTTTTTTTTAATTGAAATAATTAAACTTTGAGCTCTATCACATAATATACGGCTATTGAAACTAAATCACGTGATTTTTTACTATATTTTTGTTTGTGATACACATTGCATAACTATTGCACATGCTTTTTTTTTCTTTTTTAATTACAAGAAAGAAAAAAAAAACTGTAAACTAGAAGGAAAAAACTACTCCATTAAAAGCCAATTATTGATAATAACAAAATATATCCAATTTAATCCCTTTATTCTTTATTCAACTCTTGAATGGAAATAATTTATATTCTTGTCTCTTACTCCCTCCGTCTCACACCACGTTTTCCGTTTATTGTACCATGTTGTTTAATAAAAGTTGTACTTTTTAAATAAAATTGTTGACTTTTGAGGATATTGTAGTATTTTTAGATAATAAATATTATAAAGTAATGGATTGTGTGAGAAAAATGAGCAGCAAATTTAAAATTAATGTAACTTTTGAGATTGTGAGATAAAGTAATATTTCCTTTTTTGGGATGTAAAGGGTAGTGTGAGATGGACGAATAAAGAAAGTATGAAGGGTGATTTGGGACGAACGAATAAGAAAAATACGAAGGGTGGTTTGGGACCGGGTGAGTATTAAAAACAAGGAGTATTTATTATAATTATATATATATATATATATAGTATGTATTCTGTGGCCAAAAAATTAGCCAAGTAAGCAATCACCATCGAAAGTAGAAGCGCTCGTGAAAATTGAAATAGACCACATAGAGCACTAATTAAACATGTCTAATTTATGCTCTAAGATGATAAGGGCTTGTTTGGTTTTATTTTCATTTTCAAATTCCCATTCAAGAGGTTGTAATCTTGACTTCGTCAGACTTAAATTTCGTGTACAATTAAGAATATGTTTATTTCAGTATTGTCTAATGAAAAATAAAAGATTGTATTTGTTTTAACTTTTTTTGTTCCTCAATAGAAAGTGATAAGATTGTGATTTAGAAACTTATGACTCAAATAAAAAAATGATAATATTTAATAAAAAATGATATATTTAATTAATAAAAAATTATAATTATTTAAGTGTTATGGGACTACGAATGAGCTTTGAAATTATACTCCATTTGATTATCCTTTTTCTCAAAATTTCTGCATAGAACAATAATGATTTGAGTTGGTGGTAGTTGTAGGTCAGCCTTGAATATTGATTTATGATATGACCATTCAGTACAATGAGGAAGTGGTGAGTTCTTATTAAAAGAGAAGTAAGATTAATTTGAGTTAATTGGTTGTGTCATTCCCAACTAAATTTTCATTTGTCTGCAAAATTGAAAATTTAGGATTAAGCAGACAAACAATTTCAGGAAATTAAATTTTTTAGCAAGAAAGGCAAACATTGGAAGTAGCTAGTTTATAATATAGAATCAAAAGTAAAGATGAGTATTGGGTTTCTCTAAATTAATCCAAACAGGGGATAGAGGGAGACATGATATATGAAATACTAATTGTGAGGCACTACAAGAAGCAGTGGAGCCCACATCCAAGTGCACAGCCAATGCCATCACATCACCCAGTCCAGGTCCCACCATCACACACTATTTTATTCTGCCTCGAAAATAGAAAAAAAATTGAGTAATAAAGTCAGTCACTCATCTAATATGCCTCATTCAAAACGTGGATATTTCTTAAATAACTCACTCACGGACTCCCACCTTCAATTACAATAAAATATCCCTTTTTTTTATTGGTATGGTTCTGTATTTAATTATTTTATTTAAGGAGTATGTTATTGCATCATTTGTGTGCAATTCACTTTGTTACAAGCGTGAACACGAATTTCATTGATAAAAAATTATTTAAATTTGTTTGACAATCGTTAAATAACCTTAAACAGGTGTAACATTTTTTTAAGATATTTGGTCACGTCTAGTTTTGCATAAAAATATATTTACAACGAAATTATGTGTGGTCGATATTTTGAAGATGCTTAACTTTGATATTTGTAAGCGATTTTAAAAAAAAATCCTACTTGCAAGGTGGGACATATGCAAACAATCAAATTTTCAAGTATGTACAGTGTAAAAACAGAGATTTTTTTCTCCAAGAAAAGAAACTAAATAAAATAGAGGAATTTGCAGGAAATATATCTGACATTTCATCTTCATAAGATTTTGTCAGGAGTTGTAATCAATAGAGAAAAGTAGAAGTAGATAATAAGAACACAATACCTACACTATATATGGATTAATATAATATTGTTCAATCCATAAGCTTACACAAATACAAACCAATGATGCATGCTTCGGATCTTTATTAGATATAAAGATCTGAGATTAATCTGTCTCCTTGGTGACAGAGAGGGAACTAGAGCAAGTGGCCGAGAGTCCGACGTCGTTCGACTCTGGAGTGGCACAATCAGCGGCCTTGCTACTTAGATTATATGGTGAAGCACTCATCACCCTTCAAAAACAGAGAGCCACCAAGTTTATGTTAAAAAAGTATACAAGTGTTGAAAGATTTGTCCTACTAAATGGGGATACTCTCTTTCCCTTGTTTGATCTTATCTATGAAAAGTAAAAGCAAGATGAAATATCAGAGTACCTCTCCTTTCGCTTTTCCAGAAATCGAGCCAGAGATGCTTTGCGCGCCTGTGGAACAGCTGCAAGAGATGAAATAGATCTTTAGATGGATGTATGGGGATCCAAACCTCACAATAATAATTGAACCATAAAGATTAAAATTGAGAGAGAAACTATAGTATAGCAGAAAAACAAACGAAATATTGCTGGTCAAATTGAGGTTCGTTACCAGATGATACAATAGCAGCTGCAGCAACGGAGCCTATTGATGACATCACTCTAGGAGGCTCAGCTCTGTTAACAAGGTTGGCGGAGGTCTTGGATGCCTTGAAATTGTCATTGTTAGCACCGGACCGATCAATTGGGTGAGAAGAAACAGACATGGGGCTGAGTAGACCAGGGCTCTGTGGTGGTGCATTCATGCAAGGATTCACCAGTGCCTGATTAGCTGTGGAATGTTTGGAGGCAGGCGCATGCATGTGAAGTTTAGATTGAGTCACGTTTGATTGGACAAATGCATTTCCAGCCAAAAGCATGATTGCTTGAGCCTGGAAGATATTTCCCCCCAAAACACATATTTAGAAAATCAGAAAAAATAAATAAAACATAAATTTTGCAAGGGAGAGAGAGGGAACCTTCTCAGGGGAAATGTCATCAAAGACATTCACAGTTCCACCATAAAAGATGGTCAACTGAGAAGCCTTGGATTTATTAAGCCTATAAAAAGCAAAGAATTGAGATTAAACAGTTGAATTTGGAAACACTTGTACCAGCCCCAGTCATATGTCGATGAATTGAAGAAGTTCAGTTTTAGAGAGGTAAAACTGATAACATATCCAGATAAGATGGTTGCTCACCATTGTTCGGTGATTCTGGCCATGGAGGCAGCTGCAGGATGAGCTGTATGAGGATTTCCACCATGGGGTTGTTCCTTCATGGTAACACCTCCTAATTTCTGATGCGCAGCCATAAAATGTGTCTTGAGAAAAGGGGACATCGTTGAGAAATGAATCTTTGCATCTTGGATATGATTTGCCGCGTGCTCATTCTGTGCACACATCATTCAGTAAGAAAGAGCGCGCACATACACATTGAAAATTAGCATCATTATATTTAAAAAACATCCAACGCATTCGTTCAATGTAATAATGAAAATAATTAGTGTGAACAAAAATCAGATCTAGTCCATGAAGAGACAAAAAGACGAGTAATTATATAATGCCACTAATCAATGAAGCAAGTTTATCTGAGTATTCCAAACATGTTTGAAACAGATTCACTAAGCATTCCTGAGAGGCAAGATCAGATCTACCTTTGATGGACGCTCATCTTGCTCACACTTCAAAGACATAAACTGAGGGAGAGCAGACACCTTGTTTGATGAAGGCCATGAAATACCAGAGCTCCTTGCAAATCCTTTACATGGAATTTTTTTTTAAAAAAAAACAAACATTATGTGAGAAAGCATTTAATGATGAGATCCAAACAAAGAAGAAATACATTTTCTGTAATTTAAACACTTCATCCATACAGAAGTCATTCTTAATTCAAAAGTATTGAAGCAATATGTGTAAAATCTAGATATTCTCCCAAATCAGGATTAAGAAAAATTATAAGAACTTTACAAAACAACTGCCAATGAGTGCTGCTTTATATGGAAATTAAACTTATCCACATACTTTGAAATTGAATAGAACATAAGCCTAATAATTGCAGGTATCAAATTTTACACTTTTAAAAGGATTTCTAACGAGTAGAAAGTCTAAACGGAAGTTCATGAATAGAGTATTAGAACACTCACATACACATACATACCGACACACAAATATGTACGCGTACATATGATAAATTGGCTCAGATCTTGAGCATATTAGATACCACTGCCAATCTTTAAGGGATATGAATCTAAATCCACAGAATATACAGGCAGCAATTATCAAACAGTATTTGATTTAGCCCGTAGTCTAAGTGTAGGCAATTTGAGGCTCATTCACCACTTCCAAATTAATCTATTCCCCAGAAGTACAAGCACCATAAAGTGAAACATATAGAAAATAATGTTTGGGGAAATAAACACGCTTGAGAAATGAAACAGCTCAGCTTCAATTACTACAATTCAATTTCAATTTCAATTTCGAACAGATACACACAAATTTTATCTAGAGATCGCCTTGAAGAAGAAGGAATTTGCATAAATAAATTGCAGAAACTGGAAACGAAGCCAGACAAGGAATTACGTTACCAAAATAAAGCGAAGGAAACGCGAAACCTAAATCCAATTTCATTTAGGAAAATCTCACACGAGATTCGAAATTCTCATAATAACAATTAACAACCGTTCATTCCTGCAATCGAACGAAATTCCGTATGCATACAGAAGAAAGAGAAATTACCAGAATCTTCACTGCGTCCCTCAGCAAACTCTTCCTTAACAACAACAGAATCCTTAGAATTCAACCCCATGAAATCTCTCTCCATATCTCAAAGTTCCAACGCAAAAGAGTCGTCAATATTTCAAAACAAAACGAAATTAAAACAAAAACAAAAAGGCAGATACAAAGTGCACAACTTTCCTCCAGAAGAAATTCACAGATCAAAGACGCAAATAAAAGAAAGAAATCCTTGTTAAAGAGCTGCGCATAAGAGCAAAAACAGGGGAATGCTTGCAAGTTCTAACTGTAGAGAATAGCAGGCAAGGAGAAAAGAGAGAGCTTTATTTATTTATTTTTTTGGTCGTGGAGTCGATGTCTACATTGCATACTCATTTACAGTACTTTTTTTATTTATTTTTATTTTTTATTAATCTATAATATTAGTAGAATATAAAAATAAAATAAAAACATTAACTAATCTAAAAGTTATTATACTAGAAAAATATTCATGGTTCTAAATATCTAATATGAATGTAGGCAAAATGAAAAATAAATAAATAAACTGGACTTGGAATAAGGGAGTTTTACACAATTAATTTTGCTCATTAAATTTTGGGTTATTCTGTAGTGCACCGGTCACTTGGTAATTTATAGGTTAAAAATATAGTGTAGTGGGGTAGTTTTTAATTTTATTATTATTATTTTATTTTATTGAGTGGTGAAGATTAAATACAAATTCGGTCTAACGACTAAGGTTATTTAGGTATATCGCAATTAAACTCTTAAATCCTTGGCTTCGATGTTAAAAGTTTATAATTAATGAACATTGTTTGCCATAATTCAGTGCCATACCCACTTTGGTTCAGACGTTTAATTAATACTCTATTT
This sequence comes from Pogostemon cablin, assembly GCA_023678885.1. Classification (NCBI taxonomy): domain Eukaryota; kingdom Viridiplantae; phylum Streptophyta; class Magnoliopsida; order Lamiales; family Lamiaceae; genus Pogostemon; species Pogostemon cablin. The sequence goes on along the minus strand of CM043004.1, from coordinate 26,233,365 downwards.
CATTTCAAACTTTATGTCTTTTTGCATGTAGATTAAAAAATGTAGTATTTTACTAATGCGATGGGAAAGTAATAATATTTTAATATAATGTAAGTATGTGTATTAGTACGATATGTGGGCTTATAGAGAGATAAATAGTTAATTTGTATGGATTTCATTTACCAAATTTTTGTAAGAACAGACTTTTATTATTCCAAATTTTATTGAATTGTTTGAAAATTTTGTGTATTGACTTTAAATGTACTCCATTCATCAATTGTACACTACAAAAAAAATTATTTTTTAACAACGGAATATTCCGTTGTTAAAAGTCTTAATTCAATTATTAAATTGGCTTATCAACGAATTAGCAACGGAATCCGTTGGTAAAATTATGTTGCTAAAATGGTGGTTGGTAAATTTTTAGCAATGAAAAATCAATTCTGTTGGTAAATAATTTCGTTGGTAATCCGTTGCTAATAATTCTGTTGGTAATTTATATAATGATTCTCTTGCTAATTTGTTGGTAATTAGCAACAGATTGAATTTCGTTGCTAAAATAGATAATAAATTTGTTAGCATTCCGTTACTAAAACAAAAATGTCATTTTTGTTGCTAATCCATTGATAATTACCAACGGATTGAATTCCGTTGCTAAAAAATATTTTTTTTGTAGTGGTAGTAAAGTAAATTTTACAGAAAATTTAAATTATATTTATCAAAATTATAATAATTCTAAATTCTAAATTTTATTTTCTATAAATTTCTTTTAATTGTATAGATTTAAATATTCAATATCATTATAATCATGATTTATAAATTTGAGATATAAATACTTTTAAGTGTTATTATACATGAACCGACCGAGTGGGTGAGAAATTCACGTTTATACCAGAAAATGTATTACTCCCTCGTTTTAATTTAAATTTTATATTTTTATAGTTTTTTTTTCAAGCTAAACTTTATATTTTTCATTTTTATTAATCTCACATCAAATTTTACAAAAAGAAAACATTACATCAATTATCACTCTTAAAAATACATTTTAATTAAATATTTATCATTTTCACTTAACACACGTAATATACTTTATAATTTATTTATTATTATTTAAAAATACATTATTCACCAAATATTAATAAAATTAAGTATAAAATTTTTTTTTTAAATTTCATGTCAACAGTAATGATGTGGAGTAGTTTAAATTGGGATAGGGGATTATTATTATTATTACTATTACTATTATTAATAGTCATACTTTAACACGTCTCACAAATGGTCTCATAAAAAACTAGTCTCACAAGAGAATATATATATATATATATATATATATATATTTATTTATTTATTTTTAAAGCGGTTTAGACCAGATATTAATTGTACTTTGAAAATTATTGTACTACGGATAACCCCATATTATAACTATGCATTATTTTTCAGGCAACGTGTCGATTAATTATTTGTGGAATTATTAAAAGCACGTGCACGGACGTTTTTGTTTTCTTACCAGGAGTAGCATTTACTTTGGTTGGAGAGAAGTAAAATAGTTATAACATGAATTAATGTCATTTACATTTATTATGATTTCATAATTTAGGTCTGTTAAACGAGCCGAGCTCGAATAGTGCATACTCGAGCTCGGCTCGATTTGATAATGAAATTACGAGCAAGCTCGAGCTCGACTCGAAAATTACTCATCCGAACTCAAGCTCGAGCTCGGCTCGACTCATTTAAGGAAAACGAATCGAGCTTTTGAGTCTTAACAAGCTTTCGAGCTTAATCGAGTTGGATTTTTATAAATATATTTAATATTATATTTAATAATTATGTATATTAATATATATAATTATTAATATATAATATTTATATTAATATTATTATTATTATCGAGCCTTATTGAGGCGAGGCGAGCTCGGCTCGATAACGTACCGAGTATTTAGACGAGCTCAAACTCGAGCTCGAATAGTCACGAGCTCGAGCTTTTCGAATCGAATCGAGTCGAGCCGAGCTTACGAGCGGCTCGTTTAGTGTAACAGCTCTATATTTGAGTGAGTCCCTTATGAGCTGAAATATGTAATTTCCCTAAAATTTAAACTTTAACCATATAATATTGAGTATAATAAAAATGGAAAAGGGATTATAAGGTTTGGAAACCTGTTTAACATACTCCATCCGTCTGAATTCAAGGGTGATATTTGCTTTTGGACACGAAGATTAAGGAGTATTGTTATTTAATGTATAGTGGGTAGTTGTATTAGTAGAGGTGTGAGTCCCATTTTTTAATTGTATTAGTGGGTGTGTGTGAATAAAATAAATGAGACTCTTAGGACAGACGCCCAAAATGAAAAAATGATATCATTGAAAGCGGATGGAGTGAGTAAGTGTTTGCCTTCTTATTTAAGGGAAAAAATTATTATAGTAATATAATATATGGGAAATATTTTATTGGTGCCTAATTTTTATATATATTAGCTATGTATTTTCATAGCATATGATGAAATATAAAGTTTCTTGTGAGTTAGTGATTTCGTGAGTTAAAATATATTATATGAATAAAATATGTTTATTAATTATTAAAATAAGTAATTTTAAAATATAATAAATGAATGATTTTAAGTTGTTGTAATATGATTTATTATAAGCATATTTTAACTATCAATATATATATTTCACTTATATAATACGTATGCTTTAACAATTGATCAACTCATTTCATGATCAATCTCTTATATATCCGAAAGTGTTATATTATAAAAATATGTGGGCCAAAACACTTGTTTTGGTTTTAATTTAGAAGAAGAAACAGTAATATATAATATACTACCTCCGTCTGATTCTAAGATGTTCGTTTGCTTTTTGAACGTGAGTTAAAGAGTATTATTATTATATGTAATAAAGCGGGTAGTTGTATTAGAGGGAAGTGGTGGGCCATATTGTGTATTTTTTTACTAAATAGGAGAAATTGATACCTTTGAACCGATCGCCAAAATTAGTAAAATGGACACCTTAAAAGCGGACCGAGGGAGTATATAAATATTGTGAATATTGTCAAACAAAAATTAATTGAATGATAAAAACTTGTATGATCATGCATAAAATGTACTCCCTCTGTCCTGAAACTACTTTTATTTTTTTACTAAAATTAAGGAATATAATATTTTAATGTGTAGTAAAATGAGATAAATAATATTTTAATATGTAATGAGTAGTTGTATCAGTGTAGTGTGTGGGCTTATGTGGATATAATAATTGTTTTGTGTGGATCACATCTATAAAAAAAGAAAATATATACTTTGTTTTGGGACAGATCAAAATAAAAAAATGTATATATAGTTATGTGATGAATGTAGTATTTCGTAATACAAATAAAAAACGAAAACCTTTATAATGAGAATTGATATTCAATTGATAAAAAGTGATAAGTGTTGTGAACAACTATTCATAAACAATTTATAGAATAAATGAAAAGTGATAATATTAACAAAAAAGTGAAAAATATATCTAATAAAATATGATAACTAATTTTAAAAAAAATGTAAATAACGGTCTCTCATAATGGTTCCTGATCTAATCGAAGATAATTAAACTTAAAAAGAATTTAAAAAATGAAGAGAAAGTACTTCTAATATAAAAAAAATGCATTGTAAATTTTAATTAAGACTTTAATGGTACACCTTCTAATTGTTACATTAAATTAAATTTAATCTCCATCATTTAATTTAATAAAATTAATTTAATATATAAATATCTACCCACTATACTTTATTTTAAACCTATTACCCTTTAAATATATGCATTTCAAAATTACCCTTTAATTAAAGGGTTAATTGCAAAAAAAACCCACGAACTTTAATAATTATTGCAAAAAAAATCCAAAAAAATTTGCTATCAGTCACAAATTGAATTTTTTTTGCAACAATACTTAAAAGTTTTTTTTTTTTGCAATTTCTCAAAAATTGGGATAAATTTACAATAGAAGTAAAGTTCATTGATTACTTTTGATGAGAACAATTACTTTAACTAAGAGTAATCCATATAAGATCATTCATGGTCAACTAATTTAGGTATGCCTCAATTATTCTCCATCCTCCAAATTAAATGTCCCGCTGACTTTATTAAAAACCAAATAAATAATGCAAATATTAATTACGCGAAAATTGGAAAAAAAATGGAAAAGATTTTGTTACACATCATTTTATAAGTTATTACAATTTTAACTTTTTCTTTACAAAATTGTTCGTTCCTCAACATTCTTCATATTTTAAAAACAGAAAAATTTTCAACATATGAATATACACATACATAACTGATTTTATTATTTATTTATTATTAAAATTTAAAAGTCGTGTGCTTTAATTGCATCTGTAATTTAAGAAATTAAATATATTGTTTTTTTTTACAAATTAAGAATATATATTTAATAAAATAATTAATTCACATTATTTTATGTAGTACTCCATAAATTAACCATTCTATCTTGATCTAATTTATAACATTTCCATATTGTAAGATTAATTAATATTCTTATTCTTATATATATTAAAAGAAAATAACTTTCCCAATTTAGATTTTGTAGAGTGTGAGGTGTCAAATTATGGTGAGTTATCATTTATGATTTTTATAAATTTGTGAGGAAGCATAGTGTAATTTGTTGGACATTTTTGAGGAGGTTGCAGGTTCAAACCTCTATGAATGTATTTATTTTAAATTATTTATTTATGTATTTCCTTAAATGATAATTTTAAAGTGGACTATGTCTATATAATGGATTGGGCTAAAAAAAATTTAATTAAAGAAAATAATAATAAATGGACTTAAAAAAAAAAGTTAATATTAGCCTAATTTTTATAATTACAAAATGGGTTTGGTTGAAATTTTAAATAAGAAAATGATGGATATACTTTTTTTTATGTCAATATAAATCTAAACTTTGTATTTATTCAAATTTAATAGTGCATATTCATGATTTATTTGAAACATCGAACATTGAATATATTTTATGTTACAATTTGTTAAATTATGATTAACTTTTATTTTTAAGTTTACATGTATCATTCTCAAATTAATCAACATTTTTAGTAAATTTTAAAAGACTAATAGTTACATAGATTACAAGTTTATTTATTCTGTTTTTTTTCTAATGACAAATTAATAGATTGAATTTTTTATTAAGTAAAAGAGATATTTTTAATTATTATTGATTCTTTATTATTATAATTATTATTATGATTAAAATGGCATATAATAATCCTTAAATTATTCTCATTCATTTTATTAGTGCAATAAATTATATTAGTCAAAAAGGGGTTTTATCCATTGTAATCACGGACAATTATAAATTTAATATATAATAAATACTATATATAAATAAAATTAACCATATGAATATTAATAATTTCTGTCATTTATTTTACTTTAATTAGTTGGGTCATTCTCTTTTCTTTTTCTCTTTTCACATAAACAATTTATTTAATTTCAAGTGACTATAAGAGATTGAAAGGCATTAATTAAAAATTTAAAGAATAATAGTATTGGATATTCTAAATCTTTCTAATGTTAATCAGTAAATTGATTGGACACTTAATTTTCTATTTTTCTTTACGTAAAAACCATTATTAATTTGAATTATAATTAAATTACAATAACTAATACCTACTATTAAATTAGATAAAAACATGATCAATAAAGCATTGAATCAACAAAAAGCAAAATTAAAAAATGGTTTTTTCTTTCTTTTTTTATTATTATTATTATTTTAATGGTGCATACTAACCCTTAAATTATTCTTATTAATACAATGAATTAGATTACTCAATTAAGAGTTTTATATATCCTAATCACGATAAGTTATGATTCTAATAAATAATAGATGTTCTAAATTCTAATGCTCTTTTACAAAAATTTTTAAAAAAATTAAAAAACTTTCATTATCATAAATTAATATATTTGATTTCTATTAAAAAAATATAAATTTTAAAATAATAAATAAATAATAAATCACGATTATCCGCGTTGTACGCGGGCACTGTACTAGGTGATAATAAAATGAGAAGATCAAATAGAGTTTTTTTTTAAAATAAAATTTTTAAATTTTTATTGCTAAATAATCCGTCGAAGTTGGAGGGGTTATATATAATCAAATTCCAGTTTAATGTGATTCTCCAATTCTCGTCCTACCATAGGCCTTAGTTTACAATCTGACTCATCCATACGTGTGTGCCAAGCGTGTGAAAACAGACGGTTGGATGGGATACATAGCGTTGAATTACTTTTTATAATTTCAATAACTTTAATTATTTTTTTTACACTTTATTCATCATTTTCAATAACTTTATTTACTTTTTCTTTTTAAATTATTAATTTATCCTTACTTTTTCTTACATTATATATTTAAAAAATAATAAGTCTTAATCTCCGTGCCCGTATAAATGGGTAAAAATACCCGGGACGAAGGGAGTATTATTTAATAATATGTAATAGTAGAGCTGTCAAAACGAGTTGGGCCGGTTGACCGACCCGTCCCCGCCTCTAAAAAAGGTATGTTGGGTCGTAAAATTTGCAGCCCGTTTGGAGACGGGCCTAAACGGGCTGGCCCAAACGCAGGCGGGCTAAACCCAAACGAGGCCTTTTTTTTGCGAATGGTCAAGTGTTTAATATTCCAAATATTTGTTGTTCATTTGTTAAATATTTTTTAAAATAATGAATTAAATTATAACATGAATATTCTAAAATCTAAACATTTTGTACCATAGATTATTATACAAAATATGTAAATAATTTAAAATCCTATTTTGGTTGATTTTGAATTATTTTTAATTTTTGAAATTTTAATATATAAATATATATATATGGATTAAAAGCAAATGCTAATGCAAATTATAAACCTTAAAATATCTAATCATTTGAAGATTGACAAGGATATAATCATATAATTGATCAACATGAATATTAAGATGTTTATATTATGATGTTATGATGAATGAGTTTTGAATAAACTTTATAATTATGTTTTAAGCTTTGTGATTGACTTTTAGAACTAGTAAATTTTTGTGATTTAATTTGTGTTATTGAAGATAATTTGACTTACGTTATTTTATTTGAGATTCTTAAGAAATATATAATTAGTAAACTTTATGTTGTTTAATTAATGATCTTTGTTTATGTTTAATTGATTATTGACATTATAGATTTTGTAAGAGTGTCAATCATTTATATTTTATTTTTAAATAATGATAATTATAATAACATCATTTAAAAAAAAAGGCGGGTTGACCCGCTATAACCCGCCACCCGCCTTTAAATGGGTTGAGTCTAGCAATTCTAGCCCGTACCCGCCTAGGTCCTCCAAAAAGCAGGTTGATGTGGGTTTTGGCCCTCCCCGACCCACCGGCCCGCTTCAACGACTCTATGTAATAGGTAGTTGTATTAATGAGGTATGTGAAACCCATATATTAAATGTATTAGTGATATATATGGGTCTCATGTCTTTAAAAGAGGAATGTATACTACTTTGGTGCGGATGCCAAAAATAACAAAATGTATACATTTCCAGCAGACGGAGGGAGTACTAAAAAGATTGTACACTAAGGATATAGATATAATATTATAATATGTTATGAATAGTTATATTATTATTGTAATTATTAATTGTATTGTGTGATTTTAATATAAATGAAATTATAAATTTAATCTTGGAAAAAATTTAAAATAGCAAAATGTAAATAGTTTTACGTAAAACCCTCTCACGGTAAAACAATTTTAGAATTTAATATATAAGTTTAGTTATCATTTTCTATTAAACATGTTTTCACATTTCTTTAAAAGTATTGTCACTTTTTTTATATATAATATAAATTATTCATGAAATAGTTCATTGCTTCATTATTACTTTCATTAAAAATATTATCATTTCTTATCCGCCTCACGAAAACCCTGCGAGACAGTCTCACACAAGTCTTTTCGTTCTTGATTGTTTCTCTTGTAAGATATTCCCTCCGTCCACGTTAAGGTACATGCTTACATGGATAAAAGAGTGTTATTATTATGTCATATAAAATAGATATTTATATTAGTGGTACATGTGAAGTCATAGTAATATCCCTTTTCCAAAAAGTAAAAATATACTCCGTTTGTCTTGTTTCAATCGTTACGTTTGCTTTTGCGCAAAGATAAAACATAATATTTTAATATTTAGTATATTGAAAGATATAATATTATATTTAATGTAAAGTAGATAATTGTATTAATATTATGAGTGAGTATCATAAAGATATATTAATTGTTTTATATGTGTTCCATCTAAAAATATGTAAAATTTAAATGAGACCCGCAAATTGAAAGTACGTAAAGATTAAAATGAGATGTAGAGAATATTTCTTTAGTAAAGCTCAAAATAGTATTCCCTTCGTCCCATAAAACACTTCATGTTTCTTGTTCTAAGTTACTTAATATTTTTAGCAACAAATATTCAATTTCTTTGATAATTAGTAGCTAATAATTATATTGGAATTTATTTAATAATTCTGTTGATAAATAACAATAGATATTATTTTATTATTAAAAATATTTTGATAAATTCGTTGATATTCCATTAGTAAAATATACATAAAATTTTAGTTGATAGTAAATTCCGTTATTAGTTGTAACTAAAGTTTTTAATAATCTTAAAGACACCCGCATTATATGAAATTAGAATAATGTACTTGGGACTCTTATTGTACCTGCTCGGAGATGGGTGGAATAGAAATAATTAAAACATTTTCAAACAATTTCATTATATAATATACTCCTCAAACAGTTAAATGAAACGTTCTTAATTTTTTTATTTTTTAATATGATTGAAATTGTAATTTTACTCATTTATTTTCCTATTTTAACATTTTTAAATAAAATTTTAACATCTTATCTTATGAAATGTTATATAAGGATTCTTTTAAAACCTAAATAATGAGCAGAGGTGGATTTAGGGTGGTGCAGCCCGGGCTCAAGGTCAGGCTGCCCACCAAGAACCCATTATATTTTGACAAATTCTCTTGTGAGACATTATAAATGTGAGACGGTTTGTGAGACGTGTTAAAGTATGCCTATTATATACATAAAGTATGTTTAATATTGTTAAAATATGTTTTCTAAAATAGGATAAATGATGAATTAAAGTATGATTTTAGAGTGTTATAATATGATTCATTATTGACATACTTTAACTATAAATAAGCACACTTTACCTACTCATAAGCATACTTAAGTAATGGGTCAACCCGTCTCACAAGAGAGTTTCTCTTATATTTTATGTAAATAATTTATTTTTTAAAGTTTAGCCTAATCCAAAAATATTTTAAACCCACTAAAAAAAGCTAAAAAATAAATATATTATCAAATTATAATTACAACAAATATTAAAATTTGGCTCATACTTATTATTTTGCTATACATATACTTCCACCGTCCCATGCAAAAGGTGCTTTTAGAATTAATGAGCAGTATTATTATTTGAGTTGGTCTCTTGTTTCTCAAGTGCACAAAGTGTGTAAGGGTATAATATTTTGTTCTAAAGAGTATACACTTTAATTAATAAGGGTATACAGTTTTGTTCTAAAAGATATATATTTTTATTTATTTATTTTTATTATTTTCAGGAAATAAAGTGTTCACGTCCTTATACTAAATGGTACACTATTTAATACTAAAAGGTATCTGGGCGCACGGTGGGCGTACCTTGTCCTCGGGGGCACACAAGTTATTGTCCTATTATTTAATGTGTAGTGAGTAATTGAATTACTATGTGTATGTAGGATGTCAACGGGCCAGGTCTGGGGCGGGTACCCAACTATCCGAACCCGGTTCGTTTTAAAAGTGCCCGCCCCAGAACCTGCACCGGTCTAATTTTATAGCCCCAGACCCAGACCCAAACGGGGCGGGGTGGCCTGCTCCTTCCCGCTCTCTTTTTTTAAAAAAATATTTTTAATATTTTTTAAAAATTTTATTTATTTTATTTTTTAATTTTATGTGCACACATAAATCACTAACTCTCTCACTTCATCATTTTCCATAACTTCAAATAATAATTATATCAAAAGAATAAAAATAAAATATAAATAATAATAATAATCATAAAATTAGTAGTAAATTAATAGAATTTTGAATGATTATTAAAATAAAAAATATAATATTTATATTTTGTACGGGCCGGGTACCCGCGGGTCTGGGATAATACCCGAACCCAGCCCGTTTCAAAATGGGTCCGGGCCAGGTCCGCCCCTTTTTCAGTTCGGGTGGGTCTGAGCCGGTCCATATCGTGTGGGCTGGGTGGGTACTCGCGGGTCGGGCCCAAATTGACACCCCTAGATGTATGAGACCTTATTTTAATTGTATAAGTGGGTGAGAGTGAGTCTTATGTGCGTAAAAAATGAAGGTGGATTCTTTGAATGAGACACCCAAAATAAAAAAAATGAGCTCTTTAAATGGGACGGAAGAAGTATTTTTTTAATAAACTTAGGCCATCCCATTATGAATTTCTGCATCCACTGATAATAAGTTAAATTTAAAAAAAAATTCAATATAATTTGAAACACAACAAAATCGAAAGGAAAAAGGAAAAATAATCATTTATGAGGCTCAAAATAATCATGTTCAAGGTGGAATATAATTTACGAGGCTCAAAATAACTTAGCCTAACCCCACAAACCGCAATTAATTTATTTTTAAGGTGGTTGACATTTGTTGGGTGGACAAAATCAACATTAATTATTTTTAAATGTAAAACATTTTTTCCCAAAACATATTTTTCTTATCCAATATTATAGGTTTGTATTGATTCAGTTGGTTTTCAATTTTGCTGGATAAAAAAAAAAACTTTTAAAAAAGTGGGATGAATAGAAAAAAAAAGGAAAAAGAGAGGTAAAACAGACATAAATCGAGTCATAGAGTAGAAGAAAAAAAAGAAAGACCGAATAAGCAAAAAAACGACCGATTATAAAAGTATAGTATTCTCATCGATAAATATTAAAAACTCAAAAAATATAAATTGAATAAAATAAAAAATTTGGTCGAATAAACAAAATATAAGACGAATAGAGATCCATAGTATTTTCATCGACAAATATTAAAAATCCTATAAATATAAATCGAAAAGAGTAAAAAAATTTGGGACGAATAAGCAAAATTTGACCGAACAAACAAAAAAATGGATCGAATAAGGTTTATAATTCTCACCAACAAGAAACTAAAAATAAAAATTCTATATTGCTTGAGCAAACAAAAAAATATCGAGTTTAATAAATCAAATTTGAATCACCAACGATAAATAAGAGCATTTTTTGAATTTAAAAAAGTGGGTAGAAAAAATATTTTTACTCTGAGTTGTAATTTTTCTTTTATTTGAAAGTTAATATTGTTATATATTTTGGAATTTATTTTATGATGGCAAAGACCGACGAACAATATGTTTCTTTGAAAGGATATCCATTGTTTTTGTTATGAATAGTTCAGAATATGAAACAATCTCTCTTTTATTTTAGGTTTTATTCTCATTCCCAACAAACTCCTGAACTACACAACTTAACAGGCTAACAATCTCGTCTTAAGAAATGAATTTCTACTAAAACTGCATTGCAAGAGAAGAATAAGTCATCAATAAAGAATGTTTAATGAAAACATTAATTTGTGACCCTAAATGGTCCATAATTCCAAAATATAAACCAAATTAGTTCACAGCTAGGATACGAGTTATGATGAAGGAACTGCAGAAGCAGATAGGAGGGCCTCGCTGATCTCAAGGAGTTCATTGGAGAGGCCCGTGAAAACGGCGTCTTCGCGTTCAATAGGTCTGAACTTAATCAGGGCAGCAGGGACCAAATCCTCCTGTTCCAGGGTAACAACTCTCTCCCCAGCCGCTGGATGGTGTGGGATAACTCGTCGCCTCACTAAAACTGGATGTAGTAGCTCAAACTCTAAGCTTGGGTCTTTCAATGAACTGCTCACAAACTAAAACAAAAGGAGCAGAATAAGATAACAGCCGAAACAAGTGATATCTCTTAACTTTCGACGTTTAACATATGATACTTCAAAGAGCCTATGAAAGAAAAAATGTGGAAATTCACTTTGTCATGCAAGCAGGGAAAAACATTACTTCTCACAAGAGAAAACTGAATGAAGAAAGCTTATGAGTTGCTATTCGTTTACAGACACATTGATCACCACTCTTGTCCATTTGCTTCAAATTTTCCTTATTACTTTCCAACTGAGAACCAAACAAACTTGGGATTTTGTATTTCTTTTGTACTGTTTACTTCGTCATTATCGACATCTTTGAACAAAACAACCAGAGAATAGATAGATGCCAAAGAAATCCAAGGTCTGAAACTCAATCATATGAATCAAAACATGGAATTTGGAACACTTCCACAATAAGTTTAAGCTTATTTCCAAAGGGATAGCATCACAGAACCTTAGTTGAAATGCAATACACGTCAAAATTTTCATGACATGTAAGAAAAAATATCTCAGTTCCACAAAAATAGTAAAAAGCATAGCAGGCTACAAAGGGTAATTGAATCATACATATTAAATAAGGTCCAAAACTTCCAGAAAATATAATGCCACAGGACTTAACAGTCTTCATTGTTTCTTATAGAAAAGGTAGTATATTTCAAGTATAAAAATCTACAGTAAAGCACAGAGAGAAAATGTCATGAATAAAATCTTAACCTTCTGAGATTCACAACTCAAGTTTATACCAACTTCTCCCAACATTTTTGAAATCACTTGTACTAAAATTTCTGCGATAAGGTTATCTGTGGAAAAAATTAATCAGTAAAAGAATAAAGGTGGAAAATGTGTTATATGTTCACTTTTAACATATAGCAGTCAAAAGAACTAAAAGGCAGCAGCAAAATTGTGCTCAGGTAGACACAGAAAAACAAGGGATTTCAGTGCACATCAGGAATTTGAAAACGCGTATAAAGGCTTCTTTTGTAAACCATTACCAAGAATAAAAACTAGGTGGATGGGTGTCTTAGAAAATATAAATCAGAACACCTACTCTTCAGTGCAAAAGAAAAATATCAACACACCAAATTATAAGCAATTCATGGTACATATTACGTGCGCCATCTAATTATTCTCATCTCCAAAGCATGAAATAGAATAGACCAAAGAACTAACCTCATAAAGAGTCCCCGTAGACTCTGATGGAGAAAATATAGCTTGAAGTACCACTCCATCAGGAAACTGTATTCTAATTACAGTTTTGGTATACTGCCTTTTTGCAGCTTTTGCCTGCTTTTCTCTGTATGATTTAGGTATAAGAAGCTTGGATTCCTCTAACTTCTTCCTTCGTGACTCTGCTTCCCTTTTCAATTCTTCAGCTGAAAGGTTGTAGAATGAATCAGGTACCTCAATTTTTGCGGCTACGCTCTCAGGAACAGAAAAGAACACCCGAATCTGATTCAGAAGATGACAAAAGAACAATTAGGAAAGAGAATCATGAAATAGGATTCAAGAATCACATAGAGAACAAGAAGTGAATTTAACTGAAAATGATATAGTGACTGCTCAGAGAAAAGAATTGAATGAATAAATCTATGCGAACAGCCAAGAAAAGAAATTCAGAAAGCTAACGGGAAAGTATACTTGCACTCTATAATAAGAAGAAATCACAAGGTGCTGAACTTGGATAGTACAGAGATGAACTTTGACAAATAATGCACATACCTGAATTCAATTGAAAATAGCTGAAGGACTAGCCCATAAGCCAATGATAAACATGACTGAGGCACCATATCGATGCACACGCATTCATGGAACTATAAATTCAGAGTCTAAATCCAGCTGTACTACTAGTATAAGTCCCAGAAAATTTTTAGAATTTGGATTCAATTGAACATTGAAATTAGCTCATTAGAACTATCTCTAATTATTAGTCATAATACTAGCTTGTTCATGAACACATGAAGAGAATTCCCATGTCCTAGTATCTGCTGATACAATAATTCTCCAACCAATAACTCTGATCCGCAATGATAATCTTATACCAGATGAACAAACCCAAGTGTTCTAGTTTAGGATAGAAGAGACTAACATGACAAATTGTTATATGCAAGTGATGACAATGCAAGGCACTAACCATAATTAATCCAACAACAAAATGACATAAAGCTAGCAGTATTATACCTGTCTATCAACTTGCTTGGGTATAATTGGTTCTTCTAACTTCACTGGAGCAGGAGATGGTGCCACTTCTACACTCTTTGGCTCCAACAAAGATACGGCATTTTTTACCAAACCAAGATGCTCCTTAGAAGGTTCTTCCATCACAAGCCACATTTCTCCACCTTCCTCTTTCAATTCAAACCCCACACATTCTAGCAACTCTACCCCTCCCGAAACATCCCCTATCGCCTCCTTTATCTTTGGATTCCCCAACCTAATCTTCCTAAACTTAGCATTCTCTGGTTCTTTCAACACATTTCTCAGAATTCTCATCAACAATTCCCTCGAACCATCACTAGGATCCCCACATACATATACATCCACACAAGTGAGCAGCCGATTTGCATCACTGTTGGATTCCTCATTTCTAACTTCTTTAACCGATTCTGCTTTACTCAAACAAGATTCAACATGGGTAGAGACCTCTTGTTCAGAGGTATACCCTGCACCGCAAAGTGGGCACTCAAACACTTCCAAAGAATACCCATTCGGATTCCTTTTTCCCGACGTGATCAGCGAATCATATGGATCAAACCCGTTTTCCGATTTTCCGGGTGCACGGGAATTCGCCCGTATTTCGGCCCTTCTGTTATCCAATTTCCGCTCAGAAACAGTGCTAACCTTTTGAGGTGCGGGCTTTGCATTGGAGAATGAAGATGATGACGATTGTGTTGAAGAAGAAGCGGAAGATCCCAAGACTCTTCCTTGGCCCTTGAATTTGCCCGATGAAGAAGACGAGAAAGGGTTGTTGACTTTCTTCATCAAACCCTTCATTTTATCTTTCACTTCATCCATTTCCTTTCTTGCTCAATCAATAGAAACTTCAATCAATAAAGTGATTCGAACAATGAATTGAATCTTTCAAATTTTAACCCTGCAATATGTATTGCGAATTACTTGTAATTCAAGATACAAGAAGCGCCAATTTTGCTGAGATGTGAATATGAATTAATCAATTAATATTGGATAAATACAAGAAACCTCGGTGGAAATTCAATGTCAAACTGTCAATGGAGCTTGCTGGAGGAGGACTGAACAACGAAGCTTTGGAAGAATCTAAGATTCAAGAATGGGTGCAAACGGAATTTTCAGAGACTTCTGGGGCTAAAATGTGTAAACTATAATTTCCGCGTTAGCGCGGGTGGGGATAATAATAATGTCTTCTCCAACCAATGATATACTGCCACCTCAGAAAATGTGTTGAATTTAGTTAATTTGCTAACTTGCGTGTAATCTCCGCAATTTTATGTACTAATAAACGGATCGGATTCTCCGTGTCATTTTGGTACATCATCTCCTATACCAAACCGTTATATAGATGACACGTAGGAGAGAGAAAATTAGTATACTCTAAACCTTAAATTCTATGGGCAATTGTTGAATTTATTTCTCATCTTGCGTGTCAATCGCGTTAATATAACACGTAGGAGAGAGAAAATTAGTATACTCTAAACCTTAAATTCGATGGGCAATGGTTGAATTTATTCTCCATCTTGCGTATTAATCACTTAACGCGTGACACAAAAAATAATACACGAAAAATAGCGCAGAAGATCCTGTGTGTATAATATGTTTCTTTATTGTATTGTATGTATGTTAAGCTGTATAAACTATAAAATTCAAATCCTATGCGTTTGTAACAAGTCTTTAATCAAGAAGTAATACTTATAATACAATTGAAACATTCCTTCGTTTTTGTTTTTTTATTAATACTTTATTATTGAACTATAAATTTGAATTTGAATTGCGCAAATGGTTATAAAATAAATGTATTTACTTTAAAATCACAGTAGTTATAAACAGATCACTTATAAGTTATAACCTATTTCATTACTAAACTCGTTATTGCATAAGATTGGCTCTGTTTAATAAGAAATTCTTGGTGCAACAATCCTCAAACAAGGTGTTACAGAGAATTTAAATAATACAGTATTTTATTTGGGAATAAGGTATTAGACTATAGAATAAAAGTCATTCAATCTCAAATCAAGCTAAAAGAAGGTTAATTTTACTTTGTTACATAGTGTTTAATTTTAATTTTTATAATTTAGTATTAATTCTTAAAGAATTATTGCATTTTTTACCACTGTAATTCTTGAACTACTTTTATTTTTAGAGTTTAATCTTTATCTTGCTGGAAATTTTAATATTAACTCTTAATTTTAATATTCATGTGCTATTTTACTCGTAAAAATGTTTAGTAGTGTTTGATATTAATCCAAAAGCATGAATGTACACACATATATTCAGTTCTAACTACAGATCTCCTCAATGCTTTGTCTAACTTCCACCATGGAAGGTCTTCTCTCAGGATCTTGTGAAGTGCAGGAAAGCGCCACGTGGAAGAGCTGCACCAGTGGCTCATCTACAGCTTCACTCCTCACCAGTTGAGGATCAAACACATGAATCATTCTATTCTCTCTCAATGCTGATCTCACCCAATTAGGAAGATCCACCCCCTCCTCTGTAAGAATGCTGTCTGGTTCCTTACCCGTCACCAGCTCCAGAACCACCACTCCGAAGCTGTACACATCGGCTTTCTGCGAAATCCAGCGCGTGTTCATCACCTCAGGTGCTCGATAGCCGTTGAGATAGGACGAGGATGAAACGAGCTGAGTCAAGCCGAACTCTGATACACGAGCGTTGTAGTAATCTACGATGAAGATGTTGGATGATTTGATGTTGCCGTGTGTAGTGGTAGTGCTTATTGAGTGGAGATATTCGATTGCTGATGCTGCTCCATGAGCAATTCTTGCCCTGATTTCCCTTGATATGGTGGATCCATCTGTTGAACCAACAATGCAAAATGTCATGTTTTTTTCAAAAGTTTAAACTCGTAGGATGGAGTATACTTTAATACATAATCATATCACACTAACATACTCCTTCATGTGCAGTGCCTGCAGACGATCCAATTTGACTCAATTCTTGCACGTGGAAATTTTAAATGGGACGGTGAAGTTTGAACCATCTTTTTGCTAGACACTAGTTTCTTGTAACATTGTTGAGAGTATCATTTAATAATACTTAATTAATTAAGTCACTCTAAAACCGTTTCAAGAATGGATTAATTAGTTAATGATGAGTACTAACCTTGATCACCATGGAGAAGCTGAGATAAACTCCCTCTAGCCATGGGTTCATAGAGAAGAAGCTTCTCATCTCTGCCATAGAAATACCCTCTAAGAGGTTCCAAATTCTCATGAATCAATGATCCCACTTCCTCAATCTTACTCCTGAATTCTTGCTCAGAAACACTCACATTTTTCAATCTCTTCACAATCACTTCAATCCCACTCTCAAAATATGCTTTGTACGTCGATCCCACTCTCCCCTTTCCGATCGCCTCCGCCGACGCCGTCAGCAGATCTTCCAAGGTGAACGCCTCCACGTATTCACCAAAGAACACCAATCCATCACTTCCTCGATTCTCACCTCCCCTGTAGCCATACCCCTCCAATGATGCTCTGCTATACTCTGCAACTGAACTTGGTTGAGGGCTCTGAATTTGATGCTGTAATGGCTTGGAAGGGGAACGTGGCACTGGTGACCTGTCAATCCGTGGTAGGATTTTGGGCTTTCTCCAATATGTTTTGTAAGAAATGAAGATGACGATGAGGATCAACAGCAATGCTGCCAATGATCCTACTGCAATTCCTGCTATTGCCCCACCCGAAAGGCTATTGCCACCGTCGTCATTACAGGAAGCAAGAGGTCCGCCACACAGACTGGTCGCCATGAAAGATGTGGAAGGAAAAGTGGCTAATCTCGATGGGATGTTCCCAGTTAATCCGTTGAACGAAACGTTGAACTGTCTTAGCTGATTGAGTGCGTTCCAATCTGGAAGTGATCCAGTGAATCGGTTGTTCTCCAAATACAGAATCCTTAAATTAGTGAGATTGTCGAACCCCGACGAGAGATCGCCGGAGAAGCTGTTCCTCGCTAAATTCAGCCGGGAAACGTTTATCAGACTGAATAAACCCGCCGGGATTTCTCCGGAGAAGTTGTTACCCTGCAGATGGATTTCCTGCAGCTGCGTGCATGCCGCCAGGTCGGAAGGTAGCTCGCTGGAGAGAGAATTCTCCCGAAGGCTGAGCACCTGAAGTCCGGTCAAGTTTCCGATGGAGTTCGGAGGGATCGTCCCTCTCAGAGCACTCCCCGGGAGGCGAAGTCCGATCACGCGGTCGGCGGCGTCGCACCTCACGCCGACCCACGAAGAACAGGGGTTGGCGGTGGAGGCGTTCCAGCGGAAGGTGCGGCCGCCGACGGCCGTTTGAAGGAGGAGGAGGGCATCACGGTCGGCGGCGAACATGCCGGAGATTGTGGGAGGGAGGAAAATGAGGGTGAAGAAGAGGAGGTGGAGGTGGAGGTGGTGGTGGTGGAAAACCATTGGTGCATGTTAGTGTGAAATGGTGGATTCTGGAGTGTTTAAAATTGGGGTGATTTGTAAATGATATAGTGACAGTCAATGCTCTGCTTTTTGTTGTTAATCGACGACTAATGTTGTTGCATGAATTTGACGCCTACTGTGACTCACTATTCTTTTGTATCTAATTTGGTTCACATTTTTAGGGACCTTCTTACATTTGAATTATTCAACTTTCCAGATTTTGCCAATTAACCTAACTTCCTTCTTAAACAATTCTATTTATCACAACCATGGATTATTTAAGGAAAATCATAATTTTTATTGCAGCAAATGACTGAATTCTTACAATCACCAGCCTGCTATTTTGATCTTAGATTGTGTTAATCAACAATCCTAAATTTGAATAAACACAAATGTCTATTGGATAGTTAATATACCCGTGAATCTCATATATTTAGAAAAATAAAGGAATATTTTATAATGAGACTCATTAAAATGACACGTTGGAGGAAAAAAGAAAATATACTTAAGAAAGAGCATTATTAATCTCCTAAAGGCAATACTTACAGTGGTGACACCAAAATAATATAGAAAATTAGATGTTATAGTTTGTTGCTAATTGACCTAACTTGTAAGGTGCATGTTTGCATAGATTAAAAAACTGACAGAGATTTAAGCTATTATTCACCTTAGTGTGAAGGTATCCGCTTCACAAATAAAATAAGGGGACTTGGAAATGATTTACTTATACACGTAGAAACAAAATTTTGTATATTCGAATTTATATACCCAAGTAATGTATGAGTGAGGCTTACGGCGCACGAGAACACATTCCGTGGGCCTTTAGAAAATTTAGTATTATGGGCAAGAGTACATTACTTTGGTCTAAAGAGTATACACTTTAATTAATAAAAAGGTACACCATTTTGATCTAAAGGGTATACACTTTTCATTAATATTTATTTTTCTTTAGAAAATAAAGGGTACACATTTTTATACTAAATGATATATAATTTAACACAAAATTTTAAAGGTGCACGGAATGTTGTCCATGCGCCCAAATACACTCAATAATTTTTTTTAGAAAATAAAGGGTACACATCTATATACTAAAATGTATACAATTTAACATAAAATTCTAAAGGCGTACGGAATGTGGTCCGTGCGTCATGAGTTTTTTCGTATTTAATTCTTCATCAGAAAGACATATTGTTCTAACTCAATTAATTTGCCCTATAAGTGGGACCAGACATGTTGCCGCCCAGAAGTCCGAGCCCATGAAATTGGTGTCTAAATTCTTAAATATAAATAACAAATAAAAATATTAATTCCCCAATTTTACGATATAAAGTCTTTTTGTGAAAATATAATTTTTTTTTTCTTAATTAATTCTTGGGAGACTTGGACAATGGCAGAATTAAACTTTACGACGCTTGACTTTTCATCATGTCATCCTCATTGACAAGTACACTGTTGGTTTATATTCCATTTAAAATAAACTATTGTAAATAAGTTGAAGTGCATGTCCACTTTAAAATAGAACATGAGCTAGAAAAAGTAAAATAGACATATAAAATGATTATTTTTATGCAAGGCTTTATGTTGGATATTGAATATTGGCTTGTATAAAATTTTATTTGGATACAAAAAGTTTAAATGGGAAGATTTTGATCAATTAATTTTAATTCACCAAACCGAACAAGTCTACATTATTTGAAGCCTCGATTAGGCAATCATCAAATTCAAAGTTTGACTAATTTGGTATTTTTACATTTGACGATAAAACAATTCTACACATGAATATATAATTAGTGAAAAGTTGTTAACTACCTTTATATGCTTTGTTAATAATTTGAGTATTTGAGTAGAAAGTATTATGGAATAATTCCTCTCTCATAATTTACCTACAAATCGGATGTAACTTGTATAACTACGATTGCAACATTTGTCTCTTTTAGATTTGGTAATATGCTGTTACTCAGTTTATTTTTATTTTTTTGGAATTCTTTATCTCTTTAAAGAGTGTTGTTCTCCACAAAAAAATAAATTTCTTTATATGAAATATTGTTTTTTTTAGATTTCTTAAATGTTGATGGAACATGTAATAAGCCCATTGGCTAATTTAAATTTTGAAATGAAATACCATGGTTAATATATATATATATATATATATATATATATATATATATATATATATATATATATATATATATATAAATAAAAAAACCAGATCCATAACGTCAATGACAACTAAATCCTAAAAATTTGCAAGAAAATTTCAAATACATATAAATTCGAGTCCAATTACTCAATGCCACATCATTGAATGAATCCCACATGAAAAAGATAATGATGATAGATAAAGATTTATGAGAGAGCGTTTTGCAGAATGACTTTTGCGAGACGGATAATAAGTGATAACATTTTAGTGAAAAATAATATTCAAATTATAAAAAGTGATAATGATGCAATGAACAATTTTATGAACAACTTATAATATAAATAAAAAGTAATATTTTAAAAAAATATAACTAATTGAAAAAAAGTACAATATAAACTTACGTGAGAAAGTAAAACTGCCCTTAAGGGTCTTGTTAGATTTTATTGGGGTAGTTACTACTAAGTACATTAAAAATTTCTTTATTACTTTGAGATACAATCATAAAAAATATTACTACTAACTACAAAAATATATAGTGATATTCGAATATTACCCTTACAATGTGTTGCACACAAATATTTGTGTGCAGCATGAAAATTCGTGTGCAGTAAAAAAAATGTGTGTAGCAAAAAAAGTGTATATTCGGTAGTCCGGCGGAGGCCCGACGACCGGCCGGCGGCGGCAGTTGGTGGGTGAGGGGTTTAGGGTTTGTGGGTTAAAAGTGTATGAGTTTAGGGTTATATTTGATATTTTACTTTAATATTTTGTATGTGAAAATAATCTTTTTAAATCAATGTATCTCACAGTAATTATGGGTATAAAATGTGTACTACGAGTAATTTTTCCTTTTATTTGTCACCCTATAATTGTTAGATTTTATTGTCACTCTATAATTTATAATAGTACAAGGATGATATCAAAGCCAAAAAAAGTGGGGGAAAAAAAAAAGACAATCACAGATTTCTTCCTTGCATCCGCACCGGATTGAATAAAAGGTTCTTAGATTGGGCCATTTTCTAAGCCTTTTAGGTTAAAGAATTTATGAGTTCGATGTGGGCCAAAGATGAAATAAAAGTGGGCTGCAAGCCCGCAATCATGGAACTACAAACAATCAAGATTTAAGTCGAGGTTAAAATGTCGGACAAATATGATTTTTTATTTTTATTTTTGGTTTGGGTGGGTTTTTAATTTTATATTAAATTAATATATTAGAGATAAATAATGATATGTATAAAAGAATATAAATTGATGTAAGAAAAGTGAGAATATATTAAATGAAGAAAGAAAATGTATGAAAAATAGATTAGATAAGAATTAACATGATATATAGCTATACTCATATAAAATTAATTTTTAAAATTGAGCGGTAGGTTTTCAAAATTTGATTTGCAAAATTCAAACGGAAACACTCTTTTGAGATGGGTATATATGATACGAGTTGTGAGATAGCTCAATTTATTTCTATAATTAGTTCATTATTAAGTAAAGTATATTTGTAGTAAATCATATTATATTACCCTAATATCATATTTTTATACTCTCTTCGTTCCATCGAAAGGTCACCATTTTATTATATTGGGAGTCCCATCCAAATGTCTCAATTTTCCACTTTTAATAAAAAGGTACCACAAGTGGCCCACCACTCACTACTAATACAACTACACACTACACATAAAATAATAATACTCCTTAATCTACGCACAAAAAGCAATCAGTAACGTTTGGGCAGGACGGAGGAAGTACATTATATATATATATATATTAATTATCAATAAATACATTTTAATCATATAACAATCATATTTTAACATGTCTCTCCCAATAGATTTTATCTAAAAAAACATTGCCAAGTGGTGAAATGGTCATTTTTAATAAATTCACAATTTCAAATGAGATTGGCAGCATCCCAAGTTGTGTTTAGAAAAATATAAGTTGAAAATTAAATACTATTAAAATATTTTAAATTCATTACTTTAATGAATCTTTGGAAGTATAGCTAATGAGTTTTAATTAGATGCACATTAAATTATTAATAATATCTAATCGTTAATTTAAATAAGATAATTACTAGTTCTCTTCCCACACTAAATTTCTCACATTTTATTTTTTGTTTGTTCAACATTTTTTTTGGATCGGCCAACTAACGTTAGTATAGTTAGTGGTTAGTTCATCAAGTCTCCATACACCTTTTATTCTCTCAAGCCTCCTTATAACTCCCTCTCCTATTTGTTTCCAATGAGAATCGAACCCGGATCACTCATGTGTGAGGAGCCCGATGGCCAAGTGGACTAGCCCACTTGGTTTTTTGTTTGTTCCACATTAAATTGCACCATCCATAAAGAAAACATAACATCCATTTCTAACCTTTCAAATTATACTATAATTGTAAATTACATATAACATATTTTATAATTTATTTAATTTATATTACCTAAAAATACTATATTATTCTTCAAAATTTAATAAAATTGATAAAAAGAATTTTTCTTAAACTTTATCTATTGTTAATATAAGTAAGTGTGGGAGTAATATATACTCAATTAAAGTACGTATATTCCGAAGAAACACAATCATGATAGAAATTAGAAAGCATAGTGATGATCCATTCGCTATTAAATTAATATATAATTAGCTATAGTAGTTAATTCCAGAAGAATATGTAACATAATTAATTATGAAAAGACAAAATTATAACTGCCGAATGCTAATCCCCATGAATAAATCATTATTCCTCCATACAATTGTTTATACTTGCATATTCTTAAGATTCCTCCTTATAAGCGTACTTTTTATTTCACGTAAAAAAAGAAAAAAGAAAAAAGGAGAGCATACTCTTTTGGAGTATTTGTTAACTTATATTCAATTACATTTTATCTGATTGCCTTATTCATGCATGAACACTAGCTAATTATATGTATAATCATTATTAAAATGGCAAAAACTAGTGCACTCGGGTGCACGGCACACGCCGTGCGCCTTTAGAATTTTGTATTAAATTGTATATCTTTTAGTATAAAGATGTGTACCCTTTATTTTCTAAAAAATAAAATTAATGAAAAATGTATACTTTTTAGAACAAAATGATGCACCCTTATTAATTAAAGTGTATATCCTTTAAAACAAAATAATATATCCTTATCCATAATACTAAATTCTAAAGGCATGCGGTATATACCGGGCGCACGCAACCCTCACTTTATTAAAATTGTTTCTCTAGTTTTTTTTTTTAAAAAAAATTAATACATTCCTTTTTAGGACGAATGGAGTATCCAGGAATCATTAACTTGAATGCACATCTTAATTATCGAAACCTAAAATATATTCCACTATTGCATACTCTGTCCTTTTTCTTTATTTTAAATTCAACTATATTTTTGTGTGATTTATACATTAAAAAAATAAAAAATCATCTGTATAATTTATTACTCCATATCAAAACATCTAGATAGAATAAAGGGTTCAAGATCATGATTAAAATGAAAAGATAAGGATTGCTGTTCTTATTTTTAATGTAATTATATAAAAGGCGTTTGATGATCTACTAATATTCGACCTAATGTTAAAACTAATAATATATAAAAAGCCTTAGCAGCATAATTGATGAAAGAGAAGATCCTAAGCACTTTAGACATTCCTCCAACTTGTATCTTTGTCTCCATTAAATTACTCATTGATCCATTATGATTGTCACTTTTATATTTATACGATACTCCCTCGGTCCCGTCCCGTGGAGGAGCGTTTGCTTTTTTATACGTTAATTAAAGAGTAATATTTTAATGTGTAGTGAGATGAAAAAAATAATATATTAATATAAGGTGGACCATAGAGAGAGAAGTAATTAATATATGTGAGTTCTATTTACTAAAAAGGAAAATACATACTTTGTATTGAGACGGATCAAAATAGAAAAATGCGCACGTTTTAATTGGACGGAGGGAGTACTATCCCATCAAGATTATCTTTACACTTTTCATTTTTTCTTTCCACAATAATTTTACATTATTAAGAAATAAAATATTATATTAATAAAATAACTTAAAAATACATTATAATTTCAAAATTGTCATCTTTATACATAACATACACTATACTTTATAATTTATTTACTTGTATTATTCAAAAGTTAATAAAAATAATAAATTAATAAATTTTCTTAAATTCCGAAATACTATCTTAGAATTGAGGGAGTAATTTTTATTCTCTAGAAGAAAAAATAAAATAAAAAATTGCGAAACATTAGTGGCAACATAAAGTTGTTAAGGGAATAATGTTTCCATCATTGTTGCTAGTGCCTTATGACATTGACGCTAATCAACTTTTGTAACAATTATCATGTTTGAGTCAAATATTTATTTGTAAATAGCACTTTATATATTTATCAATTTAGATTTTTATAAACAAGAACAACATAATCATAATGGGAATCTATTAAGTATTTAATTTGTGATCCTATTTTATAGAACTTTTTAATTATACAAGACCTTTTTCAAGTTGAATGGTCACGTACGTTAAATTAAACCTAATTATGAGTGTTGCAATATCGATCTTAATTAAGATAGCTAGATAATGTGGGGTAATTAACAGCAAAACCCGCACTAATGTCCATTGTATAATTTTTTATTTGCAAAAGATTAGAAACTTTTTTAAATTTGGAATTCTTTCATAAAATAATTCTTTCTACCACTATCACTTTTTATTAATAAAATAAAATATTTTTAATTAAAATATTATATTTCTTTATTCTTAGTCGTTAGGATTTTTCTATAAAATTCAAAATTAACTATTAATTTAAATTTTAAATATTGAATTATTTGATTATATTAATTTTAACATATTAATAGATAGAAATCGATAAACTTAATCATCTAATGATGGAGATTGATGATATAGAAGAATAACAGTAAGGGTGTGATTGCAACATGATCATCAAATTACATTATATATATCAATAAACTGAAACAATTAATATATTCGAAAAGAAATAAATTAAAATCGCTAATCTATTGTACAAAAAAGCGACATCGATGATGTCGTAGAAAAATCAGCACTTTTAAAAGAAAAGTGTTGAAAGATTCTTATTCTTAAAAACAACATGGCAAGGTAGAAAGAACTATGGACCAATGGAATCCCCCTTCTTCACTTGTTCCACTCCCCGTCACAACTTTTTTTTTTTTTAAAATAATTTTTTTTTCTCTTTATTTACCTCCATCTGCAGTTTACAAGAAAAAATTGCACTAAAATTACCTTGTAAATTAAAAAAAAGTGAAGAAAATATATGATTATAATTAATTAAAAATAATTACCTTTTCCATCTAAAGCTTTACTCAAGAAAGCAAGGAAGACAATAAGTATTGTAACAGCAGCTACGAGTCCAATAAAAATGGCTAGTGTTTTCTCCACCTCATCATCGTTATTTTCTGCAAAATTCAAATTAAATTAAACACTTATTTAATTTTTCCGAGTAATTAATTTTAGGGACTAATATTGCATATTAAACACAGATTAAATTACCATGTGGGTGTTTTCTTGGCTTTATACCAAAAGGGCAACTACTTTGGCATCTATATAATAAAGTAAATGTGCTATACACATATTCTTATTTCTTGTATGTATTCTCTTATTATCACAAAAATATAATATTATTTCGTGTAAAAATTAAATTGAAAATTATATGCATATTACTCCACAAATATTTTTAAGCAAAATATAATATAATTAAAAAAAATTATATTATGTACCCACTCTTTGTGTGGAGGTTGAATTGACTTTTCTATTTGATCTGGACTTCAAAAATCTCTACTCATCACCATTTTTATTTTTTATTTTTATTTTTTAAAAATGGTTCCACCAATTATTTGTGGATAATATTGGAAAGTTTTTTTTGCTCATATGTGGCAATTAATTTTAACCATAGATAACGAAGCGCCAGCTCCCATCTCTCCTTTTCTTTTCTATATAATATGGAGTACTATACTTTTATTTTTCTTTTAGAAAATTCTAGCATATAATAATATCGTACACTAGTAAAATAAAATTTTCATTTCATATACTATGATGTCACAAATTGTTTAATATATGTATTAGGTAAAACGTTCAACTATCAGTTTCATGCAT
Source organism: Pogostemon cablin (assembly GCA_023678885.1). Lineage (NCBI taxonomy): Eukaryota > Viridiplantae > Streptophyta > Magnoliopsida > Lamiales > Lamiaceae > Pogostemon > Pogostemon cablin. The sequence continues at coordinate 26,206,534 of CM043004.1, read as the reverse complement.
GTCATATATTGCATATCTTTCGATGTAATTAATTAACCATCTATTGTATGAATTATGAATAGTTGATATTGGGTTCGGATTTCCTCTTCATTAACGGTACTGTTCTATTTAATGTTATATGTATATTTTTTTTTTAATAAATTGAAATACTATATCCTCAAAATGGTAATTGAATTCTTTGAGACTTTACGTGAATCAAGGGAATGAACTATATGACACGTACTACATCAATTTAGGAAATACTAGAATAGGATTTGAAAATTTGAACTATTACGTAATAGATGATCCATTGGTTAATATGAAACTGACCTAACAGGATTCTAGGATCCTTATAATTTCATTTTAATTCTTTACTTAATACTCAAATTAAATTGGGTTTGGATTTATCTTTTCTTTTCAACAACAACAATAATAATAATGTAATAAATTAAGATTTTTTTTAAATGATATAGTCGTGAAAGAGAAAATAAAAAATTGTGTGAGTTTTTTATTTAAATTATTTTTGCTACTTTTTATTTCTCTCTCTAAATTCACTGATTTGGCACAATCACACTAATAAACAAGAAAATATAGCGATTGAATTATAGCCGTTAATACTAAACGAAACATTCAAAATGAATATAAAATAAAAGGAAAAATTTTAAGAAAAGTAAGGCATCACCCCTTACCCGTTTTGGTGGAATACCCACTCTCGGAATAGCGCGCGTAGCATTTCGCCGTAAACATATCCCCCCAAGCTGCGGAACCACACTCCGTTTTCAGCCGTTGGATCGCCTCAGTCAAGCAATCCTGGCACTCACTAGGGCTCAAATCCTGTACGCACTGCGCCACCCCCTGCACCCTCCCGGACCCACCCACCCGAAAGAACTGCCCACCCGCCATCAGATACGCCAGCGTGGCATCCCTCCGTGTCACCAGGTCCGCGTCATCGCCGATCAACGGCCCACACTTATCTGACACCACCGTCTTATCCTCAACCCCCACGAACGAATTATTGTCGTACCGTACGAAACAGCCCTCCAGCTGCAGGGCGGCGCCCGACGCGCCGAGGCAGGTGGAGCCGAGGCGAGCGACGGCGTCGGAGACGCAGGTGTGGCAGTCGGAGTTGCTGAGGTCGCCGCGGCACTGGAAGAGGCCGTAAACGACATCGTTGGAGGAGGGGAGGGATATCTTGAAGTTGTTGTAGGTGGCGGAGGAGGCGGAGTGGACGATGGAGGAGAGTATGGAGTTGACGTTGGACTCGTAGGCGGAGCCGGAGTTGTATTTGAGTTGGGAGCAGCCGACGTAGATGAAGGAATCGATTGCGGAGGATGAGAGAGTGGTGAGGTGGGAGAGGGTTATTAAGAGGAGCGGAAGAACATGCATGTTCATGTGTGATTGGGGGAGAGAGAAGTTAGAGAGAGAGAGAGAGAGAGAGAGAGAGAGAGAGAGAGAGAGAGAGATGAGTAGTGTAATGTAATGTAATGAAGTTTGTTGTGTGTGTGTATGCTTGGTGGAGAGGTTACGTAAGGAAAGGATGAGGGTGGATTATGATATGTGTGGCATGTGATGCGAGGAAGATGATGTTGGAGTAGTAGAGTGAAAATGTAGTTTAGGTTACATTACACCCCTATATAGTTTGTACCAATTTAAATAGGGAAAACAACAACTTGCTTTGTGGGGGCTCTCCCCTAAAGTCATCTAAGTTTTCTTTATTTCTTGCTTTTCCTTCCTCTATAATATGGTGCCAATATCATGTCACATTATCATTTGTTTCATTTCACGTCAAGTATATAAATTAATTACAGGGTTAATTGAAAAAATTAATCATAAACTTTAATCATATAAGTAAATTAATCTTCATCTTTAAAAATAAAAAAAAAACTATCTTTAAGTATTATTGCGAATTAAACACACCCAATTTGTAATTTAAAGTGACCACCTCATCTAAAAGCGGGAGTTGGTAAAGAGGAGAGTCGTTTAATACTTAATTAAATAATTCTAACACGCCCCCTCATATGCAAATAAGATTAAACTTTTGTCTCAAGCATTGCATTTGATTTTTTTTTTTGATATATCGATTACAATGAGGTTCAAACTCAGAACCTTTGTTAGGCCATCACTCTGATATTATGATTTAAAAAATGAATTTTATCAATTTAAGACCTGAAAAAGAGGTAAACTATTAATTTAGGACCTGAATTATTTTTTTATCAATTCGGGACCTAAAATATGTATAAATATCCATTTGGAGCTTGAATTATGTCCTAAATTGATAAAATAAGAGATAATATTTGATAAATTTAAGTCCTGGATTGATAGTTTTACATATTTCAGGTCCCGAATTGATAGAATAAATAATTTAGGCCACAAATTGATAATTTATTTATTTTTTAGGCCTTGAATTGATAAAATTCTTTTAAAAAAAGAGTGAATTATTATTATTATTATTATTATTATTATTATTATTATTATTATTATTATTTTAATTTTTTTTTTAATGTGGCTTGCTAAAATGTTTTCTCAATTAGCCCACATACAATAATTTGCCCAAAATATAGTATACTCCAACATGAATAAATAATGTGTGTAATAAAATTCTACTCAATCAATGGCTATTCTAATTTTCTGCTACACTATGTACGTACATCATACACCCATTCAAATCGCTCTTCGTTAAGTCAATACTACAATATTTCCTTTCAAAGCATAATTGAGAGTATCTTATTTATTTCTTTAATTAAGGTTGATTCAATTTTCAAATCGATCTTCATTAAATTATGATGTAAAGCTTAATGACATTTGATATTTTTGGTCCAACACGATTAATATTTAAACAATTTATATGTTTCACGCCGATATTCATTATATATAGTCATCAATTAAAAAATTCAGTAAAACACTGCATTAATTATTTATATTATATATTTTACTTATATTTTACGTTGAGTGACTCGAATCTGATCACCTAATCTAATTAAAAAAAAAAAAACAGTCCAATTTGATCAAAAAGACAAATGGTTCTTGTGTTTCAAAGAGCTGATTCCATGGGGCAGAATTATTTCCGCAAATTATAAATGGTTATTCATATTTAATTTCAATGTGGACCAATTATATACATAATTTCCAACTGTCGTTCAAAGCTATAGAAAATTTAATTAAGCTTCATCGATATATATATCCATCTCTTTAAAAATAATTGCAAAAGTCATACATCAATTAGTTCTCGTAGCTTCGTGAATTCAACAATATAATGTCTAATTTCATTAACCATTAATGACCTACCCACTATTAGACCATCATGACTAATAAATTTGCCCTAAGCATATCATGAAACTGTTTGAGTTGAGCACAATTACTACCCACCTAGCTACTACTTGATCAATCGTTATAATTGAAGATTAATTAGAAGGGAGATTAATTTATTTAAATAAAATGTGATTAAAATCAAATTTTAACTATATTTATTTATCATAATAAACTAAGATAACGAGCTTGCATATCTTCATTGCGCATTGCATCACACCAATCCTCCCTCGTAATATATCACTAGCTAAGGAATACTAATCGGATTACCTATTCTATTCTCTTTTCATTTACTATTTTATTAATTAAATGTATGTTACAAGTTACCATCATTATTTAAATTATCATCAAATGTGTATGAGTTTAATAGTCATTTATTAGTACTATATAATATTTTAATAAAAAAAAATATGTTATGCAGTGTAAAGTAGAACATCATTGTTGAGAGAATCCAAACCGTGACACTTAAAGAATAATTTAATGAAATTGATATAATTTTTTGTATATTTAATTAAATTTTTTTTTAGAATATACTCCCTTCGTCCGCCCGAAAAGTTCACATTTTGTCATTTTGGGCGTCCGCACCAAATGTCCACATTTCACTTTTTAAACACATGAGACCCACACACATCACTAATACAATAAATTTATGGGACCCATACACCCCACTAATATAACTACCAACTACACCTTAAATAATAATACTCCTTAATCCACGTACAAAAAACAAATGTCCACCTTTTAGGCTGGCTATAATCTTCTTCCTTTCTATCCCTTGATGTGAGGAAAGGGGAAGGGATGAGGAAAAGGATGAGAAGTAATTCCTCTCCGTTCTCTTAATTGATCCGACACCAAGTGGGCCGCACCTCTGAGGACTCAATAGGAAAAAGAAAGAAAAAACCATCTGCGTTAGGAAGCTCAATTGTGTGCCGAGATAAATAAACTCCCTCCTGGAGGAGCACGGGCTTGGCGGACGGAGGGAGTAATAATTTTTAATGTGTTAGGTACTTTAAACATGTTAATTTACTATTTCATTCTTAACTTCTAAATTTTAACAAATAATTAATTCATTATTTTAAATAAATTAAATTAACACTTAATATGTATTTTTTTTTGTTTTTTTGTTTTTTTTTTCATTGTGAAATCTCTTCTACCAAAAACAAAATCCATGAAACAACATGTAAAAGATTTAATTAATTAAGAGAAGGGAGTAGGGGGTGATATTTTCAACTAAGTAATTATAACCATTTGACCTGTAGGTAGAAAATGATATTGCATTATGAATAGATTAGCAGTTGATATTAGGTAAATTAATTTAGGAATAGATAGCTTCTACTAATTATCACTGTAGTTAGTAATTATCCATATCCATGTTTAATTGTGGTGCCAAGTTTAAGAATTGGGATATTCTGCCACTGTGGAGTATATTTAGGACTGCCATGTCATTTGTCTGTAGACTTAATTTATACTATTTACATTATTTATTTTAAAACATGCAAATAAATTATTTTCTAAAATTCAAATAATTGCATGCGATGATTTTTAGTTGTGACTATACTAACCTAGGACGCCAACAATTCACGGGTATATATAGTGAGATGGATGCCACGGTTATCTTATTATTAAAATATAATTATTATATAAGTATATCTATTCATAATTAATTAATATATTTATAATAAATCATAATATAACGTTCTCGAATCATACTAACATTTATTTATTTATCAGAAATTATGAATTTGAATACACAAATTTCTGCGGGTATTAAGAAATTGGCCGGAAATAATCACATGCTACCACGTTACACAGAATAACATTGATGCTGACGTGGACAAGAATGATTATATTGAAGTAACTAGATCTAGCTATCTTTCATATTTTCGATTCTTTATATTTTAAGTTAGCAAAATAATTTCACTATTCATTATTATTTAAAAATAATTATTCAACTATATATTTTTTATATATACATACATCATTTATTTGAAATATAAAATGCACAATTAAAAGTTAATAATAATAATAATATAAATAAAACATTCAAATGGTAGGGGGGCCGGTGCCGTCCGGCAGCCCCTGCCTCCATCGATCCGTGGCTGTTTCCATCATCGTGCAAATCATTGGCAATTATTTTTGGAGATAAATCATATAATTTAATAAAAACAAATTGTGTACAATAATTTTAAAACAAAGTTATAATATATGGTGTATATATTATCCAAAAAGGAACATAAAACTTTTTAAAATGAAGAGTGATCAGTAACAGTACTTGATTAAACTTTCATAACACTTAAAAAATTCTTTAAATTATATCATCATCATTATTATGTATATTTCATAATTTGGTACACCACAATTAATTAAAAATATAATATTTGTAACATAAGCAATTGCAATTACGAAAAATGAAATAAAACGCATAAATAAATAAATGTATAAATAAACCTAGAAATTTGACGTTGACGCCGTTAAATAAATATTCGTTCCAGCTTTGCATATTTAAAGTGGTAGAAAAGAAGTTAAGAAAGTTTGGATAAAAAGAGTGAAATCTTACTTTTTATTTGGCAGTATTTGCCAGGAATTATTCTTATACTCAATTAACAGACTTATTTCGATTTTGCATAAACAAGATTATATATTTTAAACTGTAAATAAAAAAATTAAAAAGATACAGCGAAGCATTTAAAAATTTATATATTTATACCACATTTATGTATCGTGTACACTCGTTTCTTATTTCTTTATATATTTGACAATTAACCAGTCTCAATTTACACAATGAGAATTTAAAAGTAGAAAAAAAATCCAATTAAAAAATAATTTAAATAATAAATTAAATACAGATATGGTATATATTTGTTTGGATCCAATCATCTCCCTCCATTTAAAATATTCCTTCTTTAGGCAAAAGTCCATATTGTACAAGAAGGAATATCCAGTAATTATATCATCATAAGATAGATTTTACATTTAAGTTTAATTATTTAGTTGAACAGAGTAATTATCAATTTCTGACCGTTCCCTTATTTTCTAAAAACTTTTAGTCTTTCAGTATCATTGCTGTAATTATTTTCTTTTTCTCATTTTTGTGTTTCATATATCATATAGTATTACATATAGAATATTGAAGAATTAATATTGATTGACAAAACTATATTTACATGTTGAGCAGTATATGTTCTTATATACAATAAAGACTAAACTAAATAAGGAAATGTTATAATACAAAGAGCCTGATATCAGGAGCGACATTATTGGAGATTATTCTTCAATTTATTTCTTGATTATCTCTTATACGCCCCGCAAAATTGAAGTCCCATCGGCGATGGAAATTTTGAATCTCAACAACTCAAATCGTTGTCGAGGCAAGGACTTTGTTAGAAGATCTGCGAGCTGATCAAGTGTGTTGACATAAGAGACTGATAGTAGGCCTTTGGAAGACAAGTCTCGAACGAAATGAATATCAATGGCAATATGTTTTATTCGCGAGTGTTGGATTGGATGAAGTGCTAGACGAGTGGCACTCATATTGTCACAAAGAAGACGAGGCTTCACAGAGATTGGAAGATGAAGATCTTTAAAAAGCTGCATTACCCAACAAACTTCAGAAGCTGCTGATGCAAGGGCACGATATTCAGATTCTGTAGATGAGCGAGCAACCCCAGTTTGCTTTCGAGAGCGCCAAGAAATAGGATTTGGACCAAGGAAAACTACATAAGTTGAGGTGGATTTTCCATCCCTTAAATCACCTCCATAATCCGAGTCTGAGTAAGCGGTGAGTGCAAGATGTGAAATGGGGTGGAGTAAAAGTCCAAAGTGAAGAGTACCCTTCAGATACCGAAGAAGACGCTTTACAGCAGCCCAGTCATCAGATGACAGAGAAGACATTGCCTGTGCTAGGCGATTAACAGTGAAGGCTATGTCTGGGCGTGTGAAAGACAAGTACTGGAGACTACCAATTGCACTTCGATAGGCAGTGTGATCTACTGGACTAGAAGATGAGATAGACTTGGCGGAAGATGGAGTCATAATTAGTTTGGCACCATCCATTTTGAGACGACACAACAAGTCCACCACATACTTGTGTTGAGATAGAAAGAGACCTTCTTTGCAACGGGAAATCTCTATACCAAGAAAGTAGGATAATTCACCAAGATCCTTCACAGCAAAAGACGATTTCAGATATGCAGTTAGAGATTGAATCTTAGAGAGGCTCGAGCCAGTGATGATAATATCATCAACATATAGGGATGTAATCGAATCGAGTCGAGTCGAACACTACTAGGTTTGAGGATCGTTTGTTAAGAAATTATCGAACTCGAACTCGTCAAGAAAAAAATATCAAACTCTCGAACTCAAACTATTTGTTAAGACTCGCGAACATGTTCACGAACACATAAAGTAACTTGTTTATGAATATATTTTCATGAATATTTAAATAATATTGTGTCTGGATATTAAAAGAATGTTTCGTTTATAAACATTTAATGTTACTCATAATATCAAATAAACCAACTAACAAAATATAATAATAAACGGTAAAAAGTATTTAAATATTTAAATAATCACTTAAGTTATTATCATATTTGTGTGGTTTAATGTAAAATATTTAATTATTGAATATTAATAAATAAATAATAATATATAATTCTAAAGAATAACTATAAAATTTACGAATGCGTTTGCGAGCCATTAGCGAGCCTATAAACGAATATGTTCGCGAGCTTTCGAGCCGAATACCCTTAGGCTTGTGTTTGGTTTGATAAACTATTCGACCCCAAAATTCAAGTTTGGTTTGGCTCGTTAAGGTTAACGAACGAGTTCGAACGAATATTTAATCAAACTGAGACTCGAATAGTTCGCGAACGGTTTGGTTTGGTTACATCCCTATCAACATATACCAACACAATGAGTCAAGTACTGTCATGAGAATATGTGAATAAAGAGTGGTCCGCACGGGAACGAGCAAACCCAAAAGAAATGAGAACTGAGCTCAAAGCTTGGTACCAAGCAAGTGGAGCTTGGCAAAGGCCGTAGAGGGACTTTTTGAGAAGACATATATGAGAGGGGTGTTTGGGATCCATAAAACCAGGAGGCTGCTTCATATAAACTGGAGTAGAAAGATTACCATGTAGGAAGGCATTGCTAATATCAAGTTGCCGAAGGGGCCAATTGTAGGTGATGGCGAGTGGCAGTACTGTTCGAATTGAGACTGGTTTGACGATTGGTCTAAACGTTTCATGGTAGTCAACCTCTGGACGTTGGTGGAAACTCTTAGCTACAAGGCGAGCTTTAAACTTGTCAACAGTACCATCAGGTTTTCTCTTGATGCGGAAAACCCATTTACACCCGATAACATTTGCAGAAGGAGACGGAGATACAAGATCCCAAGTACCATGTCTTTGGAGTGTAGTAAACTCATCGGCCATGGCTGCTCGCTAGCGGGGATCTGAAAGTGCAGCAGAGACTGTGGTAGGTTCGGTGTTAGGAGGGAGAGGATGTTTAGTTGCTGAGGAAACTTGTTTTGGTTTAAAAATATTATTTTGGCTTCGAGTACGCATGGTATGAGTACGGGTTTTAGGGACATTAGTTTCTGGAGAAAGAGCTGTAGAGGGAGGTACAGAAGAGGAGTTTTCCACAACCATTTGGACTGGCTGATGGTCATCAAGAGTTGTAGAGGGAGGCTCAGAAGAGGAGTTTTCCACAACCCTCTGGACTGGCTGATGGTCATCAGGTGCAAGAAAAAGATAGCCTGTTGAAGTATTTGGAGGTTCAACTTTAGGAATTGATGTCCAGAATTTTCCCTCTTCAAATTTGACATGCCTAGACAAATACACTCGACCAGTGGAAGGGTCGAGACACCGATATGCACTTTGTGAATTAGAATAACCAATGAAGATGCATGGTTTTGATGGATATGAGAGTTTACCAGGAAAATATTGGCGAAGCCAGGAGAAGCAAACACATCTGAATGTTCGCAAATTAGGTTCATGCTTGATGAGAATCTGGAATGGACTTTTAGACTTGAGTAGTGGGGTCGGAATCCGATTTACTAAATATACCGCTGTTTGGGCGGCAAAAGACCAAAACTGAACTGAAAGTCCGAAATGATGGAGAAATGCTCGAGCAACTTCAAGAATATGACGATTTCGTCTTTCTAAAATACCATTCAGCTGGGTGTATGTGGTGCTGTCGTTAGCCACGATATACCATGTGAGGCAAGAAAATAGCGAAGTGGTAGAAATTCACCACCGTTGTCAGAGTAAAAATGCTTAATTTGTGTGTTGAATTGTTTTTCTGCAACAAGCTTAAATTGCTGTACAATAGATAAAACCTGAGACTTCGCCTGAAGAGGAAATAACCAGCAATACCGACTGAATAAGTCGACTAACAACAGAAAATAACGACTACCATCATGAGCTGCACAAGATGTAGGACCCCAAACATCAGCATAAATATAATCCAAAAGACAAACAGCAACAAACGATGAGTCTGTAAATGGTAAGCGATGAATCTTGCACACATCACAAGAAATACAATGAAAATCTAAAACAGTAGTACTTGAAACAGGTAAGTTAAACTGTTTAGTGATATCCAAACATCGTGAAGAAGACGGATGCCCTAAGCGAGCATGCCAATTTGAAGTTGATGTACGGATACCAAGAGCAGAATACTTGGATGGAGATTGTAGAAAAATGGCAGGTGGCTTTATGTGATAAACACCATCTTTACACTGGCCTCGCGCCAATGACACTCCCGTGAGTCGATCCTTGACAATAAAATGATATGGAAAGAATTCCATAGACACGTCATTAGCTTTAGTGAATTGATGGACAGATATTAAGTTTTGTTTCGCAGCTGATACACACAAAACATTTGAAACAACAAAATTACGAGAAGAAAATTGAAAGTGAGATGAACACGTATGAGAAATAGAGAGACTAGTACCATCAGCGATTTGTATTTCATCTGTGCCATCATACTCCGAGTGAATAGACATTTGAGAAAGATCATTTGTAAGGTTGTGGGAAGCACCAGAATCAACCAGCCAAGAATTTTGAGGAGTATGAATCGGTGGGGATTGGGCAACAATAGTTGTGGCATTTAGACGCCTACAAGTTGGGGCTGCATGGCCCTTAAAGCCGCACAACTGACATGTGACTGATGGACGGCCTGAGTTTTCTGGAAATCCAAGACCATGGCCATGGAAACCACCACGTGTTCCAAAAGAATTCTGAAACCCCCGCCCTTGGGTGTAGCTACTACGACTCCTATTAGGGGTGGAATTTGAATGACGGTCCTATGATCTGATAGAATTTCCATTATGGTGGCTTTGGGATTGTCGAGCAGAATTAGTTGTAGCAACGAGAGCTTGATTGCTATTTTCCAATGAGCGGAGATAGAGTTCATGGGCGACAAGTATGTCGTGCAATTCTTCAAATTTGAGAGATGACTAACGAGAACGAATGGCTCCCACGATTTCACGATAGTTGGGACCAAGCCCTTTGATCGTGAATAATGTTAAATCATCGTCGGAAATTGGAATGTCGATTAGTGCAAGTTCATCAGCCTTGGATTTAATCATTTGAAGATAAGTGGAGACAGATTTATCACCAAGAGAGACTTCAACAAGATCTGATTTCAATTGGAGAACCCGAGATCGAGACTTTCCGGCATATATTCGACCAAGAATATCCCATGCGGCTTTAGAAGTGGTGGCTGCAATGATCATGGGCAAGATTTCCACGGTAACTGATCCAAAAATAGCAGCCAAGATAAGTTGATCCTGGCGAAACCAAGACTGATATGTTGGATCAGTTGGAAGAGGAGACGGTTTACTACCATCAACATGGCCCATAAGATCGAATCCATTGAGAACAGCAATAAGATTTGCACGCCAAAATGTATATGTTGAAGGAGGATAGAATATTGAAGAATTAATATTGATTGACAAAACTATATTTACATGTTGAGCAGTATATGTTCTTATATACAGTAAAGACTAAACTAAATAGGGAAATATTATAATACAAAGAGCATGATATCAGGAGCGACATTATTGGGAATTATTCTTCAATTTATTTCTTGATTCTCTCTTATATTACATACTCTCGTTAATAAGTGATACAGCTGTGTCCTTTTTTTTATTTTTTCATATGATATTACACTCTTTAAATAAGTGATGCGCATAAATTAAAAATAATGGCTTGACAGCATGCATTATTTTTGGATGTGAATTTTATATTCATTTGCAGGTATGACTAATTTCATACTACATTTTTAGATAATATTTCAGAAAAAAGCATTGAGCAAATCAAGTTGCACAAGAGTGGTGTGAAACAATCCTACTGAACTCGTTTCGAGAAATGGATAAAAATAATAATATAGGACTGACAAAAAGTAATTACCATAGTATAAGTGAAAATCGGTTACTAATTAAGAAAAAATAAAATGATCTCACACAGTATCATTATTTGGAAGATGAATACATACATGTAAAGGCCGAAAAGAAGTTATAAAATGTAACATAAGAAAAAAATAGCATACCAGCAAAAAACCAAACTATACAACCTCTATGATTCTATCTATGATAAATAGGAGCAAGTAATGTAATAATATGACCGGAGTTTGGTCATTATGGATCAAACCTAATTAACTACAAATAAAAAAGGATTAGATACAGGTATAGATATATATATGTATGGAAACACTAGTGAGCTAACTAGAGTGTAACTGTACCACATGCAACTGAACTAATATCTTCAAACCATTAATATCTACAAATATAGCTGTGAAAATCTTAAGCAGCCATATGAGGAGTTCTACCACTTATTCTTTCCACTCGTTTTTGAGAAAAGTTTTGGGAAAAAACCTGATTTTTTACTTGGGATCTTCTCGTCCCGTTGTCTGGCACTGTCTATAACAGCGTCTGATCCCGAGCATTCTTCAACTGTGTTGAATTCGCCTTTCAGAATCCGTAGTAGCTCCATTGCCATCGCGTTGGCTTTCTTGTTCCCGTTTTTGGAGACCATAACTAGGCCCGGGATGACACCCTCATCCATCACCAGCTGACAAAATCTGTGCTGAGAGCACAGTGATAGAAGAATAGACACTGCATGCTCTTGATCCTCCAGATTTTCTCTGTCCAGTACTGCAGCTATCAGACCGATACAACCATCCGTTTCAGCCACGCACATTTTGGCCTCTTCGTAAACGCAAAAGTTATTCAAAATGCTTATGCAGTAACTTGCCAGATTCTCATAGTCGGATAGTGGAATCAGTTTTGGGATCAACTCATGTGGAACTATGAATGAACGGACATCACCGTTGGAACACAAGTTGCTCAGTATCTTCAAGGCCAGTTCTAGCAATTCCGGAACCTGGCTATCGAGTATATTCAAGATGCCAATGAGAGCACCGGATGCTGCGATTTTGCTACCACAGTGTTGGTGGAAGGACAGTCTCTCCAGAATGGAGAGAGCTTGCTTAGAGACCTCTGTATCCAGAAGTGATGCCAACACATGATAGTCGTCTCCCTTCATGTACGATACACTGTTTCTGCAAGACCAGAGGTTGTATTAGTTTTCCAGAGCTCAAGAATTTTAGTAACAAACAACAAAATTAAACTTATTCTCCACAATGTGGGGTCTCCAAAGCAAGAATTTCATTCACTGGGTAGGATGTGCAATCTAACCAATGAGAGTCACCCGAATAAAATAATGATCCAGTATGTATTCCAACTTAGTACCTATCAGTTTAGGCTTTAAATGCTGTTAAATAATACATCCCATGATGACCCCATGAATCATTACAGGTCATGCATGCTTCCCTTATGTATTTCCAACATACAACCGATGCTACTGAATATACCACTCGTTCTTCTAAATTTGAAATGTGCACTCAATCTGAAATCATTATATATACACATGCTTTGTATTAGCAAATATTACGGCAAATTATATCCGCACTCTAAATCTCAATTGTTGCTCTAGTGAAGGTCTAACTCCAGAAGAATCGTCACATGTAGACAGTTAAAATTTACAAAATGACTTTAGGACACTCATGTACTTTTCATGATCTGACTTCCCAATGAACACAACCTTTATTGGTCAAGAAGTAGAGAATATAACACAAACTATAATTACCTGTGTTTCTGCACAAATTCAAACAATAATAGGCATCCAGTCATCTTTGCTTCCTTGTCATGACGGTCATGAGCATCCCTCAAAAATCTTAGGATTAGTTGGATGAACTGTGCAGGTGGGATCACCGACCAAGATTCATCATTGCGTTTCAATAACCTTTGAACATTTTCAACTGCATTGCACTGAGAATCCCATGGAAGTGAACTAAATTCAGAGTGAAATATTGTATCTATCTCACGAGAGGATTTCACATCACTGCTCAACATTGTATCTATTCCATGAGAGGATTTCATTTCCCTGCTCATCTTAGTGTATGAGACATCAGAGCCCTGATTAGATCCAAGTGATATTCCGCTGAAATCTAATGGAAGATTTAGATCGTTCATGGAGTTGCTCAAACTAGCAATGGAAGTTACAGAAGATTCCCATGATCTAAGTAGTACCTTCTGAACATTAGGATCAGGTACAGACACGCTGTGCATAGCGCACCATTTCATAATCAGGTCTTTCATGCCAGTATTTGAGGTGAATGACAAATGCTCCAGCCTTGCATTCGTCTTGGGGCAAGTAACATGACCTTCTTCAAACCATTTTTGAATCCACATCCTTTCGTATGTTTGTCCCGATGCAATGACAACAGGATCATACATCAACCTTGATGATAAAGGACATATGAATTCCTCCGGTGGGACTGGTCTACTTAACATGTTAATCTGAGCTGTATTAGACCTATAGTTGGCATGAAGGTCCACCTCGTTTGATAAATTGTAGGGCCTTGAAGGGAAAGGATCTTCACGCAGATCTTCACGCTCGGATGAAATACTGTCCATTTGCTCTTTTGGCATAATCTTTCCATATTTGTTCAGAAGCTTTAGGAAGAATATTAGGATCTTCCTTTTACTAGGTTCACTATCACCAAATTTATCAAGAAGCTTCTTGATACACCTTTTCTCAACCAACAGAGCTTTCTGTGAGGAGATATGAAGAAGGGAGGAAACAGTGTGAATAGAAGCAAGCGCTGCTTCCTCTGAATCAACCATAGTGTCATGACGAAGCAAATTACGCAGGATCTTCCCAGCATCCTCTTCAGATGGATTCAAATAAAAAGCTGCGCTCCTAAGATCAGCAACAATTCCAGAAATCTGATCGGAAAAAAAAAATGGAGTAAACAGTGTCATGGTTTTTGGTTCTTCACAGTTGGCTAGTTACTGGTTATGCAATTGACAGCATCAACACTGCAGCACAAAATTATAATACATGCATGAAATAGAAATGCTTCAAATATTATAATTTTCAGACATCTCAATTCACAGATATAACTACACAATCTGTCAAGGGAAAACCTTCTAAAAGTCAAAACTCTCAAAAGAACATATTAAGCGTAGTTTATTCTAGATATGTGGTCATGATTCCTTACCTTCGCAGCAAGCAGCACTGGGACCATATTCTGAATTTCGCTGAGACTCTGATCCAATAAATTCTTTGACTTTTTACATCTGGATAGTATAGCATCTCCAGTAAGCGCCTAAAATTTGCCAGGAAAATTACTTAATTATTATATACATAATTATTCTTATGGAAACGGTATTCAAATACAGACATTAGAGAGCATAGGATCAAATTAGTCAAAATCTTGCATTCTTTCTTATCTTCTTCATCTTTTTTTTTTCCTACCATTTTCCATTCATCCACTGTGTCATAGATGTGATTTTATTAGTTACTGAAAGGATTTAATAACAATCACTGAGGAAAATAAATAAAGCACAATACATCATTGAAATGGACTAAACCTCCAAATTGCACCAGGGCAGTAGTTTCATCACAACGTTTTCTAGCAGTCCTAGTTTTGCATCTTAAGAAAATGCATAAACTGAAAGAGAGTTGTAATTAAAGAAAATGGGCACTTCTAAGTGACATAAGTTAAAATGGAACTGAGCGGGTAATTAGCATCTGGAATACAACTAACTAATTAAATTTAACATTACTGCCAACTCATGCACTACGCAAAAGTCATGGCAAACAGCCAAACACATAGGTGCCTCTCTGAGAAAATATCAGAATTCCAGGTTAAATAGGATTTAAACCTGCTCTATTTCATTACACCTAACAGAAGCAGAGCAAACATACATACCAAATAAAGTTTACTGGACTCGCCGCAGTACTCTAGCAGAGACTTGGCTTTGAAGATACCATTGTTTAACAAGACAAGTGCTTCAATTCCTGAAGCACACCGAGGCCGGGCTGCTTCAATTTCCGGAAAAATCTTTGAAATTCTGATGAGCGAATTCAATAGTTCTGAACACATTTGAGCATGCACCTGCAGTCATATGAAAACTCAAGTCTTTACACAAATAATTTGAGAAATGAGACTTTTGGATAGATAAGATACCATGATAAGAGTACGTTGAATAACCGACACAATTGTGACATCAAAATAATCATTACATGGAATATTTGATATTTGATACTGCATATATTGCATCCTTTTCACCGCTTTATGTTGTCAACAGTACCAAATTCAAATGTTATGGAGTTGAAAAACAATTAAGAAAAAAAAAGTCCATTTCAATGTTCTTTGTGGTGTTTATGTTTTACATTTTTTATTTATGAATAAAGGCACCTCAAATAAATGAGACTTAACTTAAAAACCTCCAACATATTTCTAGGTTCCAGCAGCCACGTCTAAGACATATTGAACACATAATCTAGAAACATAAGGGTACTACAAGACTGTAGCTATACCTGAATTGTTTGAAGGGAAGGCAGTTCTTCCACCACTTCAGCTACATGATTTCCCATGGGATAAGAATTGACCCGAATTAAGAAAAAAACCAGCTGCCAAAAGACGAATGATACATTAGTTTGTAATATGAATTTCTGTTTACATACATATCAAAACATACTATATCATTTACTATTCACATGATGACCAAGACTCCCAAGTAAGCGTTACAAAAAAATTCAGTTTAAAACTCGTATTAAATCATGTAAAATTCACTCCAGGAGATTTCTATCTGAGAGGGGAGGTTATATCTTTAAAGTCATCTACTTCTGCTTATAGAAAGGATTTAATTGCTCTCCCATGGGACAACAAAAACTAGAGTTGTTCATTCCCAAATCTACAAGATATCTTTCTTTACTACATGAAGATATCCAAGCAAAACAATAAAAGTATTTAAAAAGAGATGCTAGCAATCATCTCAATAGACCACATCTTATAGCTGTGTAATCAAATGACACTGAGCCAAAAGATGAATTTAAACTCAAGACATCACCAGAAGTAAATTAAATTGCAGAGAGAGAGAGAGAGAGAGAAATCAAATCACTTACCTAGTCAAGAGATAAGAACAACATATGATGAAGTTCTCTATCCTCTGTAGCACAACTTCAGCACAATTCTCACGGATACACAAATATCTGAGAGAAAATTGATCAAAACCCCACGATTTGACACTATCTTTCCCCCTTAATAATTCTTTAAAAGCATAAAATTCGAGCCGGAAAACAACATCACCCCCAAACTTTAATCACACGAATCTTTCTGTAATCTCATCCGAAAAAGACACCAATTTCATCCCAAAATCAAAACTTCCACTGCGATAGCTCTTGGATATGTAAATATACAATCAAAGAAGACAGCAGGTGAAGTTGAACCCCTTTTTTGTTGAGGAGCATGAACCAGAATTAAACCACCCACCAAACTATTTCTTTTATCAATCCACTATGAATCTGAGCCCCCTTCAAAATAAACCCAATCCATAAGAAACGAACATGATGATGTGGGTCAGCTCCTCAATAAATGCAAAGAGAGAGAAAGGAGCTTCGCAATTAAAGCACAACACTTTTACTGCGGTCAAATTTCAAAAGCAGAATTAAAGCAAATTGCACAACTCCAAAGGATATAATTTACCTTCCCACATAATTTTCCAAATTCATGTTAGTAATTGGGGCCATTTGATTTAACACGATTTTGAGAGCGATTAATAATAATTCAGCAAATAAGGGTGGAAAAATAGTTGAAGTGGAAGCAGTCAACTTCAAGGTTTACAAAAGAAGAGGGCATTTGACTCTTCTTGAGAGCTTCAGTGAGAAAAAAATAATATTCCAAAACAAGACATCCAATCCCTATCAGTTTCTGCATTCCCCCAATCTGATTGGCCTCAAAACGTTTGAAAATTCATCACTCAAAATAGTAAATTACGTTTAATTAAGAATTAATTAAAAAAAAGTTGGTCAGGAGATTGGTTTACCCAAAAGCAGGCGCATAGAACCAACGAGATAAGGCTTCCCCAATAATAAAATAAAAAAAGTAGATTTTTTTATCGTCACGTCAGCGATAATAAAAAATCCTACTTCCAAAATAAAACTCCTCTACAACAATAAAATAAAAAAAATAGGTTCTTTGATAGAACCCAAATCAATCTCATTTTATTTTCATTTAATTTTTCAATTATATCTATCTAATTTCCAATTAAATTATAAATAATTATATATTTCAATTATTTAAATTTTATAAAAAAAATTATTCATTATTTTGAATTACATAATATATAGAAACACAAATTAAAAAAACACACATTAAAAACCCACCGCTTGTTAAAATAATGTCTTAATTTTCACTAAACCACACCGTCGTGTTTTATTAATTATCAATCGAATATTTATCCAATACTACATGTCCAAATAATATTTACGTGGGTTTAAAAAAAAATTAAAACACACCGCTTGTTGAAATAATGTTTTAATTTTCACTAAACCACACCGGCGTGTTTTAGTAATTATCAATCGAATATTTATTCAATACTACCCGTCCAAATAATATTTACGTGAATTTAAAAAAAATTATTTTTACAGTTTTACAACTGAAACTAAATATCCATAATGTTGAATAACCTATTTCTTCAGTTTTTTTAAAAAAAAAAATTCATAATAAAGAAAGCAAAAGCAGCCTTGCAATATTTACAAAAAAAAATAAAATAAAATGAATTTTCAAACATATTGTAATTTCTAAAAATTAACGTCAAAAAATTAAAAATAAATTAAGAATGGGGAAAGAAATAAAAAAAAAGGAAATAAAAATGAAAGAGGATTTGGGAAAATTAAAAGAGGACCCAGATTAAAAAAAAAAGAAAAAAGAAAAATGGGATGGGTGAAGAGGCATGGGCCCACATAATTACTAGCGCATATTGTGTAGTGAGTTGCACCTCCATCTCTCCCACTCTCACCTTTCTCAAAAAACCCAACCCCTCCCCCAATGATAAAAAACCTCTCCTTTAGGTTTTTACAATTACACGTAACCTAAAAAACCTCCCATTGGGACCCACTTTGATATCGAAATTCAGTTACTTCTGGTCAACACTTATTCATGCATATTATGGAGTCTTTTATGGAGTAATTTTTATTTCTAAATTCTAATGCATGAATTAATGATGATGATATTACGAGTATTTGCTGATGTAACAAAATTACTTAATTATGTAGTACATATTTAAAGTAAAAAAGGGCTCTTTTGAAAATAAGACAGTACTGTAATTTTTTTTTTGTTAAAAACAAACGTAGTATGTAAAGATTTTTTTTTTTAAATATTGTTATTTAAAATGTATTTAATCAAATTACGGTGACCGTCGGAATCATTATAATATATATATATATATATATATATATATATATATATATATATATATATATATATATATATATATATATATATATATATATAATTATGTGTTTGAATATACATTCATGGTTTTTGTATAAAATTCCAGTTACATTTGATTCCATAATTTATAAGTAATTATAAAATTAATTTAATCAAAATTATCAATAATAATAATTATTATTAATTAATAGGTGGAGGAACTTTAATTAATAAGGATACAATTTTTTCAATGAAACGGATGAAATATGAATAATATAAATGTTTGGCTAAAAAAAATTAGAAAATAAAGAATACACATTCTTATACTAATAATACTAAAAGATACAATTTTATACTCCCTCCGTTCCATAATATTTTTCAGTGATTTTCATAACCGGTTGGACCGGCCGGTTGAACCGGGAACCGACCTCCAAACCGGTCCAAAACACCTCCAAAACGGTTTTTTTAGTTGAACCGGATTGAACCGATCAAAACCGGTAAAACCGATTGAACCGGTCCAACTGGTTTTTGAATTTTTTTATTTTTTCTTTTTATATTTTATATTTTTATATAATTTTTATTTATTTTAAAATATAATATTTAAATTTTGAATTAAATTATGTGATTTTCTTTGAGTGGTGCACCAAATGTATAACAATTTGAGTATAAATTATGTAATATTGTATTGATAGAATATATAAAAATATACATAAAGTATGAATTATAAACTATAAATATGTTATCTAATTATATTTCTATATAAATTGAATTTTTCTTTATAAAATAATTTTGGTTATTATAAATTTTTTAAATGAATTGTAATATTAAAAAATATAATTGAAAATATGTAAAATTTAATTTTCCGGTTGAACCGGTCCGACAGGTTAAACCTCGAACCGTTGCATCCACCGGTTTAGCCTCCGGTCCGGTTATGAAAATACTGATATTTTTCACACTTTCCTCATTTGTTTATCCCACAAAACATTTCACACCAAAAAGAAGAAGAAGAAACACCATTTTATCCAACAAACTCAAAAGTTACTTTAATTTCAAATTTGTCACTCATTTTTCACACACATATCATTACTTTATGAGTGAGGCTTGCGTGCTCCCGGGTGCACAACTTGTGCCTTTAGAATTTAGTATTATGGACAATTATACATTATTTTGTTCTAAAGGGTATACATTTTTCATTAATATTTTTTTATTTTTCTTTAGAAAATAAATGGTACACATCTTTATAGTAAATGATATACAATTTAACACAAAATTCTAAAGGCGTACGGAGTGTGCACCCGGGCATTTTTGTCTTATTTTATACTTTTTTTATTACCTAAAAATACTACAATACCCTTCAAAGTCAATAAAGTTGGTCAAAAAATGCAACTTTTCTTAAATAACGTGAAACAGTAAACATAAAAAGCATTATGTCACGGAGTTAGTAATACAAAAAATAATGTATCAAAATGATACTAAAAATCCAAACCAAAATTAAGGATCTTGGATGTCCTGTTACATTTTGGTGTTACATCCCCTATTACACGAGTTAAATAAGTGACACATATGCGGAGAGAAAAATCTCAACATTCCCCAATAGGGTTGATTGTTAGAGTATAAATTAGTTTATTGTTAATCATCCAACGGATTGTAACAGGATATATAATATCAAAATGTAACAGAAGAACCAAACAAAAAATGAAGGGAGTAGCAAATTACACTTTTTTTCTTATTTTAATTTAGTATATATTTCTTGACTTGGTCAATGCTAAAGATCTTGATATTTCGGGGATTCAGGCCGCGGCTGTGGCATCAAGCATAACAGAAGACAACGGTCAACCCCGTGATCACAGTTGACCATTCTATTTTTAATTAATTTGATAAATATAATTTTTTTTTAAAAATAAAAACATTATATTATTCAATATTAATGACCTACACACTGGTTTGTCATTATCCATGTATACCTATTATATGTTTGTGAGTTTCTTTATAAAGATTTATATGAGATATTTTATATACGAGCATAACATTTTCTTTTTTTCAATTTAAAAATGACTAATAATACTTGAAAGTTAACTTTACATACTCATGTACTTATGTAACACAATGGAGCATATATATAGTAGATATCCCGATCATTTAGGTGTAAGATTTTTTTTTTTCACACAATTCTGTATTAATTTTATTCAATAATATATATTTATATGTTTTTTAATGAATGATTTTTTTTTATATTCAATTGTTCATTAAAAAATTAATTAGTAGATAATTCATACTAAAAAGATCATAAGTATAAATTTTTACTTATTTAAAAAGTACATACTATTTTGAATATGACTTAGTTTACGTACCAGCGTCCTTGGATGCACACAATATTTGGCATATTATCTTGAAAATTAAGTATTTCTTATACTTAAAGTATTGTTTCTTAAAAAGATATATTATTTGAATAAATTGTGCAGCTGATTTCATGTAACACATTTTATGAAAAGAAAATAAAGTGATAATTTTATAAAGATTATGTACAATAATTTCAACATTATGCACCAACAATTGAAGATGACAAAAGAAAATGACGAGTATTAAATCGAAATTGTTGTCTCAACTATTGAATATATAATTGAGTATGAATATAAAGTTATGGGATGCCTTATCTGTTACACATTATGCAATAAAGTCCTGAATAATTAAAATTATTAGAAATTGTAGTACACAAAATACAAATTGTTAATGATGAATGAATTTAGAATTAAAAATGATGAAATGTGAAGTACACTACCTGATATAGAAGTTTGTTATTGTTTCAATGTTTCCCTTTCTAACAGAAGTCATGGACCAAGTTTGTTGTTGGACCATTGCCCCCTTCATCTTGCTCCCCTATCACATTAAATTGAAATTTGTCCGTTTCATATTAAATTTTACATTTAAAAAAAGAATACAAAAATTCTCAAATTTTAAATTATATTTAATTACAAATTTACCAATTTCACCTAATTTATTTGTTATTTCATTTTGAAGGACTAATTCACCTTTTAAAAGTAAAAAAGTTAATAAATATTTCCTTAACTCAGTAACAAACAAACATGGGTTGGAAGAGTATAAAACATAGAGTATAATTTCAGTTTTGTTATACCCGCCTCGCAACATATTTTATTTATTTATTTGAAAGTATAAAATTATTCAAAAAATAATAAAACATTAATTTCTTTATTTTAATACATTAATTTAAAAATTTTATTAATTAAAATATTATCTCCAATAATATACGCATTATATTCTTTAAAAGATTTAAAGTGCACTAATTTATAAAAATATAACATATACTCCCTATTCTTTTTAATTATAAAATACTTTTTTTTATCATATTATATCTTATCATAATTTACTAAGTAACATACAGTATAATATATTTTATAAAGGGTGAGGCTTGTGTGCGCCTTTAGAATTTAGTATTATGGATAATGGTATATTATTTTGTTATAAAAGGTATACACTTTAATTAATAAGTGTACATCATTTTGTTTTAAAGAGTATATACTTTTTATTATATTTTTATTTTTCTTTAGAAAATAAAGGACACACATCTTTATACTAAAGAGTATACAATTTAACACAATTTTAAAGACACTGAAGTGTGCTTCCGTGCGCCCGGGCGCACACAAGTTATTGCCTTTTATAAAAATATAACATGCTCTCAACTTAATATCCATTCATTTTAATTTTATTCCAAGATAAAATTTAAAATTACAATGAAATGATTAATACAAAAAATAAAATCATAAAAATAGTAATAATATCGATTATTCTCTAAAACAAACAATATTAATTTTAAAATTTATTATATACTATCTTTCATTTACATTTTATAGTATCTAATATACGAGCGTATATATAATCATAAATATATAAATAAATATATTCTGTATTTATTAAAGAAATATTTAAAATTAAATTTTATATTCACAGGAGTTATATTAGTATAGTTTAGATACCCTATCGGAGTTTAATGCTTAGGCTTTTGCTATTAAGGTCCAATATAGGAATTAGGTAACAAAAATCTCATTTTGATCTCAGTTTGAAAAGCCCAATTAAAAGGAAGCCCAGGCCCACGTATTAAATAAAATTTGATTATATTCTGCTTCTCTATTGAACCCCTTGAAATTAATCTCTTACTAATATTTGAGTGAGCTCCCGTGCACCCGGGCGCACGGAGGATATTCCGTGCGCCTTTGCAATTTCTGTGTCCCTTTGCAATTTAAACCCCTACCAATACATAAGTTTAAATAAAATATAAAGAGGGAGGGTTGTGTTCACATGGGGACACGGAGTATCCCTCCATCGTGTCCCCGGGGGTGGGCTCAGGAGCTTTTGCCCTGATATTTATCAATCAAATAAATAAACAGGAGCATAAGAAATCAAATATAGTGTCACCTGTCTCACTAGACATTAAAATAATCAAGATTCAAGAATAGGTATAGGTATGATAAGTAAAAATGACACAAAATTAGGGGAGAAGATACCATTTAAATTAATTCTTTTCTTTTTTAGGTAAAAAACTTTTAAAATTTTTTTTGTGACGTTCCCATCTCTCTCGTCTTTCTCAGAAACACATCCATTAATAATCTCTTTTACATATCATCGTTTTTTATAATAAATGAAACTCACATTAAATTATTAATATATCTCTATAAAGTTTACATATAACACTAATATAACTACTTACTATAAATTAAAATATTGGCAAACACTGGTGTGAACTGGCTCCACATATGAATCCTGTTTTTGTGAATTATTATTAAAAAGATAAACTATACTCTTGAAATTATTGCATACCCTAATTTAACAATTACTCTTTAATACATGAAAATATACTTAGAGATATAAACTATTACTCTTCTGAATAAAAAATATTAATATTCAAAGAGTAATTTTTTATGTGCGAAAAAGTAATTTTACAAAGAATGGTTCACGTGTGAACCCTGTTCACATTAGACTTACTCTAAAATATTATAACCTCTTATACCACTACATGTGTGTTATATTCCTTAATATCTGTACAAAAAAATGGAAGTGACAGAGGGAGTACTTTAATTAATAAAAAAATGATAGGAGTATTAATTTATAATAAAGATATTGAAAAATGATATTAATATTTTTGATAAAATTTATAATTATTTTAGAAAAATTGTATAAATGATTGTAATTAATCTATTAATATCATCAAATTTAGAAGAAAAGGTTGGTAATTTAGCGTTTAAAAACACATCATAATGGGGTGATAGTTACCCCTAAATTGACTTAAGAACAAGTTGAAGGTGCTTTTATCTTTCCAACTTTCACACTTGTTTAACAAACCCTAAATCCGCATCTAAATGATGATGTTACGGTGTTAATTACCTCACAAATGGAGTTAAAACTTACAATGCTGAAGGCAATTTAAAGAACACGAAAATACTTGATTACTACTGACAGTGTTAACATTTACATTTTCTTCCATTTTTATTTTGGTTCATCTCAAGTTGAATTATTCTATGCGAGCCTACATACAATACTAATACAATTATCTATTATACATTAAATATTTTTCAATTTATTATTTATTAAAATATTATACTTCCTCCTTACTCAGTAAATTGTGCATGTATTCTAATAAGCGAATATTAAGAAAAGTTGATATTTTATGTATAAAGATGTCTAAGGTTATTAAAATATATGTAAAAAGTGAGTATTTTAGATAATAAAATGAAAAAAAGTATGTAAAGTTGTTGTGATGTGTATAAAAAGTGGGTAGTATTAGTGTATATATATATTTTCCATTTTTATAAACATGCATAAGTGTTGGGAAGGATAAAAAAAATGTACAGTAATTAGTAGGACGGAGGGAGTATTTCTTAATAGGGTTAATTTATAAAAAATTCACCACCTTATTGGGGGTTTTCAAATCTATCACGATTTTTTATTTTTGTCAATTCAATACACGATCTATCACGATTTTTTATTTTTGTCAATTCAATACACGATCTTTTTAATAGTTTCAATTCTATCATAACCTTTTATTTTTGTCAATTCAATACACGACCTATTTTATATTTTCAATTCTATCGCAACTTTTATTTTTGCAATTTGATACACTACTTATTTTATATTTTCAATTCAATATTATTCTTATTATATTAAAACTGTGCATTTATTAAATAATGGGATTAAAAGGGTTTTTATTATTTAAGCTCAAGTTAATTATTAATTTCATTTTTTTATAAAATCCTTATTTTCAATAAATAATTTTATTTATATAATATTTTTGTTACAATATTAAATTTACTATAATAATAGTAATAAAGTCGAACATAATAATAAAAAAAAGTAAAAAAAAAATTATCTATTACAGTAATACATAATTTTACATAACATAAGGTTTATTTATTAAAACAATTTTCTTTCACAAGTTAATTACAACTATAAATTTAATATAATAACAACTATAAATTTACTATAATAACAAGGAAAAAAATATATTTATTCGACTTATTCTGTTTTAATTTTTAAATAATTTTTAATAATAATAATAATAATATTATTATTATTATTATTATCGAATTAAAAATATGAAATAAGTGGTGTATTAATTTGTAAAAATAAAAGTTGTGATAGAATTGAAAATATAAAATAGATCGTGTATTAAATTGACAAAGATAAAAGTTCGTGATAGAATTGAAACTATTAAATAGATTGTGTATTGAATTGACAAAAATAAAAAGTCGTGATAGATTTGAAAATCCCCAATAAGTTGGTGAATTTTTTAGGAATTAACCCTTCTTAATATACTCCATATGATAAAAATATATGTTGGGCAGAGAAAGTACTCCCTCCGTCCCGTGTTAAAATTTACGTTTTTCATTTTAGTTTATCTTAAATTAAGGTTTACATTTCAACACTAATACAATTACATACTCTCTCTGTCTCGTTCTAATAGTTACGCTTTATTTGTAAATTACTAAAGAAGCCTAATTATTAGAATGAGACGGAGGGAATATTACACATTAAATATTAAATATTATATATTATATTTTTTAATTCACTATCATTTAAATATATATTTAATTCAATTTAAATATAAAAATCAAATGTAAATATTATATTTTTACAGTATTGGTATAGTGGAACAAGTTGTTGACCGGGGTAGGGTCCAACAGCAGTATGCTGGATTTTGCACCACACGCACTGAATGGAAAGAGAGAGAGAAGAGATTCTGACATACACATTAACATTAACATTAACAACAACCAAGCCCTGGACCGGACCACTTTATTCACTTTCTCCTCCATACTCAACCTCCCCCCACCCCTCTGCCATCACCCTTTAATCTGTAATTGAACTTACCTTAAGCTCTATTACCGTATAATAACAACACTATGCCACTAAATTGCGTGAGCAAAACTCCAGGGCAACCTTAGTTGTGACCAATCATATCATATGCTCTCTCTCTCTCTCTCTCTCTCTCTCTCTCTCTCTCTCTTAAAGTGAGAGAGAGAGAGTTTGTTGAGTAGTGGTCTGAGAAAGCGCTATATATCGAGGAAATGGCAGTGAGGGTAATAAATAGGGCAATGGCCCATTCTGGAAGAGAATCAACATGACTTTGTCGGTGGTTTTCAATTAAACCTCTTCTCCATCTATTCACACACAATACAAATACTGTGTGCCATCTCAACCTCATTTGTTAATATTTTATTCCTTTGATGGATGTTAGGGAGACATTTTCTAAATCATCTCTCATCGAGATCATTACATTACTTTAATCCCCCATCCTCACTGCTTAGATTCACCTCGTTTATCTTCAAATGCATTAAAATATGCCAACACACTTTGTCTCTGCAGAAACCTGATTTGATGTATATATATATATATATATGCTCACTTGATTATCACAAGTGATTAGATTAGTTTAGCTTAATTGCTTGTTGTTAGGGTGGTGGGTTGAGGGACCCACCCCAGTGTTTCTGTCTGTATTTAAGTTTCAAGATTCTTTGATTAATTATTATATCCCTTAGATTTTGCTCAAATGAGGTCAATCTTTTGCACTGTGTTCACTTATTGGGAATAGGGTTATGGCGGAATGGGTGGGCTGCTGAACTACTTAAAGGTCGTAATCACTCTCAAAACCCACCCTTGATTAATCATCTGATTATCAAAACTTTGTCGCCCTGACCTGAGGTAATTAGACCAACTTAATCATGGTTTTGGTGGGAGGACCAAGTTAATTAAGATCAGATTAATCGCAGGTGTTAGATGGAACGCAGAGGTGAAGACGGCGGTTACAGCCAAGATTCCGGCGCCCACCACCACGTCAAGCTCCCCCTCGCCGCCATTCTCTCCTCCTCTCAAGACCGGAGAGGCGGCTACTTGCCCTCCTCCCGCCGTGGGAGCTCTATTTTTAGCCCCACTCAAACCCTAGATCACCACCGCCACCACTTGAATCCTCCGCCGCCGCTGCCGGATCCAGATCCACCAACCCCCACAACCGACGACGGCGCATCCAATTCCAAAATTCCCGCTTCGCCGCCCCGCCCGCCGCCTCCTCCACCACCACCACCCTCCACCAGCGCTAACAACACATCTAATATCACTAGGTATAGAGAATGCCTAAAAAATCACGCCGCCACCATGGGCGGCCACGTGGTGGACGGATGCGGCGAATTCATGCCCAGCGGAGACGACGGCACGGCGGAGGCCTTGCGGTGCGCCGCCTGCGACTGCCACCGCAATTTCCACCGGAAAGAAATCGACGGCGGCGAGCAG
Source organism: Pogostemon cablin (assembly GCA_023678885.1). Lineage (NCBI taxonomy): Eukaryota > Viridiplantae > Streptophyta > Magnoliopsida > Lamiales > Lamiaceae > Pogostemon > Pogostemon cablin. The sequence goes on along the minus strand of CM043004.1, from coordinate 26,178,667 downwards.
CACATCAATCGCACCCCAGCAATCGGCATGTACAGCCAGAACCCGCCGCCGCATCACAAGGCGCCGGCGATGGTGAATTTCGGCGGCGACGAGTCGTCGAGCGAGGATCTGAACGCGTTCCAGTCGACGAGCGGCGGCGGCGGGAGGCATGCAGGTAGGGAATCGGGATCGAAGAAGAGATTCCGGACGAAATTCAGCCAGCAGCAGAAGGATCGGATGCAGGAAGTAGCGGAGAAGATAGGGTGGAGGATACAGAAGCAAGACGAAGAAGCTGTGCAGAAGCTTTGTAATGAAAGTGGGATCAAGAGACAGGTGTTTAAGGTGTGGATGCACAACAACAAACAGGCCATGAAAAAGAGACAGCAAATCTCTGATTAATCATTTGTAGGTGTGTAATCTCTTCTTTAAATCATTCATCATCTAATGTAGGAGGAAAGTTTTATTAATTGATGCACTTGATTAATCACCTTTATTATCCCATCATTAATGCTCTAAATTCTAATTACAGTATTGTAGGTTGAGTTTGATTCCACACACAACCACCTAATTTCAGAAATGTTGTTTGCTACTCCCTACTTAGTTTGGATTTTCAGACAAGTACTATTCTAACATAAATCAATTCTAATTATAGGTGTAACAAAAATTATCATTAGATTTTAACGGTTCAAGTAAAATTCGAGGAGTTTAGCAAAGTGGGTAGTACAAATTAAGTTAAATTATGAAAGTAGCTTGTCCGAAATCAGCTTGCCATCTGTTATATTCAAGGCTATAAAACTAGGTAGTACAATTTTAGTTAAATAGATCCTAAAAAATGAATTCCTATCATATTCTACTTGGTAAAAAGTCTAATTAGGAACACAAACTCATAAAAAATTATTTGGCAAATAATTTCTGCAGGATTATGTCTTACTTACCCCATAACATAACATTTCATTTTAACCTCCTAGCTGTAGGGTTTAGTGATGATTCTTAGAGCATAATTTTAGTTTTATTCACTTGCTAAAGTATTTTTTACTCGTATGTTCATGGCCTACTTCAACTTTAGGTTACCCTCATAGTTAAGTTTTAGTCATTTCCATAGTATGGAATCCTTTACATTTTTCTTTATCTGTTTGTTCTGCAAAATCTTTCAAACACACCCAACCCCACCCCCCACCAAAAAAAAGGAAAGAAATAATACTTTATTCAATAATCACTTTATTTATTTAAGCTCATAATAATATTATTTTACATTTAATTTATACCTAAAAATACTAATATCTTTTGAAAGTCAATAAGTTGGTAAAAAAGAAAATCTTAAAAAAAGAAAATGCAAACGATGGTGTGGGAAGGAGGGAGTAATTGTTTTTCCAACCTAGGACTAAGGAGTAGGAGGGTGTATAAGGTTGCATTAACATAAAAGGATGATTTAATTGCAATGGTGATGCAGAAAGGGTTGAAGTAGAGCAGTGTTGTGGTTGAAAACATAAATGTAGATTGTAGTGATGAAAAGTTGAGGTCCAGTGCAGGTTGGCAGCAGAGTTAAAGATGGAGTAGTCCAGTAGTACCATCTTGCTTATTAAATTCCCTAATCTCAATTGATGAAATTGATTCAATGCTTTCAACCATCAAATCACTGCTCTATCTTCCCCTCTGCTAACATAATTTATTACTCCTTTCATCCAAGGGGTGGATGTATATTTATTTTTTTTGGGCACATAATTATGATTTTTTTTTAAAATGATATTCTCGCAATTCTTTATAAATTACAAAGGATTCTTTATAAATTACAAAGAAAATGTGAAAAATTTAGTGAGACCGAAAGAATTACTATATTATGTATTTCAAGTGAAGATGAGATTTTTTAAAAAAATTAGTGAAAAGTTAGTAAACTCCACTATTCTTAATTATTTATCAAGACTTCATATCTCTATTTCAACCTCAACTACACGTATTCTATTCGGTTTCGCATGATGATTATATAATAGAACTAATATAAGCCTAAGATCACATTTAGATTATATAATAGAACTAATATAAGCCTAAGATCACATTTAAATTGAGGCAAAAATTTGTGTGAGATGTCTCACACAATGATTTGCGTTAAACAGGCGCTTAAGGTGGTGATATTTAATTAAAAATAATAATGATGTTGTGATCTACCTTATAAATAATTTATAATATAAATTAAAAATGATAGGAGTAATACTTTTAATATAAATGATCACTAATTATGAAAGCATACAATAATCTTATGGTAATTTATAATATGAATTAAAAATGATTGGAGTAATATTTTTAATATAATGATCACTAATTATGAAAGTATAAAATAATCTCACCATGAGACGGTTTAATCCAAGATGGTTCCTTAAATTGAAGGTAGGAGTATATATTAAATTGAACGTAATACTATATACTATGCTATATACTCCCTCCGTCATACCCACTAATACAACTAAAAAATTAGACTCACACCTCCACTAATACAACTAACCACTACACATTAAATAATAATTCTCCTTAATCCACGTGCAAAAAGTAAATGACACCCTTAAAAACGGACGGAAAGATCTTTAATTTAGCTAAAATATTAGTTCGGTTAATTTCATTTTCTATTTAGAATATTTTTTTTTTGGGATTCAATCAACGAAGAGTAAAACTGTAAAAAAGTAAAATTTCGTGAAGGATTGCTAAGAGAAAATTTCCATGATAATATTATTATCATAATAAAATTAATATAAAATTTTAATTTTTAATTAAAAAAATATTAAATGATTATCATGAATGTGGAAATTTATTAAATTTAATATTAACATTATTATATATAACTAAATATATAAACATAAAAAGGATATTATTACTTGTTATAAAATTACTTAAGTATATTGTAAAATTATTGAATGTCATAAATTAAATTTGATGTAAAAGATGTAAGGAAATGATTAGCTATGAATAAAATTGAAGGAAAAAAAATGAAGCTGCAATTTGCTTTTTTTTTTCACGTGAATTAATAAGTATTACTCCCTCCGTTCTGGGTATTTTTACCCATTTATACGGGCACGAAAATTAAGATGTGTTATTATTTTAATATATAATGTAAGAAAAAGTAGGGATAAATTAGTAATTTATAAAGAAAAATAAATAAAGTTGTTGGGAATTAGACATGCACCCTGGTTCGGAACCGCCAGTTCCGGTTCCAAGGTAGGGGGAATCGGAACCGAACCGGGTACGAAGGTTTTGGTTCCGGAACCGACGGTTCCGGTTCCGATTTTTTTTTTTGGATTTTAAGCGTAAAAAGTAAAAAAATTTGAAAAATCGGCTGTTCGAACCGGAACCGCCGATTTTTTCCCAAATATGAGGAACCGGAACCGAACCTTCCTTAGCCGGTCCCGGTTTTTTTTGGCCGGTTCTGGAACCGGCGGTTCCCCGGTTCAAACCGCCGGTTCCGGTTTTTTGGTGCATGTCTAGTTGGGAATGATGAATAAAGTGTAAAAAAGTAATTAAAGTTGTTGGGATTATAAAAAGTAGGTAATAAAATATTATGTATTCTTACCAAAAATGGAATGAGTAAAAATACGTGCGACAGCTCAAAATAGAAAGTGAGTAAAAATATGTGGGACGGAGGGAATATTATATTATAGAAAGTGAGTAGTTTGGTGCGTGGGACATATACCTTTAAATTGAACGTTAATGTCAAAATTAGTACATTATCAATAGGTGAAAGATGAAGAGAATTAAGGTATATCATACATCTACATGTATGATGTATTAGTGCTATCTTTTAAATTACCCCATTCTAATTTTAAGAGATTCAATTCTAACACTGATCAGTTTGAACAATGTGCAGTCATTGTATACACATTGTATGATTATGTTAATTATCCCTTTTGTAATTGCATCTTTCACCTTCATACTTGTTACTATAAATATGCTTATTCAGTTGTCCAAATTAGGACGATTCACCATTTTCGGAATCGAAGCACATAATCACAAATTATTTTGTGCAATTTACTTGTTTTGTTATTTTGTTGTCTTTTTTCACATATGCTGAATATTATGCGATTTATGCTTTAAATAGTTAAATATAGATGAATTCAACAAAAAACTGAAATTTTATAGCACACGCGTAGGTTATTATGGAAGCCAAAATAAAACAAAAGAAAAGAGTGGCATTAAATTAATGCACCATGTTCTATTAAGTATAAATTCTATCATTATATAATTAAAATATTATTATAATCTCAAAATGTTTAAATTACCATTTTTCTTGTTTAATACATGCACATCCAATACATTTTCATTTTTTTTTTGTTTATCATATTCTTAAACACTCTCTTAATACACGACTTTGTAATAACTCATTTTTTAGTATCGTATAATTTAGTTTCCAATTAAAAACCATTAATATGCAGATTAGCATTGCTCACACACACACATAAATAATTAAAATATAAAAAGGTCTCAACGGGTTCACTAATTTAAAACTATATAATTATAATTATTGATATAAAGCAAAGAATGTCACCTACTTTTAGATATGTATGCGCTTTACCAATTGAAGACCCAACATTAAGATAAAACCTATCAACACGCTGAAAGTTAATTATAAATCTAAACTGTGAACTGCACTACTGGATGAAAAGAATAAATAAATAATCCAGGTATTTGATTGTTTGGATAAAGAAAACACCAAAATATAGGTAATTAAATATTGTTAATTATAAATTAAATATAACAGAATATGAACTTAAATATGATATATATATTGTATTCGTAGACGTAAATTGAATGATGCATATTAGAACAAAGAGTTGATATTAGGAAATTTACGAAATTGAGAGAATAATAACAAGAGAGGATACAGATCCCATTTTATTCTGGGTCATTATATGAAAATCCAAATACTTAGCCGTTTCATTATAAAGCTGAAATTTTTTAATCTTTTATTTTGGCTCATTATATGAAAATCAAAACACAGACGTTTCATTATAACGCTGAATTTTTTTTATCTTAACATATTTAAAGCACTGTTTACATTAAAATAAAAATAAAAATAAAAATAATTATAATAATTATAATATAAATTCCATTTAAAATGATAGGTCAGAAATGCCATCGCTAAAGAGCTTTTGAGGTGAGTTTTCATTTCATGATCAATTTATCAGCCAAGTTGGGTATACCAAAAACTTGGTCTCGAGCTCTTAATTGGACCACCGACATATTCATCATCTAAAATAAGAGTGTGACACCATCAATAATATCTTATGTGAAATTGAAGAAAAATCGTGTATTTTTTATCAAAAAGAAAACGAAAATTTTCATATAAAGATCCAAATTTTACTTTATGTCTCACTTTTGAATTTCATTTTATGATTGTCTCATTTAAAGGTTTAATTTTAATTTTTTTCTCAAATTAAGATTTGTCTTAATTTTACTTTTTTTTACAAATTCAATATAAATTATAGAAAAATATAAAATATTAATAAAAATGACATATTTTAATTTTATAATTTAATTTGTAGGTGTATAATAATATTTTTAAACTATGTTGTATGATTTAAAATGAGAAAATAAATTCCATTGTAAGTCTTAAAATGAGAACAAATTGAAAAACATAAAAATCAAGCTCTAATTTGAGAAAAATATCTAAATTTAGACCTTAATTTGAAACACTTATAAAATCAGGTCTTAAATTGAGACCTAAACTAAAAATTAGGTCTTCCTATGAAATTCTTTCAAAAGAAAACGAGAAGGTATTTCAGAAATTACGAAAAAGTAACATATTTTCAGAAAGGTATTAGTAATCATGCTGAAAGATAACTTATTCTACAAAGAAAAACCCATTCCGAAGATTCTGAAGGGACAAAAAAATCATAGTTTAATATCAAAACTACCTTGAAAGTAATTATTTGCTTATAATATCACTTTAAATTTTGAAAAAAGTAGCGTCTTAAAAAATAACCCACTATACATCTGGAACATCTTGTAAAGAAAAACAAGCGTACGCATATTTGGGACTTTTGTTTCAATCATGTTATCTTACAATCAGGGCAGTAACATAATCATGTTAAATTATAGGCTTTAATTTAACAGTGACTCAATCATGCCCCAAACACATCATTACAACCCAAGGAAGATGTTATGTATCAACTTAATTGAATGCAGAGAATTAATACCAGATAACTAAGAGCAATATTACAAGCCTCGTGATTTTATGCAAGTGTTGCCCTCAAATTGAATATTAGACATGGATGGATGGATGGATGGATGGATACACATACATACAGAAAGCAGTACAATATACTAGCAACTTCTCATGTTCGATGCTCCACATCTTTTGAGTCGCCTAACATTTTTAAACTCGCCTCCATTGAATCTGAAAGGTGAGCAGAAAGCCATGGATTTAGCACTTCCATGATCCAATCTTATATTGCTTTCACACAAAGTAACAACTATTCTAGCTGTGCGATTAGTTTCAATCAATTCACTAAATTTACTGCTTCACTAAAGGATGACTTATATTGAATTTAAATCTTCCCTCCAACTGGACATTATTATTTCTTAAAGAGTTGCCATAACACACTAGAACATCTGCTATATCCCCCACACATCCAAAAACATGTCTTTACTCTCTACATAAGCTATAGAATATTCGATACAACGGACAGGGACAACTTACAAAATGAGCAACTACTCCCAAGAAATCAAATCATATGGTGCATATTTCTAAATTCCAACTATAATAGCAGTAGGGCAGGATGCACCATATATCGAGTTATTGTGAAAAGAGCTTACCAGCTCTGAATATATCCAATTATTCTGAGCATATATAAACCAAACCCTTTGAAGTATGGCATATATTTTCATCTAGAAATACAGAGACACACAGGCAACGAAGCCCACTCAACATCCTTCAGCAATTAGTTTTAGAAGATATATTTTTATCATGCAAAAGAATAACTCAACCATTCATCAAACAAGTGCAAAACAAACTTTGATGCAAGCATCATCTACCAATTCATGCGATCAAGTGAATTTAAGTTTTTGACATTTAGCTAAGTTCAATTAAGTACTAAATAAAAGTATGTAGTAATAATATCAATATTGTTTGACCATGTATATCTTGATTCTGAGTTTGACGTACTCTTTTGCATGGATCTGAAAATTTGAATATACATGAAGAACAAAGAAAATATAAATACCTAGCTGAATCACAAAACAGATTTAGCAAGAAAGAATTGAACCCAAATGTCATCAGCAATTGGAGCAGTAATTGTCAGCCCAAAATTCTCAATTCAAACCACATAGATTGATAAAGCTTATGTTGGCAACCATCTTCAGCATTGCCATCAGTTAGTACATTCTAACATTGGGTCAACAAAGTAGTTCACAAGTTAATAATGAAAAGAAAATGCACCAGCAATGGATACTTCCATACTTCCACTCCAAAATTCTAGGCTACTCTTGAGAAAAATCTTTTTTATGTCAATTAACACCAAACAATAATATTGGATTTTCCAAAACTTATGTTATTCTATGGCAGAAGAACTCTTTTTGGTTACAAATGAGTTAAACATACTCCAAAACACATTTAACCTTCAGTATATTATGGTTGGCATTTTTACCTATACATGAACTGTACTAGCTCTCTACTGCAAGGAAACAAACATTCTAGAGGTGCATATCTTTAAAGAACAAATCAAGAAGTAACACTAAAACAGAGAATAAGCTACCGGATGTTTCCAATGCCATTAACTGGTTGTTCAACACACTGCAATGGCTGAACTGAGTTACCTTCTATAGGTAGAGCAGAAGTAGCATCGGAGGCTTCCTTTCCCTCAACCAACCGCCACATGTACCACGCCCCTACGGACCTGTAAGGCCTCCATATCTCGCAGAGCTTCTCCAACTGTGAAGTCGTCGGCAACTCCTCCAAACCACGCAACAACTGCACCCCTTTCCTTACACCAAGGTCGCTCACCGGCAAAACATCTGGTCTTTGCAATGAGAATATCATGAACATGTGAATTGACCATGAGCCTATTCCCTTCACCATAGACAGCATTGTGAACAAGGACCAATCATCCATTTTCACAACCATGTCATCGGATAATATCCCCGATTTGTACTTGTTTGCGAGGTCGTATAAATAACTGGCCTTGCGGCCGGAAACTCCTACCTGTTTAAGCTGTTGGGAGGAGAGGGAAAGGACGGAATCAGGGCATACAGAGTCCTCGCTGCCACAGAGGGAAACAAAGCGCAGATAGATGGAGGTACCAGCTTTGTAAGCGAGTTATTGGTAGAGAATGCTCTTGGTTAGGGCCACGAATGGAGTAATGTGGGAATCAAAATGGGGAGGGGGGTAGGTTTCGGTTATTGGGATGAGTAAAGGGTCAGCGGCACGGAGATGACGCAAGGCTAATTCAACTTCACCATCGGCGCATATGGGTTTAATGATTTGTTGTAGAACTTGGGAAGCGCTCCGCCGCCGGTTCCTGGAAGAGGTTGGGGTGGCGGGAGTGCCACTGCAGAAGGCGCTGGTTGTGGTGAGGGCTAAAGTGGAGGATGGGGTGATTTGAGGAAGAGATGGTTTATCCTTGGTAGGATGCGAAAGCTTACGGATTTTTTGGGGTCGAATTGGAATCTTCGATGGGTTCTGAGAATTATGCGAGATTCCGGCGACGGCAGCGTTGGAAGATTCGGCAATGGGCGGAGGAGAAGGCGAACTTTGTACAGTGGTGTCGGCGGATTTGGGGAGAGATTGAGGGATCGAATCAGGTTGAGTTTGTAGAGTTTGCGTTGAGGATTGGGGATGGATTTGGGGTAGGGTTTCAATTTGGGAATTAAACTGCTCCCCCATGTGAGCGGTTAAAGATGAAGAGACAAAGAAGCGGCGGAATTACGGTGGTGGTGTGGTGGCGCAGGTTACGTCGATGAGATTCCACCGACGTTTAATCAAATTAACAAATATATATTCTTAATTATTACTATATTAAGATAATTAATTCATTAAGATAGTAAAGTTGGGCCATTTGATGTGAGAAGAGGATAGTAGATGATATCCAAGCTGGACCACATGACATGCAACTTTAGGGACATTTTAGACATTTGCAATTAGTTTATAACTCCAAAATATAAGATATCACTCCTATAATTTGGGCTACCTCCAAAATAATTTTTAAATGAAAATTTATTTAGTACTAATTTAAGAAGTCATGCAACAAAATTCTTTGCTACTCAGTAGTATTCCAATATATTTTACATTATTAAAAATTGGAGAGAAAAAAATTCCTTAAAATTAAATGTATTGAATATTTGATTAGTTACAAGTTCAACACTGTCTTCTCTTAAAATTCACACAAAACATTAGAACAATTATAAACTTTTTTAAAAAATTATAAAGAGGGTGTTAGAGAATAGTGATAATAAAGTGGACTCCAAACAGTCATGGAGATGCTCTAACTTGTATTTTTAACAAATAAAATGCATTAAAAGATTAATAATGTTTAAATTTTTTTTACTATTTTTTAGTGTAAATTATATTAAGATAAATAAATAAGGTTATTGTGAAAATGGGAAGAAGAGTAAATAGTGAGTATAATATTCCAATGAAAATATTATGAATTGCTGGCCCATTAGAAAGTAAGTCATCAGTGGGTTGAATGTCTGTAGGACGTACGGCCTGTCGGGCCCAACCCAGTGATGAGTTGCGGATTGTCATTAATTACTGATCCATTTTAAAAAGCGATGAAGATATATTTGGTAGAAGCTCAAAATAGTTTTAACCCTACAGGCCCAATTAAATCGATCCATAACCAAAAGTCATAGAAAAAGGATATTTAACTTTAATTAAATAAAAAATAAGGAACTGGGAATTGAACATGCTGTTCGATGCATCATCGAATAATTTAATTTCACTAATCAGTGTATGTTTGTGTTGTTGCTTTTCTCGGATTTGTATTTTGAAATTTATTGTTTCAGAATTCATACGGACTTATCTTGTATAAGTTTTCATATTATGTTCAGTGCATCGGGTGCAATTCCAGAATAACCCTATAATTTAATGGGTGAATTATAATAAATCTTAAAGTTTACAAAGAAAAATTTATATTTTATAAAGTTTTGTAGTCCATAAAATTATACATCTAACTTGAGAAAAATTTAACATCCAAAGAAGGTATAAATCCACTATAATAATTGTAATTTGTACCTCTTCCAATTTTTTCTATGAGTTGGATATGTTATGAATAATATAATTTACACAAATTCATAATTGTATATAAGCATAATTTACAATGTATTAAAAAAAAAGCCCACAGTGTTGTGTGTGCATTTGTGTATAAATATTACTCCCTCCGTCTCACGTATTTTTATCCACTTTTCATTTTGGGGTATCCCACGTATTTTTACTCATTCCATTTTTGGCAAAAATACATAATATTTTATTACCTACTTTTTGCAATCCCAACAATTTTAGTTACTTTTTTACGCATTATTCATCATTTTCAATAACTTTATTCACTTTTTCTTTTTAAATTACTAATTTATCCCTAATTTCTCTTACATTATATATTAAAAAAAGTAAAACGTCTTAATCTCTGTGCTCGTGCAAACAGGTAAAAATACTCGGGATGGAGAGAGTATTAAAATTTTTATATTTCATATTACACATGTTAGTAAAGTGACACACGTGTATATGTGAAAAAATCGATTTGGAAGATTTAACAACAAATTTTAATAAACATTGTACGGGTGTATAGTACATGTTTATTTTTTCAAGCATGTAAATGAACAGTAATAATCCAGCGTCACATTTCCAAATAGTTTGAATTGGATATAATCTTTTGACTCATCACATGTGACTTGTGAGTATAAATCCCAAGTAATAAACAAATAAATTACATAAATTAAAGAAAAAGAAAAGAATGAAACGGGAAGATTCATAACTTTTAATTACTTCATCCATAAGAACCCTCTTAGCAATAATTTATTTAATTTGAAAACAATATTAAAGGTACAAAATGAATCTGAAAAGCCATAGAAATATTCTTAGAGTACTCAATCCCCATATAGTACTACCACTCTTTTTTATTTTGAATAAATTGACCATGTCGTCAAAGAATAGCTATATTGCTAAAGAAAGGTAACATCTACAAATACTTTGGAGAATGCATAAAATTAGTATAATAACTTATAAATAAAATTTAATTTAATTTAATAATTTGAAGCAAAATGGCAGCCGCAGCAGCACTAGACAAAAAGATAGTAACAAAATTAAATACACATATAGTATTTTTATTTTAATTAAAAAAAAAGGGACAGATAGGGTATTATCGAGAAAAGTAAAAGAGAATAAGAAAAAAGGTGATAAGTAGTTTGCTTTGGGCAGAAGACTAGACCTCCTTGTAGGAGACAATTAGAGGTTTACCAGTTTTTCATCTGAATTCTTATTTGACTGAAGAGACTATAGTTTATCTGAATTTTATTTGTATGTTAATTAAATTATTTATAAGATTATGATGAGTGTATATTTCTTTTCCTTTACTCCATTCCCCCCACAACCTCAAAGACATCAATTCTTTAACATTACCTGGCAAAAGTAGATCCTCTTAAAACGACATTACTATGTGACTCTAATCTCCCTTTCTCTCTCTTTCTATACATACACATTTCTGTATCTATATAAGAGAGAGAAAGTGATTGAGAGAGAGAGGGGAGTGGGAGACCGGGATTCACAGTTGTATCTCGTTGCTTTTGAGGAATGTTTTTTTCGGAAGTTCAACATTGTTTCTTAAAAAATGGTGTACCCCACCATTAGGGGCCCCCACCGCCCCTGCCCTGGGGATTGGTGGAGGAGGTAAATCGCAGGATGTGCCTCAAGTGGCTTATAGAGAGGGCTCACTGTTAAACTTGTGCTTGCAAGGGGCCAAATCCATGCCAAAGTCAGGATTCGAACCCCCACCCTGCAGCAACCAAGCTCAGCTGGAAGGCCTTTCCACCCTCCCCTCTACCACTTGAGCTATGCCCTGGGGGCACTCAACATTGTTTCTTTTGGTGACTTGTGGTAGTAATTATATAAGGTTCTCTCTTTTAATGATTTATTTTTATTTATTTATTCATTCATGTGTTTTAATATGTAGTATGCATTAATTGTGATGCATTTGCATGCATGCATGCATGGGGGCGACTCCAATGCAAGCCACGTGGCTCGTGGATTAATGGCAATCATTAGGCCTTTTTTCCATTAGTGTTGAGAAAGAAGATCTGATACGCAATCTTTGGGTAATTGCCAATGGATATATATTGACCAAAATTTTCAATTTGTTTCTTAGATGCTTCTTGATTCAGTAATTAATTTCATCTGAATTCCTTTACTACTAAATTCTCATCTGTTATAAATTTTAAAAAAAATAATAAGTATATTAATGTGTTATAAACTGTCTCACAAAGTAGTATTGGGCCTTCAGAATTCTTTCGATTGAAATTATTTAGTGGGCTTAATCGAGTAAATTTGTATAATTAATTAATTAATTAATATAATTGTGGGCAGGGTCCCACATAATCCAAAGCGACAAACAAGATGGTGATTATTGGGAGATGGTGCAGAGTTTTGATTTCCCTAAAATGCAGTGAGAATTAAAGGCATTCGTGTGGGTTTGTACAATGATTAAGCAAATCAAGTTTAATTTTTTTAATTAGTTACAATCAAATCGCCATTTAATGACATGACCACCCCCACTCTCACCCTAACACGTGCGTGGGAGTGTACATAAACATAAATAAAAATAATAACAATTTTGTAAATTTAATTAAGGTAAACGATTGAATTATAGGACTAACAAATTTGAACAAGGATCAACTTAATTGATTTACATCGACATACATTATCATTAAATAGTGGAACTTTTTATATAACATCATTATACAATATAAACATTTACTTTACAGTATTTAATAACATATTTTAAGACAAAATCGACATATTTTAACATATAAAGCATATTGTTATTATATAATAACATAAACATAAACACATATCCATCAGCATTGCCTTCTTCCTACAATATATAATAATATTTATGATTCACTATGAATTTTCAATCACTATGGAACACGTATGGTAAATCTACGACGGAGCTGACGGAGACAATCGGATTACATATAGATGATGAGGTCGAAGGTAATTTAATTTGCGTATTTCCATAAAAATTCATGTCCAACGTCAACAAATTGAAGGAAGAGATTCTATTAAATTAGAGTATTAGAGCATTCCTATTATTAAATAGGAATTCGCTAACATAAGAATTTAAATTATTATTTAATTAAGAGATAAATATATTAGTTCCTACTTCCAATTGAAAGGTTTTTAAATTCACCTATAGGGTGAAGTTATTGTTATTCTAATAATAATAGTTTTATTAACATTTTATTGCTTATAAAAATTTATACTCATGATTAATGAGATATTGTAGAGGCGGTAATTAGGCTTTGTGTGAGGGAGATTTGACAGATAAGATTGGGTTAAGCTGTAATTAATTTGGGAAGAATAGAATCGAGAGAAGAGAGCATCTTTTGGAAAGTGGTGGTCTTCCCGTTTGTCGAACTGCCCACCCACCCACCCACTCCAATCTCAAGAAAAACTCTCTCTCTCTCCCCCCCTCTTTTTTTTGCTGTTTTTATTTATTTATTTATTATTTTTATTATTATTTCTCTTTCTTTTTGAATCTTTTGATCGAATCGATCGATATTCGGGAGGACTTTGTATGTTCGAGATTGGGACCCTTCCCTTCCCCATTGTGGGGTCACTTTTCTTGTACCATTTTCTTTGTCTCCCTTCCCAAATTATTTTACCATTTAAAAAAAATACATTTATTAATTATTTATAAGTAGTAAGGGGGCAATTCAAATACACCAAGAATCACCACTTTCGAATGACTAAACAATAAGCAATCTAAATTCCAATGAGCCATTCAAATCAAATTAGATTAAGGAACTCAGACGATTAATTTGAGGAACTAAATTCCCAATAATGATTAAATAGATTGTATATTATTAATTGAAAAGATGGTGTAGGTATGTATAGTTAGTTGTTGGTAATAGAATAGATTACTTTTTCCTAGTTTCCATCTTTGGGTCAAAGATTTGTTGGAGGGGAGAAGAACAAAATGTGTTGCTTTGATGATTGCAGAGTATCACCTCTTTCACTTTTTTGCATTCCCCTAGTCCAGTCCACTCACCCTTCTTTTTATTACTCCACAATCTAAAGATCTTCTACCATCTCCTTATTACATGCATCAATAGACTCATAGACTTGGGATTACTTTTTAAAGAATCAAGATTTATGAACTACCTCACCACATCTATCCATCCCACCATTTTTTTTAATTGATAATTACTTTTATTGTTAAATTCTTGTTTAAGAGTTTTAATTTTCCCTCTTACTCATTCCATTAACAAATACTCCACTCTATCTTCCATATTAAGATTTATGTTTGCTTGTTGCATTTAGAGTAATAGATATAATATTTTAATGGATAATGAGTATAGAGATATAATATTTAATGTATAATGAGTAATTTTATTATTATTGTGTGTAGATCCCATATATAATTATTTTGTATGGTCCGTCCCACTTGACAAAAAATATTTATAAACTTTAACTTCGAACAAATTAAAATAGAAAATGTAAATCTTAACACGTGGGAATAGTACATCACTATATCTTTATGTATATATATATATATATATATATATATATATATATATATATATATATATATATATATATATATATATATATATATATTCAATATTGGCTTAAAAATAACAACAATTTACTTGGAAAAATGTCTAGCAAGGCACCTAGCTATAGTCAAGTTAATGAGAATTTTTTGGTACTAATTGAGCATGTAGAACAAATAAAATAATCAATCTTACAATTTTTTAGTTCGATTCACGATTTTAGTATTGAATCAACCGAATTATTGGAAACCAAACTAAGTAAAAATAAAATTCAATTATGAATGATTTTATGTAATTTATTTAGTGAAAATGCCACAAAGTAGCCACCTATACTTAAAAGTAATTTTAAGTAGTCACATGTCTTAAAAACAATTTATTCTAGCAACTTTTATTAGAAGTGACCATAATGCCCTTGAAAGAGACCCACTGATTATATGTTTGAGATCTCTTATTGACTAAAAAGTACCAAAATACAATAATTTGTTTTACAGTCTACTGAATGCATTAATTTATTGTTTTTACATGTCTCGTGAATATATTTATTTATTAAAATGCAAAAAAATGCATTAATTTTACCTGTATTAATTTTTTTTTATTTTTTCTGAAAAAAAAGTGTAGGCCGAATAGAACAAAAAGTATAGGCCGAATATAACAAAATTTTGGGCCGAATAGAAGACATGTAGGTCGAATAGAATAAAAAAATATTCGAATTTTTTTTTATTTTTTCTGAAAAAAAAAGTGTAGGCCGAATAGAACAAAAAGTATAGGCCGAATAGAACAAAATTTTGGGCCAACTAGAAGACATGTAGGCCGAATAGAAGAAAAATTTTATCCGAATTTTTTAAAATTTTTTCTGAAAAAAAAGTGTAGGCCGAATAGAACAAAAAAGTATAAGCTGAACAGAACAAAATTTTGGGCTGAATAGAATAAAAATTTTATCCGTATGAAAAAAAAATTATTTTTTTTCTGGAAAAAAAGTGTAGGTCGAATAGAAGAAAAATTTTATCTGATTTTTTTTTAATTTTTTCTGAAAAAAAAATAGGCGAATAGAACAAAAAGTATAGGACGAATTGAAGGAATTTTGAGTCGAATAGAAGAATCAATTTTCTGATATTTTTCTATAATTTTAAATGTGGTCTCAATCACCCTATTTAATGCGGTTAACATTGACATAATGATTACCCCATGATTTTTGTCTTTTATCGTGATAATTATATTGGTAAATTGGGAAGTGCTTGGCTACTAAAAATTGTTTTTAAGAAAGGTGTTCAAATAAAATTATAATTAATAAATAGTGACTAGTAAAAATTTAAACTAATTTATTTATACTATATCAGAATATTTCGGTAAATACCTTGATATATCTATGTCACGTACTATTATTATTATTATTATTTTAAGGCAATATTTCCAAGTAATTTTGATGATGTTTGCAATAGATGCACTGTTAGAAGCATAGGATGAAAGTGACTATGGAATGATTGAGGTAAGGACCAAACTGAAATGGTGTAATCACGGGATTCCAGGAACAACATAGGTACGGCTACTGATTATACATATATATATCCTATCTCTAAAACCTTTACTAAATTCTCTTGTAACAATACTCAATTACCTCTGCACCACACTGCTACTTAATTATTGTTTACTTGAATTTTACTCCTTAAATTATATCATTCACCAAATATTAATTCCATTTTTTTTCTTTTTTTTTAAATCAAAATTTCATTTTTCTCACATTTTATTAGAAGAAAGAAAGTGATAAAGGTTCGTATTTATGTTAGTAGTCATTTTTTATAATTATATAGCACAACAACATATAGCACTTTATGTAGTTCAATTTGATCCATGCGCATGTTCTTATAAATGCTAAAAGAAGTATTCGGTTTTTAAAAACTGATTTCTAATTTTAATTTCCAAATTGTAAATATTAATCGCTCTCTATTTTATGACTCCCTATTTTGTTAGAACTCGTGATGTTTATTAACAGCTTAAAGAGAATATGGGGTTCGTTTTGAGTTAATGTCATGGATTACTCCCTCCTCATAATGCTGTATATTGCTTCCTTCAGCAATCAATAACTATCAATTTGTACTTAACACGTAAATTAAATAGCATTATTATTATATATAAAGTGGATAGTTATATTAATAGACTAGTAATGACCCACCTCTTATATATAAAAAAAAGAAAATTAATACTTTTATAATTGGCGCGACTAAAATAACAAAATGAAAATCTTATCATGAAGATAGTACTTTTTTAACGTCTCATGTCAATGTTTTACAATTTTTTAGTAGATTAGACCTACGCAAAACAAAGTACTTTTTTACCGTCTCATGTCAATGTTTTACAATTTTTTTAGTAGATTAGACTTACGCAAAATAATTAATACCCCAATACCTTTATGAGTCCGCATACAACTACTATAACAACTACATACTATACATTAAACATTATATCTTTCAATTCCCCAAAATAGTACTCCCTCCGTCCCTCCCAAACGTCATCGGTTGCTTTTTGTGTGTAGATTAAGGAGTATTATTATTTTATGTGTAGTGAATAGTTGTATTAGTAGTGAGTGGTGGACTATATATGAGAACTTTTTACTAAAAATGCAAAATAAAAACTTTTGAATGAGACATCTGACTGTCGCTATTTTTACCTAAATTTTAGTGTCGTGTTGTTTGTCTTTCGTATTATTTTATCCGTATTTTATGTGGTTTTTTGTTGTGTTATATGATTTCATGGAAATGTGTGTGAATGAGCCTAAATATATTGAAAACAGGTCAAAAAATGGAGACGGGAGCTGAAACGAACTCACGGGACCCAACTCGAGTTGCAAGGTACAACTCGAGTTGCCAACTCGAGTCGAGTAGGGGCACGAAAGTTGTCCAGAGTCATCCAGTGAGTTAACTCGACTTGGGAGAGCCAACTCGCCTTGCAGCTCGAGTCGAGCTGCGTCTCTCCAAGTCGAGCAGCAAGTCGTGTGGCGCAGGGCAGGAGTTCAAAATCATACAGTGTGCTTACTCGAGTTGCAAGTCGCAACACGACTTGGCAACTCGAGTCGAGCTAGGTACAGTAGGCGTTCCAAGTTTCAGAGCATTCGCAACACGATCGAACATGTGAGAGCTCGAGTTAAAACACATGCTACTCGACTCGAGTAGCTAATTCGAGTAAGGAAGGCCAAGTCGAGTAAGGTCATTTTGGGTCAAAAATCCAAATTTTCACCTGCCAATGTGTGTAAAAAGTCCAGTTCATGATTAATTCGTGACCCAACTTGGAGAGGGTATAAATAGCCTCAAGTTCAACATTTGAAGAGAGATTGAATATTTTCCACACAAGAGTTTCACCCATACACTTAGATCACACACCATTTCTTCCATTCTGCACCATCATCTTTATTCATCTTCATCCATTCTTCATCCCTTTCATTTGGGTATTAGAGATCTCAAGAATTTAAGAGTTAGAGGTGGAGATCAATGAGTGTTGAAGATTCTTTACAAGGAATTGTTAGGAAAGATTTACATCTCTTTTGTTTTTCATTTGGATATAAGACTATGGATATGTGTAATGATTCATTTATGTGTTTTGTTACCATTATCATGTTAGGCTAATCCCTCTAGTGGGATTAGGAATATGAAGAACACACTAGGTTTATATTATTATGTGGATTAAATTGATTTTTGACTTAATTGATGTTAGTTTTTATTCATGGGCTTTAATTGATTTGATGTTGTGATGGTATGGTTTGTTATTCATGAATGATTATTGTTTTAATGGATTGTTGATCAATAGATGATTTATGATAATTAAGTGCTATTATAATGTTCATGTGTATATTGCTTGGAGTGAGACGAAAACAACCCTCTTAAGTATTAGAAAGGCATGAGTAGACATCGAGTTTGGGTTTGACCGAAAGGATATTTGAATTCGATGAGGGGAACCAATCCATTCGTTAGCTAATTAGTACCTTGGAAAGGAGAATTGGGAATTAATTAGTACCTAGATGGAAGAGATTAATGTTGAGTTTTGATCTTAAGTGCTTTTGGGAGTTTCAAGTGGATCAACAACATTTGTAATCCGAAAGGGAGCTTAGGATATATTCGTGATCACCCTTAATCTACATCAATTGAGTTAAATTCCCTTTGCATGATAATATGAATTGAATGTGGTTGGATGTTTCTAATCCCATGTTTTTTCATACTTGAACTTTAGCATCTATTATCTTTTCTCGTTAATCATATTACTTATCATTTCTCTTAGTTGTTATCTTATTTACTTGCTACTTGCTTTGGTTGTTTATTTCAAACTCAAAACACTTATTATCCTTACAAAAGCGACATAAACATGAGCTCACGTATTTTGCTAATCCAAACCTAACTCTCTTTGGATTCGATAATTTTATTTCTTGGGATATACTACTACAACGATCGAGTATTCTTGCTCGTGAGTATAAAATATTCAAACAACACCCAATATTATAAAATGAGGATTTTTCGATGGAATGGAGGGAATATACTATTCTTTAATCTTTAGTGAAAATGGATCTAAAAATTGTTAAAGAAATAATAGAGCTAATAATACTACCCATGACCGTAGGGAGTTGTGTGACATTATTACATAGAACTAATAAAAATTTAAAAAATATTCAAGTTCCCTTTTTGTTTAATATATACTACTTATAATTTTTTTAAGCTAATATTATGCATTTTCATTTTATTTCAATTTTTAAATATTTTTAAATTGGATGTGTTAGTTACAACACATATTTACATTTTTTTTCCTTTTAGAAAATAAAACTCATACAAAATAATTAATATATATATTCTCATACATAATTCTATATTAGAAGAACTTAAATTATGTCTTTGGGGTTGGCTTATAGAGAGACACTCAAATAGCTCATCAATTTGTATGTGCGTGACATAAGTCACTTAACTAGTTACTCTATAGGGGTTAATTTAATACTGTTATATTCAAATAATATATTCATGGTGAATAAATGTAGAAGTAAATGTAGTGATTAATCAATAAAATCTTGCAAATCTAGAGATGGAATTAGTGTACTTCGATGGGATTGAACAGCATAATACTACAAAAAAACGCATGGTCCCAAAATGTTCCGATCGATCACATTAATTAAAAAAATACTAATATTGATCGATATCCTAAAAACAATTAATTAATTAAATTAAGAATAAATGAATCAAGGCGTTTATTCCCGTGAGTCCGATGGTATTGGTGGCGATAGAGATGGTGGTGGTGGTGGTGTTTTGAGTGGCAGAGATACGGACACAAGTTTGTGAGAGTAGCGATGCATGCCTCGTGATCGGAGACGGCAGATCCATGGAAGACTGTTCCCCTTAGTCACGTGGGCTCTTTTGACTGCCCAATGACCAACCCCCCCCACCCTAAACCCACCCACCCCCTTGTGTATGTATAGGTGTATGTATAGGCGGGTGTGTATATATATGTGCATTGCCGGGATGTGTAATTTGAAAACTGGAGTAGCTTTCATTGTTCTTATATTCTCTCATACTAAACTACACGTACTGCCACTCTGTGCCTACCTATTTTTATCTAATATTACTGTGTGTGTGTGTGTTTTTGGGTTTAGATCAAAATTCAATTCACGACAAAGTGGAGTCTTGCTGACTGCTATTTCGCCATTTTTATTTTTAATTTTTTTGGATTTTGCTTTATATAAAGCTAACAGACAACACAACACAACACTCCCATCTCACCTCACCAGCTCTCTATCCTAAGTTGTTGTTCAAACATTTTATTATTACACATCCTTTTCATCTTACTATTTCCTTGTACTTGTTAATTTTCACTCTCCCATTTTCTTGTATAAAACCGCCCTCCCTCCTTTGTGGTGTGTTAATTCATAGTTACAATGCATCACACACAGAGCAATTCATTCCCCATGTTCTTCTCCATGGGCAGAGGTGGTTACGATGAAGGGGAATATTACTCTTTTACCACTACTTCTGCTTCCCACTCTACTTCTGTGGATTGTACTCTTTCACTGGGTACACCGTCCACCCGTGGCACCAACGACGACACCACCCACCACCACCACGACAAGAAGCGCTCCTCCTGCATCTCCAACTTCGGCTGGAATATTCTCCCTTCCAAGCACACCCCACCACCCTCCTCCTCCTCCTCCAAGCCCCACCGCGCAGCCACTTCCGGCGGCGACCCTCTCTTGGCTCGTCGCTGTGCTAATTGCGACACCACTTCTACTCCCCTTTGGAGGAACGGCCCCAGGGGCCCTAAGGTAATTAATCATTTTAATTTACGACATTAACGATTGCATGTTGTAAAAGTGACTAATGGGGATTGATTAATTAATGATGCAGTCGTTATGCAATGCCTGCGGGATTCGGTACAAGAAGGAAGAGAGAAGGGCTACGGCAGCAGCCGCCACGAGCCACGGCGGCGATCAGCACAACATGATGAATGGGTCGTGGGTGCAGGGGCAGAAAAGTCAATGCTACTCGAACGAGTACCGGTTCATGGAGGACGAAGTAGTGGCGGATCATCGGGATTCGGAAATCCCATTCATGTCGTGGCGGTTCAATGTCACGGACCGGCCCGGTCTGATTCATGACTACACCCGATAAATACTAAAAAGAAATTAAGAATTTGATCGAGTAAGAATTAATGTTAGAAAAAGTGCGGCCAAAATCGGATTTGATGGTGACTGATAGGTATGGGTAGGTGATGATGAAATTCTTTTCTTTTGTTTTTTGTTTATTCAGATGTTAATGTCTTTCTTTTGTTTCTTTTTATGGTTGATGGGGTTGTGAAATCTCAGATACGTAGATTGAGTGAAAATGAGTTCATTCTATGTTTGTTTGTTGGTTAGATTTTGGTTCGCTCCTTTTTCTTTTGAGGCCACCCAAGTCACCTCAGCTCTGGCTTTTCAGACAACCACTCCGTATGTAGTATCTACCACTACCTTTTTCTATTGGTCTGTTTCATACACTTTCTCTAAATATATTTATTTTATTTTCTGTGTAATTATATGCACCCGACTCTATATATTAATTTAACTAATTTGCACGTGAACGGTTTTAAGGTCTTTATTTGCTTTTGCACGTAAATTAAGGAGTACTATTATTATAGATAAGGTGGGTAATTGTATGAGAGGGAAGTTGTGGATCATATTGTGTATTTTCTTTATTAAATAGAGGAAATTAATGCTTTTGAAGCGGATGTCAGGAATAGTGAAATGAATATCTTTCAAATGGACGGAGGGATTATAGTATATATTGGTCATGTATTACATCTTAATTAATTTCATCATTTTTATAAACCATAGTTTCACAGAAAAATATTAATTGACTAATTACACTGTGAACTTGTGCACCCACTTTAACAAACATATACAAATATAAACAAAAACATATACAATTATGAACAAAAATGTATACAATTTAATTGTTAATTTTTTTAATGAAAAATTGAGTGTAAAAAAATATGCAATTATTAAAAAACATATATACACTATTGAATAAAAAGGTATACACATATCAAAGGTAGTTTTTTTAATGAAAAACTTATTGTGAAAAAAATATATAATTATTAAGAAACATGTATACAAAATAGAATAATATGTATACAAAATATAATAAAAAATTATACACATATCCCTTGTACCTAGATGCACCTAATATCATACTCCTATTAATTTATTTATCATGTCATTTTGACTCCTTTAATTGAATTTGGATTTTTTAAGGGTTCGAGCTCCTGCATCTGTTCATTAAAATCTGTCGTTATATGTCATGTAATTAATTTAAATATTAAGAGCAAAATATTTTAAGACAAATTCTTGCGTGAGACCTCCATTTAGGTGAGATAGGTCTAAGACGAGTACCAAGGTGCAATTTAATCCATTTTCATTAATAAATTAATTTGTCTAATCCCTTAAAATCAGCTTGGTTATTTAGATATAGGAGAGAATAAAGAGTCTCCCCAAATTCAATACACCCCTCCATCCATTGAGGAGAGAGAAAAAGTCTTCCTCTATCTATGTTCTGGAAAAAGAGAAAGAGTAATTGCAGAGTCTTCCCAAATTCCTAACATCCCTCCATTGAAGATTGAACGAAAAAACATAGAAATGGGAAGTTCACATTGATGCTGGGTAGTCCAAAGTTCGATTTTCAACCGGCAAATGAATCGTGGACGTTGATGTTTCGCTCCCTCCATTGAAGATTGAACGAAGAAACGTAGTTCAAAGTCTGATTTTCAACCGGCAAATGGATCGTGGACGTTGATGTTTCGCTGTTGGCCGTCGATATTGGTATGAATCCGACGAACAAACGTAGAACCTAGTTGGTCGTCCTCGTCCAGTGTTTCTCCGGTGAGTTGTCTTCAATTTTGTTATAACATAAAAGAGGAATCCATGAATATTGTTCCATATTACGATGGTGATGAAAATGTCGTTGAAGGTGTGTTAATACTTTCATTCTTATAGTATGTCGCGAATTGGTGTAAGGTTGTTATTCGCTTGTTATTTTATGTGAAATGTCATTATATGAGTTGAATGTTGTAGTATGTTAGTTTTATTATATAATGTCATTTGATCGCATATCATAATTTGTTAGAGAGCCATGAGTATGATTTTATCATGTGAATGTTATAGTGTGTTATTTTTGTATTAAAGTATGTTATTTGTTCGCTATAATATGTTAGAGTTTATTAGACAGAAATGAATGTGATTTTACCATGTGAAAATGACATACAATGAGACATATATAATACACTTTTATATTAGAACATACTATAACATGAAAACGACGTAATATGAGATATATGGAATACACTTTTAGATAAGATATTACAACACAAATATAAACTATTATAACAGGGGAATGACGTACTACGACATCAATGAAATATTATTTCAGGTAACATACAATAACATAAAAATTACATACTATAACGCAGATTTGACATATTATAAAAAAAATAATATACTTTTATCTTATATACTATAACACTTACATTGCACACAATAATACGGAACGACATACTATAACACCACCGAAATATTCTTCCACGTAAGACACATTAACACAAAAATTACATATTATATTATCACATTCACAATATACTATAACGCATGTAATGTACATGAGCGTTGATGAGGATGATTTATGATTTGCAACGACAATTCATCGGAGTGAAAAAATGGTCACGCAAAAAAATTTAATGATTTGAATTCATCCCATAAATCACGTAGATAATACTAATGATTAAATTGACTAACCATAATAATAATATTTAATATAATATTAAATTAAGGTGGGTTAAACCATCTCACGACCCATCTCATAAGAGACTAACTCATATTTTAAATGTCCGTCAAAATTCAGAAAATAGAGAAAAAGAGGATTCTATTAAAAATTAGAGAGAGACATTGAGAGAGAACTGGTGGGACAATTTACCTTTGTCTCATACTCTCATTAGTGCATTTAGTCTACAAATGATTTTATTATTAATTTAATTAATTTTGTGAAAGTAATGCATCGAAATTTTAAGTGTTATAAAAAAAGTATAATAAAATAAACTAGGAGTGTGAAAAATGTAAATGGAAATAAATAAAGAATGTTAAATGTGTAAAATGGATTACACTATCACACTCCTGCTCCGGCAGTTCTCCATTCCATGTTGCAAAATGGAGCAAAATGAAATAAAACACTATTGCAGTCGTAAAATGCAGGTGCCACGGTGTGTGCTGCATCTTTTTTTTTTTTTAATTTAAATAATATATGTATGTGTATGTTATATTTAAAAAAATGGGTATGTGTATATTTTGTTCAAATAATTTAAAAAATACTCCTTCCGTCCCACACTTATCTTCACACTTTCCGTTTTCGTTCGTCCCACACTTATCTTCACTACTAGGGGTGGGTATCGGATCGGGTATCGGGTTTTTCGGGTTTCGGGTCCGGGTACCAAAAAATTCGGGTTTGAAATTTCATTACCCGAACCCGAACCAATAATATCATTATCCGAAATTTCGGGTACCCGATCCGATTACCCGGTTTTTGCATAATTTTTTTATTATATAATTTTAAACTAAAAATATTTATTTTGCTTGAATTTTAATAGGATTTTTCAATATTTTAAAAATTGACATGATGCATTATTATAAATTTGGGTTTGATATTATTCAACTCACAATAATTGATGTCTAATATATATATTATTCCATTAATTAAATATTAAAATCAATCAATAATAATCCCATAAATAAATAAGTTGATTTTTATTTATTTATTTATTTGTTTATTTAACAGTAGTATTTTTTAAAATAATTTTTTAAGCAAACTGTTCATCAAATCAATTAGCATGTTGAATCATAACCTATTAAATTGCAAAAAAAATGGAAAATTTTGTAAATTAAAGTATAATAAAAGATATTTTGAGGAATTGATGTGGTGTAAAAGTTAATGCTTGATTTGTAAAATGTGTGTAATAATTGATAAAGACAAAAGGTATGGGTGAGAAATGTAGTTAGTATATATTATATTATATTAATATATATATAATAGAAATTAAAAAAAATTAACCGGGTAACCTGATCGGGTAATTCGGGTATTTTTGAAAACTCGATACCCAATCCGATAGTGAATAATCGGTTTCGGGTTTACCCGATACCTGAAATTACCCAAAAAAATTGGATATTTCGGGTAATTTTTTCGGATCGGTTCGGGTACCCGAAACCCGAAAAAAATGTCCTCCCCTATTCACCACCCAAAAAATGAAACTTTACATTAACCAACAACCTCAAAGTTATCATAATTTCAAAAATACCACTCCCACATAGAACACATAACATACTTAATAATTTATTTATTATCTAAAAATACCACAATACCCCTAAAAAGTCAATAAAGTTGGTCAAAAAACAAGTTTTTTAAAACTCTGTATCTACATTACCGGTGCAGATAAGTATAGGTCGGAGGGAGTATTAAAAAAGAGGATATATTGTTATTTTAAATTTTAAAATTAAAAATAGAGTAAATTGATGGAGATGAATTATTAAGTTAACTGTATTTTAGAGTTGGTTGTGCTGTAAATAGAGACCAACATAATTGATGAATAATTTTAATAGAATGGAGTATTATTTTTATAAAATTGTTAGAACACACATTTTGATATAAAATTTTGAGATTACATGGTTTGAAAAAAACAAAAAGAGGGAGAAGGGTAGCAGGATAGGTAGGTATAGGTTAAAGAGGAAAATGAGGAAAAAAGAGGAAGGATGAGATGATTAAATTGGATGTGTCTATCAATGGTGTGACGATAAGTAATAATGGCAATAATGAGAAACTCCCTAATTTCTCTCTTCACATCCTTAATCACACATGCAGCCTGTACTATAACTGACACCTTCATCGTATACACAACTGTCTCCATATCGCTAACTCCTTTTTTATTTTTTATTTATTTAATCTCTAAAATTTATTGTACTCCCTTTGTCCGCCGCAAACTTGAATATTTGCATTTTGAACGTGAATTAAGGAGTATTATTATCTAAGGTGTAGTTGGTAGTTGTGTTAGTGAGGTATATGGGTCCCATAAATTTATTGTATTAGTGATGTGTGTGGGTCCCATGTATTTAAAAAGAGAAATGTGGATCTTTGGTGCGCACACCCAAAATGACAAAATGTGGACTTTTCAAGCGGATGGAGGAAGTATTTTCTATTTTGGAATGTTATCATTAAATTGATTTATAATCAAATGATTTAACTTATAAATAATGAGTGCAATACTTTTAGGGGCCATTTACATTAGGTGTTAACGGTGGTTAACCCTCATTTAATCCATAAGCCCCTCCGTTTACTTAAACGGCAATTAAAAAAGGATAACATGCGGGCTTTCTTCAGCCCGAGGTCAAATCTAACGTGGCGTGGGTTAACCTAACACCCCAAATTGAACGGATAATATTCAGTCTAGAGCGCGTTTACTTCTTCAGGTGGATTTAGATAACCCTATGTTATTTAACAGTTAAAATGCTAAAATTTAGTTTACTTTATAGGTTAAGTAAACGCTCTTTCATGTTTACTTTTTGAGTTTAATCATACGGATTTACATAATTACCCTCATCTTTTATTTTATTATTCTTTTATAATTTTAATATTTCTCTCATTAATTAAATGTGTCCTCTCCTCTGAACACCAAACTTCTCTTCTCTCACGTGGACCCATTATGATGAAAAAGTGGAGGATAAATATGTCATTTTAACCCTTATCCCACATGGTCAGAATAAACCACCGAACTTTTTGGGCTGTCCAAAATAAGTGAACAGTAATTTTTGGATTAACTAACCAAGACCCATGTGATAACCCATCAAAATTAACTAAATAAGTAAACAGAAATTAACTATGTTTAACCAGCCTAAACATGCTTAAACTGAAGAAGTAAACGCGCTCCTAAAGGTTAATCAATGAAATTTACGAACTTATCCTCGTCTTTTTTACGAATGAGGAGTAATATTTTTCTCTTTCTTTTGCTTCCCCTTTCTCTCTCTGCAAGCCCTAGGACATGACCACCATTCTTTGCCTTCTTCTACTCCCCTCTCCCCCCACCTATCCCCACCATCCGTATGATGATTTCGAATTTCCGACCACCAAGTATCAGTTTCACAGGCGCCATTCTATTCTCTCATTTCCACTCTTTTTCTTTCTCTCTCTAAACACATACGCCTATTATACACAGAGATAGATATACACAAACTACGGCAAATGAAATATTTCTCTCCGATTCGTGACCAATATCTCCCTCTGGTCTCTACCATAAGGTTGAAGATGGGGAAGAGCTTTGATTTGACGGGTGAAGTTCGAGGA
This sequence comes from Pogostemon cablin, assembly GCA_023678885.1. NCBI lineage: Eukaryota > Viridiplantae > Streptophyta > Magnoliopsida > Lamiales > Lamiaceae > Pogostemon > Pogostemon cablin. The sequence goes on along the minus strand of CM043004.1, from coordinate 26,151,071 downwards.
TGAAATTGACATTGAAAAATCAAAACCTGCAGACAGTGAAGCAAATTGGGTGACCTCGTAACAGTCCAGGGCATAAAGAATGGGCGGCGAGGTGGAGGACGGCGTGGTGATTATGCAACTGGCGGAGGGTTGTGCATCGTGAATCGTGATATTCTGTTTGTAAGACGCTGCAACATTCTTCATCGTCTGCCAATGTTTTCCCTAAATAAATATCAAGGAGAATTTAATAATTATTTACTCCTCCAACCCTTCAAGTAAACAGAAGTGGCTTCAAGTGATAAGTTGGGTTGACCCACTTTGCAGGGTTGATTTATCTCCAAAGAAGGGTAACCCTGCACCACATGTAAACGGCCCCTTAGAGTTATATAGGTGGTTGGTTTCTCGGTGTTGTGAGTATGATAATTGATGTTGTAGTTTTAATGTAAACCGGATAAATCCAATATAACTATGAGGAAAGATACTAAAAACTTTGAGACAAGAGTATTTCTCCCAAGTTCATGGGAGTTGAAATGTGGAATTTTTGTCTTTAATGTAAGAGAGTGGTTGAAAAGATCTATTCACATGTACAAATTTGAGTTACTTATGGTTGATAAAAGTTGAAGGTGGCCTGGACATTTTCCTAAGTGCATATAATGATCATCTAATCCCAATTAATGCCTCTCGATGCTTTCATGCCGGGTAGGAGATGCGGTATAACCTCTTGGCTGATTGGCTAATGGGTTGTGGCCATCTAAGGGCTGCTGATTCCAAAACTTATAAGGGAAGCTTTCATCTGTTTTTTATGAAAGGTCACGCAAGTAGATCATCCACACTTCCTATGTTGTCGATGATCATGACTCTGGAGTTCGAGCAGCCAAGGTACATCTCTCCCATGATGTCCTTCTTCGAGCAAGTGGAGAAAACTTCATGTGCGGCTCCCGAAAGGCTAAATCTTGTAATGTGTCTCTTTAGGTTTAGTGAACCAAATTTGTATTGGATCTCTATAATCCTTCGATTTTCAGATAATAAATGCTTCACCTTTCACAATTTACAATATTAATCATAAGACACATTCTTTTACTTATTTTTTTGCCATATAATATTGAAAATGGATTAGTATATCAAATTATCAATAAACATTTCAGTATTAGTTTATATATATAATAATGAACATAAAAACATCACTTTTATATGATTACGATTATAAAAGATAAAAAGAAATAAATTTATTACTTTTTGTAATAATTGATGGGCTAACCGAGGCCCATATGTGCACTATATGTCATGTGGGTGTAAGAGTGAGACCGCTTAAGTTTTGGGCCTCAACTAGTGGGTCAGCTGGACCCGTATCATTTATGCCACTTTGGATTTGGGTAGGCCCAGTTTAACAGCTTTTGTTAATTATTTAGTCACTGATTCAATATTAAAAATTAAAAACGTTTTACTCTATAATTACTGAAGAATTAAATACTCGAAAAAACTGCCCACTGCAATAGAAACAGTTATTATGGGAGAAGGCACCAATGAAACCTCTAAAAATATCATTTGCCCCATTTTTTAAAGCTTTTCTTCTGAATACAAAGTAGTGTTTTTTCAGAATTTTTAGGTAATTGAGTTGAGTGCTAATTATGCTGTTAGGTTTTGCCATTTGAGCAGGATGCAGGCTTTCTGATGAATTGGGGATTCTTATCTTTGGTTTCCCGAGGTACTACTGTCTTAATGTGAAATTAATTAAGTAAAGTTCTTCAACCTGTGTATAGTGATTAAAATTGGACAATACATATGGAGAGTCCTGTAAAGACTCCACTCTTTTTATGTGGATCTGTTTTATTCAAGTTTTCTTTTTAATTTCTGTGAATTTGGTTTTGATTGGTGGCATTTATTTGGGGGTGAGCTTACTTCTCGTTTCTAAAGAGAATTTTGAGATGGGCATTATGAATCCATTCCTCTCTTGTACATGGTAAAATATTCTTTAGATATTTGGTTATCTATATTTAAATTCATGAATTTGATTAAAAATCTAAAAATTCTTGATAGTTTTCGCCAATTCGGTCCTGAACTCGTTTTGATTTTGTAATGATTGAGAGAGACAGCAATTATGGTGGAATAGTTCATTAGCTGATACTTACTAAGTGCTTTCTCAATAAACCTATCTACATTGTATCACATATGCAAATTTCCATGATCTTTTCACAATCATGAGGTAGGGATTTATCCTTTGTCAAACTATCCATGATATAGGGTGATCAACATTTCATCAGAAAACATGTAAAGATTTTTTGGTGTTGGCTTGTGCATTTAATGGTTCTAATCTCTATTTTCAAGCCTTTAGCTGTAGTAGTATTTCAATGGTTTGTTATTTTTGGTAGTGAAATTTTAGTAAGCTTCAAATATGTACTTTATTTGGGTATTTAATAGCATTTGATTCTATTGTATACTATTCTCTGGCACTTCAGAATGCCTGATTTTGTGCACATCTCATATCATATCTAAAATACCTCTGTTTAGTACTGAGGATAATATCTTCTTTCACCCGATAAGAGTGCTAATCATGTGAAATTTCTACATGATCACCCCTCACGGAACAGATCTGTTGCATCACTGGTTTATCGTGTTTACTCGACTTTAATTAGAAAGGTGAACATCTTGACATTTGTTGCTGCCAAATGGTTATGAGGCATTATCAGCTGATAATGGCTCATCATTCGCTCTTGATTTAGTCTCTGTATCTTTACATTGAGCTATTGAAGACTTATTTATTATCTAGCATTGGTATTCTCATTGGATCATATGGAATAAACAGTGTAGGGAATTTCTCTCATCATCTTCCTGATGCAAGAACTAAGTTAGGAATCTCTGGTCATTGCTCATTCTTTTCAAGTAAAATGACTGGATTATCATTAACTTTGTTCATTTTACAAAATTCTTCAATTTGGATGAACCGGAGAGTCTATTTGTGAGTTGTGACATCTCGTACACCATACGTTTCTTTATATAAATGATACTAGTATATGTAAATTGTAAAGACCATGCGTTGAATTTGGAAGCATGCTTGCATATAATTAGAACTTGTTTGGTTGGGTCATTATACTGTTATTCAAACAACTCCAAATTGATGCAGACAGGATGAATCAATGTGGAGAGATGAGTTTTTGAGCAGCTTTCCTTACAAATCTGTAAACATTCACCCCTACTCTAGATCCATTACATGGTGTGTCGACATGTATAACTTCCACATCAAATCTCTTTCTAGCCTTCTTGAAAAACACAGACTCCTTCTTCCATCTCTTCAAATGCGCCATCACAAACACCACTTCTCTTTCATTCTCCAACACCAAATACTTGAGTGTTTGCTGCAGTGGCTCGTACAGGTGATCATGGTACACTATATCAGACCCCAATATCACATCATAATCCCTCCCAATGCCCTCCATATCCTCCTTCTCCCCCCACGACAGCGCCGCCACCTCCACCGTCCCACCACGGGCCTGCAAGACAGGTGAGTTGGCGTCCACGTTGAACTGCAGGTTGGGCAGCACGTTGGGGAGGTCAGTGACCGTGACTTTAGCGCCGAGTAATGCCGCCGCTGCAATACCGACGAGACCGGTACCGGAGCCCAGCTCGAGGAGGCGGAGTTGGCGGCCCTGGACGACGGAGCAGCCGAATAAGGAGGCGGATTGACGGTCGAGGAGGGCTACGAGGGTGGCGGCGGCTGGCCAGAGCTGGAAGGAGAGGCCCTGAGAGGGGATGTGGCGAATGATGAGGGTGGAGTTGATGGAATGGAGGACATAGCTCTGTTGTTGGTCGATCGTTTCCTCTAATGGAGACATTGGAATGGCGGCGCATTAGGAGGCAGGTTTCGACATTGTTGATCTTTGCTTGCCCTATGTAAGGTAAGGTAAGGTAAGGTGAGGCCACTTGCTAGATTCTATTTACTCCATTTAATTATTTGTTTATTTATTGTTTATGGGGAAAATAGATACCATTGAGTCAATGCTGATTGTTGATTGGTTCATTTCGCAAGTGGGGATCGGATGAAAATGACGGAAAGCCCATTAGGTTGAATTTGGGCCCTTGTTGGTGGGCCTGCTGGTTATAACGGGCTGGGCCTGAAATTTATAAACACGGTGAATTTTGATACAATTAATAATGCCTTTGCCGCGACGTCTAAGTTAGATTTCCCGCCAAATCTAGTCCCAAACAAAAATATTTCTCCCGGCTTTGAAACCCTAATTTGCGATAGTTTGATTCTTATTTCATAAATTGATAACATTTTCGAGAGATGCAAATCCAGGTGAAATGCAGTTGTGGAGAAGGCAATTGTCCGGAGTGGGCAATTTTGGAGCTTCAGGGTGTCGTTGAAGCGCAACCCTCATTTCAGGATCGCCTTCAAAACCTTCATATTGGCCTTCTCTGCCGACCCTCTTCTCAGGTTTCTTCTTTTTTTCCCCCTCCCACTCTTTGTTTTCTATTGACGTAAAATTCACAATTAGAACTGGTGTGTGTGTGTTTTGGAGATAATTACATATTTACTGTTGTTTGAACTTGGAGATTGCCTCATTTTTGGGTTTTCAGGAAAGTTATACATTTGTAGTTGGGTACCATGAGCTCACAGGAACAAAAGTGAGTTTGAAGAAGCCAATTTTGGTGCTGAAGAAGATTATTGAAGAAACAGAGGAGGTTGTAGGAGATATGAAGTCTTCAAAAGTGGAATTAGATGTAGTTGGAGTTATTCGCCACAAGATTTTGTTCAAGACCAGGCCTAAAGCTCTTATATCCAGTAAGGGATACTTCTCAATCTAGATATCATGTTGTTTGTCTTATGATATAATTATATTAATTGCTAATGATTTGTTTATTTAGCATTTCTGGAATGACCAATCTAATATAAATTTATAAACTGCAACATGAACTCTTGTTGTGTTTGACCATTGGGGATTTCCAATTTGAATAGTTCCCTTGGTGTTTAAATCCAACCCCGTGTGTTCCTAATCCTCATGAAGGTTTTATGATGATTAGAAACATTGGGATAAAGTGGGAATGGCAAAGATTGATTATCCTACTCATTGTTTTTAAGATGGTGGATTCAGTTCTTTTCTCCTATCAATACTTGGTTAACTAAGAATTCTGGTGGTGGTTTTGAAATTCATTTTATTTGAGCAGATATAATGTAGCAACCCCTGCCTTTAAAGGGGCTTAATGAGGGAAAGAAGTGGTTATTTATTTTTATCTATGCATCTGATCTCTTGGATTTCATAGGCAGTCTGAACAATTTAGATATATCTAGCCAGAATAACCAGATAAAGTGTAGAGAGCACTTGATTATTGAATTAGATGAAGATGTTAGCTGCATGAGTGATCCACAAGGGAACATCAACAAGAAACAAAGAAATTTTCTGTACGGATTTAGAACAGACTGGACACATGAAACTTGTAGTATTATTCTCATTTAACCTTTTTTGCTTATATGAGCTTTGCCATCATCATTGTGTGTGTATTATGTAGATTTTTGCTGAATAAATTGTGGCTTGATTTGTGCTTAGGTCGACCTCAACCAAATGTGAAGGAAAACGTGGGTTCCATGATGCCACATCAAACTGAAAGAAGCTGAGATAAGCGTGTCGAACGTGAAATTATTGTTGATCAACCAGTGTTTTCTACCATATTTCATGACTTTGTTCTCTTAGATTGTGAGGTACCAATATTACTTCAGTACATGATTCATATATGATTGTAATGAAATTACATGTATATATATATATCCATATGAGAAACTTGTGTGTTTTAAGATCGGACGTGGCTTCCCATCCTGACGACGATTCCGTCAATATCTCGCACGTATCCCACCTTCTGGCCCCACTCCTTGTCCTCCGGTACGGCCACCGCCACCGCCCCTTTCTCCACCGCTCTCTGCAGAGCAACCAATCAAAACTAACAACCACCACCACACACCAGCATAGTGCATGAATTAATTAATTTACCTTAAAAGCAGCGTCGACGTCAGCATAATCAAAGCAAACCTCGACGGGGTTCCTCTCACGGACTTGGACAGAGCCGGTGAGGTCGGTCTCGTGTTGCTTGGCTGGCGTAAACGCTATGGTTGTCTGACCGTGTTAGGAATTTTGACACACACACGCACACGATGACACGAATAACACGAGATTTGTTTACCCAGTTAGTCTTTCGACTACATCTGGGGGCGATACCAAGCCAGAATTTTTCTTACCTTGTTGGACTAGTCAACTACAATGAGAAAACATTTTGATCTAGATAACACAATGAATAACTTCTTGATCAAGATAACACAATGGATAGCTTCTTGATCAAGGTAACACAATGGATAACTTCTTGATCAAGATAACTTGCCCTAATCCTAAGCCAATTAGGATCAACTGGGCCAAAAGAAATACGAGTCCAAAGAATTTAGGCTCCATACTCCAACAATCTCCTACTTGGAGACTAAATCCTCCATGTAGCATATCTTCTAGTTCTCCTCCCGTATCCGCATGGCATTGCCTAGCATTTTCTTCAAGTTCCAAGGTCAATTGAAGCTATGCATAACTTCAATTTCTCTAAGAAACCCTCAGGCTGTGTCATGTACAACTCTTCCACCAATTCACCATGGAGAAATGTCGTCTTCACATTCATCTGATGCAATATCAAGTTTTCTGCAGTTACCATACTCAAAATCATTCGAATAGTGGTCAGTTTCACAACTGGAGTAAAGACATCAGTATAGTCAATATCATGTCGCTGCTCAAACCCCTTGACAACCAACCGGGCTTTGTAGCGTCTGCTACAGTCAGCTTCATTCTTGATTCGGTAGACCCACTTGCAGTGCAAAGCCTTTTTACCCTTTGGGAGCTCAACAAGTTCCCAAGTGCTATTCAACAGAAGAGATGCTAACTCATCATCCATAGCACCTCTCCATTTTCGTCTATCTTCACTCTGCTCTGCCCCTGCATAACACTCAGGCTCACTACCATCAGTAAGTAACAAGTAGTAGTTAGAGGGCGAATACCTATCAGGTGCACGTCGCTCTCTAGCTGGTCTCTGCAACGGATCCTCCAGTGGTGGTGGTGGTGTCTTTGGTTCTCCAATGAGAACCTCTTCCTCATTCTGACTCTCCTTGCTCCCACTCGAGTTTGAGATGTGTAACTCGACTTCTTGGGTATTAGTCTTGTCAGAATTTGATGCCTCCAATCTGTTCTTGTACATAACCTGTTTATTGAAACCACATCTCTACTGCGAATAATATTTCGATTGTTCTCATCCCAGAGTCTATAACCGAACTCATCACCACCATAACCAATGAACGTACACTTAACAGATTTAGCATCTAACTTGCTTCTATCATTAGAACTGATATGAGCATATGCAACACAACCAAAGACACGCAAGTAAGATAGATTTACCTCTTTTCCTATCCATTCTTCCTCTGGTATTCTGTTTTCCAACGGAACTGATGGACCTCTGTTAATTAGGTATGCTGTTGTGTTTACTGCATCTGCCAAAACATCTTAGGCAGTCCACTCTTCAATCTCATGCATCTAGCTCGCTCATTCAAAGTTCTGTTCATTCGTTCTACCACTCCATTCTGCTGGGGAGTTCCTCTCACGGTCTTCTCCATGCGAATCTCATTCTCAGCACAATATTCCTTGAACTCACGGAGTTCATATTCACCTCCATTGTTAGAATGAAGACACTTTATTTTCAGCCCTGTTTCATTCTCTACAAGGGCTTTCCACTTCCTGAAAGTATCAAATGCATCAGTTTTATTTTTAAGAAAATAAACCCATACATTTCGAGTGGAGTCATCGATGAAGGTCATGTAGTACTCCGAACCACCAAGGGACTTCGTGGGCGCTGGTCCCCATAGATCACTATGCACCAACTCTAACTTTTCTGCCTTCAAGGTTCTGCCACCTCTCGAGAAACTTACTCTTCTCTGTTTCTCGAAAACACAGTCCTCGCATAGGCCAACTTCAACAGATTTCAGCCCTGGAAGTCTCCCTTTCGAACACATTACCTTCATCCATTTCTCGCTCATGTGACCCAGCCGACAGTGTCACAAATCAACATTGGTCGTAGCTCCTGCAAGATCAATGCACTCCTTGGAGTTAGTTGTAGTATACAACGTCCCCTCCTTCTTCCCTCGCGCTACTATCATTACTCCTTTACTGATCTTCCAACTATTGCTGCCAAAAGTCACTGGGCATCCTTCTACATCAAGTTGTCCAATTGAAAGCAAATTTCTTTTCAATCCTGGAATGTGCCTAACACATTCAGCTTTAATGTCGATCCGTTTAGTGTGGATATCCAAACATCTCATTTCCCCACGATCTTCAAGGGCTCATCATCAGCAAGGTAGACTTGTCCGAATTCACTAGACACATAGTTCTCCATTATTTCAGCATCACTGCATGAGTGAAATGATGCTCCAGAATCCAACACCCATGATTCCAGCGGACTATTGACACTCAAGACCAACGCATCTCCAATATCTATGGTTGCGTTTGCTGTCTTCTTCTCATTCTGTCCCTTCTTATTTTTCTTGGGCGTTGTACACTGATTCCTGTAGTGACCAAACTCATCACAATTCCAGCACTGGATTGAGTTTTTGTCTTTCTTGGATTGACTCTTTCCTCTGGACTTTGATCTGCCACGATTCTGTCTACCCTTTGATATGCCCCTATCCTCCGTGTTTAGCACGGACCCTGAAGTAGATCCAGACTCTTTTCTGCGAACCTCCTCGCTAATCATCAGATCTCTCACTTCATCAAGCTTCAATTTATCTTTCGCGGATGAAGCACTAAATGCAGTTACTGTGGCAGCCCAACTATCTGGCAAAGAAGATAACAAAACTAAAGCAAGTACCTCGTCAGTGAATTCAATTTCGACTGAACACAACTACCCAATGATCATGTTGAACTCGTTCAGATGTTGCTGCACAAGTGTGCTCTCCGACATTCTGAGGTTGAATAATCATTTGATAAAATGAACCTTGTTCGCAGTTGTGGGCTTTTGGTACATCTCCTCCAGGATTTACAGCATCCTCCTTGCGGACTTGGCTTTAGTTGTGTGGTAGGCTACGTTCATGGACAACGAAAACGTATCGCACTCATCGCTTTTTTGTTCAACAGATTCCACTCCTTCAGATCCATCTTTTCGGGTTTCACCTTCTCCTCTAAGGGCACATACAGATCTTTTCCGTAGAGATAATCCTCGATCTGTATCTTCCAGAACCTGAAATTTGATTTGTCAAACTGTTTGATTGAAATCTTTTCGTCGCTCATCGTGACTGCTCCCTTCGAACCCGAGGCTCTTGATACCAGTTGTTAGGAATTTTGACACACACACACACGATGACACGAATAACACGAGATTTGTTTACCCAGTTCGTCTTTCGACTACATCTGAGGGCGATACCAAGCCAGGATTTTTCTTACCTTGTTGGACTAGTCAACTAAAATGAGAAAACATCTTGATCTAGATAACACAATGGATAACTTCTTGATCAAGATAACATAATGGATAACTTCTTGATCAAGATAACTTGCCCTAATCCTAAGCCCATTAGGATCAATTGGGCCAAAAGAAATACGGGCCCAAAGAATTTAGGCTCCATACTCCAACAGCCCGCTCTCCAGCTCCCCCCACCTAATTAATTATGTTATGTTGCAATTAATTAATGATAATGGAGTAATTGAAAAAGGTAACATTACTTATCGGTGAGAGACGTCAAGGCGACGGACGTTGTAGCCGAAGGCGTCCTCATAAAAGGCGACAGATTTGGCAACGTCTTTCACGTAAACCACCGTGTATGCAAACCCTGACTTCATTTCCATTTCTTGATCACTGATCTTCTTATTTCTTTCTTTCTCAAAAGCGATTAAATAGATGGAATTCTGGATCACCACCACAAGTCATTAGGCCTCCCACAATGGGAGGTAGAAGATGTGACATGGCAGACTCTTCTACCCAGGATGTGAGATAGAAGCCATTGTGGGAGAGAGATAAATTAAAATGAGGTAGAAGATTCTCTACCTGGGAAGAAAGTTCAATGAGAGTGCGGCTGGAAGAGCGTGCGTGCACGGTTCAATAGCACAACGTGTGGCCCTCACGCGCGTTTGGCGTGGGGCCCGCTCTCATTAATGTTTTTTTATTTCTGTTTTCTTTACAATTTTAATTTTCTTTTTATTACCTCCTCTTTATTATATACTCATATTTTTGTTTTCTAATTAACGTTTGGCATGGAGAAAATCCATTTTTTTCTGTCATTTCTGTTACTGTTAATTATATATTAATACTTTTCTTTTTTATTTTTTTAATACTATTAATATGATCGTTTTTTTTACGTTATCAAGTTATGCCTTTTGAAATATATGACCGTTGGTCATGACCGTTGCTTATTTTTTTTAAATAAATATCACTATAAATATATACTTCACTCCATTTTTTCCCTACATTATTTTCTCTTTCAAATATCAAAACTTCAAAGTTGATTGCCACTTTTAATTTCTACTCATCAAAAAAAAAAATGGATAAAGATTCATGGATGAATTTCGGGTTCAATTCTTCTAACTCCGGAGAAAATTCAACACCTCTAAATATGAATTTTCGTCCACGTGCCGACTTTTATCCTCTGAATCCAAATTTTCATACTAGTATTCCGTCAAATTTTTCAAATAGTTTTCTACCTCCAAATGTTCATATTACTCTCCCAAAATTTTCAGAAGGTAGTTTCCCTCAACTTAATTCTTTTAATTCTTTTGGCGCACCATTTTTCATGTATCCAAATCTATACATGGCACCTCATCCTCAATACGGATTTCGTCCGACCATCGGCACAAGTTCACCTGATACAGAAGGAGCCACTGCATCTCCAAACTCTCAACGCTCGTCTTTTTCATCTCAATTCTCTCCAACAGGACTTGATAGGGTAAATCTCGCTGCTGACTTTGAGAACACCGAAGTTCCACCACCGGCTACTGAAAAGAAAAAAATTCCCTACTCTTTTGATGAAATGTTCTTCTCGCGATTTGTTGGGTCGATATTAACACGGACCCCGTCGTCGAAAACGATCAAAAGTCGGATCAAATATGGAATCGGATCGCCGATGCTTACAACAGTGTCCGTTCAAATGACATGATATTTAGGTCTGTCGCTAATTTGAAGTCGCATTACTACACACTACAGAAAGCTATGAAGGTTTTCAACTCCTGCTACAATCACGAGAAGAAAGCGTGGGGAAGTGGTTGCAGCGATGCTGATATTATAGAAAAAGCAAAGGTTCAATTTAAAAATAGGTATGGCTCTAATTTTACACAAATCAAGGCATAAGAAGTATTGAAAAACAGTCCCAAGTTCGCTGATCCAGATTGTGATGTTCGCGGATCAAAAAAGTCAAGACTCTCGACAATGGGAGAGTATGTGGTGTCTTCAAACACTGACTCAGAACCTGGAGATGAAGTTAGGGCAGAACCCCCTCGCCCAATGGGGAGAAACGCAGCAAGACGTACCGGAAAAGGTAAAGGAAAAGCGACAACGTCCACTGGAGAAAGAGATGATATTGAGAAAAGGCTTGGAAAGTTGGAAGAGTTTAACAAGGAAAAGCTTGAGCAGTTGAAAATTCTTAACCGATCTAAAAATTATAAGATCTTCATGAAAGATACCTCGAAGATGACACCTGATCAACTACGTGTCCATCTCCAAGTTGTGGAGAATATCAAGAAGGAAATGAGGTGATAAACTTGAAGAATTTGTCGTTGTTGTACTTCGTTTCAATATTTTCAATATTCGTTGTTGTACTTCGTTTTAGCATTTTCAATATTCGATTATACTTCGTTTGGTATGAACACTTAGCAATATTTTTCATTTTGTTTTGAAAACTAGCCGTTGGAAAACTAGAAGTTATAAAACTAGTCGTTAGAAACTAGCCGTTGTGGAACAATACTCTATTTAAAGAAGATCATCGGATGCTTATAACTCCTACCTGAGAACATCACACTCTTGTAATTGATTATCCTTCAATTTCTTTCATTATCTCAAACATGTCTTCCTCTTCACATACATCATCTTCCGACAGTGATAGTCTTCATGAGTTCATATTCGATGACACGATAGAGAAAGAAATAGAGTATTTGTTAAAAAAAAACAAGAGTTACTTGGTAATGCTGGGACTTCTGCTGGCGGTACCAGAAAGCGAAGAATGTATGCGCACCGTAATCGTGAGGCAGGGCATACGAGACTGTACATCGACTATTTCTTTGAAAATCCAATATATGGAAGGGAGACGTTTCGTCGACGTTTTAGTATGTCGAGAGAGTTGTTCTTGCGTATAGTTGATGCATTGGAGTCCCATGATGAGTATTTTCAGTGGAGGGTAGACGCAACTGGGAAAAAATGATTCTCTCCACTACAAAAATGCACGGTGGCCATTCGTCAATTAGCATATGGTGGACCTGCCGACCATTGGGATGAGTATCTACGTGTTGCCGAAACAACCTCTATAGATTGCCTCTTTAAGTTTTGTCAGTGTGTGATCGAAGTATTTGGCGGATACTACTTGAGAAAGCCTAGTGTCCTGGATTGTCAAAAGTTGTTACAAATGCACGAAGAAATGCACGGATTTCCCGGAATGCTTGGGAGCCTTGATTGCATGCATTGGGAATGGAGAAACTGTCCGACGGCTTGGAAAGGTCAATTCACACGCGGTGACTATGGCGTTCCAACAATCATGCTAGAAGTGGTTGCCTCTATAGATTTATGGATATGGCACGCATACTTTGAAGTAGCAGGATCCAACAATGACATCAACGTGCTCAACCAATCTCCTTTATTTACGGATACTCTGCAAGGACGCGCTCCATCCGTTAATTTTACAATCAATGGTAGAGAATATAATCAAGGATATTATCTTACTGATGGAATTTATCAATGGTAGAGAATATTAATCAAGGATACTCTGCTTTTGTGAAAAGCTTTCCATGTCCTCAAGATCCAAAGAGGCAGCTCTTCAAACGACTACAAGAGGCAGCTAGGAAGGATGTCGAACGAGCCTTTGGAGTCCTTCAAGCTCGTTGGGCGATGATTAGCAGTCCAACTCAATTCTGGTACAAGAATAACTTGAAGGATATAATGTTAACTTGTATTATATTGCACAACATGATAATCGAAAATGAAGGAAATGCAGCAATCGATTGGTCTGACGATCCAAATGTGGTCATTCCGCCTCCACAAGTAAGTCAAGGATCAGCCGGAGTATTCAATGACTATGTCAGGAGAGGTGTTCAACTACGAGATAAGCAGAAACATCTTCAGCTTCGACAAGACTTAGTTGAACATGTTTGGGCCCAATTCAGAGAATAATTATCTATACATTATAATTGGCCGGATCGAAATTTACGTTGTTGCTTTCGGAAGCTTTACTTTTATTTTTTAATTTGTGTGTCATTTTAATATGTGTTTTTATGTTTTATGTAATGAAAAAATAAATAATGTTTTTCGATATTTTTCTATTTATTAAATTCAATAATTTAAAATTTTAATTATTTATAATTTATTTTGGAAATTAAATAAATGTAGTTTTGTAAATTAAATAAATATGATTGATAAAATAAATGAGAATTAAAAGAATTGAAGTGGGCCCCCCTAAATACCTGCTTTTTTGAGTAGAGAATTGTGTAGGTGTTTTGTTTTGGAGGTAGAGGTATTTTATTTTTGAGGTGGTGCTGACGTGGCACCCAAAATACTTGCTTTTGGGGTAGATGATTGTGGAAGGCCTTAATGAAAACTTACACGTGGGACATTGAGTCTCAGTATACTGCCACGTCTATTCTCATAAAGCCACGTGTAAGCTATATACTTTGGTGTAATAATACTTTGTTTCATATGTATGCTATTATATATATATATATATATATATATATATATATATATATATATATATATATATATGAAAAGATGTCTTGTAATTTGGATTTACATTATAAATTCTTGTAAATTGTGTGCTTTTATTTAAACATTTTAACAATACATAAGGTATATAAGATTGAAAGAGGATTACAGAATTTATATCGTAAACTCGGTTTACATGAGTGTTGTGATAAAAGATAACATATGATAACATGTAACAGTGCACTAATTTTTAAAAGACAAATTATTGCATGGAATTTATGATTATTTATTAATTTATGATACATTTTAATTTAATATTAATTTAAGAGTATAATTATAAGTAATAATAAAAAAAATGGGAGGAGAACAAACAATTCCTAATAGAATTTGTTTCATAGAATATTACTTTCTATCCCAATTAATGCACATTTCTTTCGTTAAAAAAAAAAAAAATAAATAAATAAATAAATAAATAAAAAGGGTTCCAGGGACCAGAGAGAGGATCCTCTATCATTGCAAATTACCAGGACTGAAAGAGTATCTTTTATTATAAAGAGCGACTCTTATCATTTCATTCAGATTGTAGGGACCAGTTAGAGGATCCTCTACAAGGGAGTAAACTTCCTCTCTAACTGTAGCTACAGTTACTTCCTATACATTTAATCTCGGTTATAAGGGGGTAATAGCAGACCACGAAACAAGGTTAAAAAAAATTATGACTTGTTTATAAAATTTTAAGTAACTAATCACGTAAACAGATTCTAAAAAAAAATCATTATTCAAAATGATACAAATTTGGAAAATAAAATCAAACAAATCTAGGGCATCCAACATGATTCCTACTCGAATCAAATGTTGATCAATGGTCAATACATAGCCAATCGACCAATATATACTTGAATGAAGCTGATAAACTCATTTTGTGAGAGGAAAGCTGCATTTTGCTCTCACAATTAGGTTTTCTTATTGGCTGACAGCTATACTTATTTTCTTTTTAAATATCAAAGCAGAAAACTCTTAACCTCCGCGGAGAAAGAAGCCTATTTCTCAAGCAACCATCTTTTTTAACACACTAGCGACTGGAGCATACTAGTACACCCGAGCCTTGGGAGGGAAGGTTTCAATCTCATCGTCAAGTGTATTCATGTGCACAGGCCGATAGTCCAGTCGCACCTTCTCATTTTCCCAGTATCTGCACACCAAATCGAATAATACTGTCATTTTTGTATTCATGTACTAATATGGATGCATGCATATTGAGCTATATTCTAACAGATGTCAAACCCCCCAGATATTATGTAAAGAAATGAGGGAAGAATGCCTTACCCTAATGTATGTTTCATCCACTGCCCATCATCTCTTTTCTGCAAAGCAAATAATTATATTGAGTTATGCAGAAAGATGAACAAGTGTGGACAGCTCACATCCAATATGTAAAATGAAAGTGAAGGTATAAATTGGCACTCACGGTAAAATCTTCACGTGCATGAGCTCCTCTACTTTCCTTCCTTGCTTCCGCAGAGTGCATAGTTATGCAAGCGTTGATCAAAAGATTCTCTAACTCGATAGTCTCTATCAAGTCTGAGTTCCTAGAAGAAAGTTAACAGAGAAGGGGAAATGAGGAAAAGTAACCACGTTGAAATTGATGCACAATTGCCATTGGCATAGGCATGATTTAAAGAGAGATACCATATCAAGGTTCTGTCCTTCAACTGGACATCATGAAAACTCTCCCAGGCTTTATCAATCAATTGGCAGCCTTAAAGAAACAAATGACCAATTAGATGAAAAGCTGATTTAAATATTATCACCATGGGGAAACGCCCGTGAAAATATGCGAACGGGCTTCTAGTTGCATACCTTCCTCCAATGTTTCTTGGGTCCGAAATACAGCAGCATTGTTTTGCATTATCCGTTGCATATTCAGCCGGATCTTTGAGGTGGGAAGGGAACCATTTGAATTCCGAAGCTTGTCCAACCATGCAATGGTCCTCTCTCCAGCATCCTTCTCCAGTGGCTTTTGCTTTGCTCCTGAGACATTACAAAAATTATTAAAAAAGATTGTAACAGATAGATTATATGGAAATTCATCACCAAATAAAGAATCTGCTGGTCACCTGGGTTTTGGATCTCGGCAACCCTATTTGCACAAGCCCGGCCAAAAACAACAATGTCAAGAAGTGAATTGGCTCCAAGACGATTGGCTCCATGAACAGATGCACAGGCAGCTTCCCCAGCAGCAAATAGTCCAGGAACCACAGAATCAGGATTATTGCCTTTGATGGTGACCACCTTTACAAGAGCAAAGATTCTGTTAAAAAGAAATCCATATTTTCTTGACAATCTATCGATATCATGTTGTTAATTCTACCTCTCCATGGTGATTTGTAGGAATTCCACCCATGTTATAGTGTACAGTTGGTAGAACAGGGATTGGTTCCTTTGTAACATCAACACCAGCAAAAATGGCTGCAGTTTCAGAAATACCAGGAAGTCTTTCCTTAAGGACCTCAGGAGGCAAATGATTTAGGTGAAGATATATATGGTCTTTCATGGGCCCTGTTGAAAACAAGGAATAAAATTTCAGCACCTGGCACATCTAACAGAGATATCAATTAGGACCCAAGAAGCGCCAGGCTACTTCTTCAAGTATTTTCCTACACATCTCATCTGACCAACAGTGATGCAAATAATCATTCATCACTGATGAATACAGCCCATGACTACTAAAAATTCTTCAGGAGAAAGAGTGAGTGGAATTCATAGTTTTTTATTTATTTATTAATATATTTCTTTTTATTTTTTTGGGGCATCTACAAACCCTCCTAGTGCATCTCTAACAACTAAAGTGATTTAGACCTATTGTTTTTATAAGACGAGAACAGAAGGCAATTCATTGTCCTCAGTGAACTTGAAAACTTAATAAGCAGCATCTTACAGTCCTAAAAACTGGTTGAAATGTGGATAAACACGGAGGAACAAATCAACCACATGTTTCTGCATTATGAAAATTACATACCAACACCACGGCCTTCTCGGATCTCCATGGTCATAGACCTAGACACGACATCTCTAGATGCAAGATCTTTGGCCGTTGGGGCATATCGTTCCATAAATCTTTCTCCTTCACTATTCCTAAGAATGCCACCTTCACCTCGGGAACCTGCCATAGTGAAATCAGAAAAAGAAAAGGGGAAAAAAGGTAAATCATATAAACTGAGACCAAAAGAATTACCGAATCAAGTAATGATAGTTTATAAAAAAAATAATAATAATAATAATAAAATAAAATAAAAAAAATAAATAAAAATAAAAATAAAAAAAAACCTTCAGTGATCAGACATCCAGCACCATATATGCCTGTAGGATGGAACTGAACAAACTCAAGATCCTGCAGGAAGAAAGCACATTATCACTAATTGACAAAAATTCCACCACATAAATCCACCTGCTAAATTATATATTCTTCCAATTCACTTAATCCGAGATTATAATAATAGCAATTAATAAAAGACACACCTCGAGAGGCAGCCCAGCACGTGCAACCATCGCATTGCCATCTCCAGTGCAAGTGTGAGCAGATGTTGCAGAAAAATATGCTCTACCATAACCCTTAAAGTACATAAAATATATAAATATTAGAAAGAGTGCTTCAAGCACATCACAAGAGGAAAGCCTTGACATATGGTCCTATACTATATTTTTTACCCCAGTAGCAAGAATAGTCGAGGAAGAACGGAAACGGTGTAAGGTGCCATCCTCCATATTTAACGCAATTACACCCTGGCAGCTACCTGATATAAATCAGCAAAATCAATCTAAAAGTTAGAAAAACCAAGGAAAATCTGTGCGTAATGTATATTTTAATCTGGAAAAAAGGAAATCCCATATTTAGCTGATGAGCTTCAGAAGTTCCTTTCGAGTATTTGACATTCATTGATTTTAAAACACAGGATATTCCATAACTACGTAGAAGAACATTGAAGATACCCAGCACCATTTCAAGGGCGCATGAACGTTAAATGAATAGACTGGAATACATGGAAAAAACTTTGGTTCAGCTTACCATCATTTCCCATGATTAAATCAAGGGCAAAATACTCCACAAAAAATTGAGTGTTATGTTTCATTGCCTGGCCATAGAGAGTGTGCAATAGTGCATGCCCAGTTCGATCAGCAGCACATGCACAACGGTACGCCTGTCCACCTAAAAACAGTAGAGATATCCTGATTTTAAAAGCATGCCAGCAAATAGAAGGAAAAACAAGAAGAAGAAGACGAAAGGGTGAGGGTGATTGGGTTTCACTATACCTTTTCCAAAATCCAAGCTTTGGCCACCAAATGCACGTTGATATATCTTACCATCTTCAGTTCGGGAGAATGGCAGCCCATAATTTTCTAGTTCTATAACTGCTTTTGGTGCTTCCCGGCACATGTACTGAATGGCATCCTGATCCCCTGGTGAACAAAATACCAATTGCATAGATAAATACAGAGCAATAAGTATTAACCATGCATGATGGATATTGCTGTTTCATCGGAAGTCACAAATTACCTAGCCAATCACTTCCTTTTACAGTGTCATACATATGCCACCTCCAATCATCCTCTGTCATATTTCCCAACGCTGCATTTATTCCACCCTGAAAAAAAAATGTTAAGAGATAGATATTAAAATCCGAAAATTATTTGTAATGCAATTTTAGAGTATCATTGCCATCCCACCAAAAAAAACCATATTTCCACTATCATTGATAAAACATGGCAGGAGACAATAGCTTATATATAATCCTAAAAATTGGTAATAAAAAGATTATAAACGCTATTTAAATTAGCAGTATTATGAATTGAAAGGTTTAAATGGATCGAAGATCAGGATGATTATAGACCCTTAATGCCAATAGAAATAAAATACAATATTTATAATGGATGCTAAATATTTAGAGCTGTTCAAATCAAATGTAAAAACCAATTCTCCTAATTCAGAGCAATCTAGTAATAACTGGATCCTTCAGCTTCTAGAATACAAACCATGAAAAAAATGGATAAGAAAAATAAATTCATAGTCAATTTAGAAAAAGGCATCAAATAAACTAAACTATATATGAAACTGGGTTATTCAAATTATAGAAAAACTGCAGTTACAATGGAGAAGTTTAATAGGGGAGAAACAGAAAACAAATGACATAGTCAATTTAGAAGTAATAAAGGCATCAAATGTGTAAAATATATCTGAAAAATATTTCACTTGACTAACATAATGATCATTTCCATCTATCAAATATACAACACAATTCAACAAATAATAAATCATTAAATCACTGAAATTGTTTACAAACTCTAGGGAATAAAATATGTGACATACAGCATGTATACACTTGCTAAAGCAACGTATTAACCAAAAAACTGAGCTGGAAGGAATTCATCACCTGTGCCGCAACCGTATGGGAGCGAGTTGGGAATAGCTTGGTAATGCAAGCGGTGTTGAACCCATGCTCCGATAACCCTATCGCCGCCCTCAGCCCTGCACCTCCTGCGCCCACAACCACCGCATCATAGGTGTGATCTACCACCGTATAGGATGGTGCTCCCCCACTCTGTCCAAACCATTTATACAAATGACTAAATATAGTTGGCACAGAAATTAAAAACATTTCCCTCCAAACATACTTCCAATCCAACAAAGGGCGAAAAAACTAGAAGAAGAAAACAAAAAAACGAATGTTTCAACAGTTACCAACTTCCATAAACCAGGAGAGAAAGCAAAATATTACTGTCTCAAAGTTAAAAACTTTCCATTTTCAATCACACAGCTAATCAGTGAAGCATAAAACCCCAAATCGATGAATAAGGAAAAAGATTTAACAAAACCTTTTATTTGTCTAAATTTCATAAACGAAGCTGAAAACAGATCAAGTAAGATAACAAAAATATAATGAGACGGAGCAATCGTACGGGTTGGGTTGAAAATAAACGGCGGAGGGAGTCTGCGGATGCGGATTTATTTGAAGGAATGCAGAATCCACGGGAAACGCACCGCCACATCTCGGTTAGATGTATGTATGGGTTAATCGATTGAGATTGTCAATGGTGATCTAGTGTGTATTATGTGCGAAGTTCAAGTATTCGGGAAGAGAGATGATAGAGGTGATGAAGAGAGGGAGAGAAAAGTGTTCAGAACAGGGGACTGGTATGGTATGGCGTGATGATAATATAAAGTTATAAACCTTGGAGTTAATGATGTTTACCCAAATTATTAGCTTTAAATACACTAATGCCATTCGCAGTAATTTTTTTAGTTAGGAGTACATATTATTATATCCTTAATATTATTTTATTTTATTTTTTCTTTTGAGAAATATTTACTTAGTCCCTTTAATTTAATAATAAATGGTTCATTAGCAGATGTGTTACTGCCACATGCCTGAATATTTTTAACTGAAAATTTATTGTTTTTTATTTTAAAATTTAATTAAATTATATTCAATGGACATTTTCGCACATATACATCCATCCAAATTAATTTATTAAATTTTTTAAGAATAAAATAAATTATAAAAATAAAAAATTTACTCCATATCTTCAATATACTACTTCCCCGTCCCACAACAAGAAGTGCATTTTACCATTTTTGTTCGTCTCAATACAAGAGGCGCATTTCCCTTTTTAATAAATGGGATCACACAAAACCATTAATATATCTTCATGGGACCTACACATCATACTAATACACCTACTCACTATACATTAAAATATTATTTCAACTAGACTCAACTACCCATTAAATATTATATCTCTTAATCTACGTGTAAAAAAAAGTTTTACCACCCTTGTGGTGGGACAGAGGGAGTAATATATTAAGAGTACTCCATCCATCCCACAAAAGCTGTGACATTTTTCTTTTTAGGTTGTAAGTTGTCACATTTTCTTTTAAAGCATATGAGACACCACAAAAATACTAATATATTCATATGTGGTCCACACACTACTAATACACCTACCCACTACACATTAAAATATTATATTCTCAACACATTATCCATTAAATGGCAAAGACTAGAATATAATTATCCTACCAATTCCAAAATGTACAACCTCATTCCTTCACCTTCAGTGTGTGTTTTCTTTTTTTTAACTGATGATGTTACTTTTTTTTTATTTAATTTTAGAGATATAATTGCAATTTTACCCTTGTGGTTTAGAGTATAATTTATCCCTAGAGTTTAGAGTATAATTGTAATTTTACCCTTGTGGTTTAGGGTATAATTTATCCATAGGGTTTAGGGTATAATTGTCATTTTACCCTTATGGTTTAAGGTATATAATTTATCCCTACGGTTTAGGATATAATAGTCATTTAAATAAAATAAATTTAAAAATAAAATAAAAAACAACATTAATGAAGGAGCATGAATTAATTAAGAATAGTGAGGATCAAGAGTGTACCAATTGAATTGGTACCCCTCATTATACCCTAGTCCCTCTCCCATTAAAGTATTATTATACTTCTTAATCTTCGTGTCCAAAAAATACTACAATTTTAATGGGGCGGATGGGGTAGTTCTTTTTACTTGTGTATTGATTTCATAATTCTCCTCGCTAAAAAAGTTTCAAAATTCTCTTCAAACAGAAAGGTTTAGATGTCAGATTATGACTAATTTAGAATAAAGTGTTTTGACTTTTATATTTTTTTAAATATGCAAATTTTTGCGACCCAAAAAGAGAAGTTAATAAATTGAAGAAATACTGATGGAGGGAGTATTTAAACTCTAATTTGGTAATTAATTTTCCTTCATGGCTTTGATTGATTTTTTTATTTATTTTTTATTTTTTATTTTTATTTTTTTGTGAAAATTAAACTGGAGACAAGACATGTCAAAGTGTAGTTACATTTTTTTTTTCGTGATCCGGAAAGTCAAAGCGTAGTTACATATTTGCAATAATAAAGGGCATAAGAGAATATCAAAACGACTTCCGAAAAATAAGAAAAGTTCCTTTTGGGGTTGCATTAAATTAAAATATATACTATATATATTTTTTTTTTCAAAAGAATTCTGGAAAGTTGGAGTATTAGGTTGTAGTTTGAGTGTTGAAATAAAAGAGAGGAGTGGAGGTGCGGTGCAGGAATGGACGCGATGACACTTCGCAACCTTGCCCACGTGGCTTATGGACCCTCCACCACTATTTTCCACTTGGAATTCTTTCTTTTTTCGGAATTAAAATGGATAAATTCGAATTATGCTGATAAAAAATGCACTCCGACTATAATAAATATGAGTAAGATATTCGAATTTTTTTTTTTTAATTTAAAAAAAAAAAGAAAAACAAAAAAAGAGAGAAAAAAAAAAGCGGAGTAAAAAAGGTTCCATTGCCGGGAATTGAACCCGGGTCCCCTGGGTGAAAGCCAGATATCCTAACCACTGGACGACAATGGATTAGTGATGCTAAGTTAGAAATTTTTATGGATAATCTTTACATTATAGGAGTATATGCGTATTAAATGAATAATGCAACTTAAATTTAGTATTTGATTACAAATACATACCAGATGGTTCCATTAATAAAACATTTACACCCGATTTTATAAATATGAAACAAGTGGAAAAGGCTGTTGTTAGATGAGAGTGATGTTGTAGAGATATTAAGTACCAATGATTAAATAATACTCCATTAAAGGGCACATAATTAGATCAGGAGAGTAGCCAGTTACAGTAAAATAAGCAAAAGAAGAAGAGTTCCACTGCACCAAGGGGAAGAATTCACATCAAAAGAAATACCATTAGTCATGCATTCATATATCTAAAAACTAAGACACATTCTCATATGAGTTTTAGAAAATGCTGCAATTGATGCCCTCTCAAGCTATATTTGACAAAATTGAGAGGCAAAAAAGATGGAACAAGAGACAGTGATTAACTGCTGAGAGTTGAAAGCATCCCTCCTGTTGCAGTAGGTATCACAACCTCCCACCCGGGTCCTTTCAGAGGAAGGACACTCTCCGACGCCCGACCCTCCTCGTTCGAATCAACTACCAGATCACTACGGTCAAGAACTCTCTCCAGATCTTCCTCGCTGATCTCAGTCTGAATCCATTTCTCCTCTGCACTTTCTTCGGTGCGCAGAAGTGCTATCAGTTCCTCCTCGTTCATCACGTCCATTTCATCCTTGGATCTTTCCTGTTTGAACTGTCCCTTGCCGATGACCACATGCTCAAGCTTTAATTTGCTGAATGCTCTTTTAAGTATCCTCCCCTGAAACCACACTTGTTAAGTTTCTTTAAAAGAAAATACATCTGCATATGTGACGTTGAGAAAGAAAAGAGTATCATTAGTGAAGCACCTCTACAGATTGAGCAGTGGCTAGCCTGTAAACATGAACCGGTTTTGTTTGGCCTATTCTATGACACCGATCCATTGCCTGTAAATCCATCTGAGGATTCTGGAATGCGATTGATTCAATCAGAACTTATTCAACCACCAATACAGAGGTACTTAATAGAGTTCATGAGAACGTGCATAAGTGTGTATTTACAGCAAGAAAATGGAAGTGTAACGTTCGAGAGATGATACCCAATCACTGTCGTATAAAATGCAGGTGTCTGCAGCAGTAAGATTAATACCCAGCCCACCAGCACGGGTACTAAGGAGAAAGACTCTATAATTACTGTTCACATCATTGAATTCCTTAATCTGTTTGTGATTCAAAAAATATCATCAAGCTTTGGCGCATGGCAAAAGCTAGCTAATGAAATTAAATGGAAGAAGCAACAAAGAACAGCATACATAAAAAAGAAATAAAAACTAACACTTGGAATACCAAACAGCATTTAGATCATCTGATGACAATTGTGTTTATAGATGTTCTATGCCAGATAAAAAAGCTACGGCAAGAAAGAACAGAACGAAGTTGGAGAAATGAAATCAAAATAACAATACCTGTCTTCTTCGCTCTGCCAATTTAACACTGCCATCAATCCTGCAGACTTCAAATCCCTTTTCACTAAAATAGTAGTCCATTATGTCCAAGATCTTTGTCCATTGTGAAAATATCAAAACCTGGTAATTCAAGAAAAAAAAATTTAAAAAGAAACCACAAAAATAACAGTTTGCATCATCACACAAAAGTTCGAGTTCTCAAGTACTTTATGCTTGCGAGCAAAAAGTTTGATCAATAGTCTTTCCAGTAACTGAAATTTTCCACACTGCTCCACTATCTGTTCTACAGGTGGATAAAAATCTGTCAACCAGTAAGAACATTGCAACGTTAGCAAACCGTTAATTATTTTAGTTGGTGGGGCTTTGGGGAACAGGAGCAGACACATACAAGAGCCATCGAATGCAGCCTCTAACAGGTCAGGGTGGTTACAGTTCTTCCTAAGTTGAATCATCAAATTGTTGAGCTTCCCTTTCATACCATGAGCTGCATGAACATAGAGTCAGTCATTCAGGAAATCACACATTTTATATGATTTATTCATTAAAAACCATACTAAGTGACTGTAAAAAAATCTACTCTATATATGAAAATGGTCAACAACAGCTACGCTTCAAAAACAAAAACCTCCATTCCTATGAGAATGAAAATGAAGCAATACTGCACTACTTACCTGAATTTCTTTTCTCAATTAGATAACCCTCCAGTGTCTTATTAACAAGATGATCCTGGAAATTCTTCTGATGATCCGTCAACGAGGCATACAGGATAATTTCTTTCTTCCGAGGAAGCATTTGCTCCACATCTGCTTTCATTCTACGTAAGAGAAATGGACGCAATATAGCATGGAGTTTGGCCACCACCTGCAGATTAATGGAGATAATAAACATTAAAAGAAAATTTGTCTTCAATCAAAGTACAGTGCAACATTAAGGCTCACCTGAGCCTTTCTTTTCTCTTCGATTTCTTCCCTGAGGGATTCACTTGCACACCTCCCAGAGAAATCAAACCTAAAATGTAAACAAAAAAATTGTTCATACCAGGTCAAAATTGTAGAGAACAATATCCGAAACACAAGGAATTATGCCCCACTACTATCATCAAAGGAATACCTACTTTTGAAGAAAAACATTTTAAAAAATATGGCAGACAATAAACATCAAAAGTAAAGACATGTTACAATTACTCATGACATTACTTACCATGATTCAAACTCCTCATGGGAAGAAAAAATATCAGGAAGGATAAAATTCAACAGTGACCAGAGCTCAGCTAAATTGTTCTGCAGTGGTGTGCCAGTCAAAAGAAGCTTATTCTCAATAGGCAATAGTTTCAATTCCTTTAACAATTTACACTTTGAGTTCTTTAAGCGGTGTCCCTTCAGAAAGCATTATATACAAGTTCGTTAGTAATTTTTAGGGCCTGAGGGACTTAGACTAAAAAAAAAAAAAATGAAAGAGGAAATAATAATCGAACTTGTGCATACCTCATCAACAACTAGGTATTTCCAGCTATAATGCCTCAATACTCTTCTTGCATCCATTAGTGCAACTTCATAAGAAGTAATCACAATGGGGAATTTGGAACCTATCGTCTTAGGCATATGCTTTCTTACAATTTCAGCTCTCTCATTCTTATCACCATGGTAGATGATTGCATCCACCGATGGCACAAACCTAGAAAATTCAATAACAAAGGCCATCTCATATTACATTAATATATTGCAAGAAAGATGAAGACTCTTGATTACAAGTAGAAAAATCAATCATGTACCTCTCTATCTCACTCAACCAATTTGATAGAGTGGACAGAGGAGCAATAACCAAGTAAGGGCCATGCAATCCATTTCCTTTGAGATGTGCAAGAAAAGCAATTGTTTGAATGGTTTTTCCAAGCCCCATTTGATCAGCTAGGATACCATTCAATCCGTTTTGCCACAGTGAGATCATCCACTTTACACCTTTAATTTGATAATGTTTCAATTGTCCACCAGTCAACAAGGGTACAAGTTCTGCCTGCTCTTTCTCAATTCTCTCTTCAGCTGTAAAATTCAAATCTTCAGCAGAAACACCATCTTGAGTTCTTGTAAGCATGGCAGCAACAGCTCTCTTGGCTTTCCTCTACAGATTAAAAATGGTTTTTTTGAACAATATGATGCTAATAAATCACAAATTATAATTGTAAAACCAGTTAATCTTGCCAGCTTTACATATGTCAAAAAACTGAACCAACGATAAAAGACAATGAAGGAATCATGATTAATATTTAACCAAAGAAAGCCAAAAAGAAAGACTAACATTGTTATAATTTGTGCTCGCCTTTCTTTTGGAACCACGACCTCTCGTGCCTTGTTTCACTGCATTCCCATCATCCTCTAACCCATTCTACAACATTGAAATACCAGTTATATTAGCAAAATATTATGGCAAATCACATAAAATTCATCATAGTATAAAAAAACCTTTGTAATATCATCCATCTTTTCCAGCAGAAACTCCGAGTAAAGTTGAGTTTGTGTTAAAAGCTCATCAAGCTTAGTAAACTGATTGTCATTCAAGTGTGGCTCTTCTTTGGGCTCATCTGCTTGTTCATTTTCTTCTTCTTTCAAACGCTCTTCCAGCAACTTCTCTTCTTCATCCAGCATGGTTTTAGAAACAAGTGGATGATATCTTTTATCAGCATCAGCTTCTACATCCAATTTAATGCTAATGTTCTCCTTGCAGTCCTTTAACACAATACATCAAGAATCAGGAACTAAATCCAAGAAAAGAGGGGGGGAAAACTTTATCTTGAACAGGAAAATCTAATAATTTGTAGAATGAGAACCTAGTGCACAGTAATACCATATACTCATCGAAAAATTACTTACAAATCAATACAACGCCAAAGAACTCCGGTAAAAATGAGGAATTTGAGAAAGTTGCGGAAAGCAAAACCAAAGATTATTATACAGTAATTTGGGCAAAAAAAAAAAAAAAAACCACATTCTCTCAACTGCCCCCTCCCCAAAACCCAACCTCAACAAAATGAATAAACGAATAAACAAATAAACAGGCACATGTATATATCACCACCGAAAAGCATAAATCACCAGAGTTGTGCCCGATGAATATACCTCATCTTCAAGAACAGAGGTCGGAGAATCCGCCACTGGTTCACTCTTTGCTTCGCTTTCCGCCATCAAACTCCTAATAAAAAGAAAATTCAGCCAAACTAAAATTCACACAAAAAATAAACTGAATGAACAAACTTTCCAGTAGCATTTAGTAACTTCATGCCGCAAAAGAAGGGTTTTTTTTTTTTTGGTTTTTTTTTCACCGGAAACCCTACACAAATAATGTAAACGTCGTCGAAAATGTCCTCCAACCTTAAAATGAAATGTGGAAGCAAAAGTTCCTTAAAAATTTCTCCCCCTCTCTTTCTCTCTCTAATCAATCACTTGAGAAGACAAGAGACCAGAGAGAGTAGGAAGAAATGGGAATTAATGGAGATGGTACTCAAAAGGCGCTCTGGTCGTATTTTTTCTGAACACAGTTAAATAAATTATTTTTAATTTAAGGGCTACACTGTCCTGAGGCGATGGGCGGGAAATGGCGTGATTATCTCTTTCCCCTCAAATCTTCAGCTTATTTCAGGAAAGCCACTCACTTTTCCAATTTTATGCAATTTACGCTACAGCTCACGTATTTTAAATTTTTGACGACTGAAAAGATTTTATTTTGGAAAAATTAGACCTTTTCACCCAATATGGAAAGATTAATGTGATTATAATCATTTTTATTTAAAGCTTTCGGCAATTTCATGTTGATCTAAAATACTACCTCCATCCATAATAAATACTCATATATTATTTTGGACTTTCATATTATATATTAATATTTATAATTTTTAATCTTCATCATAAATCAAATGTAATTACTATTACGAGATGGAAGGAGTACATGGTACTAACATTGGTTCAGCAGATCAAATGATTGTTTAGAAAAAAAGAAACAGATAAAAGATTTCACAGTGGCATGAGAAATCCATTACAAAACCCAGTGATTTAATTGGGCCGTAATAAAACTGGGCTGGCTGTTAATTGGTTGTGACTATTATATGTACTGTATCTCTCTAATTTTCCCCTCTCAAACCAAGGTAAAAATAATAATAATAATAATAATATGCTACTATTAAAGTCCTAGACAATAATTTGAAAAATAATTATGACACGAGTCAATTATTTAGGAGGTGAAATATAAAATGAAACACTGTTATCTGGTACTTATTAATGATACTCATAGTAAAGTTGATTATATACATGAAATTAATCCTACTCCAATTAAGTTAATTACATAAACAACACAATGGAGAGCAGAATATACATGCATGAAATAAACTCTACTCCAATCAAGTTAGTTACATAAATAACACAGTGGAGATGAGCATAAAGATTAGCATCCATAATCAATCATGAATTTGTTAAGTCATACATATAAGAAATGCATGTCGATAATTAGTGGTGGCGCTGGTCATGATCGGTGGCGGTGGAGCTAGAGGAGGAGGAAAGAGTGGCTCCATATTCACTGGTGGCTCCATACTCACTGGTATTGAAATCAGTGGTGTTGGACATCACCATCTGCTTGAACTTCAACATGTCTGCATTGTAAGCCCGCGTGTCGTACGCTCCCGCCCCTCCGGTCGGGTTGTACACGCTGCTCTGCCCCGGCTTCACGCCCTCGTTTAAATCCTCCAACGACGACTCCCCCTCCAATGCACGCACTATCTGACTCATCTTGGGACGTCGTCTCGCGGAATGACGAATGGCAGCTGCTGCGCACGTGGCCATACGAGCCATCTCGTCGGGAGTGTAGTTCCCTTCCAGCCGTGGATCCACGAGCTGTTCGTAGTTCCCATCTTCCAATGCTTTTGTTAGAAGAGGCCTTGCCTGTGTGTGTATGATGTAGTAATTACCTAATTAATCTAATTAATTGGTATTGATCATAATAACAAGATTAATTACCCAGTCTACTAAGCTATCTTCCATGTATCTGTTAGTAGTGTCCACAGGTCGACGGCCTGTAATGAGTTCAAGCAGCATCACACCGTATGAGAATACATCCGATTTCTCTGTCAGCTTTCCACTTGATGCATACTCAGGAGCCAAGTACCTAATTATTTCTCTTTTTTTAATTAATCTTAATCATAATAATTAATCCATTAATTATAAATTATAATGTGTTGCAATCTCACCCGAAAGTTCCCATGACGCGTGTAGACACGTGAGTGAAGTTATCGGAAGTGAGTTTAGCCAAACCGAAATCAGCCACCTATACCATATTAGTGGAGTATTAGCTAACTCATGATTAATCTTGACAAGGATATAAATTAATTACCATGGCTTCAAAATTGTTATCAAGAAGAATGTTTGCAGCCTTGATATCGCGGTGGATAATTCGTGGCATGCCTGCAATCAACATACAATATTATGTATTCAAAAATGAATAATGGAGTATTATCAATTAACAATTATGCATTTGATCATACAATCTTCATGCAAGTAAGCAAGTCCCTTAGCTGATCCAACTGCAATGCGAATCCTAGTGCTCCAATCCACCACTGGTTGACCTTTTCCTGCAATCCACATACATAATCAACAACATTCAAACATAATTAATAGTAGCTACATATGTTGAAATTAAGGAAATGCATATAGAGTACCATGAAGGTGAAATTCCAAGGTGCTATTGGGAACAAACTCATAGACAAGCATCCTCTGCTGATTAGCAATGCAGTATCCAACAAGGGAGACGAGGTGGCGGTGATGCACCCGACTAATGATTTCCACCTCCGCCTGGAACTCCCGCTCCCCCTGGCCGCTCCCGCTCTTCAGACTCTTCACCGCCACCACCCTCTTATCCCCTAAAACACCTTTGTGTACGTAACCAAACCCACCCTGCCCTAACAGGTTCACTTGAGAGAATCCACTGGTTGCTGATGCCAGCTCTTCATAGCTAAAGTGAGTTATACCCCCCATGTTTGGTGATGGTGGTGTTGGACTTGGGTGCACCCCTGAGCTGTATACCCCGCTGTAGTCACCGCTACCTGGTGGTGGTCCTGCTGCCGGTGT
The DNA here is from genome assembly GCA_023678885.1 of Pogostemon cablin. Taxonomy (NCBI): domain Eukaryota; kingdom Viridiplantae; phylum Streptophyta; class Magnoliopsida; order Lamiales; family Lamiaceae; genus Pogostemon; species Pogostemon cablin. Next base: position 26,121,151 of record CM043004.1, on the reverse strand, counting down.
TGGTGGCGCACCCCAAACCCCCATGTATCCAGGGGGTGGCGGAAGCTGGATGTTTTGATTAGGTCTCGGATTTTGCCATTGTGGTGTCTCATTATTGTAGTATTGCTCAGCACCTAACATATATATATATCAAGAATCATTTAATACATTTCGGTGTTACGTATCTTATTGCAAACAGTTGCATGATTGATATGTAGAATATAATAAAATCTATACCCAAAAAGAAAATATCAATCTTGAGGAAAAGATTGAGATTTTACTCCCATATACGTCACTCGTCTAACTTGTGTAAGAGGAAATGTAACATCAAAATCTAAATTGTGAAATAGGATATGTGTAACAGAACATTGGAGATCATATTAAAGATTATTGGAGGTTACCTTTAGGTGGGCGTCCACCAGGATCCATATAATATTGTGGTTTCTTGTTCTTCCTTCTAGTGCATATTAGGCATACTATGACAATGCAAAGTGCTACAATCACAACTGATCCGAGTGTGATTCCAGCAATGATCACTCCATGAATATTTGAATCGGATGATGAAGACGGGCCGGGCCCTATAGATAAACCCTGATTGCTGGACCTGGGTGGCGGTACGGTTCTTGGAGGCGGTGGAGGAGTAACACTAACAGGTGTTTGTGACACGGCCTTTGGTGGTGGTGGTGGTAGTAGTGGTGGGGGTGGAGAAAACACTGCAGGTGTTCCCGGAGGAGAAACTATTGTAGGAGGAGACAACTGGGGAGGCGGCGGCGAGGGCAGAAGTGGCGGCGAGTTGGTGGGGGGTGGGGAGGAGGAGGGCGGCGGTGAGGTTTGAGGTTGCGGAGTCGTAGTAGATGGAGGTGGGGATGAAGGCGGAGGGGAAGAAGCTGGTGGTTTGGGTGGCGGAGCATCCGGTGCCGGTGGGGTGAGAGAAAGGGGAGGGGATGATGGCGGTGGCGAGGATGGCGGAGGTGAGGTGGGCGGAGATGGTGGGGGGGAGGAGGGGGGAGGAGATGAAGATGAAGATGAAGGGGGTGGTGATTGATCTTCTGTTTTAGAGGAGTTGGTTTGTGGAGATTTTTCGGTGCTGTTGTCGAGAAGATCTGCCTCCGATGGCGGAGCTTTCTTGGGAGGCGGCGACGCCATTGGAGGAGGTGCTTCCGACATAATCTCAACTGATCATGTAATTAAAAACTTAATTAATGTACACCGAAAACTGCACTATCTCCCACAAATCTTCTTCTTCACAACAATACACGACACCTGCACCTAATTCATTTCATTAATCAATACATTATTTTCTGCCAAAATTAAATAATTAAAAAGCTTCTTTGCAGTTCATCATCGGTTTCACATCATTACAATTTTTCTTTTTTTTCTTTTTTCAACGAAACAATTAATTGGTAAATTCAGAAAATTATTGTTACGATGATGATGAAATATTATAATTACCTGAATCGATGAGAAGATTGAACGTCTTCTAAGGTAACACAGAAATTATGGCATTATGTTTTTTGCCATCTTACAAGGGCTGCCCCTTCCTCGTCTTTCCTATAAAAAGGACCTCTCTCTATCACTTAAATTATGATAGGAGGTTAGTTAGTGCTTTATTTTTTTCCCCAATTTTAGCCACAATTACATTTGAATAAATTTTAGCCCAATTTTTAAAAAATACTAATTAATTTAACTTTTAAATAACTACTCCATATTAAACATCGCATGTATTAACATATAATTGTGCAATGAAATTGTATTCTTGTACGAGATTTGACACACGTGCACTTTCAATTGAAATGAAACATCAATAGACTCGATCCATGATGCTATAATAGTGTCAATCATCGCATGTTTTAGATGGAGCATTAAACGGGGTAGGCAATCTCCTCTCATTCTTCTAAAAAACATCATAATCTTACATTAGGGATTTACATGTTATTTTATTGGGTGTGGTGGTGGTATTCCTCCCAAAGATCAACTAAACTAAACTCATTGAATATACTATTTGAGTAATTATTTTATGTTAGAATAATATGCAATTGATCCAAAGAAAATTTCATTAAATTTCTTTTGTCACATAAAAGAACATAAGCAATTAAAGTAAACATTTAAATATGCCCATAAAATCTAAGAGTGAGGCTCTTGTGCCGGGACACTGTGCGCCTTTAGAATTTAGTATTATGACTAAGAGTATATTATTTTGTTCTAAAAGGTATACACTTTAATTAATAAAAGTACATCATTTTGTTATAAATGGTATACACTTTTTATTATTTTTTTTTATTTTTCTTTAAAAAATAAAAGGTAATACAATTTAACACAAAATTCTAAAGGAGCACGAAATGTGATCCGCGAGCCCAGATTGCCACAAGTTTTTGCCAAAAAACGTAAAACATTCAACGGCCCATTATTGAACTGAAACACAAAAGATAATAGTATTTCATAATCATCGATCATATATATTCAAGAAATTACGTACAAAGTTTGTGACTGAAAAATATGGGAGTAAGAGCGAGAAGAAAGTCAACCAAAGCACTGGTCACTAGGAAGCGGGCCGGGAATGGATCCCTGATCAAGAAATTGCAACCCAAAGACGATGATAATGGCGATAAAAGAGAGATATGATAGGCCCTCAACGGCCCCTAACAAAGCAAAAGGCCCGTTGGGCAGGCCCGAACCCGTTTTGGTTTTGGTATAGAGGGACCATGCCACGATTCCCACGACGACGAGGTAGCTCACTCCCTCCAGTGCACCAATGGATCCCCCTGGGCCAGGTGGCAGCCCGCAGCCTGTAGTTTTGAGGGTGTAGAGGGACCACCCAATTACGGGTGTGGCGACTAATCCACCGACGATGGCCGCCGCCTCTATGGGGCTTCCCTCCTTGGCCATGGATTGAACCCTGAGGAGCTTCGATTTGGCATTGCGAGTGGCGCGTGGGCGCAACGATGACGGAGTGGGCGGCAATTGTAACTGTAATTGCAGCATCTCAACTATTTCATCTCCAATTTCATCATCCCTATTAGTAGGAGTATTATACACCAGAATCCCTATCCACTCAACTTTCTCCCTAAACCACATGGACACTGGGGCATATTTGCCATTTCACATTAGGCATGTGTATATTTTGTTTTATTTAACAATAATAATCGGGTAAAAGTTATTGGAGTATTTAATTTAATTTTTAGTTATAATAAATAATAATTTGAGAACTTAATTTAATATTTAAAGCTGATATTTTTTTTTCAATTTGAGATCATCTTTTCGCTGTTAAACAACCATAGGAAAGAAAATTACATAGGCTACAGAATGGTTAAAAAGTGGGAGCCACTTGCAGTACACGTCATCATACATTGCTGTGGTAAATGCTTCACAAAATAATGAATTACCGACCCAAGCCCACTTGAGTCATGTACAAAATTGCGGACTTGGAAAAGCCCATCCTCCACCTGCATCGTCGCAAGCACGTGTCAACCAAAACGACGCCGACTCGCATATAGTGCCCCTTCTATCTACGTGCTGATTGTGTACAAGCCCCAATCCCATTCTTAAACAAAATATTGTAGTAAATAAATATAAATTATATTGGGACAGAGAGAGGCTAGAGAGAGAGAGCTGCTATCTATCTACTTTTTTTTCAAGCTGAGTCCGGAACGAGTTGAACCCAACCCGCCCTATGGTTTGAATTCACCAAGCAAGCAACGGCCACTCTAGGGAAACAAAGCGGGAAAATACGAGGATAACCACAAACATAACCACTTTTCAAACATTTTTATCCCGTCCATTACACAAGTTCCCTCCAAAATATTCAGCACACCCATACTACTAACTCATTCTTTCACTTCCATCTCTATTGCTGCTTAGATGACTTGCTGCACTGTTGCTCAACCTTCTCCGCATCGTCGCCACCATCATCATCATCGTCGTTTCTTTTCCTCTTATGCGACGAGGATGGCGGCAACTCCTGGACCTCACCGTCTTGGTCAACTTCTTCATCCTCAACATCTTCCTCCAATTCAGCATCTTCTTCATCTTCACCTGCATCACTGCCTCCAGCATTAACTCCCACTCGCTCAACAGGTTGTACCAGGTATCCAGCACCACAATCATCTTCCTGCAATTCAACAACACACTTTCAGACAACCATACATTTCCCAAGAAATTCAAACTACCTTCCAACCAACAAAATACACGAGTGCACTTGGCTAAAGAATGCATGGAAAATTTTAGTAAAACCAGCTTTCTGCAACACAAAATAATCACACTCACAAAATCAGGGTCCAGGACTAACAGCACCCTAATATAATCTGAATCTGAAATCACTCGGAAAGAGAAAATCACAACCACATTTAAACTGAAAAAAAAATTATCTAAATTGGCTAAGTTTGAGAATAGGAATCCTTTAATTTTAATACTACTAAATATGTAGATTACATTTCATGAGGGCACAAATTGATGTAGATTATCCAGCGATATTAAAGGCCATGATTTTAAGACCCGAGGTTTTAAGCTTAAATTGAATCATTTTTATCTTCAAAGATTCAGACTAACGGCTATACAGATCATGATAACCATCACCATCACTTATTTCTTTTAATACCAAAAGCCCACAAAAAAATTCAATTATTCAACCACACTATGTCAACCTTAAAATGTAAAAACATTTCAGATACGTTACGACTAGGAAATAGGGTGCAAATTGCTTCAGTGAAACAAATTTGCATACTCATATCAAAGCTATAGACCACTTTCTTATTAACACTAAACTAATTATGATTCCCAGAGGAATATAAAAACAAGAAGACAAGCAGTTCAATGAAATGACCCCATGTACGCCACTCCAGAGTAAAAGCAGGAGTACAACAAATTTTATTACTAACTACAAATTTGACATTTTCTCTTTTGTTTGTCAAATTACACATCATACTCCAAAATTAGTAAAAGCCCCCAAAACAAAAACTCTCTTAACTTGCTTCTTTTTTTTTTTAAATATCACACAACATACATAACTTATTTTATCCTTACTTTACTCTCATTTTAAAAAATTACATTAAACTCATAAGACAATTAAATTAGTCAAAAAAAGGCATCTATCTTAAAAAGATGAAGCAGTAACTTCACCAATCACAACATAAGAGCACTTGAAAGGAAATTTTGAGCAAAAAATCATCTCACACTAAACAAGTTCATAGACTTAATTACCCAAAGCCATTATTTTCAATTTAATAAATTGACCTTTACCCTGTTGATAGTCAAACAAAAGAATAGCTCCACCTGAAACATCAACTGAGCACATAAATCTAGTAAAGTGCGAAACATGGCATACAAGAAAAAGCAACCAAACTTCACAATTCACAGGATACACAACAAAACAAATCAGTCAATTTCCAAACCTCTTTGTATTTGAGCAATACAAGTTTTTCAAATAGAATATAAGCTAGCAGCTCTGCTTACGGGGAGTACCCAGGCGGCTGGTAACTACACTTCGAATTTTCTTTCGAAATTGAGTACTATTCAGGTGCTTTTAGTGATCTCAAAGCCAATTAAATGCATTATCCATCATTCAATTATCACGCACACGCAGACAAAAAGGAATATTAAGAAGCAGAATTAACAGAAATATGGAAAAGGACAATGAAATTTTAAAGATTATAAGGGATAATCACCTCATCATCATCCTCAAAGTCACCATCCTCTTCAACGGCCTGCTCTTCCTCCCCCGTTTCCCCATCATCATCCTCATCAGCATCATCCTCTCCCTGCTCATGCCCATCAATTTCACCCTCAGTGCTTGTCAACCGCCCAGTACTCTCCGGCTCCCCAAAACCCCTTCCATCGTTATCTACTTCTTCTTCATCCTCATCCTCGTCTTCATCATCATCAGCCTCGTCGTCCTCTACACCATCCTCCCCATCATCGCTATCATCTATCTCATGAACTTCCACCACATCCTCTTCCTCACCTTCGTCATCTTCATATACTTCCTCCACATAGTCATCATCTTCTTCTCCATCGTCTTCATCCTCGTCTCCTCCTACAGCCTCCACTCTAAACCCATTAGAATGATGATGGGAATTTCCAGCATGACTAACACCCCTCAATGTCTCTGTTTCCTCCTGGTCAGCATCACTCTCCTCGTCCTCATCCACATCCACAACCCCATCGTTCCCCCCTCTCTGCCCATTGTTCATCCTAAATGGATGGTCCTCACCGTCAATTTCACCACTTCCTGGGTCATCATCTTCGTCTTCTTCGTCCTCCTCATCATCAGACTCTGGCCTCTCATTCTCTTCGGCATCCATCTTATCCAAATATTTCAATGACCTAATCAAGCCGAAAACGCGAGATCGATAGTCCTTAACACGCGTTACTGGACACTCGTAGAGATCCAAAGAAACCAACCGCAGCTCTGCCAGAGGTCTCAAGTCATTAATATCCGAAATCCGATTATTAGACAAATCAAGGTCCCTTAGCGATTCAAGCCCCGCTTCAACCAGAAATTCGAGCCCTCCAGCGATTCGATTGTCAGACAGGATAAGTTTCTGCAAGTTCCGGAGGCGAGGGAACTGCTCCAGCGACGAAACGCCGATATTTGCCATAGATAGGTGCTGCAGATTGTGAAACTTCTCGAAAAGCGACGGCGGGGGTAAGCGGCCGTGGACGCACTTAACCGCGCCGTCGAGGGTTAAAGTCCTGACCAAATCGACGTCCGTTTGGCCATCTAATGCTGTCTCCACGGCCCTCTCCCAGATCTCATCCATTCACCAAACCTTTTTCTCCGCTACAATCATACACAAAAATCAAAACCGATAGTCCTTGATGAATTTCTTGGCGCAAACGTTTAAACCCTACAAATTGGTATTTATGAATTTTTCTCTCTCAAGAAAGCTCTGTGTTTCTCTGAGAGGCTGCCTCGCTATAAGATATTGGAAGTGAGTTACCTCCGAGTTAGATGAGTTAGGGTTGGTTTGGTTGAGTTATGTTTGACCGCGGTAGGGTTAGCTGTGCAGATAAAATTGTTTGATGAGTGAACTATGGTACGCCGTCGGATTACAGAAATAAGGATCGATGACGTGGAATGAGAACGAGCGGTCAGGATGAGAGGATAGTGTGTTTGTTTTAGACGCAATGAATGGACAAAATATAGTCCTGAGGGAGAGAGAAAGTCACGCGCTAGGAGAGTCTGATACGTCTCTCTTGGGTGGTGGAAATATTTCTGCAAAGACGAATATGCCCCTCTGATCTCTTTTTTATTATTTCCTGCCATTGGGCTTTTATGGGCGCTTCTTGTCTTACAGCAATTCACGTATTGAGATATATGATGAATTAAAATAAAATATTTTATTCTCAATAAATATTTTAAGATATGTATCCTACATATTTATTCACTTTACTTTAAAAAAATTGAATTGTTTAATTTTAAATTAAGAATCTATAATAAAATTTTAAATTTAATTCGTTGACTTTTACATGTAATTAATTTAATTTAATTATACGTAATAAACATAAATATATAAAATGATACTATTATCTTTATTAAAATATTCTTTTGTTTTCGAAGGAAATTAAACTATGCATGAACTCTCCAGGCATAATTTCACAATATTTTTAAAATATGGAGTGTTTGGTTGAGTTGATGGAGCAATATTATTGGGCTTAAAATCTTATTTCTATTTTAGAGTAATGTGTGTTAATAAAACTCTCGAAGTTGAAAACTATGAGATGTATTACTTATATCTTTATCTCTTAATATATTAAAAGTGACTTGCATTTTTGAGAAATTTTTTTTTTCATTTATATCCCTACTGATTTTTCTTTATTTCCTCTTAACCTTTAATCTATTAATGACATCTCTAACTTTATTATTTATATTTTATTTATTTTCATAATTTAATTTTAATTATCGATGACTCTTAACGCCCCAGCCTTTCTATGGCCTATAATAATTAAATATGATAATTTTTTAATTATTATAAAATTTTATTAATAATTAATTATCTATACATTTTTCATATATAATTAATTTTAACTAATTATTTGATAATCTTAATATATTAAAAGAGGCTTGAGATTGAGAAACTTTTTTATACCCATTTGTTCCTCATACATTTTATTATATACAATTTAATCCTAATTTATTATTATAATTTAATATTAATAATAATATGTGATTGTCATGACTTTTCATTTTTTAATCATTTATTACATCAATAATTTTCATGTAATCATAAATTTTAATCTTTATATCCTACGAATCTATAATCTTATTATTTATCTAAATTTGTGTATATTAATAATAAAATATTAAATAATCAAAGTGCTTGAGATTATAATTGGGCCATTATATATATATATATATATATATATATATATATATATATATATATATATATATATTTTAATATTAAAAATTGATATATAATAAAATTTTAATTTATTTATTTATATGAATTAATAAGCTAAAGAGATTGTTTACATCTATAATATATTTTATTATAATTTAATAAAATATATTTATCATATAATGTACCTAACTTACAATTTAAATTAATTTATTTATAAAATCATTTAATGAGTGAAGAAATCAAGACTTATAAAATGTGGTTAAAAATCAATTCATGACAATGCCCCAAAAAAATGTAATTTTCTTAAATCAAATGTTTTTTTATTGTTCACAAATTAAATTGTTATGCGGAGGTGTAATTATAAGGCCACCATGCATTCGATGTCTTCCGTTCATCATCTCTACTACTCCCCCTCCAATCACAACCATCCCTCCCCACCTCTACATTCATCATCAACATAACCACCAAATGACTAATGATTACGAAGAAAGAGGAAAAATTAAAAAAAAAAATTATTTCTTTTTCAGTTTATTTCAATGATATTATTCTGCAGCTTATTTAAATGATATTCAAATATAAATTACGAAAGATGCAATAGTAATTGCCGACTCGGAGATTTATCAATGAGCAAACTGTTGCTGTACTTGCATACTGTTTGGACAAGAAAGATGGCTAAAATAAATTTTTTGTATTTGATTTTGGTGGTGAAACTTTTAATGAATGTATATTTAGCTATTATAGTTTTTTTTAATTATTTAATAGGTTTCCTTCTTACAAATTCAGTAAAAAAAACTTGTGTTATTATGTATTGTTATTAATATTAAATATTAATTATTTATAAATTCTAACTTTAGTTTAGTTGTTAATGGTAAATACATGAACATGTATACCGGTATACTATAATTTATTATGAAATAATTGTGGTTAAATATCTATTAGTTATAGTAACATACTCCTTTGATCTTCTCCCTGGTAAATCTAATATTGATTTTAAGGTTTTCAAGCGGCCATCGAAAATTAATTTGATTATTTATGGAATTATTATTATTAATTATTAATTATTTTAAGTCTTTAAACACATCATTCTGTTAATTTATCTCTTTATCTTTTTATTTATTCTTAATTATCATAAAATAAAATTGGTAATGATGTAATTAAAATTTTGTTTGACTTCACTCGTGACAAATAGACCTAATTATATCCCAGTACATAGAACGAAAATTAATTACTCCATATTAGATTAAATAGTAATAATTAATTATAAATTTAAAAATAATACTTTTAATATAGATTAATGACGATTTGAAGGGTTAATGTATTTCATTTGATATTAATTAAAGTAAAAAAAATATAAGTATGTACTATATTTTTTAATGGTTAAATATTATATAAACATTAAAATATATATATATATATATATATATATATATATACTAAATTTAAATGGAGAAGATAAATAGATATGATTGAATGAAAATTAATTATATAAAATTAAATTGTAATAGGTAAATATAAAATTTAAAAATAAAACTTTAATATATATTAAATAGCCATTTGAAGAGTTAGATGTATTATATTTTTTAGGAGACAGTATCTTGAGACCGATACATTTGACATAGGTCTGACCATTATTAATGCTTATTATATACAAGTCCCTTCCTATTTCAAATGTCACACTTCTCATCTTAGATGATCTCACAAAAGGTTGTATTTTCTTAAAAAAGTAAAAAGTCAAACACAATCAACTTTCTTTATACATTTTATTTACAAAAATAAATCACCCCGATTTAACACACCTAACATACTTTATCATTTATTTATTACTAAAAAATACCATAATACCCCTAAAAGTTACCACTTTTCTTAATCGAGGGTGCAAACATTTGTGGGATGGAGGGAGTATGTAAATATATGAGGAGTTAAAGTATATTTGTAGTAAATCATATAATAACGCCTATGAATGTATTTTATCTTTTAGAAAAATATATTTTAACTACTAATAAGCATATTTTACGTATATAATAATCATATGTTAACACATCTCACAAATCGTCTCACAATTACTATATTTAATTATACAAAAAATCATAAAAAGGTAAATTTAATCAATTTAATTAATCTTAAAAAAGGTGAATAGTCACCATTGTGGAAATTAATTATACAAAATAAAATTGTAAAATAAGAGTATAAAATTTAAAATGTTTGATATATATGATTAATTATTTTATAATGAATTATTTTAATATCTCATTAAATATTTTATAGTTGATTTTTATTATTTTATACCTTTTTACGTTCTTAATTTTTGTTATAACATTTTAATAATTATATATACTCTAATTTCAATTAAAGTGTGAATGATGTGAGAAATAATTTTATGATATTTTATAATTTTATACTGCTGCATAAATAAAATTAAAGTGTGAGTGATGAATCAAAAAATAGGACGGAATTTGATACATACAACAATTTACTTATTTAATAATTTATCGAATATTGATAAATCAGTTGAATATTATCAGACAAAAAATTATATATAAAGAAATTTTGATATAATTAATAGATAGATTATTTATTTAAATAATCATTATTAAGTTGGAGGGTGTGATATCAAAATTTTTTTTCTTTTTTTCTTTTTATTGTTACATGGCTCTCTTAGGATAATAGATCTCATTTGTTACTGTACAAACTCAGTTATTCATTCTTTCCATTTCAACAACATAATTTTATTTATGTTTGAAAAATTGAAAAATATCTTTTCCTTTTAGAATTTTTTTTTATTATAATCACTTTCTAGATTAATGTGCATTATATTACCTATAGTAAACTCATGAAGCAAATATGCCGATGGCATGGCAGGTATGACTCATGTTGAACAAGCTCATGCAGAATCATAAAGCCATGCTGAAATTATGGCACGAGCTCCGTAGGAGCAAATGCACTTGGGATCCAGTAAAATGACATAATAACTTGAATGGATGACAATAGATTTGGCTTACCAGGTCAAAGAAGAGGCTACACATCAAATCATCTAAATATTTCATATGTTAATTTTTTGTCAAATTAATGTAAACTCTACATTTCTTATATGTTTCATGTCTATTTTTGATCATTCATCTATATATGAATTAATTATCAAGAAATTATTTAATAAAAATATTCATCACATAATCATTCATTTATAAGTTTTTGATAATAATTAATTACATACAAATTATAAAAGTTATTTAAATAAAATTAATATTTAATAATTATTCAAATTAATAGCTCCATTTCTTTAAAAGTCGCATTCGTGTATTACTTCGTATGTGATTTACTTTTAGTTTTTTTACTGTGCTTTGCACGTTTTCATGTATTACTTCGTGATGTATTTTTATTATATTATTTATTTTAAAATAATTTATTTCTTTTAATATGACATTAAATAGTATTTGATGATTTTATAATGTTTTAATTAGACAAAAATGTTCAAAGTTTGTCTTATGAAGTATCTAACTTTTTTTCTCTGGTGTAATTGAATTATGTATCGCTTAATAATAATGAAAATAATAAATATTTGGTCAGGAATATTTTTTAATTTCTTAATGTTAGTTCTCACAATTAAAAAAAAATTATTAATAAATTGAGAAGGTGCTTGGTTTTATTATAATTTAGATTTTCATAAAATACATCAGCTTTGGCAATGAAAGAGAACATGAGAAAGCATATAATTTAAATAAATAAATAAATAAATAAATAAGAATTATTACATATTATTTTGTTTTGTGTTCGCAAATAAAAACTCAAACGCTATTTGAAACTAAATTTCATGGTTCAGAATTTAATAATAATAATAAATAAATAAATAAAAGATTTTGATTACCTCTTATTAAAATCTTCGTCGTTTGGGTTTAAGTTGCTATGATTTTCCTTGAAGATTAAAAAAAAAATAGAAAAGAAAACCCATGAAATCCCAAAAAATTACTTCCACCCACACACAAAAAACTCCACCTCTGATTCTGACACTAGAATTAAGAAAGTAATAACTTTTAAGGGTATTATGATATTTTTTTAATAAATAAATAAATGAGTTGGTCTTTTATGTCCCCGGGGCACATCGTGCGTCTATACACTACAATTTAATAGTAAAGTGTATGGGCACACGGTGTGCCCCCGGGGCACACAAGTTTTTGTCTAAATAAATAATAAAGTATGTTAGATACCTAGGTAAGGATGATTTTTCAAAAAAATTAAGTGTATGGAAAAGAGTGATTGTTTTTTTACTTTTTGTTTTTTTTAAAGAAAATTTAAACTTTTGTGAGATAATTCAAATAAAAGTGTCATTTAAAAGGAGATGAAAGAAATACATTATAAGCATGCACATCTTAAACACTAGTATACTAAAATGCATGCATTTAGTATTATGTACATATCCGTATATAGTTTTCAACTTCGATTGATAGATAATAATACATTTAAATTCAATAAAAAAAACTCAATGATTTTTTAATTGTGTGTTTCAGAGAAGTTAATAATTACATTATTACTTTAACTATATAACAATGATACTTTAACAATAGGTCGACTCGTCTCACAAAATTATCTTCTCATAAGAGAATTTGTATTATTATTATTATTAAAATAATTATTTTTTATTTATTAAAATAATCACTTTAAATTTAAGTTTCCAAATTAATTAATGTATTTACAACATCTACATAAGCAAACATTTCGAGTTTAGAAAATTTCGAGTTTTCAAAATTATAATATAATTTAAATAATTAAATTATCTTAAATAATATTAATTATTGATTTTTGTCCGATGAAAACAACTACTTTTAACTACTCAAAATTACAACTTAGTAATTTTTGATAAAATTTTAATATTAAATATTCAATAAAATTAGTTTAAAGACAAGTTTTCTTAATTTATTATTTAAACATTAAAATTTTATTTAAGAAAAATTAAAAATAGAAAAAAAATATTTTTTAAATTATGAACGTATTTTGTATAATATTTTAATTATATAAAATTTTATCTAATAATATATAAATTTGTAACGACTATCTAATTAATATATATATATATATATACATATATATAATTTATACTAAAACAATAATAAAGTACACATGTTCCTTCCATAGATAAAAAAACACAATACATATATGATAATTAATAAAATAAAGTAACAAAATATTAGGATAAAATGGTGGGCCCGCCTAACATCTTTTAACCTGCAACTTGTGCTGACCCGAATCATGTATGAACCTGAGTTAGCTAAGAATTGACCTTAATTTTTACTAAGCTGGATAATAAAAGTAAAAGGTCAGTAAAGTACAATTTTTTTTTAAAGTAGTTACAATATCAAATGAAATTACATAGAATTAAAAGATTTTTAATATTCATTAATTGCTTATCACGTTTATAAATTTTATTTACTCAGACCACATTATATATATATATATATATATATATATATATATATATATATACTTTTTTACGGAAATATAAATTATCACAGACCACATTATATTTATATTTACTTTAAATGCAAATACAATCATACAATTGTTATATCATTGATTGATGTTTATAAATGATTAAATATGGTTTTTATTAATGAAATGCAATAAGTATAAGGGTATTATTTGATGAAACAATTTTCTACTCATTTTTAATTAGTTATAACTTTATTTGTATAATTTATTTATGAAATAATTATTTATACTATTATCATTTTTCACTTAAAAAAATATTAATTTTTTAATAAAATATAATCATTTATGAAAATCACTTCGTAAAACTGTGTCACACATGCCATGTATATCACTGAATTCCTGTCATTTGCAAATTGTATAATGAAAGTTCAAGATCATTCTCTTCCAACTTTAAGTTTTCAACCAACAAACTAGGATTGATGGATCACAATTAATCCCTCAACAACTAGTTTATAAATACATGTGACTTAGTTTGATTTTTTTTATTGCATTAAAAGATTAGAAGATATATTCTAATTTAAGTAAAACAACATCTACATAAAAATGTTAATAAGATTAATATTCTTAATCATATTGGTCAAGAAAATCAATAATTAATTCATTGAATACTCGTGCATTTTGGAGTATCTTCAGAAAATAGCACTCCATTCATTTTGCCAAATAGATATATGGAGTATATATTTTTTAATCATAGTTTTTTTTTTTTTTTAAATCTTCTTAAGTGAAATTTAAGAATTCGAATTATCTGTTCCACAATCGTGTTTCACTCCATGTTTTATAACTTGTTTTTCATAAAAATAATATACCCTAGTTAATGACCATTAAACCCTTTGAGCATGTGGTTGTATTTTAGACATTGATTAATACACATGACAAACATCTAATAGATAGAATAGAAGATGAAACACAAGAGTGGAATAGGTGATCCCAATTGAAAATTTACTAGTGTTGAGTGTTGAACATGCATTAATTAATGGACAAAAGGTCATACAGGCCCTTCATCTTATCTCCAGGGATCGAATTGGCCCTTCAACTCTTTTCTAGTCACTCAACTCCTTTACGTTTCTAATTTGATCAATTAAACCCCTCACCTCCATAAAATGGAACAGTCAACCCTTCCCGTTAAATATCAGTCTAACGGTGTTAAAGGAAATAAGGAGAGAACTGATGACGGTTGTCAAGAAATCATATCACCAAAGCTAAATCTACCGACAAGTTCATTTTCCACTTTTCCACTGGGAAATCCGACGCATCCACGCACGCTGCCTACCCGTCGACCGCCGTCGAAAATAGCGCCGTCACACCGATCAGATCTGCTGTCAATCACTATTTGTCGCACCACCAGGGACCGCCGCACGCCACCATCACCGCCGATCAAATCCGACGCACCGTAACAACTGCTGAAAATCAACGAGTGTAATCGCTGTTCTGCACGTGCCGCCGAACTCAGCCGCCACGTTCGCAAACGGCTGCCCCGAAACCACCGTCTACACCATAGCCATCGCGAACCTCGTTCTCATCGCAACCATGTTCGCGTCGCAGGAAGAAATAACTTGCCTGCTGTTATAAGAAGTGGAGTTGGGATGAGAGAGAGAGAGAAAGGTGAGGAGGCGTGGAGAGTGTGTGTGAGAATGCGGGGAGGTGGAGCCAAGACTTTATTGATGGTAGTAACATAACTCATCTGCTGTTATCATTTCTTGGCTGCAAATCATCAATGGAAAGCTGATTTTGAGCAACAGAAAATGGAAATCTGGATTCAGAATTATATCTTGAAAGATGTTATCAATGGAATCCATATCTTGAAATATGTTATCAATGGAATCCATCTCGACTCATCAAATTTAAGTCCTCCGTACATGAACTCCTCATCTTTCAAGAATAACAACTCGAAATCTTTCCGATAGCGTGTCCGCTGGAAGGCAACCTGTTGTGCCGCCTCCGACTATGATGTAATCATAGGGTTCTTCCGATGGGAATTCGTCACATTTGATAATAATCCACGAGATATGCTGGATCCGTATCTCAAAAAATTACCCAGTCAAGAAATTTTCAACGAATTTATGGAGTAAGATCATTATTTTGTTGAGAATATGATTTGGGAAGAGAGACCAAAATGCGGAAAATCAAGAAAACAAGATAGGTTGCAGGAAAAAGTAGATATGGTTGGTGCTATCGGCAAAATACCTTTCCTGGCGTTGGGACTCGTGCATCTGATATCTTGACCACCATCACCAACTCAGTTTCCTCTCTGTTTCCTTAACACCCGTTAGATTGATAATTAGCGGGAGGGTATGGCTGTTTTACTTTAAAAAAGTGAGGGGTTTATTTGATCAAATTAAAAACATAAAGGGGTTGAGTGACCGAAAAAAAAGTTTAAGGGCTTATTCGATCTAGAGAGATATGATGAGGGGCTTGTTTGACCTTTTGCCCATTAATTAATTGTAATTGTATGATTGATTTAGAATGTATTGACGAAAAGAGAACGACCACACATATCCCCTTGTCTTAAAGTTGACTTCCTGCCGCTATTGTCCTCCCTTTTCAGTGCTACTTCCAAACCACTTAAATAGGTACAGAGGTATTTTTATGGGTTAAATTTCAACATGTCCAAATGGATTTAGCAAAAAATTTTAGTCTCTCATATTTAGTGGAGTAATAGTATTTAAATGTCCAAAATGACGAATTCAGATATTTTTCATGACTAATCTAACATTACACCTAATTTGCCAACTTAATTAAAAAACAGCCTTCCAAAAAAGGGAGAAGCAATTGACTGATAAAAGATACAGTCTACATTATGAAAGCGCAATTCCATATCCTCCACTAATTTTCGCACGTGAATGCCAACAGATGGAATAATTGAAGGAATTTTAGGCTGAAGGTTGAAACTTTTTATGTATACAAGAAGTCAAGAATGACCAAGTTCTACATTTGGGATGAGATGGAACAAAAGAACATATAATGATGCACACATGAATCAAAGAATTAGAGATCTGTCATACTCATCAACACAAGGTTCCAAAAAAGAACGAAATCTAATCACCTACAAAATTACCCGTGCTCTCAAAGAAACATGACAGTTTAATCTCTTCAACAAAAAAACCTCACCTTCCTCAGCTGAGGCCGTTTGCCCTGTGCCATGCTATACTTTCCTAGTATTCATATGCGTAAGCCCTGAAAGTCGACAAAATAATATCCCATAAATATGAATACCAGGAAACTTGTATCTCAAAATGGGGTAAGCGGTGGGAAGGTGGACATATGTAATACACTTGGACCTACATAAACAGCACTAAGATCGGATATATATTCTCAAACTAGAAACAACTATGCCATCATGATTATCAAATCCACTAAATTTGAAAATCAAACCCTTATGGTTCAAATCCACTTGAATCACAAAAGAACATCCTTTGTATGATTATTGACAAACAAACCCTTATGGTTTCTAAAAACACACACTCACAAGTCACAACATAAAATTTGCAGCTTGCTATTATTATTTTTTCTTTTTTTGAAATTGGTCTAAGCCCGAGGACAACTTTTATTATCATACATAGTATTTATTCTAATTTATGAAGCATTACCCAATCTTGAGCAGTAATCAGAAGTGAATCAAAGCATTAAGAAGTTGAGACAACAATTTATTTGTGATGCATTATAGTGATCAAGCAAGATAACTTTTTCTTTTTTGGGATATCAAGAATCATGGCCACTGGCCACTCACCAACATCAAAAACAATTTGAATCCTTACATCCCTATTTGTGTCATGATTGCAGGGATATATAATGCAATTAATTAAGAAAAATGGCTAACAAGCTCCTTTTCAAACTATGTCCTTCCGTTTGGTTTCATTTTACAAATTCAACGGCAAGTTAAAGAAAAGAGTGGAAATTGTTTAGATGTGATCAACGAGCTTGAGAAGGTTAAAAGTAGCTCCTAAATTCCACTTTTTCCCTTGAAGACAAAAACTAATATTACAAGTCACTCACAAATGCAAGTAAGATAAGATAGAGAACAGTTGATTAATAAGGCACTGCATGATGAAACCATTAACATATCATTGATACTAACAAGGAAAAAAAAATACTAAGAGTTGTCATAAGACAGCTTAATCCATTAAGTAATTTGCTACAAGTAATTTCAAAGTTTAGAAACCGCAACTCATGTATAAAGAATCAAAATTAGAACTGTGTAAAATGTAATCATTAGAAGGAAATGCATTCTGATTATGTTCATTGGTTCATTATCAAGATGTAAAACAACCAAAGTAGACTAAATAAGTCAACTCTATGTGTTGCTAACAGTGGCCAGAAAACTGCAATAGGGCTGGGGAATTAATTGAACAAATAGCATTCCCCAGCATTTTTTTTTTTTAATAACCAACCACATCGAATGGTAATTAAAATAAAGGTAGCAATCAAAGTGAAAGTATCCCATCAACAATTCCCTACTCTGTAGAAACCTATGATTTAGATGATTGGCAATTTTGCTAAGTTCAATGTTAGGAGCAATGTAGCCCCTGAAACAACCAACAGAGATATAGCCTAATAGCCAAATTGGTTCTTGATCCTACTCTTTCCAAGTTCAATAAAAGCACAGATTCTATGTTCCATAATAGACTGTTTCATAGCAAGCGACGTACCAAATCAAACAAGAATGCTTCTCAATTTAAATGAATTAACTCCTTAAAAAGAGTAAATTTTAACAAAACTCACCAATGATACTGAAGAATATCGAGGAGGAGGTTCGAGATTGAAGTATCCAACTGACATCTTAGCGATCTCCGTAATAGCATTATCTCTATCAAGAGGCAACTCGCTCGTCAAATCCTCGTACGCAGCCACAAATGCTTCCTGCCAAAAACCCGATAATTTCACCCCATGGCTGTTGGTGTAAACATCCCACATATGTTTAACCAATTTCTCTCTCTCCTCCAAATCCTAATCAAAACATCGCGTTCAAATTTCAAACCCTCCAATGGAAATAATGGAATCATACATAAATGCGACCAAAATAAGTTACCAGAACATCGAGGTCTTCCGCCGAGGGGGTGTGGAAATCCTCATTGAACTGACTTTTGAGATCTCTGGCGGACCAACGGAGGGTGACGGTTCCGGTGAGCATCGACCAGAATGCCAGCATCAAAATAGCTGCAAGAGCCCAGAACTTGTAGCGGCCGCGGCCGAAAATGCTGGACGAATCCGATGAATTATCCTTCCTGGGAATCCCCGACGACGACGACGAAGAGTATGACGACGCGACGAGGGAAGACGTGGGCGTAGATACGGGGAGGACGTCATCATCCCTCATAATTTAGATAAATAAAGCAAATAAATTACACAAAAATTGAAAATCAAAGGCTTTCAGAGAAGCGGAAGCATTGATCTGAAGTGCAGAGGAATGCGGTTCGGTGGTGGCGGGTGAGGGAGAGGGTCGGGGATGATATCAATCGTGGGTCACCACAATAATACGGCCAAGCCGGCGAGGGCTCTACGAGTATCAGATTATCTCTCTGATCATTTTTTAATGGGAAATTATTTTTTAATATAATCTGTCGGGCCTCTAATGGGCTTATGAAATCTTTAGTAAACAAAGCCCATTTATTCAAATTATTCATGTCTTTACTCTCAAGTTTTTGGGTTTGGATCAGTCTGGGCCGAGCTTTGTTTTTAACTTCAAACTAAATTTAAGGGTGATTTTAGGATGGACACAAAAATATTGTTACATTATAATATTATTTATATATTTTTATTAAATAAAATAATATACTTAAATAACCAATAATTGTTTTTGATGAGTATAGTTGTGTATAAATACTAACCAATCATTGTTTTCTTAACATTAAAACATAAAATAAGAATGGCCCACTAAAATGTGTGGATGGATAGACAATTAGAACTAGTTAATTAATTAATTACTTAACATTAAACAAAAAATAAGAATGGCCCACTAAAATGTGTGGATGGATAACTAGTTAATCCTTTAATTACAATTTACATGGGTAGATGATTTTGTTCCCTTGGATCCCCACCTACGCATGTTACATTGTTGCTTTGCTCTTGACTCAATTATTCAATACATTTTTTTAATGGTGTTTGGATTCCTCATTCAATTAGTGTTTTATTAGTGTTCTATAATATATATATATAAATAAATTATATCTTATACATAATCATTAAAATTTCATGGGCATATGGTTATTATAACACATGTCATTTATTTAAAAAATACAATACAAAATGAAACAAGGAGTTAGAATTAGTGATATGTAGGGTTGTCAATTTTAAAATGTAAGAAAATTTCTTGTTTAAATCAGACCAATCATGCTTTTTAAGTAGTGTACATTGTACATTTATCCTGTTATATTTAAAAATCAATTAATTAAAAATTGATTCAAATGATTTCTTCTCCGTCCCTCTAATAGGTATCCATTTATTTTATTCACGTAGATTAAGGAATATAATATTTTAATGTGTATTGAGGTGAGATAAATAATATTTTAATATGTAGTGAGTAGTTGTATTAGTGTTGAGTGTGGGCCCCTTGTGTGTCACATCAATCCAAAAAAGCAAATGAATACTTTGTAGTGGGGACGGACCAAAATAGCAAAAGAGATACGTATCAAGGAGACGAATGTAGTACATTTTAGTGATTCATGGTGTATTCTAATTTTATAATTTTCACTCTTATCGTTGATTTTTATGTATTGTTTAATTATAATTTCACTAATGTTGTTAATGTAAAATTTTTATCCATCAAATTTAATTTCATCCTTAAAATTTGTTTTTATCTTAGTATATTATTATATTTTGAATTAAAAAAAGTCTATATAAAATATAAAATAAAAAAATCATAGTAGTTCCGTACTTTAACTCAATGGGATTTTTTTTCCCACCCAAATCATAATTCCGACCAACAATATCTTTGATTGATGCTACGTTCCTATTATTATTTTATTTAGTATTTATTTTCAGGAGACAAACGCTCATCCGCTCAAAATTCACTATTTTTCTCACCGAAAACTATACTATTAAAAAAGAATAATGAAAAACTTTATGGTTCGGAAAAAAGATTTGATTTGGAAATTATAAAATGTAATGTCACTCATGGGAAGTGAATGACTATTTTAGTTCCGTAGTGAAGTAAAAAAATGAAAATAAAGAAGTACAAGTACAAAACATTGTTGGATGACAGACAAATAGTGTTGTTTATAATCGATAGAAATGTGGGCCAAACCTTTGCCAAAACCTGAATGATCTATTCCTTCGCTCACCCACTGGTTGATTTAGCACTGCCTCTGATTTGTCCAAAAGATTGCTTTTAATTAATATTCCTTCAATCATACTCTCAACTTCACACTTTTTATTTTCATTCAAACACCTTTATCTTTACCAAATAAACAAAAAAATATCACATCAATTAATAACTTCAAAAGTTAAACTATTAATTTTAAAAAATACTACTTTCACCTAACACACATAATAATTTATAATTTATTAATTATCTAAAAATTTTATAATATTCCTAAAAAAGTCAATAAAGTTGATTAAAAAATAACTTCTGAACATAGGGAATATCATATTTTTCCCAAAAATTTAAATAATAAATTTTATAATTAAATCACATTATTTTTATAATTTCAAAATTCTTTTTAATTTTAAAATTATTATTATCGATTAATGCACATAATGTATTTTGTAATTTATACTCCTCAACCGTTAATAAAATTAGTAATAAATAAATAAATAAATATTTTTTCTTAAACTTTATAGTATCATTTAAGTTACTTAGTGAGTCACAATGTCTCAATGCCAAACTCATATAAATGAATTATTCATCGATTTCTAATTTTAAACACCTTATCACGTACTCCCTCCGTCCCATAATTGTTGTCATAGTTATTGTAGATATGGAATTTAAGAAAAGTTATTTTTTAACAAATTTTATTGACTTTTGAGGGGTATTGTGCTATTTTTAAGTAATAAATAAATTATAAAGTATGTTATGTGTGTTAAGTGCAAGTGATATTTTTTTAAATTAAGATAACTTTTGAGATTGTTGGTTGATGTGAAATTTCTATTTTTGGGGTGTGACAATTATTATGAGATGGATGAAAATGAAAAGTAAGACATTTATTATGGGACGGAGGGAGTAAAAGATAGTAATACTCCCTCATCCTATTCTAAACATATTATTGGAAAGGTTCTCATAAGTAAAATCGACCCTCACTCAAAGGTTCTCATTTTCTTATTTTAGTAGTAAGACATATGTCATCATTCACTACTAATATAACTACACATTGCACATAAAATAATAATAATCTCTAACAAAAATTAAATGACGACATTTATTCGCGAGAGGGAGTAATACTATAAAAATACATGAAATAGATTATCTCCACCCACTTCACTGAATTTACACGAGCAATAATAAAATTAAATAAATAAACGGGGCGTTACACTCTTTTTTTCCGGAATTTTATTTCATTAATACTATTCAAAAAGAAATTCTTTATGACAAACTACTGCACTACATAGTACCTATTTCATTTTTATTAAACTGTTAATGGGCGACAGTGCCCTATTGATATTTCAAAACTCTTTTATGCCATGATTTTAAGGAAAAAATTAAAAATGCCCCAAATAACTTAAATGCCCTCGACTCAATAATGACTTGATATTAATTTTGAAAAAAGTCATTTTCGAATCATGGGCATTTGAGTTATTTAGGGTATTTTTTATTTTTTCATTAAAATCATCATGGCATGAATGAGTTTTTAAAATTCTGAAAGGGTACGGTAGCAAAGTTCCCTTTATTAAATAACCACGACACAATATGATCCATACGAATCATGATTAATTACGTAACTTTAATCTCTATTTGAAGCTTGACTAAATGATTATACACTACATAGAACATAATATAATACCTAGTTCATTTTTATTAAATGATCATGAGACTATATGATACCTAAGATCAATTACATAACTTTAATAGGAGTATTTGAAATTTGAACAGATTATTATAAAGTGGAATACTCCTAATTTTAGGATGACTTACCCCTTAATCCAATTCATATAATGTCTTTTTCGGGAGTTTAGAAGAATCAGGAAAACCTTCTTTAAATTTGACTAAGATCTTTGGAATTCATTTATTTCTCTCCTGGGGTGGTAGCAATCAGTACATAAAAGTCAAATCAACCTTTTAAATTGAAATCCTATTCAGGCTCTCCAAATTTTACCAAAAACATTTAAAAAGACAAGAGTCCTTTATTTACAAATAACATAACAAATTAATTCAATTAAATTACATGTGTAAAATACACTACTCCAGTGTAAAATCAAATCTGATAAATAAAATAATGTGAATAAAAATTGGAAAGAGGCATGACCTATAACTCAGAAACACAGAGGGTCTATAAAAAGCATAACAAATTGGTGTTTATTGCAGAGCTTCAGTTAGCAACAATGGCGAAACGATTCAAGCTGAGAATCTGCAGAGTCATTGCTACCACTCTGCAGTCCTGCCGTTCCAAAGACCCTTCCAATCTCCCCCGAGATCCTGTCCCTTCATTCTCCCCGCTTCCCAAAATCTCCACCGCCTTTAACCACCACCACATCTCCTCCGCCTTCATTTCCATCAACTGTGCTTTGCCGCCCGCCGACGCCACCCACCCACCCAAATTCAAGTGGCAGAAGGACGAGAAATGGCACGTCGTCTCCAACTCCGACGCCGACGACCCTCCCCATCCGCCGCCGTCGCTCGTCGAGAAGAAAAACAGAAGACGGAGGAAGAAGAAGAAAAACCTCCCCAGCAGGCTTCGCCTGAGCACGTCGTCAGCCGACAGCGGTTGGTTCAGCAGCGACGGCGGCGCCGCCGTGGAGGAAACCGAAACCCTAGTTTCCTCGTCCTCCTCCGAATTCAATCACCTGCACCCAATAGGAGAAACGGAAGCCTTGCCTCACCGGAGGAGCAAGCGGAGAACGAAGCGTCGGGCGGCGGCGACGGAGGGCGATCAGACTCCGGCGAGGCTGTCCGTGTTCAAGAAGCTGATTCCGTGCACGGTGGACGGAAAAGTGAAGGAAAGCTTCGCGATCGTGAAGAAGTCGGAAGATCCGTACGAGGATTTCAAGAGCTCGATGATGGACATGATTTTGGAGAAACAAATGTTCGAGCAGAAAGACCTGGAACAGCTGTTGCAGTGTTTTCTCTCGCTGAATTCCAGACAATATCATAGGATCATTGTTGAAGCTTTTTCTGAGATTTGGGAGGCCATATTTTCTCCGGCGGATCGCCGGCGACTGAAGTAGAATTGTTATCCGTATCTTTTCTTTGTGTACTACCTATGTATCCGCCTCTCTTAATTATATGTATATTAAATTAATATTAGAATTTCAATTATATTATGGATATTGGCTAGTTTTCTAAATTTCATTGGGTTTCGTAATCACAGATATATACATGATTGTTTAACTTAAATATTCAACACCAAAAGTTAAGTTAATATAAATTCCTTTCAGTAAATTTTATACATGAACATATAATATGACTAATTAATTCTTATACTATCATAATGATCAGAACAGAACAACTGATCTGCGCTACAAATAAATTTTGGCAAATAAATTCACTATGTGAATTATGTTTACGTTCTCTCTTTAAATTTTTAGTACTTTATTAGATCAAAATCAAATTATTGTGCCCATATTTTAGGATTTATCCTAGTTTTAATACATTTATAACATTCTAGTAGTGTGAATTTTATCATAAATCAATTCAATAAAGATTAAACGAGGTATAATAAACTTGAGCGTATAGACGCACCTTCACAGAAAATCAAGCCATGAGTTTTCTAGTTTTTTTTTTTAGGAATTAAAGTTTTAAAATGTAGAAACTCAGGTAACACATCCGTATGTATCTATGCTCATTTAGATCAGATTCATATCTATAATACAAATACTTTCGAACATTTTGGAGTAACAATAAAAAAAAAAAAAAAAAAAAAGTGCAGGGGTTATTTTAATATCGGGTGGAGCTGGAGGAAGTGCGAATGACCAAAGAGAGATGGCTAGCTATGCTTTTTCAAAGGTACGGTGATGTGAAAACACAACTAGTAAAAAAGCCCTAATTTGAGCCCCTATTCTATTCCAAACTCCAATATCACAACTCACAAAACCAAGTGCTACTCTATTTTTTAAAAGGCTTAATACTAGTACTTAGCAGCGTTGATTCAAATCATGGAATAGTAACTGTAATAAAAATGCTAAAGAGAATTGAATTGAATTAAAGATGGAGTAGATAGTATTCCCTCCGTCTCAGGAATATATTCGAGTATTCTTTAGCACAGAGTTTAAGAAAAGTAATTTTTTGTTAGTGTGATGTAAGAAAGAGAGGATATTTTGGGTAATTGGGTATAATAAAATGTATTATATAGTTTACTTTGACTAAATTTTATGTGTAAAAAGAAGGTAACATTTTTGTAATATTGTAGTATTGTAAGATTATTGATATTGTGTATTGTTTCCGTTTTTAGGATGTGAAAGTATTCATAGAACATATTATAATGAAAAATACGAATGTATTATTGGAACGGGGAAGTAACATCTTGTAAGAAGAATAATACTCCTAGTAGTATATCACAAAAAAGAACAATATTAATTCTTGTACAAAATAGTAATAATTGCATATCATGGAAGAGTAAAATGGGATCACATTAAGCACTTCTCATGATCACTTTTTTTTAAAAAATTAATAATACTCCCCCCTATCGATCCCTATTTTGTTATATTGAGTGTCCTGTTTAAAGGTTCTCATTTTTTCTTTATAGTAAAAGAGCCTCACATATGGTTTACCATTTACTATTGATACAACTATTTACTATATACTCCCTCAGTTCCACAATACGCTTCACATTTACTGTTTCACGTTGTTTAAGAAAAATTACACTTTTTGACTAACTTTATTAATTTTAGAGGGTATTGTAACATTTTTAGGTAATAAAAATGTATAAAGTAATGACATGTGTGTGAAAAAAGGAGTGACAAATTTGAAATTAAAGTAATTTTGAGGTTGTTGGATAAAATAATTTTTCCTTTTTTAGGAGTGTAAAAAGTATGAAGGATTTTGTGGGATAGAGAGAATATAAAATAATAATATTCCTTAATTTACCTGCAAATAAAAATACAAATAGAGACTTTGAACGGACAAGGAGAGTATAAGTGATTATACCTGTATAGCATGGAAGGGAGAGAGCATGCAATCTTACCTTTAATCTAGCAACGATAATGATTTTTTTTTTCTACCTTTGAAATTTGACCAATGTGTCTAAAATAAGGTATTATGATTGCATGATATGACATTAGACCAAACATAATAATGATTTTAATGGGAACCGATTTGAAATTTGTGTTTGATTGAGAACACGTAAGGAAATCACCACTCAATTCAATTGGGTACAATCATTATTAGTATTACCAACCTCTATATATAATATCCGACTTCTTTTGTATACATTTTGCATGGATAGCTAAACTTGTTAATAAGGGTAATAATTTGTACAATAATTAAGGATCTAACTCCATTTAATTGTCTTAATTCATGATTTACTCCTCCATCAGTATATCGAGTCTAGGTGTCGGGATGCATGGAGTAGGTGTATCCACCTATATGCACAATTAATAATCATGTATGTATGCATTTTGTTTGGAAGTTGTACGTACCTTCAACACCTCGAGGTTATTTGGGTGAAAAATATATCATATGTTAAAAAGTGTATTCCAAAAATAGAAATGTGTATAACATAGCATATGTGAAAAATCACTATTCACTACAACTATATTATGGGAATAATAATACTCTCTCCATCCGTCCCAAAAGTTCACATTTTGCCATTTCGGGCGTCCGCACCAAAGGTCCATATTTTCCTTTTTAAACACATGAGACACACACACATCAATAATACAATAAATTTATGGGACCTATACACTCCACTAATACAACTACCAACTACACCTTAAATAATAATACTCCTTAATCCACGTGTAAAAAACAAATGTTCACTTTTGGGCGGACGGAGGAAGTACTAATATAATGAAATTGTAATTCTTATACAAAATCAGTCTATCCTCCATTGTTTTGATTCTCTTTTAGTTATTGGGTTCTCAATCCTAGGGGCATGAGCATGCTTAGAAGTGTGAAATTATAATTTTTTTTTATTTTATAACTTTTGATTGTATTTTTTTTGGGTATTTCTTATACCAAATTTAATGAAGTGCACTTTTACCGATAAAAATAATAATACTAATATACTAAAAATAAAATGATTGTACTATATACGATGAAAATTGTTTATTGGGACTATTTTTGGAAGCCTCCAAGTTAGGCCCCACCATATACTAAGTTTAATATTAATATTATGGCAATGAATATTCAAACCCTCATATTTTCCTAAAATCTAAATATATACTGGCCAACATTAAAAGATTTATCTGAAAAAAAAAAAAAAAATCTTTGGTGTATATATTTTTTAGCACAAAATTCTGAACATACAGGCAAAGAATGTCATTAAATCTAGAAAGAAAAATACAAATATTAAAAGATACTCCATGGGGATAAAAGTTCTCCTTACATTTCTTATCTTATTACATGTCACACTTATCTAATACTCCTATACTTAGGTGATACTATAAAAAAAAAAAAATTAATGGAAGTGATCAATTTACCTAGTCTTCATATTGATATGATGTATAAATTCTTTCAACTTTTTGACCAAATTACGGTCAAAGAAAACAATTAATGTTGTGATAGAGTGTGCTTATAAAGTATTTTTTGATGCTAAAACTAGAAATCAAACTCACACCATATAAGTTGTTATTTTTGTTGAAGGATTCTTCATCCTCTGTCAACTAATTGAATTATGACATGACAATGTTGTCATTATACTTGTACAAAGGTAAAAAAAAAAATAAATGAAGTGAAAAGGTAAAAAAAAAAAAAAACTACTTTTTATATCTTCCTTTTATTTTATTTTTCTAAACTAATCAATGCTATTTTAATACTCCAAAATAAAAACACTAGTAGAGTATTTGATTTATTGAAATTAAAATTATTAAGTGGGTTAATAAATTTTAAAAATGTAAAAAACAAGAAATGAATATGATAATCACTTTAACTTTTTTATTAGTTTTATAAGATATTGTTACATTTTCTTAAATTGTAATAAACCATTGCCCATAGTTTTAACAAACATACTTAAAATGAAATTAAAGACGTTAAAGTGCAATAATTGCGTAAACTCCATTTTTTTATCGGTAAATGTTAGTTGTTAGTTCAGTTAGTATACACTAAGCACCCTTACTTCTCCTTCTCCAAGTCTCCTTATATCACATCTCCTAATTGCGTAAACTCCATTTCTTTAGTAAACTTTTAAGGTTCATAAATTATTATTAACTCAATATAAACTGAAGACCCCTTAACTCTGTATCATGACATAATAGGTGTGTTGTGGCGATGAAACCAATCTTAAAAATATATTGGGTCACTCTAATTCTGAGCTCATGTGATAGCAAAAGATTATCCTCAAATTGATTCAAACACAATAGGAGTAAAACTTATCATCACATGATTTTAGTACGGAGTCACTCATCTGAAAAAGAAAAGAAAAGAGGTTAGAAATTAAATTGGTTGGAAGTGGGCAATGGGAGCATAATCTGCAATTACCCCCTTAACGTTGGATATGTACATATCTATTCAAACAATGGAAAAGCAGTCTGTGGGTGTTTTGCCAAATTTGATACCCATTGCTAAAGTGGATGAGAGTGTATTTATTACGAAATTAAACTGGTGAATTCGTAAGAAATCAAGTACATTAATTTCTCTTCTTTTGAGAAATGATTTTGTATTGAAAGTAGGGAGAAATGAGATGGGATGGAAAAATGAGTTAGCTGAAAATGGTAAGGATTAAAGAAAGTGGCCCATTCACACGCTATCAGAGATTCTTTACCCTCCATATTGCAATACACACGAAAGGAGAAGCAACACTTCTCAGTCTCTCTCTCTCTATCTACATAAAGTATACACAGCTTTCCACTCTCTCTCTATTTCAGTTTGTATTCCTCCAAAAACTTTTCCTATCATCTGGGCTTTCTTTCTTTTTTGGAAATATATAATTAAATCATGCATTTTTGATTTGATTTCTCCCATGCACTTTCTTTTCATTCTGCCCATTTCCTTTTCTTACAGGAGTATTTATTTTTCAGTGGACTTCTGCATGCTACTTCAACTTCATTAATGTATTAGTGCTTGTGCCACTGTTAAAATATGCATGAAGTTGTAAATTCAACATGCTTTTTGTTAATATCCTTTTTTCTTCACCGAAATTGATGGATTTTTTAAAAATAATTCCTAATGGATTATTATTAAAGCCCAAATGAAAATTCTCTTGTCATTTGTCTAATAGATGATGTTATGTCGTATGTGGCGTTAAATAGGCCCATTAGATCCATTTCATCCACCGGGGTTAAGGGCTTAAGGCCCACATAAACAAAGAAAGAGAGTAATAAGTTGCTTGTGACACTGTTTTACTGTATAATAAAGAGGACTAGAGGAGTAGTATTCATAAAGTAAATTAAATACTTATTATTAAAAAAAAGGGAGTATTTATTCATTTCTCCTGCCAAATATATTCCACCAGAAAACAGGAAAAGGTGAATTTAGCAATAAATAAATGAATAAATAGTTGTTGAGGAAGAGTTAGACAAAAGGTAAATAGGAGTATATCTTTATTGTAAATGTAATTGGGGTGCCAGAGGGATTTAGTTTCAGACAAGATACTGGTATGCTATTGTTTTGTAACTCAGACAATACAATGACAATTGTGTTGAGAATTGAGATGAGAGACACTGAAAAAGTAGATATTCAGCAGCAAAAATCATTATGACAGCAATAGCATGCTTCACAAACTCAACAAACTTAAACACCCATTCAACACTGAAATCCCACTAGTTCCCAATCTTAAATTGATAATTTTATGCATATGAAAATTTAATCTACTAAAAAAATAAATAATGTTTTAAACAGAGTTAGCATTCCAAAAACATGGATCAAAATTTTGTCCTGCAATAAAGCCATGCACTTGATCTTCACCCTGAACCCAGCTACACCCTGGGTTCTTCTTCACTTTCCTCACACTCATAAGTTTCCTAACCCGATCCGCCTCGTCCCATTTTCCTGCCTCAGCATACATATTCGATAGCACTACATAATAACCCGGATGCTCCGACTTCAGCTCAAGAAGATGCTCTGCGGCCCAACACCCGAGCTCCACGTCCCCGTGTAGCCTACTTGCCCCGAGCATCGCACCCCAAATATTAGCATCTGGTTTAATAGAAAGGCTATTGATAAGCTCCACAGCCTCTTTCATAAGGCCGTTTCGCCCAAGAAGATCCACCATGCACGCGTAATGCATCTCTGTGGGCTTTATATTTTGGACTAACATATCATCAAAGTATGATTTTCCCTTTTCAACTAACCCTCCATGACTGCAAGCGGACAGCAGTGCTATATAAGACACTGAGTCGTATTCAACGACGTCATTTTTCATGGATTCAAAGAGACTGATTGCAGTGCTTACATCACCAAGCATTCCATACCCTAAGATCATAGTGTTCCACGATGCAGCATCTCTGTTAGGGATACGATCAAATATCATTCGGGCAATGTCGATCCTTCCACACTTAGTATACAAGTCTAGGAGTGAGTTTGCAACGTAAAGATGTAGGTGAAACAACCTTCTCGTTGCAAAAGCATGAATCTGCTTTCCTTCGTTGATTGCTGATGTATTTGCACAGGCAGAGAGGACTCCCATGTAGGAAACAGTGTCATGATTCAGACCTAGAGTTTCCATTTCTTTAAACAAGCTAATAGATTTTGGGCACTTGTTTGTTTGAGAGTAGCCCATGATAAGTATGTTGTATGATACTTCATCTCTGACTGAGGTGTTGAACATCCTGTGAGCAAGATCCACACAACCACATTTTGCATACATGTCAGTTAAAGCATTTGAGACGTATAACTCCAAGACTGATCTTAATCTGATGGCTCTGGCGTGCATTTCCTTCCCATGACGAACAAAACCCAGTCTTGCACAAGCAGGGAGAGCATTCATCAACGTGATCGAATTAGGAATCAGATCATGAGCTTGCATCTCTTTAACAAGCCTTATAGCATCCCATTCAAGCCCATTTTGAGCAAAGTTACCTATCATCGTATTCCAAGACACACTGTTACTTTCTTTCAGCTTATAAAATACGTATGAAGCTTCACTGAGACGGCCCTTCTTACCATACATATCAATCAATGCATTTGCAACGAAAACATCCGAATCCATATCCATTTTCATACTGAAACAATGAAGTTCTTCACCATTGTTGTGTAAATTCAGTTCTACCAATGTTGGCAACATAGTGGCAATAGTCACAGTGTTCAATTTCACATGCTCTGTTACCATTGCTCGAAAGTAATCCAACGCACTGCAATTCAAACCCCTGTACGAAAGACCAGAAATAATTGAATTATAAGAAACCTCATCTCTCTTAACCATTTGATCAAACACTTCATTCATAGCTTCGATATTGCCACACTTGCCATATGCATCAATCAATGAATTCCCCGTTTTTGTTGCTCCATCTATACCAGTCTTGATGACATAACAGTGAATCAAACTAACCAACCTCTCATCCTCAAGCACTGTACACACCGGAAGAACACTCACAACACTTATCACATTAGGCAAAAATCCGTATATTGAAATCATATGCTTAAACAAATCAAGAGATTCTAAATAGCATTCGTTATCTGATAAAATCCGCAAAAGCGTATTCCACGAGATCAAGTCTCTCACAAGCATTTCGTCGAACACCTTCTCGGCGCTCCACAAATCCCCACAGCTTCCGTAGAACAGTATAAGGGTATTGTTCACAAATAAGATTCCATCAAGACCAGCCTTAATCAACCTCCCATGCACTTCCAAACCTTTAGATACAAACAAAAATCCGCACAGATTTTGAACACAAAAGGGAAAGTGTAATCGTCAGGCCTGAAAGGAGTAGCTTTCAACAAATCGTTATAAACCAATAACCCTAGATCAACTGCGCATTCCTTCCGTGGCCCAGTGGATAGAATAGTGGAGGCGCGTATGAGAGTGTTGTGGAGGAAAGCGGAGCGAGAGAATGGGAGAGAAGGGGTGAAAATGAATTTGAGGGTGGAGGGATGAGAAGAGTGGGCTGCGTATGCGAGGATGAGGGCGGCGGAGATGGATACACTGGAGGGAAGGTGGCCGTGGACGAAGGCGAGGGCGTGGGCTTTTTGGGTGTCGGAAAGAGTCTGCGCTGTGGCGCAGAGGGTAAGGGTATCGCATCGAGATAGGGCGGTGGAAATAAAGGAGAGGAATTGTGGACGAAATCGAGCCGCAGATGCTGCTATGGTGTAGAATCGAACAAGGTTGAACATAACATCGTACTTAATTTAATTCAATCAAAATATTTATGCAAATGTTCCAAGTTGAGCCTGAATCCAACTCCCAATATCGAGATCAATTTCTAATCAATTGGCATCATTTGATTCTAACGAGTTTCATTATAATAATTTCAAAGTTAGATTACCTGACATAAGTTAATATATATATATATATATATATATTTAAATGAAAATTTGATCACCAAGTGAGAATCACTCACAAGATGACACATCGAACATGATAAAACCCTCGTTTAGATAGATTAAGATTACAAGAATACTAACACATTCTATCCTAATCATTTATCTCCTCCTTTGGATATATCCTGAATCTGACAGAACCATTTAAAAGTTGGAGAGTTTGTTCTCAAGATTGAATACAAGCAAGTAGTTGACCGTAAGAACACCTATAATTGCCTCAAAACATCAAAATCTAAAATTACTCGTACACGCAAAAACATAGGAGGTTTTTTCACAGTACATCGGAAGTTTATTGTGGATGTGGGGGTGGGAGCATATTCAGGTGCTGAGGTGGGGGCATGGGCATGAGAGGCCCACCAACGAGCTGCTGAGGAGGTGGCGGTGGTCGCCAAACAGGTGGAGCAGCCATTCCTGCAGGTGCCGGCGGAGGCCTAATTGGAGCCGGAGCAATGTGTGGAGGCGGGGGTTGTGGTCTGTACTGCTGCATTGGTGGAGGAATACCTGGCTGAGGTGGCTGGCCCTGCCAAGATGGTGGAGGCATCTGCATAGGTTGGTAGACGTTTTGTGGAGGTTGTGCACTGAGCACTGGGACTGGAGGTGGAGGAACGGTGCCGTTGGCAAAGGGCCTTGGTGCAACTGGAGGCGGTATGGTACCATTTTGCTGAGGAATAGATGGAGGCCCACTCGCAAACATGGTGTGAGGTCTACTTCGTAGGGCAGTAGGATTACTTGCAGCCAAAACTCTTTCTGTAGTTTATCAATAAAAGCATAACTAAATTAGCGACACACATTAACAGAAGTAACTAGTGCACAAAGAGCAAGCAGGGTGCAAAATGTGAGTAAAAAATATAAGAATAATTTATACTAGTAAATTAATCATGTCATATTGGTCTATTTTTTTTAGTTCTATGATGTGAAAATCTTATAATTATAGCATATAAATGTTAAATTTGATAAAAAAAAGGATAATATTAAGACATATTTTAAACACCTAAAATGAGGAGTTTGTAATGTAATAATGGAGAACAAATTACCGGGGACTGATAAATTGAATAGCGTCAAGAGGACCTGATTATGATTACTAAGGATGTGAGAATATTCAAAGCGTGAGATTCATAGGCTCGGCAGATCAAGACATTAGTAATTAAGTAGCTCCAGAAGTCTTGCACAGATAGCATGTTTCATCCATTCAAATATTGTATTCCTTGAATCCACAAATGATACATATATATGATATATTCTAACGCCTAGCAGACAACACAGATATGCATACATTTATACAATCACAAGTGTGCGAGTGTGGAGCGAGAACATAAAATGAGAAAATCTCACCTGCAGGTGTGCCATGACGCTCTCCCTTTGTATCTTTCTTGTATGCATAAGACACTGTTATCTGACGATTACAGAGATACTGGCCATTCATCGTCTGTGGAAATACAGATTATTAGGTTCTCTTACAAATGTGCCACCTAATTAGTTAATTCAGAAGGTATAATGTTTTCATCCGACTGACGCCAAAACTGAGTCCACATCAGACATAATATTTACTCAGTCCTATGAGCAGATTCACTACCTCATAGTTCTGATATTCCAGGGGTAACCCAAATCATTCATTTATAAGCATTGATCAAATGGCAACATTCTATACGAGGAAAATATAACTGCAATGCGCACAGAAAGATACAACAATTATGTAAAGCATCATAATGCCACAAGGTCTACAGTCCACACAATTGATCTTGAATGTTGTGATTCCTGTCTAAATGATAGTATTATTTTCCTACAACTCTATTAACACTAAACAATATAGGGATACAGTATATTCATTCCTTATTAGAAGCCTCACAATAGAATTGCTTTTTTAGCTACCAAAAATCTAAACTTCCCTCAGCTAAATTGCTGTCTCAAAAAAGCATCCCACAGTAACATATGTTTCAAGTATAATATCACAAGCAACACCCTTAATCAAATGTCCCAGCTATTTATATTTTGTAAATTGACAATTAAATCAAACTTAATGTTCCAACTTCTCAGAACAGAATTAGAAAATATAGAAGAGCTTACCTCAATAGCAGCATCAGAAGCCTCAAAAGAATCATAGCTAATAAAACCAAAACCACGAGAATTTCCAGTCTCTGGATCTCTCATTATCTGCCAATAGTACCAAAACTTAAAATCAATGAAAAAATGAAAGACAAAATGTAACGTCAGAAGTGACACTCAAAAAGGTCAACAAAGTTGTAAATATGGCAGACCTGACCATAACCATAACCATAACCATAACCATAACCATAACCATAACCATAACAATAACAATCAGTAGTGGCGATAATTCACACGTCCCTCTTTAAACTAATATCCTTAGTAGTTACCTCCAATTTTAATTAGTTTGCTTATCCAGCATTTGATGCATAAAATTATCTTAATACCCTTATATAATCACAAATTGCAGATTCACATACAATTAAAAAGAAGTTTAAAATGTAAAAATTGGGACTTTTTCTAGGTATGGTGCAGATTAAATAGTGAAATTGAGCAAGTCGAAGATATGCGAGAGGTAACCTTAGGATTTGCAACGATGGGACCAAAAGCGCTGAAAGTGTCGTAGAGAAGTTTTTCATCAACATCCTGGAACAGTTTGAAAAATATCACATAATAAAAAACATCAATCAGTTAAACAGAATTTCTGAAATATTGAATATATTCCATAAAATTAGTTATATAAAGTATAAATTATCCAAATATAAGTGACTACAGAAAGGACTAAGGAGCGAGTACAAAATAAAATAAATGCTCGCATCCATCTCTGTCTAAATGCTAAGATTACTTACAGGATCAAGGTTTCCGATAAAAAGGTTAGCTCCCACATCCACACTTTTCTTATCTTGTGATGCCTAAAATCCAAAGATAGAATAAGACATCAGATTAAGTAAATCAAGAAATGAAATAACTTGATGGGACAGGAGAAGATGTACATACCTTGTTTACTCGTATTGGTTTCCCATGGAATTTAATCATATTCAGTATCTTAATTGCCTACAAAAAGTAATGATGATCAAAACTTCAGAAGTAGCCTGGTAAATTTTAAGAGAAAGTGATAGGTATTTAACCATTTTGATAGGAAAAATATGCTTACATAGTCAGCATCTTCTTCACTTCTGAACTCCACAAATCCATAACCTTGGTGAGCATTTGTAACTCTATCCTTGGGAACATACACATTGACTGGAAAAGAACAGGACAGAAATGAAGGAATAAAACAAAATTCTTAAGCTACGCGACTCAATTAGACAGAGTAGTATTTGAAGGTGAATAAGGGACGGGACGAAAAAGAAGAATAATGCCCAATGCCTGAAGCTTACCAACTGGTCCAGCTTGCACAAACAGCTCCCATAATAACTCTTCACTTGCCTGTAAGCACATAAAAGGAAGAATTGTCACTCTTCAGTATTCATAGCTACAAGAGGAAAAAAGATATAACAGATTGTAACATTCACCCAAACACAGACAATTTACTCTTTAACTCTTCCTCTTTCCCATTGTTTTAGGGCTTAGTGTAGCAGAATAAATATGCTGGATTACAAAATATGCAGCTCTCAGAAAAATCAAATGAGATAAGTTGTAAATGCAGTCTTACGAATAATAGCCAAATAACCTCCCGGCAGACATAATATGTTAAAGGCTTAAGATATTCATTTATAAACTGGGAAAGTCTTGGGACAGAAGACAACATGAAATTATGAATATCAGTGTTCGGACACTCATGAGCCTCGACTGTACAAAATCCATGGAAGCTAATAACATTCTCTGACATGGGAATCAACAACAACTCAAAAGCACCAGACGTTCATTGCTGAGCTCCATAGATGAACGAGCTACAAGAGTTACATAACTTCACTAGTTTAGGTACAGTATTAACGCTAATAAGCCTCAACCAATTTGAAGTAAAAGAAGAGTGCAAAGACATAACCAAACGATAAAAATAATTCTAAAAATTCTCAGAATCTGCAGGGAGAAAACACTCGCATTTCCTCAAGAAGTTTTAGCATGCATCTTCGAGAATAGCTCAAGAAAGTAGTTATAGACTAAACCCTAGGCCAAAATGAAATTTTTTTTAAAATTCATTATGATATACTATATCAACAGTACCTTGAATTCGAGATTGCCAACGTAGACGGTGGCGTCTTGGTTGCGCTCAGCTGAGTGCTGGCCCAGAAGATTCGCCCCAACCCCCGGCGCTATTCGGGTCGTCATCGGAACCCAGAAAATGAAACAGGCACCACTGAGATATAATTGGGAATTCTAGTACGAAAATTTTCTTTTTGATTGAATTCGAAAGTTTATATTTTTCTCCCCTGGGCTTTTACTTAATATTTATTCGACCGCCCATATTTTTCGCACCACCTACATCTTTTTTAGGGGATAATAATATATCCAATTTCTTTGGACCAATGAGCCCAGTGGGCCTCCATAAAATTATAATTAGGTCGGCCCAAGAGTCCCAACATAAGAATTTGTAATATTATTAAGGAGTAATATTTTCTATTAAAAAATACTCCCTTAATTTCTTTAAAAAAATAAATAAATTTTCACGTTTGCCTAAATTATTTTCATCCCCGGGAAATTTTTTCTCTCCCCCTTAAACCTCTCTCCCTACCCCCTACCCTCCCTCACCAAACTGCGGCCGCCGCTGTACTTCCAAAAACATTCAAACCCGTAAACTCTTCCGGTCACCGTGATATGGAAACCTTTCGTCGTGAATAAAAGTATAGTAATAAGCCCAATACTAACGGGTTGACGGCCGCCGCCGCATCCTGCACCCACTCATCATAGAGAGAGAAAGGGGGAGAGAGAAGAGGGCAGTGCATTCAGTTAACGGAAATATATGGTGTCGGAGGAGAAATTTACGGCTCCACTCCATTTTCTGGTAAACTGGAGATGTTTCTCTTTTCCTTCTCGCTAATCGCTGATGTATGCGTATTTGTTTGTGCATTATCAGGTGTCCTAGATTACTAAACCATTGTGTTTGAATACATTATTTTTGTAATTTATATCGTGCTCTGTTGATTATAACGATTTATGGGGGAAGCAGGTCGCAGAGTACTTTACTGCTTCATTTTTGGAGCTTTTAGGAAGTATAGAAGATGAATTCAGTCAGTTTAAGATTGTGTATTCTTAGCAGTTGAAGCACTTCTATTTTGAACACAATTGGTTTTTTTTTTCCCCCAAGTTTATAACTTTTTTAGAACTAGTGAGTTTTTTTGGTTAAGTGACAACAATTTGCAGAAAATTGGTCTTGCCATGGATAAAAATGATAGGTATTGATTTTTGAAACTTGTTGTATATAATCCATTTACCAACAAGCGGGAATTTCTTTTTTGAATTAATGGCTCCTCCTAATTGTTGCATCTCTCCTTTGCTTCTCTCATCCAATAAGATTTCAACTAGAAAGTAACATCATTTTTGCAGCTATGTTGGGAAACATGATTTGGAAAAGAAGTCATTGGTTAAATTTAATATTGATCATTGGGAAACATGTATGCACTCATCCGCACTCATGCCAATGTGTATATGCACTACTCTATGTAGATAATGCACTTGTACATCTCATGTTAATCTTCCCCTCTGTGAAACCATTAAATGATATTCAACAGATAACTTTAGAAATGTTTTTTCTTCTGAAGTTTGACTCATACGGTAGTCACTGTAATGTAAATTTTATACTTGTGTATCTTTTGTCAGAGTACTTGAATTAATACCATAGAACAGCGCAAGTACAAATATGGTACTATCAAACAAGAAGCTAAAGCAGAAGATTAGAGCTGCAAAAGCTGAACTCTTTGCTGCGTCGGAAGTTGCTAATAAGTTGACTGAAAACATATATGAGAAGTCTGTGGATTTTGATTCTAAAATCTTGATCTTGAAACAAAAGCTCAATTTCTCTAAAAGAGAAAAACGAAGGCAAAATGCAGTGATAGAGGATGCAGAAGTTACTAGTAATGGAAAATTGAGTGGAGATGTGAAGGCAAATAAACAAGATGTACCAAACTCTGATGCTAAGGAGGTGAAGAAGAAGAAGAAAAGAAAGAGAGATGAAAGTGAGGAAATGGAGAATGTCAAGGAGAAGAAGCCACAAAAGTTGAAGAAAAGGAAGAAAAAACAACCAAAGAAGAAACCAAAGAAGAATGTAGAAAATGAGAAAATAAAGGAGGAAGGGTTTGATCACAATCAGAGCGGCAGAACTCAAGAGCAATTTGTAGTAAAAACAGATGAGAGCATTGAAAGGTATGTCAATCAGGGAAAATAAGATTTTTTCAGAATTTAGAGCTCATATTTTGTGCAGACCTGCTTTTGATTGAATGTTGTTTGGTATATATATGTGACAAGTTGGGTAATACTATTATATATTAGCTGACTCTGATAATATATGTTAACCTTTTCATTTGAGGATAATGTGTGCTAAGATGTAATATTTTCAATATTGCCTTTTCATTTGGGGGTGAGTTTTGGCAGAGGTTCTGTTGAAATAATTTGCGTCTCATTAGACTGAACTATGTTGTACTGAATAAATGTTAATATTCTGTTAATTTAAATTACTATCTTCGATTTAAGAACCATGGTGTGGATAACACATTTCTTTAGATCTCATGCGGTACTTTTGCCTAATGCCAAAGTGGAGTATGAATTTCCCTGTGTCAAGACTTAAAGAACAAAGAGTACAAACCTTTTTTTATTATGTTATGAAAATCAAATTTTATTTTCTATTTATTTATTTTTAAGGTTTACATGCTGCAATTAAAATGCATATTTCAGAAAAATTCTCAAGAATACCGACATCAAATTATGTTCCTGTCTTACAGAAAAAAGTTGGAGATGTCTTTAAAAGTATATGTTGGAGGCATTCCATACTACTCTACTGAGGATGATATCAGGAGTTACTTTGAAGGCTGTGGTACCATTACTTCTGTTGATTGTATGACATTTCCTGACAGTGGAAAGTTTAGAGGGATTGCCATGATTACTTTCAAGGTATGTTCTTCGACTGGCAGGAGTATAAATTGTTTGCTCATTTCAAGTTACATTTGATAGTTAAAGAGCTATCTCTTTTAATATACTATCAAGCTAATGAAGTGTCATGCAAACAATAAAACAGAGAATAGGGAGAAGAAGCATTAGTTTTAGCTTTCCGCTTGCTGTCACGCATTAATATTTTCCAGAAACTCATCTAAATCAACTTAACCAAATTTATTCTTCTTCCCATGGTTTCGTAGTAGGCTTTATTTCCGCCATCTTACAGATGCTCAGTCTTTACTGATTGACCTGTTCTTTAGTTCCAACACCTGGGCAGTCCTTAATGTACACAAGTGATAAATTACTCTTTATTGAAGAAACCAGGAAAGTTATTTATTTGGTGAATGACTTCCCATTGAAAGCTTATGGATGCCAAGTATCTGTACTGTCATGCTACTTGAGCTCAAGTTCAGTCAGACTGGTGCTTTGCAGAACATTATTGAAAACACATTACTCCCTAATTTTTTATATTGAACCAGCATGGTCTCTGTTTGGTAAAATTATTAACGCATCATTGGCTTTCTCAAATTTCATGTTCGGAGGTGGTGATACAAACATGGGATGAATAGTTCACCTGTGTTCATGCTGAGTGACCATTTAATAATTAGCTTGGAGCAAGATTCTCTATGTTTAGTTATCATAGGATATTTATTTTCTTATTGGTCTCTGCAATGATTCAAGTGCATTTAACATAATTTGGAGCAAGTTTCTCCTCATCTTATTATTTCCTCAAGTTGATCATGACACATGATTATTATCCTTGCTTAATTTTTCTTCATTTTTTTTGTTTCCCCTAATAGACTGAAGCAGCAGCTAAAAGAGCACTGGCGCTTGATGGTTCCGACATGTAAGCTTCCATGTTAAAATACCAATTAAGCTTCCTGTTCATTTAGTCATAACCGTCTCTACTATTTTCCAGGGGTGGTCTATTCTTGAAAATCCAGCCTTACAAGTCAGCTACTGTAAACAAATTACCCAATTTTTCCCCATCTGTTGTGGATGGCTACA
The DNA here is from genome assembly GCA_023678885.1 of Pogostemon cablin. Taxonomy (NCBI): domain Eukaryota; kingdom Viridiplantae; phylum Streptophyta; class Magnoliopsida; order Lamiales; family Lamiaceae; genus Pogostemon; species Pogostemon cablin. The sequence continues at coordinate 26,080,555 of CM043004.1, read as the reverse complement.
ATAGGATCTACATTGGTAATTTGTCATGGGATATTACTGAAGAGGATTTGAAGAAACTCTTTGTAGATTGCAATGTTAAATCTATAAGATTTGGTGAAAACAAAGAGACAGGGCAATTCAAGGGGTATGCTCATGTTGATTTTGCTGATAGCCTTTCGCTGAACACGGCATTGAAATTGGATCAAACGGTAGTCTGTGGGAGACCCGTTAAAATAAGCTGTGCTGTACAGAAGAAGGGAACTGGAACTCAGGTTATATCTTTGCCAAATGATAATCTAGAAGACAATGTTCGTAAGGGTAACACTACCCAGTCTGAGGCCATACCGAAAGATAACAAGTTAGATGAAAGCATTGTTGGGGTAGTTGTTGAAAATCAAGTTCCTGGTAGCAGCACAGACGCTGTCATCTCAAAGATACGGAGGCGGACATGTTATGAGTGTGGAGAACGTGGCCATCTTTCCTCATCTTGCTTACTAGCTGCTGACTCAATCAATCCAGGTACAACATAATTTCTCAGGATAATTTTTTATGTTTAGTGTTCTTTTTAGAGAGAAACTAAGCCAATGCTACTATGGGATGATAGAAAATACTACCAAGTTTGAGGCCACACCAAAGGATTACAATGTACTAGATAGGAGTAACATTGATGTAATCGTTGAAAATCAAGTTACAAGCGGCGGGACAGACACTGTCAGTTCAAAGATACGGAGGCGAACATGTTATGAGTGTGGAGAACGTGGCCATCTTTCCTCATCTTGCTTACTAGCTGCTGACAAAATCAATCCAGGTACAACATAATTTTTCAGGATAATTTTTTATGTTGAGTAATGTTCTTTTTAGAGAGAAACTAAGCCAATGCTACTATGGGATGATAGAAAATACTACCAAGTTTGAGGCCACACCAAAAGATTACAAAGTACTAGATAGGAGTAACATTGATGTAATCGTTGAAAATCAAGTTACAAGCGGCGGGACAGACACTGTCAGTTCAAAGATACGGAGGCGAACATGTTATGAGTGTGGAGAACGTGGCCATCTTTCCTCATCTTGCTTACTAGCTGCTGACAAAATCAATCCAGGTACAACATAATTTCTCAGGATAATTTTTTATGTTTAGTGTTCTTTTTAGAGAGAAACTAAGCCAATGCTACTATAGATAATCAAGAGGACAGTGGGATGATAGAAAATACTACCAAGTTTGAGGCCGCACCAGAAGATTACAAAGTACTAGATAGGAGAAACATTGATGTAATCGTTGAAAATCAAGTTACAAGCGGCAGGACAGACACTGTCAGTTCAAAGATACGGAGGCGAACATGTTATATGTGTGGAGAACGCGGTCATCTCTCATCATCTTGCCCGAAGACACTAGCTGCTGATATGACAAATCCAGGTACAACATAATTTCCCTGGAAATCTAACTTAAATTTCTATTCTTTTTTTATAGAATCTAAGATGATGATACTTTAGGTAATCAAGAAGACAGTTGGAAGAAGGAAAATGCTACCGATTTTCAGGCCACACCAAAGGACAACATATTAGATCGAAGTAATGTTAATTTAGTTGCTGAAAATCAAGCTGCAACAGATGCCGTCAGTTCAAAGACACGGAGGCGAAATTGTTATGAGTGTGGAGAACGTGGCCATCTTTCATCATCTTGCCCGAAGAAACTAGCTGTGATCCAATAAATCCAGGTACAGCATAATATCACAGGACATATTTTACCTTGAGCAGTTTTCTTTTCAGAAACTAAGAAAATGCTACTATAGATATTATTATGGAGCGTCAATTCATGTATTTACATTTTTCGAACATAATGACAACAGAGTGATCCGGCTCCCATGGAAGCAGGATGATTGTTGTTCTATTCTTGATAGATTTTGAGAATCCCTAATACATATGTGTGTATGTATGTAAGCTAAGGTTCAAAGATATGAGGTTATATCCATCTTTCTCCCACTTGTATGATCAGATCACAACTGCATGCATATAGGTGGTGCTATTACTACACTACACATCAGTATTCTAATTACAATAAGGGCCCTGAAAGTCTATTCCTCAGCTGCCTAAATTTGTATTGAGTTGCTCAAATCTGAAGTAACTGTAAGGAGGAGTAGAGTTATTGGTTCATCTGCACTGGAATAACACACATAATTACATCCTGAAACGCGTCTTATGTGGACCATAAACTGTCATGATCAAATAATGGGACAAGTCTTTGTCCTTACTTGTCTTTTGGCCCAATCTTGAATGTCATTATATTCCACCAAATTCAGATTAATCACTCTCTTTATGTTCTTTAATTACTACTGTCTTGTATAGAAGGTGAAACCGTGTTTGAAACAAAATATCTGGTTCAATAAAAAGCTACTAATTGGATATCCAGTCATTAACAAACCAAAATAAATAAATAAATGTGGAGAGAAAAGGGCAGGTGGGTTAGTGGTTGTTGCATTGTTTAACTTAACCCTTTCTTTCTTTTACTTGTTTTGATTGACGCACTTTCTCACTTTGTTCCTATCTTGTGAAACAAGCTCACGTGCGTTATCAGTTGCCCCCCACGAAACATTTATTTTATATCTATTGCTCATTTAAATATTTATTTTTTAAAAAATTACTATTTTAGTATTTTACTTTATAGTAAATGCAAAATGATGGATCACACTCGTATTATGACTTTTGCAATATTAAATAGTTTTGAACTGAAATGTAATAGTAGATTGCCACATGGAAGACCATCTTAAAGTTGGAACAAGATTTATCAGCATGGGAGATTGTCTCTTGATCAAGTCAATATTAATTTATGGCTCTTATTTTATTTGGTTATTTTAATGAATTATGTTAATACTTGTAATTAACTAATTAGTATGGCAATTTGATAATTGTTACTATTTCTACAACGACATTTAGAGGTACCTCTTTTGATTTATCACACATTATTTTTGCCAACTCAAATATAAAGTTGAATTGCAATTGAGATAAGTCGAATGAAACGATTTCTTGAAAGATTGAATAGAACAATTTTGTGAAAAGCATGGTAGAAGATTTAAATGAGGTGGGTGATTAATGAAATCTTAGTGGATTCAAAATTTTAATGAAAGCGGTCCCCTTTCATTAAGTATAATTTTAAAAAATAAAGTAAATAAAAACGAGCAAAAAGAAAATTTAAAACTTAAGTAGAAAAGAGTCATCTAAGTTGAATCTGGGTAGAGATGCTCACGTATTCCACTTTATTTAAAATATTAATAATAATAACAATGTGATACGTCAATCGACCTATGAATACTAAGTTGTACAAAGAGCATTGATGTGGAAATGCCTATTCGCTAATCGTCATTAGGGGTCAGAAAGATGTACATTCGTAAACAGCAAAGTCTAATAAGATTGGATTATAAGTAAATGATGATGGGATTAATATGATTATATCACGTCAATGATCAAGAAGAAACACACAATACTACGTAGTTCTTTTTTTTTTTTTTTTTCTAATGAAACTAAAAAACAACACATGAGAAATCAAATCAAACCAAGAAACTCAAAGTCACATATTCTGCGCAATGTAGGGCAAAAAAATCTCAAATATAAGAAGTGTAAATTTTGATGTTATATAGATTAACATTTTTAAATAATACTCGAAAACTAAATTTATAATGTTATTTTTTTTTTCAAATAAAATATTGCTTTTCGTACTTACTCATTGTCACTTGCACTCTAAATTAGCTATCTTGTCACTTATTAATAACAAATTTAGTTATGATTGAAATGCTAACACCTACTATAATTAATGGCAACGAAATTCTTTACGTTGTGTCATAAATTATTGAAAATTTTAATCTTTGTGACAATGTTTATGCTGTTGCAATTTATTTGAGGGGTAATTAAATCAGGTGCCAAAAAAGTTCTTTAGATGTTACACTTAACGTCATCTATGTGAACAAGGACGATATTTTGAAAGTCATAAATTAGTGCAAAATTTAACTATTAATGACACCGTTAGTTAATATTCGTATTAATAATGTTGTCTAGCGCCACTTTATTTGGAAAGAAATTAAGCTGTCACTAGATAAATTGCTTTAATTAATGAAGCTATACATGCAATGAAAAATTATAAAGCATAAAAATAAATAAAAGATATATTTCTTTTTTACTCATGCAAATCATCCAATATGACTTATGCGAGAGGCTTGAATAATGATTACTCGTCTAAAGTTGAATTCTTTTCAGACTCGATCTTTTTTTTCTTTTTTTTTAAATAACTTTTAAAAGTCGAAGTTTATTTTTTCACATGCCCTAAATCTACAAATCATATGTATATTGAGTAATTATTACAGATTAATTTAATCCATTATTTTTGGAGTCATATTTTTTGTGTATCTGATCCGTTCACTAATTGACGACTACAAATTTACGGGTATAATGTAAAGTAGGACTATATGATAAGCTATATAAGAGTAAAATAATAATATTATATGTAGTATTATATTTTTATACATTCTAATAAAGTATTTAATAATAAATGAATTAACGATAAAAAATAGTAAAAATAAATTAAACATAAAAGTGAAAAAAAAATGACTGAGGGCATATAATATTTTATCTTTTTTTTTTTTTAAATATTCCTTTGAGAAATCAGTTACATTTACTTAAATAAAATGAATATATCACCTTTTCTTTTTCCCTTTGATTTTATGTAATGGTGCTTTTAGATTGCATTCTAAGCTTTATAATAGGTTAAGTACTTAAATTTAAGGTGTGGTGTGCAATTTTTTTTATTTAATTTATTTTAATAATAGATATAAATAATGATCATACATAACAATTTAAATAATTTGAGTGCATGGATACCAAAGTGTGCCACAATAAGGAAAATATTAAAATTTATGGTTGATTTTTAGAATATAGTAAATTTTTTTAATCATATTTCAAAATGGAGAAAATATTACCTTTAAGTATGTTTGTTTTCAATTTTGTAAAACCGGTTTTAGATTTTAAAAATTTACATCTATTTTATTTGGATTACAAAAAACTTAATTATATAAACATTTAATTTATATAATTAATTCCCATTTCAACTTCTGTTATCTGTCTATATATTCGCTTCTTTTTTTTTTTTTAATTTTCTCGTGTCAATTAATATTTCTGTTGCACATATTATTTATGCATTATTAATTAATTTAATATAAAGTTAAAATTTACTATTTAATGAACTCAAAATAAACGTAAATATTAACTATCAAAACTCATACTAATAATTTTAAAAACTTCAAAACTCGTAAATTTTTAGAATTATGTTATTTTATGTATTTCGAACTGCATTTATTTATTTTTTCATTTATTTATGCTCTCAAAAAACAAAACAAAGCTATATTTATAAGTTTTAAGGGGAACAACCAAACAATTCATTTATTACTCACTCATGAATTAGGTCGGAAATTATCTCAATATTTATGCAATTTGTCAGAGAAGCTTTAGGATCCAATATTTGCGACATTTTAATGCATTATTATTATTGAAGTCAAGGGTGAACTTATAAATTAAGTTCTCAGATTTAATAAAGTTAATTACAAATAAAACTTACTCAAGAAATTACAGAATTTACGACTCTTCTAAATATTGCAGTTATATATATATATATATATATATATATATATATATATATATATATATATATATATATATATATATATATATATATTTCAAATTTTGGTCCGTTACCAAAATTAGACAAAAACTGAACAAAATTAAAAATAAAATAAAATAATAATAAACTGCAATAATGAAATAAAAAATACGGATTTTAGCATTATTAGATATACTCTTATTATTATTAATGTATACTTTCTCCACTAAGCTTTTACTAGGACGATATATTTGTGTAAATGAAGTACATTGAAATGTTAATTAGGTTTACTTAATTACGAATAGATGTTGAAATTTACGTTACAACTAAAATTAGAAAAAGTTTAGGTGTGTGATGATGATTATTAAATTAAAGAAGGTAATTTAAGCCTTTGACATGAATTTGATCCTTGCAAGCACAAGTTTAACGGTGAGCCCTCTCTATAAGCAACTTGAGGCACACCTTGCAATTTACCTCATTCATCAATCCCAAAACAGAGGTGGTGGAGACCCTAATGGTGTTGTACACCATTTCAAGAAGGTAATTTAAAAGAAGGGGGGAGAAAAATAAAATGTGAGAAAGGTTAATAAGAGGAATATTAAAATAGCAAAATTGAGGCACAAATGCATGAAAAGGTTGAACTGGAGACCGGAAAGGCAATAACGACGACTTTTGTGCACACAGTGACTGTGTTGCCCACGCTTCCTCCACCCCCTCTCTCTCTCTTCATTTTTTTTTCTCTCTCTCTCTAATTAACTGACCCGCTGCCGACTCCTTCTTCCCCTGCGTGACGGTGATGCTTAACGTCGGTTTCTCCTGATAATCCGAATCTCCCCATCCAATGCTACCGTTACAAAATCCAACTGTTCGTAGCTAAATTCCGGCTTCGTAACTTAGTCAAAACCCAAAAATCTTCCATTCTCTTCTTCGTGTTATCAGTGAGCTTAGGGATTTCGCTACTGCCACAGTCGACTCCACCGCAGCCTCGCCGGAGAAACTATCTCCGGAGCCTATGTTTTAGCGAATTTCTGCCGCCGGCCTTTTTAATCATTAAAAAAAAAGGGGGGGGGGGGGGGTATTTCTCCGAAATCCCAAGTTGAATGGCGAATTAGGGAGATTGACTAGTAGGTATCTGTTTACAGACTAAGTTTTGATTAAACGAAAGGGAAAACTTACAATTCTCCAGCGTAAATGCCCGCAAAGATCAACCGGATTTAGCTCAAGGTAGTTTAAATTAGAAACACCATGAATGATGCAACACCAACTTCTTCAGGTAATCAAGCAGCATCAGCTAAACCAGCAGCCAAGAAGAAGCGAAATCTCCCCGGAATGCCCGGTAAGAAGAACTTCTTCGTGAATGTTATTTAATAAACATTGATTTTTTGTTATTATCCTTTTAATTCGTGATGTACGGGATCAGATCCTGATGCTGAGGTGATTGCTTTATCCCCAAAGACTTTATTAGCGACAAATAGATTCGTTTGTGAGATTTGCAAGAAAGGTTTCCAGAGAGACCAAAATTTACAGCTTCATAGGAGGGGTCACAATCTGCCATGGAAGCTTAGGCAAAGGTCAAGTAAAGACGTCAAGAAAAGGGTGTATGTCTGCCCTGAACCGAGCTGCGTACACCACGATCGTTCAAGGGCATTGCGTGATCTTACAGGGATCAAGAAGCATTTCTGTAGAAAACATGGCGAGAAGAAGTGGAAATGCGATAAATGTTCCAAGAAATACGCTGTTCAATCGGATTGGAAGGCGCACTCGAAGATTTGTGGAACCAGAGAGTACAGATGTGATTGTGGCACTCTGTTTTCAAGGTTTGAGTGCTTTTAAGTTTGAAGTTAAAGTTTTTGTGGGGTTGATTTCTAGTTTGATTTAATTGCATTTGCAGGAGAGATAGTTTCATAACACACAGAGCCTTCTGTGATGCATTAGCAGAGGAAAGTGCTAAAGCCCACCCAATAACTGCACCTCCTAGTTCTGATGCTGCTCAAAAAGATGTAGCTATATCATCTCCACCATCACCCCCATCACCACCGTCCCCACCACCGCTTGAAGCCGAGTCACCTGAGAATCCTCCTGCAATTGATGTGGTGTCCTCTGTAGTACCTGATGATAACAATGATGGTATTTTTATCAAACTCAGATTTTGGCTCTTTGTGATGTTTTTCTGCCCTTTAGACCAAAAACAAAACATGTGTAGTTTTGTTGTCTTTTGTCTGTTGCTTGTTTTGTTGTTATCTGCATATAATTTAGACTGTGTATTGGAGTTATATGTTTATTTGAATGGGTCGAAGCACTCGGATTATAAAATTAGATACACAGAATTATTCTCTATTTAATGTTCGATCTAAAAGGTAAAAGGTGGAATTAAAAAGAGATCAAGAAGTGTGAGCATCATTAATCTCTTTTCGACTCATATAAAGACCTTTAATGAGTATTAAAAAGTATTGCTTTTCTTGCTTCTTTATTCTTTCTAGTAAGTTATTCATGTTTATTTTCTTGGTTCTTTGTAATCACAGAGTTGCTCGAAAGCAACAATCCTAATCCAACCAGCAGCCAAGTTATAGCAGAAACTCATGTCACAAACTTGACAGCAGGTTGTAGCAGCAGCAGTAGTTCAATCACAAATGGAAGCTCAAGTAGTAATGTTTTTTCCAGCCTATTTGCTTCATCAACAATTTCAGGAAGCTTGCAATCTCAAACAACTGGATTCACTGACTTGTTTCGAGCTATTCCTCGTCCCAATTATGCGCCTGATCTCGCGCCAGAACCGATAGCTCTCTGCCTTTCAGTGAATCAAGGTTCGTCGATTTTCGGAAAAGCAGGCCAAGAACGTCGGCAGTATCCTCCCACTCCACAACCTGCTCTCTCAGCAACTGCATTACTACAAAAGGCTGCTCAGATGGGTTCAGCTTCATCAAATGCATCACTGTTAAGGGGCCTCGGGATCATTTCTTCCTCCTCATCACCGAATTCCAATCATCAGCGGATCGAACCTGATGGTGCATCATTAGCTTCTGGTCTTGGTCTTGGTCTAGCCTGTGATGGAGGGTCTGGTCTGAAGGAACTGATGTTCGGAACGCCATCTGTTTTCGGTCCAAAGCACACTACACTCGACCTTCTTGGCTTGGGAATGGCCGCCAGTGGCGGCTCAACCGGCGGACTCTCAGCCTTCATGACATCAGTTAACGGCGGTCTTGACGTTGCCACGGCATTCGACGGAAGAGAATTCGGAGGCGAAGCGATGAGAAGAAGCTCATGACACGAAAGATGGTGTTGGTTTTAGGCAGAGATTCATATTAATAGCCATGATCAGGTCCTTTGTTCCGAGGTTGTTTCTAGTACAATTTGTTAATATAATCTCTCTTTTGCAAAATAAGCACTTAATTTATTGATAAAAAATTACATTTATGTTAGCGCACACTGACTCAGGTCAGTTGGACTAGTCAATCCATAAATAATTACAGCTTCATTTATTTGTGGAGTTTGGACCAGAGCACATGTACACATTATTAAATTCTTAGTAAGTATTTGTTCATTAATAGAAACAGAGTAAAATAACATATATGATGTTTTGAAATGCTAACTTTGAAACAGTCAAATGAATAAAATTTAGGTGAATATTAATGTCATGATATTTATGAACTCGATGATTTGCATGACATGCATTGGAACTCTTAGCTTTGAAAATTATTGTTTAAAATGTTATTCATAATGACTGTGAAAAGTATAATTAAATGGAGTATATTTTTTATTTATTTTTTTTCAAAAGTACTATAAGTACAAAGTATAATTGAAGGTATCAAAATGTACCAATATTAATGTATTGCTATGTATCGGTAAATATATCACAATATAAAATTAAAAATATTATTGTAACGTTCAAACCCTAAAAATAGTAGTAAAATATATAAATAATATATATTTTATTTAATAAAAAATATTACTTTTAATTAACATTATTTTACACTTTATTTATTATAGAAAATTTATGTTACTCCCACTTGAGTCAATAAAAATTGATAATAAAATTATTTTCTTAAATAGGCTGGTACATTATGGAGGTTTTTTTTTTTCAATTTATTTTTTTATTATGATTAAGAAAGTCCTTATTGAATTAATAAAATGGCATTTAATTCCCATTGGCGAAAAAACATGTTTGATTAAAGAATATGGTATGTATCATGTCATGTGGCACCCAACTACCATTTATTTAAAGGAGTGATCTGGCAGATTATGATGGGTGAAAAGTAGGACCATTCTCTCTTGTGTCACTACTAAAAAAAGGGTTTTGTTATCAGAAAACTTAGTATCCATAAAACAATTAATGCTAAAACTAGTTAATTGTATCAAATTTACTCGATCCGATACTTGTTTCATGAAACTAATGCAATTATCATCGGAAAATATTTTAATGATATTGTTTTATTTGTAGTATCAATTCTTTGTGGATACAAATTTATTTTAACATCAATACCATATTGTTATTAATGTAGGTGTAGTATATTTTCTTCGTTGGTAGCAATCATTTTTGATGATATTATTAGTATCAATAATTTTTAATGCCAATGATTTTGTGTCAAAGTTAACCGAAACTTTTGCTAAAATCATTTTCTTCAAACGCTAATAATACACTCCATACAAGTATACATACTATTATAACTTTTTTCTTTAAATCAAATTAATATTGATGATATTATTTGTATCAATAACAAGTTGATGCAATTGAATTATTGTTCTACTACTATCAAAGGTTATTGATACTAAAAGCTTAATAAATTTTTACAACTCTAGTAGCAGAAGTTTTCGTTGCTGCTGAATTATTATTATTATTCTATTAATTAATATCAAAAGTTAATAGATACTACTCATTAATCATTTAATATATATATATAGATAATTAAACAACTCAGATTAACACATTCCAAAATCAGGGCTAGCTGGAATAACCTAAATCACGGCAAACCTTCTTCTTCCGGCGAATTAATCAGGGCAAAGCGTATCTTAACTGAGATAATCCGGTGAATCGCGATTCTCTCTTTCTTTTTCTCGATTAGCAATCGTCGTAGATAAATAAATAAATTCATTAGTCAATTTGGATTTGCCTAACCGGATAATTAACTAATTGCAGGTGGTCACATAACTCCATCGGTGTTGTTCGGCTTTTCCTTGCGAGGAAGTTCTCGCCGACGCGGGCCGTGTTCTACATGGTGATGCAGTGCTTGGGCGCATTTGTGGAGCTGGCGTGTTGAAGGGTTTTGGGAAAAGTCTGTATGAGGTTAATGGCGGTGGCGCCAATGTGGTGACGCCTGGATACACCAAGTGCGACGACCTCGGCGCCGAGATCGTCGACACCTTTATTCTGGCCTACACCGTCTTCTCCGCTACCGACGCCAAGCGCAGTGCTAGAGACTTTCATGTCCCTATAAGTATCTGTGTCTAAATCGGAATTGGTTATGCTGCCTAGAAATTGTTACCTTGTGAATTAAGCTATGGTATTCGTTGAATTTAAATTGATGAACTTATGAGGCAATGTTATAACAGTTAGTATGCTATCATAACATGTACTCTACTTCATGCATTAATAATTAGTATGCTATATGCTACCAGTTTACAGTTTTTGCATTTCATGAGTGTTAAATAAGTCATGGTTAGCATACTAATGCATAGATTCTTAGCATTTTATTATGGTATTCAAATTATTTTGAATGATGAAACTATTCCAGATTTGATTTCCATCATCTTCTTATTCTTATTCTCAACACTTGAACAGATTAGCAGGGCTTTTGGAACTTAACCTTAAGAATTAGCTGGCATATATACATTTGCTTGTTTATATGATTATTTTCATTTGTGTCTCATACAGCCTCATGTCGATTTTGGAGTTAAGCTGCTCGGCGCTGATGGTATGTCCATTCCTGGGGTGTTCAGAATTGTTCTTGCCTTTAAATTTTCAGCAATTTTTTTTCCTGTATAGTTTACTGTTCAGATTATGTATTTGTGGCCAAAAAGACTCAAAGTTCAGACAATGGATCTTGCAAAGTAAGTTACTAAAAGGTTTTTAATATCGATGATTTTTAGTATCGGTAACATAAATGGTCGTCAAACTTCAGTCATTTGCCTTAGCACCATGCTAAAATTTATATGATTTGTAATGTGCAGGCACACATCAACAATTGCAGTAGGAAACTATGGGATTCCAGTTGTTGTAGCTGGGCCTCACTTTGGAAATCCCAATGAAATGGCTCATAGTTCAAAGCAAGAAATTTGAATTAATTTTTTGCATGTCGTCTCTCTTTGGAGCAATATTATTTTATGAGAACTCATCTGGACTACAAAATTTATTTTGTATTGTCCTGCTTTTGCATATAGTTGGAAAATTGACAAATATCCTCTAAAAAATATTGATTTTGATTTCTATTACAGGTCACAAAGGTTTACAATTTCAACAAGGATGTGGGATGGATGAAGTGATTGAAGCAAATACTTGGTGGAAAGCACCGAACGACATAATCTTCATGTATGAGTTTTCTTCCTCTGTTTTTCTACCCTGTTGCTAATTACATATATTAACTGATTTTTGCTTCACTATGTAGGCAATATACGTCCTTCATCCAACCTTTGTATTAAAATTTGCAATTGGAATTAAAAACTCATCACACTTGATCATTTATTCTTTCTCCTTTTTTTTTCATCTCTATCTTATGGTTAGCTTGATCACTTTATCAAATCAAAGCAGCACTTCAAGCTATTCGTTGTATAGATTACCTTCCTGCATTCCTAATTCCTGAAGAAATAGAGAGACCATTTAATGATATCCTTGAATGGCTTGTTTTACGTTTCAGATTTCAGTTATGCTCTCTATTTAGTATTAATGTAATGTTTTAGAACAATAGTCACAGTGCCTTATAAAGGATTTTGATTTTATTTTGTTTTCATATAATCTTTTATCACTATGGCTACTTAGACTGCTGCTAGTCCAACTATGACAAGGCTGGACATTTAAAGTGGGGCATTTAATTTGCAGTTAAGGATCCGACCTCTTTTTATTTATAATATTTCTGATGTATTTCATTCGTATGAGTTTGTGCAGTATATTTGTCATTTGTTTGACGTTTATGTCGTGTTTAAAGTCTTTTTTTTTACATTATAGAAAGATTAATATCCTTATTGAATTCAAAGATTAATTTTCTTGGGTTGAAACATGTGATGTAGCAGGTATTAATATCCCTTTGAGCATTCTGGTTTAAGGTAATTGTGAAGTAGACGGTATAAAATTTCAATGCTGTTTTATTGAACAAAATCTAGCAATTTAAAAGTTAAGAGTAAATGATATGTGCTGGTTTCAAATGTTGATATGCTTTATTGATTCCTTCCAAATAGAGTTTGACAAGAGATGAACACTAACTTCAAATGATAGTATGTGGTTCCTGGTCTTGAATTAATTCTAATCTTGCACATTCTTCGTCTACTGATTAGTCAACATTATGTTTTCTCATTTTCAGGTAACTGGAGCGTTACTTGAGTTTAAAACATGTTAAAACAGAACACATTCGTCAACAAGCCTACTGAGATTTACATTACCCATCATACTTGAACATGATGATTGCTTATTTGCTTAGTCTCGTAACTAAAGTATATCTTTTCTTTCCATACATTGGAACTTCTATTTATCTGTCTATTCTATTACACATATTGCTTGGTAGGCTTGTCACAATGCTCAAAATAATGTGTCCTCACTTCTAATAGGATACTATCATGATCCTCCAGCTGGTGTTTCAGTAAATATGTTTCACTATTATTTCATTTGATTTACTCATTATATTACTCACTGATTGTATATTTATTACTCCATTAAGATGTATGAGGGTTGTACATACACAAATTTATTCTTGCTGGTTTCATAAATTCATTTACATGGGGAATAGTGGTTTCTGTAATTGCCTCATTGTGCTGATAACTTATAATGTTGATGGTTTGCTTAAGTTACTTTTTCCTGTTATATGTTTATTATGTGGTGTGATGTAGGAAATATATGTGAAATTTTTGGGAAAAAATAATTTGAATCTATAATAAATTTGGATTTGGTGTAACTATGATCAGAAAATGAAATTCATATGGTTTGGGGGTTATTGGGTGCAAGCTGGATTGTGCAGGACCTTCTGAAAGGTGCTTATGCACTTGGAAACCAGCCTCATATCTTGCACACGTGAATGCATTATATGTCTTTCTCTTATGATGATTTCACTTAGACTTAATATTGCATGTTCCTGAGACTTTAAAAAGAGATGGGTCATCCCTTTATCTTGGACACCCTTTCTCTCTTTGCAGAAATAGTGAACTCCAGAAGCTTGGGTTGAAATGGCGAAAGCTTTGTCCCTTCCACCTCCATTGCCATGTTATCAAAAAGGGTATTTAATGAGTGGTATGATTAGAATTATAGCATTTCATGTGTTGATATTTAATAAGGGGTTGAATGCTTAAAATTATGCAAAAAAAATTGGTAGATTCTTGATGTTTTGTGTATGTGGAGTAAAATTGTTTCTAAATATATGGATAGTGAGACTAGGTTTTTTAATATGTGATTATCTACTATTGAATACTATTAAAGTACTTTAGCAAAATTATAATAAGTAATGGTGGCTGATAGATATGAAGGAGGAGAATGTAAACCGGCTCACATATGAATTGTGATCTCTTTGATTGAAATTAGTGCTTACATGTTCGGATAATTACATGTTCTTATGAATTCTCATCTCTTTGATTGAAATTAGTGCTTACATGTTTGAAATAATTAAAGGCTCTTTACTATTATTGCTTTATTACTTTTTTTCCCTTTTCTATTGATAGGTAAATATTGTAGAAAAAAGGCAAAAGTAGTCGAGGAGTTGCAGCAGGAGCCTTATTTTGTCGGACTAAATGATACTCTAAATACTTTATGTATTACACTCTTGCAATTTTACTTTATATTTGTTGGTGAATAGCTCTACAATCCATTTATAGAAGGTTCTTTATTAATTAAATTAGCGGTTTTAAAATTTTTATAATTTTTATTGATTGCTTGTGGTTTATATATATAAACGAATCATCATATTTATTTAGAATAGAATATATCTATTGGTATCAATAGTGTTGATACTATACTTTATGGTATCAAAATATTTGATACTAAAAGACAAAGAATTAGTATCCAGTGCTTTTGATACGCAAATTTGATACTGTTGGGGCTTCTAATACTAAAACCTTTTCTGTTTTGTATCAAATCATTTTGGATACCATAGCATATATCTTTACTATCAAATAAAAATTAATTGATACTATGTCGTTAGCAACGCCGTATAAGTATTAGAACAGTAACAAAGCTAATTATTGATACTAAAAACTATTTGTATCAATTATTTAGCTTTTAGTATCAATAATCTGCTGATACTAAAGAGCATTTTTTTAGTAGTGTGTGTTGAAGTGGAATTAGAAGATGAACCCTAAATTAAACATTTTATAATTTCTAATTAGTTCCACCAAACCCATTTATTTATAAGTTACATGCATGATCGTCGTGATCAAGGATAATAATTAATTATATAGGTGATTCAATCAAGTGAGATGTTAGAGTTGGATATGTTACGTAGCAAAGAATAATTAACGAGAGCCGACTAATTCTATCCCAAACTTAATCCAAAAAATAATTAAATTAAAATATTCATAATTAATAAAACATAAGATTTTTTTGGACTATTCTAACAATACATTTTGTGTTTGGTTGGAAAACAAAAACTGATTGGAGCAGTCGAACGGTTGAGTATATATTTTTCCAACCGTCTAAACTTTAAAACTCATGTTTCATTACTTATTAACTACACATTGGATGTAGAAGTGTGTATTGGTTCTTTAGACACCTTTAGTTCCTCTTTTCAATTGCGTATCAAAATTTTTAGAAAATTTGCATCCAACCCCTTTTGAATTAGTGGGAGTGGAGAATGGCCTAAATTTTGGGACCTCAACTATTCATTTTTTAAAAAGGATGTTTAGCTAATATAAATAAATAATTAATATGTGAGAAGTAAGATCACATCACCACTAAATAGGAAACTCAATATTATTGAAAGTTTGAAACTCTGTAAAGCATACCAAAGTTTTCCAGTCAAATAAAATAATTATTAATGTTGATTAATTATTTGAAATTCACGTTTTGTAGTTGAACTAGCACATGCACTACATATGTTGCCCTTCTTTTTCAATTTAATGAGCGAAATTAAATCTGCATTTAATTTTACTATTTTTTTGTTATCCCAATTAAGTGCAACAATTTCACGTGTGATATCTTGCAAGAAATATAATAATATATATACAATTTAATTAACTAGTGATGTGTATAGTTACTTTCCAAATTCAACTCTTAATTATTTTATTGTTCGTTTAATTACATAATTAAAACCCTTGTATTTATTCTTGTGCATTTATTTTCATTTTATTTATTTTATTTTATTTTCTTAAGTGACTGCATAAAGCTCCTTTAAGTTGGATAAAAAGTCAAATTTAGAAGTGGGATATTCTTTGGACAAGTATGAAAAAACAAAACAAAGACGACAAACTGATAAAGACAAATTCAAGTAAACTTATTAATATACAATTAATATAATTAAATTTTAAATTGGAATTAAAAATATATAAGCTTGAGTTCAATATAGAACACTTGTTTGGCTTTTAGAGTGCAAATCAAGCACGTCTTTGTAGTTGTATTAGCTTAATTAATCTCCGTACAAAGATTACTTTTTAATTTTTATCTCAAATCTAGCTTTAAGATGCCGTTTGGTTTGTGGGGAGGAATTCGAATAAGAATGAGAATGAAATATTAGAAGTGAATATTGATTTATAACAGAATTATTTGATTGAAAATAATTATAACTAAGAAAATTAATTTTATAATTTGAATTATTAAATGTATTATATGATACTCCATTTTAGCATGACAATTAGCATCACTGTTTTAAGTAATGTACTTCTTTTGTGCCCTTACAATATACTACTAAGCATATGTTTATTTTTTTTATGTAAATTTTAATTTTTTTACACTAATTTTTAATTCAAAGAATGACATTTTATATACTAATTTCTAATAATTTTTTCGAGTTCTGTGGTAAGATGTGAGATTAAATGAATATTTCATAATTAGGTTGATCAAAATAACAAAATAAAACAGTCGAGAGAGAAGAAGTACTATAACTTCATATTACTTTTTACTTTCATTTGTCATATATATAATTTATGTTTACATCCAAAAAATAAAATCTAAAAAATACCATTCAACATCATTATATATTTTAATTTCAAAGCAAGTATCATCATCTACAGACAAAAGATATCATGTGCATTTTAGTTCGTTTATCTCTATATATATATATATATATATATTTTAATAATTGTATAATTTTCTTATATTCAATTTTATATTAATAAAATCAATAAAAAATTCACTTATAAAATATATATTTTTATTTATTAATATATATATATATATTTATTTATTTATAAATTTTTGAAAATGAATGTACGGCGCATTCCGCAAGACAAGATAATTTGCATTTTATATATTATTATTACTAAAAAAATACTATAAGAAAAAGTCAATATCTTAATATCAGTAAAATAATAAGTGTAAAAGAGTACGGACCAAAGGAAAAAAAAGTTAATATGACTTATTTTCAAAAGGATAGTACATTATCAAGGAGTAAAGGATAACACTTTGAGATATAATTTCATAGAAAATTTTCTTTGGGAAACCGTTTAATTGAATTTTTTTTAATTTAAAAATTACTATGAATGAAAACCTTTTTATTTATTTTTTGAATTTTTTTACATCATGTTTAAATTTTTTTAATACATACTGGCATTTTATTTTTGACATCTTGAACAATTTTTTTTGGACTCCTCTGCACTCCTGCCTCCATCATTAAATATAAATGTCCATAAAAAAATAAAAAATAAAAATATATATATATT
Source organism: Pogostemon cablin (assembly GCA_023678885.1). NCBI lineage: Eukaryota > Viridiplantae > Streptophyta > Magnoliopsida > Lamiales > Lamiaceae > Pogostemon > Pogostemon cablin. Next base: position 26,062,932 of record CM043004.1, on the reverse strand, counting down.
TAAAAGTGTCGTTGTCAGTGATATAAGTGAACACAATAATAAAACATCAGAAATTAAATTAGTGGAGACTTTATGAAATGTGAATATTTAAATAGTTGTACCCAATTTCCTTTACATAAAGGAAAAAAAGCAAAAATGAAAAGAAAACACAATCATCTTTACACTTTGGGTGCGTTTAATTCGAACTATGCATGAATATATTTAGTTAATTAATTAATATAATAAAAAAGGAATAAGGTGTGATGATTAATTATAAATTACTCATATTATATTAAAGTACGTGATGTTGGAAAATTAAAAAAAAAATGCAGTGAGAGATCAAATGAGCTTTGTACACTTAAATAGTTAATAATTTTAAAAGATAAGCTCTAGATTATGTTTAAAAGAGCTGTTAAATCAGAGACTTTTAAAATAATTTTAATACTCGTACAATGAGAGAAGACAATTTATAATAACTAAACCAACGCTAATCCTAACAAATTTTAAGATAGATTGATTTGAAGCAAAAAGTATATTGGATTTCTTATTTTATACCATTTCTATGTTGAAAAATGGTAAACTATTACTCCCTCCGCCCGCCCAATAAATATCCATTTGATTTTTACACGTGAATTAAGGAGTATTATTATTAAATGTGTGGTAGGTAGTTGTATTAGTGAGGTGTGTGTGACCCATATATTAAATTTATCGGTGATGTGTACGAGTCTCATGTGTTTAAAAAGGAAAATATATACATTTGGTGCGGACGCCCAAAATAACAAAATATATATCTTTCCGGCGGACGTAGGGAGTAATGATTATTAAAATTTTAAACACACACTCTCTCCGTCCGCATTCAAGAGTATCATTTTTCCATTTTGGGCGTCCGCCCCCAAGGGTCTCATTTCATTTTTTATCCACACACCCACTAATACAAAAAAAAAAATGGGACTCACACCTCCAGTAATACAACTACCCACTACACATTAAATAACAATACTCATTGTAGTAGTGCCCAAGTTATTGGGCCCCGTCCTTTTGGAACAGCAACTGGGCCGGATGGCCCTAAAGCCCAGTATCATTCTAGAAGCCCCCAATTACAGGAGGTATAAGGCGCGTCTATCTCACTGCGGCCCGACTCGGCCACTTGCTTCTCCACCCCATTTGCAGGCTACACGGATATCCCCTAAGATATCTATATAGGGGATATCCACGATTGGATTCTAAAAATAGTCACGTGAGGCTAAATGCATTTAATGCCCACACTGTGCGCGTATATTGTGAAGTGACCTGGCGAATTATCCAGATACGGATGACGTCAGGTTACACAATATAAATATGGGGACAACCCATAGCAATAAAATAATAAATCATTCACCCCCTAAAAATGCATATGATCGCAAAGGGGGCAATCATCTCTCTTCTATATTATGTTAGCTTAGCACAGATAATCCCTTAATTACTCCTAAACAACCACATTAATTCACCATTAGAAAGGGGTCAAATCTGACGAGCTACACTCATTAATCTCCGTGCCCAAAAACAAATGACACCCTTGAATTCGGACAGAGGGAGTACTCCCTTCATCCCGCTCAAATAACACAATTTTACTATATTGGGCGGGTTCATATTGCACCATTTTTCTCTTTAAGTGAAAAGAGCATACCAATGGTCCACCACTACCCATCATATCTCTCTAATACACCTATCCATTGGTGGTCCACCACTACCCATCACATCTATCTAATACACCTATCCACTTTACATAAAATAATAATACTCCTTAATTTACGTGAAAAAAATAATGGTGTTGTTTGATCGGTACAGAGGAAGTACATGAATTGAAATGACAATTTCAACATATATTATCCATTTCAAAATAAAACATCCAATAAAATAGAGAGTTGAAATAAGTGCTCTCACAATATAAATTTATACTATTTTTTTAAGGTTACAATATTGATCTGAAATGGAATATGATATATATATCGAAACTAGATCACTGCCTAATTCATATATAGGGCTGTCAATGGGTTCGGATACTCTGCGGGTAATACCCTATCGGTTAAGGGTAGGGTAGAACATATTCAGGTATCGAGTAGGATAGTACCCGTACCTGCTTGAAAATGTTGAGGGTAGGGGTAGAATATGGTATTTATAAAATACATGATTACCCGATTATTTTATATATATATATGGAGTATATTTTATTATATTTTATATTTATACATAGACATATAGATATATGTTTTTGTATAATTTGAAAAATGGTTCCACTTTATAACTCACATACTAGTGTACACATTGCTTATTTGATTTGGCTTCAAGGTATGACTAATAAAATGACACCCTCTAATATTTTATACTATATCAATTTTTATTTTAATTATTGGGGGATTGAGGCAGGGCACTCACGTCTCAATCTTCTTCTTTATTTTTTTTTAAATCTTTTGTATTTACTTTAATTTTCTTACATCATTGTGTATTTTAGAGTGATATATTGTTTGGTTGACAATGGTAACCATTTAAAAATTTCGGATAACCGTTTATCCGCGGATTATCCATTACCCGTTGGATATTATCTGTACCCTACCCGATGATACATTTGAGAGTAATAGGGTAGGGTAAGGGTAATAAAAATAAGGTACGAGTAGGGTATGGATTGGGCGTACCCGTACCATACCCTACCCGTTTACACCCCTAATCATGTACTCCATCTGTCCCATAACAACTTTCACACTTTCCTTATTTGTTTGTCCCACAATAACTTTCACATCCCAAAAAAGGATATTTCCTTTATCCAACAACCTCAAAAGTTACTTTAATTTCAAATTTACCACTCTTTTCTCACACACATAACATTATTTTATATTTTATTTATTACCTAAAAATATTATAATACCCTTAAAAGCCAATAAAATTGGTCAAAAAAAATAATTTTTCTTAAATAACATGGAACAATAGGTGTAAAAGATGAAACGGGACGGAGGGAGTATAAATTTTTTATTATTCACTGCACACAATTACCTTTTATTTTTTTGAGGGATTGCTCCCCTATTCGATTCTTGATTTTAAGTAAATTGTCACCTTATCGACTGACTTTATTTAAAATGACACTCCCTCCGTCTCAGCTTGAGAGGACAATTTTTCTATTTTGGTCGTCACACCCAAAAAGTTCTTTTTTTTTTACACATATGAAATCCACACACCCCCACTAATACAATTAAAATATGGGACACACACTCCCACTAACACAACTACCCACTACACATTAAATAATAATATTCATTAATTTACGTATAAAAAAGTAAATGATCCTCTTATACCGGGACGGAGGGAATATAGATTCATGTGTAAAGTGATCGTTGGTCGGTGTGTTAAAAAAATAAAAATTAATTGTAATACAAGTTTATTGAGGCAGAGAGTCGGTCGTTTGTAAAATTACAAAATAAATAAATAAATAAATATGGAAAAAGGTTGGGAATGGATTGCGATGACAAAAGTCCCCAACACGACAACACTACACGCACTCTCACTCTCCCTCACACATCCCATGATTTTCACTCTCTCTTCCTCCTCCGGCCCCCCACCCTCTCTCCTCCCTCTCCGCCGACTCCCAATCAACCATACTTCTCCAACTTGCCGCTGCTTCGGAACGCCGTCGTTTTACACAAAATCTCCAACTAAACCACTCTTGTTAGAATTTCCTATTTTTGAGCTGCGCGCGTATCTTGATTTCACCCTTCATAATTTTGTCAAAATAACAAAATATAGTAATTAATTTTCTGTTTATCTGATTACAATTTCAGTAAGCGCAGAAATTTTACTCCTCTCGATCTCATTCTTCCGGCGATCATCTTTATAGTATCAATTTAGTCCGAGTTCATTTTCTATTTTTCTAAATTTCTGTGTTCGATTGGAGCTGGGAGTTGATACCTAATTAATATGAAAGATTGACCTTTTGATATCCATAAAAAAAAGGGAAAATTCAGATTTAAAATTTCTCTAGATTATTCCAAAATTGAGCTGTCCAGAATCATAAAAATAAAAAAATTTGTGATTCCATCGTTTATCACTATGGATGATTCGACAGCTGCCAGTGATCCTTCCTCAGCCAATAAAACAGCTCCTTCGACTGTCAAGAAGAAGAGAAATCTCCCCGGAATGCCAGGTGAGACGAACTTCAACTTCAGAGCTCTGTGACTATTATTTATTATCGATTTTTAAATATGCAATTTTGATTGTTAGGGCTTTTTTGTTTTCTGATATTTTCGTTTGGGTCGTGATTGTCGGATCAGATCCTGATGCTGAGGTGATTGCTCTATCCCCGAAGACTTTACTGGCGACAAATAGATTTGTTTGTGAAATCTGCAACAAAGGTTTTCAGAGGGATCAAAATCTGCAGCTTCATCGGAGGGGTCACAATCTGCCATGGAAGCTTAGACAGCGTCCGAGTAAAGATGTCAAGAAAAAAGTGTATGTTTGCCCCGAACCAAGCTGTGTTCATCACAATCCTTCACGGGCTTTGGGTGATCTCACAGGGATCAAGAAGCATTTCTGTAGAAAACATGGGGAGAAGAAGTGGAAATGCGATAAATGTTCCAAGAAATATGCTGTTCAATCGGATTGGAAGGCGCATTCGAAGATTTGTGGAACAAAAGAGTACAAATGTGATTGTGGGACTGTGTTTAATAGGTTCTAATCTGTTAACTCCCTTTGATTTTGATTGTATTGAGTTGTGCTTTCTTGGATTTTGATCCGTAGTTTGGTTTGGCAATGTAGGAAGGATAGCTTTATCACACACAGGGCCTTCTGTGATGCATTAGCAGAGGAAAGTACAAAAGTACAGCCATCAACTGTACCTCCTAGTGCCGACGAGGGTCCGGAAACCACACCCACACCGGTTGTATCGCCACCATCTCCGCCGCCTCTACCACCACCATCACCACTACAAGCACCAGAACCTGAGGATTCTTCTCCAACAAAAGTCGAGTCTTCAAGTTCGCCTGATAAGAATCCTGGTAGTTTACTAAAACTTCGATTTGGCAGTTTTGGATTGTCGTTTCTCATCCGAAATCTCTTGGGACAAAAATTTTATTCATATTTTTCTGTCTTTAATCTTTAAGTTGGTTCTTTGTTTATTACTGTGTTTTTGTTGCTATCTGCATGTGCTCTAGACTTTATATTAAACGATATGGATTTGTATAGGCAAGAAGTACTTGTACTTTAAGGACTAGTAGTTGAATGGAGAATGCAAATTAAAGACTAGGCTTAAGAAATTAAGTTAGTGAAAGCAAACTTTATGCAAAGAAAGCAGAAGACCAAAAGCTAAATGCAAGATATCACTGAGATGAGGCAGTAGGATTATTATCCCTCCCTCTTTAATCTTTTCTTTTCACAATTGTTTTCCCTTTTCTTTAGTCTTTCGAGTAAGCTTTTAAGTTTCTTTTCTTGCTTCTTTTTGATAACAGAGATGTCTGAAAGCATCAGTTATACACCCACTAGCACTCAAATTGTAAAGGAGAGCACTGCTGTTACAACCATGAGAGGAGCAAGCTGTAGCAGCAGCAGTAGTTCAAGCAGTAATGTTTTTTCCAGCCTATTTGCTTCATCCACAATTTCGGGAAGCTTTCAGCCTCAAACGACTGGATATAACGACCTATTTCGGGCTATACCTCATCCTGACCAGACACCCAGTATCCCATCTTCTTCATCCTCAGAATCAATAGCTCTCTGCCTTTCAGTGAATCAAGGGTCGTCTATTTTTGGAAAAGCAGGGCAAGAATGTAGGCAATACCTTCCGGCTCCACAGCCTGCTCTTTCGGCAACAGCATTGCTACAGAAGGCTGCTCAAATGGGTGCTTCTGCATCAAATGCATCTCTACTGAGAGGTTTAGGAATAGTTTCTTCCTCCTCATTTCCTGGTGTTAGTCAGCATCAAATTGAGTCAGATGGTGCATCGTTAGCGGTTGGTCTTGGTCTCGGTCTAGCTTATGATGGGGGGTCTGGTTTGAAAGAACTGATGTTGGGAACTCCATCTGTTTTTGGCCCTAAGCACACTACCCTCGACCTTCTTGGCTTGGGGATGGCTGCCAATGGTGGCTCGACAGGCGGGCTATCAGCTTTGATGACATCCGTTAATGGTGGTCTTGATGTCGCTGCAACCACCCCTATTGATGGAAGAGGCTTTGGTGGCGAGTAGTGGCGAGTAGATTAGATGAAACGGTCCTCAGAGCATGATTTGATGAGCTCTAAATTTGAGGAGTGCCCTGGGAATAGTGAATCCCATAAAGGTTAATTACTGCTTTATTAATGTGTAGTTTTTAGATCAGATCTGTTGTTCGTACATTGTTAGTTGTGATGTAATTTTGATGGAGACGAATGAACATAGTATTTAGATAAGCATTCATCATGTCTGACTGCTACTATTTTTGCACTGTCTTCATTCTTTAAGACTTCAATTGTGTATCTTACTGAGTTTAAGTATGTCATGTAGCTTAGAGTTCAAGTGTGTTAAATTGTCTCTCTGTCATGCTATTTCAACTATCAATAATCATCTAGTACAATGATATTACATGTACAAGAATTTATACTTCGAATAGTAGTAATGTTTATTGATATACATCAACTTCTGTTACAGCATCAGCAAAACCAGCATTTATTTATACATAACATACAAACCCCTGATGAGAAATTTCAGCATGACACAAATTTCAAATTCTCAGTCTTCTCCGGCCACGGCCTCCGCCGCCTCCGTGCTCTCTCCTTTTCCCCTCCGTTGGCTTCCTCTTCTTGCTGTCTCTCCTCTCCTCTGTCTCCACCTTCCAATTCCATGATCTGCAACTCCTCTTCTGCACATGATGTGCAAGAGAGGATGACAGAGTCTGCTTTAGGAGATAGAATCTCATCCACAGTGGTACTCGTGACATTGAATGTCATTGCCAATACATCTGTGTCCAATGTCCGAAGAACAGAATCCTTTCCTGCTAAGAATGTCTTCTGATATCTCTCCAACACCCTCCTAAATCCCATGAAAACAAAACCTCCATCATTGAAAGCCATTTGAGCCACACCATGGGATCTGGGCACAGCAAACACATCCCCTTCTCTAACCTCAAACCTCCTGTTTCTGCAAACCCCCCCTCTCGAAACCACTCTCACCATTCCCCTCCCTTCCAACACAACTGCCACTTCACTCGACATCGAGTTCCAGTGAGGTCCCATCATCGAACCCTGCATATAATACCACCAAATTCAATCAAAGTATATAACATACCATAGTTAATATATACAATGTGGATATAGAGGTGCATCTTATCTTATCTTACTTCTGTCAAGTTCACCATGATCAAACCAAACTCAGAACCCTTCAATGCCTTCTTCTTTGTTATTGTGGTCAACCACCCATCACAACTTTCGAAATCTTTATCCTCTTTGAAAACATTGAGTTTCTTGATCTTGTTCCGTAGGAGATATTGTATCTATTTCCAACTGGAGCTTCTTTCTCTGTCTCCGGTTCCGGCACGATCGCCAGTGGCTTTGGTCCGTCCAAAAGTTGATCTATCACCTCTTCCGACACCTTGTTACATCTCCCATCATGTCATTTTAACCAAACATATATAAGAGGTAATAAATTCAATTCCAAACACACACACATATGCATATCTGGAAAGTTGCCTGAAGAAGTTTCCTGTCAAAGCCAAGAACCACCTGGACACTAGAATACGGTTCCTACAAAAGTATAGATTCTTAATCACACGTATTAATTGTAGTAAAACTCTTACGTACTGTAATTAATTAAGATGCATGTACTTGCAAGTGATGATCTGAATTAGGAAAGAAGGCTTGAATGATAAGCCTCTGATTGTGGTTGTGGTTTTGGATAAAGAACAAAGTTCCATGGATCATCCTGTAAACATCTCCACTCTGCAAATCACTCTGCTTAATTTCATCATCAGCTTCCTCAGCCCAGCTTAGTTTTCCACTCCCTAATTTCAACACCACCAATAATTCAAACTACAGAGTGTACAATAAATCAATGCAGAGGCAGAGATGCATACCTGAGTGGACGTAGAGGATCATATCAGCATTCAAGATGACGGGGAGAAACGTGGAATTGGGTTGGAAGGTGAAGAAGTGAAGAAGATAGGTGGCGTTGGTGCCATCACTGATCTCAACGGCTGAGATCTCTCCATTATCCGTGGAGACCACGCTCCTCCTTTCCTGTTTCTTTACAACAAGGCCTTCAGTAGAAGAGCTGCAGCTGATACAGAGACTCACCAAGATGACTAGAATAGGTAGCACCAAATTAGAGGTCTTCTGGAACAACATTGTGTGTAATGAAATGAATGCTGACTCAGTTAGTGAGGTTTTGAATAGAGTGGAGAAGGAGAAGGGATCGAGTGTTACGACGTGGCTTTTGCATAGACACGTGTAGGCGCCACGTGTAATCATTGTCATCATCATATTTTGGGTAGACCTGCATCTACTGGGCCGGGCCGAATTTCCCATATTCATTCTTTAATTAATTGAAACAGATCATTGAATGTAAATGGGCCAGTGTCGGACCTTATTTGGGCTGAAGACACTGAGTCTGAAGTTAATGGCGGATCATCAAACAAAGCCCATTTATATATGATTCTCGAAGGAATTTAAAATTTTGGTAAACACGTGTGGCCAAATTAAAGTTAATCAAGAATAATATTTATTTTTGGTGGTAGTCTGATCACTCATTATGTTGTTTTAATTATCATTTGGTGAATCGAGTTCAATCATATTATAATATTATAATAATATAATTATGAGATTGTATTGTTTCTTGTGGAAATCTTATTAAAAGGTGATATATGTTTAAAATTTAAATGACAATTACTATTCTTCGAAAAATCATGACATAATAAATAGTTAATTATTTTCCAGATCAAGCCTCAAGAAGAGTTGAAGCAGCAAAATTTTACATTAAAAAATGTGAAAATATCACTCCGAATTCTATATGATTAAATAATAATTACATGTATTTTATGATCACATCTCATCTCATCCAATTGTAAAGAAACGATGATAATATGGTAATTGTGGGGCTAGATATATAGAGCAAAGGGTCCACATGTTAGAAACGAAGGAATCAAATATCATGTCATTTTAGTGGTCACAAATGAAAAGTCAATGAATCAAAGGGTATTATTTTGGTAGCAAAATAAATATACCACAAATTCAAGATCATCTTTTATGTAATAATTAGAAATGGACCACCAATTCATTCATTTATTCATGATGAGCATTAATATTTTGCATGAATTATAAACAATTAATTCGTTTTGCCTTTGCTTTTGGGAAATCCATTTAGGAGTTGTATTAATCAGAATCTCAACCCTAAACAAAACCACCTTTTTTCTCTTTTGTACTCTTCAAGGCTCCCTTCTTTTTCTTAATACCGTGTTTGTCCCGCGTCTTTTTTTATTTATTTTATTTTTCGCCAACTAACTTAGCTCCTAAGTTCTCTCCAATGTTATATTTTTATTTTATATTATTAAATTAAATTGTGTGACATGCATTTTTGGTTGTTATAATCATCTAGCTACGTGAGTATACATAATCACCGCCAAATCGTATTGATTATGAAACTAATTAATTTTTTATTCGGAAAATTTTATCACGAGATTTTTTTTTTTGAAAAAAAAAAGGCGAAGAAAATTTCAAAATTAGTAATGGTAATTTATTGGTATTTATTAAAAGTGAATTAAGGATGAGGCAATTGCATTACGTCAGCGATAATTGGAAAAGGTAAAATATTCTAATAGTTCACTAATAACTAATACTACTACTATATAATTTGAATGAATAACATGTGCAGTAGGTTGCGTGTGTATATATTTGGGTTTAATTATACTCTAGTATTTTATAATTTTTATTTAAAGGGTTTAATTTTAGACTTATATATTATAATAATATTAACTCTTAGAATTATAGATTATAATAAACTCTTCTAAATATGAAAACGGTAGTGATTTGTACTTTTTTTTAAAAACTGAATCTATTGACCTTTTTTCAGTCTTTTATCAACAAGAAATAAAGAAAGTCACAAACGTAAGGAAAATGGGAGAAAAAGATTTGTGTCTTTGCTAATGAAAAAAATTTGCTTTTTATATTTTTTATATAAGTAGTATTCAGTTTTTATATTGATGGAATTTTTTTTCTTCAAAGAAAAGAAAAATGAGAGTATAAATTTTAAAAGTTGTAATAATTATAATTCGTGCTATGTTTGTAGAAATGAGAGTGTGGTTTGATGAGAGGTTTTATTTAATTTTCATGAAAGAAAAAATTTGGAAAAAAAATTCTACAGGCAACTTTTTAAAAAATGTTTAGATTGGTATTATAACTATGATTTATTTACTTACGTTTAACAACAATTTTTAGATTGCGTTCATGAAAATAATAATAATAATAAATTATGCAATTTATTCTTAATGTAAATTAATCATATTTTTAAAAAATTGCAAAAAAAAAAAACCACATTTAATTATTGTTGCAAAATTTACTCAATTTCTCAAACAAAAAGCCCACTTAATGACAAATTGGGTGTATTTTGCAACAATATTTAAATGTGGTGTTTTTTTTACAATTTCTCAAAAGTAGTGATTAGTTTGCAATAAAATTAAAGTTTGTGATTTTTCTTTTAATTAATCCTTTTAAATATAAATTTCTTTTATTCACATTAATTGGAGTCTTTTTATAACAGATTAATTTATATAAATTAACTCATATATTAATCTATGTATATATCAAAATTATCTCAGCTGTTTTAAAGATCCATTGCAAACTCAATTTAAGAGTAAGTATGAATTGGCCGTTTGTTCTGTTCCCAACGAAATTAATAAATTATTATTTTGAGATCAAAAAATTAATTAATTAATTAATTAAAATAAGAACCATATTCGAGTAATATATATAGCGCGTATTAATTAGTTTAATCGTCTTTCAAACTCATTGTTAACATGGAGCACTAAAATAACACATCAGAGCAGAGACCAGCTTAGTAATTTCTTATTAATTAATTAATGACTCAAAAAGTTGGCAGAAATTTCCAAAGTAATTATTAATTGCTAGAGAAGGATAAACGTTTGCGTACACATAAATAATCCTTGATCAAGACAGTAATGCACATATGATAACGACACGAGTGATTGTTAAAAAAAATTAATAGTAAATTTGATGGTGTGCGATAATATATATAAAAAAATAATTTGGAGATTAAAAAAAAAGGTGTGAAAATTAAACATCTTTTAAAAGGTGAATGCTTTTCCACCTAAAGTTGAGGGTGAAAGAGCAAAGTATGGACCCAATGGCAATGTTGAGTGTGTTTCCTTTTGGTATTATAATTATTGCTCCATCACCACCAGCATATATTCTTCACTTCCCTCACATTTTATTTCCTCTTAATTAAAGACTTCCCAATTTTAATTTTTGAATAATTGGTCTTTAAAATAGATATATGTGTAGTCAAATCTTTTGACAGCTAATTATAAGTCTTAAAGTGCCGCATTTAGCTTGTTAAATACTATATGGAGTATTATTTTTTTTAAGGAATCTCTTGTAAAATTGGTGTTTACGTGAGATGAGTTGTGAAATGTGTAAAAGTATGATTATTATATAGTATATATAAGACGAGTTGGGAGAAATGTTAAAGTATGATATAAATGAGTTGTGAGACTTTTTAAAATATGAGTATTATATAGGTAAGTGAGATTAGTTATTAGACGTATTTATTATTTTGTATCAATGATAAAATGAAACAATTAATGAAAGGTAAAGAAACTTAATCATTTCTAAAATTATTTAAGATTGTGCGAAGAAAAAGGAAATCGAATTTATGTACAAGATGTATTGGATTCAACAAAGCTTACGTGGGGTATCAATATCGTCAAGTGTAGTATAATTAATAATCTCATCTCACATATTATCCAAGTGAGTATCTTTGAATGATTTTTTTTTTAAAGAAAATAATAATTATACTTATTATAAGTTGAAATCATCAACTTATTCAAAGATGAGTTTTCTTAATATTTCACACATGACAAATATTTTATCACAAAAAACCCTATTAACTTTGCTTTGTGGCAAGTTGAAAAGTTAAAAGGTTAATTGTTAGAAAAGTAATTACATTTACTTCAATAGTAAATTAATTTAAACATATGAATCTTTTACAAAAAAACATATCACCTTAATAAGATTTTTCAATCTTTACCACCAAGAAATATGAATGTTGCCTGATGCAGATGTGTCAAGCATAAAACAATATCATTTTTGCCACCTAAGATTGATCAACGTGTGTTATCTTTGACACGTCAATGTCGGACAGCATCCCTACAATACGGTGGTTCCAATTGCAAAACTATAATAAGGGGTACATTTTTTTTTTTCAAAATCTCATATTTTAAACTAATTCGTCATCGAAATAAGGGTGATGACTTTTGTAATGATTAACTCAAAATAAATAAATAAATAAAGTTAATTTTATATCATAACTTATAAAATTGCACAATTTTAATATTATAATAATGTATAAATGGGCAAATCACTTCAATCCAATACCTTTTAATTTGTTGTAATTAGTCGTGTAACTTTTTACTCTGTAGTAAATATGGTTTCAATTAATTAAATAAAAAAATGAGGCCCAATTCAAACTCTAAATGGAAACAATCATACTTTCTTCATAATAAAAAATAAAATATACTCGATTCTTGTTGATTTCGTAATTTTTGTTGAAAATTAAATTAAAATAATGTAAATATAAAAAATGTACTATGAATTAATTAATTTTGAATTAATTAAAAGCATTTATAATGAATAAAATTATGGGACTGAAATTATCTATATAATAGTATAGGTATTGGTCATATCAATTTGCATACTCATAGTATTTAGCATATATAGCTTTTCTATGTTTATAAAGTGTAAAGCTTTCCTTTATCAATCTACTTGTTAGAAGATTATTTTCACCACTCAAATATTGTATAAAACTTCAAAGGGCAAATAATATTAATTAAATAGTGTGAAATTACTAAGAAAAGTCTCCAACTTTTTGAAGACTCTAGGGGAAAGCTTTTGGACCATTTGGACGGCACATAGTTGAGTGGCAAAAATGAAATTAAAAAAAAAAATACAAACATCCAGTAAAGTGGATTAAAACCAATAATTTCAATCTATCATACATTGAATTAATGACTCCTCTAAACATTGACTTCATTAAAATTGACTTACAAGTTTTTTTTTTTTAATCTCTATTAAAGTCAGGGGCGGATCCAGAAAATAATTTTTGGGTACAGTCGATATGTAATTATAAAATATTATTTATTTAAAATTTAAAATTATATATAAATAAATTAAAATGCAGAAATTTAATTATTGTTGACAACATTTAATTTTCTTTTATAAAAAGATATTTAACGTATTATTATCATGCATTTATAGTATATATTTATAAAAAAAGTAATGAATTGAATGTATATATTTATGTTACAATTAATAATTTAAGTAATAAGTGAATAATGAAAATATGAATACTTTTATAAAACATGAATATTAATATATTATGTGTATATATGAGTAAAGAAAGAAAAAAACACCAAGATTTAAAAATAAAAATAAAAGAAAAGGTGTATGATAGCATTAGAGAATCAAGCATATGATGTATAAAAAAATAGAGAATATAAAGAAATTATATAAATATAAATAAAGAAATGAATAAATTATAAACTAAAGTCGTGGGAATAATGTAAATTTAAAAAGGAATAAATAAAGAAAATGGTAAATAATAGATAAAGTTGTATAAATAATAATAATATAAATAAAATAAAATAAAAGGGAAAAAAGGATCCCCTCAACCTCAACTACTGCACTACAGGTGCTAACCACTGAGCTACTATGTATATTAGTTGTTATATCCAATATATATAGGTATTATTTTTTATTTTGGGGGTACATTTATACCCCATGTACCTATACTGGATCCGCCCCTGATTAAAGTACACTCCAATGGTTTTATTCTTACACTTCATATATATTTTACACTTTTAATTTAGATCTTATTCTCTTTGAAATTTAATCTTGAATTAAGAATATATTAATAACTACTAAAAGTAGGGTATAATTATTTTTAACTTATTTTTCAATTGGAGAATAGTGTTTGAGTGAAATCGTTTCTCACGTGTTATGATTAATTACAAATATAATCAAACTATCAATAAACATACTATACTTACACAATAAATATACGAGTTTGGTTTCTTATATTCTCGGGTGTACAGAGTGTATAGGAACATACTTGTCCTAAAGGGTATATACTTTAATTAAAAATGATATAGTTTTTTCATTGAAATAGTTGGTTGAAATATAAATAATATAAATATTTGATTAAAAAATTAAGTTTTTTTTAAAAAAATAAAAGTAATAAATTCTTATACTAAATAGTGTACTCCTAAATGATAAGATTTTCGAAAATAGTGAAATTTAGGGGCACAATGTCCTTAGAAACACGCATATTTTTTTAATAATGAATCAACATGTCTCACATATACTCATCTCAATATATCCGTTTTATAAGGGAGCATTCTTATCTAAATTCAAGGTCACACAATAATCTCAAATTAAATGCATTAATTGTGTGTGTGATGATCCTAAAAGAATTAAAAGATTAAGAAGATGCTGTTTGTCTATGCATCTACGATCACCAATCCATTTCTTGAGTCTATCCCTACTTTTTCACCGACAAATTAAACAGAGGATAAAATTACCATATCATTCATTATTCACAAATTTTCCTATATTCCAAAATTTTGGACTTCATTTCTTATGTAATGTATGGTGTATATCGATTAACAGAAAAGGGGATAATGTTGTGATTAGATTCATTAATAAGCTTCCTTTATGGTAATTAGATATAGTTTCTAATATTTTTTTTGGCAGTTACATTTGAAATGAAATTTTGTCCCATCAAAGGCCTCAACCTCATATCATCTCATCATATAAGTATAATCTGTTCGTCATGTGGAATATATTCATGTTATTTCCCCCTTTTTTTTAATATATAAATATATATGGTCTCCCAATTTTATGTGAATTTGCACCAACCAAGAATCTCTAAAGTACTCATTAAGCATAAGACATCAAAATATATAATTAATTGGATTAATCATGACCTATCTTTGACACATATATCACTAAAAAAAAATGTTTTTAACCAATAAATATTTTATTGATAAAAGTCTTAATTTCATTGTCAAAAAATAGTTTATTAATAAATTAACAACGAAATTCGTTAGTAAATTTTTAGTAACAAAATTCAATTCCATTGCTAAATACTAAATAGCAACATATTTTATTCCGTTAGTAAAAAAACAGAATAAATTCGTTGACATTTCATTGCTAAAAGTAAAATGTAATTTTTATTGACAATTCATTAAAAAATTTCATTGTAAAATAGATTTTTTTTTTAAAGGGAATCAAGTAAAAACCTTTTTTTGTATTGATTATATATGTATAATAATATTTTTTAAGAAAATCTTAAAACAGTATAACGTGAAATGTGTCTTTGTGTGATTAAGAAAAATAATGCTACACCTACACTTTCTTTAGGTATATGAGACAAAATATTATAATTTTCACAAAATATATATTCGTCTTGTTTATATGTTTTTATGTTAAAGCGAATTCATAAATAGAGTTTGACAAATTTAAACATATACTCCCTCGTCCCAGGTAATGAGGCTAGAGACATTATGTTTAACATAAGGTCTCTGGTCCTCTTAGCCTGGAATGGAAGGAGTAGTTAAATTTGTGTACACAAGTTTTAGCGTAAAGTTTGACTTTTGAGAAGTACTAATAGGGCCAAATTGAATAAAAGTTTACAATCTTTTTATATATATGGTTTTATTTTATAAATAAAAAGTGATAATAAAAGTGATTATTATAAATTATTTCATGAACAAATTATAGTATAAATCAAATGTAATAATATTTAAAAAATATATAGGATAATATTTTTAGTATAATTAATTACAAAAGAAATAAATAGTGTCACCGTAAGGGTATGCAACAAATATCTCAAGAATTATGAGACAACTACGGCTTTATTTGTCAGAGTTTCGATTGTCATGAGTATTAAAATTTCCGACTTGTACATGTGAAAGAATGATAACAATTTAAACAATGATATGGTAAAGATTAAAAGCTCTATAATGTGGTAATATAATTAGATTGAGGTAATATTTCATTTTTCGTTATGGGAAGGAATTATGTGACGAATGGGGGTGTAAATATGATATGATGATCTGATATAATAATGTGAAATAGAATAAAGAATGAAGCATCAATCGTTGACAATGAAATCATACATGGATGGCAACAACTCTTTCAACTCCTATATATTGTGTTTTGTTTCATGATATGCCTATTTTGATTCCCTACATCAACTATTCCGTATTCGCAACATTTCTTTTCTAGCTAGTGTTTGATTGCGGCTCAACTTTAAATTTTTTTAACTTGATAATTCATGTGGTTAGAGTTTATTGTTTATTCTGTGATATTATACTCTCTCTGTTCGCTTCTAAGATATTCATTTTACTATTTTGGCGTCTGCTTCAAAGGTATCCGTTTTCTCTACTTAGTAAAAAAAATACACAATATGACCCACTATTTCTCTCTAATACAACTAATTACACACTTTATATATAATAATAATACTCCTTAATCCACGTGCAAAAAACAAATGGATACCTTAGAACCGAACGGAGAGTAGTTAAAATACAAAATGTCAGGTTTAATATTTTATGCATTTATTTTTTCCTACTTAATGTAAAATCACCTTTTGAAGATGTGCGAACTTAATACACGTGAATCAATGAATCATACCGATAATGATCTAATTAATGATGTTGGTTTTTGATGAGTAAGGTAAAACCCATGATAACGATCCTTTAAAAGCAAGTCTACTACAAGGAGAGAAAGTGATTAAACTCAAAATTTTTAAAAAAATCAAAATAGAGTAGACTTGACATTGAATGGTTTAATGTTAGTACTCTACTGGACAGATTTCGAAAAAAATAAATTAAAAATACCAAAAATTCAATAAATTTCGGGATTATTCCCCGACAACGGCGCCAAAATTTGGTGTGCTGTTGCCGGCATTTAAAAATAAGATTTGTAATTTTCCAAACAAATCCACACTAGAATGTAGTAGGATAAGTACGATCGATCCTAAGGGAATAATTGAATTTTAGTTGAATATATCGTGTTTTTAAGAAAGTAATAAGGGAGAATTTGACAGATTGATCTAACAACTAATAGACATCAAAATAAATAATTAAAATAACGACAAAGAACAAATAAAAGTAAAAACCTAGTCCAGGGATTTGATCTCCTCCCGTATCCTAATTCACATGGATGAAATTCATAAAATACCAACAAGTTCATAAACTTAATCTCCCAAACTAATGGTACGACCAAATTAGCCCGAAATATCCTTACGAATAATAATATATGGTACGATCTCTAGATTAAACTACCTTCAAGCGACCTAAAGAGGTTCGAACCTAAAAGTGCATGAGGATTTAGATATTAGGACTACTAGACTATGAAAATGGGGGGTTGCGAATCATATAACCTAGATCTCGTGATTTCAAGATGTACTCCCTCACTTTGCTACTCGTTTCACAAACATGTAACAATTACGGATTACAAGTTTTAAAATAGCCAATGAACAATTTAATCACAAATTAAGATGGTTAATCCAATTCAATAATTAAAATGTCATAACCTTATCAAAGCTAATCACAAAATAAATTCATAAGCAAGTTCATAATTTTAATCATAAACAAACATGTAAATTCATCAGCGGGAAGTTCACAACCCTTGAACTAGAAACGAAACTAAATAATTAAATCTATAAAATTAAAATGACAAAATCAATGTTCTTCATGAGTGGTGTGTCTCCTTCCAATTTCTGCCTTGCCTGGTGTCCAACGTAGAAGTTTGATGATCAAAGATAGTTTTTGGTCTCTTTTTTACCCCTTTTCTAAAGGTGTCCAAGGGGAACTCATCTCTTACATTCATGAGCCATAAATTTGATGACATATAATCTTCAACCCATAATGGTGATTTTGGACCCATTAAAGCCTTATTGTAACTCCTCTTAAAATATGTTCTTTTTGGCAGTTGAACAAGAAATAAAATAATTAAAACATATATATGTGACACTGAAATAAATTGTAATTGACATGTAATAATCCACAACTCACACGTAAAGAAATGAATTTATCTAAAATAATTGTATAAAATTACTACTTATCATAAGGTTAATTAGTAAACATTAATTTCACTAAAATAAAAAATGTTGATGCATAACTAATACGATAAAGGTTGAATATCTTAACGTGGTCTCACATATATTTGTACACTATGCCAAAAAAAAAAAAAACCCAAAAAAAAAAAAGTTGTCGTAATGCAATGATGCATTAATTAGAAGCAATCGCTTTTCATTTCTATTTTTTTTTCAATTAAAAATTGACATTATATTTCTTATACTGACAATTTGTCGTTAAAAGGCAACCCAAAATTATAGATATACATTTTGAGACCGCTTAAAATGTATACCCAAAATTTTAATTTTAAAATTTTCGTTTCGCTTATCCACATTATATATTTTATAATTTATTCATTATTAAAAAAATAAAAGTAATAAAATTTATTTTTTTCTTAAACTTAGTTTATATTTACATAATTATTTATAAAAGGAGGGAATAATTGTTAATTGTGGGTTTAAGACTAAAATGTAGAATTAGGCGTTGGTAGCTAGTTTTGTAGAGCTAAAGGAGGGAAAAGTAAAACTTTAGCTCCTACATTTTGACTCCTTTTTTACTTCCTCATATTCTCTTCCAAAACCTCAAGTTTCGGTTTTCTCTTCTAAATTAAAATTATATATATTTTTATTTTATTATTTTTAATTGTTATCTCTAAAGGTGTAATTTTTTAATCACTTTATTTAATTTAAAGATATATAATATACACTTTCATTTTATATTGTCTAACAAAAGTTTGCACATTTAAAAAAAATGCCAAAATAAAATATTACTACTCTATACTTTTCAAACTTATGTTTACACTTTTCATTTATATTTGTGCTATTTTTATTTTCATCATTCAGAAAATGAATAATACATCAACCAATAACCTCAAAACTCATCTTTAATTTAAAAAATATCGTTATTTGTCTAACTCACTTGATATACTTAATCTCAATAAAATTAATTGAAAATAGCTTTTCTTAAACTAAATTCGATCCACAGTGAAAATTAACTAGTTTGGAATTGGGGAGTTAATCCAAAAAAAAAAATTTTAATAAAATTTACCTTTTTGCTGGTTGCTAAGTAAACCAAGATATATTTAACATTCAGCACTGTAAACAGGTCTATTATTTCCCCTATTTAATTTGGTGTTACAAATATTAGATAATTAATTAAGTGTAAACAAAAAGTTTATAAAAAATTTAAAAATAAATTAATGAAAATTAAACAAAAATTTAAAAATAAATTAAAGAAAATTAAACATTTTTTAGCGTGGATGTTTCTAGCCATGGTCCAAATGGATAAGAAAAGGTTGAAAGGTATTTTGGGGTTGATTTGTATGATTGTGGACATTTTTGTCAGCCTGTGATAGGCTTGTTATGAGGCTTTTGACTATTTTCCACTGAATTAAAGCGTTTTTACTAAAAGAAAGTAGGCATTCATCTTTCACCACTCTAAAGAAAAACGCACTCAATTTATGTAACTGGTACTTATTTTCATAATATTTAAATTAAATAGATATATTATTATTATTTTTTGCAAAGTTATTTTGTGTTAATGTTATTTAAATAGATGCATCTTTATAGATAAAGGTTGGGCCCTTGAGGGTCAATATTTCAAAATGTAAAGGGATTTAATCATTAATGCATCATTTTAACGTTGGACTTTAGTACAAGATATTGAAACACATAGCTACGTTTGTTTTTTATTTTTCATCTTCTTATCATGTCTTTTAGGGCGTGATTGGTATAATTGAATGAGATTACGTTGAAATGAAATTAACTTATGAATAGAATAAATAGAAAATGAATGATTAAAAATAATTATTAACATTATTGGTATTGATTAGGAATGAATGAAGGAATAAAAATACATTTTTTAATTTGATTCAAATATCATTATTAATATTTTAAATTAATTAAAGTCTCAATAATTTAATATATTTTAATAATTATGCAATAAAAAAATTATAAAGTTAAAGTCACATAATTTAAAATTTAAATTAAAAATTATATGTAATTTATTTAATAATTATTAAGTGATTAATAAAATAAAAATAAAATTTATATTTAGCTTCACAAACATGTTTATTTAATTTAAAAATAATATTAATTTATATATATTGTATAATTTTATACTAATATTTATTGAATATATAACTTTTTATTTTATAAATAATTTAAATTTTATTATTTTTATTATAATATGAATTGAAAGATATGATTTATTTTATTTATATTTTAAATAATTTAGTATATTTAATAAATAATTTAATATATTAAAATTTTTAATATGAAAATTATATGTTAACTTAAAATAAATATTAACCTATTTTTATTTTTTGTAATTATATGAAATAAAATGTGATAAAAATAATTATTTATAATTCTAATATATATTACACAAAATAGATAAAATAAATAAATAAATACAAATAATTGATTCCCATGGAGTAGAGAATAGCTAATACCATGAGGTATGGAAGGAATGGTGATTCTCATGTTTAAGGGAATACACATTCCTTATGGAATGAACATTCCCATTAATAAATTATACCAAACATGGAAATGAGAATGATATTGGGAATGTTGATTCCATTCTCATTCCATTCCACCATACCAATCATGTCGTTAGTGTTCAGGTTCATGATTATATAAATTGGAGAACATCCAAATTTCCTATTTTATAATAATATTTCACTCCATATTTTATAACATGTTTTTTATTGAAATATTATAAGTATCATAAAAGTGATGATTAAGCTCATGAGTAATTTATAATAATATTTCACTCTATGTTTCATAACATGTTTTTTATTAAAATATTATATTATCAAAGTTATGATTAAACTCATGATTAATTTAAAGAATTATAGTACCACATGATATATATTTAATAAATAAAATAGTAGATAAAATAGAAATTTGAAATATGTGAGTAATAGATTAGCTAGCAAGTGTAAATATAATTTCAACTTTTAGATGTACCAGCATATAAAAAATAAAATAAAATAAATATAAAACTAAATTAATTTTTACGGCGAAACAAAAGAATTTGAACACCTAATAATGGGATTTTCAATTCGATGAATTGAATGTTTGAATCATTGAATATGAAGGAATAATTAGGTAAAAAAAAAAAGAGAAAGAAAGAAAGGGCATTAATGTAAGTGCACGTTGTCAAGCAGGAGAAAGAGGTCGTAAAGAGGTTTTTATGATTCTTGAAAACTATTGATTGGGAGAAACTGTAGACGTTGTAAAAGAAGGCTGGTTATGTACAAGTCTAAACTTTTTTATGTTACACATTTACACGGCTATATTGTTGGATGAGTTCCGTTCCGGGTTTGTATCTGTTGGCACGAAAATTAAGAAGTGTTATTTTTTAATATATAATGTATGAAAAAATATGGATAAATTGATAATTTTGAGAGAAAAAGTAAATAAAGTTGTTGGGAATGATGAGTAAAGTATAAATAAATAAATAAATAAAGTTGTTGAAAATGATGAATAAAATGTAAAAAGTAGGTAAGATGTAGAGTGTATTTTTACCATTTATGGAATTGGTAAAAATAACAGGACACCTCAAAATAGAAAGTAAGTAAAAATATGTGGGAGTGAGGAAGTAGTATATAAGAAAGATATACTCCATCCATCCGTTTTGAATAAACATTTACACTGTTTATATTTGCTTTTTACGTAGATTAGTATAGTATTTTCATATATAATGAGTAATTATTTTAGTGTTGCGCGTGGACCCATAAAAATATATTAATTATTTTTTTGGGTTCTATGACAAAAATAAAATAAAAGTATATAAATATAAATCTTATATTAAGACAAATAAAAATGAAAAGTGTAAATCTTTATTCAATAGGAAGTAATTCATACCTTTAAAAAATACTATGAATATTAAAAAACTAGAAAAAAACACATTATTTATCCGAAATAAGAAATAAAACATTAAAATATAATCAATTTGATTGGAGTGTAACATTAAACTGTAAGGTTGCGAATGTTAAGGAGGTTATCCATCAATCAATCCTAGTTAAAAACTGGGTACTTTGAAGGTTGAGCGCGAGAGATAACCCCGAACATTTTGCGTCCCGGTGTGAATTGAGGCTGACTGATGGCTAACCCAACCCTCAAAACATCAAGTGTTAATTCTCAACCCCCACATTTAAGTAGAGAAATTATAATTTTGCCCTATATTGAGAAGCCCTACCGCCCCCAATCCATAAGTATTCTTCCCTTACTCCACTCCCTGCCCCCTCAGCACCACCATCCTCTGGTTCATCGATCACGAATGGCGCCGCCACTATCCACCGCCTTCGAATAGCACGAGATCGTCGGCGAGCAGCACGGTAGTGGAGTGGTAGAGCCGCGGCCTTTCCGACACCGCCATGATTGAGAATCTTGTCCCGGTGGTGTTGGAGAACGACCTGTAAATCAATGGCGTTGTCACCGAATTCTTCGCACACTCCCATCCTGCTGACCCAGAACCGCCCCCGTTTATTATAATCACGTCTTCGTTGGGAAGAATTAGCTTGTCGCCCATGACCCGCGCATCGGCATCTTCTTCATTTTCCAGGAGGGCCGTTCGTCGGAGATTTTCAGGCAACCGCAGGTGGGGCTTGCCCGGAGAAACGTCCATTTTCTCGCGAACTCGATCGTGTTGTGGAACACCCCTTTGCAGATCATGACCTCGACTGCGACGGCGTCGTTTTTGTCGATTAGTAGTAGAACCGAAGACCTGGAGTTCGGGTAGTTCCGTGATTCGCCGCTGGGGATCACCGGAAACCGCTGGTGATGCGATTGTGATGGTAGTCGAACAAAACTAGTTTTTTATTAGCGAAGATGAACAAGTTTCCATCGGGTTATCTCAAGTTTGTCGGAGAAATTTAAGCTTAATAAATTTTCAGATGTTGTAAGAATTCTGATCTCTGCCACACCGACGATAATTCTGTCATCTCAAATATTTTTTAATATTTTATTTAGAAAAGGGTAATATAGTAAAATGGTTAAAAACAAACCTCCAAAGTAAACCATACATTCCAACATTAACCATCATATTAAATATTAACTCAACCCTCCCATAAGTTTTACTAAAGATTACTAAACCTTGACCTTACCCGTGAAAGTAAACGGTTTGAATGTAGTGAGCAAAAAAGGAAAGAAAAGTGGCAATGATAGGACTGAAAAGTGAGAATCAAAGAAAGTAGGACAGCAAAATAAAGTGTAAATTGTGTAGGAGGGCTTCATCAACAAGCTTCCAACAATCAATCACAATTCACAATCTCTCTCTCTCTCTCTCTCTCCCTCTCATCTCATCTTCTCTCTCACTCACTCATACTCATGTATTGTCCCATCTCACTCCTGCCTCCCCACTCACGCTTTTTTATTTTTATTAATCAATCTCTAAATTCATGAGGAATTATCATCGACACACAAGGTTTTGTTCATTCATGTGTGTTTTTAAACTTTACTCCATAGTATTTGATTTGAACATTTAAGAATTTAATTTGTTATTATTTTGAAATGTTGAAATCTCATTTAATTATCTTATCGTAACTCACACATAACAATATAATAATACCAATCACCAACCTTGCGCAAATTAATCATTGATGTGTTAAATTTCACCATATATATGTATTATAATTACAAAATAACACATTAGATGGATAACAATAATACTCTGGTTGAATTTTTATTTTATTTTTTTACTATTTTTTGTGTCAATCATATCAATCTAAATTTTTTATTCCACGTTTATATTTCATTGATATTTCATCATAACATAACATTACATAAAATGATATTAAGCCCCAAGTCACATGATGTTAATATAGAAAATAATAATGTACCATGTCTTTCAGTAACACAAATGAAATATAAAATTAGTAGAGGATCTCACTATACATTTTAATTTTAATTTTATGATCTCTAATTAATACACATAATATAATTCTTAATTTATTTATAATTAAAAAATATCAAATCATCAAAAAAAAAATCAATAAAAATTATTTAAAAAATCTTGAAATAATAAACTTGAAGTGTTTCATACTAAGAAAAAAGTATTATTAAACAAGTTAAAAAATTAAAAAAGTTGAGTTCATGGATCAAACCTAGCTATATCATCTGCACCACAAATAACCCATATTCAACTTGTGGGACTCCCTTATTAACTTAAATACTCATTCTTACATTTCTAATTTACAAGAATCATAAAATCTGTAAGATTTAACAAGAAAGAAGCAATCAAATGTACAACGTTTTTAAAAGCAATTACTAGTAACTAGGTATATAAGATTAAAAAAATATATATATATGAAAAAGAAAAGATGAAATGTAATTCCATTGAGAGAGTGGGTCCCATGGTGCCATCCCCATGCACGCAAAGATAAAAAGGCAAGAATGATCACCCACAAAAGGCCCCCCCGCTTCCATTTTGCAACGAATAGACCAATTTTCCAACCCAACAAATCTTAGAGCAATTAATTGCCCACTTTCTAATTCTTTCTGGGTTTCAAGAAATGAAAGTACCCTTTCCTGCTGCAAATAATCAGAAACCAGTTGTCAGCGCCACCCGAAGCCCCGCCACTCTTCCGCCGTACGAGCCCAAATCCGTCCTCGACCTCCGCGGCAGCCCGAGCCCGGTCGCCGATCAAAAGCCCGCACCCGAACTGGAAGATCATCATGTGCTGATCGCCCCTCAATTGGACGATTGGGATTCTTTGATGAGAGACTTGGGTTTGCATGACGACCCCTCCCCTGTTTCCAAACCCTTCCCTCCCCAACTCACCTCCACTCAGTCCGATTACTCCACTCTCCCCGATTTCCCTCCTGTGAACTCGTTCGACTCAGCTCAGTTCGTGCCCTCCGATTTCGCCCTCCTCGCCGATATACCGCCCTACAATTCCAACCCCGCTTTCGAACCCATCTCCGGCGATCTCACCGCCAATAACTGGAACGTGGGGTTCGACTACGTGGACGAGTTGATCCGACTCGCTGAGTGCTTCGAGACCAACTCGCTCCAACTCGGGCAGGTTATATTGGCGCGGCTCAATCAGCGGCTCAGGTCCCCCTCCGGGAAGCCGCTCCAGAGAGCCGCGTTCTATTTCAAGGAAGCGCTCCAGTCGCTGCTCACCGGGTCGAACCGCCCGGCCCACCAACCCGCGAACTCCTTTGAGATCGTTCAGACCATCAAAGCCCAGAAGACCTTCTCCAGCATCTCTCCGATCCCCATGTTCTCCAGCTTCACGGCTAACCAAGCCGTGCTCGAGGCTCTAGACGGCTCGCTCCACGTCCACGTCATCGACTTCGACATCGGCCTCGGCGGACACTGGGCGTCCTTCATGAAGGAGCTCGCCGACAAAGCCGAGTCGCGGAAGGCGGCACCACCGGTTCTGAGGATATCGGCGCTGGTGCCGGAGGAGTACGCGACGGAGTCGAGGCTGATCAGGGAGAATCTGACGCAGTTCGCTCAGGAGCTGAATATCAGGTTCGATATCGACTTTGTATTGATACGAACATTCGAATATCTGTCTTTTAAGGCCTTCAAGTTCATGGACGGCGAGAAGGTGGCGGTTCTGCTCTCGCCGGCGATATTCCGGCACGTCGGTACGGGGTTCCTCAGCGATCTCCGGCGGGTGTCCCCACACGTGGTGGTGCAGGTGGACATCGAGGGGCAGATAGGGGGGTTCGGAACGACGTCGTACCGGCAGGCGGTGGTGGACGGCCTGGAATTCTACTCGACGCTGTTGGAATCCCTGGAAGCGGCCAACTTCAACGGCGGGGATTGGATGCGGAAGATAGAGACGTTCGTGGTGTATCCGAAGATAGTGGAGGGGGTGGAGGGGGCGGGGCGGCGGGGGACGGCGTGGAGGGAGGCGCTGGTGGCGGCGGGGTTGAGGCAGGTGGGGCTGAGCCAGTTTACGGAGTTCCAGGCGGAGTGTTTGCTGCGGAGAGTGCAAGTCAGAGGATTCCACGTGGACAAAAGACAGTCGGAGATGATGCTGTGCTGGCACGATAGGCCACTCGTCGCCACGTCAGCCTGGAGGTATTCAATTTGAGGGTGGGTAATAATGTAATTGTGGATTAGGGGGTGGGGTGGTAATTAATTCAAGAAATCAGGGGTATGGTGTGGTGTGGTGTGGAATGAAGAATGATATATCCTGCCCACTATCTGTCTGTACTGTAGTTTACCTTCTCTTTAATTAATTAGCTGCATAATGAATTAATTAGCTTTATCTAATTAATCTACCCTTTTCAAATTTTACTTAGCTTCATGATTTAAGCTAATTTAGTAATTGCTTAAGGAAAAAAATTTGCAAATAAAGAAAAGGGTGACTATTTGCACCCCAAATCTACTAAACGAACTCGATTACTTAACGTACCCCATTAAAATTAAAAGTTACATATTTAAATAACTAAATAAGCCCCACTCAAGATAACTTTACACTTTTAAATAATATACCCAAATTAAAAAAAAATTAATCACAAAATTAATATGATGGAAAATCGGAGGCGATCAATAGTAGTGTTCTTGCTGGGTTTAATCTTGTTATGATCTTCTCCTCTCTCTCATCATCCGATGAACATCTCGAAATGCACACAGATTCATTCTGATTCTGAATGATTAGGCGCGATGATGAGGTTACGAAATAATCTCGCTAATCTGATGAATAATTGAGGAAAGCATTTTCAATCCATTCTTGTTCTTCTGAGCGCCTCTCTTTCTTCCTTATCATTTTTTCTCAAAATTTTCCCTTTTTTTAAGATTTAATTTTACTTTGTTCATAAAAATTAGCACATCTATGGCTCCTGCGAAACGTTTCATTTTTTCAACAAATAAGATAAACATTTCAAAAAATTGAAGAGCGAGACAGTGTAACCTTGAATCAAAAAAGGAGTTACTGTGGATCGAGATCGAATCTTCCGTCAAGAAGAAGATCGGCATGCTTATAACATTGCTCTAAAAATACTCAATCATGATCCCTTAGGTTTACTGTAGGGTTTTGAGGAGTGCAAAATTTATTTTTTATTTTTTTTTTGGAAGTTAGTTTTTGTTGGTTTCGGATAAAGGCGGAATAAGGCTGTGCAAGAAATGTGTAGATGGTATGCTCAAGAGAAATTTACAATGGGAAGCAATATCATGTGGCTATATTGCCACTGTGCTTAATTAGTAGTGCTTAGAGCGCCGGCGTTGATCGGATTATCGTAAATGATGTGCTCTAAATCTCTTTTTAGCACCTAATTCTTTATTAAAAATGACAAATTCCATTGGGTGTATTTAGAAATTTAATTATAATTTATTTTATTTTATTATTTATTAAAGGGTATTTACATCTTCTTACATAATCAATTTTTAAATATATAAATTAATTGGGATTGTTTAGTAGATTCGGATTGTAGGCCGCCCCCTAAACAAAAATGAACTGATTGTTAGCTTTGTATTTCCACATGCCATTTGAATTTGAGAATAAATTATTGTGTGTCAATTTATTTCAACTAACTTGGTTCTTGTATCTATTTAGGCTAATTGACTATATTTTCGGTCTCAATGAAACAATCTTTACATTCACTCACTAAATGATTTGGTTTTGTATTTTTATTTATAATAAATTGTTGATAGGCCGTCGCCTGTCTACCAAAATATAATTTAATTACGACTCACACTTATACTTAGTATAGTGGCAAGTACGGGTCGAACCCAAGAGAGTATTATGAATTTTTAATTAAATTTTAGTGATGCAAACATTAAAATAAATGGGGGGTTTTTAGTTTTGAGAAAAATTGTAAATAACATTGACCATAACAAATTAACTCAATTTAAATAATAAATTATAAAATTAACTAAGTGATTAAAGTCTAGTTTAGGATGTCGATCCCCTCCCGTTTACTAAATTAACTAATTACATGAATTAAATATCTAGCCTAGTGTACAAACTCAAATCCCTAGATTGACGGTACGACCAGTCAACCCGAATGTTCTTATATTTAACAATTAGGTTACGACCACTAAGTTGAACTATCTATGAGTGACCCTATAGATTCGAACTTATAAACGCATTAAAACTCTAAACATAAGATTACTAGGCTACGAAATCTGACTAGGTATCACACAACCTAGATTCTATTTCACCTATAGGGAATAATCTCTATTTGTTACTTAATCCAATTCCTACAACAATTACGGATTGTAGTTCATAGAATAACAGTAAGCAATTAAATAATTAATTTAGTTTATCAGGCTAAAATAATTATTAAATTACTATAAAGAACATCAACGCATGCAATAGAATAAATTTACACAACAGATTCAATGAATAACTCTAAATAATTGAATTAATAATTTAACGGGAGGTTCACGAATCCTAAACTAAAAAAGGGGATTAGTCCCGCATGTTCATATGAATTACAGAATTAAAAATATAAAAATTAAAGAACCGATGGTATCTGAATTGCTTCATGCCAATCTGCCTTGAAGAAGAGAGAACTGATCCTGCTTCACGCTCTCTGCTTCCCAATTCACGTGTAATCTGCTTGCCAACCGTGTTCTGCTCCCAATAATAGCGTGTGAAACCCTCTCCAAAAATAAAAATATCTCTTTCTTCTTTTGCTTGATCTCTTTCCTTATCTGTTCTTCCAAAAATATATCCAGGATCTATTCTTTTCCCCTTTTCTTCTCCTCTTGATCATGACTTTTAACAGATTTAAATGAGACTTTTAACATATTTAAAGGAGATCTGATTCTTCAAATATGTGGAAGATATGTTGACTGATTAATTTCCTTATTTGCTTCTTTATTAACCTATTTCCACATCCATTCAAATAATTAAAGTAATTATCTCCCAAAAACCATATAAGTCAATATTAGCACATAAAAATATATAATTAAATCAAATAAACTTTAATTACCACCAAATAATCATGCTAAAATATGACTTATCATATCTTTTTAGATTGTACATTTTTCATGTTGAGTCATTCCACAAAAATTTATATCTCTTTAACAAAACGTCAAAACAATTTACTTCCCTAACAAACTTGGATTTTTTAAAGTTTTGGTTTTTAAAGAAATTACTGAATTAAGTAGAAAGTGTCATATTTTATTCTTTTAATTGGTTTTTGATGCTGCATAATCATAGAAACAAAAAACCACACACTGCAAGTTACCGCGTCTCATTATGCTCTTTTATTAGGGATGGCAATGGGTTGGGCCGGGCCGGGCATCAAGGTGCCCGCCCCGCCCCGCCCGCACTCCTATACCCCCGGCACGCCCCGTGCCCTGCTACGGGTCGGCTATGGAGGACTCATGCCCCGCCCCGTCCCGTTCCGCCCTGCCCTTTTTTTTTATAAATTATAATACATTCAAATAGAAAACTTTAAATTAAAATAAAATGAAGTAAATTTAAATATTAAATTAAATAATTAAACTTTATTTTCATTTTTAAAATTATTTTATTACATTATATATATTTAATGATATATATAATATTGTAATAAAATATTTTGTAATAGTTATATATAATTCCTATATGATTTCTTTATTTAAATTAAATAAAAATGTATGTATAATATTTAATATATATTAATAAAGTATATTATATAATATATAAAAAAATTAAATAAAAATGTATGTATAATATTTAATATATATTAATAAAGTATATTATATAATATATATAATAAATATTTTAAATAAAAAATTTTAATATTTTAGTAACGGGGCGGGGCGAGGGTAGGACCCAGACCCGACCTGGCCCGTGCATGGGGCGGGGCAGACCCGTCCCATTCTCTGCGCGGGCCGGGCCAAATTGTCATCCCAATCTTTATAGTATACTTTTTAAAATAAATATTAATGGTATCACTCATTTAGACTATTTACAACTTTTTTTAAAACGACGCTTTTAAGGTGGTGTGAGATAGTGTTATGAAACATATAATGAGGATATTGTGAAGGATGAAAAGGAGGGAGTGTTTAATATTTAACGTTGTTTATTACTTTAACCACTTGTTGACAAGAATATCTAGCATGTTGATCAAGAGATATTATTATTTAATGTATTATAAATAATTGTATTAAAATTCAAAATAAGACTAATACTCCTATGTACCTGGGTGCACATCAAGATACAGTGCACCCACTTTCAGAAACGTATACAATTATAAAAAAAAAAACATAGGAGTATACACTTATAAACAAATGTATACACTTTGTTAGCAAATTTTTTGTTAATTTTTTAATGAAAATTTGAATGTAAAAAAATATACAATTATTAAAAAATACGTACTATACACTATTGAATAAAAAGTTATGCAATTATGAATACTAATTTTTTTTAATGAAATACGTACTATACACTATTGAATAAAAAGTTATGCAATTATGAATACTAATTTTTTTAATGAAAAATTGATTGTGAAAAAAATAGAAGTATACAATTATTAAGAAACATATACAATACAATATAGAATAAAAAATTATACACATATAGATGCAACTTTGTACAGAGTACACCGGATATCAACAAAAAAAAACACCAAAAATAATTTTAAAAAAGACATTGTGAAAATACAATTATTCTCTTAATTGGCTAATTTTTGGGAAAATCAACCTTCTCCTAAAATTATAGATATGCATCATGCTACATTCCCATGAAAAGGTCCTGATACAAATTGGATGATCCGAAAAGCGTACCACCAACATATCAAAATTATTCCACTTTGATTCTTTTTTCACTTCACTATGAAAATTGAGATAATAAACATTTACGAAAGAAACATGGAGAAAACATTAAGAGCGTAATTAATTATAACGAGTTATATTAATCCCAAATGTGGATATAGCGTCTGTCAAATTCTAATGTATATTATTTTATAGATATAAAATAAAAATATTTAAGCTAAAAGACAGAAATAAATCTTATGTAGTAAACAACTGACAAGAGAAAATATTTAATCTCTAAAAAGATTTAAAACAAAAAAATCAAAAAAAAAAAAAAAAAAAAGAAGTCTCTGGTAAGGAGAGAGAATACATTATCGATCTTAATAGCAGACACCATACATCACAACAATTAAAATCGTTAACTTGTACAACAGAAGCCAAAGAACCAGACCCCTTTAAACACTTTAGACTAACTTGATTAGTACTATCATCGCGGATACTACTACTGCTACTGTTACTACTACAACAACGAGGACCAGGTGTATATAGTATAGTATGGATGCGGGCACAACATTCATTCTTCAACTCCACTTACCTAAAAATGAGTTTCTATGGGACTTTGTCAATAAGCCCCAGACCCTGTACGTGCAGAACTTACGACTCCCTACAGTTACCTTCGTCCCCACGAGCCTGAGAATGTGTATCTGAGTTGCTATTTTCTATTTTAGCTACAGCATCAGGGCCCAACAATCTAGTTAACTCTTCCTATATCGGTGGAAAGTATGTTCGTCAGGTTAGATAATAGATGTAAATATAATGCTGTTTTCTGAATAGGAAGGAAAAATATACCTTTATAGAGTTGTTCTCGGATGTAAGTTTCTCGCAGTCCTCTGAAAGCCTTTGCAACTCCTCTCTAAGTGTGCGATTCTCACTGCTTAATGCTTCCACCTTGTGTTGTAGCTCTTCACACTCGGCCTGCGAAAAAAGAAAGATGATTATAACATGGTCCTTTTCAGGTTTATCAACCAAAACCAATTGACCATGAAGCCTATAATGCACAAGTATTCAAGCTTCAAAGATATTATGTGATGTTATGCAACTTCAACCTTTATTTGGTTATGTAATTATGTGTTCAAGTAGGATATTGTTATGTATATGAGTTGTAGAAACATGTTGCACAAGAGGAATGCGCTCCGACAAAGCACTTGAAACTCTCGCCTCTATCTACTATGGGGCTCAAGGTTGCCACCCTGGATGTGAGCCCCCGAAATTGTGGTCCTTGGTATGTGGGATGCCACCTAGCATGTGCCATCCGCACACTTCCAGTTTGAAGAGGGATGGATTATTACGATATTTCACATCAGTCTCACAAGAAAGCATCAAAGGGAGTACAAATAAGGGTCAATCATTTACCTTTGACCGTGGCTTTAAGCTAAGTTAGGACCCCTAACTTATATGCCTAACAAATTGTCACTGAAATCTTTACACCATCTAATGCTTTATGAGCCTATCATTCTCCAACAGGGTAAAAAAAATAAATAGCACCAAGAGGCTCAATTCAAAATAAAATAGAGGTAATGGGCAAAAGATCCCTAATTAACTTCAGAAAAAAAAAAAATTACCCCAACTTTAAGGGTATTTATTAAAATGCCCAACTTTACAAAAATAGCCTTGACTCGGTTGTTGACTCGATTAAAATAAATAACTTGATTGTACATGTTTATAACTCAGTTGTGCATATTAATGACTCGATTGAACATATTTATGACTCGGTTGTACATATTATGACTCAATTAAAGCTTTTAAATTGAATCACAAATCAAGTCAAGGATAATTTCGTCATTTTTGGCATCTAAACATTATGACTGTATGTGGGGTATATAAAAAAATTGTTAAATCATTTAGGCTATTTTGAAAATTTACCCAATGAATATGTTCCGTTTCTTAAATGTTGATAATGGATTGACCTTGATCAACTACACTAAAAATCAATCAATCATTAAGTGCAAAAGAAATTTCAAGATCACAAATACCCAAAACCTTCATCTCCCAACTTCAATTAGCTCTAAAGGGACAAGGGTACAACTCCAGTATAAAATTTTCAAGAGACTTCCCTTGCTTGATTTTGTTACAGTACTGAATTTTCCTTTGTTTTCTCATTGAACAAAACCACAACCATTGGCAGTCGAATAATAGAGACATGGTTTCCAATTCATATTTTAACATCTAGATAATAATTCAAGTCACACCATTATACTCCCAAACTAGCAAACCATGCCACATATATAGAGATTATTGGACACACCCTCTTTACCCTTAAGTCACTTTGAGGGCTAAGAAAATTGTAGACCAGAAATAAAAATATCAAATATAAACAGAAGCTTAAGCAGAGATAGGCTATATATACCTGCTTTCGTAACCTTGATCTCCTAGCAGACTCCCGATTGGATTGCTTTCTCTTTTGCCTTTTTAGTTCCCGATCATCCTGTAAGATTAAAGATGAATTTTTTTTTCATGGAATACATTCAATTTGAGTGTCATGCTGTTCACTAAATAATTAATGATATTTCATTTGGAAAATCACTCAAACATAGTCAAGAAATTATGAACAACTATAATCCTTCAAACAAACAAACAAACAAAAAAATTGAATACAAAGGATATGCAATTTCGGACTTTGAAAATTGTGCGAAATTTGTAAGGAATAATTATCGATCAGAACTGGAAATGCGAGCTCAGAGTAGCAATGGACCCCCAGAAAAGATGAGTGGTAACGTAGTAACAAAACATTAGCAAAATGAACCAAAAAAACCATTAACAGTAACAACTCAAGAAGAATTATACTTGAATCCACTGTTCATTCATCACGCCTGATGGAGCTACAGTCTGTGACATTCCAGCCGGATTAGGCTGCATTTTCATGGCACCCGAACCAGCTGAATTTGCATTCCACAAATCCATGCCAATATTTAAATTAGTCGCAGGAACGGAAACTACAGGATTGCCAGGCACTGAAGTTTGGAAACTAGTTGGGACACCATTATTCTGCGCATTTGCCCCTGAGTAAAAATAACAACAAAATTAATTTAGTAATGACAGGTAAAAATTGACGGGCAATTTAAATTCTTACCATCAACTATCATTTGGTCAAAGCTTCCTTTCTTGGCAGCAGAAAAGTCCTAGAATATGCAACAGATTCGATTTAATACAAACTATAATGCATATTATAATTTTTAATGAATGTACCAAACTTAAGAATATATTCACAGCACAAAAATTTAACGTCCGTACAGGATGACAAAAAAAAACCTGGTTATTGTTATCATCACTTGCATCGGATGAACCTTCAGTCCCGCTATCAGCACTGCTCATGAGCAAAATTTACAATCAGTGCATGAACCTCAAGTATAGTAGAAGTCTAGATGTAATGGAACATCAGTAAGAGAGAGCAAATGCTATTTAACAATACAATCTATACAAACAAAAAAGGATCCAGCATCTGATAAGTCACACATCACCTTTGAGTACCAACATCGTTTCCAGACCCTGAAGCCGTCCTCCCACCATCCACAACCTTCCCACTAGTCAATCCATGATTTCCTTGAGCCTCCTTTATTTTTTTGCTTGAAGCACGATCCTTACCATCAGTAGTTTTTCCATTCAGTTCAGCAGCTCCATGTACAGTACCTGGAGCCTGTTTAAAAGACCACAGAAAAAAGTAAAACACTATGCAAAGATTTAGTAAGTCAACACAGTAAAAATGATATGCTGAATTTTGAACACAATCTTATCTTCTATAATTTTAGAATCTATAATATTAGAACTCTTGATTACCATAACCATATTAGGATGAGCATACACTCCCCCAGGAGGATACAAAGCTGGATATGGAACTGGGGTCCCATAAGGTGCCATCAGAGGATGCTGAAAAGTAATTTTAAACAATTAAAATTATCTGAGTCCACAAGAAAATGTAAAACCACCAACAATACCCGTCATAGATATGAAACTAGATATTCTAGGATCATCACCTGGCTTCCCCATAAGTAGGGATGGGGAGTGGGAGAAGCAACGGTTGAGGCAAAGAAGGATGGAGCAGCTCCAGCACCATAAAAAGCCTTTAAAGGAAAAGAGCCCCACATAAATGCAATTATAAGAGGCAGAAACTTTCTACAGAAGAATTATCATTACAACTGAAAGTCGACGGAACATATTACCTGCATAGAGTTTGACCAATCAGGATATGCGGGTGTAGCAGGGGTAAGCGGCGGCGCATCCTGTAAATTCAATCACCAAGTGCTTGGATATTCATTGAGGCAAGATATAATAAATGCGGAGTTATTCAGTAAATGAAAACAAACAAATAAAAAATAGGATACCTGTACTGAGGATGCAGGTTTGGAGGATTTTGTAGGAGTCGTCTCTTCTCCAGAACCCATTGACCAGATAATAGCAGATCAATTTCTTGATCTAGTCCAGCGACCTTTTTACATGACCTTAGTATTGTTAATCAAGATAGAACCTGGTGATATTAAATGATGGGGTAAATCATTGTAAACCAGTTTTCATCTAGCTAACAAGGGTTTGATAGAAGAATTCAAGCCAGAGCAGCAAAAAATAGCACGTGTTATATTGGTTCGAAGAAATAAATAACTGTACGATGTCACAATGGAATCCTAACTAATTTGCCACAAGCATTAATTATTGTTTAATAGCATAAAGCATTATCAAGGTTTCCAGCCTTATGACCTAAAGTCGAAGTTAAATATTTGAAATCCGTTATATACTCTACATAAATGTTCTTAATTAAACATTAGTTTTTCATGTTCAAGAGTGGAAATGCACTTAAGTCAATCAGTAGAAATAAATGTGGTGGGGGGGGAAGCAAAACAACAATTGTTTATTCACCGGATACATCTCTGATCCTACAAAGCTTGCAGTAATTCTTTGACCTACCAGCACAAATTGAAGTAGTTGTTCAACCTCAGAAACTATACTCTATACAGTAATAGCTTGCGGGAAGTTACTCAGTAGATTAGTACAGAGACATCCAAATATAAGAGACGTAACAAATTACTAACAATGGCCATTCTAATCTATTGAGAATTAATAAACATCAAATAATTTACTGTTTTCTATAAGTGCTAAGAGCATTCACACAAACGTCTATAAAGAAGCTACTTTCCAAATTTTGAACAGTGCAAGAATTTAGATTACTGCTGTGGTTAGACAAGAGGGGGAGCGCCAACACAATGGTAAATCTTATAAGAATAGAGACTAGGCTTCAAAATGCTACAATTCAAACTTCATACGAGACCAAGGAGATTTAGCTGGGTTCCCCAATTATTAATTCTCTGATCAAATAAACAGAACTGGAGGTGATCACCAAGAGATAAAGAAATAGCAGTATCATAACAGCAAACCATTTCGGAAACTTGAGAGTCTAGGCACATCATATCTGAACCAAGAACTCATAGTTAAATGCAACATAGTCCTATTCTCAAACATCAATATAATAACTTTCCTCTATCTGTCTTATCCTAATTCTTTGCAAGGTGAAGAGAAATTGTATGGTGGTGATCCGCTCTCCGTCCACAACAAATCTTAATTAGCAATTTAGCACTCCCATGGATGAACAGCCAACAATAATACTATTCATGATAGGTACCGAATTCAATCATTTAAAGACAAGTTTCCAGGCAAAAAATGAACAATAACTTAACTGATATTCACCTAGAAGAGCACAATAATATCCAGATGTTCAGCTACACAAGATTACAGAGTAAAATGTTGGAACACCTATCATAAAAATATTAGAATTCTCTCAAGAAATCATATGATCAAATAAATTGCCATTACTACTTCGTCTTTGTACCAGTATTGCCAACTTAGCACGAAATCTGATATATTAATCTCATGCATGTCAGTGCACTTCAAGACTCAAGTTAAAAAACTGTCATGAAACCAGTCTCTTTGTAGTTGTTGACATAATTAATGATACAAGTACGATTAATAAAATCGGGGGTGTCATCAGAACGGTAACACCCCACCAAAAACAAAAAACGGAGGCAATCCCTCTTTGGCAATGACATATGTATCTGAATATCTCCATGGTATAATGACCAAAAAAGTCCCGTTAATGTAATCTGTATCTCCATATGTAGAACCTTCGTGCCCTCAGATTATCACAATTGTCAAGGATTTTAACCAATCGGCATCAAATTAAGGCTTAAACCATTAATTCGGTACAAGTCCAATCATACCACACAGAACTAGTCAATTCTCTTAACAAACCAACTAAAAGCGTACAATTTTCCAAAGAATACATAATTAAGGAAGCAATTTCAAAGCAACCCTCCAGCTCACCAAGAAATAAGTAACCCTAGAGAGCCATATTCTAAACCCTTAAATATTTACATGATAATTTAAAATTATGAAAAAAATAATTCTCAAGCTATAGAGTCTTTTAATTTTGCGAACTGAGGAAGAGAGAGAATATAAGGAGAGAGAGAGGCCTGACCTGGTACGAGAGAGGGAGTGAGGTGGAACGAAAAGGAGTCCAAGTCGGATGGGCGAAGTTAGGTTTGGCACACAGAATATTGCAAGTGTATAAAAACGCCAAAAACCACACAGAAACAAAGAGAGAAGAGTTGGCCTCAGATCCAACGGCGGCAAAGCGCGCAATTCACAAAGCCCGAGCACGAAAATTAGCGAGCAGAGGTTGCCTCAGCCAGAAAAAGGGAAGAAATTATTGATTGAAGGGGGGTGAAGAGAAGGGTAAATTGAGCATCAGGTAAATTTAACTAACTCTCTGGTGGTGGAAGAAAGTAGGCGAGGGGGGGTGGGGGTAGGGTTTAGGAGGGTGACACGTGAGGGAAAGAGGAATCCAACTGGCGGATAGTGAGTGGATAGACATGACGACGAGGCACCCAAGTGTTTGTGGTGACTCATGCCTCCAGTCCGACCCATTAAGGATAATTTTTTTTTTTTTAATTTCCTCATTTATTTCCACAAAATTATTACAATAGCTAAAAAAAAATGTCGCGCAATTGAATACATCTTACTGATTTATTTTGTTTAAAGAAAGTGTGAATATGCATAGATTTAAGAGTTAAACTTCATTTAGATAATCTAAACATTAGATTATATTCAATTGAGTTAAATTTCAGTTGTGCACTTAAATAATTTAAACCGTTAGATTATACTCAATTTAATCCTAACCACTAAATAAGATAAAATAATTAAAATAAAATAAAATAACTACACACTACTCCCTCCGTCAGCTTTCAAGAGTATCATTTTTTCATTTTGGGTGTTCACTCCCAAGGGTCTCATTTTCTTTTTTATCCACATACATCTACTAATACAACTAAAAAATGGGACTCACACCTCCACTAATACAACTACCCACTACACATTAAATAACAATATTTCTTAATTTCTATGCACAAAAGCAAATGACACCCTTAAATCCGGACGGAGGGAGTACTCTTTAATATTTACCCTATAAATTGTCGGGTACACCAGGTGCACCCCAAAATGACCCTAAATTTAAATAGTTTAATTTTTAACTTGTAACGATATTTTATATACACTCTTATTAAACATTTTTTAACAACTAAAGGATTTCTCAAATATGTTCCGGATCAATTTTTCTATCAATTATAACATGCAGTTTTTAGGTTCTGAATAGCTAGCTACTTTTCATATAAAACATATTAACGATGTAAGTTAGAATATGACAAAAGATCTCATTGGGAGAATACCTAATAGTCTTGCAGCACAATTAATTCTAAATTAACCTCTACTTAAATGGTGTGATGATTGATTACAGGTGAAGAAATTCTATCAAACAAGAAAGAGCCACATAAACTTGGCGATATAAGTGATGGGAGACAAGATACCGTTGTATGGATGTGGAGCTAGTTTGAGCACCCCCACTGGAATGACCAACCTACCAGTGCCATTGAAGCTTGATTTCACAGTTGGATCCCGAGCTTATATTCTGGAAAAACTTGTGAAGATACACAAAACGAATAAAATCATACAAAAATACACAATAAAAGATACTAAAATTTAAGTGAAAATAACGACGATCATTTAACAATGCATAATAAATTGAGACGGAGGGGGTATAAGTGTGGGAAGGTTTCACACACAAATTTTTTGCATTTATCCAAATGTCAAATTATTTTTTTATTTAATTAATTAATTATTTAATCGCTATCTATTCAACCAAAGTATACTAAAATTTAGATTATTGCACTGTGCATTGTTCAGTACTTATATAATAATTCACTTAATTTCAGATTGTTCAAACTTATTTTATTGCATGCGTGTATACGAGGGATCGAAGATGCGTAATTATTTCTTATTTTTTTTATCTTTTAATTAAATAAACACTGAAAAATTCATGAGTGATCCAATGGGCAATGGCGTAGCTGCAGATTCGAGATTGAAACTTGACGTCACTATATATTATAACATTTTCATGTTTATTAGGCTACTAAAATATAATTATAACCATGACTTTTTCGGTACGGGATGTGGTGTGACATCTCCTATAACATCTCTCATTGAATGACACGTGAGCCGTGAATAAATCAAATCCCTTGCCCCAAGGGTTGACTGATTGACTTATGGTATAGTTTCTCTTATCTTTCTTACGTGTCACTCATTCAACGAAGTGACACAAAAGATATCACATCAAAATGACACTGAAGATCCAAACCCAACTTTTCCACCGACTTTTCCAACATTACATTTTTATATACTACTTATAACATTCAAATTAAATGTAAATCATAAAAGACAATACTAATATTTTCTGCAATATGGTCTATTCTCTCTCTCTCTCACACACACACACACACACACACACACTCTCTCTGTACGTACATAGACCACATGGGCGAAAGCCGCCTTCCAATATTATTAGTTATTATTACAAAACTCTATACACTCACGAAACATGGACACAATCAATATTTAATTAGAACTATTAATTTATTAATTAATTTCTTCCTCTTGGCGACATTTTCAAGTTCGTTAATAATCACACAAAAAAAAATTGTATTATTTTTATACATCATCTCTTATTTCACCACTTATATTTATATGAGTTTTATATTAAAATAAATAATATCTAACTAATAGCGGTAAATTTTATATATACTCTTTTTTAGGGATATACATATAGTTTCATCATGGCTCGGCTCATATATGAGTCGTTTAAATCAGAAAAATCTGAATTGTTGCTAATAATTACATTAAAAAAAAGTCACACATTGAAAAGTAATTAGATGGATGATTACAAAAATAAAAACAAGCTATGATATTCACATTTTTAATTACAATCTAAGGTTAAGTAGCTACATACTGGATACTGCAGTTCCTAATAATTGATTAAGTGGATCCTAATCAGAAATGAAACATGGATTTACATTAATTAGTGATCACTAGGTAATTAGTGATCTCCAGAAAACCTAGGTTATTGTAATTAAAGAAGTGGGTAGCTACATGTAATAGATGTTGTTGTCCAATTCCAAGCCATGCCCATAATTAAACACATAATTATCCATCAATTCTTCCATCCTGAATTGATCCACACCTCCGAGGAAACCCGGCCGATCCATGTTGGCAGTGTCGATGGACGAAGAACTCGGGCTGTTGCTGGCGAAGCCGTCGTGCCTCTCCAGCGACAGCCTTTGTATCTCCTTCTCAGCTTCATTAAGTTGGTCCTTCATTTTCATTACCTGTAGACACATTTTTTAAATTAATTAATGTTGTGGTTAATTAATCATGCGAATGTACATTAGACATGAATACACCGTATAAAAATACACTAGGTGTAGACATGTGGTATAGATGAATGTGGTTGGAGGTGGGGAATGGAGGGGATAAGGGCACGTGGTAGCCCACTAAACAAGGGTGTACGGACATGTGTGTTTTCGAGCATTTTTCTGCATACTTTACACTCTAAATTTCCAGTGCCTGTCATTCCCTCCATAGACATGGCTACCCCCTTTTTAGACTACCAACATCTCCGCATCCATTTTTATTATACCATCTTTCTATTTTTTATTTTTTTTTTTGGAAATATTTATGTACAAGATCACACAGAATTTTCTGTACCATTTTTCAAATTGACATGGGAGAAAGAAATTTAACCATTAGTTTCAAGTGTTTCATTATGTGTCATCTGTTCGATACAAAAGATAATACACAAAAATAGCAAAGAGAATCTCTGAACGACAGAGTGTATTAACTCTAAGTTTGATGATTTATGTGCACGTGAGAGGTATTGATGTGAAGAGAGAGAAAGGGAAAGGGAGACCTCAGACTGAAGGCGGCATTTTTCAACAACGGTAGACTCATGCTCAGAGCGGAGCTTATTGTACTCCTCCTCCAGCTTCTTGCACTTCCAGCGCGCACGGCGGTTCTGGAACCAGACGGCGACCTGGCGGGGGTCCAT
Source organism: Pogostemon cablin (assembly GCA_023678885.1). Taxonomy (NCBI): domain Eukaryota; kingdom Viridiplantae; phylum Streptophyta; class Magnoliopsida; order Lamiales; family Lamiaceae; genus Pogostemon; species Pogostemon cablin. Next base: position 26,021,469 of record CM043004.1, on the reverse strand, counting down.
CCCCAGCTCCGCCGCCAGCCTATCCTTCCTCTCCGACTCCAACTTATGCTCACTTCCAAAGCACTTCTCCAGCATGTTAACCTGCTCCTCACTCAACTTCCTCTTCCTCATCACCCCATCACCACCATCCTCCCCGCCCTTGTTCTTCCGCCGCCTCCGCCGCGGCTTCGCCTCCACTACCCGCCCTGCAACGCATTAATTAATTAATCAACGAAATACTACAAGTTATGATGATGATGATGAATTAACTAACCTTGGTCCTCAACAAAGTGGCTCATTATCCCCTCAGGATAGTACTGAGAGAGCAGTTCCATGTGATCATCACCTTCAGAGTTCATAGCTGTATGTATATATATATATATATATATATCCAATTATACAGGAAGTGTTGTTGTAAAGTACTCAAGGGAGAGAAGAGAGGTGCTAATGCTATGGCTTAGATTTAGGACTATAAAGATTTAAGTGAATATGAAAGAGTATTTATAAACCTGGAATTTGTAATGGGTCTTGCACTTCCATGGATTTTCCAGAATGCCCCTACTTTCTCCATCACTTAATCTTAATTCATACTTTTATTTAATTATTTATATATATAGAGAGAGGTTGAATCTGCAACTACAGTCCAATTAATATTGGATAAGCATGACATGAGATATTTCAGTTCATTATAAAAATGGTATACCCATCATTAGGGCTTCACTGTTTATACTCTAGGAATTAGTGTAAGAGGAATTAGTGTAAGAGGTAAATCGCATAATGTATTTAATTTGTGCTCAAGTTCGAACAAATGACCTCGGGCGCGCACAAGGAGAGCTCAAAGTCTTGACAGTGATTACACTTGTTACTACCTATTCATTCATTAAATTAATTCAACTAATTCATAATTAATAGAGTATCTTAATTAATTATGTCAGAATGTTTTGAGTTTAATTTTTTCTAATTGATAACATCCTTTCAGAAAATAATAATAATAATAATAATAATAATAATAAGTCTACTTAGATTTATTAATCCAAAATAATTTAAAAAAAAAAACAAGAGAACCTGTTAATTTGTACATTAATTAATATATATAAGTGATCGATGCCCACAGAAATAAATAAATAAAATAACAGGGGGTCTTTTTGTCACAAATAAATATTACTAGTATATGTTTAGATTAGTAAGATTGTCGAAGTTTTATTTTTATAATATCATGAGTATAAAGTTATATACTTATATTCACTTAGATTTAAGAATTTATTTGATCAATAATTATTAGGAGAAATCAACTTCAGAACGATTCGTTTAATCGCTTGAAAGAGATTGAAAACACCCTAAAATTCCCAAAACAACACATATAATTCACACCTGCTCACATATATATATATATATATATAATAAATAAATAAATAAATACGCGCCGCAACATATACACGCTTATATTCGTCAATTACATGACAGATATTTTTCGGTTTATACATGCATTAATTGTTAACCATATGATAATTATGGATCAATTTCGGATTAAATTAAAATTATGGGAGGTAAAGCCTAGATAATATTGAAGGTGTTACCGTTGATTTCATTAATTGGGTTCGTGGGACCCATATGCAATATTTGTATAAAGGTAATATATTGGTGAAGAAGGCCAATAAATTAGGTTTTTACAAATTGGGAAATGGCATTAAACTAGAGCACACAAAAATGGTATAATTGATCATATGGCGAAACGTAATCCAATTTATAGGGTGGATCGTCATTTTCTAGCTTTATCCAAAATATTAGGATATGTTTGGATACATTTTGTCTCCAAATAGTTAACATGTGCTTCCATTTATTTTATCTTTTCGCATTGGATATATTTACTTTTTTATTTCTAATTTTGAATTAATCTTTAGAATATTTTCAAATTTTTACACATATTAATTGCGTGTACGTTATTTCTTTTTACATTAGCCATTTTAGGAGCTCGAGGTCAAAAAGGAGTGGGAAAATGGAGGAATTTTACCGTTGAAGGCTAATTTTATAAAACCGTCTTATCAATGCTAAAACTTTAATATTTTATAATTAAAATATTTAATTTTAAGTATAAAAAATTATTATTATGTCTATTAAATGAGAAATCCACTACTTTTGGAGTAAACATATAATAGATGAGCTTTTGAATAAAAATATCCGTCTAAGAAGCTTGGGTTTAAAAATAGCTCATGCAAATAATAATAATAATAATAATAATAATAATAATAATAATAATGGAATAATAATAATAAATAAATAAATAATAATAATGGAATAATAATAATAATAATAGTAGTAATAGTAGGATTTATGCATGCACACAGAAATGTGAAAATTGGTGTTTTGGGGAGGAGGGAGCAACTTTTATTTTTATTTTCATGTTTTATTTTAAATTTAGAGTTTAAATGATTAATATTTTTTAAAAATATTATAATTTCATTATTGTAAATTATAATATTTTATTCTTATTATTCATATTCTATTTAATTTAGTCTTAAGATATGGTGTATAATTATCTTTTTAACTCATACAGAGTAATTTTGAATTTTTCATGTGCACTGTATAATTTCAAACTGGTATGTCTCTTGATTGATAATATTAATTTCATTAATTCTTAAAAACATTAATTGATTAGGAAAAAAACTATTACGCATTAAATTTAGGTGCATCTATCTAAATTGTTAAATTAAATTTTAATTCAATTTACACCATCAAATAAAATAAAATAATTTAATTTTTCAAAAAATAACTACCCATCACGCTTTATTGTTAACTCATTAATTAGCCCCTATGTACACTTGCACTGATGCACAGTAGAATCGCCTAAATTTAGGGTCTCATTTGCAAATATTTCGTTAGTTGCTTTTATCTCTGACTCACAAAATATAACTACTTGCAAACTATATTTTTTATAATTGGACTTAATTAATAAATATTATTTTAAGTGCACGCTTGAAAATAAAAAGTCTTTCAAACACTAACATCGTATAAAGCAATTCTGAAAGATATTTTCCAAAACATTTATTAATAATTTTAAAAGTTAAAACTCCATTATTTTATTTTCTCCAGAGTCAAACTCTCACTGAGTGATGCATCGACGATATCAATGCTCTATTCACATAAATAAATACTCCCTCCATCGATTTTTAAGGTATCATTTTTCTATTTTGAGCGTTCGCCCTTAAGTGTTTAATTTCTTTTTTTATCCACACACATCCACTAATACAACTGAAAAATGGGACCCACACCTCTACTAATACAACTACCTACTACACATTAAATAACAATACTTCTTAATTTCAGTACCCAAAAGTAAATGACACCCTTGAATCCAGAGGGGAGAGTAATAATTAATTGATACTCCCTCCGTCCTGTTTCAATGTTTACGTTTGTTTTTTGCACGTTGATGAAGGAGTATAATATTTTAATAGATAGTAGTGAAAATATATAATATTTAATGTAAAGTGGGTAGATGTATTAGTGTTGGATGATATATTAATTGTTTTAGATGAATCTTATATTTCAAAAAAAAAAATATTAAAATGAGACGCGTAAATAATTATTAATTAATAGTGGGAGGATAAAGGATGAAAGTAATTAAAAATAAATAAAAAAATTGAAGGTAGTGAGTGAGCAAGAAAGAAGAGCCTAGATGATGTTGCGTTGAATTTAGTTGCTAGACAACGAAACAGTGTACGACTCTTTAATTTATGTTGTTAGCATGTGAGCAACTGATCATCACACTACATGAATTTTGATTCTGCTTTCTGATTGTGACATTTGATGTGCCAAAATTAATTTGGATAAAGTTTCTGATAATAACTTCCTCCTTTTATAAAAAATAATGAGTAATAAAATGGAATAATACGCATGTACCCATCCTCAAATAAATTGCTCATTTTAATAATTATTATACGTGTCACATTCATTATTATAAATTTGTGTTAGAGCCTTAGAGGTGGGAGATGGAAAAATACTGGTCTTTCCGGGTGCGACGCCCCGATTTTTAATTGCTTAGAGATGGTTCATAGAAGTACAGTCTTAAAATTGGATCGATTTATGAATCGAATACTGAAATATCGAGAAAAAAATTAGATCTGTTTGGAGGCTTATTAATCCATCTTAATGTTTGTTTCTTTTCAAGACACCAGACTGCATGTCTTAAAATTCCACACTATACAAAAAACAAAATTTTTTCAACGAAATATTCCGTTTGTAAAATTTTTAATTTCATTGTTAAATTGGTTTATCAATGGATTAGCAACGAAATTCGTTGGTAAAGTGGTGGTTGGTAAATTTTTAATAACGAAAATTCAATTTCGTTGGTAAATAATTCAATTGGTAGTCCGTCGCTAATAACTCCGTTGGTAATTTATATAACGATTTTCTTGATAATCTGTTTGTAATTACCAACGAATTGAATTTCGTTGTATTTTCTTGTTAAAAGAAAACTGTCATTTTTGTTGTTAATCTATTGATAATTACTAACGATTGGATTTCGTTGGTAAATTCTCTTAATAAAATTAATTTTTTTTCAAGTGTCATATTTACAATAGTTTAACTTTTTTGTTTTGTAGAAAGAGTATCATAATCTATATACGAACGGAAATTTTTAATAACGAAAATTCAATTTCGTTGGTAGTTCGTCGCTAATAACTCCGTTGGTAATTTATATAGCGATTCCCTTGATAATCCGTTTGTAATTATCAACGGATTGAATTCCATTGGTAAAATATAGAATAAATCTGTTGGCATTTCCTTACTAAAAGAAAACTGACATTTTTGTTGTTAATCTATTGCTAATTACTAACAGATTGAATTTCGTTGGTAAATTCCATTGTTAAATTTTTTTTTTAAGTGCCATCTTTACAATAGTTTAACTTTTTTCTTGTGTAGAAAGAGTATCATAATCTATATATATGAAGAAATCGGGTTGCTTTCAATTTAAATAAATCTATTTACCTAATAATTTTTTTTAAACATCAATATTTTTCTTTTATATTCAAAAGATAAAAAATTTTGCGAATTGTTTATCTTGTAAGCATTATTTAAAAAAAAAAATTGGTGTTAATTATTGTATAATGGATCATATAAAATGACTTCAGCGTATATGGATGACGCCAATTTGACACCTGTTTTTAAAGTGAAAATTGATTACTCTTATTTTGAAAATGTTCTTAATATTGTGTTACGCTAATTAATTAGTTGTTCCCATCTTATAGAGCACATTACAGGTCACATGAAATATATTTGGTGTAATTATTTAATTAACCTAAGATCAAGCTGTCTCCCTGACAAATTATATAATAGCTAATTAATTAACGATCAGATCAAACCTAGTAGCTAGCTTAATCATGAGATTTAAGTAATTAATACTCTGATTTGCATCAATGGATAACACTAAAGAATTAAATATATAAAATCTTCGTATTCAGGTTTACACGTTTAATTGCTTACCATGCAACATTCGATAATTATTCAACTTATTAATTATTAATTATTCAATATCTATTTATTATTATTCATTTATTTATTATTAGTTTATAAGTTAGTTGTCCCAAGAATGCGACCTTGCTCTAATTGAGTAAAAAAATAATCTTTTACAAATTATTAGATAATTTAAATTATTGTTGCATCTATATACTAATAGTGGAGATGAAGTATTAGTTTTTTTAAACAAATAAACTTCATTGAAATCACTGAAAAACAGCCAGTACTGATTGACAAAGAAAGTCCGAAGTAATGGACCAATGTGTTTCAAACGAAACATTACATTTAGCATAGGATGCTAGGGCATGAGCAACATAGTTGTGGGAACGAGGTGTCCAAAAAACATCCTTGCAAGTTGATGTTGGGAGAAGAGTATTAACATCTTGAAGGATTTGAATACATGTAGATGGACAATCAATATCCAACTTTGCTGCAAAGATAACAGAAGTGGTATCACCAATGAGCGAGAAGTCCTTGATGATTAGATTTTTAGTAAGAAAGAAAGCTTCCCGAAGTCCCAAAAATTCAGCAGTTTCGGAACATGAGATGCCATGAAACACTTTAGCAAAACCATGAATGAACGAACCATTATCAGCCTCAACATATATCCCAATGGTGGCTTTGCATGACGAAGAGAGACTGCACCATCAAAAAAGACTTTTATGCCTGAAGAAGGAGGGAGCAGATCCTTTGGGTTCAAGTAGTTAAGAGCTCATTCAGGCCATTCCCTAGCTTTTTGAAAGTCTCGAAGAAGAGCTATTGCATAAGTGAAAAGAGAATGGCAGTCAAATGGTTAGTTGATGAACACCTTTTTATTCCTATACCACCATAATATTGCATTGCAGATCATGGCAAAAAGCTCGAGTTCATTCTTGTTGTTAGCTGAGATAATATCTTTAAACCAAAGATCACAAAAATGTTGCCTGTAAGGGGTGATTAGATGGTTGAGGCCCGCAAGATACCAACAAAGAGAGATCCGCGGGCATGAAAAGAACATATGAGCCAAAAAGGAATTAGTCATGTTGCAGAAAGCGCAGTCATAACTAAAACTAATGCTATGCCTTTGCCAAAATAATTTTTTTATCCTTGCAAAATGATCAAATCTGTTAATTATATTTGTGGAGATGAAGTATTTATTAGGGTTATTGTGTAAAAGGTGTGGTAGGATTTTAGTGTCATCCTAAAATTATATGCAAGATATATATGAAACAAATATATTTTTGATTTAAAAATTATTTATATGATAAGTACCGTTGATTCTTAATTAATTAATTAATTAATTGTTTACTACTAGAATTTTATTTTTAGAAAAAGAAGCTAGTATTATTTCCACCACCCTCTGATTGAGTATCAATGTAGCTTCATGTGATAATTAATATTTGCTTGATTTTATTTATTTTTTAATATTTATACAATCACCAGGTATAACTTTTATCATTCTTTACATTTCTTTGTGCACCCAATTGCAACAACCAACAAATGTAACACAAAATTGAGATCCATATTATAAGAGGACCACTAATTCGAAAAGATTGTACGATGAATAATTAACACATATATAGTACTAAATAAAAATATTTAAAATTAATCTTACAATAAATTAAGAATCTTTAACACGTTAGGTTTCAGATATGAAGAATTAATTAAGGCGTAATTAAGAAGAAGAAAGTTAATTAAAAACTGGTAATCGCAATTGTGATTAGCTGTTAAGCAATTGTTGGAAAGTTGGAAGATGGGAAACAAGAGGGAAGGCTGTCGGGATAAACATAACAGTACAATTAATTAGATTAGATTAATGAAAAATGATTGATTAAGAATAAGAAGAAGCCAAATTAAGACCAATAAGAATCAACTCACCATCAAAAGCATACACATTAAAAGGAATAATTAGCATGCCATGCGCCATTTCTGACCCCTTTTTCGGGGTTAATAATTAATCGTAATTAATTAATTAATTTAAAGGACGAATTAAGTACTTAATTGGCCAGCTCAATAGAATCTCTCTCCCTCGTTAGAGATCTTAGAAAGAGGTAGGCCACGTTAATTGCACATTAAACGAAGACAGTTTAGTAAAGCTTGTTTTTAATTATCATTTTAAATTCTAAATGGTGTACCCACCATTAGAGGCCCCACCGCCCCTACCCTGGGAATTGGTGGAGGAGGTAAATCGCAGGATGTGCCTTGGTGGAGGAGGTAAATTGTGTCTCAAGTGGCTTATAGAGAATGTTCACTGTTTAACTTGTGCTTACAAAGGGCCCAAATTCATGCCAAAGGCAAGATTCGAACCCCCAACATGCAGCAACTAAGCTCAGTTGGAAGACTTTTCCACCCTCCCCTCTACCACTTGAGCTATGCCATGGGGTATTATCATTTTAAATTCTAATTTTTATTTATATATGTTTATATAGAATTAACCATTGGTGGTGGAATAATTACGGAGTTACCCTTAATTAGAATTAGATTTGGGGATAAATTCGTCTCTAACATACTCCTATAAGATTATGGTTGAGTTTATCACCCAAGGCAATACTTTGAGAGGAAATGTAAAGACTTTAGTTGTACGTACTGAATAAATTTTATGAAAAAATAATAATAATTAAATAAAAAATAATGTTTGATTGATGAAAAATAATAATAATTTAATTTAATTATTTTATAAACAATTTGCAGATAGATTCATGTATAATATTAATCTTGTAAAAAGTTGCTTCCAAAATCAATTAGATAAACTCTAGTTGCATGGATTATTCGGCTTTAGAAGAACTCAACGTTGCATATTGTATTAAAATGATTTATATATATAACTCTGAGTAAGAAATTAAAAAAAATATATATATATATATATATATTGAATTGTTAATTTATACAAAATTGGCCTTATCCACTAGTTACCATGGTCATTACTACTTTAATATACACTAATCCCAAGAAGCTTATAGTAAACTCTACTAATTAACAATCCCTAGTAATACCTTTGTTTTTAAGGATGTGATAATTCCATCCCTCTCTTTGTGGGAGAGGAGAGAATAAGAAAAGAATATCCACCTACTTGCTTGCATTGTCATCACCCTACACCCTATACACGGGCCTATATCAACCACAAAATTATTTCCTATGAATTCATAAAAAGTTGTTGAAACTTTAATTACTTACCCTTAAAGTTTTGATTAATTAATTTCCTCTAATTAACAAATATATTACAACATAATCTATATCCAAATGCAGCACCCTCAATGTATCCAATACCTCCACTCGCACTAATCCATGGGGTGGGTTGATCACTCTAATATAATAAATCATCTTTTTTTTTCTTTATGTATAAATGGATGATTTTATAATTTTTTTTCTCAAGTTAGTTAATCTTGATTTTTAACTACACTTATCTCATTTGTAATAATATAAGTACAAAACTAAAAATACTTAACTTGTTGGATTCTAGTCTCGGTTGTCCACTTACTAAATTAACTTTATACAGGATAAAAATTTATAACGTTTGCGTGAATTCGAATCTTTATCAAATAAATTGCGACGCGTCATCAAAATTCAATCTTATCCGGTGACAAAAATTCCAAGAGCCTAGAGGGTAGTGAATAGTCACATCTTATATAGTCTAGGGGTTGAATGGGGCACATAGTTACTATATCTGGGACTTCCATATGCTGTAATAATCCCCATCCTTTCCTCTTATAGTAAAATTTTAATTTGTTGGATTCATGAACTGAATTTTGACACGATTCAGCACAGATGCATGGTTGAAATATTTATTCAAATTATATATATGTATATGATATTATGAAATTCACCCAACTATTAGTTTATGTGGTTATATAAGTATTAATTAGTTTTTAATTAAATAATAAATATTATTCTTACACATGTGAAATCTAACTTTAGAATAAACCCATCTTCGTGATCTCTATCAAAATTATACCTTCTTTTTTTTTTCCAACAAAATAAATAAACAAATACTACTCATAATTATCATATTTTCTTTGTAAATTATACTGAAAATAATTTTGGGAGAAGGAGAGGAGAGCATGTTAGAGTAGTGGACGTAGATGGTGGAATCAGTTAGGGTCACAAAGTTTGTTTAAAACGAAAAAAAAAAAAAAAAGAGCAGAGAAAAATCAAACTTGGTTAGCCACTAAAATGCTGCTTCCTGCTCTTATCTCTTCGTACGAAACACACTCTCTCTTATTGGTCCCTTTCTTTGTCATTTTATATCAAACTGTGCCCCCCCCCCCCCCCCCCCCTCCTTCCCTACCCACATTATTTACGCGTGTCCATTTATATTTTTATCTTCAAAAGGTTGCCAACAAGGTTGAAGTTTACACATTTGGATTTTCTATTCCATTGATACTATAATTTCTCGTGTCACTTTATTGAATGAGCGATGAGTAGAAGAATGCAATCATATTAAACTTAATGTTAACGTTGGCAAACTATGAGTCTCTTTAGCTCTTTAATAAGTACTTATGTGTCACTATCCGACAAATAATGGTAAAAAATTATATGTATTCTATAACTGCTCGAGAAATTCACTATGATCTCATATTATTTCTTTAATTTACATAAATATGAGATCACTTGTATTGTGCTAAGTTTATAAAATGGTACAGGTAGTAATTAATTAACTTTCTGGAAATGACCTATTAGTGAGTAATTGAAAGCCCAAATTTAAAAAATGTGAGCACGATCAAGAACTGAAAGCATAGCTTATAATACAAAACAGAACGTAAAATAATTATAACTTAAAATGTGATATTTGCTAGTGAATAGTGACTATCGACTTCCTCTAATGAGATATTTGCTAGTAAATAGTGGCTACAACTTTATCTAAATTAATCGTTGTACGGACACAAAAATTATATCTATAAATTGGATCATCTCTAAATAATCTGTTGACTGATTAGATAGTGGTATTAAAAGAAAATTACCAATAATATATTATGAATAGTGAAATAGAGGGGTGACCTCACCCCTAGTCACAAAATTGGAATATACTTCCTCCGTCCGTTCGAAAGGTCCATATTTTGTCATTTTGTGTTTCTGTACCAAAGGTTCACATTTTCCTTTTTAAATATATGGGAACCACATACATCACTAATACAATAAATTTATGGGATTCATATACCCCACTAATATAATTACTAACTACACTTTAAATAATAATACTTCTTAATTCAAGTGTAAAAAATAAATATCCACCTTTGGAGGGATAATGAGTATATGTTGAGTTGACGTTAGTTTGGTTGTGAGCATAATGAAAAGAGTGAAGTGAGAGAAAGAGAAATAGAGAGAAAGCTGAGGGCCTTATTCCTTGTGTTCTCTTCTCCAAGCCCAGCCCTGCTTGGGATCACCAAATACCGCCACGTCACCCCACTCCTCTCCACACATTCCTCTCTACCATTCACCTTCATATTTTGGATTTAAAAGGAACAATTTCAACTCCATTCAAATAATATATCACAATTTTAAGTATTAACTTATGTTGCACACCTAGAATATATAATTAAATTACTAATGCATAATGTACTATACATTTAATCATGTGGTATAAAAATCATCTTTCTAACACACACACATGTAGGCACATCATACTAATTAAATTAGATATTAAAAAAACATATATTTTGTATGACAACAATGCTTAGCCATTTTGTAATAGGGATGACCAATTAAAATAATTTATCGAACCACATAGAGGTCGGCGCTAGAACTTAAGCGAGATCACGTTTATCACAATTTTATAGAGACGAAACATCAATTGGTAGTTTGATCAAACAAGAAATTAAATCAATCAAAGCAAACAAGCAAACAATGATTAACAAACAAAATAGATTGATGAAATGAGTGATTTTCCAAGTTGAGTAAAAGTGAGATTAACAATATTTAAGAAGTGAAAATCCTAGGATAAATGCATCAAATCATATGATCATGGGTTTAGACTAAGGGCCAACACTAAGTTCACCTAAACTCCCTCTCAAGATGAATAGAATATGAAATCAAGCTCAATGAATTGGTTCTCATTCAAACAATTCAAACTAGGTACTAAGCTTGAGGTGAGAGTCCCTTCACACGATTAATCAACCTCTCGATCAAGCCAATCACATGTTCTATCAAAGGGTTCTAAACTCTAAAGTGTTTCTCAATCTCTTTACAATTTTATAATGCACATGAAGTGCTTGATTAAATGATTCAATTAATTATCCTAAATATGCAATTGACTTCTCAATCTAATCATATGTTTAAAACAACAAACCACACAAATCATCATAAACATCAAGATCTAAAGCATCAATGATAGAAAATCAATTAACCCAATCAACATATTCATTCAATTGCAAAATACCCAAAATTATCCAACACAATTCATATTGCTAATCTCACAAAAGAGATTAGCCTCTCATGGTCACAAAGAGTTCAACATAGACATTAAAACCCCTACAAAACATGATAAACAATAGGTTTCAATACAAAGTGTAGATGAAAACTCCCTTGGATGTCTCCAATAGTGATCTTCTTCTCCCCTTTGCAATCCTCATCTCTCTCTTGCTTCTCTAACTACTTGGATGGTGTATTGATTGGATGGATGGATTCAAGGATGGATGAATGGGATGAAGGGTAGATGGAATGGAGAGGAAAGTGTGTGAAAAATAGTGTGAATTAGGTGTAGATGTGTGTGTAAATCTGATCCCTACTGATCTTTACACTCAAAAATGGGTATTGTACTCCTTGGAATCTTCTAGAACACATTCTAATCATAAAATTGACTTCGGGCCGAGTTCAGGTCGAGTTCGGGTTGAGTTTGGATTCGTGCAGTGCAGTATCACCGTTTTGTATATAACTTTCACATTCGAAATCCAATTCAGGTGATTCTTGCGCTCACGCAATCCTCTCTTCCTTGGCTTTCTATGCATATATAGAATTGACAAAACTTCTAACATTTGAAGGTGTAACAAGTCATGCAAAATAACACAATCGTGCTGAGTAGGAACAGCTTGCGCGACATTACCATTTTAATCATAATTTTCTCGTTTGGGCTCCAATTGAGGTGTTTCTTATACCAAAACGATCATCTTTTCTGTGGCTTTCCAACCATATATCACACTTCTAGTTTTGAACTCCTCAAGAGTACAAAAAAATTACACAAGTTGGACGTGCGTTTTTCAGCATTTTGCTTTGACTCATTTTCCCTCGTTTCAACTCTGAATTGAGCTCCGTTTTCTCCTACATCTTCCTTATCGCGTCTAGAATCCATTTTTACCTAAAAATCATATGTTTAAGCTCATTCACACATATTTCTATAAAAATACAACACACAACCAAAATACACATAAATACGGATAAAATAATACAAAAATACATATAAAAAGACACTAAAATTTAGGTGAAAATATTACTCATCAAACAACATCCACAATGTAGGGCTTATTTATTTAAATATAGTAGTTTTAAAACAATTTTAATTAAATATTATCGTTTCATGAAAATTTATCAATATAAGTGAAGTCGCCAGTTTGGATGGCGCATTTTAGAAAGAGAATGCAAAAACGCCATTTCCAGTGGCGTTTTTATAGAACTAGCGTTTGAACCCGTGCATTGCACAGAACAAATGTATTCTGATATTATTTAAACCCGAAAGAGAAGTCTAAATCATGAATTTTGGATAAATCATTTTATCTCTATCCGAAGGAGAAGCCTAGTAATACCGTCCCATGCAGCAGTAAGATTGTCTAAAAAATAGTGTCGTGTGTTGTGTCTAGTAATACCGTCCTATGCAGCAGTAAGATTGTCCAAAAAATAGTGTCGTGTGTTGCATGGTCAGGAATTTTGTCAAATAAATAGTTCTTAACTAAAAATATTCCTTAATTTTTTTTATAATATACTCCCTCCATAATACATGCTATGTAGACTCTTGGGGTACAGTATACCAAAAACTACTGGGGTAAAATCTTAATTTCACCCTTTGAACAAATACTATTCCCTACCGATAAATGGTAAATCATCGGGGTACAGATGCCCTAAACTACTGGATAATAGTATACCATAAACCATAGAGGTAAAGTCATAATGTTACAATTGGAACAAACACTAAACTCTGCCGATAAATATTAAACCCTCGAGGGACATTATGCCCTAAACCATTGGGAAAAAGTATACCATAAATCAAATGGGTAAAGTCGTCATTTCACTGCTGATAAATATTAAATCATACAATTTTATGTAATATCATATTAGGTAGTTGTATATTTATTAATTAGTATTTAGGTACCCGTACTTATTTAAAGATATCATAACATATTTACTTAAATATCAACCGCTCATACCCGAATCTGTGTCATTTAAAAATTTATTACTATATTTGTAAAACTCCAAAATTATTTATCAATATGCTTAGGGTAAAACGGGGTACCAGAAAACATAATTATTAGAGATAATCAATATCGATGTTACGAGTACCCGTAATTCGTATCCATTTAAATGTTCACCATCCGTGATCGGACATGTACAATTTAAAAGTTCATAATAATATCATCCCAAACTTATTATTGTATTGCATCACGTATGCTTGGTTAATGTTTACCTAAGGGTGAAACGAATCGATATTAGGATCGATGAAAGAATTATTTATAGATAATATATTTATTTCTCGGTTTCATTTCTATAAGAAAAATTACTTACACAAATTCTATTCATAAATTGAAAAATAAAAAAATTAATAGGTCGTTCACTTAAAATTGTTATTATATTTTGAAAAATGAAAACCTTCTCTCATACATTTTTATGAATCTCCTAAAAACTACATTTAAACCTAAGCATAATTTGACTATAGGCATTTCAATTAATTATATTATAAGAGGGCTTCTTATAATCTTTTATATATATTTCTCATAAATTAGTTGTAATCAAATCAATGATACTCATACCCGTCCCAAACTCATTTATCAATACATGTAGATTAGTTTTAATATTTTAATGTATAATCAGTAGTTGTTAGGGATTATAGCAGGTAGGATTCCACTATAGGGGTATCTGTACGTACTCGTATCCATTTAAATATAAACTACTCATTTTCGTACCCGTTTCATTAAAAAAAATATATTATGATACTCATACCCGTCCCAAACTCGTTTATCAATACATTAGATTACACATACCCATATAATACTAATTTATTTTAGAAAAATATTTATATTTAAAATAAATATGATCAAATAAAAATTATAATTAGTAATATATATTTATAATATATTTATATTTTTTTAGTGTTTAAATTAATGTATTAATTAATTTATATGCATATATTTTTTTTGTGTTAAAATTAATATTTTAATAAAGATTATATTATTGTTAATTAATTATGAATTAAATATAATAGGAACTTTATTATTTTTAATATGATCAAATAAAATTATAACTATTAATTAATTATATAATTATTTCATAACATATTATATAATATAGATAAAATATTTGAAAAAAGCTCCTGCGCCCCCGGGGACACGGAGGGATACTCCGTGTCCCCATGTGAACACAACTCTCCCTCTTATATTCTATTTAAACTTATGTATTGCTAGGGGTTTAAATTGTAAAGGGGCACGAAAATTGTAAAGGCGCACGGAATGTGCTCCGTGCCCCTGGGTGCACAGGAGCCTTACTCAAAATATTTTATATAATTTTAATATTTTTGGATACCTGATTCATACACTTACACAATTCAAATTCTAATGATATTTTTTGAACTACCCATGAAAATTATAATTATTAATATATATTTATAATGTATTTATATGCTTATGACTAAAAACCGATATCTGTCAGCGCCTACTTTTAACATTATTGGCTTCAACATCCACTGGCTGGTGAAATAAATATCAATCAGCTAGAGATGTCAATAGGACGGGTATTTTCGGGTACCCGGCCAACCCGAACCCTAATGGAAAAGATACGGGTAGTTGTAAATGGATTTGGGACGGGTACGGGTAGTTGTGAAAAATACCATTAGGGTTTGGAACGGGTACATGTAATACCTCAAATACCTTCGGGTACCCCGTTATTATATAATTTATATATTATGATATATTTTATATATTTAATTAATAGTTATAAAATTTATTTAATCATATTTATTAAATATTTATTTATAATAATAGAATTTATATTATATTTATATTATATTTAATTAATAATAATTTAATTTAATAAAAAAATTATTTAATCATATTTATTAAATAATTATTTAAAATAATAGAATTTATATTATATTTATTTTATATTTAATTAATAATAATGTAATTTTTATTATTATATTTATTAAACAATAAAAATATATAAATATATATTAAATAAATAAATATTAAACTGGTACGGGTACCCGTGGGTATTAATAAATGGTTATGGGATGGGTACGGGTTCCATAATAAAATTTTTAAATGGGACGAACACGGATAGTTGATTTTTAATCGGATACGGGTACGGGTATGGGTACCCCAAAATAAGCGGGTACCCTACCCGTTGCCATCCAATCAGCATGTTTATCGTAGTGCATATTGAATACAAAAATATTATAATTTTTTTTAATTTCAAATTCTAATGATAGTTTTTTTGAACTACTCGTACTCATTTTTTTAGGGTGTTATTAATTATATAAAATACTTTCTTATTTCGTAATACTCATACCCGTGTATAAATTAATATCATTTTAAAATTAATATCTTAAAAATTCATTACAATATTTGTATCCGTCTCAAAGTCATTTAGTGGACGATGGGTTCTGACATCCCCCGAATTAGTCGGTCTATGAATCAGATATCTGTTCATCAAAAAATGCTCGTAAATTATTCATACTCATTTAATACTATTTTAAAGTTTTTTTATTGATTAAAATTAATATTTTAAATGAACTTATACTATTACTGATTAAATATAAAATAAATATAATATAATTCTATTACAAAAATATGACCTAAACCCTAATTTTATAAGTTATATTATAATAATAATTGAATAATATTACAATAAACCCTAAACCCTAAAAACATATCCCTAAACCCTAAATCAATATAATGTATTTAAATTAATTTTATAAGTTATTATAATAATTAAATAATATTACCCTAAACTATATAATTAAAAATTAATTCAAATTGTTTAGGAATAATTAACATAATTTGAATATAATTCTATTACAAAAATATGACCTAAACCCTAATTTTATAAGTTATATTATAATAATAATTGAATAATATTACAATAAACCCTAAACCCTAAAACCATATCCCTAAACCCTAAATCAATATAATGTATTTAAATTAATTTTATAAGTTATTATAATAATTAAATAATATTACCCTAAACCATATAATTAAAAATTAATTCAAATTGTTTAGGAATAATTAACATAATTTGAATATAATTCTATTACAAAAATATGACCTAAACCCTAATTTTATAAGTTATATTATAATAATAATTGAATAATATTACAACAAACCCTAAACCTTAAAGCCACGTCCTTAAACCCTAAATCAATATAATGTATTTAAATTAATTTTATAAGTTACTATAATAATTAAATAATATTACCATAAACCATATAATTAAATCTTAATTCAAATTGTTTAGGAATAATTAACATAATAATTTGAAATAATTAAAATTAGTAGTAGTTATGTATTATATTTAATGCAAAAATAATATTAAGCACACATATAATGAATCATTTTATATAAGACATCATTTTAAATTAAATAAGGTATCACTATTATGACCAAAAAATCAATGGCCAGAATTTAATATCATAATTGTGATGAATGGATGAGATTAAATAATGCATATATATTTATAATATATTTATATTTTTTAGTGTTTAAATTAATGTATTAATTAATTTATATACATATATATTTTTTTGTGTTAAAATTAATATTTTAATAAAGATTATATTATTGTTAATTAATTATGAATTAAATATAATATGAACTTTATTATTTATAATATGATCAAATAAAATTTGTAATTATTAATTATTATGTAATTATTTCATAACATAAAAATTAATTCAAATTGTTTAGGAATAATTATAATAATTTGAAATAATTAAAATGAGTAGTAGTTATGTATTATATTTAATGAAAAATAATATTAAGAACACATATAAGGAATCATTTTAAATAAGACATTATTTTAAATTAAATAAGGTATCATTATTATGACAAAAAAATCAATGGTCAAAATCTAATATTATAATTGTGATGAATGGATGAGATTGAATAATGTGATGAACGGATGAGATTAAAAAAGATTTAGTAATCAAAATCAATGGCATAAATTAAAAATTGGTTCAATTTTGACTTTTAAAGATTAAAAATTGGTTCAATTTTGTCTTTTAAAGTGTGTTTTATTATGAGAAAATTTCACATTTAGTCCCATAAGAATTCCTTCAATTCAATTATAGTCCGGTATGAATATATTAGTCACATATCTAGCGGTTTGGTCCCATAAGAATATTATAATCGAAAATTTTCATTCCAAATTAACTTATGTTATTATAAACTACCAAATTTATATTATTTTCTGTGTTTCAAAATAGACATAGTCCGTTTTGATCTTGTTAATGGTTCAAAATATTTCGTCAACTATTAACAATTTAGATGAAAATTTCCTATGAGACTAAATCTGTCAGTTTTAGAACCTTTTTGACACTGAACAATTCTTATGGGACTAAATATGAAATTATGCCGTTTTATTATATATAAAGATTTCCGTCGTTCACTAATTAATGCCCATTTCACACTAATTAATGCTTGTCAGCTTATTAAAAAAAAATTAATTCACCAAATGCACATTACGTGGTTAATAATAATTAATATACTCTCATTAATATAAAAAATAATTACACAATCATTACTAAATATTTATTTAAGGAATTGTGTGATTTTTTTAAAAAAATATAAAAACAGCTTAAATAATAATAGCAAATTTAGGAGTAATTTAAAAAGACATCATATTTTTGTGTTAAAAAGAAACAACTATAAAAACCAACAAAAGATAATAATAAGTGTTAAAAAGACATTTTAGGAGTATTTAAATAATGATTTAAACTATTATCCTATTTATATTTTTTAATATAAATATTTTATTGTTGAATACCAATAAATAAATAATAATATATACTACTTAAACATAATAATAAAATTTATGAACGCATTCGTGAATCATTTGCAAGTTTATTAATGAATGTGTTTGCGAGATTTCGAGTCGAATACCTTAGACTTCAATTAGGTTTGATAAATTATTTGAATTCAAAATTTAAACTTTGTTTGACTCGTTAGCGAACAAATTCGAATGGATACTTCATCAACAAAAACTCGAATAGTTTGGTTCGCCTACATCCCTAAAATACTCCTAAAATGTCTTTTTAACATTTATTATTACCTTTTGTTGGTTTTTTATAGTTGTGTCTTTTTAAGACAAAATATGATGTCTTTTTAAATTACTCCTAAAATTACTATTACTATTATTATTTAAGCTGTATTTATAGTTTAAAAAAAAATCACACAATTCTTTAAATAAATATTTAGTAATGATTGTGTAATTATTGTTATATTAATTAATGAGAGTATATTAATTACTATTAACCACATGTGCATTTGGTGTATTATTTTTTTTAATCAGCTGACAGCATTAATTAGTATGAATGAGCATTAATTAGTGAATAACGGAAATTTTATAAAAACGCCACTTCATCCTCTTTTTAAAAGGCGCCATACAAACAGTGACTTCACTTATTTTGATAAATTTTAAAATTACTATATTTAAATAAATAAATAAGCCCACAATGTAGTCATTACATTATAAATAAATAAAAAATCCTCTTTAAACATAGAATAATAAGATTATTAATTATGGTATTCAAATACAATGTAGGAAAACAAGATGCTATACGTAATGCACGTAAATAGCATAAGAAATTGTCAAAATCATTGGATGACACAAATGCCACCCTTCTTCGAAGTGCCAAATCCAATCAAACGTCCCATTGACTTGCCAACTACTAATATTTGTTTTATTTATTTAATTTATTTATTATTGTCAAAATTAATTTATTTTATTTAAATATTTGGTGTTTATATGGGCTAGATTAGAGATGCACCGATTAACCGGAACCGGCGGTTCCAACCGGAAAACCGCCGGTTTTAACCGGAACCGGAACCGGCGGTTCCGGAACCGGAAAAAAAGGAACCGAAACCGGTAGAACACGGTTCGGTTTCGGTTCCAGCAGCGCACGAACCGGATCCGGCGGTTCAAACCGCCGGTTCTCCGGTTCACGGTTAAATCGGCGGTTTCTCGGTTTATTGGTTCGCTGGAACCGCCGGTTTCGGTGAACCGGCGGTTCCTCGGTTTTTTTTTTGAGGGGGAAATTTTGAATTTTGAAAATTCAAACGTGCGGCCGAGATCGTGTGACCGTTGAAGATCAACGGCTGAGATGGATGGCGGAACCGGCGGTTCCGGTTCGAACCGGCGGTTCCGACGAACCGGCGGTTCTGCCCGGTTTTTTTTTTTTTTTTTTTTAATTTAAGGGTTGAGATTTTTTTGTGTTTAAAATTTGAAATGGATGGTTGAGATCACTTCCAATCCTCTATAAATACCCCCCAAGTGTGATCAACTTGGGCACACCAACATTCACATTCAATCTACTACTACACTCTCTTCTCTACACTACTACTTCTTCTTCTATTCCATATTCTACATTTCTACAATTCTACTCAACTACTCAAGTTCTCAATCTCATCTCAACTCTCAAGTCTCAAGTCTCAAGTTTCCTTTTTTAGTTCATATATATCAAACTAAAAAAAAAGTTGTAGTCTTTTATTTCAATTCTCTTATTATCACTTTCATTTTTATTTTCTCATTATCATTTTCTATTCTTTCCCACACATATACTACTAAATTACTAATTAGTATACTTCTACTTCTAGTCTCTTAGTTTTAGTTCATCAATCTTATATTCTTATATATTCATCCTTTAGTTTTTTCAATCTAAAAAAAATGTCTAGAAGAGGTTCTTCTTCATCCGGTGCCTCACCTTCTTCTTCTAGAGGAAGATCTATGCCCAACACCTTAAATTGTCCTCCACCACCTCCACGCCAACTTCCACCAACTCTAGAAGATATTGATCTTGAAAATATTCCTTCGGATGAAGAAATCTCCCCTCATTTGTTCAACTTGAATGTTAGGGAGATACTTGGAGATGATTTCCCTTCCGACGACGACAACGATAATATTCAAGGTCAATCACAACAAAGGGCGAGTGGAAGTCAACCAACCTCGGGTGGTGCGGGTACCGGAGACTCTAGCGGAGCCGGAGGCGGAGGATCGACTCGAAGTTCTCCACAAGTGTTACGTTCCGATATATTTTCCATTCATTTCAAGAAGGAGACGATTGAGAATTCGAATGAATTCAAAGTTATTTGCAACTATTGTGGCACGAAGTATAAATTCAAGCATGGCGGAGGATATGGAACGTTCATCAAGCACATCAACTCGAAGCATCCGGACAAGATTGGCATCTCAACCGGTCAAACACAAATAGGACGAGGGTTCACGGCCTCTTCCGGAGGAGAAGATTCATCGGCGTCGGGTAACACTATTTTTAAATTTAATGAATCTAATTATTTGAGATTATACCTTAAACTTATGTGCACCAAACATTTGCCATTTAACTTTGCCGATAATGTTTTTTTTCAAGATTGGGTAAATCTCACTTTAAATCCTCAAGCCTCACCTTTGCATCGTAATAAATGTAAACTTGGTGTTGCTAAAGTTGTTAAAGAGTATGGTTTGGTTTTAAAACAAATTTTGCAACAATTACCTCATAAAGTGTCTATATGTTCGGATATTTGGAGCAATTTTTGGCAAAAAGCAGATTATATGGGTATTACTTGTCATTGGATTGATAGTTCATGGAATTTGCAAAAAAGATTAATTGCTTATAGATCATTTGATGTTCCTCATACCGCCGTTAATATTGCTCACAAAATTAGTACTATTTTGCAAGAATATGGTTTAGTTACAAAGATTTTTACAATCTCATTTGATAATGCTAGTGCTAATACGGCTAGTTTAGAAAGTCTTATTGATATTTGCAAACCCTCAATTGGTGGTAGATTTTTTCATGTTAGATGTATTTGTCATATATTGAATTTATGTGTTCAAGATGGTATAAGTGCTTTGAAAACACACATTCAACCTATTAAAAGTGCTATATGGTATATAATGAGAAACCATTCCGTTACTAAAAGGTGGAAAAAATATTGTCAATCTGTGAACATTCACCCAAAAAAATTTCCTTTAGATGTTTCAACTCGTTGGAATTCGACTTATAAAATGTTGCATGACTCTTTTGATTATAAAGATCATATTTGTGCTTTTTACTCACAAGATGCGGGTGGTCAAATTTTGTTTGCTAATCAATGGGACACGTGTTACACTCTATGTGATGTTTTGCAAATTTTTAATGATGCTACGGAAGAACTATCCGGTGTTTATTATCCTACTTCAAATTTAGTTGTTGATAATTGTGTTAAAATTGCTATGGTTTTTAGTGCTAATGAAGCACACCCGTTGTTGTCAAATGCTATTCTTTCCATGAAATCTAAGTGGTTAAAATATTTTTTTCAAATCCCGGACTTGTGTTTAGTTGCTAAATTGTTGGACCCACGTATTAGAACGGATGGTTTAGAAGAATTGTTAATGCTTTACTATGATTCATTGTATGCTAATTGTGATTCTCCTACTAGACAACAAGCTCCTAATCCTAAAGACATAGTTGCAAGTACTTATAATCTACTAAAGGATCTTTTTAAGGAGTATAAAGAACAAAATGATACGAACGATGATCAATCTAGTGGTGATGATAGTAGTGATAGTGTTGATAATTCTAGGAAATATGATGCTCTTCAAAAATTTTATAATTTTTATGATGCTAGATCTCAAAAACGTGCACGGGTTATATCTAATCCTTTTCAAGAACTTGATTCTTATTTTACTAACACTTTTGAGTTTGAAACAAGCGGAACTAGTTTTGATATTTTGAAGTGGTGGTCAAGGAGAACAAAGTCATTCCCTATTTTATCATTGATTGCAAAAGAGGTTTTTGCATCTCCCGCCTCTACGGTTGCCGTCGAACAAGCATTTAGTCTTGGTAATCTCACTTTGGATCCGACACGATCCAATTTAAGTGTGACAAATTTACAAAATTTGTGTCTGCTTGATGATTGGTCAAAGGCGGAAAGAAGGATTCAACATCTAAATGAAGAAGACCGATCGGATGATGAAATTACAGAATATGGAAGCGAGTTAGATTGGTAGAGTAAATAAAAAAGACCATCATCATTCACATCCACCGAGCCAAAGAGGTAGGTTGAGGTAAGTTAAGAGAACTACGTGGGCTTTGATTCCTTTCGAGGATACGTAGGCAACTTAAATTTAAGTTGAACTTGAATTTTCAAGTTTAACCCTAAATTTAAGCTCAAGTCCTTTCCCCCTCCCCTTCTATTATATTGTTGTATTTTATCTTATAAAGTTTGTATTTTTTAAAATTTTGAAGTGTAACAATAGAGTAGTTGACACTTGACATGAAAGTAAACTTGTAGTGTTTTCTACACTTCTACATTTGTAAATTGTAATGGTTTAGACTTTAATAATTAAATTTTTATGTGATCACATTAATTAATATTGTATGATTATTGTGAATTTAATATCAACTTTGAAATTTTTACTTGCATTATTGAATATTGCATAATGCATACATCAACATCAATATCATGTTTTCAATTTTAATGATATTATTATTATATTAATTCAAATTCAATATTTCAATTTTCAATTACACATGTTTCACTTATTTAATAAATAAATTACACGTAATAACTGATAACACATATATGATGTATAAAAAAAAAAAAAAAAAATCAGAAAATCGGCGGTTCCGAACCGGAACCGGAACCGCCGGTTCACGAACCGACCACCTTATTCCCCGGTTCGGTTCCGGTTCCACCTCCGTTGGAACCGGAACCGGCGGTTCCGAACCGAAACCGGCGGTTCCGAACCGGGGTGCATGTCTAGGCTAGATGCACCCTATTGGTCTATATGTTTACGAACCCAATGCCTGATTTAATCCTGTTTGTGCGTGTGACATCACAGCTTAATTAATGCTTGTGGGCCCTCTCCTTTTATTTTATCTCAATTTTGTGACACTTTTTATGGGAATTTTTTTATTCAGCATATAAATAGTATCCCTAATTTGATTGCTATTTCAATAAACTTGCAATGAAAATTAGAAACGCTTAACAAGATAAATAATGTTTGCCACAAGGGAAAATCCTATTTTTGGTACATCGAATTATATTTTGTCCTAATTATATTTCTCTCTCTTTGAAGTTGTTGATAATTTTAACATATAATTGATTGATGGGAAAATGATTCCAACTGATAATAACTTTCCAAATGTGTAATTAATTATATTTTCGATATTTATCTTAGGTTATGATTGAAAAAACAAGGCAAACTTCTAGAAGCAATAGAACGTTAATTGATTAATATAGATAAAATATATCACACTAAGTAGAATAAGAATTATATACTTCTATGTGCTATAAAGTTTCATGATTTTATCAAAAATTCAGGTTGAAATTACAAAAATGCATTATATTAAATCTTAAAATATGACAATTTAATTAAGTATATAGGTAATATATTAAATTATGGCAAACATTTATATAAGACGGTCTCACGTGAAGAATTTCGTGACACAAATAAAAAATTATAATATTTTAATAAAAAATAATACTCCATCCATCCCACGTATTTTTACTCACTTTTCATAGTGGGAAATTTTTACTCACTTTTCGTATTGAGTTTCTCACTTATTTTTACTCATTCCATTAATGGTAAAATACAATATACAACTTACTTACTTTTTATACTTTATTCATCAATCTCAACAACTTTATTTACTTTTTTATACTTTATTCATCATTCCCAATAATTTTATTTATTTTTTCTCCCAATATTACCAATTTTTTCCTACTTTTTCATATAGTATTATATATTAAAAAAATAAAATTTCTTAATTTTCGTATCCATACAAACGGGTAAAAATACTCAGAAGGAAGAGAATATTTAAAGCAAGAAATTATTTTGTGAGCTATTCTTAATATAAATAAAAGTAGTTAGTAACATTTTAATTGAAATAACCTCACTCTTTTTATAAATAAATTAAAGTCGATAGTAACTACTCTAATTTAAGAAAATTTAAAACAACCTCACTCTTTTTATACTAGTACAATATTTTTTGCGTGTATTTATTTATTTATTTTATCAAAATTCAAATAAATAAAGACAAATTTCTCAACTTCTTGTTATAACAATTCTAATTTTGCCTCCAAATAATTTAGCGAAAGAGGATTTACCACATTTTTATATTAGAATATCTAATTTTAACTGATGTATATTTCACAATTAAGATAACTAGTTACGTAATTTTTATGAAAAAGGATTAATAATATCGCTAAATTGTAAATTAATTTTCACTCTAATATTAAAAAATTGATTATTAATTAATGCCAAATTGTAAATTAAGTTTCATTCTAATCTGAGTTTTGAGAGCTTGACACTTCATTGTCCAATTTTCTTGCTTCCTCAAGCAAAGTTCCACACAAATTAGTTTATCCATTCAATAATTTTTGAATTGGAAGTGAATGTCGGTTTTAATTTGTTGCTATCTAAATTAACTTTAACAAAAAAAGAAAGAACGTATTAGACATGAATTGACAAAGAAAAGTGAAAATTGGTTTCACATTAAGCAAACAAAATTGACCACTAAGAGCATCTCTTAGATCATTTCCTAAAAACTCTTTAGAGTAAAAAATAGTTAAAATTTAAATAGTCAAATACAAAAATTCATTTTCAATTCAAAATAACAAAACAATTTGCATAATAATTTTGGCTCTTTAAATTTAGAAAGTCAAAACAACTCTTTAAATTTACATAATCATTTTCACTTCCAACACATTCTTTCATTGAAATGTCCACAAAATATATTATAATTAATTCACGTCCATAATAAAATAAATTAGGAGAGAATATAATATAAAAAAGTAATTAATAAATTTTTGGAAGATAACAAATTAAATGAAATATAAAGAGAGTATTGGAGGAGATAAAAAATATAACTCTCTAAATTTTAAATACTCTTTATATCACATAAAATTCCCTTCAAATTATAAGGATGTTTTTGGAGATGCTCTTAAAGGCTCTTCAAATTAAAAAAAAAATTTGTTAAATTTTGAAGAGTAATCAACTAAAATTTTACTCCAACAAGCTCTTTATTTTTACTTTTAATTTTACATAACAAGTTTCACTCTTCAAATTTAAAGAGCCAAATCAAGTTCTTTAAAAATAAATGTAATAAATGATTCATTGTTTTCAATGTTTTTTTTTAAATAAATATCATGGAATGAAGAGTAAAATCAATATTACATTGCATTAATAATAAAAATAAAATTAAAGTAGATGAATAGAAAATATGTATAATTAATTAATATGGGGAATATAAAAAATAAAAATCAAATATAAAGAGTTTGTTAGAGTACCTTTTAAATTATCTCTCTTTAAATTAAAAATCATCTCTATTTCACTAAAATCTCTTCAAATTTAAAAGAAGCTCTTGCTCTAAGGGAGTTATTGAAAGACTTTTATATGATCTGATTAATCATTTGTGACTTTTATTATTCCTTTTATTAACAATAAGAATTCACTATTTTGCGGGTACGCTTAAGATAAGCATGATTCAATCATTCTAATTCCACAACTTCTTCATCTAATTCATATGGGGAATTCTAGTGAGAATGAATACCATTTTATACTTTCATAAATAATTAATATTATATTTTATTAAAAATATTATATATATATAGATTTTAAATTTTACAACTTTCATTTATATTAATATATATTATTCATGTAATAATAGTTTACTGCACCATTAATATCATTTTTCATAAATTAAGTTTTATATTTTTAGTAAAATATTACTCCTTCCGTCCCAAAAATACATTCATGTATTTGATGACACGGAGTTTAAAAAAGAATAACATTTTGTTGTAGCGATGTAAGAAATAGAGGGGGTGTTTTGGGTAAGAGTGAGTCTCTTGTGCGCCCGGGCACATGGATTTAGATCCGTGCCCATTTACAATTTAAACTCCCTAGAAATACATATGTTTAAATAGAATATGGAGGGAAATAGTTGTGTTCACATGGGATACGGACCGTGTTTCCGTGTCCTCGGGGGCGCATGAGTTTTTGCCTTTGGTTAATTGAATAAAATAAATTGTATGATATAGTTAACTTTGACTAGATTGTGTGTAGAAAGATTGTGGCATTTTTGTAATATTGTACTCCCTCCGTCTCATTGAAACGTACGCATTTTTTCATTTTGGTCCGTCCCAATGAAAGGTGTGCATTTCCTTTTTTGGCAAATGGAACCCATACATTTTAATTACTTCTCTCTCCATGGACTCATATGTCATACTAATACACCTACCTATTTTACATTAAAATATTATTTCTCTTACCTCACAATATATTAAAATATTATATCACTTAATCAACGTGCAAAATGCAAATGCTCACGTTTCAACGGGACGGAGGGAATAGTATTGTAAGATTATTGATATTGTATATTGTTTCCATTTTTAGAATGTGAAAATATTATTAAGACAGATCAGAATGAAAATTGTGAATGTATTATTGAGGCTGGGGGAGTATTACTTTATATCCCTCTTACGAACCTTAAACAAGTCTTTGCCAATTCATATTTGAGTGACATCTCTTATAGAAATTAGCAAGTCTATTATGATCTTGTCTCACATATAAGTGTTTATATTTTGTGCAAAGAGAAAAAATTGACTATATTAAGTAAAATGCATATAAAAAATAAAATAAATAAAAATAATTATTGTGAGGGATTTAAAAGAGTTGTTGGTAGCTGATTTAGTAGGGCTGATTAGTTTGTTGTTGAGGGGGATTAATAACGCTAAACATATGTTAAAGACCATCAAATCCAAGATCGATATTTATGGTGATTGGTGAGGCTTGTTTTTTTGAGAACAAGTTGCTTGGTAAAATGAAATTAATATGATAAGTATTCAAAAAAAAAAAAATTGTAGCTCTTAATTACGATTAAAATATAAACTCAAAAATGGGTTTAAGCTTTAAGGATCCAATCAATGATCCATTGAGGTATAATTATTTCGCAAAAAGCGGAAAGTATTTCTAGTAACTACTATTCACTCATCTCGAGCCACGCATGACTGTTTTTATTTATTTTTTTCTTTTACTATTTTTTTTAATTATTTTAAATTACAAATTTTAGGACCTAAAAGCAAAAGAGCCACGTACACATACACACTACCTAACTTGTCATAACCCAAAAAGTGGACGGCGTGAATACTGGGGAACGCACTTTTATTGGTTTTTTTATCCTTTTATTTTTCAAATATTATATAAATAATCCTAGTAATTTTCTTTTTACTGGGCAAGTCTAATAAAACAGTTACACTTTCCTTAACGAAAGTGCATTTTTAAGAATTACCTAACTACTGCACGTACTTTCCTGGGTGAATATAAAAAAAAAATTACGTATTCATTTACGTAATAAATTTCACATTTTTCATTTCGTTCATATTAAATTTTATTATCCAAAAAGTTTATCACATCAATCCTATCCCTAAAAATTCATATTAATTAAAAATTTATCACTTTCACCTAAACACACATGACATACTTTATAATTTAATATAGTATTTATTACCTAAAAATACTACATTACTCTCCAAAAGTCAATAAAGAATGTCAAAAAACAAATTTAAGCAGTATTATTATTTAATGTGTAGTGGATATAAGTTGTATTAGTGGGCCTATGAGCCTTATATTTTAATTGTATTAGTAAGTGTGTGTGTGTATCCTATGTGTGTAAAAAAGAAATTAGACCTTGATGAAGGCGGACGTCTAAAATGAAAAAATGAAACTCTTTGAGGTTAGATGGAGGGAGTAAAAAAAAGTGTGTAAAGTTGTTAGGATGTGTAAAAAATGAGTATTATTGAGATGTACTCCCTCCGTCCGCTTCTAAGGTTCCTCTATTTAGTAAAAAAATATACAATATGACCACTTCCCTCTAATACAACTATCCACTTTACATATAATAATAATACTCCTTAATTCATGTGCAAAAAATAAATGGATACCTAGAACCGAACGGAGAGAGTAATATTTTTTTTATTTTAAGAAACATGGATAAGTGTTGAGATGTGTAAAAAAGGAAAGTGTGAAAGAGTAATTCGTCTATCCGAGAGTAATTTGTCGAATTATTATTAGATAATAGTATGCATGTTCTTTTTCGACCTATTGTTTTCGGTTATAAAATTAATTTTAGTACAAATAATATTTTATCAGTATTTTAATTTAAAAAATAATTATACCCCACAAGGTTTGAGAATACGTATTGAGTGGAGATGGGACACAATAGTTCCATGTTTCCCTCGTCGTCTACCATCCAAACAGGCCCTTAATTGATTATCCTCTGATTTTGAACCAATTTTATTAAAACAAGATAATACTAATACTTTTTGTAATTCAACTTAACCCTTAATTTACGCCTTAAGTTAGGCATTAATCTGGATTAACTTTTGGCCTTTTCCAACTTTCCTATCCAAGTATAATCCAATTTTAAATTGCCCCCAGGGCATATCTCAAGTGGTAGAGGGGAGGGTGGAAAGGCCTTCCAACTGAGCTTGATTGCTGCAGGGTAGGGGTTTGAATCCTACCTTTGGCATAGATTTGGCCCCTTGCAAGCACAAGTTTAACAGTGAACCATCTCTATAAGCCACTTGAGGCACATCCTGCGATTTATCTTCTCCACCAATCCCCAAGGCAGGGGCACTGGGGCCCCTAATGGTGGGGTACACCATTTATAATCCAATCTTGAATTACCATGCAACTTCACCTCCTAATTATTTAGCCAAATTACATGGCGCGTGTCGTTACTCTCTCTAGTATTTTAATTATGTGCCCAAATCCCAATCAACCTACCTAGTTAATGGTTGGTTAAATAAAATTTAACCTACTAGTAGTAGTTGATAGTTGATAGGATTAGTTGTAAAAGAAATTCAACTAATTACCTAGTTAGTCGTCAAATTTATTTTATGTATATTATTTTTAATTTTACGTGGATCAAATTGAGTTTAATTTAAATACTACTTCATCGATATATCTAAAATTTTCTATGGCTCGTGCATTAACATTAAACTCCATATGCTTTCTTTTTCTTTAGGTGAAAATTTTATTGATTAAAAATAAAGAAGTTATAGAGCATAAATATGTTAATTAACCTATGCAAATTCATGTGAAAATTAATATTAACTACATAATAGTGAGTATATAGTGACTCTCTTATCTATTCCAAATGAATTCCAAAGCCTATACGTTTATGATATTTTAATCCACAACCAAGTGAAAAGTCCCAAGTTATATTTACATTTTTTTTGTCTCATATTAAATTTCACAACTTAAAAAAAAAAAACATCATATATTCGCATCCCTAAAAATATATTTTAATTATAAATTTGTCACTCCAACCTATTACACATAATATACCCCCTTAAAAATAGTGCATTATTCTTCAAAAGTCAATAAAGTTGGTTAAATTAAAAATTAGGTTTGTACATAGAGAATATTATATATAAATATGTGAAAAACAATGGCCACGCTCGGTGGCCATAGCCCACTTGGTTAACTATATGACGAGTAATGATCCCCTACAGAATTTCAGAATTGTATTTTGAACCAATATAAACCGTTTTTTTAGTGTTCTATCAAAATATAAATATTTAATTATATAAGAATTGATAAATTGTTATATGTTATTATACATTATAAATAAATTGTTACATGCATGTTAAAAGAATTGATAACTCCAACGTATAGCATTAGTTATATGTTATTCTATAATTATAAAGAGTTGATATTAGGTGCACCCAGGTGGAAGGGTGTACCTATATGTGTATAACTTTTTATTTTATTTTGTATGCATATGGAGTATTATATTTTGTATACGTGTTTCTTAATAATTGTATACTTTTTTCACACTAAATTTTTCATCAAAAAAATTAGCATCCATATGTATATAACTTTTTATTCAATAGTGTATACATGTTTTTTAATAATTTTATATTTTTTTACACTCAATTTTTCATTAAAAAAACTAACAATTAAATTGTATACATTTTTTTTCATAATTGTATATATTTTTGTTTATATTTGTATACATTTTTTAAAGTAGATGTACCTAATCTTAGGGTGCACCCGACTGCACAGTATAATTAACGTATTATAAATTGTTACATGCATGTAAAAAGAATTGATAATATCTTATAGCTTAGTATCAGGACATAATTTTTTTTTTGAAAAAAAAAATCCATATATGAGGGCAAATCTTAATTGTTATTGCAAAATAAAATGCTGGTTTTTTTTATCGGACAAAGTTAGTTGTTAGTATAGTTTGTTCACCAAGTCTTTATCGGACAAAGTTAGTTGTTAGTATAGTTTGTTCACCAAGTCTCCATACACCCTTATTCTCCAAGCCTCTCGTTCCCAATGGGAATCGAACCCGGATAACTCATTGGAACCCGGTGACCAGGTGTACAGTTATTGGAAAATATACTGTATACATTGAATAAATTATAAAAAAATTCTCACAAGAGTTCGCAAATCAGGAAAAAATCATATTTATAAAATTTATCTTCAAATTTTATCCTAAGTTAATCATAATACTCGAATTATGTAACTGTAAATATGTGTGACCACTTTAATAATTAGATTAAAAAGACTAGCTATAACGAAGACCAATAGTGTAGAGATACTAATTAAATTTTGGTGAATAATAGAAAAATGATCAAAAACAAAATAAAAATATTCCTTCCCCCCAAAAAAAATAAAAAAGTGACACCCCACACACAGCCTTTCCAACTTTAGGTCAAAAGAATCTTGAGAAGATGAAGGAAGATTACATCTTCCCATGCTTAAAAAATAAGAAATATCCAGAGAGCGAGGTGTTCATTTCTTGTTAAGTACGGATTAATTTACTTTAATCCAGGTTTTATTTATATATTAATCCACTACTAATCCTGCGATCATGAACCAAGAAATGTGGACCTATCATCACCTCCCACGTGGCGCCCTGATGTTCCTTCATTTTCTTACACCCAAATCCTTAAATCACACACATAAAGTAGTTGTCTTCTTCCTTAGCCTTCCCTCCAATTCCACAATCTGTAACTGCACATGCACACCACTATACTAAAATACATACACCATTTGTATGTATATATGTATACATATGAGTAATATATTTATGTGTGTGTATTTTTGAAGGATCTTTCAGGTGTCCTAAGATCCAAGGACAGTGGTGGAAAAATGGTGGCTTCTCCAATGGTGGTCCATTAATATTCCCTTTTTAATTATTTTTATAATCTTTTTTATTTGTCTCTTTTGGGTTTTAAAATAGTCGAATATTTTTTATGCACTCTTTTATTTAATGTTCTGATAACAGTGATAAGAATATTTTATCTAAAAGTAGTTAATTCAAAATTTTGCAATTTTGTATATATATATATATGTAATAAAGTTATCAAAACATTAAAATGTTTGGACTTTGGAGCAGAAGTTTTCCGAAAAATGAAAAATGAAAATCAAATCAAATGGCACGTGTTGTCTTGCAAGACTATTGGAGTTGGGCCTATTATTGGGGCTTTAACATTAGCTTTTTAATGGGCTACATATAATATGAGTTTGGCCCAATAACCTTTCCCCAGATTTTTTGTTGGCTCTCTTACGAAGAATTACTCCGTGGGCTAGTTCTTAAAAATGAAATATTATCTTTCAGAAACCTCGATTGTATATTGGATCCAGTGACTATTACATGATATATTTAATCTTGAAAATTGGTCTCTTGTGTCCCTAGACACACCGTGCGCTTTACAATTCTAGTATTAAACTTTAATGCTAAAATTATAAAGGCGCACGGTGTGTATCGAATGCACACAAGTTTTTGCCTAAAACTTGTTTTCAGATTCGACTGTTACGAAAATTACTCCTATAAAATTTTATAATTTTAATCTTTTGATTTTCTTATTCAAACATTAATATCATTCATGCATTTATTAAAGAAATAATACCCTTATGATGTATACATTTTAAAATAAAAATGTTTGTGCTCCTGTGTGCTTTATTTGTATTGAAAATTTATATTCTTATGGGTTTTAATTATAATAAAATACAATATTTACTATTACAATCCAATCGTGTTCATTTTTATTACTCAGTATATGATAGTATTAGTGATGATATTTTTGTTTATTCATAATCGTGTACAACAAACACTCTATTAATTATTACTAGTTCACAATATACTTGCATTTGTGATGAATTATTATTTTTATTTATTCTGAATTGATGGAGTAGCCTGTAGCCATTTAACTTACTTTGTTAAAGATGGAGTGTAAATTCAAACTCGCAGCCATTCGGAGGTAGCCAGGTAGACATGGTCCGATTTCGTTCGGCGACCGGCGGTTCGATAAATTTGAACTCGCCTAGCCTGGTTGCATCAAATTAAATTAAATTAAATTAAATTAAATTAATTATTAATGCCGCACAGGCACAGCACAGCAAGCAACAGAAAATTGACGACTACCTAACTCTCCCCTTACCAGCAAACGGCGCCGTTTGACGTCGTCACCTGCCAGTCGCCACTCCTTCACAAAACCCCCGACTCCATTCCGCCACCACTCCCAATCTCTTGATCGGCATCGATTTCATGGGGAAAGGTGGGGGCTGTATCCCTAGCAAGAAAAGATTCCCCAAACCCACTACAGTCGCCGACCCCAACTCAGTCGACCCCGAGTTTGACCTTCCCGAGTCCACCCTATCCGCCACCGGAAATGAACCCGATGAAGCTCTCACCGCAATCCCCGCCGAAGCCCCCCGGAATCTAAGACTCTTCGTTGTGTTCTACTCGATGTACGGACACGTGGAGAGCCTTGCCCGTCGGATTAAGCACGGCATCGACAGCGTTTCCGGCGTCGAGGCCGTGCTCTACCGGGTGCCGGAAACGCTCCCCAGCGAAGCCCTCGCCAAAATGCGGGCCCCACCCAAGGACGATTCGATTCCTGAGATCGGGTCGCCCGCTGATTTGGAGGGCGCCGACGGGTTTCTATTCGGGTTTCCGACTAGGTACGGGTGTATGGCAGCGCAGATGAAGGCGTTCTTTGATTCTACTGGGCAGTTATGGAAGGAGCAGAAGCTCGCAGGGAAACCTGCCGGTTTCTTTGTCAGCACCGGGACTCAAGGCGGCGGCCAGGAAACCACCGCGTAAGCTCTCTTCTTATACTGTTACATGAGTTTGTGACCTAACCATTGTCTATCAGTTTGGTAGATGCTTAAAATTGGAAATTGATACTGTTTTAACTTCATCAGAATCAGTTTGGTAGATGTATTGCTAATAATAACATTCTGAAACGTGCACTTTGATTGTGTGTATTTAATTCTTAGATTTATGAAAAGTGTTGCTGATTGGTTAAGTGACTTCATTTCTAACGTCTATCTTAACTACTCTGTTCCAAGAACTTTCTGGGACTATCTCCGCGGGTTGTTTGCTGAATTTCACTGAGAATTTCCACCTACGCACTAGCACATTGTAGAATAAACTTCAAATTTGTAACTTTAGTTGTCGGTAAAGATCATTTATAAGATATGCCGCCGAAGAGCATAATAGGAAGAAAAGGTAATAGTTAGGTTTAAGAGAAAGAAGCACAGAGAGAGAAAAAAAAAAAGCAACCACAGTTAAAATGCTGCTTTTGCATTGATTGTTTTGCAAAAATCATGATTTTTTGTATTAATTAAGTTTGGAGAAAGAGATAAGTTTTAGATTTTATGCCCTTTCAATATGGTACCAAAGGCAAAGTTCTCTCAACATAAACAAATTAAATGACATTAGATCGACTTTTCAGTTTAGTGCTTGAGAGTATATGGATGGAATATAGACAACTTTGAAACATATGGCTAGTGCTACTTAAAGGTAGAAGTGCTTCCAATCTTTTTCTTTCTTTGCCCTAGTTTTTTTCCTCATGAAAATGCTAAAAGCATACTCACCATTACTAAGTATACCAATATTGCATCTTTGCAAAATTTGCTTTCTATTTTTTAGTTCTTTTCCACAAGCATCCCTTTTCTGGCCTCACTGTATTTTTTGATGGATGGGATGTATTATGGAGCTTGAAGGATGAATTAATTTCTTGATTCCTTGTTAATATTTCAGCATTAAGCTACATACTGAGAGGCTACATCTTTTTTGAGTTATTCAATTTTTCCCTTCATTAACTGCAATTTGTAATGAATTGGACACTTTCAGTTTCTAAATATCCTTCTAAAAGGAAACAAGTGGTAATGAGTTTTATGGACGACATTTGAGTATGATGTATTGTTATCAATTTGTAATGAATTGGACACTTTCAGTTTCTAAATATCCTTCTAAAAGGAAACAAGTGGTAATGAGTTTTATGGACGACATTTGAGTATGATGTATTGTTATCAAATATCTGAAGTTTATCTTTTATGTTTGCAATTTTGGACAAGATTTTGTTCCTCACATTAGAGAAAATGTTAGAGGCATCCATGATCATATATAGATATGTGTGACTCCTCATCATTGAAGAAAAAGATATGGTAATGCAGACCACTTCTGTAATTTAAGTCTCGTTCATTCTTACATTTCTCTTTTACTTTTGTTTTTCGTGGCCATTACAAACCCTTTTGCTCAATCCCGCCACCCCCCCCCCCCCCCCCCGTCAGGTAAGGTTTGCTGTATTTTGGTTAACCCAGTGGGACTGCCTTTCCTGCATGTGGACTATTTTGTGAGATTGCTGATCAGTATAATTTAGTCTTTGTGTGGTTTAATTTTCTCTATCGATGATCTGAGTTATCTCTAATGATGAATTCAATCTTAAGAAGTGCAGTTTATATGTCTATGTTTATTTGCTATTACATCATGAGGCAGTAACGATAATTTATACTCTCAAACCATGAAAAGAATTAGAAAAGATCTATCCTGCAGTCGATTTGTGCCTCCTTTGCTGATTAATTTCACTTCCGCAGGTGGACAGCGATTACTCAATTAGCTCATCACGGAATGCTTTTTGTTCCAATTGGGTACACCTTTGGTGCGGGTATGTTCAAAATGGATTCCATCCGAGGGGGTTCTCCATATGGCGCTGGAGTGTACGCTGGTGATGGTTCGCGGCAACCAAGTGAGACGGATCTTTCCCTTGCAGAGCATCAGGGCAAGTACATGGCTGCTATAGTCAAGCGAATAGCTCAGCCCTAAAAGCTTACGACGATTTGTTTCACGTCAGCTTGAGAATATCGTGTCAAAAATGGTACTCACTCCTTTCACCTGTTGATTACAATTCAAGATTCTTGCCTAATGTCCCATTGTTTGTCGTTTTATTAAAGTCGTGTCTTCTTATTCCATTCTTTACTATTGATTTCAAGGTATATATATTTGTGTTCATCTTTTCGTACCAATAAGTTGTTCTCAATGTTGGGTCTTGATTTTGTATGTTGTACTCTTGGATTCTCTTCATATTAAATTCATACATCATTCTCCTGCCTTTCTATTCTTGCACAATATTTGCTCTGATGAATTATTCTTCATGTGATTATTTTACTTTCGATTAGAATACCCGCTTTAAATGCCCCCAATTACTCAATACAATATGGCCTCATATGCTGAGAAAGGAATGTATTGGGCTTAACCCATTGGGCTCCGGCTAGGAAGTTTTAAAATGGGCTAAGCCCATTAATCGAACTCAATATGAACGAAAGATTATGGTTTGCGGATTGGGAGGAGCAGAAGGAACGGCGAGCAAAGGTTTTATATATAATATACTGTTTAACGGAATAATGTACTCCCATGGTCCCTCATCTTTATATTGCTTAAAAAATTACTTTTTTACTAATTATATTAACTTTTGAAGATAATATTGTATTTTTAGGTAATAAATGAAGTAATGTACTCCATCCGCCCGGGAGGTGGATATTTGCTTTTTGCATGCGAATTAAGGAGTATTATTATTAATATGTAGTTGGTAGTTGTATTAGTGGAGTGTGCAAGTCCCATATATTTATTGTATTAGTGATATGTGACCCAGTGAGATGTTATTTCATAGAGGTGAACTTAATTTTGGAACGGAAGAATGGGAAAAGATGAACTTAGTCTTAGGACGGAGAGAATATTTCTCTAAGACAAAGTCTCTTGTGAGATTGCAATTATATGAGATGAGTTGTGAGACGTGTCAAAATATGATTATTATATAAATAAAATATTTTTATTGGTAGTTAAAATATGTGTTTATAAATTACAATGAATGATGCATCGTAGTATGTTTTTAAAATGTTATAATATAATTCACTACCAACATACTTTAACAATCAATAAGCATATTTTACCTATATAATACTCTCTTCGTCCGCCACAAAGGTGGACATTTGCTTTTTACACGTGGATTAAGGAGTATTATTATTTAAGGTGTAGTTGGTAGTTGTATTAATGGGGTGTATGTATCCCATAAATTTATTATATTAGTGATGTGTGTGAGTCTCATGTGTTTAAAAAGGAAAATGTGGACCTTTGGTTCAGACGCCTAAAATAACAAAATGTGAACCTTTCAGGCGGACGGAGGGAGTATACCTTAATAATGGATCGACCCGTATTATAAGAGAGTACCCTATGATTTATTTAGGTTAGGTCTTTGTTCTGATAATTTTTTATTTTTTTAGTTGATTTATTATGGCATTCTTCATTGCCTGTATTTATTTTGTGCTATTATTATCAAATTAATTAGAATATGATAAATTGAGATATTTTCATTATGTTTTACTTAGTAAAAAAAAAAAGTATAGTAGGAGTGCACAATGTTTATAATCGATTTAAAATAAATAAATATCCCATATCCCGTGGGGTGTGTAATTTCTTCTAAAATTACTGTCATTTGAAGTATGACCACTGACAAATAATAATGAGTAGCAACTACGCCAACAACTCCAAATAATTTTGTAGTACAATATATCAAGAAGTAATAGACTAATTGCAACATCAAGGCATGCATATATCAATAATTTTAGTATTTTGTTGTGACACAATAATGGTGGGGACACGTATTTTGTTGTGACATGCATGCCCCCTACTGCTGTCTAAACAAATGATTGGTTACCTTGTCTTCTTCTTTCCCTTTAGTCCTTTGCTATGGACAATATATACTCTATCCGTCTCATTATTATTGTTATACTTGTTAAAAAAGCATCCCATAATTAATGTTAAATTATTATTTTTGAATGATGTGACTCATACAAAATTATTAAATATTTCCATGAGACCCATAATACTCCACTGATATAATTACTCACTTTATATTATAATATTATTTCTCTCACCTCACAACATATTAAAATACAATACTTCTTAATCTTCATGCAAACAATAAACGTAACAACAATATATACATATCATATCTCTTTAAATAATTACAGTGATGATAATCAAGAAATGTATATGGAGAACCCTCAATACTCCACTAATACAATTACTCACTTTATATTATAATATTATTTCTCTCACCTCACAACATATTAAAATATAATACTTCTTAATCTCCGTGCAAACAATAAACGTAACAATAATATATACATATCATATCTCTTTAAATAATTACAGTGATGATAATCAAGAAATGTATCTCATGAATCTCATCTAATAATGTATCTCTAAATAAATATTTAGAAGGATCATATATGATTAATAGAGCTCACCTAACAAATAGTTGTTATATATATGGTAACAAATAATGGTGATAATAATTACTCCCTCCGTCGCTCAAAGGAGTCACATTTTTCTATTTTGGGCGTTCGCTCCCAAAGTCTTATTTTCTTTTTTACACATATGGGATCCACACACACGCAATACAACTAAAAAATAGGACTCATACCTCCACTAACACAACTACCCACTACACATTAAATAATAATACTTCTTAATCCACATGCTAAAAAGCAAATGACATCCATTGTGGCGGACGGAGGGAGTATTATGGAACTCATTATAATTATTTTGAAAACTTGAAAGAATAGAAAAAAAGTCACGCGATGTAATTATTCGAGGATAATCGAATTTCTTATTACATTTTGGTGTTATATATTCTATTACACAAATTAAATTAGTGATACTTATGTGAGGAAAATCTAAATTTTTCCAGTTGTAGTTGATACTTTTAGGATATACTCTCTCCGTCCCAAGCTAAGAGTGACATTTTACCATTTTGGTCGTCTCACTCAAAGAGTCTCATTTCCTTTTTTGGACACATGAGACTCACCCACACCCACTAATACAATTAAAACATAGGGCACCCACACCCACTAATACAATTAAAACATAGGACAATATATACTCTATCCGTCTCATTATTATTGTTATACTTGTTAAAAAAGCATCCCATAATTAATGTTAAATTATTATTTTTGAATGATGTGACTCATACAAAATTATTAAATATCTCCATGAGACCCACAATACTCCACTGATATAATTACTCACTTTATATTATAATATTATTTCTCTCACCTCACAACATATTAAAATACAATACTTCTTAATCTTCATGCAAACAATAAACGTAACAACAATATATACATATCATATCTCTTTAAATAATTACAGTGATGATAATCAAGAAATGTATATGGAGAACCCTCAATACTCCACTAATACAACTACTCACTTTATATTATAATATTATTTCTCTCACCTCACAACATATTAAAATATAATACTTCTTAATCTCCGTGCAAACAGTAAACGTAACAACAATATATACGTATCATATCTCTTTAAATAATTACAGTGATGATAATCAAGAAATGTATCTCATGAATCTCATCTAATAATGTATCTCTAAATAAATATTTAGAAGGATCATATATGATTAATAGAGCTCACCTAACAAATAGTTGTTATATATATGGTAACCAATAATGGTGATAATAATTACTCCCTCCGTCGCTCAAAGGAGTCACATTTTTCTATTTTGGGCGTTCGCTCCCAAAGTCTTATTTTCTTTTTTACACATATGGGATCCACACACACGCAATACAACTAAAAAATAGGACTCATACCTCCACTAACACAACTACCCACTACACATTAAATAATAATACTTCTTAATCCACATGCTAAAAAGCAAATGGCATCCATTGTGGCGGACGGAGGGAGTATTATGGAACTCATTATAATTATTTTGAAAACTTGAAAGAATAGAAAAAAAGTCACGCGATGTAATTATTCGAGGATAATCGAATTTCTTATTACATTTTGGTGTTATATATTCTATTACACAAATTAAATTAGTGATACTTATGTGAGGAAAATCTAAATTTTTCCAGTTGTAGTTGATACTTTTAGGATATACTCTCTCCGTCCCAAGCTAAGAGTGACATTTTACCATTTTGGTCGTCTCACTCAAAGAGTCTCATTTCCTTTTTTGGACACATGGGACCCACCCACACCCACTAATACAATTAAAACATAGAGCACCCACACCCACTAATATAACTACCCACCACACATTAAATAATAATACTCTTTAATCTACGTGCCAAAAGCAAATAGAACTCTTAGCGTGGGACGTAGTGAGTATATTTTATTTCTCTCACATGCGTCATACATCATGTTTAACAATAGAATATGTAAAGTCAATATGTAATCGAGATCACGTTTGAATGTTAATCGCTCCAAAAGTAAAGTTTGATTTCATTTGTTTACTTCATCTAGATCATTTTAAACACACTTAGACCAACTTCAGTTGTCACTAAACTCTAGTGCACTCCACACTTTATTCTAACACAAGATTTACATAATAACTCCAATATTACACATTACAATTACATGAAATATTCTTAATATATTCCTTGATTTTATTCTTTTATTTTTAAATTTAATTTTAGATGACATTTAATT
The DNA here is from genome assembly GCA_023678885.1 of Pogostemon cablin. Lineage (NCBI taxonomy): Eukaryota > Viridiplantae > Streptophyta > Magnoliopsida > Lamiales > Lamiaceae > Pogostemon > Pogostemon cablin. The sequence goes on along the minus strand of CM043004.1, from coordinate 25,980,794 downwards.
TTATTGAACTTAAATATTGCACTAATACAAGATGGAAAATAAAATGAAATACAAGAAACGTTCAAGCGAATTCGTGCTATAGATAAGCGGAAACATTTGAAGTAAATTAAATTCAGCCACTCACATTGGGTTTCTTTGAGGCAATAATCGAAAGTAGTTCACACATTGATTTGTGGGATGATCCACCATCCTTTAGAGCCTCTATTGCACTCATCTTCAATTTTTTCACATTTTCCCTTATGCATATCCCTTCTTTGCCCTCCATCAATCCTCTCACCATTCTTTCAATCTCTTCCCTCCCCACCACCCTCATCGTCGCCGCCTCCACCCTCATCGCCGCCCCAGCCTCCTTCGCCAAGAACGTTGCATTCATCTTTTGCTCAACATACAATGGCCATGCAAGCATAGGCACCCCACTCGTGATGCTTTCTAAAGTCGAATTCCACACATAGTGCGATAAAAAACCTCTCACAGCAGGATGGTTTAGTATTTCAACTTGGTTAGCCCAATTTTGGACTAGAAAACCTACTTTGCGGGTTCGGGCTAAAAAACCGCCCGGTAAATACCCGAAAGCCCCATTAGAGACGTCCGACGTGTTAAAAAATGAGTCGTCCACGCGTCCTTTGGTGGGCGGACGCACCACCCAAACAAACCTATGCTCAGGGATGGATCTAGGATTTACATTTTGGGGTACAGCGTGCAATTTTCGTCCCATAAATACATGCATGTATTTAGTTATTTGTAGTTTAATAAAAAAAAGGTGATTTTTAATTTGATGATGTAAGAAAAGGAATGAGTGTTTAGAGTAATTGAATGAGCTAAGCGTATGAAATGTGATTAATTTTGACCAATCAAGTGTAAAAATTGATGACAATCTTTGTAGTATTATAACATTGCAACTTATTAATATTATGAATTATGGGATGAAGAAATATAATAGTAATTTTTATGGAAAAGTAGTATTATAATAGTAATAATAAAGAATTCTAAATTTTACTCTTAAAATAAATAAGCATTCATCCTTGTTTATTTGAGGAGTTAAATTTATAAATTAAATATTTGTTTTAAATTTTGGTTTCTAATGTACATTTTATCATGGAAATTATTAACATTGACCCCTATTGAAATAAGTATTGTTTGCTATTTACATAAATATAAATTTATTAATCATAAAAGTAATAATTATGAAATGTGGATAAGGTAATTGGTTTAACAATTATAAATAGGGATACATTTTAAATTTTTTATTTTACTAGTACAAGAAAAATTTTCAATTTGGGGGTATACTTGTACCCCATTGTTTTTAAGTGGATCCGCTACTGATGCTGACTCAGCTCCAACCTCCAAGCCAGCTCCCTAGTTTGCTCCTCCGACAGCATCCCACCACTCCCAAACGACACGAATATTACCGACTCATTCGGTTGCCGGTTAAGCCAGCTAACCAACTCATCATCTCTAGGTTCGACCGGTCGTCTCAACGGACCGATCGGATAAACCGGGATCTTGACAACCGATTTCAACTTCTCGTTTTCCACAAAAGCTTGGAGAGTTTTGGAATCAATATCTTTCCAAGAATTAATCAACATCCCATCAAATAGAGGGAACTGCTTCCCCATTTCTAAGTACACTCTATAATGCAGACCGTTCCGGTCCATCATCGGGTCGACAACGTCCCCCGGTCGAACCGAAGTGCAACCCGGGATTACCAAATCCTCCAGTTGATCGACGTACGGACCGTTGACTTCTTGGTGAAGAACCGGGCAGTATGCTGTCAGAGCGGCAAACCTCGCCGTGGAAGGGACGAGCACGTACTTGGCCAAGCCGAACTCGGCGGCGATCGGCAGCGCTTCGGTGCAGAAGAAGTCGACGATGAGGGCATCGGGGCGGCGCTCCGCGGCAGCAATGGCGGACCGGGCTGACGGCAGCGACTCCCGGACCATTACGACCAGCTGAGTGACGACGTCGGTGGAGGGGTCGACGAGGTGGGAAATATCGACGGGAGGAAGTTCGACGAGTTGAACTAGGTCGGGGTGGAGGGGGAAGGTGAGGGGCGGCGGTGGAGCGCTGGGGCGCCGGCGGGAGTGATCTGAAGAATGGTGACGGTGACGGCGTGATGGGTGGCGAGGCGGTTACCGAGGGCTAGGACGGGGATAAGGTGGCCCATGCCGGGACTGCAGAGTATGGCGACATGGAGATTATGACATGAGGTGTCCATATTGGAGAGAGAGGAGTGTTTCTTTTGGTTTTGGAGTTATTTGATTGGGTGGTGGATTTGACAGATGTTTGCTGATTCTTATAAGCCCCCAATTAGCACCTTGGATGTTTCGGCTTAATGTTTTAACTTTTTAAGTTTTGCTTGAAAATATATTATCTCCATGACGTGTTTTCGGTTTTTTAGATAGAGATTGTTAGAACATGGTGTGTGAGTATAATAAAATTCTGATAAAAGTGTATATTGTTATATAGAATATTGCAACAAATACAGTAACAATGTGCATCGAAAATTTAAAAGAAAAGATTAACGCAGAGATCTTTCAAAACTTTCTACTGAGTATTTCACCAGCAAGGCCTTCAGGGCAAAAGACATATCATACAAGGTGACTCTTACAAGAAAATTTGAACAAACACGCTTTGAAGAAGTGATAAACAAGAAGAGAAAATCTATCATACTATAACAATCATCCCGATTGCTAAGAGATTCCCAACCGAAGAGAAGTTTCCAAGCTTTCTTCTCTACGGTACAAAAATGATAGAATATAAATTCTAAAATACAAACGTTTGAACACTCTCTCTAATCTCTTAATCTCTGCATAAATCTAATCACACATCCCTTATTTATAAATAATTAGATGTGGATAAATCTTCATGGTAGTTGTGGTGGTTATGATCTCAACTCCTACCAACTCCGCCAACTCCCTTGTAGAATCCGATCCTGGAGGTTCTAATTAACAACATCTGAAAAACTTCAGCAATTATGAATAACCATTTCTGAACTTATCCATTCAGAAAATAGATTTGTTGCGATAATATTGGAACATCCTGGATAACAAATACACTAAAAAAATAGGGAAAGACAAAACTATAAAGATTGTAATAATATCACACCAACAATCTTCCTATTTTTGTCTTTCTCCATACGTATTAAAAATATTAACAGATAAACAAAGGAAAATACAAGTAATCAAGAAAATACAAGAAAAGGCAAAACGAAAAAGGATTGTGATAATATCACACCAACAGAGATAAATAAACTATTTCTCTCCATGCATTTGGTTATAAAGATATCATTTTTTTAATGTATATTAAAAAGTATTACTCCCTCCGGCCACTTGAAATGTACTCGTTTGCGTTTTGCGCGTGGATTAAGAAGTATTATTATTATATATGTAAAGTGAGTAGTTATATTAGAGGGAAGTAGTGAGCCATATAATGTACTTTTTTACAAATATGAAAAATGAATACTTTGAAATGAATGCCTAAAATGATAAAATGAATACATTGTAAGTGACTGAAGGGAATATTTTATTTTATATATAATGGATTGTTGTATTAATATAAAGTGATGAGTGACCTTCTCTTCAAAATAGAAAATAATTCCCCTTTAAACGCTCAAAATAAAAAATGACATCTTCTTTGATGAAAAGGAGAGTAATATCTTGAGAAAGTTTTACAAGTTATTTTAGTATTTGGCACCATATTTAAATTGATCTTTTCTTTAGTCAATACCTTTTATATTTGGGTACCCAAAGATATTTAAGAATACAATATTTCATCTGTTTCGTTTCAAACTTTACATTTGTTTTTTTACATAAATTAAGGAATGTAGCATTTTAATGTTAAATATGTATGTATATTAGTGTGATGTGTGGGTCCATGGAGAGAGAAATTTGTGTGGGTCTCATTTACTAAAAAGGAAAATGTAAGATTGAAATGGAAGCCCAAATTGAAAATATAGATTGAAATGGGACGGAGGGAGTATTTGGTTTGTAAAAAATATAAGTAAGGTTTAATTAATTAATAAATTATTATTTTTCATTGAAAAAGTCACTTAAAATATAGAAAAGTATTAATGTTTGATTGAAGATTTTTTTTTTCAAAAAATAAAAAATATATATAAGCTTTTATATTAAAGAGTATACATTCAATAATAAAAGTTACTCCCTCCGTCTGCTTTAAAAGGTCCCTTTATTTTACATTTTGAGTGTCCGTCCTAGAAAGTTTATTTTCTTATTTACACATATGAGACATATACACACCCACTATATAATCATCCATTATACATTAAATAATAATAATACTCCTTAATTAATCCATGTGAAAAAGCAGAAAGGACTCTTTTAAACCAGGCGTGGCGAGAGAGTATAAAATAGGGTTTGTCCCACGAAGCTAGGTTTATGTGCCTGGTGAACACAATACATTTTTTTTTTCTCAATCTCTCAATTTACAAAAGCTGTGTATTCCGTAGTTTTGGCTTATGTTTAAAATTTTATTGATTGTGAATTCATATTGACTAAAAAATACTAATTAATAAAACATACTCCCTCCGTCCCCACTAAGAAGGTCTTTTACTTTTTGGCACGTGAATTAAGGCGTATTATTATTTAATGTGTAGTGGGTAGTTGTATTAGTGGGTAGTTGTATTAGTGGGAGTGTGAGTCCCATATTTTAATTGTATTAGTAGATGTGTGTGGATTAATGTATGTAAAAAAGGAAGGGGACTCTTTGAGTGGGACGTCCAAAATGAAAAAAGTACACTCTGTAGATAGCCAGAGTTTACCCTCCGTTTATGATGGATTAATGTGGCTGTTTAGGGATGATTGAGGGATTATCCGTACTAATCTAACATAATATTCGGATTATTAGAGAGATGATGCTCAGGGGTTCCCTCCAGGCGATCTTATGCCTTTTGGAGTTGAATAATGTTGTGTTTTTATTCATTTGGGACATGCCTTATATCGAGTGTCCTGACGTCATCCAAATCTCCGGATATGTCGTCAAGTCACATCACAATAAATGTATACAGTGTGGGCATTAAATGCTATAGTTCACGCGGCTATTTTTAGATTCGTTTTAGGATATCCCCTAGGATTTGGGCACAAAGGATATCTGCATAGCTTCCTAGCTCAAGGGGGCAATTGGCCAAGTGTGGGGAAGCAACCGGCTCGTCCTCGCGTCGAGAGAGTGGAGCGAACACGTCTGGCTGTCTTAAGGTTTGGGTAGCTTTCAACACTGGGCTTATCAATATCTAACCAAGGTTTTATCTCCTTTGGGGCCCAACAGCCGGCGGCCCAGGTATTATTTCCAAGGGCCCAATCTCCCGGGCCCTATCACACCCTCTTTTAAGGGGATGAAGGGAGTATTACAGTAAATAAAATATCTATTCTCTCCATCTCTAAAACCCTTCACGTTTACAGTTTCACGTTATTTAAGAACTTTTTTTTACTAATTTTATTGATTTTAAAAGGCATTATATTATATTTAAATAACAAAAAAGTATAAAGTAATGTGTGTACTAGATGAGAGTGACAAATTTGAAATTTAATTAACTTTTGAAGTTATGAATAAAAGAATTGTTTCATTTTTTGGGAGTGAAGATTATAATCAGACGGACTAATGTAGAAAGTGTGAAGGTTTTTTTTTTTAAAGGGAGTATATCTTAAAGTTAAAAAAATATACTTAAGATTTGAAAATGAGTTAATGTGAGGACTCTTAAGTCATAAAGTTTAAAAATTTATTTAATTATGTGATAAATCCCATTAATATACACTAAAAAAAATAAATTTAGCAACGAAATTTACCAACGGAATTCAATCTGTTAAATATTACCAATGGATTTGCAATCAAAATGACATTTCTCAATTAGCAATGGAATATCAATAGATTTATTCTCTATTTTACAACGGAATTCAATTCATTGATAATTACCAACGGATTACCAAGGGAATCTTTATATAAATTACCAACGGAATTGATTTTTCGTTGCTAAAAATTTACCAACCACCACTTTACCAGCGGAAATTTACCAACAAATTTCGTTGATAATCCGTTGGTAAACCAATTTAAGGCCCAATAACTACAGCCTAACACCTAGAAGTCGAATAAAACAAGACTGGCTCTTAGTGATTACTGCCTTACTATTTAGGGCCTAATAGCGCTCAGTCCAATATCACAGCCTGTACCAAGAGACGACATCCTCAGGATAGCTCGGTCTGTTCTGGACGACCATAAACGAGGCACGCCTGTCTAATAAGCTCAGGACCCAGGCCCAAGTCGGTCGGCTTCACATAAACGCCTCCAACCATTTTATTTGAAAATAATATTTATCTTGAATTTTTCAACATAAAAATGTCTTTAAACATTAGGTTTAGTAGCAGTCATTACACAGCTTGTCCCAATGAAATGAAGAGAAATACGAAATTAACTCGTTAGAAAGGATATAAGAACTCAAGGGCTGTCTTCGGACAAGAAATTTGCAACAATCAGCTAAAAAACATACAATTCTAAAAGCATTCAATTGCTACCATGGATAACATAACATAAAACAACTCAAGACCTGTTAACTAACAGTTTAGAATGGTCTTTCCTACACACTGAAATCCGGCTGCCAAATGTAGTCGGTAATAATTCTTGCAACACGAGAGGCGTATCGAGCATTTAGCTATGGAGTATCAACTATTTATGATGAAATGCAAGTTTCTTTTGTACACAGCCAATCTTATCTACCTCTGAATATATAAATTTACCTAGTTTCAAACTTCCAGTGGCCCTGCTGGATCGATACAGCTCTACGACGTCTCTTCGTCGCCATTATACTTGAGAGGAAGCTGACAACTCCAAGCAATGCCTCAGGCAATGCTAGTCTAGCAAATCAGGAGTTTGCAGAGACGAAGGCACGACCGTTCCTTTATCTTGTTCTCTAACCGACCAACAAGGCTTAAGCATGAACTTTTCCACTGCCAAGTGTGAGCTCCAGATCATCCATTCCAACCTCGTGTATTTGTTCGCCTTCCCAAGCATTCACCGCGCCCTTCTCAAACTCAAACTCTGGGCCCCGAGCCCTCTTCACAGCTCCTCCCCATCCAAACTCACCGCCCTGAAGGGAGGTCTGTTGAGCCACATGCTTCACTAGATTATAAGTAGGTGAAGCTGGAGCAGCTGAGCATGACCCCGACTGAAAACTCACCCAATGCTCATAATTAACCGTGGAGACATCAAACTCATCACATTCTGGAATCGGGGCCCGTGCAAAACGTCTACGCCGTGTAGGGCTAGCCGGGGCAGAAGCAGCAAAAATGGAGTGAACAAAAGAATTGAGTGAGCCTTTGGAAATGGATTCCCATTGAACCTTTGGCTTTGAACTTCTAGTAGGGGAGGAAAGAGGTGGTGTAACAGGGGCACTGTTGGAAATACGCAGAGGAGGGAGCGACGAGGGGATTGCTAAGTTACGAAGGAATGGTAGAATGTAGGAGGTTGGGTTTCCATCACAACGCGATGGACTTGGAAAGGATGATGATGTTGGACTAGCTTGGTAAGAAGGTATAGGACTTGGAAATGCTGATGAATTTGGACTCGGCTGCATCGACGGACACCCACTGATATTCGTTGAGGTCATCGGTGTATTGGATGGGAGTGGCTTACATCCCTGGACAAGTGAAATGGCGATTGGAGTTAGCAATAACATCACCATGGAACTCAAGAAAACCAGATACATAGGCAAATTAATTCATATAAAAGCACATTAATGTCAACTATAAGTAAAACCCTCATAAATTTGAGGCAGTACTGTGTGTTTGGAAATACAGAAAAGAATTGATCAATCAAATATGCCATAAGCATAATCATCTTCAGCACCCCCATTTAGATTAAACTTAAATCTTCACATTCCAGATCAAACAATAAGTTGACCAATTCAAGAACCAGCAATTCATTACAAGAAAAAGCCCAATTTACTTCAAGAATTCAAAACTCTTTCTAAATCAATCAAGTAATTCATTAAAGTAACATCAAGATTAGATCCAAAACCACAAATCAAGCTACAGAGAATACAAGCAACCAATCAAACTAAAAAAGCCCCAAAATGAAACAGAAAGCATGAACAGAGGAATGAAAAAATGAAGGTTGAAAAAAGGTTTGACCTTGCGGTAAGTGGTGCCATCGTCTTCGACAACCCAACCAGCTTCAGCACAGAGGGCTTTGAGAACTTCATTATTATCACAGTGTTTGGGGAGCTTGTAGCTCCCCTGTGCTCGAAGGCCGGAGTAAATCTTGGCGGCGATGGCTCTCCTCCTCCTCTCTCTCCTCTTGTTGTTCTCTCTCTCCTTCCAGGTCGGCTGCCGCCCCGTCGCCGTCATTGTACCGCCGCGGCTCCGCCACTCCTAGCCCAGCGTGTGTATTATTGGAGCAATCGATGTTGTAGGGGAGGGGAGGGACTGAATTAGGACATGGTTGTCATCAAGACAACGCCCCCCACGTTTTATTGGACTTTTTCTACTTCTAAATTATTATTTCCTCAGTGTATTTCTTTTTTATAACGCGATTTCATCTTTATTATTATATAATAATAATGATATAAAGTTGGAAGTATAATTTATTTTTATATACGTGAATTTCATCATATCTACGAGAATTATGATAAGGGTAACTTCGAATTTGAGTCAACCTTTCAATAAAAAATAATCAATAAATAATCAAGTTGATGATATATATTTTCAAAACTTTCAAAACGCACAAACGCCACAAGCACTGTGAGATTTAAAAACTATGAATTGTAATAATTTAATTTTTTTTTTCATTTTAGTGAGATTGGTTTTAACTTCGTATCAATTAATGTATACTAAAATTAAGTGATAAACTAAGACCAAATCCCTTAAAAGATTAATTTGATTAGGAAAAGCGAAGGATGTAGTTTCGCGGGAAATGGATGGGGTCCCACTCCCGCGTAGAGAGGTTAGGACCACATTGGTGAGTTGAAACTAACACGTCCGCTTGTCCGCAACCCCACGCCCATTTCTGCTGCATCTCTATCCTAATTCATCCCACCCTTACCTACTAATTTAATTCAATTTTATTTAATTTACCAGTAATCTTAAGGTTATGATATTTGGGCTCGTCAAATAGACATACATTCGACTGTATGAAACATTATGTCTTTCTTTTTAATTTGATTTAATCATATGGGACAGTTAGTTCACATAAAATTTTGAGGGGAACAAAAAAAAACTTTGCTAGCCAGTTAAGAGTTAGATGACATACATTTAAAATAAAGAAAAGAAAAGAAAATAGAGCTTATTATCGATTAAAAATATTAAAAAATAAAAAAAAAATGAGAGAAGGTTGATCTTAAATAAATTAGGTAGGTGGTTGAAGGTGGGGGTGATAACAACGAAGTAGCCAGTGTCACGTGTGGCCACAGCAAAGCAACCTAGCTGGAATTTGATGTCACCACTCTTCTCTCATCTTTTATCAAATCCCACAAAATGCATGAACCCAATAAATAAATTAATTATTAAAATAATTACTATTGCAGTATACAGTGTACTCGAGGACTGGATGTTTATTTTTGTCTAATGTTTATTTTAATCTAATTCTACAACCTGTCCATCCGTGTTACGAAATATATTTATATTTCGAATTTGATCAAGTCAACATAAATGAAGAAAGTAATAAAACGTGACACGATTTTTTCTTCCCCTTCAATATACAAGAAATTCATTTATACATATTTTTGTGTTTTATGATTTTTCTACCATTATTTTAAGATTTTAATCATCAATTATTTTATATTGAATTGATCAATTGATATTACTGTTAAATTGATCCATTCCAATAACTGCAATGAGATTGTGATGAACTATATATTGAAAAAAGATTAATTGACTACAAATTTGGACTGTTTTGATGTAGTTTCCAAAATAATAATTACTCGAGATGTATCAGATCTCTTACATAATTTTTTTTAATCATTTCCTATGTTGTTTATCACGTAAAAAAAAAAATTCAACTATTATTTTAACTGTTTGTATTATTCTTTTTAATATATAATTTCCCTTTACATTTCATTCATTAAGCTGTGTAACATAATAGATGTAATCAAAATAATTACAAGTGAAATCTACATGTTGTATGACCATTCTCCAAGTGTAGATAAAGAAACAAGAGCATTCAACTTTTGTGCACATGCTGGCAGTGGCGCGCGTGCGGGTGGGGGTTGGATGGGTGGGGACCGGGGGGACAACCTATTTTCCTTACAAAGGCTGATAGTGAGAATGGATTCAATGGATGACATGTGCAAGGAATATGCATGTGAAGTGATAGAAATAATATAGACAAGGTTGGTTCAATAACCATCTCAAATTTTGTGTTTGCTCATTGCAAATTGCATTTCTTAATTATATTTTTGGGTAATTTTTGGGTGGGGTGACCCCATCTCCTCACGTGAGAGGGTCATGGGTGAACACGGGTCACCCAAGTGATCCTCTATATTTTTTTGACTTTTTTTTTTGAATTGGTGATAATTTTCAGAAGTTGGTATTGAATACTCCCTCGTCCGAATTCAAGTGTGTCATTTGCTTTTGGGCACGAAAATTAATGAATATTGTTATTTAATATGTGGTGTGTAGTTTTATTAGTGGAGGTGTGGGTCCCATTTTTTAGTTGTATTAGTGAGTGTGTGTGGATAAAAAAAAGAAATGAGACCCTTGGGGGTGGACGCCCAAAATGGAAAAATGATACCCTTGAAAGCGGACGGAGGGAGTAATTGTTAAACGTTTAATATTAGCTCTTTATAAGCTGATGTGTATGCTGCTACAACACATTTTTTAAAAAAATCTCCAATTTTACACAACATAAATTCAAATTTGAAATTGCGACAAGATTTATATTTTTTATAATTAGAGAGCAGACTAAAATTGGACAAAAAATATCAAATTTACAAAAAAAAAAAAACAGATAAAATTGAAAATTATAATAGTAGGAAGATTAAATGAAAATTTTGACTTACTTACATGAATAAATATAATATTACTCAAATAGTGGTGATCCAATTCTTTGGCAGTAAATTATTCCCAATAATTAAATATACTATATATAATAAAGAAGGGTTTTGGTTTTATTAGGTGGCATCATGAGCATGAGAGTAATTTAGTGATGATATGAAATTTTTTTAGAATTTTAATTTTTTAATAAACTTGCCAAACTTGATAAGGAAGGAAAGAGTGGATACATTATTTCACAAGCAATCAAAAAAATATTTTTTATCTTAATTAAAAATTTACCTAAATCTTAAAAAAAAAAATTGAATTGTTTTTAAGTAAAAATTATATCAAATTAATCGGTATCACATGATCTTTAATTTAACATCCATATTGTTAATATAATATAATATAATTGGGATAATATTATTCTCAAATTACAACAATATAATATAATTGGAATAATATTATTCTCAAATTACATGAATATCTTTTTAATTTTTGTTGTACTTGGAGGGAAATGTTTTAATTGATAAGGTGTCATCACTATGAATAATGATGATATGTAATTTTCTTATTTATTTTAATTTTTATTTAAGTTTATAATAAATTAAAATAAATAATTAAATAAAATAATTATGGACAAATTTGATTGGCAGTGTACACAAAAGAATAGAAAATTGATGTCAAAAGTTAGAGAAAATTGCAAAACAAGTTCCACCTGTCACGGTCTCGTTTGGGTTTGGTCCCGATAGTCTTGACTTCAGTCTCAAACTTTTTTTTTCAGCAATAATAGTCCCACCGTCAATAGTGAAATTCGCAAAATTCGCTTCTCATTCGGAAGAAAAGCAAACAGTGGCGGTGGGAAGAAAACGACGACTAGGAATCGGGGGCCATGAATAGAACCAGAGTGAATCCTCGCGTCTGGTTTATTGTCGTGAAGGCGCGGCCACGTCGATTGGGGAAAAGACTCCGAGATTGAATTTGAGATGATGGAGGACTGAGCGGACCACCATAGGATGATGGTGGAGATAAGACGACAGCCCTGTAATTGGAGGATCCATAGTGGGTTACTCCGGCATCTGCTGTAGCGGTAGCAAGCGATCTCCACACCGCGCCGACGTTGGCTGAGGATGGACCTTCACCCAATGCTCCACCGAACTCCGCCGTTTACACCACGCGAATTGCTTCGATTTGGTGGGAAAAAATTAGGCATTTGGGAAGGGAAATTAGAATAGACACGGATTGGGGAGATTGGTTTGAATTTGGGAGAGAAATCCCAATTCTAACGACTTAACGGGCGCGTGGTATGCACATGTGAGGCTTCCGTTAGTTTTAAACGATTGGGGGATGTAAATTGCAAAAAAAATATTGTGTGGGACCATTATTGCATGAAAAAAATATTTGGGACTAAAATCAAGACTATCGGGACCGTGACGGGTGAGACTGATATTGCAATTTTCTCTCAAAAGTTATCAATAAACATTCAATCACATTCTTTATATTTTATTTTTTGGAGGATTACTACTAAGTACAAAAAAAATTCTTAATTACTATGGGATACAAACATACAAAAATATTACTACTAACTACAAAAATATATAGTGATATTCCAATGTTTCCCCTACAATGTGCTGCACATAAATGTTGTGTGCAGCAAAAGTGTGTACGGTAAAAAAAGTGTGTGCAGCAAAAAAGTGGGGTGGTCCGGAGACTGGCCGCCGGAGCTCCGGAGGCGGCGGCCCGGTAGAATTCCAACGGCCGACCGGCGGAGCTCCGGTGGACCTCCGGCGGTCCGACAGAATTCCCGCGGCCGGTCGGCGGTCCGGTGGTGATCCGGCGGTGGGTGAGGTTTTAGGGTTTGTGGTTTAAAAGTGTATGAGTTTAGGATTATATTTGACATTTTACTTTAATATTTTGTATGTGAGAATAATTATTTTAAATCAATGTATCTTAATTAGGGGTACAAAGTGTGTACATATTAGTAATTATTCATTTATTTTTTAAAAATCCATTTCATCAAAACTTATACGGTGTGTTCCCGGAAATACAGGAGACCAACTCGAGAATGATTTATGAAGATTTGGAAATAATTATTCATTCGCATATTTTGATATCAACAACCTTCATGAATCGTTCTATTATTCCAACCGAATATATTATTTGGGTACTCCAACCAAACATACAATATATTGTTCGAAATACTCTAATCGAACACAATATGAAATCTTAATTATTAGGATATTTATGTCTTATTAATTTTAAACATTTTAATCTAATTATTTTTTAGTACGTTTAACAAATTTGGAGGTACGAATTGCCGATTCTATAAAAAATCGATTATCCCGTGTATTACGCGGGCTTCGTACTAGTTTAGAGATATAAATAAGTCGAGTAGTCCAAGGTAGAGTAGCTCAAGTTTATTTAAAATATTATCGAATTTCATAATAAATGTGATAAATGTCTAAGCTTGTTTGATAAAAATTTGAACCAAGCTTGAATGAACTTAAGTCGAGTCAAACTTGAGGCGAACTCGAATAGTTTGACGACTATACGCTTTCTTTTAAATTCTTATAAATCGAGTTCAAGCCGAACTCTAAATTTTATCGAACACAAAAGTTTCTTTAAATTTGTTTGATATCTTTATCACATTAAATTCAAATGAACTTTTATGGGCAAAAAGTCATATTAGACCTCCAACTTATATTATCGGATCAAATGAGGTTTTTGTTCTTCAAGACCCTTTTCATTTTTGGATTGGGTCATTTAGGCCCCTAATCTTTTTTAAACAAAACAAGTAAACACCATTTTCATTAAATTTTTTATTATTGATGTCATTTGGCTGATTTGCACTGTTTTCAACCAAAATTGAAAATCCATCGTCCTAGCCACCACACTTCCATGATTCCATCGCCGCAGCCCTTGAACCCTATTTCTCTTTCCTTCTCTTCCTACGCCACCAGCCTACAACATCCTCCCAACCACCGGCCCAAAGATATGTCGTCCACCGCCCTCGATTCACTTGAATTTTGTCACCACATATGTCCGCAACCTTCTCTAACAACCTGTACTCTCTCTCAAATTTCTGTAGTATGAATTGATAAACAAGAGGATTTAGTATCTTAGTAGGGTTTGACATTAGATCTTAAAATTAAGAATTTGAAATATCCTATGTAAGGGGTTATTTGTTGTCTTTAAGTTTTTGTTTGCTTAATGAGGTTTGTCATTATAATAAGAATATGCGATTGAGTTAGATGATGGTTTCGATTCTGGTTAAGTGCGGGTCAGTTTGAGGCAGTGGATGATGAACCCATTAGAATTTTCGTCATGGATTTGGGCGGAGAATGAAGACTAAGATAAGGAGGCTTTGGGAGATTCTCCACCTACCGTCTTTTTTCTGCTTAGTTACCGCGTACTCTTCTTGTGAGGGAGAGAAATGGGAGGATAAGTGGAGGGGAAGAGAGAGCAATGGCAAGATTGAATAAACAGAGGAGATACAATTAGCATAAGTTGAAAATTGCAGTGGAGCGTTTTGTTGGAGAATGAGAGATTAGAGCATCAGTTAATGCCAAATCTAAAAATCTTTATGGGCAGATGTGTTTACTTATTTTGTTTAAAAAAGATTAGGGACCCAAATGAACCAATCCAAAAATGAAAAGGGTCTTGATGAACAAAAACAAAGTTTGGGAGCTCATTTCATCAGAGATAAGTTGGAGGTCTAATATGACCCTTTGCCCGAACTTTTATCAAACGATCCCATAATCGAGTATTGATTAATTTTGTTTGATTTTCAACCCTACTTCACTTACATAATTTTATGTTTCATTTTAATTCAATTTATGTAACATAGCGTACATTACAACCACAAGAATGAAGTTATTTCTTGGTCAAACAAGGGGCAATTTAGTAAACATGGTCCCCATTTCACATGACATGATAGTAGTATTTTTTAATTTCCAATAATACAATATCTAGGCTAATTTATTAAATTATACTCCCTACGTTCCATAAAACCTTTCACACTTTCCTCATTTGTTTGTCCTAAAAAACATTTCACACCCCAAAAAAGAAAACATCACTTTATCTAACAACCTCAAAAGTTATTTTAATTTCAAATTTGTCACTCTTTTTTCACACACATATCATTACTTTTTACTTTTTTATTACCTAAAAATACTACAATACCCTCCAAAGTCAATAAAGTTGGTCAAAAAATGCACATTTTCTTAAACAATATGGAACAGTAAATGTAAAAGATTTTCCGGGACGGAGGGAGTAATAGTTTTATTTTTTCTTTAACCAAATATGATAGTTTGTAGATTGTTTAATATTTTGAGTAGAAGCGCTAAGGCGCTTCTTCCACTAGTCATACTCCAGCAGTTGAACTGGCGCATTTAATAAATAATAATAAAATAATATTTAAAGTAACTAAATTGATATATTTAATTAATTTAACGGTTTAAATTAAAAGAATTGGTCTTTTGTATTTCCGAGTGTACAATATATATGGTATAATATAATATTTTATTCTAAAATATATGACACTTTAATTAATATGGATATAATTTTTTCATTAAAAAGATCCACTAAAATATAAATAGTATAAATGTTTGATTAAAAAATTAATTATTTTTTCTCAGTAAATCAAGAATATACATTTTTATACTAAAAGGTATAACATTTAATATTAAAGGTTACAATTTTGAAAAAACTTTGGATTTAGGGATATGGTGTCCCGGAACACACAAGTTTTAACCAAAATATAATCAGTAGGATTATACTCCCTCATTTTAAAATGTACTCCATATATCTTGTTATTTTATTTATTTATTCCAAAATAAGGTTTTTACGTTTTTTTAGAAGGGCAAAGATAAATGTATACTCCCTCTGTCCCGCGTTGAACTGGCGAAATATGCTATGGATTTTTACGTTATTGTATACTTCCTCTGTCTCATGGACCGTGGGACGGTCTCATATAATTTTTTGCCCTTCTTAAAAAAAAGGTAAAAATCTTATTTTGGAATAAATAAAATAGCAAAATATATGGAGTGCATTTTAAAATGAGGGAGTATAATCCTACTAATTATATTTTGGTTAAAACTTGTGTGTTCTTGGGACACCATTCCCCAAATCCAAAGTTTTTAATATATCAATTTAATTACTTTAAATATTATTTTATTACTCCCTCCGTCCCAACTTCAACTTCACACTTTCCGTTTTGATCTGTCCTAAATTCAACTTCAAACTTCCATAAAAAGAAAAAGTAACTAACTAATATTCCTCTAACATACATTAGTTTCAAATTTGTCATCACATTTTTAACACACATAACATACTTTATTATTTATTTATTATCCAAAAATACTATACTACCCCCAAAAGTAAGTTAAAAAGTGACTTTTCTTAAACTCCGTATCTACAGTAAACAGTAAACGTGAAGTTAAATTTGAGACCGAGTGAATATTATTTATTAAATGCGCCAGTTCAACTGCCGACTTAACGCTACTGGAGTATGAATAGTGGAAGAAGCGCCATTTCTACTCGAACGAACTACCATATTTAGTTAAAGAAAAAGTAAAACTATTGAGAGTGTTTGATTCACTTTAGATTAATAATACTCATTTGGCCTTGAAATTTTTTTAAAAATTAGAGAATTTATATATTAATTGGACTTATGCGGGCTTAATTTTCATCTAAGTCCATTAGTAAAAAGCAAGGGGCCTGGTGAAATACAACCTTGAGAGGAAGTGTGTTACTATATCCCATGAAACTAATATGAAATTAAGAGAATTCTAATGCTCATCCATTGCTTATCACATTTACAAATTTTATTAACATACTTATTAACTTTAATTAACAAAAAAGTATATATTACAATAGAAATTGACAACTTTTTGGTAAAGAAGGAATCCTGGATAGAGATATCCGCATTGCCACACACACCCCGTATCCTTCACTGTAATCCTTGAATGGTCAAAACCCGATTGTTCCGACCCGGCCCGACAAAGCAACGCAGTAAATCTCCCTGCTGCTAAACCTCACACTAACACTCGAAAATGGCAGTGCCAAAATCCCCTGCAATCCTCCTGCTCAACCTGATTGCGATCCTTCCTCTCCTCGTATTATCCTTCTCCCCCGATCACCCCACGGATCGCCGGATTCTCGTTCTTCTCGACGATCCCTCCCTCAAGTCCTCGCATTCCCTCTACTTCTCCTCCTTAATATCACGTGGATTCGATCTCGATTACAAGCTCGCTGATGATCCTGCAATCGCAGTCAAGCGCTATGGCCACTACTTGTACGATGGCCTCATTATTTTCTCTCCATCCACTCAGCGTAAGTTTACTCGTTTTGGACTTAGTTGTTCTGTTTGGGCCGTTGGCCTCTCTATCTACGGAGGTATACATTTTCTGAGTGCTGAAGATTTTATCCAGGGTTTGGAGGGTCGTTGGATTTGGATGGCGTGTTAGATTTTGTTGACTCGGGACATGACTTGATTTTAGCTGCGGATTCAAGTGCGTCCGATTTGATCCGGAACATTGCCGCTGAATGCGGGGTTGATTTTGATGAGGTCGGTGCTTCACTCCTTGCGTTCTTCTTTTATTTCACGCAACTCTGATGTTGGATTCTTCAAATATTCAATTAGAAATGATAAACAGATATGTTCACGCCATTTCTTTCAATGAATTGTAGCCATGAGAGATAATTCCGTTTGTGTGGCAATTCTCTGATGCTGCCTGTTCTTTGAGTTGTATATTTTTGTGCATTTTGTGTTCTGTTTCCCCTAGTATTATATCACGTTAAATTAACCTAGTGATCATTAGTTTTGGTTCTTATGAATGTGTGATGTTTGTAATATAATACCATGATGGTTGGCTAAACTTGTTTTCTACGTAGCTCAGTCTACTCACTTTACTTAACGCCACACTAACTTTGTGTAACATTGGTCAGATGATTGTTTGTTGCCTTTGCATATGAAGGCTAATGACATTCATTTACCTTCATTGTGAACTTGCTTAGATATCAGGGACCAATGCAATATCTCATTTGTTTACCCCTTTTGCAACAGATTATACTGTCGTTGAATGCATCCTACTTGATGTTTTTGCTGTTAGCTATGTGATAAGTAAAATTTCTGTTACTGATCATTTATATGATATGACAATGCTTGGCTGTACAGGACCCCTCTGCTGTTGTCATTGATCACACTGGCTATGCTGTCTCAGAGACTGAGGGAGACCACACCTTAATTGCGGCTGATGATTTTATTCACCCTGATGTTATTCTGGGAAACAAAAGAATTGAGGTTAGTTTTAAAGGAGTATAATGAGTGCATCTATCATTGTCTGCTTGCGCATAACATTTAATTTGACTGTCTGTGGCACCCTCATTAGAAACTCATGCAATACATTTGTGCATGTAGTGAGGAATTGTGTCAATGGACCTGCTTATGCTTATTTATATGACAATTCATATCTCGAAACAGGCACCTGTTCTTTTCAAAGGTGTTGGACATTCAATAAATGCTGGAAATAGCTTGGTATGTTGAATACTTATATCATCCTTTTTCTAGTATGAATGCGCAACATGTGACTTGGTGTACAAATATTTAACTGATTACAGGCGTTTCCAGGCTTTCTGCTCTTACTTTTTATCTGTTCTCCATTAATTTTCAGGTTTTGAAGGCTCTTTCTGCATCTGCCTCCTCATATTCCACTAATCCGAACTCAAGGCTCTCTAGCCCACCATCACTCACAGGAACTGCCATTTCACTAGTTTCAATTGTGCAGGTTTTTTTATTTTCTTCTATTTCTTGATGAAGCAACATTATGCTCATTTTTCTAGTTTTTTTTTTTTTTTTTTTTTTTTTGAAGTTGACATTCTTCCATGTTTCAGTAATACCAAGACAAAAAACCCTACTATAGATAGATCACCTAACGAGGTTAACATTATGGTACAATTTTCAACACTGTGCATCCATTCTTGTCTACTATCAAATACAACACTGTTTTTTTTTGGTAAAATAAGTCTCAGAATTGAGACGATGATAAATTTTAAGCAACTTCTACATATTCACCTAGACCTTTCCATCTCCAGTGAATAATAACTAATGCAGACACAGGCTAGGTGGTATAAATTGAACTGATTTTCTAAGAGAGAAATGTTTTTGGTGAGACTGGGTTGAAGATGGCAATTAGACAATTATTTTCTGGTAGTGTGCAACTATCACTGTGATGTGTTGATC
The DNA here is from genome assembly GCA_023678885.1 of Pogostemon cablin. NCBI lineage: Eukaryota > Viridiplantae > Streptophyta > Magnoliopsida > Lamiales > Lamiaceae > Pogostemon > Pogostemon cablin. The sequence goes on along the minus strand of CM043004.1, from coordinate 25,961,579 downwards.
CAAGTTTTCCTCAAATTCCCAGTTTCTGGCTTGATATATATTTAAATGGATGCAGGCTAGGAATAATGCACGAATAATGATTTCTGGTTCATTGGACATGTTTAGCAACTGGTAGGTTGTTGCTGACTTGCTGTGATTATATTGATTTCTAGACATGCATTGTTATATTCTTCTACATAAGCACTCCAGAGTACTTACAATATGTTTGTTTCCCTGAACCAGGTTGTTCAGATCAGGAGTACAAAAAAGTGGGAGCCTCATCAAGTGAGTGGAGCTCTCCATTATATTTGTTCTTTATTTAGCTAGCAAATGCTTTTTTTAAAGTTTATTTTGAAATTACATATTGATTATTTCTTGTATACCCCCGGTCTATTCCGTAAGTAAAATTTTAAATAAATCTTAAGATTGATTCTAGAATATCATCAAACATCATTAGACATATCTAGCTCTCATTCTATTTCTGTTAAATAATTCTGCCTGTTATTGGTGTGGCAAGCCTTCAAAATTAGCTGGATGCTTTGATGTTAAGATGTCATATCATCTGATGTGTGCACTGTGCAGCATGTTTGCCGTTTCCTTGTTCTCCACTGCTTGTCTGATTTCAATGATGCAATGTATCCAGCATCCACAATCATTAACTTAGGACACCATAATTCTTTAGTTCATGCTTCAATTGCTAAAGTTAATGTTCAATCCATTCTTCAGAGAGGTGAAAATATTATGATATTTTCTCTAAAGCCAACCTTTCACTCAGTGTTTTGTTCTCTAAGCAAGTGGTTCTCTAATTCTGGATACGTCTTATATATTACTTTAATTGCAACAGATATGAAAAATCTGGCAACGAACAGTTTGTAACCGAACTTAGCAAATGGATCTTCCATGAAAAGGGTCATCTGAAGGTGATGTATTTAAGTGACAATAACTCTTCTACACTTCTTTATTTAGATATATTCCATATCCCTGATATTTAGGTAAATCATCTAATTAAACTTCACTCCTCAATTCCTAGGCTGTGAATGTTAAACACAATAAAGTTGGTGGAACTGAAGAACCTTCAATGTACAGGATCAATGATGACTTGGTGAGGCTGAAGTTTTCTGTGACACAGTGTTAATCTCTTCTGCTTTAAGTTTAAAAAAAAAAAATCTCAGAGATCAGAAAAAACATTTCAGTCAGAAAACATGGTTCTTATTTTTTGAGTAATAAAATTTTGTCCTTGCAGGAATTTAGTGTTGAGATTTTTGAATGGTCCAGCAATAGTTGGGTACCGTATGTTTCAGAGGATGTTCAAGTGCAATTCTACATGATGAGCCCATACATTTTGAAAAATTTGTCAACAAATCAGAAGGTACTTTCGAAAAGAGTGAAACCATTTGTAATAACTCCATGATCTGTCACTTCATTTCAAATTCATTTGTTGTAGGGGCTTTATCACACTTCATTCAAGGTGCCAGATGTTTATGGAGTTTTCCAGTTTAAGGTTGAGTACCACAGACTGGGATATACGAGTTTATCTCTTTCAAAGCAGGTGAGCGATGCATTATTCTGTATATTGGTTTTAAGAAATAGTATAATAGCATGGCCCCTAGTTCTTCCTGATCATAAATGTCGCCTTGCAGATTCCAGTACGACCATTCAAACATAACGAATACGAAAGATTCATAACCACAGCTTTCCCTTATTATGGAGCTTCATTTTCAATGGCAAGTACCCCCACCTCTCGTGTGATTCACGTAATGGTACAAAATTATAGAACCTCAAGGATGTTATCTTGACTCTTTAAATAATGCAGATGGCTGGATTCTTCGTTTTCAGTGCCGTCTACCTATACAACAAGTAACATTATAATCTCTTGATCTCACTTGAAAGGTGACAATACTAATTTTGCTTTCTTATATTCTGGGAAAGGTCTACTTTTGCTTTCTTACATTCTGGGAAAGATCATAAAGAATTCCGCCAAATTTTGTTTACTATTTTGCTATAACAGTAACACAGCATGATTGTATTGAGACACGAATACGTGATTCACAACATACTACCCTAGTTGTGAGAGTTAGGAAAAACGAGAAAAACATTTAATTTAATCACAAAAATTGTCAAAGTGGAATTAATATTGAATAGATCATTTGATACCAACTTAAATGTACTTTGCAATTGCAACTCATCCTTTTCATAGGTTGTTTCTTGTATGCGTGACTCACGAGCCTATTATTTTATTGAATTGTCCGAAATTTTGTCTTTGATTATTTGGTTGTTTGATAGTTGCATGCATATATATATATATATATATATATATATATATATATATATATATATATATATATATATATATATATATATATATTGTAGAGAGTTATGACTTTTATTGATGCTCATTTGAACATGCCGACTATGATGTGACATTACTAAATATGGGTGGTGCTGCTTAAATTTTTAACAAAATATAAATACAATTCCCTTGTTAAAAAAATATATTATTTTTATTGAAAATTCTATTGTTATAGTAATTAGTTTCGTCATACGAATAATTTATGATATGGAGTATTTTTAATCACAAACGCTTGTGTAAATTGGGTTCACGGTGTAAACATGTGGTCCCCTTCCAATCATATACTCCTCTATATCACGTTGGAGTTTACACTTTCTATTTTGGATTCTCCTAAGTTAAGATTTATATTTTTTTTGTTAAGTTGGGTCCACACAAAACAATTAATTATTCTATGTAGGGTTCACACACAACATTAAAATAACTGCCCACTTTACATTAAAAAAGATTTATATGATGTAAACCTGATTTGCAAGAGACTAACTACGAGTATTTTTTAGTAGGACCAATAAAAGTGATGGACTTTTAATTTGTTTTTTGTTTTTTTTTTTAATTTAAAATTGATATTCATCTCACAGGTTTTTATGCCGTGTAATACTGTAATTATTGCAATATATGTTGACTTAGTTAACCTTGAATTATAAATTTAATTTTTTCTAATATTAAATTGTTTGGGAAAATTTTATTTTTAGGCCCACAAGAATGAATTATTTTCAAAGAGGTTCTTTTACTCTCACAATTAGTCCGTAGGAATTTTTATCACTTTCTATCGTTAACTAACGGAAATTCAATGTACAACGGAAATTTAGTGCGTGAGAGTGACGTGGCCGTTAGTGGTAACGTATTATTGGTCAAGCAAAAAGAAGGGTTAATTGCATAAAAAAATCCTGAACTTTCAACCAATTGCAAATTAATCCTGACTTTTATGAAATTGCAAATAAAACCATGACCTTTTATGTTGGGTGCAATTCGCACCCGTCGTGCAGTTGAAGTCTGCCCGACCGTTGATGTGGCATATGGGCCTCCACGTGGCATTTGAAACCCTAATTAATTGAACCCCAAACCCAAACCCTGAAACTAATTAAACTACTGATCTTCCCTTCTATTCCATAAATGGCCGACTCTTCAATGGATCTCTCCTCCCCATTCTTCGCCGGCCAGACGCTTTCCCCCTCCACCCCACAGTTCTCTGGCAACGATGGAGTTTTCATGAAGAAGACCACCTCCAAGGTAGTCTCTTCCGGCAACCCCATTCTCCGGCGAGCCCCCGAGCTACCTCACTAACGAGTTCACTAGCGGCTACGACTAGGATACCTCCGGACTCTCGAATGGGCCATGCCCGGAGCTCTCGGTTGTGTCTTTTTCGAAACTGCTGTCCCGCAACAGAATGAAATTCCGGCAAGGCGGTGTGGTTAAAGTTCGGATTGCAGATACGGCGCCACGTTGGATCTGAACTCGCCATCCTCTGGAGGGTACGCAAATACTCTGACAATGACTTCACCTTTACCGTATTCTGGTGTGAATTGTGCAGTGAATTTTCTGCGAGGGATCGTTCGCCGGAGCAATAGCGGCGGCAATCTAACACCAGCTTGTGTGGAGGGCTGATCATTCAGATGCAACCCCACTAACTAAGGCCAGCAGAATTGTTGGAAGATTGATAAATTGTCATATTTTTAAACTATTAGATTTCTTGAATCTTCGTGGATTGTTGCTTGGTTTTAATTTGTGTGTAATGAGACAAGCCTAATTTGAAATGTAAACTGAAGACAAGCCTAATTTGAAATGTAAACTGCTGTCCCGCAACGGAGTGAAGTTCCGGCAAGACGGTGTGGTTAAAGGTCGGGTCGCAGATACGGCGCCACGTCGGGATCTGAAATCGCCGTCCTCCGAAAGGTACTTGAGAGCTTGATTCAAGGTTGAGAAGAAGCTGTTGTTTGAGGGGGAGAAATGATTGCCTTGACAGATAAATTTAATTTTTAGAACCTCCGTGTCGATGGTGGTGGTGACTTTGATTCTTCTGAAGCCGGCAGCGGAGATAGAGTTGTAGATGTTTGGAAGGTGGGGAGGGTGTCACAGGTGGTTTAGGGTTCAATTAATTAGGATTTGTGTTTTAATTTTGGGAAAAGGCAGAAATGCTGTCGTTTCTAATGCCCACGTGAAGGCACTTATGCCACGTCAACAGTCGGGCAGACTTCAGTTGTCCGACGGGTGCGAATTGCACCATTATAAAAGGTCATGATTTTATTTGCAATTTTATTAAAGTCGGGATTAATTTGCAATGGTTGAAACTTTAGGGTTTTTTATGCAATTAACAAAAAAAAAAATACCCAAACCATTTCATTTCCCAAATGGGCTGTCGCTCATGGGTTTTCTAATATCTTCCTAATTAATGGGTAATGTAGTTCGTCGAAGAACTCAAACTTGTAAAGCGAACATGATAGAGAGAGGATTGCCCCTTAGGCTTTTGTGCCTCTTTTAGGGGTGGAAGGATGACCGTATTGCTATGGGGATTCCCCATATTTATATCCGAGACGTCACCTGTATCAGGGCAAGTTGATAGATTATCGTGTACAATGCGAGCATTAAATGTATTCTAGCCTCATGTGACTACATAGGGGATACAATCTAGGATATCCTCTATAGGGGTGCTCCAGCTTCAGATTCTGCATATCTGAAGCCACTTGATCAAGTGGCTTAGTCAGGTGAGGCCATTCGTTGCTCTAGGCCGGGAGGCTTGTGGGCTTTACAGGAGCATTGAGCTAAACCCATTAATGTGATATACCACATGGGCCAAATCCGGTAAACTCAAACCTAATTTTGCAAAAGAAATAATTCAATTCCAACAGAATAATCGATCAAGAACATCACGATGTTCGGAAATGAGTTCAAGTACAAAAGACGAAAGCGATTTCCAGACTCGAAAGCTCCACGATCTCACTCAATTCCTCCGACGTCGTCGACAGGTCTATCAACGGAAGGACGACGAAGATGACAGTGTACCCATGCTCGACGCCGGTGAAGACACTACGTCCATCATCGTCACCTTCGCCGCGGCTGCTTTGACGTCGCGGGGGCTGAACGAGGCGCGGAGGGGCAGCGCCGCCACGAGGTCGGGAAAATTAGTGTGGCGGAGGTGCCCCTGATGCTCAGCGCGGCGACGTAGTGGCACGCGCCGCCATCTCGGGGGTGGCGAAGATGCCTAACCATATCCGGAATTTCTTGCAGGGCTCCAGGATTTCGGAGGCCCATTTGCCCCAATTGCGCATTCGGACCCCCGATAAACCAGGTAATTTGATGCTGGAATTGCTGGTGTCACAGATTTTCTTCATTCTCCGGCCCGGCTCATACGCGTTAGCGGCGGCGACGCCGTCGTAACTATGATGAAGATGGAGTTGGTTGTGAAGTGTGATTAGGAGCATTCATGATTGTTGAAATTGATTGATTAATTAATTTAGTAATAGTAATTCATCTAGGAGTGGATCAATGCGTGTAGTATTGAATGTTGGATTTTTACATTTCCAAACAAGGAAATGCGTTTGAGGAGGCTAATGAAGTTGATAATCTCTATTGAATGTCTCTTTAACCGGTTTAGTTTGAGTAATTTATTTGTTTAATGTATGGAATTAATTCTTTTATTGTCACTTAGTCTTCGTTTATTTTTTTTAATTTTTTATTTAATGTTTTTCATCCATTAATTAATAGTGGGATCAGAAGTGCAATTTTTAGAACCAGAATATAGGTATGGGACTATTTTTACAAATGACCAATTCTTACCGGACTAAAAGTAAAATTTTCCCTAAATTGTAATTATGATGTCATGCTAGAACGATTATATCTGAACATAAATTGTTTGCATCTTATTTCATCTAGAAAGTCAATTATTTTACAGTTGTGAAATGCCTTATGTTATTTTAATTATCTAGGAAAATAAATCCACTTAAATGCTATTTGCATCAAATTAGCAAATATTAATATCTACCTGTATGAGACCGTTTCAGTAGAAGAGACCTATTTCATTAGAAGATTTTTTTCAGACGAATAAAAAGTGATGCAATGAATAGCATTTTAATACTTTCTTCGTCCCATAAAACGCTTCACGTTTACTGTTCCATATTGTTTAAGAAAAGTTGTATTTTTTTACCAATTTTGTTGACTTTAGAGGGTATTGACATATTGTAGTATTTTTCAGCAATAAAAAATATAAAGTAATGATATGTGTGTGAAAAAGGAATGACAAATTTGAAAAAAAAAAGTCACTTTTGAGGTTGGGTAAGCTTTTTTGCCATGATTTTAAGTTAAAAATAAAATATGCCCAAAATGACAAAAATACTCTTGACTCGACACTGACACGATATAAATTTTTTAAAAAAAAGTCATTATTGAGTCAACTTTTTTTATTAAAAAGGTTGACTCGATAATAACTTTTTTTAAAAAATTTATATTGTGTCAGTATAGACTTAAGGGTATTTTTGTCATTTTGGGAATTTTTTGTATTTTTCTTAAAAAACTTGGCAAAATAGATTTTTTTTTTAAAAAATATGTATGGGCATTGTATCGAGTCACACTTTTAATAAAAGTGATACTCAAATCAGGAAAGTGATAAAGACAATTCAAAAATAAAGTAAAAAGTGATAATATTTTTAATAAAAATAATGAGTAATATTTTTGATAAAAAATAATAATTAGAGTTAATTGCCAAAAATACCCAATATGAAATGTCAAATATCATTGTCAACCATCAACTAATTTATATAACATCCATACCCAATTGATCATTTTTGGACCAAAATACCCCCACTATGTCGGAATGCTATGTTGGGATGTCGAATTTAGTGTCAGAACTCCGACATAGCATTCCGACAGGGTGGGGATATTTCATCGGATTCGGTGTCGGAATTCCGACATAACATTCTAACATGATGTGATTATTTTGGTCCAAAAATGGACAAATAGGTAGAAATGTTATATAAATTAGTTACTGGTTGACAATTATTTTAACTTAAAAATATGGGTAAATGGCTATTCTTTCTAACAATTATTTTAAAAAAATATAAAGACATCCTCAAATGATAAATTCTCACACAAGTTTCGACACTTATTAATATACTTGGAAAATGACTCGCCCGCAATCTAAAGTAGAAACGTTTGATTAAAATTCATTTAAAATATGGACTATGCTAAATGGATCAAATTGATCCAGATCAATTTCATTTATTATGGGTTTATATCAATTTAAAAGGACTTCTAAGTTCTAACCTTCACTAATTGAATTAATTAGTTGATTTTTTTTTTCTTTTCAACTACTCATGTTTAAGAATAATTATTATAATCATTAATTACCTTTAACTACCATAATTAAAAAAATCAATTCATTTTAAATTTTACAAGTAAAACATAACGTCCGAATTTGTAGAGTCACCAATTCAAGAATTATAAAAATGTTCTTATATTGTTATAAATATATAAAAATAATAAAAATTTTCTAAATATATATCTATTATAAATATATTTTAAAAAATATGAATTACCATACAATATATTGAACTCCTAAGTTGGTTTTAAGGATGTGAAAAAAATAGGTAAGGATATAGCTTATTTTTACTATCACGAAATGTGCATAAATACTAGAACACCTCAAAATGAAAAGTTTGGACGTTGCATATAAAAAGTTATATTATTATTATTTACATTTTATATTTAAATTTTGGGCTTGTTTTGAGTGAAATCGTCTCACGTCAAACAATTTTACAGTCTTAAAAATAGTTATCACTTTCGCTATAAAATTTTATTACTTTTCAAATAATTTAATATCACTTTTCTTTATAAAAGTTATCACTTTGTATCCGTCTTACATAAGAGCTTACGTGAGACGGTTGATGAGTGATATTTTCACCTAGATTTTAGTGTCTTTTTATATATATTTTTGTATTATTTTATCCGTATTTATGTGTATTTTGGTTGTGTTTTGTATTTTTATAGAAATGTGTGTGAATGAGCTTAAACATATAATTTTTAGGTAAAAATGGATTCTAGACGCGATAAGGAAGATGTAGGAGAAAATGGAGCTCAATTCGAAGTTGAAACGAGGGAAAATGAGTCATAGCAAAATGCTGAAAAACGCACGTCTAATTTGTGTAATTTTTCTGTACTTTGTGGAGCTCAAAACTAGAAGTGTAATATATGGTTGGAAAGCCACAGAAAAGAGGATCGCTTTAGTATAAGAAACACCTCAATTGGAGCTCAAACGAGAAAGTTATGATTAAAATAGTGACGTCGCGCAAGCTGTTCTTACTCAGCACGATTGTGCTACTTTGCATGGCTTGTTACACATTCAAATGTTGGAAGTTTTGTCAATTCTTTATATGCATAGAAAGCCAAGGAAGAGAGGATTGCGTGAGCATAAGAATCACCTGAATTGGATTTCGGATGTGAAAGTTATATGCGAAACGGTGAGCCTGAGCTGCACTAACCCAAACTCGGCCCGAAGTCAATTTTATGATTAGAATGTGTTCTAGAAGGTTCCAAGAGATACAATACCCATTTTTGAGTGTAAAGATCAGGAGGGATCAGATCCACACACACATTCACACCATTTTTCACACACTTTCCTCTCCATTCCATCTATCCTTCATCCCATTCACCCATCCTTGAATCCATCCATCCAATACACCATCCAAGTAGTTAGAGAAGTAAGGGAGAGAGGAGGATTGCAAATGGGAGAAGAAGATAACCATTGGAGATATCCAAGGGAGTTTTCATCTACACTTTTGTCATGACCATGGGGATTTTTAAAACAATTAAACAAATCACAAACTCTCACAGTTCACCTCTCTACGACATCGTATGTCAAATCCTATTATTACTGCATCATGGGATTGGGAATGATGGAGCAAATTACGTGAAATGGATTGAAGCCCAGTGGATTGAGGATGAATGGGCTGCTACAATTAATAGCAAAGAGATCAAGAATTTTAGGACCACTTGTCAGAAACAACCGCACACTCTCTGCATGAAAGACAAATCCATTAGAGATACAGGTGAGAAGGCAGAACAAATACTGGTGGAGGGAGAGGAGAAAGTCAATCAGAAAACACGTATGAACTATTCATCTCCCTACTATTCCTCTATCTTCCATCTTTCTTCTCCAATCTCATTCTTATCTTCCTCACTTCTTCTAATCATTCTGAGATGGAAACCTCATATTAATGACTGGTCAACATTAGTAATTGGTTGGATTGTGAATTAGCAAAGTTATTGATCGTGTGAAGTGCATGGAAGTAACCAGCTAAACTGCAAGTTCATCAAGAATGTCATGTGAATAAGTGGTGACTGGTGCAGTGTGCAGCGGTTGTACAGAAGGTATGGTAGTTCGTTGGAAGCGGTTCTATGCATGGATTGAAAGCTCATAATGCTAGCTATGAGCTGGAAGTAGTTGCAACAGAAATAGATTTCATTTAACCACCCATATGACAGCTGGAAGATGCTACACCTGATTGGCCCCATAAGTTTGGTTATCACATGTGATGTATATATATAGCTGTAAATTCTAGCATGTATGTATCTGTAACCTCTAAAACCCTCTGCAAGCAATACAAATTCATCATCATCAGAAGTGGACGTAGGATTGGTTAATAAGCCAAACCACTATACATCTTGTTCTTCAAAAAGTTCTTCAATCACACACTCACACACACTTGAGTTTGTTTATTTTGTGAGAGTTTTGAATCAATCTTTGATTCACTCAGAGAAGTTTACAAAGAGATTCATCAAATTCATCAGATTAGTTCATCTTTCGAATTCAAATCTGAGAATTGGCGCCGTCTGTGGGAAACACCATAGGCAAGCAGATCAAAGGAGCAATTATTTGAAGAAGAAAGAGGGATTCAACATGGTTACCAATTTTGATATTGAGCGGTTCACTGAGAAGTCAGACTACGAGCTGTGGAAGATCAAGATGAGATCCATCTTGGTACAGCAAGGCCTCGGAGGAGCAATCAAAGAAGCTCCAGTTAATGAAGCAGCAGCAGTGGATGTATAAGCTGCAGCAGCTGAAGCAGATCTTCAAGAAAGAGCTCTAAGTGCCATTTTCTTGTGTCTTGGTGATAAGGCAGTCAGAGAAGTTCAGAGGGAAACGACTGCAAGAGCAGTATGGAAGAAGCTTGATGATCTCTATATGGTAAAAACTCTTGCAAATCGATTATATCTGAAACAAAAATTATACTCATTCAAAATGACAGAAGAAAAATCAGTTTTAGTTCATCTTGATGAGTTTAATAAGGTACTTGATGATCTGGAAAATGTTGAGGTTAAATTAGAGAATGAAGATAAGGCTCTGATTTTGTTATCTGCACTTCCAAAATCGTTTGAAAATTTTAAAGACACATTGCTATTTGGTAGCAAAGAATCAATAAGTCTTGATGAGGTTGAATTAGCTTTGAAAACTAAGGAGTTACAAAAGTGTAGTGAGGAACAAGGAGCATCAGGTGAAGGATTGATGATCCGGAAGGGAAATCAGAATAAGAAACATAACAAGAAGGGTAGTTCTGATGGTAAGAAACAAGATACCAAAGGTGATCAGTCTGCCAGTGACAAGGAAGGAAGAAAATATTTCCACTGTCATGAACCTGGTCATTTTAAGAAGAACTGTTACAAGTGGAAAGCAGCAAAAAGAAATAAGGCAGAGGCTGGGAAGGATGGACAACAAAGGGTGCAAGCAAATCAGGTGGCAATTAATCAAAACCAGGTGGAGATTGATTATCCTGAGGCACTGTTAATCTGTTCATCAAAAGGATCCATAGATTGGATCCTTGATTCAGGATGTTCATTTCATATGTCTCCAATGAAGCATTGGTTTACTGATCTCAAGCATCAAAATGCTGGATCAGTATTATTAGGGAATGATCATACATGTCAGATAAAGGGAATATGCTCTATCAAGTTAAGAATGCATGATGGAGTGGTTAGAACCTTGACAGGTGTGAGGTATATTCCAGAACTCAAGAGAAATCTAATTTCATTAGGTATATTAGATGTTTCAGGATATGAATTTAGAACAAAAGGAGGAGTACTCATTGTTGAAAAGGATGAGTATGAAGTAATGAAAGGAATCAGGAAAAGAGAGCTGTACATTCTTGATGGTCATACTGTAACTGGACAGAATAATGCTACAATTGGAAGTGATAATATACACTTATGGCATGGGAGGTTAGCTCACATAAGTGAGAAAGGGCTGCAAGAACTATCAAGGCAGAAAGCTATCTGCATCACTCCATCAGAGCAGTTGAAACAATGTGAACATTGCATTTTTGGAAAGGCTAAGAGACTTAAGTTTGGAACTGGTGATCACACAAGTACATCCAGACTGGATTATATTCATTCAGACTTATGGGGACCTACAAGAACTCAAACCAAAGGTGGTGGCAGGTACTTCATGTCTTTCATAGATGATTATAGTAGAAAAGTGTGGATATATATTCTTAAAACTAAGGATGCAGCTTTTAACACTTTCAAGAATTGGCTAGTTGAGGTGGAGAACATCTGTAATGCTAAGATTAAAGTGTTAAGAACTGATAATAGTCTTGAATATTGTTCTGAAGAGTTCAACAAGTTCTGTAGAGATAAAGGTATCATAAGACACAAGACTGTTCCAGGCACACCACAACAAAATGGTGTTGCAGAAAGATTAAATCAAACCTTACTAGAGAGAGTAAGGTGTATATTGAGTAATTCTGGTTTGACAAAGGACTTTTGGGGTGAGCTGGTCACTACAGTGGCATTCCTCATAAATAGAAGCCCATCAGCAGCTCTGAAGTTTAAAACACCTCAAGAGGTATGGTCAGGGAAATTAGCAAATTACTCAATACTTAGAGTCATTGGTTGTTTAGCTTATGCTCATGTTAAGCAAGATAAGTTAACACCAAGAGCAGTGAAGTGTGTTATGATAGGATATCCTAAGGGTGTGAAAGCTTACAAACTATGGAGTATTGAAAGCAAGAAGTTCTTAGTAAGCAGAGATGTCACCTTTAATGAAGCTGTAATGCCACTATGTCCACAACAAGTTCAAACTATTCAAAGAAGTGATAAAACTGAGCTTGAGGTGGAGCATGCCAAGAGAATTGTACATGACCAGAGGGCAGGTGATGAAGAAATATTACAAGATGATACTGTTGAAACCACTGATAAGGATCAAGGAAGATCAGAAGCTAATGAGCTGTTAAATAGTTATCAGTTAGCTAGGGACAGACAGAGAAGGCTTATTAAACCGCCAGCTAGGTATGCAAATGCTGACATAGTCTCTTATGCACTATATACAGCAGAGGAGATTGATTCATATGAACCAAGGAATTACCTAGAGGCTATGAATTGCAAGGAAAGTGACAGGTGGAGTGTTGTTATGCAAGAAGAGTTGATGTCTTTGGAAAATAATCAAACATGGAAGATAGTTCAGAGGCCAAAGAATCAGAGGTTGGTTAGTTGCAAGTAGATCTACAAGAAAAAGGTAGCTCCAGAGAATGCAGGTGGAATAAGGTACAAGGCCAGATTAGTTGCAAGAGGTTTTTCACAGAAAGAGGGGATTGATTACACTGAAATTTTCTCTCCAGTTGTCAAACATTGTTCAATTAGAGTAATGTTAGCTCTAGTTGCTCAGTTTGATCTTGAGTTGCATCAAATGGATGTAACAACAGCCATTCTTCATGGAAATTTGGAAGAGAAAATATATATGAGCATTCCAGAAGGTGTATCAGTTCAAGATACCACCAATAAGGTCTGTTTACTTCTGAAATCATTATATGGATTGAAGCAAAGTCCAAGGAGATGGTACTTGAGGTTTGATGAATATATTGTCAGCTGTGGTTTAAAAAAGAAGTCTGCATGACAGTTGTGTGTACATTAGAAGTGATGTTGATTGGCAGGTATTCTTACTATTGTATGTTGATGACATACTGATAGCTTGCAAATCTATGGATGGAATTCTAGCTGTCAAAGAGATGTTGAAATCAGAGTTTAGTATGAAAGACTTAGGGGAAGCTACTGTAATTCTAGGGATGCAGATTGAAAGGGATAGATCAGCTGGATCAGTTGTGCTTCATCAGAGTATTTACTTGGAAAAAGTACTAAAAAGATATAATATGGATATGTGTAAATCAGTTTCCACACCAGTTAAGCAAGGGATAAGTTTATCAAGTCAACAATCAGTAAAGACAGAAGCAGAGATTTCAGAAATGGATAGAATTCCATATGCTAATGCTGTAGGAAGTCTTATGTATGCAATGGTTTGTTGTAGACCAGATTTAGCTCATGCAATGAGCTTAGTGAGCAGGTTCATGGGAAATCCAAGGAGGGAGCATTGGGAAGCTATCAAATGGATTCAAAGATATCGAAAGGAAGCTTAACAACAGGTTTGTATTTCAATAAGATTTCATCTAACATTGATTTTCTTGCAGGATATGTAGATGCTGACTATGCTGCAAATTTGGACACATGGAAGTCACTATCAGGTTATGTATTCAGTTTATTTGGAACTGCCATCAGTTGGAAGTCAACACATCAATCAGTGGTGGCACTATCTACAACAGAGGCTGAATTTATTTCACTTCCAGAAGGGATTAAGGAAGGTCTGTGGTTGAAGGGAATTTTGTCTGAATTTGGTATTGTGCAAGAGTCTGTGGTGCTGTATTGTGATAATTCTAGTGTCATACATCTCTCAAGGCACTAAGAATATCATGAAAGAACAAAGCATATTGATATCAGGCTATATTTCATTAGAGACTTGATAGATGATGGAAGAGTGATTGTGAAGAAAATTGGAACAGAAAGAAATCCATCAGATTTTCTTACAAAGGCTTTGCCTACTTCGAAGTTCGAATTGTGCAAAAGCCTTATCAACATGTGTTAAGTATGACAGTGAAGAGTTCTGCTACTCTCTCAAAGTAGTGATGTGAGTTTTGCTGCTCTCCAACAAGGCAGTGGAAGTGAAGTTTGCTGACTTAAAACAGTGTGATGAAGGTGAAGTAATGAATGCTTAAGTATGAGGTTTAGGTGGAGATTTGAGATGGAAACCTCATATTAATGACTGATCAACATTAGTAATCGGTTGGATTGTGAATTAGCAAAGTTATTGATCGTGTGAAGTGCATGGAAGTAACCAGCTAAACTGCAAGTCCATCAAGAATGCCATGTGAATAAGTGGTGACTGGTGCAGTGTGCAGCGGTTGTACAGAAGGTATGGTAGTTCGTTGGAAGCGGTTCTATGCATGGATTGAAAGCTCATAATTCTAGCTATGAGCTGGAAGTAGTTGCAACAGAAATAGATTCCATTTAACCACCCATATGACAGCTGGAAGATGCTACACCTGATTGGTCCCATAAGTTTAGTTATCACATGCGATGTATATATATAGCTGTAAATTCTAGCATGTATGTATCTGTAACCTCTAAAACCCTCTGCAAGCAATACGAATTCATCATCATCAGAAGTGGACGTAGGCTTGGTTAATAAGCCGAACCACTATACATTTTGTTCTTCAAAAAGTTCTTCAATCACACACTCACACACACTTGAGTTTGTTTATTTTGTGAGAGTTTTGAATCAATCTTTGATTCACTCAGAGAAGTTTACAAAGAGATTCATCAAATTCATCAGATTAGTTCATCTTTCGAATTCAAATCTGAGACCTTCCTTCTCTTTTTTACAGGCAGTTGAAGCATCATCAATGGAGTTCCTCACCCTTTGATTTCCTTTATTTTTGCTAGTTTTCCTTAATCCCTCGAAGAGAAACGTGTTTCTCATTCTACGTTTTCTTATTTTGAGTTGTAAGAGAATTCCTATTTTATAAAAAATCCACAATATTAGTTGGGCCATAACAGATTTGGTATCCAGAGCAGTCGATCCTCGGCAAAGCTCAGAGAAAGAACATGGCTGATGGAACTAGATCTAAGGAGATACAGAAACTTGAAGCAATAATCAGTGATGAGAAGGGAAATAGAATCTTTATGGAAGGCTAACTCCAAGCATTAAATCAAGCTCAAGGAAAATTGCACTTAACTATGAATTCCTTTCAAGAATCTCAACAAGGAATGCAATCAACAATGAAAGTGATGGAAGCAAACCAAAAGGCAATGACATTGCAGATGCAGGATATTCATAATCAATTGCAGATGATTAGCAGAGGAAAGCAAACTGATGAAGGCATATTACCAACACCAAGGGCCAATAATATTACAAGAGAAAATATGATACAAGGGTCGGGTAATACTCTTCATGGAGGAGGATCTGGTTCACATTACAGTGAAGGAAACAACCAAGCAAATTCATCCTTCCAGAAGTTCCAGAAAATTGAGTTCCCACACTTTGATGGAGCAGAACCCAGAGTATGGATAAGGAAGTGTAACAGGTATTTTCAAATTATTAATATAATTTCTGAAGATTGCAAGGTATTATTTGCTACTATGCATTTTGATGGAAAAGTAGAATTATGGTACCAAGGATTTTCGGCAACTAGAGGTGAAGTATGGTGGTCAGATTTATAGAGGCAATATTAAATAGATTTGATGATATTGATCCTGAATTAATTGTGGGAGAATTTCATGAATTAAAACAAACAGGTTCTGTGACAGAATTGGTAGAGAAGTTTGAAGGATTGAAGTCTTATATGCAATTGTTTAAGAGAGAACTACCTGAGGAATAATACGTTTCTAGTTTCATCAACAAGCTTAGAGATGACATTAAGGGGGCTATCTTGATTGTTAAGCCTAAGAGTTTTGAAGAGGCTGTGTGTATGGCTAGGAAACATGAATTTACTTCTGATGCTATTGCAAAGATGAATAGGCACGTCTTAAAGACAACTATTAGCCATACCCCAAACAAGTTAACAACAGACTTTCCTAGGTCTAATAATTTTAAAGGACCTCCTGAGGATCAGGAAACTCTCAAGAAAGATGGTGTTATTAATCAGCCACCACGAAAATTGTTAACGGAAGCGGAGATGGGAAGGAGGAGAGAACAAAAATTATGTTATAATTGTGATGAAGTTTTTGTCCCTGGGCATAGGTGCAAGAATAGACAAGTGTTTATGCTAATGTCAAAAGAAGAAGAAGAAGAAGAGGCCTTGAATGGAGAAGAGGAAATAACAGATGATGTAGGGGGACCAATCATGACAGAAGACATGACTATCTCTTTGAATGCTATTGATGGATGTACTAATATCAATACTATTAGGATGAGAGCTAGAGCTTTTGGTATGGAGATTTTTCCACTTATTGATAGTGGGAGCACTCACTGCTTTGTTGATGAAGAAGTATGTTATAAGACAAAGTGTAGGGTAGAACAGGTTACACCGATGATGGTTATAATTGCAGATGGAACCAAAGTGATTAGTAGGAAAATCTGTCCGGACTTCACTTGGGAAATACAGGGGCATAAGTTCACCTACCCTATGAGAATCATCAAGCTGGGAGGGTGTGACATGGTATTAGGTGGAGATTGGCTAAGGAAGTACAACCCCATTGAGATTGATTATAATCAAATGAAGATCTCAATCAATAATTTGGGGAAACGGGTGAGCATAAAAGCAATATCTCAAGAGACAGAAATCATATTTGTATATGGAAAAGGCATGAAGAAACTGATTAGAAGTGAGAGTGATTGCTTAATAGGAAAATCTTTCTGTGTGCAGAGTGAGGATCACAGGAATGAAAAATAAAGAATGACGAAAATAGATGAAAACAAATCAACAGATTGGAACCTTAAGGCAGGAGACTATGTTTATCTAAAGCTACAACCATGCAAACAAAGAACATTGGAAGTAAGAAGAAACATGAAGTTAGTTCCAAGACGCCATGAACCTTATCAAGTGCTGAAGAAGATTAGCTTGATAACTTACCAACTTAAGCTACATCTTAGTTCTATGAAACACCAAGTCTTTCATGAAAATCTACTAAAGAAGAGGATTGAAAATAAATATACTCTTGTTTCTGAGTTACCACTAGTTGATCAGCAAGATTTTCCAAGAGTATACACCTTATCTGTGTTGGACAGAATAATTTTCAAGAAAGGAAATACAATGGAGGTTGAGTCTGATTACAAGGAAGAAAATGCAGTGGAGGATGAATTCGATTACACGGCTTGGGAGGATTATGATAGCTTGATTCCACATATTCCAGATTTCGATCCTTGTGGGCAAGGATCAACTCAAGGAGGGGGAAATGTCATGACCATGGGGATTTTTAAAATAATTAAACAAATCATAAACTCTCACAGCTCACCTCTCTACGACATCGTATGTCAAATCCTATCGCTACTGCCTCATGGGATTGGGGATGATGGGCCAAATTACCTGAAATGGATTGAAGCCCAATGGATTGAGGATGAATGGGCTGCTGCAATTAACAGCAAAGTGATCAAAAATTTTAGGACCATTTGTCAGAAACAATCGCACACTCTCTGCATGAGAGACAAATCCGTTAGAGATGCAGGTGAGAAGGCAGAACAAATACTGGTGGAGGGAGAGGAGAAAGGCAATCAGAAAACACGTATGAACTATTCATCTCCCTACTATTCCTCTCTCTTCCATCTTTCTTCTCCAATCTCATTCTTATCTTCCTCACTTCTTCTAATCCTTCCTTCTCTCTCTTACAGGCTATTGAATCATCATCAATGGAGTTCCTCACCTTTTGATTTCCTTTATTTTTGCTAGTTTTTCTTAATTCCTCGAAGAGAAACGTGCTTCTCATTCTACGTTTTCTTATTTTGAGTTGTAAGAGAATTCCTATTTTTATAAAAAATCCACAATATTAGTTGGGCCATAACAACTTTGTATTGAAACCTATTGTTTATCATGTTTTGTAAGGGTTTTAATGTCTATGTTGAACTCCTTGTGACCATGAGATGCTAATCTCCTTTGTGAGATTAGCAATATGAATTGTGTTGGATAATTTTGGGTATTTTTCAATTGAATGAATATGTTGATTGAGTTAATTGATTTTCTATAATTGATGCTTTAGATCTTGATGTTTATGATGATTTGTGTGATATGTTGTTTTAAACATGTGATTAGATTGAGAAGTCAATTGCATATTTAGGATAATTAATTGAATCATTTCATCAAACACTTCATGTGCATTATAAATTGTAAAGAGATTGAGAAATTCTTTAGAATTTAGAACCCTTTGATAGGACATCCGATTGGTTTGATCGATAGGTTGATTAATCGTGTGAAGGGACTCTCATTTCAAGCTTAGTACCTAGTTGGAATTGTTTGAGTGAGAACCAACCATTGGAGCTATGTTTAGAACCATATCCTATTTATTCCGAGAGGGAGTTTAGGTGAACTAGTGTTGGTCCTTAGTCTATACCCATAACACATATGAGTTCATTGCATGATACCTAGATTTTCCATGCTTCAAGTATTGCTAGTCTCATCTCTATCTACTTAGCTCATTCATCCATCTCTCATTCATCTATCAATTTATTTTATTGTCATTTCATGATTAATTCATCCCTTTTATGATCATCTCTATAATAATATGATGAACACGAGATTGCTTAAACCCTAGTACCTTCCTCCCTGTGGTTCGATAAATACTTTAATTAATCATCCCGACTACAAATGGCTAATCAACGGTCTTACACAAGTCTTTACCATAATTTTTTATTTTTTATTTTTTAGCAAAGACTTGTGTGAGACCGTCTCACATAAGGGTTTATGTGAGATGGTCAGAAAGTGATAACTTTTATACAGGAAAGTGATAATAAATTAATAAAAAGTGATAATGTTATTTTATGAATAATTTATAATATAAATAAAAAGTAATGATATTTTATAGTGAAAGTGATAACATTTATAGCGAAAGTTATAACTATTTTTAAAAGTGAAAAATAGTCTCACGTAAGACGGTCTCACTCAAGACCTACTTTTTTGTTAGTCATAAAATATATACACATGTATATATTTATTTATCTTATAAATAAATTGATAATTATTTATATAAAATTTTTATCTTAATTTTATACTCCATTAATTAATTAAACTGTATGGTATGTATGCTAATAATATGAAAAAAAAAAATATTATGATTCTTCTTTGGCAAAGATTTATGTGAGACCGTCTCACGTAAGGGCTTACTTGAGATGGCCAGAAAGTGATAATTTGTATAAAAGAAAGTGATAATAAATTAATAAAAGTGATAATGCTAATTCATTAACAATTTATAGTATAAATAAAAAGTGATAACATTTTTTAAAAGTGATAATGCTAATTCATGAACAATTTATAGTATAAATAAAAAGTAATAATATTTTTTAGCGGAAGTGATAACGTTTTATAATAAAAGTGATAATTATTTTACAAAATGAAAAACGGTCTCACGCAAGACCTACCTTTCTTTTTATATTATAATTTTAAATCAAACTTAATTTATTATATTAAAAGGCTTATAATATTGCAATTCAAAATGAAATTATATAAATCTTAAAATCGTGTGATTATAGTACTATATACTCCCTCCCTCTCATAATACTTTTCACGTTTACTGTTCCACGTTGTTTAAGAAAAATATGCACTTTTTGATCAATTTTATTGACTTTGGGGGGTATTGTGGTATTTTTAGATAATAAAGAAGTATAAAGTAATGATATGTGTGTGAAAAAAGAGTGATAAATTTTAAAATTAAAGGAACTTTTGAGGTTGTTAGATAAAATAATGTTTCTTTTTTTATGGTGTGAAAAAATTTGTGGTACAAACAAATAAGAAAAGTGTGAAAGTGTAAAAGTTTTATAGGACGGAGGGAGTATATTAGTAAAAAAATCCCCGCCTAGCCTATCTCAACTTTGTAAAGAAATTATATATTTTGCCGTTTTACCTTTTTTTTATAAAGAAATTAAGTTATACCTTTATTAGATTTATGGAGTATTATTATTCGTAAATAAAATAAGAGAATTTTTTTTAGGAATACAATTAATATAAAGTGTGTATATATTTAATAAAAAAATTGAATGATAACCTCACTTTTTATTTATTAATTACTATTTTTTATTTATTATATTAATTAATAATTAATGAAATAGTTCATTTAAATTATCATCTTTTCTTTATCAAGAATCAATTTTCATTAAAAATATTATCACTTTTTATCCGTATAATAAAATATACTCCATTTATTAAAAAATTTAATTGAATGTTTGTCTTGATCAAGTATCACTTTTAATTAAAAATGTTATCACTATTTTGATCCTATAAATTTTTCATAAAGTAATATAATCGAAAGTCTATTATTATTTTTCTTAATTAAATATCACTTTTTATTGAAAATGTTATCACTTTTTATTAAAAATGTTATAACTTTTTTATTTTTTTATAATTCTTTCATTAAATAATATAACTGAATGAGTATCACTTTTCTTTAATCAAATATCACACTTTTTAATTTTGTTACAAATTATTTTTGAAATAATTTGATTAGTCGAATATATTTTTTCTTTTTTAAATATTATTATTTTTAAAAAATATTATTACTTTTTCTTTTACTAAAATTTTCATAAAATAATTTAATAAAAAATGTATCACTTTTTAATTTTAAATTCTGACTTAAATTTTTTTTGTTAATGATCAATTACTTAAAGTACTAATGTATTATATGCAGTTTAATAAATTAAAATCAATGATCTTTTTTATTCTGCTATTTGAAAATCATTGACTTTTAAATTTATATAATTATAGGAGATATCAGCGTTAAGTAAATGCATACTATGCCTTTTCCGACTAATTAGTGTAGGTGACCGGCTGCGGTTGCCTTTTATTTTTTATAATATATTAATTAATGGATGAATAATCCGTCTCACGAGATTCCTGATGTGGTTTCATGGAAGATATACTCTTTTAAAAATATAATTAATTAAAATTTATTAATATTAATCTTAATCAACTATATAAAAATATCTCATAATATGTAATATATCTCATTATATATATACAAATACATGTAGGTACCCAAAGCACATATATCCAAAAATAGCCAAGGCATATACTCACATTCGTCTCAAACTCTAATATGATTTTTTTAACTATTTGTCCTTTTCACAAACCCGCATAGAATTATCCGTAATCATTTCAAAAAAAATAATTTACCGAAATATAAGTATTATATAAATTAAATTAAAATATATTAATTGATATATTGATTGAAAATTAGTATATTAATGAATAATTAATCAAATATATTAAAAATATCTTTTATATTTGTCAAATTTATATAATTAATTAAAAAATAAAAAAATTATTATCAGTATAAATAGGAAATGTAGTAAAATAGGATATATATATATATATATATATATATATATATATATATATAACAATTATTAAATTAGAAGACGTTTAAATAGATTATTAAATTAACTATAACAATTATAGTTAATGGATTCAGTGACTTGACTGTCATTAAAGTAAAAGATTAACATTAAATACCTATTAAACTTGTCAAAGAAAAGAAAAAGGGCAAAATAGTCATAAAAAATTAAAATGATATTAAATTGACAATTATATCCCTATTAAGCTGGATCAAACTGATCCGGACATATTTATCCTTAAAATATATTCCTCATTGGAGTATGCTTGATTCAATTTAACGAGATAAATATTTTTTAATTTTTAAATATTTTTTAATTTTTATTTTTAAAGTAAAAATATCAAATCAGCTCGACTTCATTGGAATTCATTAAAGCTTAACTCGCATTTTGAATCTCGATTTCATATCGAATTAGTTAACAATGAAATCAATGGGGACAGTTTTTATGATTTAAGGGTAATTCTTACATGACCATGGTATTATATGACTCATACATTAAATACAAGGATCACCGTTAAATAAAAAAAAATATTTAAAAAATAAAATGTCTTAGCCGTAGACATTGATTTTTTTAACTACGTGCGCTTAAATTGTTATGAGTATGAGATCATTAATTTAGAATAATAATATATCCATTAATCTATTTTTTAAAAATAAAATACAGTAATTATTTTGAAATTTTACAAGTATTCGTATTAATATATTCATTTATCGATTTTCACATTTAAAAAGAATAATAGTTTTTCTTTCTTTATTTATTTTTATTAAAAATTATGTTGAAATTGTTAATATTCTTATTGATTTCTTTCTGGGTGTTGCTATTTGCACACCCCTTCTTATTAAATACATCATTTTTAATAAATAAAAACCATTTTTAATTTTTTTATTTTATTATATACACACCCCTAAAATTACGAATTTATCCTTTTTAAAATATGCACTCATGAACTCCCAATTTCACTCTTACTAAATTAGAAATCTTCTTTGTTCTTTTTAAGACTTTAAGTTCAACATTCACCTGTTATCTTCTAGACGCCATAACGATCTGAATAAAACCAAAAAATAAAATAAAATAAAATAAAATCTATCGTACAAAATAAGGAAGAAAAAAGAATATTTCTTGATCAAGAAGATCGTTATGAAATCCACTTTAAATTCATCGGAAATATCAGTTGGTGATGCTTCTCTTTTTACACATGCCTTTAACAAGGAAAATACAATTAAGAGCAGTAAAATTATCTATCCTAAACCCTAATTAAATTAATGGAGGAGAGGGGAATATCGAAGTTTTATGTCGTACTTCATAAATGAATTTTGACCTTTAATTATTCCATGTTTATAAAATCTTTTGTGTTTCTTAAGTATAATAATTAACCAATATTATGATTTAGATTTTTAACTTGTAATTTATATTAAATTGGATCAAATCAGTATAAAAAATATATCTGTAATTTACGGTTCATAATGGCGGGGCTTGCTTTCAGTTTCTTTAATTTGTATAGAGGTGTAAACATGATTTAGATTTCTGATATATATTTCAATTATATAACGGTGTAGTGTGTATAACATAAGGAGGAGGTGTATTTAATTATTTTTTGGTAATTTAGACTTTTTAAAAATACTAATTTTATTTTTATCATAATGAGATGTGTATTCAATGGGAAGAGGTGTGCAAATAAGACGAGTCTTTCTTTTATTACGTGTCATATTCAAAAACATTCTAAAAAGAAAAATTTACGTGTCAAATTGTATTTAATTTAATTATTTATTATTTATTTGATTTAATTTAATTATTTTAAAATATCATATCTACAAATCTATAATTAAAAAAATTTAATCTTTAAAATATTTGATATTAATTAATTATTTTGAAATATCATATCTTCAATCCACAATTAAAAGATAAATGTTATATATTTCATATATATATCTAAAAGGAATCACCACTTATAAATATATTGTAGTTAAAATGACCATTTATGAATGGGTGGATCTCATGTAAACCATGTTTACATGAGTTTACATGCAAACTCTATTTTTTAAAATTACTCTTTAGTATATAAAAATTATTTTATGAAAAGTAATAATTTTTATATAGAATTAAGAGTAATAATTCATGTCTCTAAATAGTAAATTTTCATGTACGAAAGAGCAAACAAAAAATCAGGGTTTACAAGAATTTGAAAAATTATTTTTTAATTTTAAATAATAACAATTTATGTGTTTAAAGAGTAATTTTTCATATACGGTTTACACAAGTATTTGTTTTTATAAATAAAGTTTTTCATATATATATAATTCAATAATGTATAAGATTTTTTTTTAATTTATGTGTATTTGTACCTTAATTCGTTAGTAATTTAATTTTATATAACTGAATTTTATGTGATTTAATATATTTTCTTTTAATTTGTGTGTTTATACCTTAATTCATTTATAAATTAATTATGTGATGTGAATTTCTTAACTTTGTGCATTTACTCAACTGAATTCTGACAGTTTTTTGTATAATCCTTCCTATATTGATCATGTAAATATTTTGAACAATCCTAAAAACACTTTATAACTTTTTTTATTAATTATTATGAAGTAGTTTTTTGTTAATATGATTTATATTGAACATAATATTTTCTTTATCTTAAAAAAAATGAATAGAAAAATATGAATTATTATGCCGTTTTAAATATGACTTTTTTCTCAAATTAAAAAAAATTAAACATATATTTTCTTTCGAGTTTTAAAAAATTAAATAGAAGGTTTTTTCTATCAAATCCTGAGTTCTAGGCAACAATTTTTTTTAAAAGAAGAATAAAAACTTTTTTCAAGTATTTTTTTATATTTATTTTAAAAAATATATTTCAATAGTATTATTAAGATAAAGTAAACTAAAGAAATTAAAATAAAAACACATATCTTTATTATACTATTACAAACCACTTTTCATAGGTACTTTTTGAAATTACATGTTAGCACCTTATTCTTGCTAAAATGACAACATGTGATTGTCTCACATGAGTTTTTATATTTTTAAAATAATTTTCACTTTTTATCACATAAAATATATATTTTATTAAAAATATTATCACTATTTATTTATACTACAATTATTCATAAAATAATTCACAGCATTATTATGTTTTTCATTTATTCAAGTATCACTCTTTATTTAGAATTATTTAAAAAAAAGTTCACATGTAAATTGATTCACACCAAATTCACCCTTAAAATAAAAGTTATAATTTTAGTGGATTGATTATAATACTATAGAATCAATTTTAGAGGGACATGAAATAATTTTACCTTTTTTTTCCTTGCATGATTATAATACTAGAATCAATTTGGGAGGGACATGAAATTAATTTTACTCATGCATATAGATGTATTTTTAATATTGAATGTTATATTTTAGTATAAAAATTTATGTTCTAGATTTATTTTAGAAAAAAAATTAAAATTTTTCTTATCTCAATCGACGTTTTCGATAATAAAATAATAAAATAATATTGTATATCTTTTAAAACAAAGATCAATTTTTTTTAATTGAATGGGTAGTCAAATGAGTTTTTTTAATTATATATTTTATCATTTATATTTAATGTACCTTAATGCACTCAATTTCTATAGTTAATTCGCCTTATTAATTTCGTCTGTTTTTTATTTTTATTATTTTTTTGTATTTTTTAAACTTTACTCCCTCCGTCTTATAAACAAATTCACACTTTCTATTTTTTTCCGTCCCATAAACAAGTTCACACCCCCTCAAATAAAAAATACACACAAATCAATAACCTTACAACACACTTTAATTTTAAAACTGATACTCCTTTACAACTTACATAACTACTTTATAATTTATTTATTACCTAAAAATACTAAATTAACTCTAAAAGTAAACTACGTATCTACATTAACTATGAATTTCTCTTTGGGACGGAGAGAGTACATAATATTGATTTTATAATTTTGTTATTTATTTCTAATATTTACTCTATAAATCACTTTTATAATTATTATTGAAACAATACATGAATAAAAATTTAAAGTTTGTCTTTGGTTAATCGTGAATCCTGATTTTACAAAATTACTTGATACATGAAATATTACTTTTAGAAAGATAAACTGTTACGTTTTTAAATAAAAAACATTACTCATCTCAATAAAAATATAAAATATTAACATATCAAAATTAAAGGAGTAATATTATTTTTTATTTAGAAGTGCAATAATTTTTAAATTTTTATGTACTAATTCGGTAATTAGACACAATTGTTTGCCAAAAATGTAATTTAAAATACTAAATAATTATTACAAAATTAATTTAACACTAAACGAAATATTATCTTGATTTAATTTTATTACTAAACGAAATATTATGTTGATTTAATTTTATTACAATTATTCAAAAGTAAGATCGTTGATAAAGATAATTAGAATTAGAAAAATAAAATAATCATAACAATACTAGTCAAACATCCGATAAATCAGGTGTAGTGATATGATAATTGATAAGAATATGACACGTAATGAATTATAAGCAGATGATAATAATAAGAAATTAGTATAAGATAACGGTAATAATCGATAAAAAATGGATAATACATGAACCAGGTCACACAAATAATCCTCATTATTTAATATCTCATCTTCATTTAAAATAATATTACTCCACATATACGTTAAATCACATGGCCAGTATATTAAAGAGCATATACGACGGTTAAATACTATGGATACAGCCAAATTTTCCGACGATGTTTCCCATGGCTAACGTAAACCACACAATTTTTTATCAGCTTCTCGAACGGCGAATGTAGAGTATCATATTGATAATTAAGTTGGATTTTTTTTTCCCATTTTCTCTTATGCTCAAGATTACTTCGATGTGTAAATGAAAACAACATTTCTGTTTGCGCCTTCATAATTTAAAATTATAGTTTGTGTGGTTTACTTAGTTTATGTTTTATTTTACCCATAATATTAAATTAATACTACTAAAACTATGTAAAAAAAAAAAAAGCTTTTCCATGTGGGGAGTGACTATGAGTATAGAAATGATGGTTTGTGGGCTATAAATAAAGTGTTTGGCAGCGATTGGATTCAGTGTAACATTTGGCGGTTGCAATCAGGCCCAAAAATTCCCAGTCCAAACGCATCCTCAAACCTTATCACACGCATCTTCAGTGAAAAATGGCGGATGCTCCATTTAACTGAAATATCCATTTCTCCACGAAGCAGATTTGGCGACCTTCCATGGCGAAAATGGTGAATCCCGTTGCAGTTTGGTCGAACACCAAGTGTATTAATGGCGCTGTTCATAGCCAACGATTCATATTCATTCTCTCTCATCCGCCCAGGAACAAAGTTTCTCTCTCTTTCTCCAACCCGATTAAATTCTCAGTTTCAGCCACCATGACGACGGAGGACTCCAAGGTCGCCGGAAATGTCCCCACCTTCGATTTCAAAAATTACATGCTCCAGAAGGCCAAATCTGTGAACGAAGCTCTGGAGGCGGCGGTTTTGCTGAGAGAGCCCCTGAAAATTCACGAATCCATGAGGTATTCCCTCCTCGCCGGCGGCAAAAGGGTGCGGCCTATGCTGTGCATCGCCGCCTGTGAGCTCGTCGGCGGCGACGAATCCACGGCCATGGCGGCGGCCTGCGCCGTTGAGATGATCCACACCATGTCCCTGATGCACGACGACCTACCCTGTATGGACAACGACGATCTGCGGCGGGGGAAGCCGACCAACCACAAGATCTACGGCGAGAACGTCGCCGTTTTAGCCGGAGACGCGCTCCTCGCGTTCAGCTTCGAGCACGTGGCCACCGCAACACCAGGAGGAGTCCCGCCGGAGAGAATCGTGCGCGTGGTTGGAGAATTGGCTAGATGCATCGGATCGGAAGGGCTGGTGGCGGGTCAAGTGGTGGACATATGCTCGGAGGGGGTGTCGGAGGTAGGGTTGGAGCAGCTGGAGTTCATCCATCTCCATAAGACGGCGGCGCTGCTGGAGGGGTCGGTGGTGCTGGGAGCAATCTTAGGCGGCGCCACCGATGAAGAAATCGAGAAGCTGAGGAAATTCGCCCGGTGTATCGGGCTGCTGTTTCAGGTGGTGGACGACATTCTCGACGTCACCAAATCGTCGGCAGAATTGGGGAAAACCGCCGGCAAAGATTTGGTGGCTGATAAAACCACATATCCCAAACTCTTAGGTATTGATAAATCCAGAGAGTTTGCACAGAAATTGAATCAAGAAGCTCAAGAGCAGCTGATTGGATTTGATCCACAAAAAGCTGCTCCATTGATTGCTCTTGCTAATTACATTGCTTATAGAGACAATTGATCCATCTTTTTTAACTCTTCATCATCATAAATCTTATCTTTGTTACTACTACATTCTATCTTTTTTTTTTTTCACTTAAAAAGCCGAATCCGGATCTTCTGCACCACTTTGATACATCATCTTCTGTGTCACATGTGATTGACATTGACACACGTAAGATGAGGAAACAAATCCAACCATTGCCCATAGAGTTTAAGGATTAGGGTATAGTTTCTCTCTCCTACTTATCGTCAATCTAAATCTCTCCTACTTGTCGTCAATCTAATGGTGTGGCGCATGAAATGGTGTACCACATGATACAGATAATCCAAGCCGAATCTATAATGTGTTGTACCATTGAAAAATTATATAATTAAAAAAAAATCATCTTCATTTGTTGATTGGGTAACATTCAAATGTTTTGGTAGGTGAACTGTCTATTTCTTCATGATATAAACTAATCCTATCCTATGTTGGCAGTTTGGATCCATTTCCCAACTATATGTATGCCTTCATACTTGGTTTGCCTTTCATTCACTTCATTTTGCCTTAATTCCATCTTCATTCTAAACATGTCTAAATTATTCTTTCACCACATTTTGTACAAATTATATATTACTAATTAGAAAGTAATGCAATAGAGCTGGGATTCAGGGTATGCTTGGCATAGGGCTTTCTATGGGATTCAGGGTATATTTGGTTTTTTTTTTTAAGATTCTTAGTTTATAAAAACGATTTTCAAAATTCCACCTGCAAACAAATACGTGATTTAAGAGATTTCAGTGAGTGGAACATTGAAATGATCTCACCCATTAATAGAGGCCACCTCAATACATTTTTCTATACATTAAATTAGTGGGTTTGGGTTGGTATAATTTTTTTTTATTAGACCATAATTTTTTATTTTTTTTAATTCTTATACTAAATTAATTAGTCTTGCAGAGAGGTGTACCAAGCTAGTTGGTTGAGTGTTTTTATCGACGGAGTTATTGGGTTGGTTGGGGTAATAAAAAACATAAATTAATGAGTATTACCCCCATTTTATCCCAATTAGAGTTTTTTTTTTTCGATTCTATTTTCTAATTTGTTTTTTTCTATTACACTATTTACTCCCTAAAAATAGTAAAAGTTAAAAAAAAAAAAAACAAAACAAAATTTTCAATAAATTATATTTTCGAAAATATCATTTTTACTTAACTTACAAAACCTATTTTATCTTTTTTTTATTGCTTAAAAATACAATTTTACTCTTAATAGTCAATTAATTTGGTTAAAAAACTTTCCTTAAACTTGTATATTAAAGATAAAGAGTTTTCTGAAACCAAGAAAATATTATTTTATATATAGTAATTAATTATATTATTAGTGGGTGGGATCATTGTGGGCCCCACTTATAAAAAAAATGTGAAAGTTGATATCACAAATGGTAAAATATAAAAATTTTAAGGGGAACTAAGAAGCCCATTTGAAGCGAAATTATTCCTCTATTATTTCTCTGACCTGTCTTTTACAGTTTTACTGGACACAGGCTAGAATATGGACTATGACAAAAGCTATTAATGGCCCATTTGGAAAAGCCCAAATTAAAAACTAATTTTGCAAAAATAACGCCGTTGCCGGGGATCGAACCCGGGTCACCCGCGTGACAGGCGGGAATACTTACCACTATACTACAACGACTTGCTGTTAAGATTATTAAAATTAATTTAAATGTTTATAATAATATTTAACGCATTCTCGAGCATACAAAACTAAATAAAACTATGAACAAAATAAAAAGGTTAGGCCCTAAGATACCTTTAATATAAAAATTACATATATGTATTAAAATTACATATTCATTCCTAATACCTTTTAATATGAAATTACATATAAAAAATTACAATCGGGTCAAAAGTATATGTATCGAGTCAAGTTAAAAACTTAACTCGATAATGAATTTTTTAAAAATTAATATTGTGTCAATATTAAGTTTACGGTTTTATTGTCTTTTTTTTTGTATTTTTAAATATCCCCTTAAAATTTAGGTACAAAGAGAATTAAAATTTTTAAATGCTCGGTAATGAATTCTATCTTAAAATATTATATTTCTTTATTTACTATACATACATTAAATTATTATACTCTTTATTAATAATTAAAAAAACAAACTATTACTTATTAATGGGAGAGAGGGAGTATTATCTTTTTCTATAATAGTCCCTCCATTGTAAAACAATACACACACTTATATTTTCGTGTCTTATAATAATGTGCACTATTTTAAGAAAGAAATGCATCTAAACCCAATAATCTAAAATACTCCTATACTATTTTTAATTTACAACTCCGTAATTGGCATCAATAAAAAAGAAATTTGACATTACCCAAAATAATTTCTCTGTAATATACAGGTATGGGATTGGATCACATGAGAAATCATTTATTTCTAAGATTGACACATTCGTTTTTTTATATAATTTTTCTATCTACTGCATAGCATCCATCCATATATAATATGAAAGGAGATATTACACTAAAATAACATGAGAAAACATTACACAAAACACTAACAAAATAATCTAAACCGGAATATACGCAAAGAATGTACCGGTATGACATTAGATGTGCAATTTGCAGAAGTTTTTTTTTTTTTAAATAAGAACAAGAAAGTGTGAGTAGGTGAATTTAGTAAATCTAACAAATAATGTTAATTTATGTTTGTTTTGTAAATTTAAGTATGACATATTCTAAATTTATTTAAGAGTATCATAGAATGTTGTGTAAGTAAGAGATGAGTGTGATTTAAGTAAGGAAAAAAAAACAAAGAAAACTTTTCTTATTCCTAAATAGAACAGTAAACAACATCATCCTTTATAATAGTTGTAAACAAATTTAAACAAAATTTATTTAGAATTGTATTTTAACGGTCAGTTTGATAAGTGAGATGAAATAAGGAAGTATTAATAAGAAATGAGATTAAAATGAAGATAAAAATTCATAATATGAATAATAAAGATTGTTTGATAGGTTGTATAAGAAATGAGATAACAAAAATTTGTGATGTTTGGTATGATATTAAAATATTAGTATAAATTAAAAAATTACGTTTATAACCTTTAATTATATTTTCCATTACAAATTACAAATATAATAATAATATCTAAAAATCAAATCACAAATCTGGATGAAGTCACACCCACCCCAATAAAACATAACAGAAATAGTGGGAGAAGAAATTAAGAAAAGTCACTTTAATTTTTCCAATTTTCAATTCACCGCACTAAAGCACCACAAAAATTGGGAGGAGAAATAAGAAAAGTCTCTATTTGCCCTAATTTTCAATTTCACTGAATTGCGTGGTGATAATCATATAAAGGAGTGAGTATATGGAGACAACATTCCCGACGGCATCCTTGCGCCACCGACCCACTGCTCAGTGCTACGCCCTGGCACGATTTCGGCGTTGGCCCAATACCAAGTCTTGGCCTGGTGACGAAAGTTCTTGGTCTTCCACCTCTTGAGATCTTGCGGCGAAGAGGAACTAATTTTGAATTCTGCTTTGAGAGATTAGATAGAGCAGAAGATCTCAATCGATTGCATGTGAGCATTGTGTATCTTCTTCGTCGACGATTACTTTGTGTGGGTGAAAGAAAAGAAGCATGGATTGTGTTGTGCCATCTCCAATTTAATCAGCGATCTTGAATTTGGGGAACTGATATTTAGTATGGGTAGTTTTGTAATTTCATTTGTTATCTTAATTAACTGTGCAACGCGTAATGTTAATACCACGCTGGCGGCCGAATTGCTTATGTATGGCGTAACAGTATTTAACAACGGGCTTCAAATTTTATACCGGGCGACCCAATACAAATATGTGTGCTATCAAACAACAGAAATGGCCTAATTAAATATGGTAATACCCCTTATTAAGTGATACCAAACGAAGCGTAACAAATGTAATAATTCTGACTCTTCTAAAATTGATTAAATTTATAAGTCTAGTATGACTCATGTTACACAATCACATAATTAAATAATAATATAGCATTATACTTTAGTTTTTTTAGATGAAATTTGATTTGATGTAACATTATTAACCAATGTTTACATTTATATTGTAAAATTGATACTGAGATTCCATTCGATTCCGTCGTATTTATATTTGATTTGCTGATGAGTTCCTACAACACAAACAATCTCCAGAAAAATACTAGGTTTGTTGTGATATCATATCATATCATATCATATCATATGGGGGTGGTGTTGCAGAGGTGAGCATCCATGGCCATGGTGGTGGGCCCCAATCTGCTGAAGCAGCTTCCCCAACTTCACGTGATTACTGCACCATGATTCCATTAACTTTTCCTCCTTCGCTTCTGCCTCCCTCTGCAACGCCCTCACCTGCTCCCTATACTCCTCTTCCACTCTGCTTATGAACGACGATTCCTCCTCCCTCAACCTCCGTATCTTCTCCTCCACCTCCTCCATCTTCTCCTTCCTCCGCCGCGCCTTCTCCGACTCCAACTGCTGCTCCAGCCGGTTCAGCCGCCACGTCGCCTCCTTCTTGTGACGCATCCAGTTCTCCCGTCCTTCTTCCAGCTCCTTGCACTGCTGGATTAACATCCCCGCCTGCTGGACCGAGAACAACCGCGCCGTCTCCGGGTCGGGTTCGGTGGGGGAGAGCGTCAGGCTCACCGACGGCGACGGCGTGGTGGACGAGGAGGAGGTCAGAGACGACGTCGCATTGGGCATGTTCATCCAAGGCGGAAGAACAGCTCCCGATGTGGAATCCGAACTCGCCGGTTCAGTAATCGACACCGAACCGAGCGAAAGAACCGGCGGCGGTTCGGGCATGATCATGTTTGCCGGAGATTGATAAGACAGAAGCTTAGGCTGCACGTATTTCTCCGCGAACGTCTCCAGTATGTGGTCGTACTTCCCCTGCTCCGGCGAGGCGACGCCGCCCGCCGTGGCCGGCGGATTAGCATAATCCCCGTGCGATTTCTGGAGCTGTTTAAGCTGCTTCTCCTTGAAAACCTCCCACCACTTGCCGAGACGCTTAGCAGTGCGGCCGGGGACCTCGGCGGCGATCTTCTTCCACTTGTTGCCGTACTTGGCCTGAAGAGAGATGACGAGATTCTGCTCCTCCGGCGTGAGAGATCCCTTCTTGATCCCTGGTTTGAGGTAGTTTTTCCATCGTTCGAGGCAGGATTTAGGGTCTCTGTCGAGGTGCTTGCCCATGCGTTGGGAGAAGAGATTCCATTCTTTAGGGCCGTATTGCTTGACATAGGCGCGGAGGAGGGAGTCTTCTTCCGGTTGCCACCGCTGACGCTCCTTCATGGCACCATATTTGGCCGCCCAATTCCGGTAATTGCTCTGATTACAGAGCCATTGGATGAGAGTGGTGTAGGGGGGTGGGAGTTACTGTTTACTATAGGTGTGAGAGAGAGGGGAGAAGAAGGGATAGAAAACGTTATATAGTGGCATGGGGTAGGGGTAAAATTGAAAAAGTAGGGTGGGGGTGGGGGTGGGGGTGGGGGTGAGGAGGGGTTGAAAGTCAGAATTGTGGTGGATATGACGGGACAGTGTGGAGTGTAGAGTGGTGTATAAAGATGCCAAGTTAAAGATGAGCTGTGAACTTGTTGGTTCTACCACTCCACTCCACTTTTTTTTTTTCCTTCTTTTTTGTGTTTTTTGGTTGCTTCCAAGAGCGTCTTCCCCACCTTCCAATCATTTATTTCTCACCCTCACTTTCACTTTTCTTCAATCAACCATTCTTTTCTATTAATTCTACTATTTCCTCCTACTCCCACTGTAACTCAAGTTCATGTTTAATGTAGATACGTAATTTAAGAAAAATTATTTTTTAACTTATTTTTCAGGATAGTATAGTATTTTTGGATAATAAATAAATGATAAAGTATTTTATGTGTGTTAAAAAGGTTATGGCAAATTTGAAATTAAAGTATGTTAGAAGGATATTAGCTTGTTGTTTTTTTTCTTTTATGGAAATGTGAAGTTGAATTTGGGACGGACCAAAACAGAAAGTGTGAAGTTGAAGTTGGGACGGAGGGAGTATAATTTTGCACTTTTAATCCCAGAACATCTAATCTCTTTAAAATAGTATAAATACTTTTACTTTTAATTCCAAATAATCTTTGCAGAGTTGGTCTCATAAAACTTCAACCAAACATATTTAGTCTCATTCATTACACTATTGGTTCTAAAAAATTAAATTCATATTTTATTTTATATTTATTTTATGTTTATTTATTTAATACTTATTATTGTTATTATTATTATTATTTTGAGCATGCTTTCAAAAGTAATAAAAATCTAACATAAAATAAAATAA
The DNA here is from genome assembly GCA_023678885.1 of Pogostemon cablin. Classification (NCBI taxonomy): domain Eukaryota; kingdom Viridiplantae; phylum Streptophyta; class Magnoliopsida; order Lamiales; family Lamiaceae; genus Pogostemon; species Pogostemon cablin. The sequence goes on along the minus strand of CM043004.1, from coordinate 25,927,254 downwards.
TAAATGAGTAAATAAATAAATAAATAAAATAAAATATGAATCTACAATACTTATAACCAATAGTGTAACTTTATATCATATTTATTTATTATTATTATCATTATTATTATTATTATAAACATGTCTTTTTTGAAAATAATAAAAATTTGGTAACATTAAAAATAAAAATAAAATATGAATCTAAATTTTTTGGATCAATAATACATCTGTATAAGACTAAATATTCAAGGTTGAAGTTTTATCGGACCAAGTTTGCAAGGATTTAATTGTCAAATAAAAAATAAAAATAAATAAGTAAATAAATAAAATAAAAGAACCAATAGTGTAACGATATATTCATAATTTATTTTATTCTACTTTTTTTTAGCATGTCTTTTTTGAATTTAATAATAATTTGGTAATATTAAAAATAAAAAATAAAAAAAATTAGTAAGTAAATAAATAAATAAAATAAAATATAAATCTAAATTGTTTGGATCAATAATGGAGTTGTATGGGACTAAATATACAAGGGTGATATGGGACTAAGTCTGCAAATAAATAATCATTTGGGACTAAAAGTGAAAATATTGGAACTATTTTAAAGAGATTGTGTGTCATGCGGGATCAAAAGTACAAAATTCTCACCACCTTCACCACCTCCACCATGGAATTAGCTACACATTTTTTTCTTCTTTTCTTTTTCCTTTCTTTTTAATATAAATAAAGAGATAATAACATTTCCATGGATAATGAGAAGTTTTAATCATAAGACATTTTAATGGATAATGGTAGAAAGGATGGTATAAATATCATTACTAATAATTGAATTTCTTCCATCTTGCATTTTAATCATATAACTAGGGATAAAAAAACACTTCACTACTCTTAATTCCATCCATAAATCCTTATTTATATTTTGCAAAATAAGGATTTTTAAATGAAACACCATATTTAAATGAGGACCTTTCAATTGGGTGGGATCTAGTGAATGTATGAAAATGATCTTGATTTTTTTAAATTTTAAGGATTTTTGTAAAACAAAGTTTTCTGTGAGACGTTATTTACATGAAACGGTTTGTAAGACATGTTAAAGTATATCTATTATTTAGATAAAGTATGTTTAATGGTTGTTAAAATATATTTTTTAAAATATGTTGAATTATGCATTAAAGTATGATTTTAGGGTGTTATGATATGATTAATTATTGACATACTTTAATTACAAATACACATATTTTATTTATATAATAAATTTAATTTAATGATAGATCACCGGTCCTAAAAGTAGTGTCTATTTTTTTAATTAAATAACGATATTACTAAATTGAAAAAATGAAAGATCCAAAAAAAATTGATTTGATGCCTGATAAAGAAAGATATAGGAGTTGTTTTCCATAGGTTGATGATTCTTGAAGCTTCAAATCTGTAAAATTAAGATTATTTTTACTATCCCGAGGTTTTCTTCAATTTGGACCATACGCCCCCGTCTCTTAGGAATACTCATGAAAATTGTATATATGGGTATGTTTGTTGATACCTAATAATTGTGAGTAGAATTTTTTTTTTATATAAAATAATAATAATTATTATTATTATTATAAAAATAATAACAATAATAATAATATGATTTATAAAATGCTAATTTATACTCCCTCCGTCTCACTCAAAGTGTTTCTTTTTTTTTATTTTGGACGTCTCATCCAAAAAGTCTTATTCCCGTTTTTACACACATAGCACTCAAACACATCCACTAATATCATTAAAATAAGGGATCCACACTCCCATTAATATAATTACTCACTACACATTAAACAATAATAACACTTAATTCATGTGCAAAAAGCAATAGACCCTCTTTGAGTAAGACAGGGGGAGTAAAGTGTAGTGCTATAAAATGTAAACCTTAAAGCGAGACGAATTGAGTATATAGTTATATGGTGGATTGCAACAGTACGCTGCAGACTTTTTTATTTTTCTTTTGTGCCCAAACTTTAATGGGATGTTTAAAAATGCCTAAAGTGACAAAAAAAAGTTCTTGCTCGATATTGACATTATATTAACTTTTAAAAAAGTCATTATCGAGTCAAGTTTTTTACTTGACATGATACATATTTTGACTCGATTGTGACTCATGGTGGTGGGATCTATTATAAAGCACAATGTAAATCTTATAGTAGAACGAAAAAAAAAACATAAATATTTTAGTGGAACAGTCAGAGTATTAATTTATCCACAAACAATTTGCGAAAAAAAAAATCTTTTACAAATATTAAAAAAATTCTCTCTCCGTCCCCTTAAAATGTACTATTAGTTTACTTTTTGCACGTGGATTAAGAAGTGTAATTATTTAATGTGTAGTAAGATGAAAAATAATATTTTAATGTGTAGTGGGTAGTTATATTAGTATTGGGTGTGGAGTCCAAGTGTAATGGGTTGAGTACAATAACAATTTTTTGTGGGTGACATCAATCTAAAAAGGAAATGAATATTTTATATTGGAACAAACTAAAATGGTAAAATGAAAACGTATCAAGGGGACAAAGTGAGTATACTACTCTTATTCCATCACAAAAGTTACATTTTACTAATTAAGGTGTCTCATCAAAAAAGTTATATTTTCTTTTTTGATAAACAAGATATTAAAATATTATATTTATCAATACATTACAATTACCCTAGTAATTTTTAATCCTCTCGCTAACAATTACTATAACTATTGGGATAGAGTGGTTATAGCAGTCAACTCTATTTTACAGAACATTAAACATTAAAATGTAGTAAACTCAATAGCTCATCTCCATCAGTTTGCTCAATTTTTCACTCCAAAAATTAAAATAACAATATACCTCTTTTTCATATTATTTAAAATTATTTAAATAAAATATACCTATACCCATTTTTTAAATAAAAATACACATACATTTTATTTAAATAAAAGTAAAAAAAAATTGCAGCACAACAATGTAACATCTTTAAAATGGAACAAAATGTAGCTTCTACAGTGTTTTTTTTTTCCATTTTGCAGCCATGGATGCAACCCTATTAGAGCTGGGAGTAGGGTGTCAATTTTGACTCGGCTCGCCCTGCACGTTTTGGGGCGGCCCGGTCCGGACCTGTATATATACGGAGCGGGTTCGGGTATTAATTTAGACCCGCCCCATCTCAACCCGTCCCGTATATAATATATTAAAAATTATTTTATATTTTATACATATATAATTATATTTTATGTTAACAATTATTTTATATTTAATGCATATAAATTATTTATAAGTATATGATATATATATATATATAATTTATTAAATTATAATTATATTTAATATTCTTATGATTTATTTATTTAAATATATGAATATTTTTTATATGTGATTACATATTAAATTAATATTTATAAATAAATATATGAATATTTTTTGTATGTGACTAAATGAAAATTTAAATTTATGTGATTGAGGATTAATTAAAAAAAATGGAGCGGAGTGGGGCAGACCCGCCCCGAATGGGCCTGGGCACGGGTCCGGGGCATGTCTTTCAGAAATGGGCCGGGTCCGGGTAGTTAACTACCCGGCCCAGACCAAGCCCATTGACACCCCTAGCTGGGAGTGTGCTGCAACACTCATAGAGATGACCTTAATATAAAAAGTTAAAAAAGAAATACTTCCTTCGTCCCACCGAAAGGTCCCCATTTTATTATATTGGGTGTCTCATCCAAATATCCTCATTTTCCACTTTTAGTTAGGGGTGAGCAAAAATCGGTTAAAACTGAATTTACCGATCGAACCGAACCAAACCGATCAATTCGGTTCGGTTTTTTAATAATCGGTTCAGTTTCGGTTTTTAGAAAATAAAAAATCGATTATTCGGTTTAGTTTCGATTTTAAGATTTGAAAAATCGAATAACCGATAACAGAACCGATTTAATCCTATATAAATAGGAAACTCTAATTTCCTAGCCCTGATTTCATTTCTTTTCAACATTGGAGACTTAGAGCCCAGACACGCTGCCCGCTGCGAACCCAGCGTCACCCAGCCCTAAACCCTCTTCACCAAACTCCAGCCGCCGCCACCCAGCCTCGCTGCCAGTCCCCACCACCCCACTCGACCGCGATTCCCACCCTCGCCGCCAGACTCTAGTCGCCACTGCATCATCGCGATCGGCGCCGGAGGAACGAAGTAGAATATCTTGACCATCACCGGCGCCCTCTTCGCCACCCTCAGCCTCATCTTCTACATCGGCACCCCGCTCTACCGCCACAAGCCTCACCGGCCACCATACTGTTGGAGTATGGAGCCTAAATTCTTTGGGCCCGTATTTCTTTTCGCCCAGTTGATCCTAATGGGCTTAGGATTAGGGCAAGTTATCTTGATTAAGAAGTTATCCATTGTGTTATCTTGATCAAGAAATTATCCATTGTGTTATCTAGATCAAGATGTTTTCTCATTGTAGTTGACTTGTCCAACAAGGTAAGAAAAATCCTGACTTGGTATTGCCCCCAGATGTAGTCGAAAGACGAACTGGGTAAACAAATCTCGTGTTATTCATGTCATCGTGTGCGTGTGTGTGTCCAAAATTCCTAACAACTGGTATCTAGAGCCTCGGGTTCGAATGGAGCAGTCACGATGAGCGACGAGAAGATTTTAATCAAACAGTTTGACGGATCAAATTTCGGGTTCTGGAAGATGCAGATCGAGGATTATCTTTACGGTAAAGATCTGTATGTTCCCTTAGAAGAGAAGGTGAAACCCAAAAAGATGGATCTGAAGGAGTGGAATCTGTTGAACAGAAATGTGATGAGTGCGATACATTTATCGTTGTCCATGAACGTAGCCTACCACACAACTAAAGCCAAGTCCGTAAGGGAGATACTGCAAATCCTGGAGGAGATGTACCAAAAGCCCACAACTGCGAACAAAGTTCATTTGATCAGACGATTGTTCAACCTCAGAATGTCGGAGAGCACACTTGTGCAGCAACATCTGAATGAGTTCAACATGATCATTGGGCAGTTGTGTTCAGTCGAAATTGAATTCACGACGAGGTACTTGCTTTAGTTTTATTATCTTCTTTGCCAGATAGTTGGGCTGCCATAGTAACTGCAGTTAGTGCTTCATCCGCGAAAGATAAATTAAAGCTTGACGAAGTGAGAGATCTGATGATTAGCGAGGAAGTTCGCAGAAATGAGTCTGGATCTACTTCAGGGTCAGTGCTGAACACGGAGGATAGGGACAGATCAAAGGGTAGGCAGAATCGTGGCAGATCAAAGTCCAGAGGAAAGAGTCAATCCAAGAAAGACAAAGACTCAATCCAGTGCTGGAATTGTGATGAGTTTGGTCACTACAGGAATCAGTGTACCAAGAAAAACAAGAAGGGACAGAATTAGAAGAAGACAGCAAACGCAACCATAGATGATATTGGAGATGCGTTGGTCTTGAGTGTCAGTAGTCCACTGGAATCATGGGTGTTGGATTCTGGAGCATCATTTCACTCATGCAGTGATGTTGAAATAATGGAGAACTATGTGTCTGGTGAATTCGGACAAGTCTACCTTGCTGATGATGAGCCCTTGAAGATCGTGGGGAAAGGAGATGTTCGGATATCCACACCAAACGGATCAACATTAAAGTTGAATGGTGTTAGGCACATTCCAGGATTGAAAAGAAACTTGCTTTCAATTGGACAGCTTGATGTAGAAGGATACTCAGTGACTTTTGGCAGCAACAGTTGGAAGATCAGTAAATGAGTAATGATAGTAGCGCGAGGGAAGAAGAATGGGACGTTGTATACTACAACTAACTCCAAGGACTGCATTGATCTTGCAGGAGCTACGACCAATGTTGATTTGTAGCACTGTCGGCTGGGTCACATGAGCGAGAAAGAGATGAAGGTAATATGTTCGAAAGGGAGACTTCCAGGGCTGAAATCTGTTTAAGTTGGCCTATGCGAGGACTGTGTTTTCGGGAAACAGAGAAGAGTAATTTTCTCGAGAGGTGGCAGAACCTTGAAGGCAGAAAAGTTAGAGTTGGTGCATAGCGATCTATGGGGACCAGCGCCCACGAAGTCCCATGGTGGTTCGGAATACTACATGACCTTCATCGATGACTCCACTCGAAAGGTATGGGTTTATTTTCTGAAAAATAAAACTGATGCATTTGATACTTTCAGGAAGTGGAAAGACCTTGTAGAGAATAAAACGGGGCTGAAAGTAAAGTGTCTTCGTTCTGACAGTGGAGGTGAATATGAACTCCGTGAGTTCAAGGAATATTGTGCTGAGAATGAGATTCGCATGGAGAAGACCATGAGAGAAACTCCCCAGCAGAATGAAGTGGCAAAACGAATGAACAGAACTTTGAATGAGCGATCTAGATGCATGAGATTGAAGAGTGGACTGCCTAAGATGTTTTGGGCAGATGCAGTAAACACAGCAGCATACCTAATTAACAGATGTCCATTTGTTCCTTTGGAAAACAGAATACCAGAGGAAGAATGGACAGGAAAAGAGGTAAATCTATCTTACTTGCGTGTCTTTGGTTGTATTGCATATGCTTATATTAGTTCTAATGAAAGAAGCAAGTTAGATGCTAAATCTGTTAAGTGTACGTTCATTGGTTATGGTGGTGATGAGTTCGGTTATAGACTCAGGGATGAGAACAACCGAAATATTATTCGCAGTAGAGATGTGGTTTTCAATGAACAGGTTATGTACAAGAACAGATTGGAGGCATCAAATTCTGACAAGACTAATACCCAAGAAGTCGAGTTAGACATCTCAAACTCGAGTGGGAGCAAGGAGAGTCAGAATGAGAAAAAGGTTCTCATTGGAGAACCAAGGACACCACCACCACCATTGGAGGATCCGTTGCAGAGACCAGCTAGAGAGCGACGTGCACCTGATAGGTATTCGCCCTCTAACTACTACTTGTTACTTACTGATGGTGGTGAGCCTGAGTGTTATGCAGAGGCAGAGCAGAGTGAAGATAGACAAAAATGGAGAGGTGCTATGGATGATGAGTTAGCATCTCTTCTGTTGAATGACACTTGGGAACTTGTTGAGCTCCCAAAGGGTAAAAAGGCTTTGCACTGCAAGTGGGTCTACCAAATCAAGAATGAAGCTGACGGTAGCATACGCTACAAAGCCCGGTTGGTTGTCAAGGGGTTTGAGCAGCGACATGGTATTGACTATACTGATGTCTTTACTCCAGTTGTGAAACTGACCACTATTCGAATGACGTTGACTATGATAGCTGCAGAAAACTTGATATTGCATCAGATGGATGTGAAGACGACATTTCTCCATGTTGAATTGGTGGAAGAGTTGTACATGACATAGCCTGAGGGTTTCGTAGAAAAGGGAAATGAGCCACTTGTATGCAAATTAAAGAAAAGTTTGTATGGCCTAAAACAAGCCCCAAAGCAGTGGTATAAGAAGTTTGACAGCTTCATGATGGAGATTGATTACCATAGATGTCACGCTGATCATTGTTGTTACTACAAGAGGTTTGACAAAAGCTTCATTATTCTCTTGCTATATGTTGATGATATGTTGATCATAGGAGTCGATGCAAGAGAGGTATATAAGTTGAAGAAACAGTTGTCAGAACGGTTCTCCATGAAGGATCTTGGAGAGGCAAAACAGATTTTGGGCATGAGGATTGAACGTGATAAGGCGACGGAATATGTATATCTTTCGCAGGCGAGTTACATTCAGAAGGTCCTGGAAAGATTCAACATGTCAGAGTCGAAACCTGTGAGTGTTTCACTGGGAAGTCAATTTAAACTTTCAAAGAAGGAATCACCAAAGAACAAGGAGGAACGTGCACAAATGATGAGTGTTTCATATGCTTCAGCAATTGGTATCATCATGTATGTCATGGTGTGTACAAGACCAGATATTGCTCATGCAGTGGGAGTAGTAAGCCGTTTCATGAATGATCCGGGCAAGCAACCTTGGGAAGCAGTGAAGTGGGTCCTGCGATACTTGAGAGGTACCACATACAATACTTTGTGTTTCAAAGGCAAGAGTGTGGCGCTGGTGGGTTATGTGGATGCAGACTTGGCATCTAATGACCTTGATGGGAGAAGAAGTACAACCGAGTATGTCTTTACTTATAGTGGTACTGCTATATCTTGGACTTCTAAGTTGCAGAAGGTTGTTGCATTGTCCACCACGGAGGCAGAGTATATAGCTGTGACAGAGGCAAGTAAGGAGATGGTGTGGTTGCAGAATTTCTTGGGGAAACTTGGAAAGGAGCATGAAAATAGTACTCTTTTCAGTGATAGTCAAAGTGCTATATTTCTTGCAAAGAATCCGGCATTTCACTCAAGAACAAAGCATGTTGAATTGAAGTATCACTACATCCGTCACCTTTTGGAGAAGAAGGTCTTACAGCTTATGAAGATCCTTGGAAATGAGAATCCAGCGGACATGTTTACTAAGGCGGTGACCTTAGAGAAATTGAAGTTATGCATAACTTCAATTGGCCTTGAAACTTGAAGAAAAGGCTATGCGATGCCAGACGGATACGGGAGGAGAACTAGAAGATATGCTACATGGAGGATTTAGTCTCCAAGTGGGAGATTGTTGGAGTATGGAGCCTAAATTCTTTGGGCCCGTATTTCTTTTGGCCCAGTTGATTCTAATGGGCTTAGGATTAGGGCAAGTTATCTTGATCAAGAAGTTATCCATTGTGTCATCTAGATCAAGATGTTTTCTCATTGTAGTTGACTTGTCCAACAAGGTAAGAAAAATTCTGGCTTGGTATCACCCCCAGATGTAGTCGAAAGACGAACTGGGTAAACAAATCTCGTGTTATTCGTGTCATCGTGTGCGCGTGTGTGTCCAAAATTGCTAACAAGCACCGCCCACCCAGCCTGCCACCGCACCGCCCACCCAGTGGTCCGACGTCCATCTTATTCTCATCTCTTCTTCGTAAGTCCCATGGGCCGTATATTCTCCTGCCCCCTCAAATCTGCCCCTCAAATCTTTCTAGTGTATTTGCCTTTATTTTTTTAGATTGTACAATATCCTGTATTTCTATTGCACTTTGGTCCAGATTTTTATTGAACCGTAGTATGTTTTGTATATACATTGTGGTAGTCTTCTAACCAAATAGAAAATTGGATACTAGAGTGAAAATTTGATAAGGTTTCTACTTTCTTCTGTGTTGTGTTAATATTTCTAAGTCTTCTGTGTGCTGTGTTATTATTTTTCTTTATTAATATTAAGTGAAAATTTGTATTTCTCTTCTTACAAATGTGTAAGCATCAGTATTTGTTTCAGTTTATATTTTATAAACTAATCTGATAAGGTTTTTGTTTTTGATTTGTAAGATTGTTTTATTGGATATTTTCTACTTTTTTTTTCCAGTCAATTCGGTTTGTTCGGTTTTAAAATCGTACCGAACTATTGGTTCGGTTTTGTTCAGCTTCTCCATCTCGGTTCGGTGGTGTTTATTTTTTTATTTCGGTGTTCGGTTTTTCAAGTTCGGTTCGGTTCGGTTCGATTTTTCACCGATGCACACCCCTACTTTTAGTAAAAATGTACCATATATGACCCACCACTCACTACTAATACAACTACTCACTATACATACATAAAATAATAATATTCGCACAAAAAACAACCAGTGGTGTTTGGGCGGGACGGAGGGAGTATAAGCAAGGAAAAGGAGAAGAGTAAAGTGAAAGATATAAGGCGCGTGGAAACAACGTAAAAAAGGAGCGTAGAGAAGTGTGTGGAAATGGTAAAATGACTGGCGAGTTGGTAGACTGATCAACGCATTTCTCGGATCTGTTGTGGGGGAGGCCTTCAATCCCTACAGTCCCTTTCTGTGTGATGCGTGCTTATTTCCACACACCCCATGCGCGATTTATACAATAAAGATAAAGTGCGACTTCCAATTCTAGTTTGCTTGTAGTAATCAGTGCAACATTTCATCTGTTAAAAGCCCTACTATCCCATTCCCATTTCCCACCTCCTCTTTTTCTTTTCTTTTTTGATAACTCTAACATGTCAAGTCAACATCAATTTCTTCATCTTCTACACAACACATACCTTAAAAAAATAAAAAATAAAAAATGGTCCTTTATAAAATTTCATATTATTATTATGGAGGAATTAGCATAAGTTAAGTGAAGTGGAGAAATTTATTTCTTTATTTCTTCCAATTAAGTGTATTAATGATGAAAATTTTTCAAGAACAAAACCATACTAGAGTATTAAATATTTAACAAGTTTATAATTTTTTGTAAAAAACTGTTAAATATATCTATGATAATAAAAAATAATTTTTTTTTAAAAAAAAAGAGTAAAGTTTGATAGCCCTTTTTATTATTATGAAAAAAACCATATATTTTGTTGTACATATGTTTTAAAATGTTCGATTTGACTCGATTGCTGACTCAATTAAAATAAATGACTCAATTATATATATTTATGATTCGATTGAAGATTTTCGTGATTGGGTTATATATATTTTTATGGCTCGATTGCACTTGTTTAATTTGAATGTAAATATTATGGTTGATTAAGAGTTAATTGCAAAAAAAGTCCCCACCTTTACTTTGATGGTAAATAAGTCTAAACTTTTGAATTTTAGCAAATAAGTATACCACTTTAGTAAGTTATTGCATTTTAGACTATTCATAAGATGTTTACCTACCCGAAGCTGATATGGATTCAAAAAAAATTGACTTTTTTTCACACCTTCAAGACATCTGTACGTTCATTTCTCTCTCATCTCATTATCTCTTTGAGGTCAAACATCATCCCTCTTCTGCTTGTTATATATCCTCTTTTCGAAGATGAAACAAAATTAGTACTTCAAATGAAAGTGGAAAATAAAACGTGTTAGAAATTTATTTTGGGGGAAATGAAAGATATTTCTCTGAATTAGGGATTTACACGCGTGCTACGATAAACAGAGGGAATGTGAACTCTCTCTTCAGCATGAAATTGTGCATGATTTCTCGCTGGCACTGAGAAACATTTATCAAAATATTCGTGGTTCAGTTGAAGCTTCCACTACAAAAAAAATACTCCCTCCGTCCCCTTGAAAGATATCTGTTGACTTTTTGCACGTGGATTAAGGAGTATAATAATTTAATGTATAGTAAGGTGAGAGAAATAATATTTTAATGTGTAGTGGGTAGTTGTATTACTGTTGAGTGTGGGGTCATGTGCAGTGGTTGTAGGTCACATCAATCCAAAAAGAAAAATTGATACTTTGTAATGGGACGGGCCAAAATTGAAAAATGGATACGTATCAAGGGGACAGAGGGAGTATTTTTTAGCAACTGAATTTATCAATTTATTCAATCCGTTGGTAATTACCAATGGATTAGTAATAAAAATTACATTTTTGTTTTTGCAATAGAATGCCAACGGATCTATTCCCTATTTTAGCAACGGAATTCAATCCGTTGGTAATTACCAACGGATTACCAAGGGAATCATTATATAAATTACCAACATAATTATTAGCAACAGATTACCAACGGAATTGATTTTTTGTTGCTAAAAAATTACCAACCAAAACTTTACCAACGGATTCCGTTATTAATCCATTTTTAAGCCAATTTAACAATGGAATTAAGGTTTTACCAACAGAATATTCTGTTAGTAAAAACAGTTTTTTTATAGTGTTCGCGACTTCACCGACAACGAGGTATATCAGATCCCAAATGGCGTCGTAGGGGCGACGGAAAATCGTTCGGGCTCCCATTGCTAGACACTCTGTGGAGAAACTCTATGGGGAACCAGAACTTGGAATCCGACTCAGTGCCTTTAGTCTTGTTAAAATTATCCTTGTCCATGAGAAATTCATCGTCGATTAGAAACTCCGACGGCAACCAGAAGCCTGCTCCTTCCACGCCACCACCGGCCACATCCTAAGAGAACAGAGTAGAGTGTGGAAACTGTGGAGGTAGTTGGCTTATACATTTTGAAAATGGTTCCTGTTCGAAGAAGATATAATAATGCGGAGTGAGTGATGAGGAGAAAGAAGGACCCGAAAAGATGAGAAAGAAATATAAAGAAGATTAGAAGAGAGAGAAAGGGAGTTGTTCATAAAAATCGACGGGATGAATTTGCTGGGCTGAAATTGGGCACCCACGCGATCTTGGCGGAGAAGAGACACCAGATCTTTTCTTCAGCATGACGTTCCGAGCACCACCATTGTGCTGCTAGATACTTCATCTCTATATGCAGCTTCGGTCATGCTCGTATGTGAGATATTTTTTTGTAATGAAGGCAGATACAATCTTAACATTGAAGAAAGATCGAGTCATTTTCTCTAATTGATTAATTAATTGTTGAGTTTAAGAGGGAGATATGAAAAGTGGCAGCAGAGTTTGAAAATCTTTTGCAGTAGATTTGGGAGAGCAAAGTGGGAAATATGGAAGGAAATTAGGTGATGTTTGTTTTGGGGTTTTGGGGAGTTTGAAAATCATGAATAGTCGATGTTATGTTTGTTTTGGGTTTTTGATAGGGTATGTTTTAACTTTATGTCAAATCAATGTGTAAGAATGTATTAATTTATGTAAGAAAGTAGATAAGAGGGGAGAGATAAAGAAAGAAAGTGTATTAATTGAGGAGAGAGAATGTATATAGGTATATATAGGGGTGATTTTAAAATTTGGGTGTGGAATTTCAATTTCAATTTTGGGGTTTTAAAATCTGAATCAAACATCCCCTTAGGGTTACAAATTTTGACTTTATTTAACATTCAACCAAATTAACCCAAAACGACGGCGTTTTAATGAGGTGGAATGTAATTTAGAAGTGATTAAGACACGTTAGCACCATGGGCAGGAGGCTACCGCCCGATGGCTTTATTCGCAAATCAACTTAAAGGTAGTGTATTTTTTTGCAAAATTCCAAATGTTTGGACTAATTTGCAATCAAAGCAAAGATAGTGACTTTTGATGCAATTAACCCTTGATTAAAACTTTAAATCGAGTCACCAATTGAGTTAGGACATTTTAGACATTTTGGACATTTTTATTTTTATTACTATATACTCCATCCGTCTATTGTTAATAAATTCATTTGCTTTTTGTATTTGAACTAAGGAGTATTATTATTTATTTTTAGTGGATAATTGTACTAATAGATAGGGATATAATCGAACCGAATCAAGTCCAACACTACTAAGTTTGAGTATCGTTTGATAAGGAATTACCGAACTCGAGCCCGAGCTCGAACTCGTCAAGAAAAAAAATATCAAACTCGAGCTCGAACTCAAACTGTTTGTTAAGGCTCACGAACGTGTTCACGAATACATAAAGTAACTTGTTTATTAACATTTTTCATGAACATTTAAATATTTTTTTTCGTAAATATTAAAAGAATGTTTGGTTTATAAACATCTAGTGTTATTCATAGAATTAAATAAACAAACTAACAAAATATAATAATAAACGTTACAAAAATATTTTAATAATTTAAATAATTACTTAAGTTATTATCATATTTGTGTGGTTTAATATAAAATATTTAATTATTAAATATTAATAAATAATAATATATAATACTAAAAAATAATTATAAAATTTACGAACACGTTTGTGAGCCATTAACGAACTCATTATCGAATATGTTCGCGAGCTTTCGAGTCGAACACCTTTAGGCTTGAGTTTGGTTTGATAGACTATTCGAGCTCAAAATTTAAGTTTGATTTGATTTGTTAAGATTAACGAACGAGTTCGAACGAACACTTTATCGAACCGAGATCCGAATAGTTCGTGAACGGTTTGGCTCGCTTACATCCCTACTAATAGAGGGTGTGAGTCTCATATATTTAGTTGTATTAGTGATATGTGTGGGTCCTATATGTCTAACAAGGGAAATTGATAGATTAGGAGCTAAATAAATAAAATGAATAGATTAAGAATAGATATAAAAGTAAAAAAATATATAAATAATCAATATCAACAAATTCAACCTAAAAAAACTCTTCTACTAGAGGGTAAAAATCATAGAATCTCATCGAGGAAACAATCAAACTAATCAAACAAGATTACACAATTTAATCTCAATATACACTTTACATAATTATAATTAAATTACCATTAAGAGAAGGGGCGGCTCCGGATCTACTAAATGAACCCCAAGTTCTAGATATACCCCACTAAAATTAAAAGTTAAACATATAAATTACTAAGTACACCCCATATAAGACTACTTTACCCTTTTAATTAATTAAACCCTAATTACTAAAAACTAATTAATAAAAAAAGAAGAAAGAAACGCAGGTGAAGGAAAGAAGAGGTCGATGTTGCGACACCGTAGAAGAGAAGGGGTTGACTTACCGACTCCACAGAAGAGAAAAAAAGAGGGAAAATTAGAACGACGTGAGGCAAGAGAAATGAAAAGGACGTATGCCTATAAATTCTAAAGCTGCAAACGTGGGTATTCCTAGAGTGTAGATGCATGCACTGTCTCCGAAGATCTCAACATACTCCCCAAACTGCCCCCTTCGACTACACTCCGCTTTCGTACAAGGGCCCCACCGCCGCCGAACTCTTGGCGAAGCGGAGGGAGTTTCTCAGCCCTTCCATGTTCCATGTTCTACTTTTACAGCAAGCCTGCGAGTTATACACTGCAACTCATTACCTTTTTTCTTGCACTGTTATTTCAATTTTCCAACAATTTGAATGAATCACTGCCTAATAATAGGTGAACATTATCCATGGAAAAACACAGTACTTGTTCGACGAACATGTGTTGCTGCAACCGAACACATATACTTGTTCGGTTGCAGCAACCGAACACCATATGAATAAGAAATCTTAAGATGCTCGGTTGCTGCAACTGAACACATATGCTTGTTCGGTTGCAGCAACCGAACACCTAAGATTTCTTATTCATATGTTTGTTCGATTGCTGCCACCGAACACCATATAAATAAGAAATCTTAATTTATATTTATAAAGGGATATTTACGTCTTAACAAATATGAGTATTTTAGTCCTATAAAATTTATGGGGTATATTTATTAAAATTGAGGTTGCAAATAGTCACTCCCTTAAGAGAAATACTCGTGGACTACACAATAACAATCAGAGAAAAAAAATAACAAAATAGAGCAAAGATACTACAAGTCACCCAATATGCATTACGAACTCTCGCTCAAAATTTAAAGTGAAACGATGAAGAAATAGACCCCAAAATAAATAGATTATTATGCACACTTCTCCTATCTTCATCTCCTTTGTTCTCTCACTAATCACACTCAGCGTTTCTGGACGCAATTCATATTACTACCTTATTTCTTCGCTGGAGGAATGAAAATTCAATTAACCCAATAATGGATTATCAATTTCAGACGTTATCTTATATTCTCTCACTCGGAGGAATCCCGTCGCTTCTCCCTTCTGAGTTTATAATGGCATCTTCCACGTCGTCGGAATAAAATTTCTTAGGCCATCAACAATTATCAACTTGTGTTTGGGTATTAATGGAATGCATTTTTATTATTTTAAGAAACGTATATAAATATTATAACGGATCAAAAGAAAAAATGAAAAGTACTTTGTGAGACATATGGAGTATGTAAATACATTTTTATGAATCTCTATATATAAGATATAAATACTTATATAATTATTTTTATGTTTCTTTACATGGTCGATTAATGTGGACTAATTTTTAACAGGGTGGGTATGTTCTATACTCTCTCCACTTATAAGGTATCTATTTTTATTATTTTTGGCATCAGCTTTAAAGATATTTATTTTTCCTATTTAGTAAAAAAATACACAATATGGTCAATCACTTCCCTTTAATACAACTAATAATAATACTTTTTAATCCACTTGCAAAAAACAAATGGATACCATAGAACCGGACACGTGCAAAAAGCAAATAAATACCTTAGAACCGAACTAAAGGAGTATTATTTCGATGTATAATCTTCGTATTTATGTATCATGTGTTCTCTCATATCATTCATTCAGCATTTGGTGTGGCCGTACAAACCGAATAGCTAATCTTCAGACAGAAGGACCAAAAGCTATGTTCTTAATATCCAAATCATAGAAGTGGTCGGAAGTCAAATACATTTGTTTTAGTTTACGGGCCGATTTAGGCCGGTCAACTTTGTAGGAGTCCCCATTCAGTCCTCACCGTCCACTAAAGGCCACGTGTATACGTATATAATTAATTAAAGATAATAGTAAATAAATTATAAAAACTAGTAATTTTAGTTAATATTATTATTATATTTCTAAAATTATAATCGGTCTTATGCGCGATAACGCGAATACCATCTCTATAGACGATAATATTTTAAACTAGTAAGTATTTTTTCAATGAAATGAAACTAAACTCTCTAAATATATAAAATTCAGAAATATTATTATTTAATTCATAGTAAATGGTTGTATAATTGTTGTATGCGAGTTTCATCCCATAAAACATGAAATAAAAAATAAAACAAGAGATGCGATTGGGAATTTTAACTCACATATTTTAATTGTATAAGTGGTGTTGATCTGTGTGGATCTCATATTTTTAAAATAGAAATTAAAATGATGTTTTATAATGGGATACTTCAAAATGATAAAATATACTCCCTCCATCCCACAACAAGGTCTCTTTTTTCCATTTTGGTCGTCCAACCTAAAGGGTCTTCTTTTCTTTTTTACACACATGGGATCCACTTATCCCCTATAATACAATTAAAACATGGGCTCATACTCCCACTAATACAACTACCCACTACACATTAAATAATAATACTTTTTATTCTACGTGTCAAAAAGCAAAAACTACCCTTGGGACGGAGGGAGTATGCATTTATAGAGTGATGAATTATTATGAGCATTCTCAAAGAGAATAAATTTTCTAGAATGAAATTTACATATACCACCAATATAATTAAAATACTATATAACTCACACATAATAATTGATACTATTATCGACTGTATTTAAAATAATATTATTCACTAATATAGGGTAGTATTTTATCATGGAGAATTTGAATAACATACTGACACCGTCCATCAACGTGAAAAATACATTCTCATGGAAAACATGATCACACACATCCTACCCTTCTCCACCACTTTCTCAGACCACAACCAACTCTCTTTCCGCCGACCTTTCATCTCTGATCAACCCCTCCTCAAAGTTTCCTCCACAAAACAACCATTCGCATGTAAAGCTCAGACTACTCAGACTGCTTAGACTGATCAGTCGACAGATTCCAGATCCGGTATATCATTAATTCACTACTATGCTCTGTTCATGTGATCCTTCAAATTAATCCACAGTTAACCTAATTTTGATTTTTGGGGGAAAATTAATCAGGAAAAATTCAGGAACTGAAAGTTTACGAAATCAACGAGCGCGATCGCGGAAGCCCTGCTTATCTCCGATTGATCCAGAAAACAGTGAATTCGCTGGGGGATTTGGTGCCTTTCAGCAACAAGGTGTACACCGGAGACCTGAAGAAACGGGCGGGTATAACGGCGGGAATATGCATTCTGATAAAGAACGAACCGGAGAAGAAAGGTGACCGGTACGAGGCGGTGTTCAGCTTCTACTTCGGGGACTACGGCCACATTGCGGTGCAGGGGCCCTACCTGACGTACGAGGACACGTATCTGGCCGTCACTGGTGGATCTGGAATCTTCGAGGGGTGTACGGCCAGGTGAAGCTACACCAGATTATTTTCCCTTTCAAGGTCTTCTACACCTTCTACTTGAAAGGCATCCCGGATCTCCCGGCGGAGCTGCTGGGTGAAGCGGTGGCGCCGGCCGTCGACGTGGAGCCCACCGCGGCTGCCAAGGCTTGTGAGCCCGGGGCCACCCTCACTAACTTTAGTAATTAGTGGGGGAAATAATCATTAGTTTTGTGTTGTTCCAGGTTGAGTGGTCTCATCATTAATATGTCATAATGAAATAAAGTTAGTATATATTTTTTTGCCCACTACAATAAAGTAATACTTTCGCTCCATTTAAATCTTGTCGTTTTACTCTTTCGTCCTTGAGAGTAATAGTAAAAAATTTGTTTTTTTTTAATTTAATTTAACTTCCTGTATATAAATGATATTTAAAGAAAAAAAATGAAATTTTAATAGTAAAAGTTAATTTAAAATACATTTGAGTATTAGGAATAAGAGACTAAATAAAAAATGTATTTTAAATATAGAGTAATTTTTTTATAAAAGTATACTATATACATCTATGCATATTTCAATTGATCAAACACATCTACTCTCATTTGGTAGGAAGCAATATGGGTTTTCCATAAAATTAGTATGGTGTAATACAGTGTATGATAGATCATAGTATTTGGGTTATTTATTAAAATATAGTACTTTTAAAAATGTTTTACCCAAATATGGTTGTTGCATGAAATATTAACAGAATAAGTAAAGTAGTTGTTAGTAGTGGCGCTTATATTTAACAAAACATCACTGGAGTTGGTGACTTTAAAGAAACGCAACTGAAAAGAAACTCAGCTGACGCTTTCTTGCCTTCAACCGAAATCAATAATTAATGACACTATATCACTCATCAAAATACTAATATCACTTATCATTTTCCAAATAATTATGGGTAATTTTGGGGTGCACCTGGTGCAACGGTGCACTCCAGGGTTTAATGAATAAAAGTACGGTATAATAATAATTGTTTAATTTAAAAAGTTAGTTACCTATTTGAATCTAATGGTGGAGATTTAATATTATAAAATTTAGTGGTTAAAATCTTACAGGTGCCGATGCACCCTAGTAAGACTCATTAATTATACATCATTACTTTAGGCAATGTTCGTTTTCGGATTTCAAATTCAGGTTTTGATTTTCAAAACCCACATCCAAATTTTAAAACCTCCCTTATGTATACATACTACATTCTCTCTCCTTAATTAATACACTTTCTCTCTTTATCTCTCTTCTTTTTAAATAAGTTAATACATTGATTTGACATAAAATCAAAACCTACCCTACTAAAAACTCAAAACAAACATAGAACACACTATTCATGGTTTTCAAACCCCACATAATTTCAAACCAAACATCACCTTAATTACTAATAACGAATTTGATTTAAAATTAATAAAATACGATAATTACTCTATTACCACCTTTATCCCAATTTATATTTTATATTTTATATTGTTATCCGTACCACATGAAATTTCATCACTTAAAAAAATCATATAATATTTAACATAAAAAATACTCCCCACATCCACTTTTAAGGGTATCATTTTTTTATTTTGGGCGTCCGCCCCCAAGGGTCTCATTTCCTTTTTTATCCACACACACCCACTAATACAACTAAAAAATAGGACACACACCTCCACTAATACAATTACACACTACACATTAAAAATAATACGTCTTAATCTCTGTGCCAAAAGCAAATGACACATTGAATTCGGATGGAGGGAATACATCTTAATAATACCCTTTAATTCATATGAAAATTCAAATGAGTACTTTACCGATGAACCGAGTGAGTACTAAATAAATCATTACTATGCATGTAACTTATTTATATATTTCCTCAATTTCATTATTCTGCACTGTTATCGTAGATACGTAATTTAAGAAAAAAATGAAAAAAATTATTAAATTTTTTAGGGTAATACATTTTAAACAATAAATAAATTATAAAAATATATCATGTGTTGGGTAAGAGCAATAATTTATAATTAAGGTATAATTTTTAGGTTAAGTATTAATATGAATTTTTTTTAAGTGATGAAATTTCATGTGTGATGAATGAAAATGTAAAGAATAAAATTTGATTTGGGATGAAGATAGTAATAATTGAGTAATGATGATATTTTATTAATTTTAAATCAAGTTCTGTATTAGTAATTAAGGTAATGATGTATAATTATTTAAAAAATGGTAAGTGATATTAGTATTTGATTTGATGAGTGATATGGTGGCATTAATTTTGGAGCTTGGTTGAAGGCAAGAGACGCCAATTGAAGCGCGTTTCTTGGGTTTCTTTAAAGTCGCCAACACCAGCAACGCTTTTTTCTCATATATGATTTCGTTAACATTTCATGCAATAGTCATACTTGGTTAAAATATTTTTAAAACTACAGTTCGATTCTAAGGTATTCATTTGCTTTTTGCACGTGGACAGTTCTAAGGTTTTTATTTGCTTTTTGCACTAAGGAGTATTATTATTATAGGTAAAGTAGGTAGTTGTATTAAAGGGAAGTGGTGGGTCATATTGGGTACTTTTTTTTACTAAATAGAGGAAATTGATACCTTTAAAGCGGATGCCAGAATAGTGAAATTGATACTTTAGAAGCGGACGGATGGAGTATATTTTAATAAGTAACCCATAATATTTTGTGAAGGACCCGTCATAGTTATCTTGTTCGATTGATTAACACTATTCTCATTAACATTAATAATACCACACTGACTGCCATGTTAATTTTACAAATTGCAAAATAGATCCATATTATTAATTAAAATTACAATTAGTAAAAACCCTAATTTTAAAACCTATCTCTTCTATCTTTCGAATTCAACTCCCACATATATCTCACCAATTAGTCGATCTTAACAAAAAAAAAAAAAAAAATCGTTCTCCTTCAACTCTTGAATTGTTTTTAATCTGCAAAAATCGTGACCACCAACGTCACTTGTAGATATTATTTGAAAATATTCCAATTGCGGAAGTCGAGCATACGAAAGAGCTTCTTCTCCTTTCGCGAGACTCTTTATTGATTCTTTGGGTTGAGGTAGACATGCACATCAGTTCGGAATCGCCGATTTCAATTTCTGAAAATATGAAATCAGAATCGAACCAATCCTAGGACGGTTTCAGTTCGGTTTTGGAACCGCAAGTTCCCTTTTTTAGTGTAAAAATGTAAAAAAACAAATAAAAAATGAAGAACCAACGATTCGAATCGGAACCGCTAATTTTTTTCCAAGAAATGAGGAACCGGAACCGAAACCGAACCAAAATATATCCAGTTTTGGTTCTTTTTTACCGGTTCCGGAACCGGCGGTTTCAATTTCCATTATGTTAGCTTGGCTAACTGTGATTTTAATTTATGTCATGATCACATATTTGTATATATGGCATGGTGCCTTATTTTTTGCAGGATTTACAAACAAGAAAAGAAGATCGAATTTGATTGAGATCTGATCAAGTGATTGCATGAACAAGGAAAGAAGGTCAAGTTTGATTGGAAGCTTATTGAGTAATTGATAAGGTCTGATCTCGGGAAGGATTAGGTGAAGATTGTAGATTGATTTGATTAAATGAAGATTGACAGAGCTAGCGCACATATTCTATAAAGAGATTAGCAATGAGAGTTTGAGGGTATCACTTTTGAAAAAGTCTAAGCGTAATTTTTAGTTTGAAAGTTTTTTCATGTGATAGGGTTATCGAGTTATTGTTAAGAGCGTGTTGTAAGTCTAATGGATAGTTTTGAGGGAATGACGAAGTCTTCCCGTTTCAATCTTATGATGTTTTATAACAAGTTATTTACATATTTGTGTATAGAACATCAGTATTAAGATGTTTTATAACAAGTTATTTACATATTTGTGTATAGAACATCAGTATTAAGATTTACAGGTTAAAACCGTCGGTTCCCATATTTTTGGGCATGTGTGGGTTGAGGGCTGCCACACCTTCACTATAGATGAGCTGTCAATTAGATCCTACTCGCCGAGATAAAACGCATCATCACTGTCCATTTGCGACCATGACTCAAATGAAAGCTGTATGCAGGTGAATTTGTTAATTTTAGATGAATTATAAGGATTTTGGTTATTTATTTTGATTTCAGTTAAATGTCTATTTCATTAACAAATATTACAATATATAATATGTAACATATAGTAATATTGCTCTAAATTGGTGGGCCGCGCTATAAGGATCCAAGTCAATGCTTTTTATTAATAATAAGTTTATCAATACCTGCTGGGCTGCTGTTGCTTCAAATCGTTGGGCTTTTGATTTTTACAAAACATAACACCTAGCGTTCCTCTTAAGCACATAAATGTTAGTTTAATATTATTGTGAATTACATATTTATAAATTCTTAATAATCAAATGAATGTATTATTTTTAGTTTTCTCTATAATGCAGATAGTTACCTTAAATCATATGTTATTATCAGTTTAACAGTATTATTATATGAGCAATTATGGCATGTGTAATATTATTAATTAACATAATATTATAATTTTATATGATTATGTAAGTACACGTCACGGAAAAAAAGTATTTCACGGTGTTTATTGTAAATAAGGCTTTTGTGTTATGTTAAATATTAATGTTCAATTCATTAATCTAATTATGTACATTAACAATTAATTAATTAATTAATTATATACGAATTATGCCATTAATTTATGTATCAAGTATTATTCCAGGAATGTGTCATTGGAGACGTTTCTTTATCAAACTCAGTATGAAAACAACCTTACATATATATATTTGATACAAAAAACCACACATATCGTCCTTTTAATTTCTGAATATAATTAAATTAATATAGTCTCTTTGTGTCAGTATAAATTATTGAAGGAAGATAAGCTTTCATAGTATTCTTGTTTAAAGATCCATTTATATTTTGTCTTATAAATAGATCATCGTAAATGTACTTTAAAAAAAATTATCTTCTCGTGAAACATATGGTTCTAACAAAAAAATCATGTGACGTAATATATATATTTTTTTAAGTGATATTGAAAGAATAAAAAGACATTTGCTTAAGTATTAATAAAAAAAATTGAATCATTTGATCCGCATTACCGGATTAATAAATGTATGAGATGATTTCACGAGGATAAAGTTTGTGGATCACAAGTTTTTAGGAGTAGTGATGGATGATGAATTCTTTTGTCTTTCTGACCATAAATAATATTAAAAAAAATATTTGTTGTTTTATTCTAATATTTAATGAATTTCATATATAATAAAATAAAAATATAATATAACTTGAAATTAATGACGTTTATCGATTCCCTAGATAAGAAGTTTCGATACTTACCAATTACAACAAAAATTAACCTTAAATATTAGAAAAACATTTTTTTATATGTCGGAGACTGACTAAGCCGGGAGAGGATAAAACCAATCGTTCACTAACGAGACCCATTTTAAATGAGAGTTTTGCGCTCTATATGAACTAGTTGCATAGTTATTGATCACACATACATGTTTGGGACTTGAAACCTAGAAAAACATTATTAATATTAACAATATTAAAAATAAATATTTTTTATTAAATTTATTCAATAA
Source organism: Pogostemon cablin (assembly GCA_023678885.1). Taxonomy (NCBI): domain Eukaryota; kingdom Viridiplantae; phylum Streptophyta; class Magnoliopsida; order Lamiales; family Lamiaceae; genus Pogostemon; species Pogostemon cablin. The sequence continues at coordinate 25,904,028 of CM043004.1, read as the reverse complement.
TGAGGGGAAAAACAGTTTATATATAACACTGTGACTAAAAAAAATATGATATACCAAAATGAGATGAATAATTCGTATGGATAGTATAGCAGAGTACATTCATAATTTCATGAGTTCATGTAGATATGTATAATTAATAAACAAATTAAAAATTGTATTATGCGCCAAACTTTCCTGTGAAATGATAGGGTGTTTGTATTTAAATGAGTCGAAAATAAAGCAAAGATTTATTGTAATCTCCGGCAGTATTAGCCAATTGGTGTATGGTCAGTTGGTTTCCAAAAAAGTAGAGCTTTCACACTCCTTCGTATAAGTCAGTGCAAAAAGTAATTAATTGTTTATGCACTCATATTCAATCCGTAGATAATTAATTCAGGGAGTTCAAAATCCACCGTCAAACCTTCATTTTAATCTAGTATTTTTGCACTTTGTAAGGACTGAGTCCACGGCTACTAATCCCACCCACTAGATATGAATTTAAAACCTTAAGAAATTTCAACTTAAGTTAAAAACCTTGCCTAGGAAAAATAATTAATTGAGAAATACTACGTATAAAGTTGAATTTGCTTAGTTGACGATAGTAATAATATATTCCACATATGACCTCATAGTTAATCTGCAACCATCTGTTTTCTGTTGTATAGTATATAAGAAGATGTAAAGAGACAAGAGCAGACATACATATATGTGTGTAAGTATTATGGGAAACAACAAGGAGAAATATTGCAAGCAGATAGAGGAAGCAGATTTGAAGTTGAAAGAATGGGGTCTGAGGGGTCGAATCAGCAGAGAGAACACAAGTTCTAGAAGGTTCTCTGCTTCCAACTTGAAGAGCTTCAGAGAAGAAGCTGCTGCTACCTCTTTCAGATCAAACATCTCCATTTCCAGCACTGCTTCCTCTCCTGGATACACCGCCAGAGGTACTACCCTACCCCTGTCTGAATCACATCATATCCACTGATGAATATGAATGTTCTTGGCAGATGAAATTGATCCCTCAACGTATTCATTCACCACTGCTCTCAAAGGTAACACTTGACACCATTCATCATCAATTCATCATGGACGGTTTTTGTTTCTTGAATTCTTGAATTGAAATACAAACGCAAACACACACAGCATTGCAAGCAAAGACAGTGTACAGATGGGAGTACGGATCAACAGATGGATTGGTGTGTCTGAATTCAAAATGGAACGATGCAGAGAAATACATATCAAATCCATTATCAGGAGAAGTCCCTGTGGAGTGTCTATCAGCAAGATCATTCCGGTCCAGAATCACCATGTCAGCACCCCTCATCTACCCACCCCACATGCATGACACCTCACCCATCTCCCAACCTCACTATACCATTCCTCCAAAAGGTCTGTTTCAACTTAATTTCCTAATTTTATACATGCACATTGATCATGGATTGATCATTTCGGGTGTAGAAGAGAAGAAACGGTGCAGCACAAGAGATGTTGGGACACAGAGCACGCCGGTGGCTCCGACAGAGGAGGAAGGATCAAGCAAGGCAGCTGTTTCATCAAGTGGGGAGTTAAACTCAAACTCAGAGGTAAGTACTGAGTGATTAATTTCATGAGGATATAGTAATAAAGAAATCGCTTTCTTGGTCCCAATTGATTTGGCAAGAACCATCAGTAAGATAAGTGGTCCTAATGGATGAAAAACAGTAGCTAGCTAGATAGATCATGGCCCCTCATTTCTTCACCATGAAACAGACCACACATTAATTGTTACTTGGAGCTAGGCTTCTTATAGATTCACCAAGTATCATGTCCATCACTTCCTTTTTCAACACTATTTCCTGACTTTTTTTCTAAATTTTATATCCTCCATTACTATTTCAACTGGCTTATTTGGACTTGTTTTGTGATTCAAGAATTACCTTAATTAGATTTAAGCCATAGATTTCATAGCCCAAGCTTCATAGCTAAGTTTGGGGGAGGGGGGAGGGTTGGGGTTGATATTTTGGTCCCTTAAGCATGTGCACCAGAGCATGATGTGTGGTCACATTCATCATCTTGTTCTCTGTATCACTGGATGACATGTCATTATTTCTTCCAATTAATTCTGGCAATGATTGATCATGAAACCCTCTAATGAAAAATGATTTTTTTTTTTTTAAAACCATTTCTTGCATTTTTTGAAAAACAACATATGTTTATAGTACTAGTATTCCATAATCAAATGAAATGTTTGAATTTGAGTAAGAACCAAATTCAACAACATGATATGATTAGTAAGATTGTTGGCAAATGTATGTAAGTGAGGGAGAAAAAGATCAATCTTCAATTCCATGCAAGCTTTTGGGGTGTTCAAACTTGCAAGAAGTTCCAAAAGAGTGACAAGCAATAATGCAGGTAGAAGAAGTGAAAGAAACAAGTGAGAGAGAGAGGAAAAATGGGAGTGGAGGAGAGAGAAAGATGATGTGGAGGTGCAGCAAGAGGGAAGGGGGATGCCTGTCATTGAGGGGGTTGTGGAGGAGAGCAGTGTGGCAGAGAGAGAAACACAAATCAAGAACAAATACTACCAAGATGGCACCTACCTTTCTTTACCATATTCATGGTTGCTCAAATGAATAAATTAGATTTTGTCTCTGAATTCAAAGATTCTCCATTCCCAATTCTCATGTAATTAACTACTCTGTTTAGTATCCTTCACTAATTTATTATGAATGATAACTAATTATTTCCATGATGATGAAAAATTCATTTTGTCTAAGCATGTGATATATCTTTTGCATCACCAATTTGTGGATTCATTGACATTTTCTTTTGGATAATTTCACATTTTCTCCAACTCAGGTTTTGGGAGCTAGTCTTCGTGGGATAAACACGACTTGTTTATAAATTGAAAAGACAATCACATTTTTAAATATTTTCTAAACCATAAAAATAAGCATGAAACTCATTAATATTTTGTAAACCATAAAAACAAGCATGAAACTCTAATGGTAACATATAAACTACTTCGGTGCAAGATGAATCCAATACGAGAAATATTTTATCTTTGCATAATGCACAAAGCAAGTCATATTCCAAGTATTTATGAGAAGTCAAATCATTTAACACTCCCTCCATCTAATTTCAACGTTTATATATTTTCAATTTTAGCATCATATTTTAAATGTTTACATTTCTTATTTTTATATCCATTCAAAACAATTGATATACTCTATGAGCTCATATGCAATATTAATACAACTACTCACTATGAACCAATATACTCATTAAATATATATATATATGTGGTATCTTTTAACCCACTATACATTAATATACTATATATTTTTTAATCACATGTAAAAATTAAATGTAAACATTTATAAGCCCATCCCACATGCATGACACCTCACCCATCTCACAACCTCACTATACCATTGCTCCAAAAGGTCTGTTTCAAGTTCATTTAAACTCAACCCTAATTATAGCTTTCAAAAAACTCTACCCTAATTATAATTATGCACATCATGGATTGATTTCTGGCGTAGAAGAGAAGAGACGATGCAGCACACATTCAAGTGGGGAGTTAAACTCAAATAGAGGTAAGTAAGTAAGTGATTAATTTCATGAGGATATGGTAATAAAGAAATCGCTCCAGCCCTCACTACACATGACTTCAATTCGAGTTGGTCTTTTGTATGTCAAGACTAGAAATATTGTACCCACACTTTAATTAAAAAATGTATTATTTTTTCAATAAAAGAGTCGGTTAAAATATAAATAATATTAATATTTTAAAAATATCATTTTCTTTGAAAAATTAAAGGAATAAATTTTTATATTAAAGAATACGTCATTTAATTTAATATACTTAAATGCCAACTTTCATGACCAGTTGGATTTGAAGGGCATACAAATTTTATCCTTAATTAAATTTTGTTATTTTTATTTTGAGTAAGATGATAAAAACATTATACTTACAGAGGAAGCACGTTACTATTCATCGTATTGATAGATGGTGAGTCATGCAGATAGCGATTGGGAGAAAAGGGGGAAACATGAATTGACGTTTCAAGGAAAAAGAAACGCATAGTGGGAAAATTGTGCTTCTTTTTTCCAAGTCTTCAACCCAACAATCATTCTATTTCATCCCATGTTTTTCTTTCTTCTCATTTACTCTCTCTCAGTTGACAAAAATACTCCCTTCCTCTTAGTAATCAATTTTATGTCGATCTTTATGTGATTTTCAATTCTTTTAGGATTTATTACAATTATACTTTTAAAAATAATATTATTTTTTAATAAATATTAAAATCTATAATCAAAATAAATCATAATTCACCTAAAAAAACTCAAAGAAAATCTTAAAATAGTTTCATAAAATAATTTATCTTTGTAGTATATACCACTTTTGGGCATTTAAAAAAAAAACTCTCTATTCAAAATTGAACTGTATGATTATAGTTAACACCAAATCCAAAAAAAAATGAAAAATAAGAGTAAACTTATTTAAATTTTAGATGTAATCTTTTTAATAATAAATAAATTATAAAATCTGTTATAACCTTTCACAAATTTTTTAAAAAAATCATATTATATCAAAAGGTATTAAACAAAATATTTAAAAATAAAAATCTCTCTCTTACCATTGTTTTCATCGTCTCAGATGTACTATTTAGTAATATTACTGTCACTTTTTAACAAGAAAGAATCAACACATAGTTGATCTATTCTAAAACGTGTTTTCATACAATTTTTTCAATTAGACATAGACAAATTCCCCAATAGCTGCAAATGAAAATCAAAGCTTTCCCAGAGAATTTTAAATATCACAACCAAAAAAAAAAACAACTGGAGAAATAGTCCCATCAGCTACCATTAATTTCTTCTACCTCAGTATCTAAGTCTTTTTTCCCCTGCAGACAAAGGGTTCGTCATTTTTTTCATTCAAACAAATTGTAGAAGAACCATGGCATGGATGGAGTTCTTCCTCGGTCAAACAAAGGGCAATTTAGTAAGCATGTCCCAATACACATAACTTGATACTGATGTATGTAAACACTAATCACAGATGATTATAAGTTACAACTAAGAGATCAAAAGATAACTTATACAAGAGTGAAAGAAAACAAAGCCTCCACTCTTTACTTAATTCTATTTAGATAAAATAATTAAGAGATCAAAAGATAACTTATAGAAGAGTGAAAGAAAACAAAGCCTTCACTCTTTACGTAATTCTATTTAGAAAAAATGACAGAAATGGCCTAAACTAGAAAATATATAGTCAAAAGATAAAAGCATTGAGGTCTCTCACAAGACAGATATTTTTGCTTACTATTTAATCTTATGATTTTAAGAAATTTTAAATTGATATATGCTATTGTTCCAGATGGTATAAAATTATTGGCCAAAAATTAAAGAGTTTAAAGACTACGAATTGATACTGTTCTGCTAGGCTTTATGTAGTTGATTTCAATTTATTTATATACTTTAAACATATTAAAGATATTTTAGCAGTAATTTGATTTGGCTCATATAAATCATGGAGGACCAAATAAACTTTGATTAGGAATTAGCTCACTCAATAAGAGAATTTGCCTCCAAGACGAAACGTGTTTCTCAAGTGCTTGTTTTCCTTCATCATCTAAGACAAACCATTTCTCATTTGAAGTAAAAACTTCCACCTCTCCAAAATCTGGTACACATGGACAATGTTGCTTAGGTATACAGCAGCTAGTAAAAGAAAGCGAAAATGCAACATGGTGTACAACTTACTTTGACGCAGTATATCAGAGTTGCCATAGCAATTCAATTTCCAGTATGCATTACCACCACGCCCCACGAAGACAGGATTGATTCTAACAGCATCACAAGTCCAAATATCTACAAAATTAAGCACCAAGTAATCAGTATGAGACATAATGTCATGAAGTACTTTATAAGAGTTATCGAGTCGTGGGACATTGAAGCAACGAGAATTTCTTTTAAATATATGCGAACCTTATTACAGTACAATTTTTTTAATTGAAAGGTTGAACTAATTTTAAAATTGGCTCATAAATGAACCGAGATTTTTAGCCCCAGTTCCAAATAATGTTGAACTTCACATCTAATATAAATAAAAATAAATTACTTTTGCTATGAATTCCAAGTTAGAAATTAGAAGGTTAATCAATCCTTCATTATTTGGTGACAGTAAGATATTCAAATACGAAGATGCTATGAGATGATTCGATAGAGGCCCTGTATGGAAAATATAAGTTGATAAAAACCATTAAAAGAAGAATTATGTCAGCTTCAGATCAATCAAATTTCTAGTTACTAGGAAGATGGAACTTTAAAGGCAGGAATAGATATTTACTTTCCAAAAGCATCCCCTTTGACTCCAGCACCTTTGCTTGAGCTTCTTTCATCTTGTGTTTAATTTGAGAAACAATGGATTCATGCTCGAATATTGAAAGAGGCGCACCATGTTTAGCCATTATTGCTTTAGCTACATCATCTTTCATTTATTGTTTCAAACTTTTCTCCTGCATGAGTATAGTAGTTTCACAAGAATAAACTTATTTTAACATTAGTCAATAACAGAACTTTTTCAAGAATGTTTATTACCTCGTCCCTTGCAGTAGCAACTTTATGTTTAGCTTCCTTTATTTTTTCAGCAAGTTCAGTGCTTTGATCATCCATCCAAGCCCTCAACTTCCTATGCATGCAAAAAACATAGTAATAATGAATGAGCTTATAAAATATATCATGTTAAACTTAAAAATGAAGATATGCTTACTCAGTTCCAAGAACTTCATCACAAAGAACATTTAAGAGCCTAAGCTTTTCAGAAGCTTCTAAAGTCTCATAATCCACTGCCTTCTCTAAAGAGTCCAGTCCTTGAGCTGCAAGGACTCTTTTGGATTCAGTGAAGTGCTTCTTAAGCGCATGGAACCATGATCTTTTTCAATTCGATGGACTTAGTTCTTCACATCTACAAAGAAAAAACAACACAGTTGATCAACCCATTCTGTCAAAAGAAAAGTCCACTGGCCAGTTAACTAACTGTAAAGCAGCTCGTACTCTTCTCCTTGATCTGTCTGCAAAATAGACAGCAGGTGGATATGAAACTGAACAGTGACAGAAAATTTTCCTATTCGTCCAGTTCGCCCATGCAGCAAGTCTCGAAGAACACATTCCGGGAGCCCCTTTTTCACATCTAGGATCTGTTTATGCAAAACCATTTGGACGTAAAAAAATAAGGAAAATCAAACTTTGATTTGTAAAGCTGTTTGCACAAAAGATAGAAATATGTTGTTGATCTTTTTTCACAAAAATGGGGCTGAAAATATCATAAAAAAGGTAACATGTAAAGATGAAGTTCCAATGAAGTAGAAAGAGATGAGCTTGCCTTTCCAAAAACAGCACAGAATTCTAAGAACTGCAAGGCACTGCCAACATCTTTAGGGCGTATATCAATTTTTCCCACACAATTCAGTTCTGTTCCCATAGGCAGTGGAACGTCAGTATACAAATCAGCAATTGGCCGACTAACAACCTTATCACTCGGATTATTAGCCCCATCCTCCTTTACCAAATAATTTTCCAACGGTTTTACAATATCTTTTCCAGGAAAAAGCATCCTATCATTCACATATTTGTCAGGATCAACACAAATATCAAGTTTTGCCCCTCCATTAGGCATTTTACTGCTGACAGTCAATTTCCTGGGACTCGTCCTCCTTGCTAAAGTGGCATGACTTTTTTTGCTATCATCTATCTATAACTCATTCTTCTTTGATTTTTTTGGTTTCTTCTCATCATGTGTATTAGTCCCCTTCAAATTTTCGCCATCATTTTTCTTATTTTTCACTTCATCCAATAGAGCCCTCTTCGTTTTCTTTGACTTATCAGAGTAAAGTGGACCATTTTCTTTGTCACCTGGCTGCTTTTTATTGCAGTCATGCATATGATCATTAAATTCCTGCTTCTGTTTTTAATTATCAGGGCTTTTACCAGTTATCTTGAATGAGGTATTATCATCCTTATTGCCCTTGTACACTTCCTCCATCTTAGACTTCTTGTCAGCTAAATTTTGCAAATTTGGATCTACTTTTCCATCAAAAGAATTCTCTTTTCCCCACTTTTTGGGCGAAGCAACAACTTCCTGTTAATATCAGAAACATAACTTTACAAAATCCATCTTACCAAAGCAAAATAGTGATATAAATGCATGTGATGCCACACTGTAACATCAAACTTTAACAAATTGATCATAAGGCGACCTTCTTTGGAGAAGCAACATTTTTTTCATGATGTAAAAGCTCTTCTCCTTTAAGCAGCATTTCAGAAACAGATGAATATCCAACTTCTTTCACTCTATTGATAAGAATACCAGTGGGTTGATGGCCTCTCTTCTTCCTGATTAATGCACCACAATAAGAGAAAGACAATTTATTAAAAAAAAAAACCAGACATAAGCCAGAAGACTTACATACAAATACTACAATTGCAAATGCCTCTGCACCTGGGACAACTCCACTCCCCTAGAGCGGCTACTTCTTCAGCCTTCTCTTCATACCTAATTAGGAAAGAGAGACACTTAAGAATCAACAGTTATTCAAACAATAGTAAGCTTCAAAAGATTACAACAGCTAAGAGATAGAAATAACCTGTTCAAAAGGCACTTATGACAAAACATAATTGGACATAGCTTGTTGTTTCTCTGACTCTTGCATGCTGCCACAAAATCCCTGGTTTTTTGGCGACACTTCCAAATTCAAAATTGAAATGTGAGAACAAAAGTCAGACCAATAAAGAGAACTTGCATTCATATATACAGAAAACCATTGTCCAATAACTAAAGCATAATCATAGCTCAGATTTGATAGTATTGCATTATATTACATGTGAATTATCGATATTATAATAGACACAGTCACACTGTCTCTTTCTCTCTCTCTCAATCAACGATTCCTGTGAACTTAACATCGCAAAGAGATAATACTTTATAAGTCAAGCCCTTTCCAACTGCCCAATGCTTAAACACCGGATCTTCATGAAGGTTTTAACCATCATTCATTTCCAACAAAAACTTACATTTCATATCATAACTTAAATCAACCAGTTGCAGGTAGTAAATCAGTTTGAAAACACAAATCACCAATGTAGCTCACGGATGGAGCAAACTAATAGACCATGCAAATGTATGAATAAGTAAAGCAACTACTCAACTCACGCTAACAAAATAAATTGGGGTTCATTGCAATGGCGAAATTTAACCTGATGACAAGTCTTCCCGTTAACGGAATCATAGATCCGGCCTCCCACAACCCTAATTCCGGGGGATTTATTCCGCTTCGAAGGCGAAGAAGGAAGTGCATCTTGGGAATTGCTTCCCTTCTTCTTCTGAGGGCTTTTAGCCACACCCTTCTTCCCAGATACACTACGATTTGAAACAGAACCTGAATTGACTGCCATTGCTGTGGAAACCTGTTGATTATCGGAGAGATTCTTCAAGTAGATAGGATTTTTTTTTTCCTTTTAAGACAAAATCGAGATTTATTAGGGTTGAATCATATAGTCGTGTCTTGGTCCAGTTAAACTCAAAGTTGGAGGGACTCCGAAATTTTTGCGCTTTTGAAGTGCGCCAACTAAAATTTTACGTGTTTTCCCAATTATTATATTCCCGCCAATCCCCATTTTTGTTGGAGTAATGGGCAGTGTGGGCTTGTATTTTTTGGGCTTTGTTGGTTGGAGTTTGTTGCAGGCCTCATCCATTTGATATTAACAATATTGGGCCTAGCTTATTTTATGCAATGTCAGGATACAGATACTTTCGAAAACTGATTATTCCTAGGAAGTAGGAAATGAAGTATTGAAAATTAAAGGGTTAATTGCAAATAAAATCACAAACTTTACACCTTTAATTTTATTTTTAAGAAATTGTAATAAAAACTATCATCATTAAGTATTGTTACAAAACGCACCTAAAAAACTCATACTTTTAGTCACAAATTTGATGCGTTTTACAACAATACTTAAAGGTGATGGTTTTTTTTGCAATTTCTCAAAAGTGGAAATTAATTTACAATAGGAGTAAAGGTGGCGTTTTTTTCTTTTTTTGCAATTAACTCAAAATTAAAGGTGATCACCGTATCGTTTCACTTTTTTTTCTATAATAAAATTTAAGGTGAGTCTTAGTTGATCACGGGTCACCGATAACTCTTTTACATGGAGTGTGCACAGTATATCTTCATGTGAGAGGATCAACGGTGACCCGGGTCCCTAAGTAAACCTCTAAAATTTGAATTGTTTTGTCACATGGGTTCGGTCTGAGCTCCGTGAAGAGTTACATAGATAAAAAGTTATAACATTTCAATAACAAAAAACAGTACAATTCATTATTTTTTAAACATTTTGTGATTTAAAGAATAAGTGGTAAAGTGATAATTATTTAAGAAAACATAAAAATTATTTCACTGTGAAACTATCCCACACAAGTGCCCTTTAATTTATTTTTTATCTTTAGATTTTCTTTTATGATTTATTTTATATATATATATATATATATATATATATATATATATATATATATTTTAGTATAGTATTTTAACGTTTGTATCTTTTTCATCTTTAATTTATTAATTAATGTACTTTTAAATTTTAATATAGTAACCTTCATGATTTTATAATCTTTTGACATGTGTATCTTCAAAATAATTTCAAATGTATAAATAAATTCATTGTATTTTGGCCAAATATTTTGCAAAGATCATTAAAAAAATCATTATATACAATTAAGGCCCAAACATTCGTTAATAAATTAATATATTAATTAAATAATTAGAGTTTAATCAATTAGAGTAAAACACTTTTTTAGTAGAAGATCAAATATTGACATATATTCTTAAGGAAACTATATTAAGAGATTTTTTTCATAATTATATATGTATTAAAATGTGAAGTATTAATCTTATGTAACATCTCTGGTTAAGTGTAGAATATTAGATTATGGTCGTTTTAATGTTTTATATTACATTTAATACGATACTACGGCTATTTTAAATATATGTAAAATAAATAAAACTGATCGAAATGAAAGGAACTTTCCCATCCCACACATAACACTAGACGAGATAGTCGTGCAATAGAACAATATGTTTGGATTTGAGTATGAAAATACCTATCTCACCTAATTGTTATCCCTAATCCCTAATCAAATTAGGATCACGTTTAACAAATTGATTCAAATGCAATATTAGATCTTGTCATTATTATATTGATATAGTCACTACTAAAAAAACGGGTTTTAGTAGCGGTATTTTTTTTATACTAAAAACCATATAACTGATATTAAAAAGCTTTAGTATCGAAAAATTTTCCCGTTATTGTTCCAATACTTATACGGGCATTGCTAAAGACATAGTATCTAAAAAACATTATCTGTTACTAAATAGTAGACTATAATATCAAAAATGATCTAATACAAATAGTTTTGTCTTTAGTATTACAACTCCCTATAGTATCAATTTTAGCATCAAAACTGTTGATACTAATTAATTATATTTTAATATCAAATACTTTTGATACCAAAAGATATATATTCTACGCTAATAAAAAAACTGATTCGTGTTGTAAAACCTAATTTACCTAAATTTCGTATTAAATCAACCAATCAATAAACTTTAAAAATATTTCAAAACTACTAATTTCAATTAATCAATTAATAAAGTACATTTTCATACAAAGACTAGTATATTAGTTATCCACTTACAAATGCAAGAAGAAATCAAGAGTGTAATGAACAACAGTATAAAGAGTATCAAGCTATTTGTTATTGTGAACAGATTCTACAGTGAATCGTTTCTAACTACTTGTAACTATCTTCAATGAAATATCCTTACTTGCTCTATATCATGGTCCTCTGATACATTCAACTCGCATCATCTTTCTCCTCTCCTGTACAAGACAAGAAACCAAACTAAGAAATGTTGTACTTTAGGGAATTCTTCATTTCTGTATTGTGCACACTATAACAGCTAGCAGGGTTTGGCACCAATATATACATCAATTATTGTGTCCATCAAAGATGTATTTATATCAAGAAAAAAGAGTAGCAGCGGGAAAAAGGACCATAAGAGTTGATCAAGATGCTATAAACAAACACCCATGTTAAATCAATTAAGTGGCAAACATCTATGCAAAAACATTAAGTTATATAACATAATAAGAGCACGTCTATATGCAGAGAGTACAATGAAACTTAAATGTTCCAATTGAGCAGCAAATTGTGCAATTTTCTATTTGCATTGATTGGCTAATATTGTTACTTCTTCACTTTGAAAGAGATCAACAACTCTCTCGTAATAAACCCTAGTCTGCTCCAAGTTTTGTTTTTGCTCATATAACTCAGCTATTTCCTGCAAAGTTCATTATATTTGAGTTACTGAATAACTGATTTTAGAATGTAAGATCAATATGATATTAAATGCGGCTACAGCTGGAAAAAACATTAGGTAGCAAATTATTATTTATTGTTCAGCTTATAACAATCAGAACATGAATGGTAAGAAAATAATGTCTCCCAACACATATATGCATATTTTTAGGGTTTTTACCTTGCAATATCTGGCAGACCTTCCCATTTCCAGAAATAAAATTTACAGATTCTTCTAGGCATGACATTGACTCTGCAAAATCCAAAAGTCAATTAAAGAATGATGCAGGTACTCCACAGATAATAAGTGAAAGTGGACAAGATAGAGTAGAATATCCAAAAATTATTGCAGGCCAATACATAGAGAAGCCAAACAACATTTGATCTTGGAGACCAATTCTTATTGCTATTTTGCTAGTTATGTTGTAGTTTTGTCTCAACTATGATTGATTTCTTACATCAAATTAAAACAAGATTAAAAGATCACCTGCAAAGCATTCAGTCTGACCAATTGAAATTGATTCCATGAATCCCAACTCGTACACATGTGAAATCAATGGAGCCATGCCATGATACCTCAGACCACCTGTAACACAAACAGTTAAACGGAGGGGGAGACGAGGGAAGAAAACAAGGCAAAAATGAGCACGTAGGCAACATCTTACCAGCATGAATAGGATCCGGTATAAAGTCATGGCCAAGAGTATGCATCTTCATCAATGGAGTCATCCCTGCTGTGTCACCATAGTCGTAAGCATACACGCCCTTAGTCAACGAGGGATACACTGTTAGTTCAACAGCTCGAATGATGGGATTCATCTTCCCACTAAGTTTCTCACATATGTATGGAAAAGCAACTCCTCCAAAATTGGATCCACCACATGTACATCCAATGATCACATCTGGAGTCTTCTCTCCTATAGCCTCCATCTGTTTTATGCACTCCTCGCCTATAACTGTTTGGTGCACAACACGTGATTGAGAACACTCTCCAGGCAGTATTTTGTGTCAGCATTCGCAGCTGCAACCTCCACAGCTTCCGAAATAGCAATCCCTAAACTTCCAGGGCTTGAGGGATCTGTTTCAAGCATCTTTCGGCCGACTTCAGTGACATGCGAAGGGTGCACCGTAGCACCCATGTTTGCATCATCAGTTCACGGTATGGTTTCTGATCATAAGAAGCACGAACTTTCCATACCTACATCCGTAATCACCAGCCCATCAAACACTAACCAACCACTACATTGTAAAACAACTCTTTATCCAACTTCATATCTATTAAAGAAACATGAGATACATAAGCTAATTACTTCACAGTTAAGACCAAACAAGCTACAAGCGAAAGCCAACGAACTCCCCCATTGACCAACACCAGTCTCTGTAATACCAAGCCTGAGGCACATCAGTGTTCGGCTTATGCGTTCCAGCCGAGCTAACCCCTTCATACTTGTAATTGATTCTTGGAGGTGTATCAAGCAGCTTCTCCAACCTCTTAGCTCTGAAGACAACTAACAAGCATCAGATACGATTCAAATTTCCCTATAGGTTACAAAAAAAATCACTATGATCAAGGAAAACTAACCTGATCAAAGGAAAATCTACCTTGGATTATAACAAATGTCAAAGGAATTGCGCACAGATATGGCATTCACAATTGTAGCAACGGTGCTAGCATCAAACTGTAGAGAATTTGGGGGTTGTATTGCAGCAACACTTAACCTCCTCAACTCTGCCAATTCTCAGCATGAGTTCTCCATCACCACCTCTGAAACAATGGAAAGAAATTAGAATCCAACAGTTCTGACAAGAGGTTCAATAAGTAATGCAATATTTCAAAAGAATATTTTATAAAATGAATGACCTTTAAGATTAAAACTATACCTCTGTGGATATGCCGGAATTTCAACTCATTAATTCCATGCAGATCCTTGGCAACAAGCTCATGTGAAGATCTCTGTTGTTTATAATCCTGAAACAGGACACAACTAATTCAGCATGGCTGCCACAGCAATTAAAATACTCCACATGTAAAAATACTCGCAATGGGATATTTATGTGCATCTTTTGGTCAAAGTGAGGCAAATAGGAAGATAAATTTGAAAATAGAGAAAAGACTATCTCATGGAAGAGCATCCATATTTATCATAATTAAGTGAGAAAGAATTTGAAAAAAACCTAGCAGATCATTAAATTGTCATCTTCAAGAAGCTAGAGAAAGAAAACCATAAACGACAACCTCAATATAACTAATTTATCAAACATCAAACAGTATAGATGCCAGTCAGCAGAGAGATTCAACACTAATGTTCTCACACATATAAAAAGAGAACAACCTGACCGAAGAGACCAATACACTTACAGCTAAGGATGCAACTCATTCGTTAAAATTCATGCGCATTGCTCTGAGCGATCTGCGCCGCCTTCCTCTGAAATTGATTGAATGCATCATGTTGGACTTCACTTCGTATTTTAGAACCAAATAAACACAAATAGATTAAATGTAAAATAAATGGAGAAATACAAAATAAAGAAAGAGAGAAGAGGTAAACCGATGTGAGAACCGCAGAAGAGGTAATCACGACTTCAATCTGGATTTAATCGACGGCAACATTCATAGCGCAATTCAAGCCCATCAAATACATCTTCTAAGCATTTAAATCTGAAAAAAAACTGACAAGCAGTACAGAAATAGTATATTAGCATTTCAATCAATGTGAATAGCAGTAAATTCACTGTTTTTCCCCAAATAAAATAGGTAAGAGAAGAGAGACAAGAAAAAGATCACACTGCCAGATAATCGCATCTTCAATTCATGGATATGCAATCGAGAGAGAGAATTGAATATTCAATTCGCTGGATAAGCCCCATGAAAGAATCGCTCCGCCGCCGGGAAATGATGTGCTCACGGTGGGAATAACATTTTAGGGATTTTCCTTCTTTTCCCTTTTCTTTCTTTTTATATATATAGTATTTTTTTTATTTTCATTTATATTAGTAGACATGGACATAAAAATAGATTCACATTATGCAGTTTCTTTTCGCATCCAAAGTTATTGATACCAAAAAGTGGCATCAGTAGTTTTTGATATCAAAGGACTTAACTTTGGCATCATACATAAATATTTGATAATAAAATAAAATTGTATCTATTATATATTGATACTAAAAATATAATGGTATCGTTAAGATACCAACCGATAGTGATTAAGCTATTCAGTATCGAGCGAATTAAGTAGATACAATTAAATTATATATAGTATCCGATGTTTTATTGATACTAAGTTTCTGATGGCGAAACCCCTTTTTTAGTAGTGAGTAATAAACGGCACCAAAATGATAAGTCTAAATATTAACCAACAATGTCTTATCATGTCATGAATTTATTACTCCCATATTCATATTTGAATATTAAGCTATTGTGTTTGATTTATTTGGACTTTATAGAGGGTTATAAGTGTCACAAGTCCATTAACTAATCACCCCTAAGCACGACTATCCTTCTTTTTTAATTTAAACCACTTGATAATTGATATCGTATTTATGTTCACTAGAATTTCTCCTAGAATCTTTAATTTCTAACTTTTGACGATATAATAACTAATAAGGACATTTTCAATTATTTCATAATTTTTTTAGAAGTTCAAAAAGTCTAATACACACTTTTCGTTACTAGTGTTGACCGTTTCTCTAACTAATTAAAGTCTCTCATATGAAGGATTTCAAGACATGATCAATTTATTCCTAACCCAAAGAAAGAAAAAGTTAAAATAATAATAATAAATACTTATAGGTTTTTTCATATGAATTTCTCAAATAAAATCAATATAAACAATTCAACAACTTAAACCGCTTTAAAAATTCAGTAAGAGATTTCACATATAGCATGAGATGATAAATCGTTTCTAGCTATTTGCTTTTAGGTAGAAATTGTTTTAATTCTATTAGTGCCAACCCTATTTATTGAATCTTTTATAATACACCTACCAATTCAAGGCATGTGAGATAGATATTTGCAAGACTGTGAGATATGTTGATGAATTATTAAAATATATTTATTATATAAGTAAAGTATATTTATTGATAATTAAAGTATGTTTGTAGTGAATTATTTTATAACATAAAAAATTATATTTTAATGCAACGTTTATTATTTTTTAGAAAACGTATTTTAATTATTAATAAACATACGTTATCTATATAGCCGTCGTACTTTGACACCTCTCACAACCCGTTTTATATAAACACAGTTATACAAGAGATTTTGTCCAATTCCCAACTCGATTATCAATTCTCACGAATTATTTGTACTTGTTTAATTTTTTCACACATTTATATTTTTTATTATTGTTTAAATTAACATTATTTGGTCGATAAAAAAATATTTCAATCTTCATTTATAGTAAGATATTCATTTTGTTCTTACTTTTCAGGTGAATTAAAAATAGTATTATTTTATGCTCCTTTAAAATGATGATTGTATTAATGTTAAATGATGAATGAGATGTAAATTTTTTTCTAAAAAAATCGATACATTTAGAATGAACGTGAAAAATAATAAAAGAAATATATAATTAATATATCGATGCAATATTAACACTATTTTTAACTTCATGTTAATTAAATAAACCAAATTTCTAGCTATTATCTTTTTATTTATCAAGTATGAAGTAAATATAATAAAATGCTTCATATAATGGATACATTTTATAAATTTAAAGAATGAAATAGGAAATGAAAAAAAAAAAAACTACTGTAAGTAATGAAAAATAACCACGTTTAGAATTTGAATAAAAGAAACCTCCTAACCCTACCCAACCTAAATATTTTTTAATCCCAAAAGTCAATGAATATTTAATTCTACGATTATTATCAATAATCTCTAGAATGGGTGGAATTTGGACGAACAAGAAAATGTGAGTGGAAAATCAAGAAAGTTTGAAAGACAAAAATAGAGGTGGGCCCCACCACCACCTACCGTACCCTGAACCACCCACCCCACCACAACAGACAGATGGTTCCTCATGTCTTCCATCTTTTCCTTTTTTCAGCCCCCCTCGCTTACTTTCACTATATATATTAACGCCAATAAATCATACTGGGTTTATTTATTAACATACTAATTACGCAGAATCCCTTCATATCTGCAACGTAATCTGGCGGAATCAAACTTTAATTTTAATTTAATTTCCAGCTACAAAATCAAAGGGAGAAGAACAGGAGCATTTAAAGGAGAGATCGATCGTATATTTTCTTCGTCGTATCGTATAATTAATTGCAGCTTCAAGGTATTATATTCCCTCATTATTGTTTGATTTATTTGCTTCTTTCTCCATTCTGCAGGATCTTCATGTTATACGTGTTTTTTTAATGGCTTGTTGATTTACTGTACGGAAACTAAGAGTAAATTGACCGATTTCTTCTCATCTCTCTCTCTCTCTTTGGGTGATTAGTTTCAGTGTTTTGTTTGATTGATCTCGCGGTTGATCATCATGTGATGTGTGCTGGATTAATTAGTTAGTTTCTTATTTAAACGCCATTGCAGATACTGTTACGTATAGTATATGCATATCAGTGTGTATGATCACTAAGGAAGTCCAAAGCTAGTTAGTTTTTTTTGGCAGAATCTGAATGTTATTTTCAATTTCTGTTGTCATCTGAACATCTTCTTCATTCTTTTCCTCTAAAAATTAAATACAGCATGGTTTCTTCTTATGTATTTTTCATTATAAATTACTCCATATTTTTCGTTACATTTATAGTTATCAAAGTCAAAGACTTCGATAACATCTATGTATTATAAATATACTCACCTAATATAGTAAATACAACAACTTATTGTTTATGGTATACTATATAATTTAAAGGGAAAATTAGTTTTTTCGTCTGTTAACTTTCCCTTATTTTGAAATTGATCCATCATTTTCCTCAATTTTAAAAATAGTCCATTATCTTTACCAATCTCAACCTTTAGGTCCTTTGACCTGCTATAGCAGGTGACCAACAGATTTTGACAATAATATCTTCTAAATTTTGAAATCAGTCCACCAATTTTGCAGAATTCAACTTTTTAGTCCTACAACAGGTATTTCAGCCTTAAATTACTTGTATCATATCATTTTTCGCCAAATTTTTATCACTTTCTATTTTTCAAAATAGACATAGTCCATTACGATCATATCAGGCCCAACATGCTTCCGTATAATACTTTAATCTCATAATTAACCAGCTTGTAACAGTAACAAGACCTTTTTTGACCGTCGATCCACCGGGTACCCGGAAGGTTTTACGACTGCTCCTCACAACCAACCACGCGTCCCGCAGTACGATGGTTCAATCTCGTTCCTTTAGCGGACCTCAGCACAACCCTAGTTCGTTTCCTACATCGGATGTACAGGATGCTGTTACTGTTTCTCGCCGAAAAGTATGGAGATCAAAGTTGTAAAATGGAAGACTACATTCGGACAGAAGCCCAAGATTATTTATTTATTGAATGGAAAATTTATTTCACACTAATCCTCACAGAACAAGAGGAGATAACTCCTTTAGCTACCTATTGTAGCTGCACTCAGAACACTCATACAAAGAGGAAGAAATACAATGTTTATTTTTAGAAAGAGAAAACAGAGGGAATGGTTGATGTCTTCTGCTTCCTCAACTCACCTATTTATAGAGGCTTTCAGATTTGAAATTCGGATTTCAAAGCCTCCTAACTTCTTTTGACGTCACTGCTTACGTCATTTGCCTCGGATTCCAACTTTAGCAGTTGGCTGGTCCATTCTTCTTTATTGGATTCTTTTTTGTGACGTCACTGCTTGCGTCACTTTACATTGGATGCCAACTTTTCAGCAGCTGGCTGGTTTCTTTATTAGATTCCCCATTGTGGGTCATCTTCCTGTCGGTCACATGTCTCTTGCCCTTTCGGAAAGGTCACCTGGCTCTTGCTTTTTTGAGGAGTCATTTGTCTTCTTTGGTGGATGATGATTCTTCCGGCTCCTGGGTATTCCGAAGAGGTTTCACCCTCTTCTTTCCACGTGTCTCTTTTGTTGGGGGTGGATCAGCAGTTCTGATCATCCCTATGCCCAATCTTATTCCTTTTCCAAACTCTGATTCGGTTTAGATGGAACAGCTCGAACATACCTTGTTTGTCCATTGCCCGAAATGGGCCATGTTGCAATATCTCCGATGAGTTTGTTTACTTACCGGAATCTTATTTCTCCAAAGAAGTTCTTGTTTTTCTTGAAAAGCCTTCTCTGCAAACCCTGTCTTATTCCTTGTTAAAGTATTCAACAGAAAAGACTCATTCAAAGACTTATGCTCGAACTTGAATGAGAACTTTACTTCTACCATGGCTTTGATGCAGACATACAAACCCCTCACTCTTCACGTAGAGATATGTTCTTCAGAAAATGTAGAAACCAATACTGGTTCTTTCCAGAAGACTCCTTGATCTTATTTGATGCTGACACATCGGGTCTTTTAAGCTTAATGAAATGAAAGACCTCTTAGAAGTAAACAGCCTCCTTCATTTCTGGAGTTGCCTCGAACTGTCGTACTTCTCTCTTCTAGTTTTCTGGGTAGTCTGGTGAGATATGCCCTCTGGCTCCACACGTGTAGCAGTTGCAATCCTTGAATCTTTCATTGACTCGTGTGGCTGCTCTTCGAAACGTCTTTCTTGTGGGAGTTCTTCCTGTGCTCCTCTAGTTTTACCCTGAGGATGAGAATTGGCCTCTTGAACTCCATCTAGATAGTCCAGCTCTTTGCCCTGATTTATAGATTCGGGCCTTCTGTTTAGACCAAAATGATTTTGGTCTTCTAGATCTCCATCATCCGCTCCTTTGATTGTAAGGATGATTCTTCTTCATCCTTTTCTGCTTCTTTGGGTTTCTTCAAATGATAGTTGGAAGATCATTGCTTTCGCAACATAAGGGGACTGTCTTGTTGATTCCCCTTAATCTCTTGTAGTTCTTGTGTAGCGCCGCTTGATGACACCACTCTGCAATCTTGGCTTTGAGGAAGGACATTCTCCTTGCTATCGAATCTAGCTCGCATGGTTCATACTCTTTGATTAGCATTTTTCTCCATGGGCTCGGGATTTTGGCAAAAAATAGGTGGAATACTTCTTCCTTTTTGATATTTGACTTTCATCTATACTCTGTGAAGAGTTTGATATACTCATCTACGTGACAAATGTCAAGTAGTTTTAGGCTGTATAGGACATTCATATACTTCTTCTTCTTTTCTTCTTCCATTCATTCGAAGTACCCTACTCCGATGAAATGGATCTTGATGATCTTGGTCATACGATCGACAATATTGCCTAGATCTTCACCTTTCATAGCCTCCTTTTTTACTTCGTCTGAGAGCTCCTCATAGACGCATTTTACTGATCCTTCCAGACTCATAGTAAGGAATCTTATGAACCCTTCTTTGTCCAACTCCAATGCGCCACCTACGATCTTCATGGCATTTGTCCATTCATCGATCAAGGTTTCTCTATTCTTGAAGTCTAGAGTGTTGAGG
The DNA here is from genome assembly GCA_023678885.1 of Pogostemon cablin. Classification (NCBI taxonomy): domain Eukaryota; kingdom Viridiplantae; phylum Streptophyta; class Magnoliopsida; order Lamiales; family Lamiaceae; genus Pogostemon; species Pogostemon cablin. Next base: position 25,883,135 of record CM043004.1, on the reverse strand, counting down.
TTTAAGATCAATCCGTATGGATTTATCGGTTCAAGGGAGACCGGCCATATGGGGTGTTGTGTATATTAGATCCTCGAACTCGGCTTGCTCCTGTTGACATTCCTATGGCCTTCATTTTGAAGTTTCCTGGTTGTTTGAATGTATCTTCTTGTCTTACCCCATGGACTCCGTGTGATCCAGAGGTTCCTTCGTCTTGGCTCCGATTTTGTTGGGTCTGATGAGCTTGGGACTGTTGTTGAGAGATTGATGTCTCTCCAACGTTCATCTTTAGATCTATAATTGATAGTCATTGGAAGGACTCATATAGATCTTGTAGATCTTCAAGATTTGCTCTTGTCATCCGGGGATGTGGATTCTCCTCGAAGGATAGTAATCATTTTCTCGCTTTCCGACTTTGGCCTTATGACCTCCGTCGTTTTCCCCTTTTGGTGTAAAAGGGGTTATGTTCTGAAAGTTAGTGGTATGACTTGCAGATCTCTCTTGGACCTTGGTTTGGTCGTCTCCTCCATTGCTCTTGTTTGGGGATACGTTCATGGATCTCGGTGAAACTTCGGATTTTCCACGATGTTTCTTGGTACCTCTTTCGAGTACCTTATCTGCATCTGGCGTAGTTCCTTCAGAGATTCCTCTTTGTTGTGGTTAGCACGGGCTTCCACCAATTTACACCTTCGATCGAGATTATCCCAAAATCGATCGGCGTTCTCGTATTCTTTCTCTGCATATTGTCTATTCAACACACAATAATATTGTTGTATAGAACTGCTTGTCTCGTCGTAGTTGACAGACCAGAAGTCCCTGTTGCTCCAGCTTAGAACAGAGCTGATAATCCTGTCACTCTCGGATGTCGAACTTTCGTTCGGATCTATATATCTTTGAGACTCTCCTCTCGTTAAGTGATATAAGTTTATAATAAATATATCAATTATTAAATAAATAAACATAGGGTTCTGATACCATTTTGAAGCGTGTAGAAAGTAAAAGAAAAATTCGATATCACTATGACTATAAGATGAGTATGATACAAATTTTTGATTTATAAGTTTTCGACTCTAGGCTTTTTAAGAAATATTAAGTAATTTTCATTTTTTTTGGGAATTACCTGAAAGTGACCTGCTGTAACCTGTAATATGACTGTTTTGTCGAACTAAGTAAACATAACGGATGGATTTTAAAATTCTCTAAACATAATGGACGATTTTAAAAAAATGGAAAACCTATGGACTAAAATCAAAATTAGGGAAAATTAATGGACAAATAAATATATTATCCCTAATTTGAATGTAGTTTTCGTTTTGAATACTACATCCGTCCCACAACAAGAGGTGCGTTTTGTCATTTTCGTCTGTCCCACCACAAGAGGTGCATTTCCTATTTTGGCATGTGAGCCCACACACCACATAAATTTTACCCTTAACAATTTACCAATTGTGCCACTACTACATTATTACATTAAATACACAGTATATCCTAAATTAATTGTTTAACTATACAATTAACAACCTAATTACAGTAATCTAAATCTATAAGCAAAAACACACGCAACCATTCAATCAACCTGGACCTTTTACTTCTCTCTCACTCTAAAAAAAGCTTAGGGTTCTTCTATCCGCAGCCGCCACCAATATTCATCTCTTCTCATGAACTATAATCTCTTCTTCTCACTGAGCAAAATATCGATTCTTTATTGAAATCCATTTCAGATGAACTGGAACTGATAAAATCGAGTCATCGGTCGCCTTTCTTTGAGTTCATCGGTCGCCTTTCTTTCTTCCTTACGAATCTCCGGGGAAATCACATTCTCGATGCTAGATCTTGATGGATTTGTGCCGCGTGCTTTTCGAGAAGGGCCAGATCTGCGGCGCGTGCTTCGAAGCCCGGTGCGTGGAGGACCTACGGTGGTGCATCCCCGTCACATCCATCATCGTCACCACCACCAATTTCTGCATCCCCAATTACAGATTCGATCTCGACGGCGACGGGCGCTGCAACCCCCTCCCCTCCATACCCATTTCGTGCTTCCGATCGAGGCCTCCTATATGAGGGAGGGATCCGATTCACCAAGGCGGCGCCGGAATATTCTGTCGTTGCTTATCAGCAACATGGCCGGCGCGGGGACGTGGTGGCGGTGAAAATCAAGGGTTCCGTTGGGTGGCTGGGAATTCGCAAGATGAAGCAAGATTTAATTGCATTTAATTTTATGTTTCTGTATACTAACCTAATTCTGCATACTAACTTCACAGGTTTAATTTTTTCATGGACATATCTAATTCTGCATACTAACCTCACAGTTTGTGCATTTTTATTTTTAATTATTTATTTATTTTGTTGGGATCACATGCCCAGTGCCCAGATTAGAAGGATTAAGGACGAGGGTAAATGAGTAAAATAGCATATAAAAAGTACACAATACACATTAACTATTATATTTCTTAATTTACGTGCAAAAATTTTTTGCCAATCTTGTTCAGAGACAGAGGGAGTATTTTTTATGAGTGAGCTTGCGTGCGCACGGGAAAATATTTCGTGTGTCTTTAGAAATTTAGTATTACAAGTAAAGGTATATTGTTTTGGTTTAAAAAATAAATACTTTAATTAATAAAATGTACACCATTTTGTTTTAAAGGGTATATACTTTTCATTAATTTTTTTTCCTTTAGAAAATAAAGGGTACACATTTTTGTACTAAAGAGTATAATTTAACACAAAATTCTAAAGGCACAAGGAATGTTGTCCATGAGTCCAGATACGCATAATAATTTTTTTAGAAAATAAAGGGTACACATCTGTATACTAAAGGGTATATACTTTAGCATAAAATTTTAAAATCGCACGGAATGTGGTTCATGAGCCCGGGTGCACAGGAATTTTTGTCATTTTTTATTATCTGCAATCCTGTTTCGTTTTCTCAAATTATTTAATCTAATTATGGTTTTCATTCATTATTATATGCCTTTATACACTGTATTTATATACATGCACATTAGGACACATTTTAGATCATTTAGTAAAGCAAAATATTTTATTAATTAAAATAACAGAAAAATGATTTTTTTTTAAATATTTGCATAGTGTACAAGTAAGATGATATAAATGTGACAATTACACTTGCTAGCTATTAATTAAGTTTGAATTTAATGGCTTGATATTTGGGGGATTATATATATCATATATATGGTCGATATTTGGCCAAAGTTAAAGAGACGTATTGATGTCATTTTCATATATACTAATACTATTGCGGTATTGTCTAAATTCTAAATGTTTGACATTTTCCATCTACACTCCTTTGTCCTTTCATTAATTGCTTCCATACTAGAAAAAAAGAATTAAATCAACAACTGATGTACATATTCTTAATTCTCAGCTGATCTTACAAACTTTGATCTGGTCGATTTGGCTGTGACCATGTTTAGGCGAAAATCACATAACCATGATCGAGAGATCGATATTGTTGAACGAGATGCAAAGGTACATTCTTTCACTTCAGCAGGGGTCGATTTCACTCTCGTTTTATGGGTGGAATCCTGCAACATAATGCTAAAGATTGTCATCTAACTTCCTAGTTGCAACTTATGTAAAATCTCCAGAAGTGTATTATTACTCAAATAGTCAAATTACAAGACAAAATGCACATAGTAATGTATTCTTGTATGTCAATTTATAAGAATGTTTATCTGTGTAATGCGCAGCTGGTTCAAGAGCTTAGGGTCGCTATTGGACCACTCTCGGGTCGCAGCTTAAAGCTGTGCACGGACGCGTGCCTGAGGAGGTACTTGGAAGCTCGGAATTGGAATGTGGAGAAAGCACAGAAAATGTTGGAGGATACTATCAAGTGGAGATCAACATACAAGCCTGAAGAGACACGTTGGGTGAGTGAAATTCTTCTCCGTCTCCCCTCAAATTCTACTTATATATGCTGTCGGAACATCATTTATGTGACTACATTGTCCTGTATCAGCATGAAGTAGCACACGAAGGCGAAACGGGGAAAGTATGGAGAGCTAATTTTCATGACAGAAAGGGAAGAAGTGTTCTTATAATGAGGCCTGGAAAGCAGGTTTGTGCATGTTTGTTTCATCTCCCTCTCACCATCTTCCCTCACTCCATAACATGATGCATGATCATTGACTACAGAACACCACGTCGGCTGAGGACAACATCCGACATCTGGTGTACCTAATGGAGAACGCAATCATGAACCTCCCCGAGGGGCAGGAGCAGATGTCATGGCTGATAGACTTCAATGGATGGTCCTTCAACACCAACGTCCCAATACAAACTGCTCGAGACATCATCTACATCCTGCAGAACCACTATCCAGAGAGGCTTGCAATCGTGGTCCTCTACAACCCTCCCAGAATCTTCCAAGCATTTTGGAAGGTGGTGAAGTACTTTGTGGATCATAAAACATCTCAGAAAGTGAAATTCGTGTACCCGAATAAGAAAGAGAGCGTGGAGCTGATGAAGGCCTTCTTCGACACGGAGAACCTTCCAAGTGAGTTTGGTGGAAAAGCTACACTTGAATATGATCATCATGAGTTTTCCAGATTGATGGAGGAAGATGACATCAAGACTGCCAAGTTTTGGGGATTAGATACAAACACAATTGTTCATTAATACTCCCTATCTAACACACACACACACACACACACACACACATATACACTAATTGGAACTTTTGGATCATAAAGATCAAGGTGTTTTCAGATACATACCACCTGGATGTTTTATGTAATGATCCGTTGTATTGTACGATGATGATATCATAATCGACTATTATCAATTAATAGGATGATTTGTGTTAGTGATTAAACATAATATGAGCATGCTCATCCCTCCCTCGATTTCATTTACATCTTGTACATATTTTAGTGCAGCCTAATATACACTTATGCATGTTCAATGAATAATTTAGAACATGTATAGATCTAAATACCCCTTGGTATTTTTTCTTTTCCTTTTCCTTTTCTAATTAAATTTAAAATCACTTCGAGTAGAGGGGTTTGGAGGGTGGGAATGAGAATGGAAGGAAAATTGGTTTTTAGTGTGGAATGTAATTACTCCGCTATAGTAAATTTGATTGACACACCAATCTATATTTCAAGATTTAAGTATTAATCTTTACAATTCTTTTAGTAACCTCTTATATTGATTAATTTTCTTATCATGAAGATGTACAAGTTAAAATATTTTACGCCCTCCACCCAAAAATAATTCACATCTATATTGTATCACAAATATTAAAAAAAAAATTACTTAATTTTATTAACTTTTACAAGTAATGTATTTAGACAATAAAAATAAAAAAATATAAAATATGTTAGTGGCATTTTTTAAATTAATTTGTATATTAGTAATTTTTTGAAAGTGAACAATTACTAAAAAAACAAATGAAGGAAGAGTGAATTTTTTTTTTTTTTTTTTTTTTGGAGGATGGGTAGTTAATCATTTTACACTAACTTATGGCTTTATAAAACATCCGGAACAAAAGAAACAACCAAACACGTACTTAAAGAGCAAATAAGCAATAAATTGGTGGCGGTGGTTTAGTTCTCTGTTGCTGCCGCGAATCGGGGCTTCCTGCCGTCTCTCTCTTCAGGCCCACCCTTCCAAAGCCTTATCAATGAATCTTTGGGTCTTTCTTCGCGGCGTAATCGCCCCTCTATTCCGATGCTCTGTCCCTATGATGATTTGTATGCAAACAGCAATGTGAATTGACTTCATTTTTATCTCACATTTCAATTCTTCAGGAAATATTTAAGATGCAAAAGAAAATTAATGATCCGCCGCCGCCTGTTTTGGTGTGTTGAAACTTCGGATTTTGTTTCTCGCCATTTTCAATTCGAAGCTGATGGTCAACTCTCAGTGAGCTACCTTTGCGCTTTGTTTTTGGATTTTGCAATTTATCCACTGTCAAGCATTTCTACGAACAGCTGCTGTGCTCATATTCGTTTCCTTTGTTTTACTAAAATCTGCTTGTATTCTTGATTAATTCGCTGTATGCTCGCTTTCACTAACCTGAGATTTCGGGTGCCCTAGGCGAAATAAAAAAAAAAGGCCCAATCATTGAGTTATTCATTCGCTATTAATCTCTTATTATTCACCGATTTAAACAACTTGCAACAAAAATAATACATTGTGTTTGCACTTTTTGAGTACACAAGCCATTTTTTATCTTGATTCTCACCATTTGATAATTTTCTGGTGTAATGTATGTATGAAAAGTGTCTAAAAAGTTAATCTTTAGAAAATTTGAGATCATTTTCTCTTCTATGACATTTCTCCACCAATATATTTCTAATTTTATTATCAATATTATCCTAAACTCTAGGATCACATATATCCCACGCATAATCTTCATTCTCTAGAATATTTTCATGTTTTTCAATATCATTATCAACATCATCATCATCTATTTCATTTTCATTGTTTAGCAACTTTTCTTCATTTAAGACTATTTCATCTTCAATTACTCTAAGTAAATTTCTCTTCATCATTATTGTTTAGCATACTCTTAAATAAATTTCTCTTTATCATTATTGTTTAGCAACTTTTTCTCATTTAAAATTATTTTATCTTCAATTACTCTTAAGTAAATTTCTCTTCCTCATTCTCATTTAACTCATTTTTTATTCTCAATTCCCACCGTATTCATTTCGTGTAACTCATCACTATTTCTTTTTTAATACCCGATGCATATTTTCTAGAAAACATCATTGATGATGATTATAAGCAAATAAATAACAAATATAATTAACAAAATCAATAAAATAACAATAAAAGAGAATTAAGAGGATTGAATATTAAATTGTTGATGAAATTCCATAAGAAAGAGAATTAAGCGAAAGATAGAAATTCGATAACAATGAGAATTGTAAAAATATTTACTAAACGTTAGATTTATGTAGGATGAGTACACAATAAAAAATAAAAAAATAAATTAAGATTAAGAATATAATATTGAAAAGAGAAGATAAGCTAAGTATACAACGGTCATAATAATTAAGATTACAAAATTATTAATATTACAACAGCAGTGCTGAGTATAATACGGTCATAATAATTAAGAATACAATGATTAATAATATAACGATTAAGAGATAGCAGTCAAAATTTATTTAATAAATTAATAGGAAAAGAATTGAAAAATATGTTATATATATATTATGTAGGTATAATTTGGGGCCCGTTTGTAACTTTTAGTCTTCATTTTCAACAATTCTGAGTTATTTTATATGCAGTTATTTTTTCAGTAATTGGTCTCTGTGTTCATTGACACATTGGGAATATTTTTTACTGGGATGAGTACAATGAAAAACTGGATGCTCAACGTAAAGTTTTTATGCCAGAGACTATATTTTATTTTAGATTTTTATAAAAATTAAATTCACGTGTGATCATGTGTTAGCCTTTCTATTATTTTTCTTATTAATGAATTTAGGTGAAGGTAGTTGATGATGCTAGATCTGCCTCCCGTAGGATTATTGAGTCCTTTCAGAATAAGTTCTTTCCTTCTGGTCTTTTTAAAGACCAGATTTATTTGTTGTTTTTCATTTTGTTTGCATCTACAGTGTGAATGAAGGTTATCTTAGATACACACAATTCCGCGCCTTACAGCACTTCTCCAGTGCGACATTATCTGTATTATCAACTCAGGTCTTCTTCTGATATAATTTTTCTTTTACACTTCTTTGATGCTTCTTATAATTCAAAATCACCACTACGGGAAGCATGTTTGCTCAATTACTTACTCCCTTTCAGTCTCTTTTATTCGCGGCAGGTTTACGACCTACACCTGCGCAGGCTACTGCTGTTAGTTGGGTAAGGAGTTTATAACTGAAAAAGTTCACTATATAATTTGCTAACTTCTTTCATTCACGGGCTGTTTAAATTGTGTTATCAAGTCCAGATATTAAAGGATGGCATGCAGCATGTTGGAAAGATCATATGTAGCAATTTGGGTGCAAGGATGGACTCGGAGCCAAAGTGCTGGAGGATTTTGGGTCTGTCACTATGGATGAATTCCCTACTCATAATGTTTTGACTGATTATTTATCGAGTTTCGTAATTGCCATTGGTTGTATGTAAACTTGTTTAAGGTGCTGTGAAAATGGGATGTCTTAATTTAAAAGGGATAAATCTTCCTATATGCAGCTGATGTTCTTTATGACATTGGTACTGGTTTGGAAGTACTTTCCCCTTTATGTCAGCTATTTCTTGAATTGGCTGGGCTTGGCAATTTCGCTAAGGTGGGTTGATTATTTGCTTTTGTTTGTATGAGATGTGGTAACTGTTGAGACAAATGGACAATAACATTTTGTTTGTCATGGAATGGCAGTTGTTGCAGCAAGAGCAACGAGATTGCCAATATATTCTTCATTTGCCAAAGAGGGGAATCTGAGTGACCTATTTGCAAAGGGTGAAGCAATTTCCACTGTGTTTAATGTTCTTGGAATAGGTGCAGGAATTCAGTTAGCATCTACTGTTTGTTCATCTATGCAGGGAAAGGTACTATTCCTTGTTACCACTGTATCATTGCACATGTGCACCACAATCTGAGGTCGCACAAGTTATTTTCTATACCAGAATTGATAAAATAACATTATCTGCTGTGGTCGTAGTTTTTTCATTTAAGATATTACTTAGGGTAACCAATTCTATTTAACTGCTATATACCTATATGCTGTGTTTACATTTTCTTTTACTTGTGCTGTATGTCCATGTGTTGGTATTTAACAGGACGATGTACATAGATGGAAAGGTGTACCTCATCAACTGGTGCATCAATAGGATAAATTTAGTTCTAAATAATACAATCTGTTTCACATTTCTAAAAAAAATTATGAGGGAATTTTAAGATTCTTAAATAAATTTAGTATTATCATTTAGGATGAGCTACATAGTTCCTAGGTAACAGATCTCATTGTAAATGATTTCTTAAATATCATCATAATTTAATAGTCTTAAGATAAATGCTGATAGAGCTACTCAATTTCAGATTTATACGTTAAAGAACTTTAGCACTATCCTGCACACTGGCCGATTAGTTTGTCTTTAAACATCAAGTTTTATAGAATGACAAATATACGACACAGGAATGGAGGTTTAAAAGTTACTAAACAATCTAGGACGTTTGAGTGCAGCATTTGAAGGATCAAGATGGTTATATTTTAAATGGTATGCACGTGTATCCTAGAAAATTCAAGAATAATGAAATATCAACCCCCTTTTTTGTCAGAAGTGTTGGGTTGGGTTTCCAAATATGTGAAGAGCCCAATATCCAACAAGGTGGAAAAGCCCAAGTAGGCCCAATACTTAGGTTATATTGTCACATAAGTCATTGATGGGAATAAGTAGGAATGTGATAGATCAGCTCCACCACAATTGAGAAAAAGAAAAAGAAGAGCTGCCACCTACTCCCACCTTTCTCTCTTCATCTTCATCATTGTAAGATAATATTGCAGAAGCAATATCAACAGTTTCAACCATCGGATCGAGCTGAATCTTGGTCAGCACGTTCGGAACTTGTGGAGGTATATTCTGAACGGTGGAGATCGTGTTTGGAGCTTTGTGTTGACGGAAATCAGCCAAAAACAGAAGCAGGTTTTGGGCGATTCAGTTCTGCGCGGTTGAGAGGAAAGAGACGTTTCTCACAAACTAACCGTTGGATCAAGCTGTAATTTGAACAGCACGTTCAGAACTCATAGGGGTTGATTCTGAACGGTGGAGATCGTGGTTTGAGCTTTTTGTTGACGGAAATCAGCCGAAAACAGAAGCAGGTCTTTTGGGCGATTATGTTCTGTGCAGTCGAGGGGAAAGAGCCGTTTCTCACAAACTAACCGTTGGATCGAGCTGTAACTTGGACAGCACGTTTAGGACTCATAGAGGTTGATTCTGGACGGTGGAGATCGGATTCTGAGGGTTCTACAGTTGCGAACTCAGAACGTCAGTTTGCGTAGTTTGGTGAGGTCTTTCTAATCTCGTTGTTTGTTATCAAGTATTGAGTGTCTTGATACATTTGTGGTAGTACGTCTGTGGTGGCAGATTGTAACTCTTGAATTTTATCTCATAGTGAAGTTTTTGGTGGGCTTCGGTCCCGTGGTTTTTTACCTTCTCACATTGAGGAGGTTTTCCACGTTAAATTGCTTGTGTCGTGCATTGTTGATTGCTTGCTTTATCGTGCATATTATTATTAGGATTGTTTCCTGCTAGATTCACACAAGAGAGGGATAATTGATCATTCCGCTGCGTAGACGAATAGTTTATTATTTGATTATTTGTGTGTTTATCCCAACAAAGTGGTATCAGAGCGGGTTGCTGCTCTGTGCCTTGTGGTGAATATGGAAACCAATACTAATAGAATGGTGAATCTCAATGGTTCTAATTATCATGTGTGGAAAGGCAAGATGGAGGATCTTCTTTATGTGAAAGATTATTATTTGCCTGTATTTGAAACTGAAAAGCCTAATGATAAAACGGATGAGCAATGGGCAATATTGCATCGTCAAGTATGTGGTTACATTAGGCAGTGGGTGGATGATAATGTATTGAACCATGTGAGTGGAGAAACACATGCACGATCATTGTGGAAAAAGTTGGAGGAACTGTATGCTAGAAAAACTGGGAACAACAAGTTATTTCTAATCAAGCAGTTGATGAATTTGAAATTCAAGGATAGCACTCCTATGACAGATCACTTGAATTCATTTCAGGGCATTATTAATCAATTGTCGGAAATGAATATCAAGTTTGAGGATGAAGTACAGGGCTTATGGCTTCTTGGTACATTGCCGAATTCATGGGAGACATTCAGGACATCTTTGTCTAATTCAGCCCCCAATGGTACCATTACAATGGATTTGGTTAAGGGCAGCGTTTTGAATGAGGAAATGAGGAGAAAATCGCAGGGTCCTTTACAGCAATCAGAGGTTTTGGTTACAGAGAAGAGGGGGAGAAGTAATAGTAGAGGTCCAACAGGCAAGCAAAAAGGCAGGAGGAGTAAATCCAATAGATACAGCAAGGTTGAGTGTTGGAATTGTAAAACTCCAGGACACATAGCAAGGTATTGCAGAAAACCCAAGCAAGATGACAAGAAAGAAAATGGGAAAGAAAGGAAGAATGAAGAAACGAAAGATAATGATCGAGTGTCTGCTGCAACAGGTGATTTTCTTATCTTTCGTGATTATGAAGTGGTCAATCTTGCATATGGTGAAAGCAGTTGGGTGATTGATAGTGGGGCATCCATACATGCCACATCTCGTAGAGATATGTTCACATCCTACATGTCAGGTGACTATGGTAATGTTAGGATGGGTGATGATGGCTTAGCTAAAGCCATTGGCGTTGGAGATGTATGTTTGCGGACTAGTAATGGTGCTACGCTAGTTTTGAGAAATGTGAAGCACGTGCCTGATCTTCGATTGAACTTGATATCTGTTGGGAGACTTGATGATGAAGGTTTCTGCAGTGTGTTCTTCGATGGTCAGTGGAAGCTTACAAGAGGTTCTTTAGTTGTTGCTAGAGGTCAAAAACACTCCTCATTGTACTTGATGCAAGCAAAGTTACTTGATGGCTCTATTAATGCAGTTAAGAATGAGGGGATAGTTGAGTTGTGGCACAGCAGACTCAGTCATATCAGTGAAAAGGAATTGAAGATTTTAGAGAAGAGAAATCTCATTCCAGACTTGAAGAATGCATCTTTAAGGAAGTGCTCTCACTGTTTGGCGGGAAAGCAAACTCGAGTTGCTTTCAAGACCTCAACTCCTACCAGAGCATCAGGTATACTCGATTTAATTTATTCTGATGTTTGTGGTCCTATGAAAACAAGAACTCTTGGTGGTGCTTTATATTTTGTTACTTTTATAGATGATCACTCAAGAAAGACCTGGATCTACACGTTGAAGACGAAAGATCAGGTGCTCGATGCATTCAAGCAGTTTCATGCCTTAGTTGAGAGACAGACTGGGAAGAAGTTGAAATGCATCAGATCGGATAATGGAGGGGAATATATTGGTCCTTTTGATGAGTATTGCAGAGAGCAAGGTATCCGACATCAAAAGACTCCTCCAAAGACTCCTCAGTTGAATGGTCTTGCAGAAAGGATGAACAGAACATTGGTCGAGAGAGTAAGGTGTCTGCTATCAGAAGCAGGATTGTCTTCATCATTTTGGGGTGAGGCTCTGAGTACTGTTGTACATGTTTTAAATCTTACTCCGTGTGTTCCTTTAGACTTTGATCTTCCAGATAGAGTCTGGTCAGGAAAAGATGTTTCCTATAATCATTTGCGGGTCTTTGGATGTAAGGCATTTGTGCATATTCCCAAAGATGAGAGGTCTAAGTTGGATATGAAGACTCGACAGTGTGTGTTTCTTGGTTATGGCCAAGATGATTTTGGTTACAGACTTTATGATCCCGTGGAGAAGAAGCTTGTCAGAAGTCGGGATGTTGTGTTTGTTGAGGATCAAACCATAAGAGACATTGAGAAGACGGATAGCTCAGTTTCTACACCTGGTGATGACTTGATTGACTTGGAAATTGTTCCTCATAGTCAAGGTCAAGTAGAAGCTGAAGAGGAGAATCAGGATCAGCCTGATTTCGGTAATGATGAGCATGTCGATCATCCTTTGCATGATGAAGAGGATATCGATCAGCCACAACCACCTGATGTTCCAGAACAGGAGGTTCAAGAACCACCTAGAAGAAGTAGTAGAGCTCGTGTACCTTCTAGGATGTATCCTCCTGATCAGTATGTGCTCTTGACCGATGGGGGAGAGCCTGAATGCTATGGAGAAGCAGTTCATGGAGAACACAGGAATGAATGGTTGGAAGGAATGCAAGATGAGATGAAATCCTTGCATGAAAATGACACATTTGATCTGGTGAAACTACCAAAGGGGAAGCATGCTTTGAAGAACAAGTGGGTGTACAGGCTAAAACAAGATGAACACACCTCAAAGCCTCGATTCAAAGCTAGATTGGTTGTTAAAGGTTTCAGTCAGAAAGAGGGAGTTGATTTTGAAGAAATTTTCTCTCCGGTTGTCAAAATGTCTTCTATCCGTTTTGTGCTTGGTTTGGCTGCTAGTCTTGACTTGGAGATTGAGCAGATGGATGTCAAAACTGCTTTTCTTCATGGTGAGCTAGATAAAGAGATTTACATGGTGCAACCTGAAGGTTTCAAGGTGAAGGGAAAAGAAGACCATGTATGCAAACTGAAGAAAAGTCTCTACGGTTTGAAACAAGCACCTAGATTGTGGTATCAGAAATTTGAGTCAGTTATGGGGGAGCAAGGCTACCAGAAGACTATTTCTGATCATTGTGTGTTTGTTCAGAAGTTCTCGGATGATGATTTTATTATATTATTGCTATATGTTGATGATATATTGATTGTTGGCAGGAATGTTTCAAGAATTGACAGGTTAAAGAAACAGTTGAGCAGATCCTTTGCCATGAAGGATTTGGGGCCAATAAAGAAAATCCTTGGTATCAACATCACCCGAGATAGAGCAAACAAGAAGCTGCACTTGTCACAGGAGAAGTATATTGAGAAAGTGCTTGAGAAATTCAATATGAGCAAAGCTAAAGTGGTTAGTTCTCCTGCTGCCACTCATTTTAAGCTTGGTGCTCATCATAGTCCTTCAACCGATGAAGAGAAGGAAGCAATGAGAAGAGTCCCATATGCTTCAGCTGTGGGAAGCTTGATGTATGCAATGGTGTGTACGAGGCCTGACATAGCTCATGCAGTTGGTGTTGTTAGCCGTTATTTATCTAATCCGGGAAAGGAGCATTGGAATGCTGTGAAGTGGATAATGAGGTATCTACGAGGTACGTCTAGTTTGAGACTCACCTTTGGAGGTGGGAAGCCCGAGTTAGTTGGCTATACCGATTCAGATATGGGATCTGATGTGGACACCAGAAAGTCGATTTCTGCTTACCTAGTGACATTCGCAGGTGGCGCTGTGTCATGGCAATCAAGATTGCAAAAGTGTGTTGCACTCTCCACAACAGAATCAGAGTACATTGCTGCAACGGAAGCATGCAAAGAGGTGTTATGGTTCAAAAGGTTTATGGAGGAGATTGGATTGAAGCAACAGAGGTATGTAGTATTTTGTGATAGTCAGAGTGCTATCCATCTCAGCAAAAATGCTGCATTTCATTCAAGATCGAAGCATATTCATGTGAGATATCATTGGATGAGGGATGTCATCAATGATAAGTTGCTTGAGCTTGAAAAGATTCATACAGATGATAATGGTGCTGACATGATGACGAAGGCATTGCCTAGAGAGAAGCTCGAGGTATGTCGTGTGATAGCCGGAATGGCTAGTCTCTCCACATAATCAGAAAGGGGGAGATTTGTTGGGTTGGGTTTCCAAATATGTGAAGAGCCCAATATCCAACAAGGTGGAAAAGCCCAAGTAGGCCCAATACTTAGGTTATATTGTCACATAAGTCATTGATGGGAATAAGTAGGAATGTGATAGATCAGCTCCACCACAATTGAGAAAAAGAAAAAGAAGAGCTGCCACCTACTCCCACCTTTCTCTCTTCATCTTCATCATTGTAAGATAATATTGCAGAAGCAATATCAACAGTTTCAACCATCGGATCGAGCTGAATCTTGGTCAGCACGTTCGGAACTTGTGGAGGTATATTCTGAACGGTGGAGATCGTGTTTGGAGCTTTGTGTTGACGGAAATCAGCCAAAAACAGAAGCAGGTTTTGGGCGATTCAGTTCTGCGCGGTTGAGAGGAAAGAGACGTTTCTCACAAACTAACCGTTGGATCAAGCTGTAATTTGAACAGCACGTTCAGAACTCATAGGGGTTGATTCTGAACGGTGGAGATCGTGGTTTGAGCTTTTTGTTGACGGAAATCAGCCGAAAACAGAAGCAGGTCTTTTGGGCGATTATGTTCTGTGCAGTCGAGGGGAAAGAGCCGTTTCTCACAAACTAACCGTTGGATCGAGCTGTAACTTGGACAGCACGTTTAGGACTCATAGAGGTTGATTCTGGACGGTGGAGATCGGATTCTGAGGGTTCTACAGTTGCGAACTCAGAACGTCAGTTTGCGTAGTTTGGTGAGGTCTTTCTAATCTCGTTGTTTGTTATCAAGTATTGAGTGTCTTGATACATTTGTGGTAGTACGTCTGTGGTGGCAGATTGTAACTCTTGAATTTTATCTCATAGTGAAGTTTTTGGTGGGCTTCGGTCCCGTGGTTTTTTACCTTCTCACATTGAGGAGGTTTTCCACGTTAAATTGCTTGTGTCGTGCATTGTTGATTGCTTGCTTTATCGTGCATATTATTATTAGGATTGTTTCCTGCTAGATTCACACAAGAGAGGGATAATTGATCATTCCGCTGCGTAGACGAATAGTTTATTATTTGATTATTTGTGTGTTTATCCCAACAAGAAGTTGTACTTCAGATGCTCAGTTTTTGCAAAATTTCCTTGAGAACTATCGCATAGCTAATGTGGATTCAGAAAATCACTATTTTTCATAAACAAAGTCATCTCATGTTTGTATAGTAATAGTTAAAAGTTCTATCTCACTGGGGAGGTCGTCATTCTTTTGTTTTTAGTGAGGTTCAGCTTTTCTGTTTTCTTGTTGGATTCAACTTTTGTTGGGGGAAAATGTAGAGGGAGTTTCAGAACTTTAATGTGACGTCTGGCCAAGTAGTTTCACGCTCACCATGAATTGACCCATAAATTTCTTAATTCACCTCTCTCAACTGAACTGTACGATATGTGTTGGAATTTGGGCAGGATACATATTTTAAGTATAATTGTGGGTCAGTCAAATCCTATCATCTTTATCAAATAGATCTTCCAGAGTGCTGCTAATATTACCAATTTACCATGTTTTAATAATTAATACAATGATGAAACAAAAGCATGATATTCGATGTATAGATTACTTTTATTTTGGTACTGAGATGAGATAATTCTGCTGAGCATCTTTCAGTTGGTGGTTGGACCTTTGCTGTCCCTGGTTCATATTTATTGTGTCATGGAAGAGATGTGAGCAACTCCAATCAACACACTAAACCCACAGAGAACTGCGATGATTGTTGCAGAATTTTTGAAGGTTATAACCACATAATCAAGTCTCATGTTTGGTTTCTTGATATTCCACCCAGTAACTTGTTATAACCTGATTTTAAATCAGGGTGGTAGAATATCCAGTCCTGCTGATCTTCGATATCAGGAAGATCTGTTTTTTCCCGGAAGAGTGATAGAAGATGCAGGAAGTGTAAGGGTTGGAAGACCTCTGCACAAGGCTATGAAGCCCTCGGAGCTACATAGCGAGAAAAATTCCCAGAAGAAAAATTTATTCTACACCGGGGGAACAAAGACACAGACTTGATATTGGATCGTAATGCTACCGGTGAAGATGCTTTAAGAGAATGGTTAGTTGCTGCATATGCTGGCGAGGTTGAGAATTCCTTAAGAGTACCCGGGGAACGTGCTCTAGAGGAGGGTTATCAGAGAATGATGGATGTATTTTCTCCGTTTCTCTCCAAGCTGAAAGCTAAAGGGTGGCATACCGATCTTTTTCTTGATGGTACTGGGCATAATGCTGTACGTCCATCTGGATGCAATGACACTATTTTAGCATAATTTAGGGCTTATCATTTAGTATTTTCTAATGTATTTTTTCTTCGGGGTTCACTGGCCAAACTCATTCAAAATTAAATTAATGAATGAAAATGTGATATAATTATTTTATCATTAAGTCACCTAAAAGAAAGGCTAGGGTTGCATCCAAAGGCAAGATGTTAGGCTCAGAATAGTCAGATTCACATAATGTTCAATTTTCTTATTATAATTTGAGACATCTTTTAGGCATCACAAAGTTTATGGTCTTCTGTTATCTTGAAATGAAAAACTAGAAAGACTTCCTTCCTTTTCTTTTTAATGATTTATGGAGACGGTTATGGATGAAAGTTTTGTAGCCATGTTGCCTTGTACTACTAGTTTTGGCCAGTGGGTACAAGCTGATTTCAGCAAAATATTCGAGGGTGAAAAGTCAGACCATTGACAAATTATTCATTAACGATATTTAAAATATGATTGAAACAGTACCTAAAAATAAGAATAACAAGGACTCAAAAAGTGTAATTAAAAACCTAACATTATATTTTAAAGTAAATTCATAATCAAGGGCATAAATGAGCCTTTTTACAAGGACCAATTCCCTGAGAAAATCTCAGTGAATGAGTTTGTATACCAAAGTATACTAGACAGAAACCCAACAATTCAAGGAGGCAACAATAATAAAAATATTATCTTTGTAGATTCAATGTGAACAAACCTAAAAGTTCTCATAACCTTGACTGAAAATCAAAATCGCCAACCAAAAATATTATAGTGGTCGATTGCCCACCATCTAGCCCAGATAGGAACGGTATAAGCATATCCAGATTTTTGCAAGCGAAATAGAGAAAAGAACACTTTTCAATACTTAATAAGCACCAGTAGCCACACAATGAATCCACCATGTCTTCCTACGACAGAACGGTTACTATACTAAAATAACATAATGCAGAACACATGCCATTAAAATCATTACTGTCCCTCGCCATCACGTTTTGAAGTTTCCTTGATCTCATCCCCAGCGTCATCCTATTTAAAAGAAAAAGGAACAAGCATTGTATATGAGTAACCAAACCAGAAGAGGCATGTTATTGATCAAGTAGAAAAGGATGCATAGCACAGTCTACAAACAAATCGCACTGGGCCATTTAGGAAACAAAACACCACGCAGAATGAGTAATTACTACACTGGGAATGCATTTTTTTATTTTAATGTGGTATTGAGAATTGGGTAATACCGCTACATCAGATGTCCAGAGAGTTAAATTGTCCCTTAGAAGTTGCATGATCAAAGTGCTGTCCTTGTATGATTCCTCACCCAATGTATCTAGCTCAGAAATAGCTTCATCAAAGGCCTGTCAAAAGACCAACATCATAAGCTTACAAGTATACAAACATATAGAAAACTACATGTCATTAGAGAGCACTAAATTCACATGTTTCATTTTCTTAAAACCATTTGGAATTGCAAGAATATATCTCGTGCTTGTTTTTCTGTCGCACAGGTTGCCACAGCAGACAACAAATTATTTGATTATGCCAAAAGGAAAATTTGTACAATTATCCACATTTAGCATCAAATTTCGATATATTAAATCTTTCTGCAAACTACTTGACATTAATAAGATCATGTGAGTTTAGCAATCATATTAGTATTTTTATTTGGACACATTCTATAAGTACCTGCTTGGCAAGGTTGCATGCACGATCTGGAGAATTGAGGATTTCGTAATAGAAAACAGAGAAATTAAGAGCAAGTCCCAGCCTTATCGGGTGTGTAGGAGCCAACTCAGCAATTGCTATATCCTGAAATAAATACAAACATGTAAGAATACATACATAAACGTAATATCTACTAAAAGTAAAAACTTGAAAATAAGTAGTACATACCTGAGCAGACTTGTAAGCCAGCAACGTGCTCTCAGCAGCTTCCTTCCTTTCAGCCCCAGTCTTAAATTCAGCCAAATACCTGTGATAGTCACCCTTCATCTTCAAGTAAAATACCTTGGATTCAGCAGTAGCTGCTGAGGGAATGAGATGAGTTTCCAGCAGTCCCAAAATTCCATCGCAAATCTTGCTAAGTTCTGCCTCAATCTTGGCCCGGTATTCCTTGATAATGTTGACATGATCCTCATTTCCGCGGCTCTCTTCCTTCTGCTCGATGGAAGAGATGATCCTCCATGAAGCTCTCCTAGCTCCAATCACATTCTTGTAAGCCACTGAGAGGAGGTTCCTTTCCTCCACAGTTAGCTCATCATTATCAGTTGTCTTCGCAACTTTCTCCATGAACTCCACCATTTCCTCATATCGCTCGGCCTGTTCGGCCAGCTTAGCCATGTATACATTTTCCTCGCGTGATGAATCAGCTGGTGACATTTTTTATGAGCTAATAGTATTGAACCTGTAGAAATTACCATAAAACCTTATGTTTATCTTTCATGCTAATTTTCATAAAAATTAGTATATCTATAATGATCAGCACTTGGATTCCCCAATTTTAACACCGAAGTTAATGTTTAAACACAGCAAAAGCAACAAGGATATCAACTTAAAATAATGATACAGAATAATCAATGGTCCAAACTCGAACAAAAGATCCAAACCCCAATAAGAATCACTACATTAATATGACATCAAAACGAAGCAGATCCGTAATTTCGCAAAATAAACAACCACTAACAGATGATAGACGCTAGGTGCAGTTCAAAAATCTTATTCGTGTATAATATTTTAACAATATCAACTAAAATTTTAAATTCATCACCAATTTAGAATAACATTGATCTCCAGCATACAATTGCAACTAAATCTAAGAAGAAGAAAAAATTGAAACCACGTATTCCAGTAACATTTAAATCTCTTGAAAACTCTACTGACTCAAGTAAAAATGAGTACGAAACGATCATCCGAGATCTGATCCCAGTCAAAAAGGCACACACAATCACAGTAACAGATTTCCAGATCTACGATTCCGATTTCAGAAATAACAAACTGAATAAGATTAAAATGATACTAATAATAATAACTTTAAAACCTAGAGATCTAACCCTCACCGAAACCACAAATTCAAAAACCTATACCAAAATACACAAAATCACCTCAAAAAAATAAATAAAATAAAATAAATTCCAGAGTAGTGAGGGAAAGTAAAAGTGGACCTGTAGTGGTAGATCTTGAGTTTGATATCGGAATGTAGGTTTGATGAAGAGCAGAGGAGGACTGTGGTAAAGCAGGTTTAAATAGCAGAAAAATCAGGAATTAGGGAAGAAGAGCGGCGGCCCAATGAGGAATGAGAAGCTGGTGGGCCCCGGCGGAGTTTGCTATTTTGGGGGATATGAGATGCGACACGCTGGCGTTGACTCGTCAAAGCCCTTTATGGACATTTCGCTGGCAGGCTGGAATCATTGATTTTCACGAGAATCATAATGGGCCGGGGGCCCACCTTGTTTGACCCAATAAGGCCCTTCTTTCTCTAGTGTGGTTTAGTATGGGTTTCTTCAAACATGTTTCGATTTCCCATGTAAGAAATTAGTGATCCTTTTATTTTTTACATAAATGAATAAATATTAGTTACAAAATACATAAGTAAAATACTAATAGGACCTAACACTACATCTTTAGCCTAAAGCATGAGATACAACAGCTCAATAGTTCAAATACAAACATACAATTTGGTTGATGATTCTATCCGCAATATAATCTGGAGAAACCATCTGTGATCCAAACATGAGTGCATTCCTTTCCGACCATATATGGTAGTGATGGTTGAGAAAGTAATGTATAACAATTTCCTTGCCTTCATATTAGTTCTCGTGTCTGAGATGATTTTTCTAAATCCATCTGCTACCGAGACCACCCTTCTTTTCCAACCAATCCAACTTTTAACAATCTCCCATATGCTTAGAGTGTAAGGGCATTGGAAAAACAAGTGAGATTGAGTTTCTTCATTGCCTACAAAAAAAACTACAACTACGATCTGTGTCTGTATACCAAACTCTACTCTTTGTGAGAGTACGCCCCCGATGTACCAACCACAGCCTGGAGCTGTATTTCCTCACAACCCACTTGTGTCATATATGTTTGTACACGAATGTAACCTCTTCTTCTTATTCTTTTCTCATCCGCTGATACATGAGTGACGATCTAAACTTTCATTCTATACAGCAAGCCTGCATAGTGAGGGCAGTCACTCC
Source organism: Pogostemon cablin (assembly GCA_023678885.1). Classification (NCBI taxonomy): domain Eukaryota; kingdom Viridiplantae; phylum Streptophyta; class Magnoliopsida; order Lamiales; family Lamiaceae; genus Pogostemon; species Pogostemon cablin. The sequence continues at coordinate 25,862,348 of CM043004.1, read as the reverse complement.
CACTCCTTTATCCTCCAGCTGCGTGATACTATTTCTGATCATCAGTAGTGTCTTCCAAGGGTATGACGAGTTTGTTCCTGGGGAAACTATCGTCCAATGATGTGTAGGAAGGTACACCGAATGTATCCACTTGACCCACGATGAAGTGGAGTTCGTATGTATATCCCACAGGGCTGACGCCAGAAGAGCGTTGTTCCAGCCTCGTATGTCCTTCAAACCCAAACCACCTGCCTGTTTGGGATGAAGGATGTCCTTCCATGCCACTGCACTCATCTTTGAGCCACCATTGAAATCTTCTAATCAAACTTTCAATTTTACCAATTACCACTGCTGGTACTCTTACCATCGCATACCAGAAGAGAGTATGTCATAGATTCCTGAGGTGATCAGTTCGAGTCTACCAGTAAAAGAGAAAATCTTAGAGGACTATCTTTGTATCATATTATGTACTTCAACAATAAGAGGGTTGAAATCTTGTATCCCTATCCTTTTGCTGCACACAAGGATACCAAAATATTTGAAGGGTATGGATCCTCTATTATAGTTGAGGATACTCTTAATCTGATCAGCGACCACGGTTGTAATCCCTACCATGAGTATACTCGATTTAGGAGGACTAACTGCGAGCCCCGACACCTTTTCAAAATTTTCAAGGTTGTATCAATACTCACTGCTGTCTGAGTATTTCCATAACCAAAGACTAAAAGATCATCTGCAAAGATCAAGTGTGAGACCCCAACTTTTTTACAAATTATAGAGTGAAATTTGTAATTCCCTAGTTATATCTAATTCTGCATCATCCTACTGAAGTAGTCCATACACATCATGAAGAGTAGAGAAGATATCGGACCTCCTTGTCACAACCCAAGCTTGCCCTTGAAAAAACCCTCAGGTCTGCCATTAATGAGCAATGAGTACGAGCTGCAATGACTGAGGCAGTATAGGACCAGTGGGCACTGGTCCCCCCGGAAATATAAATAGTATATATTATGTATTTATATTTATTAAAATAAGGTTGGCCTAGTGGATTGTTACTCCTCCATGCCCACTCTTGATGCGGTATCTAACCCTCTAATTGCACTTTATCTTATATTTTGATTTTGATATTTTATTCTCTATCGGTCTAACTCCGTTTCTTTAACTTTTGTTTTTATTTTATTTCTTTATTTATTAATATTTTTAATTTAAATCTTTTTTAAATATTTAAATTTTAAGTATTTTATTCTCTTTTCATTTAATATTATAAATTTTACGTATGTTTGATCCCTAACTAAATTTTTACATATATTTAGCCCCCTATCTATTTTATTTGGCTCCGTCACTGACGAAGTGGTCTCACGATGTAATTTATTTTTTTACAATATATTAAAAAAAAGGAGAAAAATGAAACTAAAGTAACTTTTAACAAAAATTACCAAACATGCAATAAATGATTCTTCATTAAAATTAAGTAGGTATTAGTTAGGAACGGGTTTGACCCAATAAAAACAGTCTTTAATTTGAAATCAGTTCTGAAACCAACTGTGAGAATTTAACGTGACGTATTATATAATTTGAATTAAAGATTGATTTGCTACAGAAAGAGCCTAAAATAAAGCAATAAGATCAATGTCATGTTACACAATTCATGTATTATTTTATTCTTAAATTTTAATCGGTATAGACTTTAATTGCTAAATCTAATTTGATTCAGCTTTTTAGTTCATATAATATAGTAATATTTTTGTATTAATGATGTATTCACCCTTAATTTAGAATTTATCCATCGAATACAACGTTAACTTTAGAATACAATTAATTTTCGACTCAGGATTAAAAAAAATTTACGTGTTACATAATCTTAAAATAAAATTGCTAGTCTTTAAAATTGGATTAGTGGGGAAATTTATTTGGAAAGTTAAAATATGATGCTCACAATTTTTGCACAAATCCCGGTCAACTAACCGGTAAACACGTCACGGCCATATTCTGCCACTTAATGATCATTTTCACGACTTGGTATTCACGTGATATGTTACTCCATTTGACTATTTACTTAAATTACTTTCCGTTTTAGGTGCATATTAAATCATTTAAAGAAATATTTTTGACGCAATTAAAATTGACTTTTACTCAATTATTTTCTATTTTATCATAGTTTATAAACGATTGCTTTTCTTTTCTCCTTCAATACATTTAATTTGTGTTGAATAATAATGTTTAAATATTTCTAATTTTTAACACAAATTTATTTAATTTTTTAACATAAATGATAAGATCAACACCTACAAGATTAGAGATCTTTTACCAAACTTAATCTTTTTGAAACAGAGTATATTCATTTATAAACGTATTTATTTTAAATAAGAGTAATTGCATTTATAATTGTGAATATAATTAACGAATCAAGAAAACTTAATACCTAAAAGGCTAAAACACACCAAAAACTAGAAGAAAGTTAATTTAAGGAAACACAGGAAATACACTAAAATAATTTGTTTATAGATAACATTCTATTTCTACTAGGCTAATTGTTCAAATATACTCTTACAAAGGTAAAATGGTTTCAACTTAGAAAATTAGCATGCAGTGAAAGGCAAAACTAAGGTGTCTGGATATAGGTCCCAGCTGCACTAAATGGGTCAAAGATGAAGCGAAAAAATAACAGTAAATCAAAGCTTTGTATTCTAACCATAAGTCTGAATTCCATACTGATCCAGGATATCCCAAAACATAATCAGATTCCAACCAATCAAATAATTGCAAGCAAGATTCCGAAGGCAGAGCAGACAACCACTCAAAAATTTTCTGGGTGGGATGATTACATGGTTAGAGCTTAGTCAAATCAGAAAAAAGCCATAACCCCCCTCCCTATTAAAATCATTTGATGAGAATAATAATAATCACCCCAAATCTTGGACAGGCTAGTTTGGTTTCCGCATGTTGCGCCCAGCTCGAATGACCTCATCCACAAGTAGAAGCTGAGATGCAATCACAGGGCTGCAAAAGAGAAGTTTTGTAACTGAGCACGAAAAGTAACTTTGTGTATTAACCAGATAAAATGGAAAAATCTGTATATAAGATTCAAAATATTTGCACGTTAAGAATAACTTTGGCATACCCAGAGTTAATAAGTTGTCGCTTGACGGAGTAATTGTCAAATATACCCTCCATCTGAGGGTCGATGGGTTCTCCACTGTGTAGATTAAGCCCAACAACATTACCCTTGTCATGTTCTCCCTGGAAAGAATTGCGTCAATATAAGGCATGATGATGTTAAATTTAATTAATCAGCCCAACGCTAAAGATATAAATTACCTCAAGGTCAATAATTACATCCTGAGTGTCAAGACCAGAGTTCTCAGCAAGTGTTTTGGGAATTACAAGGAGCGCATCTGCGAAGGCTTCCACACCAAGTTGGGCACGCTATTCAAAATTTCACCGGCATCAGAACGAAAACCAGCACCACAACATACGTTTATGTATACTGATCTAATCTATACATACTGATCTAATCTATAAGGTTGATAATTTGCTATTGCAAAGAGAAATACAAAAGCAGATCAGCTCAATTACGTACCCCTTGAACGGTTTTCTTGACTTCATTAACTAAAAATTGTCTGGCTGCCACCTCAAATGCTCCTGCACCCTGCATTACACAATAGAAATCACTTGGGAGAGCTCAAGCTAGTGGTTGTCACATTAGAATATATGCTATCCTAATATATTGCCACGTAACCTATTTCGTAGGATACAAGAGCTAAGGCATAAATAGAACATGAAGTCACTCAGATTTGAAAGGTTGCATAAAAATAAATGAGTATCATCACAGAGTTGTTGCCCATACGGAGCAGTCAATTATAGGAAAACCTCATTTTCATAATCACAAAAATTCAAGAGATGTAATGACTCACAAGCACAACAGCTTCATCTTCAATTGTATTTTTCACTGATCTCAAACCATCACGAATGGCATCCTTAATCTGAGCAATTGTGTGATCATTTGGTCCTGCACATTGGCAGGTGCATTAGATGAAACACAAGGAACAACTTTTAATTTCATAAAAAAATATGGTTGTAGAACCATATCAATACATCAATGTCTACCACAGCCATCTAGAAAACTACTGAGAAAAATAACTCATGAGATTCAAGTAAGCAAATATAAATACCTTTAATAAGAATTGTACATGAGTTAGGATTTTTGACATTTTCAACAAATGTATACTTCTCTTCTCCAAGCACATGCTCGTACACCAACCCAGCCCAACCAAGACAATCAGGTGTCAAGTCATCAACTGAATTGACAGCTTCTCCTCCACAAGCCAAAACTAATCTCTCCATATTTCTCCTTTTTGCCCTTCGCAGTGCAATTATCTGGTTAAATTGTCACCAGAAGCGAACAGTTAGAAGAGAAAAACCATGATACAAGAAAATAATATCAATTGATTCAATTCATCAAAAGACTCGTATAATGCAGATGCAGGAGAAAACGTATAAACATGAATGAATTATTTGAAAAAAAAGTTTCATGATGAAGCGAGAGAGAACTCTTAAACAGTATTAGTTACACCCAATACTGCCTCATTTGCACAATCATGAAATTATACAGCACAATATTCTAATTCTGGTAGGAAGGAGCAACTAAGCAAGGGAGGGAATTTATTCATTTTCATATAAAAGCTGACAGATTAACAAGTAGAAGAGAGGTCTACAACACTACCACACCAATTTTAGCATTACACAGCTCTGCATCAATCAATAAATGCAAACTGTAAAAGCCCATCATGTCTCTTTCTCCTTTCGGGCTTTCCCCGTCTTAATTATATGGGAAGCTCAATGAATCCCCTTAAACATCAATTCTATAAAGTTTCTTATATATAGTAACTTGGCAACAGAAAAAAAATAAAAAAAAAGTAAAAAAGGCATATATAAACTATAGATTCGATAATATATACATTAATACTAGATAAAGTGCAGAAAAAGTACATGGTACATATTATATATCTTAGTAAGCAGATTAATTATGATTGGAGGAAGTCAGGGAGCAACTTCAGTCAAACATTTCTAGAAGAAAATGCAACTTACTCCAGCTCGAGCAAGAATATCCAATGATGGAGGATCAATTCCTTTCTGATTAATGATAACAAAATTGCTGTCACTATCAGAGCACACCTGAAAATAATACCAAGGATCATCATACGTGACAAGAAATCATCTAATCAATTTCCCATAACCACTGAGAGTGATTTACAGCAAGGACAAAATGTGATACCCTGTTCTTTAACTCAACAATCTTCTGGACTTTGTCATCCACAGATCGTCTTTCTGCTGCAACCATTGCTTCTCTTTGTTCGGCATTAGAGTAGAAGAATCCTGCATTTATTTCACTGACCAAAAGAAAGTCAGTTCTACAGCCCATGGATATCAAAAAAACTGCTGCAACAGAAAAAACTGTTACCTCTTCTCATACTCTAATGATACATTAAGATTCAAAATATAACAATTCTCTGCTCGGCGCTTCATATCTGGATGCCTTGAACCATGGTCAAGAACAAGACCCTCAACCTAGAAAGAGCAGAGATATCAGGAGTATGTGGGCAGGCATCATTTTGAAACATGATGTAGCAATAAAGATAACAAGTTCATGACAAAGTACAACCCAACTATCATTTTTAAACATGTCAAAGGTCTTCATACCCCAAAATGGTGGGAAAGAGGGTCCCACTTTATCTTAAAGGGCGAAGCTTTACTAAAGATGGGAAAAATAATTTTTACAAGCTTAAAATACAATTAATCCCCAATAAATTAATAATTAATTAACTAAAACAGAGCAAATTCGAAATTTGATCAAAGATTTGTGCAAGAGAGTGCGTAAATCAAACGGCAAATACAATCAATCAAAACTTGAGTCGTTAGAATTACACACCAGACGAGTATCTGCATCAAATTTGTGGCGCATGTGCATTATTTCAACCATAAAAAGATCAATAGGCTCCTCAGGCTTGCGGATGCAGAGCACCTGCAGCATCAGAAGAACAATGCCTTGAATAAAGGTTAACTGAAAATACACTTGCACAAAAGAATCCATGATAAAGTTAAAGTCATATACTGATCTATATCTGAAACTAAGATGTGAAAGAAATCCAAGCATAACTAAAGCACTTACAGCATTTACAACAATGTCTGTTAGTTGATCTGCTAATGCCTCATACAACTGTGTAGAAACAAGCAGGAATCTGATGTTCAAAAACATAAATAAAGAGAGATGAATGTAATTTAGATATATAAATGCTCAAGAAAACCTTAGTCCTTAATGCTGTTCTTGCAACCATCTTCAGTATCTCTCTGTCCGGGTCATCACCAATCACAACAGGGGTCTTAAATTTTTCAAGAAATTGGAGTGTTGCTCTTTTAGCTATTTCATACCCATCAACTAACACACGTGGATGCATTCCTGCAAAAGGATTACTTAAGTTTCAACACCAAGAGCCAAATCACGAATTGCAACTAGTCCAAACATGTATAGAAGTCTGATATTCCTTCATGCAATCCATCAGAAACGCTTTCTTTGTAGAAAGACACACCCATAACTAACATAGTGGGAAATTTCTTCCAATAACAAAGAAGGAATTCATGCCACCAGCTTGCTATTACTAGATGGTTAATATTTTTTTTTAGAACTATTTAATTAATTTAATTACTCATTAAAGTAGAATGCGAATGTTCCTTGTATTAAATTCAAGAGTAATACCTGGAAGTACCCAGCACAATACAGAAAATGTGAACTCTCAATTCCGCAATAATGCATATTTTTAGTAAGAAGTTTATTTTCACTTACCTTCATCTATGTACCGTTCTGACTGCTTCATGAGCTCACCAATAAAGATGACTGTAGAAGTGGTACCATCTCCACTAGTATCATCTTGAGCAACAGCCGTCCGAGCAATCATTATGGCTGTAGGGCTTTGAATTTGCTGTCATCAAAAATCATAAAGAATTAACACTCTGAGAATGATGCCAAATGATATAAATCTTTGTAATATGTATCCTGCTTGGAATACAAGCAGTAAAATAGAGAATCACACAACATACATCCTGCAGAAAGATCAAGCATGTCAACACCTCTTGAGTGTAATTCTACTTTCCTATTGGCATCCTACTCGCACAACTATTTTATTTCCAGGAGTTGGTTTGATTATATAATTCTTGGAAAACTTTTGGTGCCATTCAAGTCCAGCATGATCATTCTGTTATAATTGTATACAGTACAGTATCACATCAATTATGACAAGTGCATTCAAAATCCTCAAAAATGAATATTAACTTAAATGTTGAATGGATTTGACAGTATTTAATGCTAGTCGATACATGTTTGTGGAAAAATTGTGTTATTGAAGAAATGATAAAATTAATAATTAATAGTTATAAGTGACTAAAGGGTAAAGTGGGTCGTTTTTGTAAAGTTTTAAGACATTTTGAATGTGCAAGTTATCAAAGTAATAGCAGAATCAGCTAGAAGCACCCCTTCCCAACTTTCAGATACCAGATATTAAGTGATTTCGTTTAATAGGAGTAATTCATTCAAAACACTCCAATCTACTTTTAAAATTAGGTGCTGAGCTTTTAATCAGATACTAAAGTTTTCTAGAACACGCCCTAAGATCAATAATAGCAGCGGAACCAAAAAAAATGGACTAGGAAGCACCAAAGATATTTACATCGTTTCATTACTGAGCTTAATAGCAAATTTTGTGCAATTACAGTGCCAAGAAAAATTCGGAACACGAATAGCATGAAGCAGAAACCAAAAAAAAAACATAAATATTCAGCCAAATATACATCAGAAGCGCTCAAATGAATTCATCATATATTTAAGGTATAAAACACCGAATCAAAAATGATTAAAAAAAGAAGAAGAAGAAGAGTAATCAAACCATCTCTTTCAAAAGCGTGTTACCATCCTTGGTGAGTTTAATATCACCCGCTCCACCAACGAGCCTGTAAACGCCAAATGCAAGTTACCTACCATAACAACTAAACGAGTATCACTAAGATGAGAGTATAAAACTTACATTTTAATAGTTCCCTTAGGACCGAGATTGGTTTTAAGCACATCCTGGAGGCCCTTTGCGGCGTTGATGTTCATATGAAGTGCATGAGACTTGTTCACCACCTCCGCGTTCGGATTCAACACCTTCAGCGACATCGTTTAAAGCTACTCCTGATCTACGAAACAACACAACCGATTAGATAATACGATAAATGGAACTAGCAGTTTAGCACTACAAACTGCATGCTAAGAATAAATGGAGAAAAAGAAGGGCAGCGGTACCGAAATGCAGAGATCGGAGGTCCGAGGCAACGTTTTTCAGAGAGGAAATGAGAGTGTGAAGTGAGGGTTAAGGGTGAAGAGGGTTTCTCTAGGGCTTTCAGAAGGGGGATTATTTGCCACGCGACTGATTGTATATTTTGTATCTAACAATTCGTTTACGCTGATGCCCCTGAGAATTTTCAATTTACGAAAATGGCAATCAAGAACATATAATTCCAAATTTACCCACGTAATAATAACATACTATGAGTATATTAGAAACTAGTAGTAGTATATTTTATCCATGGCATAGTTTAAATACACACTCTCATTTTTATTAAATTAAAATATGTATTTTTAAAAAAATTAAATTATCCTTAAATTTGTTAAATACAAACCCTTGTATATTTTTATATAAAATATTATTATCTAATAAAATCCTTCGACTGTGAGTGATACAAATCTCATGGAAATGTAGATTTTGTTTGAACTATGGCATCCACGACACCCTCATCCTCTCCGACTACAACCACGATCGCCTCCTGCACCCTCCTTTCCTACTTCTCTCGCTACCCCGGCTTCCTTGTGGCTATCGTCCCGACAGCCTCCGCCGGAACATTCCTGGCCTTGTTGGATGACCGCACCTGATGGAGTTGACTGATGCCCTAAGAGACACCGGCGCCAGTGGTGCGTGAGTTGATTACAGATAGCAACCGACTAATATTATAATGTTTGTGACGTTCTCAAAATCAGAAAAAATAAAACTAATGAAATCAACAATTTATGGCCTGAATCTTACTACATGATCAGCAGTAAATGCTGCACAAAAACAGATGTCCAAAATACGGTAAAAAAGTATGAGCATCATCCATATCTCCCCTAAACAAGGGGAAGAAAAGACCAACTCTTCATGATGTCTATCTCACTCTCTCTCTCTCTCTCTTCATTGTTTAAAGCAGCATCAAAGAGTGCATAATAGCATAGTGTGCAGAAAGAAAGAAAAGAGAGGGAATGATGTCTTCTACTAACAGAGCAGTCTTCTTCCTTGCTCTGCTCTGGTCTACTTCTCATCGGTATGTAGTTTTGCAGATTCAGGGCTTTCCATGAATTATTACAAGGATTCATGCCCTCAAGCTGAAGACATCATCAAGAAACAAGTTCAGCTTTTTTACAAGTGCTACAAGAACACTGCTTTCTCCTGGCTCAAAAAACATCTTCCATGACTGTTTTTTTGAGGTTCTCTCTCCCTCTCTGTTTCCACCCCCACCCCCTGTCTCTCACTCATGTTGTACGTCTATATGAACTGCTCATGTGATGCATCACTGCTGCTGTATTCAACTAGGAGGACTCTATCAGAGAAGGAGACAGACATGAGCTTTGGAATGAGAAACTTTAGGTACATTTAGACCATTTAGGAAGCTTTAGAGGGAGAGTGCCATGGTGCGGTCTCCTGCTCAGATATTCTTGTTTCTACTCGCCAGTTTCATAATTAATATGTGACTTCAACAAGTTTCATAATTAATCTGTTATTTCTTATGACGAATTAAGCAATTAACGAATGAATAAACATTAAATTAAATAATATTAATATTTGAGAATATTTGAGAGGTGACAGGCGATAATGGTATACGAGGTGAGGATGCGTGAATGAATTAGATTAAGAATCGGAAATGGTAAGATTAAGAACCAGAAACGGTAAGAATGAAGGGATGTGTATTGTGATTTTGCGGGATTATATAATTTTAAAATTAAAAGGGTAATTTTGGAATTCGAGGGAGTGTGTATATAATAAAATTAAAATTTAAAAAATTAAAAAGGCTGTGTATTTAATAAAGGTGTGTATTTAATAAAAGTGTGTATTCAATAAAAAATGGTGTGTATTTAACAATACTCTTTATCCATTTGCAAATTAAATACTACTTATATTATAATTATTTATTTTTCAATATTTAAATCGTTAATTTTATATTAGTCATAATATATGTATAATTATTTATTTATATATCTGAATGTATGTACTTACAAATACAAATAAACTGTTAAATATTTATTATGAAATATAAATGTATTATTTTAACATAACAACAATTTTACTTGTACATAGAGATGACAATATATTGTGTAGGGTACACAATTATTAGAGATAAAACTATTTTTGCCTCGTAAATTTGGTCATATACAATTTTTATCCAAAAAATAAATTTTGATCATTTGTCTACTATCTTTTTTAATTGTATCAATGTTGAATTTTAGTCTCTGATGAAATTCAATTGTAGGTGTATATCTTTTCACTTTTATATATTAGTGCATCATAGGGTTGATGGATAAAAAATATATGATGTGATGGTAGTTATATTTTTTTAAATTTTAATATTTTATTTTATTTAATAATAAAAATTAAATTAAAATTTAATCTAAAGGTTAAGATTTCTATGCGCATCAAATGCATAGCAGCATTTACTGACAAAAATTAGGCAACATTTGTGCAATAGAAAGCTAGTGGGACAAATATTGAAAACCTATCTTATTTGAGATAAAATTGTACGTGGTTAAACTTATAAAAAAAAAATGTTTTTTATCTCCACTTACTCGCAGATTATCCCTACCAATTTAATATCCACGTGTTTATTTATATATATATATAAGCAGTGATCTGAAAATGGACCGGACCAATCGGTTCAACCGGGAACCTGCCAGTAAACCGGTCTAAAAAGACATAAAACCATTTCCGGTTTGGACCGAGAAAACCGGATGAACCCGGAACCGCCGATCACTTTTTTTTTTTTTTTTTGACATTATGCTGACAGAAATATGTAATAACAATAACAAGTGTGAGGGAAAACCTCCTCGACCTCAAAATTTAGAAATCAATACACCCAAATTCTCCCCACAATTAATCGTTTTTGCAGAGAAGAATAATAATAAAAAAAAAATGAGGTCACTCTCGAGGGAAGCCATCCACAAACTTTTAAATCATCGTGGCAAGCTTCAATGGACGACTGTTTACTAAGGGAGAGAGAGAGAGTTAGGGAGAATTGTAGAGAGTGAATTAGAAGATGGCCGGGAATCCGATAAAAAAAAAAAAAAGAAGGCTGGGGAAGAGAGCTGAGCGGCGCAGATCGAGTGATTAAATTTGAATGAAAACCCTATTTTTATGATTATTCATTTCTATGTATATATATAATAAAAAAAACCCACCGCAGATGAAAAATTTAATTTTAAAATTAGTGGGCCTATGTCAAGTGGGAAATTGGGCCTTCTTTTGAGGGGGCATTCATATTAATTTATAATTTTATTTATTATTATTTTTTAAATAATTATTTTAAAATATAATTAAAATATATAAAATTTAATTTTTCGGTTGAACCAGTCCGACCGGTTGAACCTCGAACCGTTGCCTCCATCGGTTTCGTCTCCGGTCCGATTTTTTAATCACTGGATAAGAGACATTCTCTTGTGATATGGGTTGTTTGTGAGACTGTTGTGAGACGAGTCGACTCATTACTAAAGTATGTTTATTATACAAGTATAGTATGCTTATTTATAGTTAAAATATGTCTCATATTATAATACTCTAAAATCATACTTTAATTCATTATTTATTATACTTTAGAAAACATGTTTTAACAATAATTAAACATACTTTATCTATATTATAGACATACTTTAACACGTTTCACACATGTAGCGTCTCACAAGAGAGTTTTTCTAGATATAAATATAGATAGATATAGATTTTTATTACCATATATACACCCTTTCCAAAACAAAGTCTCTCGTGAGACGGAGTTTATATAAGACGGTTTATGAGACGCCTTAAAGTATCATTGTTACACAGTTAAAGTGTGTTTATTGGTAATTAAAGTGTGTTTTTATAAAATATATGATGAATGATGTATTAAAATATGTTTATAGTTTGTTATAATATAGTTTATTTTAAATATACTTTAACTACTATTAGTCGTACTTTATCTTTGTGTTATGTACATTTTAATGATGGATTGACCGATCTCACAATTTTGTGAGCCTCCCCTTCCCAATTATTACTAGAAAAAATATTAGGGGGTTTTTTCAAATACTTGGATTATATCAAATACTTGGATTAAACTAAATAATGATCTGGCCTAACATGAGTAGCCCATTAGAGACTACAATAATTTCAAAAGAAGGCCCAAGGCCCATCAGTAGTTATGAATGACACTCATCAGACTTCAACCCTATTTATAATTTTTTTTTATTTAATTTTTTTTTCTACTCCTATTTTTCGGAACATTTTAATCTAAAAATTCGTAGTGAAAACCGGCGGATTTTTTCTCAAGAAGGTTGGCTGCGCGCAAAAACAAATTAGTTCTGGTATTAACATAATCTCTCTTCCTTAAAAGTAATAAACATCTCTCGATGGATTTTCGAAATCATACCAAAATTTGGAGTGAAGTAGTTTGAACACAGAAATAGAAATTTGTTTGAAGATTAAGATGTGCTTGTCTTTGATCAGCGAGTGGTGATATTGATTGCTGCGAAAAATTGATGGGCTCAGTGGAGGAGAAGCACGATAGTAATCGGCTGCTGATATTGTATGCTTCGCAAACTGGCAATGCAATGGACGCGGCTGAGCGCATCGGCCGCGAAGCCGAGCGCCGTGGCTGCCCGTCTGTCTCCGTCCTTTCCATGGATGAATTTCAACCTGTATGTATATAACTTTAGTTTTTTGAAAATAGCTCAGTATTTATTAATTTGTTACTTTATTTAGTTTGGTGGTTGTTATATTGCACTATTAAAAAAGACACGGTGAGCAAGATGAGAATTTACTGAAGAGTTTACTCACTTGAACTTATTTTATGTTAAAATTTCTAATCTGATTGGTTTGCTGATTCAGAGAGACTTGCCAAATAATGAAGTAGTGATTTTTGTGGTGTCAACCACTGGTCAAGGGGACAATCCAGAACCCATGAAGGTTTACCCTATGAATTGTTTTGTGATGTTGTTTAGTTTACTCTGCTAGGTTAGTGTTATATGTTGGTTTGAATTTTTGCAGGGTTTTTGGAGGTTCTTATTGCAAAAGAATTTGACTAAAGAATGGCTTAAAGGAGTCAACTTTGCCGTGTTTGGATTGGGTGATTCAAGCTACCAAAAATATAATGTAATGGATTGATTTTAAGATTGATGAACCACCGCACTGGCTAATGACTATAGTAAAAAATGGCAATTTCTTTTTGTTTAAAATTGGTGCCTAATTTACGTTATTCTAGGATTTGAAATAAATAATGATTTATGTTGCTATCCCCTAGATACAATAGGTTGAGTTTTACCATTTTGATGCAGGTTAAATTTCAGTTTTTCCTCATAGTTTTTAATTATGCATATATACTCTTTTTTGTGCAAAAGCTAGAGTTAGTGCATCTTTCACTTTTCTAGAATACATTTCTTCATGATGGCTCCAATCACACCGCATCTTCAAATGTAAACCCTACAATTTTTATCAGCTTCACAGTTTTGATCATACCTCTAGTAGTAGCATTAATGCAATACCTGGTTGCAGTTTGTAGCAAAGAAGCTGGACAAGCGTATATCAGACCTTGGTGCAACAGCAATTATTGAGAGAGGCCTTGGTGATGATCAGCATCCCTCAGGGTACCATATTGATGGCCATTTATTGTTCTCTTTATTTGCTTCGATTATTTTGACGCCACTGTGTATGTCTTGAATAAGGATATGACATTGTTGAGGTCATAAAAGAAAGACTAAATCTTTTCTTACATATATTGAATTGGGCCATTTATCTAAATCAGTCAAGAGTTCACGTGTTCACTTTCCATATATTTTTATGCAACATCACTTTACTCATGTATCCTTTGAAGATATGCGTGTTTTTTTTTCTATCCTACTTACTTACTTTTGCTTTTTATTTCCAAAGAAAAAGGGAGCTTGTTAATATTTATAAAACTGTTGATAGGTATGAAGGGGCTTTAGATCCCTGGATGTCTGCCTTGTGGAATATGTTGTATCAAAAGAATCACGAACTACTTCCAAAGGGCCCTAATTTTGCATCTCCCGATGCTACTTTATTAGATCAACCTAAAATACAAGTTATATATCATGATTTGGAAGGAGGTGAGCCACCACTTTGGACTACCACAGGTTACTTCTTAAACTATACTGTTTTTAGATATATTCAGGGATCCGGTTATATCTTCTCTGTCCGCGAGTTTAATATTGACAATACACTTTTCTATGACATTTCTATTAATAGTATGCTAATATATCATGTACATGATTCCTTTCAAGTAATTAGATTAAAATATTCAATTGTTGTATAATTATGAGTTAGAATGTCATCTCTTGTTTCTGACTATTGGATCACAGATTTCAAGAATCTTGATATGCACATAGAGAGGGCCCGATCTATGTCTCCTGCAAAATATTCTAGCAAAAACAGGCCCGATTGCTTCCTGAAATTGGTAGGCATTTTTAAAGTGCTAACTGCCTACAAATACTTTTGCGTGTTATGTAGTTGTGTCTTTTGAGATTCTATATTTGTGATGGTTTTAGTTTGTTGATGTAGATCATGAGTAATTCTCTAAGTAGAGCGGACAGTGGGAAGGATGTTCGCCACTTTGAGTTTGAAGCTGTTTCATGTGTAAGTGAGGCAAACATTCTAAGGCCCTATTAAATGTTAACTTTTAACTGATCTAGCAACTTCCAGTCAATTCAATGCCTGTCGTAATTGTCTTTTTTTTCTCTTGCAGTCAATAGATTATGAAGTAGGTGATGTTCTTGAGGTTCTTCCTGGGCAAAGTCCTGCTGCAGTTGATGCATTTTTACAGCGGTGTAATTTAAATCCTGAATCATACATAACTGTAGGTAGTTTTCTAATTTAACTCCTTTTTTATTTTATTTTACATTTTGGCTTAGCATTATACAACTTTTGCCCCATTTGGTCCCGTTTTAATGGTTTTATTCCTCTGCTCAATTTATCCTATAAGACTTGTGAATTTGTTCATGTATAGTGGACACTGGACACATAGTTTACCAATGGATGTATCTGTGATGGTCATGATATGATTCATGTGAATGGCAATGAAATATGATTTCTACACTTATTAAAAAAGCATTGATTGTTATGTCACGTTTTCGTATGCTCTAGAATAACAATCACTACATCTATTGATGTTGATAGAATATCAACAGTTAATGTGAAAAAAAAATAAACTCCAGGCTTGATTATCTCCACAGACATTTATGCATGTAGATGTCAATTCATTGGGGCGTGGCCAAATTTGGTTCTTGGTGTTTTTAAAGTTTCAAAGTTGAAATAGACATTTGTGCTGATACTTTATGAATTTTCCCAAATTGTTTGCTTGCAACTGATCCATTAAATCTTTTCAGGTTCAGCCAAGAGATAACATTAATGGTTTCCTGAGTCCATTGTTCCCTGTGAAATTAAAATCATTTGTTGAGTTGACAATGGATGTTGCATCAGCTTCCTCTAAACGCTATTTCTTTGAGGTACATTATAGAGATTACTGCCAGCGTTTTTATATTTTTTGGTTTTTCATTTGGTTGTGTATAAAATTTTACATTTCATGAGTATAGGCTTGTCTTAGAGGCGTTGATGGATATAATGGATATTTAGCAATTTATATATTTTTTAATTCAAAGTATCGCTAAAGAAGGAGCTATGGTGCTAAGAATAGGGTCAATGTGCTAAGCATTTTTCCTTCTTATGTGGTTCTTCACCTGCATTTACTTAGCTCAAGTTAATTCTCAAACTCTGAGATATGTTGTTTAGACTTTTTTTTTAACAGTTGTAATGGTGTACTTAATGTGTTAGAATATTTCAGATGTATCATATTATGAAAAAGAATTCATTACACAAAGAATCTATGTGTTGGAGGATTTATTTTCCAAACCAGGTTTATTACTCCCAAAATAAAAGAAGGGATAATGTTTTAAATGAAATATTGGGATGATCTATCTAGTATGAACTATCAAATAGACTCCTTAGTGAACAAAGTTTGTTGGATGCCTTCTTTTGTATAATTCTGTAATCTCATGATCAAGGTTTTGAGAATTGAATAATTTATATGATGGAACTAAGATTTATTCATTGCAAGAGCTTTGCAATTCTTCTATGCCAAATTTCTTCACTGAGACATGTTTGATAGCTACAAACCGCATTTTAGAAGATCCATGCCATACTTTCTGAATGAGGACCACATATATGTTTCTCATGATATCTTGATCTTCATCAGCTTAACAATGAAGAGTGCACATTGCTTGTGTGCATCTATTTGTTAACCTAGTCTTCTGATGTTGGGACTTTTCAGGTCATGAGTTTTTTTGCAACTGCTGAACATGAAAAGGAAAGGCTTCAATATTTTGCTTCACCTGAAGGAAGAGATGATTTATACCAATACAACCAGAAGGAGAGGAGGACTGTCCTGGAGGTGATAGATATTTTTATTTTTGATTCACTAACATGATGTAGATATTTACTTTTTCCGTATTGAATTTATATGAAGACCGCATATGAGTGAAACAGTGTGGCTGAGAAAGCTAATGTGGTTCAATATTTTCACCAAGTAAAATTGATAATAATGTGGGTCTAACATAATTCAAATCTGTTATAGAATATCTTTCCTAGCAAAGCTTTCTTTAGGGAATGATTTGCTGGTGAAAAAATATATGCAATATTCTAGTTAAGAGTGGGGCTGCTATTTCAGTTTATAAGAAGTTTTCTATGTTAATTTATCATCTTTTTAGTATTAGATCTCTTCTCTGCTATGTCTAAGGACCTCTGTCTTGCGTGGATGTATCTCTTCAGCAATAGAGCATCATGCATGTTTTCAGAAAATTTGCAGATTGAATTGGCCAAATATGTGGGGCAGAGTTTTCTATTAATTTTATTCTTATGAATAAAATGCCTGTTGATTTCTTTTGTTTCTGTGATGTAGGTTCTGGAGGATTTTCCCTCTGTGCAGATGCCCTTGGAGTGGTTAGTGCAGCTGGTTCCCCCGCTGAAAACAAGAGCCTTCTCTATCTCTTCATCTCATTCAGCTCATCCAAATCAAGTCCACTTAACTGTAAGCGTTGTCTCATGGACAACTCCTTACAAGAGGAAGCGTCAAGGTCTTTGCTCATCATGGCTGGCCAGTCTTGATCCTCAGCAAAGTAAGCTCCCTATCATTCCATACCCCACTTATGAATGTTATGGAACAAATTGTTGCTTACAGTTTTCTGTTAGAGATAATTGCAAAAACTACTTTTGAGGTTTACCTGATTTTCTAATTTGCACTCTAGTCATTTCATGGAATTTCACTTACGATCAAAATCTTGAATAGGTGTCTTCATACCGGTATGGTTTAGCAAAGGTTCTCTTCCACCACCACCGCCATCACTTCCTCTTATTCTCATTGGGCCTGGAACTGGATGCGCGCCTTTCCATGGATTTGTAGAGGAAAGAGCCCTACAGAGTAAAACTGGTCCTACTGCCCCTGTTATCTTGTTCTTTGGCTGTAGAAATGAGAAGGATGACTTTATATACCGAGATTTTTGGTTGTCACATTCACAAAAGAATGGAGTTCTTTCTGAAGACAAGGGTGGAGGATTCTATGTTGCTTTCTCAAGAGATCAGCCACAGAAAGTATACGTACAGCACAAAATGAGGGAGCAAAGTAAGAAAATATGGGATTTGCTGAATGATGGTGCTGCCATTTATGTTGCTGGATCTGCAAACAAAATGCCTTCTGATGTGTTGTCAGCGTTTGAGGAAATTGTCTCGAAAGAAACAGGAGTTCCAAGAGAAGCTGCATTAAGGTGGATTCGGACACTGGAAAAGGCCAGTAAGTATCACGTGGAGGCTTGGTCTTGAAATTACTTCATGTATCCTCCATTAGAATGTAGTGGGAGAGTGCAGATCGCCAAAAGTTGTTCTCAGGTGTGGCATTTACTATTTATTGAATTGGAAGAAAGAAAAGACATTGGAAACATAAAAAACTGATAATTTGGCTTTATTTATTTGTTCTTCTGAATCTATGACAAATAAGTTCTTTCAGATCGTGACAATTATTTTTGTGAGAATCCTTGTTTTCGTATTTTAGCCAATCTTGGATGTATGGAATTTATTTGAAATACTAATGTTCTTGAACATGTATTTTGATATGATTATTTCTGAATATTTAGTTAATATTAAAAGCCATTGTTTTGCAGGACTCTTAAGAGTTTGTCTTTTGGACAATTTTCTTGTTAGGCTAAACTTGAGTTGCAGAAGTTAGCCTTTATACTCTAGAAATTAATAAGCATTGTTTCTGATACTTGATAAAGCTTTGTTTTCCATGAACAAAACCTGTTATACAATAATAGCTCAATTCATGTTGCATTCTCTCATCTTCAACATAAACATCATCAGTTCACTTTCACATTACATTTTTTGAATTTACTGACTGATTCAGGAATGCATAGTCTGGCCTCTGGAAAGTATTTTATCTACACGAGGCTTTCTCCGCATCATTAATTTGATCATGCATCATCTGCTGCTGCTCCTCCTCCTCATGCTAAGTTCAATAAAGTGAACAATCTCAATATCATATATTAAGCATGCCTTACATTAACATATATTCTTTTTTCAATTGAATCCTACCTTATCTGAGTCATCTGCTTCATGATTCATTGACACAGTTAATGGGTGGATCCCATTTTCTTTAGCCAATTGCTTTAACACATCTTGCCTTGTTTCCAAGCTTGCTTGCTTTCTTGAAAGCCCCCTAATCATCTGCCGAATCAAACAGTAGGTGTTACTTTAAAATGAATGAACCACGAGAAAGAACACACAAGCTTTTCATGACATTAGTTGGACCTTAGGATGCACTACAGAGTTAGTGTTTAATTCCACAGCACTATCAGCAAGCTGTTTTCCGAATTTGGATGTGAATATATGACGGAGCTCTTGGAGCTCTGGGAACCCTCCACATCTCGAAGATGCAAAGATCAAGCTGGATATTGCCTCCTTAAGATCGTCCGGACATTCCCTGTATAGTAACATTGTCAATCATTAGATCCTTTTCAAGAAATTATTGTGCACACGTATAGTTGCATGTCTGTTAGTAAGAAACTTGAGAGAGTACAGATGCCTTGCCTGCTGTCTTTTATCATCTCACTTCTCTCTATTAAAAGGTGGCAGCAATCTTCCATCACAACAAATGCATCCAACATGTTTTGCTCCTCAATCACATACTGAGACTAATCCCAAACAAACTCAGATCCAACCATGAGCATGAATCAAGGGGGAAAAAAATATAAAAAAAAAAACCCGGTTCTAACTTACTCGGAGAAGAGCCCGTTCTTGCTCGCCTTGCTGCAGGAGCTGAATCACATCTGACTTAGCTTGGGAGCACCTCACAGTATGAACGTTTTTATGGCTGGTGATCCTTGAAATAGCAAGATTGGCCACCATCTTTAACTTTGCTGATTTGGATTTTCTCCCCATTAGAGCATTCAGGTGTTTTCCCATTTTCTGTTACTGCCGAATATCTCATAAACCTTATCCGCAGAGAGATAACACAGGTGAATAAGGTGATTAATATATGCAGACTGCAAAGAGGGATTACGATTTGGTTACAGCTTTGACGGAAAAAGTCAAGAGGATTGATCAAGTCGTTTTAGTACAATAAATGTAAGAAAAGCATGTTTTCATCAAACTGGCCAAATTCATAAGCTTGACTCAGTCTCAAACCCATCATTTTCTTGAAACATTGAAAGAAGGAGACTCCTAAATTGCTGACAATGGTCAAGAAACTAGAAAAATGATGACCATTTAGTTCAAATATTGGAACACGTCCTTCATGAGTTTCTTTCTGAGACTAATCACCAAAGAAAATATTTATCACCTCATACTCGCAAAATTTAGTCATATGAAGAAAACTTTTCAATATTTGATTGGAAGGTTAGGATACATTAAATGAGTTAATAATCAAATTAAATTCCCAGAAATATTATATTAATATTTACGTTCATTTTAATTTTCTACGTTGTGCAAGCTGTTAAAATATCAAAATTTTGCAATGATATTATAAATCTTATTTCTGAAAATATACAAAAATAGCCAGTAACTACCAATGGACAATTCTAACCTAAGATGACAACAAATAGTTTTACATCTCAAGAACACCCCATTATTTCTATGCATAAACATTAATTATAATTATTTATCAATTAAATAATTTAATGTCGCTAATAAATTCTAGTGTCCAACTATAGTGTACCGGTACATCTAAACAATTTTAACCGTGAAATAAATTTTTATTTAATCTTTCCCATAATAAATAAATAAATAAAAGATTTAAAAAAATAACTACCCATTACACCCTATTTTAACCCTAGTGTACCCAGAACCCTAAATGCTATTTTAGGATAATAACAGTCTAAAATGTGCAACACAGAAGGCTGAGCAACAGTTCACGAGGCCAATGGTATAAAAAGATGAAAATTGAAGCGTATGTACTGGGAAGCACAATAATATGCTAAAAATGAGTAAAATCAATTAAGAAAGATCAACAGTATCGAACACCAAACGCCTAAACTGAGACTAGAAAAGTGCAGATAGAAAACAAAATACTTTTGTGACCAAGATAAAATTCAAAAACAATCTACCTAGTGTACCAAAATGATACTGTAGTGAAAGATAATTAATAAGTTAATCCACGCAGCAAGTTAAACAAAGTTAACTGAAGAGAATAGAGAATAAGGAAGTCAATTCGACTGAAATGGCTTCACTCCTCAAACTCATGAATATGATCTAATAAGTAGTTAGCAGCCAACTCTTCGTTCTTGTTGCATGCAAAGAACACTTCCAATACCAAAGCCCGATCAAAACCCATTGCTTCAAGCTGCACGAAACATATAGCAGCACGTAGTCAATCTAAACTTCAGCTAATGATATTTTAGAACAATTAAGGCAAGGTGCATATTAATAATCCAATCAGTTGAATTTTTAGAACTAGTTGTATATTACTTGTAAATGTGCATGGATTATAAGATTTTAAATAATTCAATAATATGGGATTATTTAGAACTTGTAGTGAACTACTGGTATCTTCTGAGAATAAAAATTCTATTCCTCAAAACCTTATCTAATACATCCCAAGAGAAAGTGTATAACTAAGGAGAAAACAAACTTACTCGTGCGATTGCTTCACGCTCTTCAGGAGTGACAGTCACAGCCTGTGGCATTGCTTCAGCAAGTTGCCCTAATATGTTCCTGAAAACATAATTATTTCTAGTAAGACTAAGAAAGATCCCTATAAAGGAATATTGATCTGGATTGGGAAACTTGAGAGCTATGGACTTCAAAACCAAAACATAAATGAAAAAATAAATATGTGATCACCCTTTTTAGGAAAATATCCATTCTAGCTGGTTCCCAAATCCATTTCATGACTAATTAAAGTTATTTTTCAATAATTATGATGAATTTGTAAAATATCCCTATCGTCAATATTAGAAAATATCCAAAATTCTTAGACTACAAATATTCCGAAAGTTCAAATTTTAAGATTAAACCAAACATAAGGGCATCAGCTAATTATTATGTACAACTTCTCACCCTTCCCCTTCAACAGGTTCATTTATTAGGCGTAGGAAGTCAGCCTGATGGTCTTGGATCAATCTTACTAGTTGCGGATTCTGCTTTCCAAGTTCTTGGAGCATAGGCTGCATATACAAAAATGATAAATTAAAAGGTTAGGATCAATTCATAAGCATTTTAAAATAACAACCAAAAGATACCTGCAAGATTTGAGGATTGGCCTGCACCATGGCTCTAAGTGCTTGAAACTGAGGATTTTAGAATAGCAATACCATTAGTCAACAAGAGAACTACTATTACTACAAGCAAAGTTTGTATTTCACTATGTGACATCAGCTATACACATCTCGCCATTGATGTTCTCATTTAATAAACATAAACTATTTAATGGCCTCTTCCAAGACTTCTTAAGTCTTCAAATATTCAGTTAATGATTCTGTTTCTCAACTCATCTGAAGAATCTAAAGGTCTCCTATATGCAAACATACATGTCCAAACTCCAAAACTAACTAATGCATGCTTTTCTGATTCTCTTAAAGTCTTACCTAGACGACACCACCAATTCTTCACATTGCATTCATCATACATTGTAAACCCATTGGCATTATAACACAAGACATACTTTTATACATATTTTCTGGACAGTAAAAAAACCAGAAGAGAAGATGTGATCACTTAAAATTCTTAAAGAAAATCATTCATATACCTGTTGGCTATTGCGAAGAAAATCTAATGTGCCAGCACTTGCATTTGAACCTGTTCCTGGGAGACCCTGGTCCCAAGAAATAAACACCAATCAAGTTATGTTCGATTTATATAGTTTATACTTGGGTAAAAGGATTCTGTACTTTATTTCTAAGAAACGCTCACCTGAGGGAAAAGATCTAAAGGATTAACATTCGGACCAGCAGAAGGAACAGCTGGCTGAGTAGCCTGAGTTGAAGGGTTCACAGGCTGGCCACCTGCAGGAGGTTGAGCTACAGGAGGAACTTCTGCTTGCTCTGGAATGCCCTGAATTGAATTACCCTTGGTTGTTACAATGAATTATGCAATTAATCAATGCACAACACCATTACTTTTACTACCCATAAAGCTTCTTTCTAAATAGTAGTAGTCATATCTTCATCTCTGATCTCTTGATGAAATTAAAGAACAACTGATAAGGAGATAGTAAATTCAGGGGAATCATCCATGATTCTGGAAAGAGACTTACGGAATACAAGTACTCAACGGCCCTTTCGGGATTATTGAATGCAGCTCTTAGCGCACGAACAACTGTATCTCTATCCCAGCTTCCTCCACCCATATCAAGGATCTGTTGAACTGTCGTCTCCAAGTTACTCCCAGCAACAAGGTTTGATGCTGCTACACCATACACATCTGTTGAGCTGTTCAAACAGAAGCACATAAAATGAATGAGTGAAGTTAGAAACAAGAAAAATTAAAAGCGTATCAAATATCCAACTCAGTAAAAAGTACTCACGAAGCAGGTATAGGAGCAGGAGCTGCAGCTGGAGCAGGGGTAGATTCAGGTGCAGATTGTATGCTGCCAATGATAGAAAACAAAATCCCTAGATAAGATGTAAAGCAAAGAAAAGCTTAAATCCAGAGCAGTTCGATGAACTCACGGAGCAACAGTAGGTGCAGGTGGAGCCGCCGTTACAGGTTGCGTTGGCAGGGATGTATTACTCACAGGTTGGGACTATAAAAATTATCGCACAAACCAACCAAGAGATGCCATATCATTAACAGTAAATATACATCCTTAGACAACACTTTTACCTAATACTAGAGATTTCTAAACAAAAATTGCAAACAAATGTGACCACTCAAATTATCAAGCGCACATTTATATATAGTTCTATGCTTTTAACTGTAATTATGCATCAATTAACACAATCCTGGAGCAAGTCAGCGCTTGGAGAAATCAGCCAGGGACAACTACAAGCACGATATCCAAAAACAATGTGCTTTCACCAAGGAACACAGCGAGGAACTTGGCCCTAGGAAGCCATCCAGGCAGTTTTTTTTTTTAAATGGTCAACATAATGTTTCATTCATGATACAACTTACAAGTAGCATAGAATGCATCACTCACAAAATCTCACAACATTGTGAATCACTCACAATCTCAGTTCTCAAGAACACCTAAATTCAAGTGACATTATGACCACTAATCTGTTTGATGTTCGCAACCATTTATGACTGCATTATGGTACTCATGTCATGAACTTATAAACAATATCAGTCACATTACAGAAGCACAATATCCAAAAACAATGTGCTTTCACCAAGGAACACAGCGAGGAACTTGGCTCTAGGAAGCCATCCAGACAGTTTTTTTTTTTTTTAAATGGTCAACATAATGTTTCATTCATGATACAACTTACAAGTAGCATAGAATGCATGACTCACAAAATCTCACAACATTGTGAATCACTCACAATCTCAGTTCTCAAGAACACCTAAATTCAAGTGACATTATGACCACTAATCTGTTTGATGTTTGCAACCATTTATGACTGCATTATGGTACTCATGTCATGAACTTATAAACAATATCAGTCACATTACAGGACCACCAATCTGTTTGTAAATTTTTTTATCATGATTTGAGCAGTTACAGTTTTATGAAAATAAACCAAGACAAGCAAAGCCAAATAGAAAAAGAGAATGATATAAAATTAAAAGAAATGGAAAAAGAAAGAAAAAAATATAAATGGAAATTGATAAACTGGATAAGCACAAACTACAATAAGACAAAGTACATAGTGAATTAGAAATCAGAAAACAAGTTTTCTTGCCTGACAAAAAAAATTTCTGCATATATTACCCATGATTTCAAGTTAAATACTGACTAAACATACAATTTGCAAGCCAACAAAGCAAATAGTAGGAAGATGAGCTTACTTTACTTGAAGGTGCAGCAGATCCAGTTGCTCCACTTGATGAAGCCTTGTTCTATGAAATTTGCAAAATAGGTACAGTCAGTAACAACTATGTATATTTTCCATCTATGCACTCTGTAACACTGTAACAAAGTACGTCTACGAATTGGATACCGGTGCATCAAAAAAAAAAAAAAAAAAAAAACTAAGTACATATATAAGACTGCATAAACACAGGACATGAGAAGAACCAAGACACATCCGAAAAAAAGCACAAGTCTATCTGAAGATGCAATTATTATCATGTTTTGTCAACATTCATTATATCTAGTTACATTATAAATATATTGTATGATAAAGTCTGAAAAAATTAAAGAAAGGTTGGGAGAAGCTGCATCTTCTGAGAGCAGGCAGTATATTACCTTGGACAGCATAATCACAACAAAACTTTTTTCTGCAACTTTGTTCTCCCCTAGTGTTGTCTCATCTTTAAGAACTTTTCCTTGATGGATAAGCATCTGTTGACCAGCGGGGTAGACATCAGAACCCTGGTCTGCTTCAATATTTTTCTTCACATCTGCCACCTAATAATCAATATATGGAAAGGAAAAACACACAATTGTTAAAAGAAGGAAATAAAATTTGACAATGGGGAGTAATAATAGTGAAATCGACAATGTCTTGAAAAGACGATCTAAAAGATATTCACTATTTAGTGAAATATTTTAAATATATAACCACTTAACTATACAGGCACAAGGCACAAAAACTGATAATTTGATTTTCCAATGAGAAAGTAATAAATGTTTTTATTTCCTAACGAGAGAGGCTCTACCCCATTAAAAAAAAATCATACATCATATAAGCTGAAGTTACGTAATGAAGGAACAGAACCGTTAACCTTTCAAAAGCATAATTGGTGTACTACATAAGAGAAGGCAGCGAAGGGTGGCAACTGCATCACTTTGCCCCCATATCCTATTTGAGCCATATATTATACTTACAAGCTTCCACATAGAGGGAAGATATCCACATAGAGGGAAAAAACTAGTATCGCCTACAATAATTTCCATTCTAATAATACAACCGATACTGAAAATATGACTAGAAAAATTGGTTAGCTGGCTTAGGGCAAAAAAATTCACTGTTTGGGACACTATTCCTTCTTTTCTAGAAAAGATATTTTACAACACAGTCGAAATTCAACAGTTAAAAGAATCAAATTATGTAATCAAGCAAATTCCAGGTCAGAGAAAAACAACTCAATTCTATGAGGCAGAGCATCAGAGGATATCCAAATAACATAAATCATGAGAATTCATATCCAATCTACAACCCAACAGACAAAAACAAACAAATAATTAAGAACCCTAATTACAGCTCAATTACATAAAGCAATTCAATTCAAATAAAACAATGACAGAAGTGAAACGAATACACATCTATTCTCATATAAACAGAGCGAAATAACAGGAAAGGAGTTCATACGGTGTCCTCGGGTTGCACTTCGATCTCGAAGTGCGAACCTTTCAGAGTCTTGACGAAAATCTTCATCTTATGTGGCGCCTTTTGCTATGCGACGTCGCACGCTCGCTGAAATACGGCGTCTCCGATCCGTCGCCGCCAACGAGACGTTTATATATACAATTTGGAGTGAGGAGAAAATACTGAAGACGCAAAACCAGAGGGGAAACGAAAGCTTTAGACTCGGTCGACGTATAAATACCCGGAGGGTGGATATGATTCAGTGACAGGTAGGTTACTGACTGGATCATCAAAACCAATGAGTAGTGAGAAGGTGATGAGTTGGAGGGGCCTAGGGTTTTTTCTTTTATTCCATAAATGAATTCGGGAAAAAAATTTAGTAAAATTTTATCCTTCTATTGCTTAATACCAATGTCCTAATTCATTATTATTATTATTATTATTATTAATTAATTAATATATTTTTAATTTATGCATCTGATTTGTTAAATAAGACCGAATAATATATTATCAAGATAATAATTCAAATGTAATATCTTTAATTAATATATTAATTGAGAGTTTTCTTTATATGTTAAGTTGGGGTTAATTTGATTTGATTTGATTTAATTATTTATTATTTCTTTAGTTTGATTAATTATTTTGAAATAACATATCTATAAATCAACAATTAAAAGATAAGTCTTCAAAATATTTGAAATCTATCTCAAAAAATATGCTTTTATATTTATCTTATTTGATTTGAATTAATTATTTTTGAAATACCATATCTCTATATATAATTAAAAGATAAATGTTTAATTATTTTTCTTTTATATATATATATATATATATATATATATATATATATATATTTGGAATTATTACTTATAGGTACAAATTAAAAGATAATATTACTACTAGATACAATGTATAAATTAAATTACTATGAAGTACAAAAATATGTAATGTAAAGTCTTAATTATCCTTTCATAATTAGCTGAATACATGATTCATAATTAGATAGTTAGAAATTCATGTAAAATTGTTTTATTTAATTTTCTATATTTTAGTTATCTCTCCTCAAATCAATCTATTTCTGAAATTCTCCCTCCGGTGTGATTACATATCAGAGTCGAAGTGTATGGAATTGTTGGCCGCGGTAATCATTTCAATTTGAAATCACAAACCTGTAAGTATTTAATTTTGAAGATTTGTTTAATTTTGTTATTAATTTATGAGGGTTTAAACATAATTTTATAAGTACTTTAATGATCGTTTTCCTTTTTTGTTTATAATCTATTTTCTCTTTTTTTTCGCGTAAAATGGTGTGAACAAATTCATCTAATTAATATAATTTTGTAATTTTGTAATTTTTTAGATCTGTTAGTAATATTTTCAGAATACAATTTTAATACTTTCTAATGTCTGCGTTCTGTATGGTTACGATTTTTATTTAATTATATTATAAGATTTTTATGAATACCAACGATTGATGTTCTAATCTATGCGTTCTGTATGGTTACCATTATAAGATTTTGTTGAATAACAACTGTTGTTGTTCTATAGTTACGTTGTTTTCTGAATACCATTATAAGATTTTGTTGAATAACAACTGTTGTTGTTCTGATGTATGCATTCTGTATGGTTATATTTTTTTTTCTGAATACCGTTATAAAATTTTTTCTGAATACAAAGTCACGTGAGTGAACATTTTTCCATTGTAAAATACCTAGAATGCTACATGCACGATATACATCCTATCTCTGAAACCAATTATCTAGAATTTGAGTCTAAAAGTGAATATAAGATTCTTGCACCCATTTTGAAACGTCTGCCGGGTTGACCGAAAAAAGTAGAATACCTTCATATGGAGAATATTCTAAGAAAAAGAGGAAAACACCCGTTGAATGGTAATTATCCTTTGTTTCTCTTACTTACATATCAGAGCTGTTCTTATATTACTATTTGATCGATTTTTTTATATTTTAATGCATAATCTTAAAAGTAGGGCAATCGCGAAAGTCTGCGCAATATTGAAGATGTCACCTCATTTTTCTTATATTTTTTTCTTTCAAATGATTGCACACTATTTATTGGTTTGTTGAAGATACAATTTGCATATGATTAATATGCTTCTTTTATTTACATACGATGTTGAATGGATATAACTTTAATTGAACACATCTATTGCTTATGACTCGTTTTCTACCTCTCAAGTTGTATTGACGACATTATACATTTTAGAAGTGGAAGTTTGTCTTCATTTTATGTTTTATGAATGAGAGTTAGATTATTGAGTTTTTGGATAGAGAAATTGATATTGCAAATAATAATTTGTATTAAAAAATATTCCACAAAATATTCAAAATGTATTCAATATATTTCACATTCATTCATTGAAATGATTTTGTATTCAAAATTAGTAAGTATTTAGAATATTTAATGTTGAATAACGATGTATTTAATTTTTTCTCAATATTCTACGAAATATTTAGAATGTATTCAATATATTTCATATTCATTCCTTGAAATGTTTTTATATTTAAAATTAATAGGTATTCAAAATATTTAACGTTCAGTAACGTGTATTCAGAAATTAGTGAAAATGGTAAATGTATATTTCACTGAATATGGGGCTCAACTCACGCTTCGTATAAACATAGAATAAATTGAATTAATCCAACGTATTTTTAGGATAAAAAGATGGAATAAACTCTATTTTTAATTTTAATATAAAATCTCTTTACATTTTAATATATTATTGAATACAATCACATTAAGAATTTAGAATATTTCAATAAAATCAATAAGTATTTAGAATATTTAATGTTCAATAATAATATATTCATATATATTTTCAACGAAATATTCATAATGTATTCAATATTCGATATATTTCAAATTCATTAATTGAAATGCTTTTATATTCAAAATTAGTAGTTATTCAGAATATTTAAGGTTTAGTAACTTCTGAATACATAAATTTTAAATAACATATACAATCATAACGTGACAGATATATTGACTAATAATCTCAACATATTTCCTAGATAATAGATTTTAGTAGATTGAATACACATATATTGAAACACAAATACTTCTGAATACATAAATTTTGAATAACATACTTCTAAATACATAAATTTTGAATAACATATACAATTATAAGTACAAATTATATTGACTTATATCAACCTATTTCCTATTTTCATGAAGAGATTAATGTTTAATTAAGTTATGAATACAATTAAACTTATAATAGGGTTAAAAGGGGTATTTGATGGGTTGAATTTGTAATGAATAATATTTTAATTTGAATATTGTATCTGCTAGTAATATAGGTAGATAAATTGTACTTATAAGTAATGGACCCAATATTTTTTTACAACATTTTTTCTCAAGAGTATTCTTTAAAATATATAAAGGATTATTAAAGTAATGAAGATTTTTTATCAAATGGTTATTCTATCAAAAATAGTTTATAGTGTAGCATATTGTACACTTACAAATGACCTAAGTCAAATTTCACATCGTTTATTCATTCGTACTAAATAATTATACTTGGGCTTAAACACACTAAATAATTCAATAATATTTCTAGCCCCTTTATAAACCTAACTCATTTACTATTAAAAAAACACAATTTTCTTTGCGCATCCATCTCAAACTACACTTAAAATTCACACTAAAAACATTCACTAGCATAAATACATAAAAAGAAATAACCACACAAATTAAGAATATTAATGAAATTTCACATGATTTTTGTATACTATTCGGATGTTCTAACCAAAATGTTGAGTGACAATAGTTCCACCGTTATTTTTCCTTAAGTGAGTTTAAGCCCAGTCCAACACTATATAATTGGGTTCCAGCTTTGAAATTTTCCTTTTTCTTATCCAGTTTGGTTTGGATTCAGTTGTCCAGTTATTGATGATTTGTTGTACATGGTGAATGAAGGTCATTAAATTAGGCCCACTTGTCTATAATAAAAGAACAGAAGCCCAATTATGCAGACAAAGCTTGTTTTGTTCAATTCTAATACTAGATAAGTCCAAATAGTATGGATCTTATTTAATTATAGAAACAAATTTATAGTTATTTGTCACTACTTTTATATTATCAGAAGAAGTGTTGATGAGACCGAAAAATAATATTTCAAACATTAGGAAGTAGTACGTTTTCCACGATAACATTACCATAAAACCTTATGATTAATCGATTATTCTATTTTTAAGATTTAATTTTAATTTTTAATATTAGTTTTGTAACCTTATACTTTTTATTCTTGTATTTTTATATGTTATTCTAATAATATAAGTACTATATTATCCATAATGTTTGAAATTTACTCTTCAAGGAGATGTAATAATTTATTTTAATGAAAAAAATTATCGTCAAAATGAACTATTTTATGAACCATGTAAATAAAAAATGATAAAAAAAAATCAACCTCATATAAGTGTTACTTTGAAATTCAATTTTAATTTAAGAGTATAATTATATTTACACCCCATAATTATTTATTTAATTTTATTTTTATATATGTTCATATCACCCATGATAAAATTCATCATTGAACAACATGATATGACAAAGCTTATCCCGTATGATTGTTTGCATCCCAATCCCTAATTACTCATTGATAACCTCATATGTCGATCACTTGTCCTACCAAAAATAAGAACACTAGTTCCAATTCAAATTAAAAGAAATAGTTGATAAACTCTTATCTTATAAGTAAAGTGATTTTTTTGTGAAATGAATATATTAAAATTTCGATGCATTATTAAATTATGTTTATTATATAGATTAAGTATGTTAATTGATACTTAAAGTGTATTTTTAGTAAATCATATTATAATATCTATAATCATACTTTAATATATCATACTTTAAAGAAACATATTTTAAAAATCAATAAATATACTCATCTATATAACAATCATATTTAACATATCTCATAAATAGACAGTCTCGCATAAACACTCTTATAAGAGACTTTGTCTACCTATAAATATGCATTTTTAATAAATTATTTTTGTATGCAATATTCAAAGATCAATAGGGGCATTGCCCCCCACACGGCCTCACCTCATTATTCATCCCTCTTTAATGATCATCCCATTTCAATAACTTGTTTGTTCGCCACTTTTTCTTCTTTTGTCTTTATCATGAATTTATTTATAAAAAAGAAATAAATAACTTAATAAATTTTCCATTACAATTTGTATTTCAATTCTAATTTTTATTTTTCTGTAAAAAAAAATTCTAATTTTTATTTTCATGAGATGATATGATATAAAATTAATTATTTTCTACTATATTCAGATTAAATGCATATTAATTTCTTGTCTACTTACATATGGTACGTTTTGCTTTTTACTTGAGGGAGTACATATCAGTGAAATCATTATGGAATATTATTTATGGAGATGATTAATTTTTTTAAATTACAGTGATTAATTTACTGTATAGAAAAATGTACATAAAGTATATGTTGTGTAAGTTAAAAGGAGATAAAATTTTAAAATTAAAATGTGTTATGTGAATATTAATTAAGTGTAATTTATTTTTTTATAAAAGTATGAATTGAATACAAGATAAATTAAATTAAAAAATTACACGTTAACGTAGGAGGAAATTATGTACTCTTATTTGTGATGACAAAATTAAACATGCGAGAAGAAAGTATCATAGCTTAATTTAATTTGGCTCCCCTAATTTATGAGCACTTTTCGGAAAAAAGGATAAACAAAAGTTATTTTATCTAAAAGATAAAAAGACAAATGTCTTAATTCGGAAAAAGAAAAACTATTAATTCGTGAAAGAGAGCCATTCCATCATAGTTGTTATCTCTGTATTGAGGTTGACACTTGGCACAACTGTTTGCCAAACAGATCATTAGCATTTATTATCACAATCTTTACAAAAGACAACTTTCTCTAATTTTTGTCAAATTAGTTAGGCAAAACTTGAAGGAAACATGTAAAAATTATAACATTTTACTATGATAATTGATATAATTGGAATTAAGTGAATTGTTTTATGGATAATTCATAATATAAAAAAAAATCGAAAAAAAACCAGCTTCTAATAAAAAGTTCTTATAACATTTTGTAGGAAAATGATAAATTAATTTTAAAAAAATGTATAAAAAAAACTCTATAGTAAGATTATTTTGTTGCTTGGTTACTCATTATTATTTTTAATTCACATGACAAGTCAAAAAGATATTAATAATACAATAATTAATAATAATAATAATATTAATAATATTACTTATATTAATCAGTTTTTTTTATCACTAAAAAAAAGTTTTTTTAGCAACAGAATTATTGGTAATTTCCAATGGATTAACAATCAAAATTACATTTTTCTATTAGCAATGGAATACCAACGGATTTATTTTATATTTTATAACCAACGGAATTCAATCCGATTACGTATCAACGAATTACTAAGAGAATCTTTATATAAATTACCAACGCATTACCAACAGAATTATTTACAAACGGAATTGATTTTTCGTTGCTAAATATTTACCAACCACCACTTTACCAACGAAAATTTACCAATTGATTCTGTTGCTAATCCGTTGGTAAACTAATTTAACAATTGAATTAAAGCTTTTACTAACGGAATATTCCGTTGGTAAAAAACAGTTTTTTTGTAGTGTATGGGCATCATAATATAAGTACTTTACCTTTATAATATTAATATGTGGACAATATTATACTTGTATTTTCTATTAAATTTTAAAAATCAAGTACTTGATATTTTTTTCAAAGAAAAACTTATGTATATTAATATGTAGGGTACAAGGGCACTCCAACCCAACTACATCAAGAGAATTTTAGATATTATAAATAAAACTTCTACACAATTTCATTTCGTATTGCAATATAAATTTAGAAAACAATAATTTAATCACTTCCATAAATTGATTCATTTGAAGTCTCCATACTAAGAAGTAATAATCTTTACTCATAGGTTATTCGATTCATTTAAAAATTTCCAAACCCATTTTCTAACCCGTAAACCTTTTCGAATTTTTAACTCCTAGGCCTCCATCTTCCTTTTCTTTTTTACAAGTATCTTCCCAATTGATTCATAGGGATTTTTTTCCCTATCCTCACACTCCAAAAACAAATTCCTTTAAATTTGAACAATGTCTCTCAAAAATTTTACGGTAGGCAATAAAAGAAAAGGCAATTGATTGGCACCGAATAAAAATTGCTTGTTATTATTATTTTTTTTTTGTAAAATTAAAACATCAATATATTATACTAAACAAAGTTTCTTGTGAGACATTACTTATGTGAGACGGTTTATAATAATTATTTTTTTTTGTAAAATTAAAACATCAATATATTATACTAAACAAAGTTTCTTGTGAGACATTACTTATGTGAGACGGTTTATAAGAGTTGTTAAAGTATGTTTATTATTTAAATAAAGTTTGTTTAATACTTGTTAAAGTATGTTTTCTAAACTATGCTGGATTATGTATTAAAGTATGATTTTAGTGTGTTGTAATATAATTTATTATTGACATACTTTAAATACAAATAAATATACTTTAATAATGTATCGATTTATCTCACGCACGTCTCACAAAATAGTATATCATTCATTATACCATGTGTTAAAGGAGAGAAGTGGCATGCATGAAGCGTCATGTATCTCACAAATATCTCATTCATTATACCATATGTGAAAGGAGAGAAGTGACATGCATGAATTGCAATTTAATGAGAGATTAAGAAAAGAAAGTTAAGGTTGGAGTAGTATCGTAATCAAATAGTGGACGTCACGTTAATTAAGTGGTTGGAGGTTGATGAGTCGACAACCCTACCCATCTATAAATAAATAAAATCCCCTCTCTTTATGAACATATTAAATAAACAGATTTAATCGCCACATTTGACTTGTTTTCTAGTTGACCCTTTTTTTGGTTAGGATAATTTCTCTTTACACTATTCAGTGTAATTTTTATTTTTTTTAATATTTCCTTATATTCTATTTTAATGATTTAATGAACTAAATAATTTTTTTTTCTGTTAAAAAAAAATTGTTAAGATTCTAGATTTGATCATATATATCGCGATGTTATCTGGTTTTTGAATTAATTTAATAACGAAAAAGATAAAGTTATTATCTCTCATAATCCCTATGAATTTTTTTTATGCATAAAATTTCTTAAACCCCAGTATCGATCAAGAAACCCTCAGTTGATTTTTTTATTTTTATTTATTTAGGAATTTTACATTTTCTTTAAGTGCAGCATTCCTACCCAAGCAAGACATGGTCAGTCATGGTAGTAGAAAGGAGAAATCTAAACTCTAGTGTTGAGTTCACATTCCGTGGACACGGGTGCATTTGAGTATTAATTTTTATTTAATAATATATATTTTAAATAAATGTATAATTTTTTTTTGTTCTCGCTTAAAAATCATTAACAAAGTGCATATTCTTATTCATATAATGTATATATTTTTATATATTAGTGTATAAGTTCTGAATGTAGGTGTAAGAATTTAAATTGGTGTATATGATCATTTTCCTTATTTATATAAATTTATGACATATATAATTTCTTTTCTTCTCGTGACTTTTCCAACGGATGATGCTAGCTAGGCTGTGAAAGAAGTCCATCACAGTTAGAGTTAGTCCATATTAAACTGTTAGGGGCATAATCAACATGTCTTAACATCATCAACATGACATAAGGATGTTGTTCCCGAACCACATTGTTGACAGAATTAAACTTATGATAGCATCTTTGTATATAAATCCTTGATGTATTTCTTATTCACCTTAGGCGTTGTGTTTAAGTAGGTTGAATAGATGAGTTAGATTTTGTATTCGCATCGTACGTAAATACTTGATGTAACCGTTTTCAGTGAAATAACATTTATCAATTTAACTAACATTTGGAGATG
Organism: Pogostemon cablin; assembly: GCA_023678885.1. NCBI lineage: Eukaryota > Viridiplantae > Streptophyta > Magnoliopsida > Lamiales > Lamiaceae > Pogostemon > Pogostemon cablin. Next base: position 25,827,173 of record CM043004.1, on the reverse strand, counting down.
TATTTAGAAGCAAAGTCAGAAGTCTATAATGTACATGTACACATAGTACTGTTGGACCAGCATTTAAGTAAGGAGATAATAGCTTTGGTAAAAAAGAATAACTAACTTAGCACACCTGTAAATGTGGTCACAATATTAATTATTCCATTTCTTTGATAGATACATCTTCACCCTTTACTCGGACATTTTCAAGGCAAACAAGCTACTCCTAATAACTGACAACGATATTTGATTTAATTTTATTTAATTAATATATTCATCCCATCATACTTTTTTTTTTGGCATTATGTACGTTGAATGGATATAATGTTTAAATATGAAATCTAGCAGCTGTAATATCATGTGTCCAAAAACCAAAAAGTTAGGTGTCTTGTGCATCCGGTACTGTTATATTTTACTTTAAAGGATATTGAGTACGTTTTAATTAATAAAAATATTACTTTTTATTGAAAGTGTCGGTTAAAATATAAAAAATATTACAATTTTTTATTAAAAAAATTAGTTTTTTTAAAAAAATTAATAATATAATTTTTATAATAATAGTAGTATTATATTCAATACACATTAGTATAAGTATAGCATTGGCTGAATATGAACTTAGCACACATTAAGGCTTACACAAGACTTTGTCAAAATAATATAATAAAAAATTCGAACATTCTAGGAGAATCAAGGCGAACCATCAATATTACAATATTGGACAAATAATATAATAAAAAATTAGAACATTATAGGAGAATCAAAGCGAACCATCAATATTGTAGTATTTATAATACATTCGAACCAAAATGAGTATTTTGCATGAATATGGGTTTTACGTACTATTGTTCTCATTTTGCGTACAATGTTAAATGAATAACTAGTTGAAATTAGATAAAATATCTAGTACAAAGTTTTGGAGATTTTGTTACCACGTGAGTATTGATGGCATCATTATTAATTACGCACACGTACACTTGAAAATTTGAAATGAAATATGATATCATGTGCTAGAAAATATAATAGATGATTGAAATGTAAAAACATGAAAATAAGGTTAAATAAAGGTTAGCAATATTGTTAATTAATTATTCTTAGTTAACATGATAGGCTTATCTTTTTAAAAATTTCCAATTAAAGTTACTTATAAAAAATAAAAGTTTATTTTGCTTGAATCTTCATCTAGCTATAGCATACAATATGCACTACTACTATTTTTTACTGTTATGAGAATTGATGTTTATTACATTTTATTTCTATAAGATTTTTATTTTCAGTTTATTCAAATTAAATTGAGTCAATTCAGTTTAATAACTCTTTCTCTTATGGTTTATGATATACTTTTTTTTTTACCTCCGATCGAGTTCATTACATAATCTATTTAGTGGTTTATAATTATTATTTCATTCAAATTAAACGGTTCTACCCAAATATACATTAATCCGTACATTCGAATGTACATGCAATGGCTCAAAAGTTTTGTTGCGGATCCAACAAAAACCTGCTTTGGCTTATGGTGAAAAATGGAAATGGATCTCTCTAGTACTGGATATGAATTTACTCTCACTAATTATATGAACATTGAGAGGAAATTCACCTCTCATACTAGAGAGGATCCGGATCCCACTTATGGTACAAATTAAGAGTAAAAAACCTACGTACATACTCAATCTTGTTATATTTGAGTTTGGAGGGAGTTGATGAATCTATGTAAGATGAATCTCGATTAATTCAAAAGAACTCAAAGAAAGGGAAAAAACAAAAGAAATTTAAATATAATTTCAATTATCTTCTTCTCCTTGCCATTGCATGCATTTATTGAAGTTTCAGAGTCTGCCAAGGCAAATAAATCTCGTAAATTATTGTGTAGGGTAATAAGAAATTAAGGATTGATATTGCCTTCCACATTTTGTTCAAGTAATTTTTATTTGTTTAAAATTATTAATATTGTTGAATGATATGACATTTTTCTGCCTTCCAACAACCAATTATAGCAGTTGGCAAGCAGTTAAGATCATGCTTTTCATTTCATATAGTTGGAGTAGTGAGGTTTTGTTAGAAGTTGTTGAATTTACATATATTTTGTGAGATTAATATCTTATGGGGCGATGGTATTATTTATTTGTTTTTGGAAATAAAGTTTCGTGTAAGTTTTTACAATATTGAATTTATTTTTACCTTCTTTTGAGATCATGCATGTTTTTTCAATAAATAAATACTTGTATAGAATTGAGAACAATAGATTATTGTGTGTCTATTTCGAAATTTGTATCATTCTGCATAAGTATAACAAACTGTGCATGCTTTCTTCTCTGGAAATTCTCCATTTATCTTATTTTAAAAGAATTTAAGATTAATTCATTATTTATTATGAACTTCTTTCAAATCTTGTCTAATCTATCTATACTTTATGGATTGAGAATTAATATGTTTGTTATACTCCATCTGACCTTCATCATATTTATTCACACTTTCCATTTTGAATCGTCATAGTATTTTTGCACAGTTTATTAAAAGTTTTTTTAAAAAAATTTAATCAGCTCCTCTAGCCACACCATCCAAACTGCTATCCCTTTTTCTCATCCCATTCTTCTGTTTTGTCAGTTAATGAATTTGAAAATTCTTTTAAAAGTTCATAATACATCAAAACGAGATAATTTAAATTTAGTATAATTTTAAATTCCTTCATTTTAAAATCATTTGTATTTCGACCGGCACAAGATGTCCTGTAACACTTTGATGTGATATCTCCTGTGACATATCCTTATTGAATGACACGTGGCGGGGTGGAGAAATCAAATCTCTTGCTTCTAGGGTTTATTGTTTGACTTAGAGTATAGTTTCTCTCATCTCTCTTACATGTCACTCATTCAACGGAGTATCATACCAAATTGGCACAGAACATCAGTCGCAATTCGACCTATCCAAACACACCCTAAATTTGTCTATCCAAACACACCCTAAATTTGTCTAAATATATATCTCCGCCTAATTTCCAATGTTTTTGATTAGTGGGTGCTATAGTGATTGGAGTTTAATAAGTCATGCAGCTTGACTAATGACTTGTTAGGTGAATAAGAATAGTTGTCTTCTGCAGATACTTGTGATCTTATATATTTACGTAACTACCCTCGCTCAGATCCATTTTAAATTGAGCAACATGACTCTGAATATTACAGGGTGCAAATGTGCATCAGAGACATAAACAATAATATCATTTAGCTTTAACCCACACCCGCGCCATCACGTATTCAAACTAAAATTTTATTCTTCAAATAAATTTTAAAATATGCGTCATATAAACTTTCAAATTTATACACATTAATATATATAAGTGTATTATTATTTAAGTTAATTTATATAATTGATTTTAGTGGTAATTATTATTTATTTATTTATATCTAAAATAAATATAAAAGTTGTGTATGTATAAACACATAAATATATATTTAATTAATACAAATATATAAATTTAAGGGTGATTTAATGAGTGTAGATGGTGTATCGGTGTACCTTATGATTAATGAGTGAGTCTCATATAAACTAGGTTTACATATAAACTCTATTTTTTAAAATTTCTCTTTAGTATATAAAATATTACTTTTAATTTGAAGAATAATAATTTTTATACAAAAGAGTAATAATTTATGTCTAATGTTTTATGTACTAAAAAGTAATCGATAAATCAGGATTTACACGAATTTGAAGAGTAATTTTTTAATTTAGAAGAGTAACAATTTATATGTCTAAAGAGTAATTTTTTATGTACTAAAGAGTAACAAAGTTTACATATTAATGTATGTAAACTCGATTTACTTTGTCATTTTTTTTATCGGACAATGTTAGTTGATAGTATAGTTTCTAATTAGTTCATCAAACACTCATACTCCCTCATTTTCTCCAAGCCTCCTTATAACTTCCCCTAATTTATTCCCAAAGGAAATAGAAGGTCACTCACCTTGGTTGTATCACATGTATCTTTCATGGTTAATGGGGTATAATAAGTAGTTATTAAATTTATTTTTAATAAAATTATGAGTATTTATTTTATTTTGTAATGAAAATTAAATAAAAATATAATTTAATGATTGAGATTATTCATAGACGGTAATTTTACTCTAAATTTAGTAATCCACATAATTAATTATTTAAATATTTAGAACTACAGATGAGTGAGACTCTTGTGCGCCCAGACACACAGATCTAGATCCGTTCTTCTTTGCAATTTCTGTGTCCCTTTACAATTTAAACTCCCTAGCAATACATAGGTTTAAATAGAATTGAGAGGGAAAGAGTTGTGTTTACATGGAGACACGGACCCTGGGACGTTGGAGTTTTTGCCACTACAGATTTAGGTGGATCATAAAATTTCAGATATCTTGGCAACTTGAGTGTTTGTGGTGTGAACCGCACGCACTGTATCAGTTATAATAAGAGGTATGACTTAAAGAGTGTGATCAAGATTAAAGGGTGTTTCTTTCAAGTTATTACTGATTATGACATTTTAAGTATGACGTCCCCTATGAACCTATCAATTTTGCAATTTGGTCGATCACATTATAAAGTATTCATTGATTTTTTAGTGATATGAAATCCTCACACATCTTTATTAATATAGCTAAAATATGAAACAACATTCTTCACTAATTCAACTATTCACCACATATTACATAATACTAATACTTTTTTATTTATGTGCAAAAGTTAAATTGATACATTTAGTTAGGACGAAGTGAGTATTAATTAATACTCACTTAATCTCATAGAATGTTTCATACTTTTCTATTTTTTTGTCCCACAAAACCCTACAAAAAAGGAAAAAAAAATCACTTTATTCAACAATTTCAAAAGTTATTTTAATTTTAATTTATCACTTCTACCTAACAAACAATATTATTTTACACTTTATTTATTATATAAAATACTTATACTACTTTTAAAAAAAATTAGTTAAAAATAATTATTCTTAAACAATGAAATGGTAAATGTATAATATCACCAAGGAGTATAAAAATTGTATAAATAATGGTGATTGGGATATATGGTACTGTTCTATTCTTTGGCACTATTATATATATCTTCCTCTTCTTCTTTAATTAACTTATTTAATTTATAAAAGTGCATATTATAAAAAAATAATAATTATAATCTAACAGTGTAAAATTTGGACACACCAATATTCTAAATGAACACGATAGGTGTATCTAACTCAAACTAATAATTTTAATAAAAAAATTATATATCAAAAACACAAATAACTATCTAGCTAGTTGACCAATTTTATTAAAGTACATATAACTAAAGACAGATTAAAGTGATAATCGCTCTTATTATAAATACACATGATATTTTAAATATTAATAGTAATTTGTATATATATTTATGTTTTAAACTCTATCAAACTTATTAGACGCATTTCACTGTCTCCATAATTAAAATCCAAATAGCTTTACACATACACACATTACATGTTAGATCTCATTTTCAACACTATATTTAGAGTCATTTCCAAATAAATAAGTGAAAATGTCGAAAGAATCTATCTATTTGTAAAAAAAACATTATCAATTTTACTAATTATCAACTTCATAATTATTTTTGCAGATAATTGCTTATTTTCAATCCCCAAAAAAATGAGGGGGTGGGTTAGTGTTAAATGACCACCTCATCTAAAAGCTTAAGCTTATAAAGAGTTGAATTGTTTAATACTTAATCAATCAATTACTCTAACACACCCCCTCACAGGCTGGCGGGGCCAAAAAATGAGGGGGTGGGGGGTGGGTTAGTGTTAAACGACCATCTCATCTAAAAGTTTAAGCTTATAAAGAGTTGAATCGTTTAATACTTAATCAATTAATCACTCTAACACGCCCCCTCACATGCAGGCGGGGAATTTTTGCCTCAAGCCTTGCATGTGTAATTTTTTCATAAATGGGTGGCAGTGATGTTCGAACGCTAGACCTTTGTTAACCATGGACTCTGATACCATCTTAAACGACCACCTCATCTAAAAGCTTAAGCTGATAGGAAGTTAAATCGTTTAATACTTAAGCTTGCATTTATGATGAGTGAAAATTCCACATGCAAGGCTGTGCAGGCAATATTCCCCGCTTGCATGTGAGGTGGCGTGTTAGAGTGACTCGATTAAGTATTAAACGGTTCATTCCTCTACAAGCTTAAACTTTTAGATGAGGTGGTCGTTTAACAGTACTTAGTTTGATGGAAAAAAAGTTGTACCATTTGAAGAATTTGGTAATCTGCATGTCAATTTTGAAGGCAGAATTAGGTGATACTTCTACATAATAACTACATAGAAATTAGAATTGGATAGCTACTCTATATGTCTGCTGGACCTAAATAACAGTTGTAACATACTATGACTTTAATTAATGAATTAATTAACTACCTTGTTTAATTGAATTTATTTATGTCAACTTAAATATCAAATATTGGTTGGTACTTTAACACCGCAAGAAACTAATTAACTTGGGCATTAATAATAGTGTATAATTATATATACGTAGTCTTGTGATGTCTAGAAAATGAAAATAATTTGGACCACAAAATGGCACAAGAATTAAAAACAAAATTGGAACAAAGAAAATAAGAATTGGGTTTCCAATTGTTGGCAAATTAATTCTCTGTCCTTCTCATTTATGGGTATTAGTTGGGGTAATTTTATTAGTCAATAGGTCTAGTTAAGGAATTATTAGCAATTGGTTGTAGAAAATACATCTTGTTCACACAAATGAATGTGGGCCCTTCTTTCTATCACATTTTAAATGAATAATTATAATATCATTAGTGATAGATTTTGGATATATATTTAAGCACAATTTTAATATCTAAAACAGTATCAGACAAATAAATTAAATTGATTGGATTGATAAAAAAAATGTCTACTAAAAAAATCCCATTTTTAAGGGAGATTATTATTATTATAATTGGGCCAAGCCTAATTAGAGTTTAATTAATTGTATTTTGTACGTATAATGCAGTTTCTCATAGCTTATTTATTGAAATTATTTAATAACTTTGACTTTATTATTATTTATTAGAAATATATTCCATAAGGACCATGCAATGTGCCAAAAAAAAATAAATTGTGATGTTTTTAAATTATCAGTGAAATTAATTATATTAATAAATAGACAAAGTCTCACAATTTCACAAAGTGAGATATATGTGAGACGGTTGGATTAGTATTTAGGGTCAAATATATATATTGTACAGGTGATATATCTCAAAAAATTGTGTTGTACATCTAATTTTTTAGAGTATATTCGATTTTTAAATCCCTAGATTGAAAATACCCATTCCAACTCTTTTCACCAAATAAACTCTACTATAATATAATTTTAACTCTCAAACTATCTTGAATCTTCTCCAACTTTTAGTAACTAATGTAACTAGTTGTCAATTTTTTTTAAAAAAAGATTATTCATAGAATTGCATAATAGTTAATACTAATAGATTTCGAACATATAATACAATTCCAATTAATAAAATATTATATATTACTTCAACTTATAAGCTTTATTTATTTTTGTCTAAAAAACGCCTGACTGAAAATTTTAGATTAGGCATCCAATTTAATTCAATTTCAAGTTCAGTTCAGCTGAATTTAAAAAAAAAAAATCAAATTAGTTTAATTTTATGGCAAAATATTATGTTTATCCGAGCATATAGATGAGACTTGTACATACTAGTACACTAATTAGCGAAGAGTGATAGTTTTTTTCATAATTATCTTTACATTTTTTTGTTTTGTTCTGTCTCACGATAAGTAATTATTACACTATCTAAATAAAAAAAATAAAAAAAAACCACCTTAATTTAATATTTTTAGAATACACTTTATTATTATTATTATATTTTATTTTAATTTATTAAAAAAAATCACTCTATTCCATCACACATAATTATTACTTAAAATGACTAAGTTATCCATCAATAAATTAGAAAACAAAAAAGCTAATCTCTTGTAAACCGGATTTATATCATAAATTCTTATAAATTCTGTGATCTCCCTTAGGGGGCGCTTGATTAGAGGTATTAGGGGAGAACAATGGGAATGAAAGAGTATTGATTCTCATTCCTCATGTTTGGTTAGAGGTAATAGGAATCCAAATTTCTCAATCATTCTCATTGATTCAATATATACCTACATCCCTTCAATCAATTTCATTCACATTACCATTACTCTCATCAATGATTCTCATTGTCATTACCATTTCAAAACTTGAACCAAGCGGTTCCTTAATTTAAACACCCTAGCAATATATGAAGTATAAGATTGAAAAGGGTATAGGATTTACACCGTGAACTCGGTTTACGAATTTGTAAAAAAAATAAATAATAAATAAATTAAAACTCTAGTATCAGCGCAAATGATTCAAGACACAGGAGTAAAAAAATACTATACATCTTAGAATGTATATTGGATGCACTCATATGTGTATGACTTTTTATTCTATTTTGTATACATATTATTTTATTTTGTATACGTGTTTTGTAATAATTGTATACTTTTTTCACACTAAGTTTTTCATTAAAAAAACTAACATCCATATTTGTATAAATTTTTATTCAATAGTGTATAAATATACTTTTTAATAATTGTGTATTTTTTACACTCAATTTTTCATTAAAAAAATTAACAATTAAATTATATACATTATTGTTCATAATTATATATATTTTTTATTATATTTATATATGAGTACACCTTATATTATGGTGCACACTATAATTAGCCTACATCTTATTGCTCTTAGTTTTACTTTGGTCAAGCACATAATCTTTCCTATATTTGAAGTTGATCCATGCACTCGTCTTCATGTATTACAACACAATATTTAAAAAATAAAATAAAATAAAAACAAAAATCATTGATTTAAAAAAAATATTTATACCCTTTATATATATATATATATATATATATATATATATATATATATATATATATATATATATATATATATATATATATATATGAAATTTTAACTAATTTTCATAATTCATTACACGATATGAGCTAGTTAATTAATTAGATGTGCATGAGTTCGAAATTAGAAAACCTTAATTAATTGACAAGATTGGTCGACTGTGGTGTTCTCCTTTCACAATCTATTTATAATAATCTAACTAAATTAAGATGGAAGGTACTTATGGATCATGGCAATAGTGGCATTTAATAATTCAAAATGTTCAAAGATGAAATTTTAAGCAACAATTTTAATTACAATTAGCTAGTCTAATTTTATCTTATTATATTTGGTCCAATAGCTAGCAGCCAAATTTTTATTTTTTGCTGCTAATGCAATACCTATAATCATTTGCCACACCGCCTCTAGTACGTTATCACTAATTAATGGAAAGTTCTTCAATAAATTGTTTAGAGAAACTAATTTTATTAATTTTAATGGAATAATATACTTATTTTTTCAGTTTTTCAGTTTCACGATGACGTGCAAACAAAATAAATAAATAAATAACACACCCAATTTCATAACTTTAAAATATATTTTTATTTAAAAAATATCACTCACAGTAACATTATAACATTATAATTTACATTTTACGTATTAACCAAATAGATTGGATTATGCCAAAATAAATAAATAAAAAAATAGTAAATAATAATAGTATTAATTACTCCTCTCCAGCTCACTAAAAAGTATACCACATTTATTAATAAGGTAGCTTATACAAAAGAAAAAAATAAAATAAAATTAATACTCATACAAATTTTATATTATAAAATTTAACATCAATTCAAATTAAAATAAATTGGAAGTAATTAAAAGTATAATTAAAACTTACACGTTTTAAAAACAAAAATGAATACATTTTAATAAATTGTAAAGAGTTAAACAAAGTTTCTAAGATCGCATTTATCACTAAAAAAATAGTATTTTTTAGCAACTAACGGAATTCAATCTGTTAGTAATTAACAACGTAATAACAATAAAAACGATATTTTTTCTTTAGCAATGGAATGCCAACGGATTTATTCTCTATTTTTCCAATGGAATTCAATCCGTTGGTAATTACTAACGGAATCATTATATAAATTACCAACGACATTATTAGCAACGAATTACCAACGAAATTGAATTTTCGTTGCTAAAAATTTACCAACCACCACTTTACCAACAAAGTTTACCAACGGATTCCATTGTTAATCTAATGGTAAACCAATTTAGAATTGAGGCTTTTACCAACGGAATATTCCGTTGAAAAAAACAGTTTTTTATAGTGATTATGTGGAGTTTGAAAATCAATGAATAATAATATCACCTGTTTTATGTTTCTTTAGATAGATTTTATATTAATCTCAAATTAATGTGTAAGAAATATTTGGTGATATATGTAAAATAATATTAATTGTTGTGAGAGAAGAAGAGAGAAAAAAAAATTGTTAAGAAGTACTCTCTCCGTCCCACATTTATCTTCACACTTTCCGTTTTCGTCCGTCCCACACTTATCTTCACACTTTCCATTTTCGTTTGTCCCACACTTATCTTCACCACCCAAAAAAGAAAACTTCACATTAACCAACAACCTCAATAGTTATCATAATTTCAAAAATATCACTCTCACTTCACACACATAACATACTTTATGGAGTAATTTATTTATTACCTAAAAATACCACAATACCCTTAAAAAGTCAATAAAGTTGGTTAAAAAATAACTTTTCTTAAACTACGTATCTACAGTATCGATGCAGATAAGTATGGGACGGAGGGAGTAATATATAAAAAGTGAATGAATTTAGAATTATTAGAAGAGTTGGTCTCTTGTGTTCCCAGGTGTACAAAGTGTGTAAGTGTTTGAATATTTTATGCTCACGAGCAAGAATACTCGATTGTTGTAGTAGTATATCTCAAGAAATAAAATTATCGAATCCACAAAGGAGTTATGTTTGGATTAGCAAAATACATGAGCTCATGTTTATATCGCTTTTGTAAGGATGATAGGGTTTTTGAGTTTAAAATAAACAACTAAAGCAAGTAGCAAGTAAATAAAATAGCAATTAAGAGAAATGACAAGTAATATGATTAGCGAGAAAATAGAATAGGTGCTAAAGTTCAAATATGGAAAAACATGAGATTAGAAACATCTAAGCACATTCAATTCATATTATCATACAAAGGAAATTCAACTCAACTGATGTAGATTAAGGGTGATCACTATTATATCCTAAACTCCCTTTCGGGTTACAAAGGTTGTTGATCCACTTGAGACTCCCAAAGACACTTAAGATCAAAGCCCAACATTAACCTCTTCCATCTAGGTACTAATTAATTCTCAATTCTCCCTTCCAATGTAATAATTAGGATTAACTCTCTATTTTTGTGTACTAGAGCTAACGAATGGATTGGTTCCCCTCATCGAATTCAAATATCCTTTCGGTCAAACCCAAACTCGATGTCTATTCATGTCTTTCTAATACTTAAGTGGGTTGTTTCCGTCTAACTTCAAGCAATATACACATGAACATTATAATAGCACTTAATTATCATAAATCATCCATTGATCAACAATCCATTAAACCAATAATCATTCATGAATAACAAACCATGACATCACAACATCAAAACAATTAAAGCCCATGAATAGTATCCAACATCAATTAAGACAAAAACCAATTTAATCCACATAATAATATAAACCTAGTGTGCTCTTCATATTCCTAATCTTACTAGAGGGATTAGCCTAACATGATAATGGTAACAAAATACATGAATGATTCATTATACATACCCATAGTCTTAAATCTAAATGAAAAATAAAAGAGATGTAAATCTTCCCTAACAATTCCTTGTAGAGAATCTTCAACACTCATTGATCTCCACCTCTAGCTCTTGAATTCTTGAGGTCTTTAACACCCAAATGAAAGGAATAAAGAATGGATGAAGATGGATGAAGATTATGGTGTGAAATGGAAGAAATGGTGTGTGATCTAGGTGTGGGAGTGAAACCCTTGTGTGGAAATATTCAATCTCCCTTCAAATATTGAATTTGAGGCTATTTATACCCTCTCCAAGTTGAGCCACGAATTAATCATCAACTGGGCTTTTTACACACACTTACACACATTGGCAGGAAAAATCCAGATTTTTGGCCCAAAATGACCTTACTCGACTTGGCCTTCCTTACTCGAGTTAGCTACTCGAGTCGAGTAGCATGTGTTTTAGCTCGAGCTACCCAGCTCGACTTATGTCGCAAACTCGAGCTCTCACCTGTTCGATCGTGTTGCGATACTCTGAAACTTGGAACGCCTACGACACCTAGCTCGACTCGAGTTGCCAAGTCATGTTGCGACTTGCAACTCGAGTAAGCACACTGTATGATTTTGAACTCCTGCCCTGTGCCGCACAACTTGCTGCTCGACTTGGAGAGACGCAGCTCGACTTGAGCTGCAAGTAGAGTTGGCTCTCCCAAGTTGAGTTAACTCACTAGACGATTCTGGACAACTTTCGGGCCCCTACTCGACTCGAGTTGGCAACTTGAGTTGTACCTTGCAACTCGAGTTGGGTCCCGTGAGTTCGTTTCTTGCTCGTTTCAACTCCCGACTTCATTTTTTACCTGTTTTCAACATATTTAGGCTCATTCACACACATTTTCATGAAATCACATAACATAACCAAATAACACATAAAATACGGATAAAATAATACGAAAAGACAAACAAAACAACACTAAAATGTAGGTGAAAATAGCGACAATTAGTAAGGATATAACATTTTATTCTGAGGGTTGTGTTCCCAGGTGTACAAAGTGTTTAAGAGTATAATATTTTGTTCTGAGGAGTATACTCTTTAATTAATAATGGTACATAATTTTGCTCTAAAGGGTATACGCTTTTATTATTATTTTTATTTTTTTCAGGAAATAAAGGATACACATCCTTATACTAAAGGATACACTATTTAATATTAAAGGATATCTCGGCACACAGTGTCCCGGGTCACACAAGTTTTTGCCTTATTAGTATATACTCCCTCCGTCCTACAAAGTATTTCACACTTTCCTTTTTCATCCGTCCCACAAAGTATTTCACACTTTACTTTTACTAAAAATGGTAAAAAAATACATTATAACAATACCTACTTTTTACACACATCCCAACATAATACTCACTTTTTCATACATTCCAATAACTTTACACACTTTTTTCATTAAATTAATTAAAATACTCCTTATCTTTCTTACTTTATACATAAAATAACAATTTTTTCTTAAACTCCGTGCACAACAATACGTGAAGTACTTCGAACGGAGGGAGTATAAAAATGCCGGTGCAGAATTTCGGATTGAGCGAATATAAATCGCTTTATTTTGTCAAATTTTTTAGAGGAGACAGATAAAAAAAATTCATTTATTTGATCAATCAAGAAATGAAAAAAATTTAAATTAATTCGTGTTCACCAAATACCACCCTTGCTTTAATTCAATATATAAAAGTGCCAATATCATGGGAGAGGGCCCACACTCAACATACAGTAAGAATTATTTAAATTTAATATATTGCTATATGGAATTAATTAGTTAAATATAGATAAAATTCATCGATATACATGTATTTACAATATTCTTAACTTATACTCCATATTGTATACGTGTGTGACCGGAGACTTTGTGACTAAGGCAATTGTAAATACTTGTGTGAAATTGTCCCACTTAAATTTTTATGTGGGTGAGATAAAAAGTGATACTCTCTCCGTTTCGTTTCAATGTTTACGTTTGCTTTTTGCACGTTGATTAAGGAGTATAATTTTAATAGATAGTGGGTGGAAAAATATAATATTTAATACAAAATGGGTATGTATATTAGTGTTGGATGATATATTAATTGTTTTAGGTGGGTCCCATATTCCAAAAAGGAAAACGTAAACATTGAAATGAGACGCGCAAAATAGAAACGTAAACATTAAAATGAGATGACAGGAGTAATATTTATGATGAAAATTGATACTCAACAATAATAAATAAAAAGTGATAATGTTATTTTATAAACAATTTATAATATAAATAAAAAGTGATAATATTTTATAGCGAAAGCAATAACTATTTTAAAAATATAAAATAATCTCACGTGACACATTCTCACACAACACATACCCATGAATCATCAAAATAACACATTACTTTAGTTCCAAAAAAAAAACATTATTCATATTGCTCTTTTGGTTCATCATGCAATCTGCACTAAGTATCAATTTTATTTTTAATAAGTAACATTCTCTTTTAAGACCTGAGTCTGTTACTTATTAAAATAACATTCTAAAATTATATTTTAATGTATCAAAATTGCACTATTTCTTCCTTTAAAAACAAAAGTGAATACACAAAAATATTATACTACACCTAATAATTTAAAATGAAAAAAAAAATGCATGTGGATACATTACTAATGAAGAGAATGAGGAGTATATTTTGTTTTTTCAAAAATATTTTAAGCTGCCATTGAATTATTTGAATTTTTGGATAACACTAAAAAAAAAAAAATTAAATGAAAAGAGGGAGAGAGATGAAAGTATTACTTCATAGTTCATAGTAAATCTGCATATATAGGAGGTAGGAGGGAATGAGGATTAGTGGAGATAGAGAGGGTGGGTTGGAATAGGAATAGGAATAGGAATGTGAGTAGGAACAGGAATTAGGAGTTAGGAGTATTAGACAACACAGCAGAAAGAAAAAGAGAAGAGAAAGAGTCGAAGTCCAGCTAAGAGAGCGTTGCGCCTCATCAACTTCATCATTAAATCTCTTACCTGCCTTCATTCATTGCTATTTTCCTTTCCACCTCTTTTAAATCCCCCTCCATCTCCGCCACCTCCCTCCTCCCTCATCCGCCGCCTACCCTCCTCCACCCCCCTTTCTCTCTCTAACTCACAAAACACACACCCAGAGAGTGAATTACTATTTACTACTACTATCAATTTATAAGATGCCGGAAACTTTGCCCAGCTTCTCCTCCTCCGTCAAGCTCAAATACGTTAAACTAGGATACCAATACCTAGTCAACCACATCCTCACCTTCCTCCTCATCCCCATCATCGCCGCCGTCTCCATCGAAACCCTCCGATTGAGCCCCGACGAAATGCTCCACATCTGGAACTCCCTCCACCTCGACCTCCTCCACGTCCTCTGCTGCTCCTTCCTCATCGTCTTCATCGCCACCGTTTATTTCATGTCCAAACCCCGCTCCATCTACCTCGTCGACTACGCCTGCTATAAACCCCCCGTCACCTGCCGCGTTCCTTTCTCCACCTTCATGGAACATTCTAGACTCATCCTCAAAGACAATCCCAAGAGCGTCGACTTCCAGATGAGGATTCTAGAACGTTCCGGCCTCGGCGAAGAGACATGTCTCCCTCCAGCGATCCACTACATTCCTCCCACGCCTACCATGGAAGCTGCCAGGGGTGAAGCTGAGGTCGTCATCTTCTCCTGCATCGATTCCTTGATGCAGAAAACTGGAATCAAACCTAAGGATATCGACATTCTTATCGTCAATTGCAGCTTGTTTTCACCGACTCCGTCGCTGTCCGCCATGGTTGTCAACAAGTACAAGCTCAGGAGTAATATCAAGAGCTATAATTTGTCCGGCATGGGTTGCAGCGCCGGATTGATTTCAATTGATTTAGCTAGGGATTTGCTCCAAGTTCATCCCAATTCTCACGCGCTCGTAATCAGCACCGAAATCATTACCCCTAATTATTACCAGGGATCGGAGAGGGCTATGCTCCTCCCTAACTGCCTCTTCCGAATGGGCGGCGCCGCCATCCTCCTCTCCAACAAACGCCGTGAATGCAGCCGCGCCAAGTACAAGCTAGTCCACGTGGTTCGCACGCACAAGGGAGCGGACGACAAAGCGTACAAGTGCGTGTACGAGCAGGAAGATCCACAGGGTAAAGTCGGCATAAATCTCTCCAAGGATTTAATGGTGATCGCCGGCGAAGCGTTGAAATCGAACATCACGACTATTGGTCCACTAGTTCTGCCGGCGTCGGAGCAGCTACTGTTTCTATTCACTCTGATCGGAAGAAAAATCTTCAATCCGAAATGGAAGCCCTACATTCCCGATTTCAAACAAGCATTCGAGCACTTCTGCATCCACGCCGGCGGCAGAGCGGTTATCGATGAGCTCCAGAAGAATCTCCAGCTGTCGGCGGAGCACGTGGAGGCGTCGCGGATGACTCTCCACCGCTTCGGAAACACCTCCTCCTCCTCACTCTGGTACGAATTGGGGTACATCGAAGCCAAAGGAAGGATGAAAAAGGGCAACAGAGTGTGGCAGATTGGATTCGGGAGTGGATTTAAGTGCAACAGCGCGGTTTGGAAATGCAACCGGACGATCAAAACTCCGACCGACGGTCCGTGGCAAGACTGCATTGACAGGTATCCGGTGGACATTCCCGAAATAGTGAAGCTCTAATTCCTCTATTGTTCGATTGCTATTACTACTTTCTTAGTTAGACTTATAAATATGCGTGTGTGTTGATGGAACCATGGATGGATGGATGGATGGATGGAAGATCATAGCATCAAACAGCTCTTCAATCAATTGTTCATGTTATCTGGTAGCTTTAGTTTTTATTAAACTTTTTTTTTTCCCTTGGAAATGTATCTGCAAAAAGGTCTGCATGCATTTACTCCTAGGTTGCATGGGTTATTCAATCACTGGTGTGAGATAAGAATGTAAGTTTATTTCTACATTTTTCTGGAAATTACTTGGGGATGGATCAATACTTCATCATCACTCAATTTGTATCATTAAGGGATCATAAATGAATGAAAGATGCAAATTAATTTTTTTACAGTTATTCAATTCATTTATTCTTGTAATAATTTCATTTATTTGAGTACACTGTGGTATGTATACTATCTCACTCATGGGGCGATGAGAGAGAGAGGGGATAGAGACAAGTGATGAATAATCCAACAACTTCACATGAATTATATGAAAGGTGTTGCTGTCGCATTAGCGAGAAACGGCTGAGTGTAGTTGGGAAAATGGTAGTTAATGCAATGGCATCACTTTATGGCTAAATTTGTTAGTCCTTAATTATGTGTAGTAGTAATTAAGGAGGCCATGTAATTACATCACAACGGTGCAACCGCCGCCGTTATTGCTGGATGTCACGCCACCGCTGTAGTGGTTGGCAATTCCCCTCACAACCTAAATATAGACAGGATTTATTTCAAATTAAAATGCAGAGAAAATATAATAATAATAAGCAAAATAAATATCCTTCTTTCTCGTATTAAGTTTCACGTTTTTTTTTATTAAAAAGATATGTAGTTAATATTTAAAGTAGTAATTTAGTGAGTAGTTCAAAAAATGTAGATATTAATTTGAGACGGAGCAAAATGAAAAATATAAATCTTAACATGGGACAAGAGAGTATATAAGATTATATTCCTAAATTAAATAGCAAAACATATGTACCTCATTTACGTGCAGAGTGATTCGGAACATCTCCTAAAAGAAAAATATCAAATTTAAGGGTAAGGATTGAAATTTTCCTTTCCACTAGTACTTGTTATTTATCTTAGGTGTATAATAGAAAATGTAACACTTTAAGATCTACACCTTGAGAACTTCAAAGTCGACTTTTCTAAGAAAATAAAATAATAAAAAAATTCAACTCAACATTTTTTTTAGGTTAATCCAATTTTATTCATTTCACAAAAAATTCATCTTAAAAATTACTCCCTCCGTCTAATTAAAGTTGTTACATTTTTTTGGGCACAGAGATTAACGAGTTTAATTTTTTAATGTAAATTAGTGAAGTGAGAGAAATAATATTTAATTTGTAGTGGGTAGGTGTATTAATGGTGTATGTGGAGTGTGTGGACCCATGTGAATATGTTAATATTTTTTGTGTGGTCCATATGCTTTAAAAGGAAATGTGACAACTTTTTTGGGACAACTCAAAAAGAAAAATATCACAACTCCTGGGACGGAGTAGTAATTGAATCGTAATCTCCCGTTCTAAGAATTTATGCATACATAAAAGAGTAATAATTAATTTCTTAAATACATTTTATTTATAAAATTATACTTAAAAAATATAACATATTTTATATTTATTTATTATTTAAAAATAACATATTACCATAAAAAATAATAACTCAATTTCTTAATTTACACGCAAAGTAGTATAGATGAAAATCTCTTTTAAATAAATGGAAGAAAAAAAGTATAAAAACTAAAAAGACAACCTTCAGAATTAGGACCCATTCTTGAACTCATTAAATTTGTTGGTGGATACGAAAAAAGGTTTCTCCAGTCTCCAATTTCACAGCATTCATTAACTTAATTTCTTCCATAACTAATTTGAATCATAGTAAGTGCTATAAACCATGGTACAAAGTACACAAAAGGGTATCAATATTGGTAAGAACCATGAGCTCTAGTATTCTCGTATGAACCTTGGTGCATGTAGTTCTCATATGTAACCGGAAGACGATCGGAGTTCCGATATAGAGACGGAGAAGCAATATGCATAGGATGCTCAGAATTATAGCTCTGGTAGGTACCTGGTTGGGGATAGTTATGAGGTCCTGCAGAAGAGGAGGGTCTCTGGTACATGTTCCGAGAAGAATTAAAGTGATCCGTGGTGCCATAGTCGGAACCCATTGAATACGGATCTTGGTGCCTTGCCCTCGTTGCACCGAACTAAGACAGACAAGATTAGAATTTAGAACTCCTGGTTGAATCTTATATGCGAAGCATTAGATAATATTATTATTAAGACTAACAATAAGTTTATGAGGTAACTTCAGCTGAAACAAATGAAGCACAGAAAAAGCCAAGTATGCACAGAACCGAACAGAGAACCCTCAATGAGGAACAAGCTATGATCCATTAGGATATGCAATCAAATATTAGATAAAATTACTAGATCATGTATAATAATTTGAAGACAAGTGGGTACTTTTGCTAAGAATTGTCAAAGTGAGGAACTTCTCAAGCAATTAATAATCATAAAGTAGACTTCAATTCAATTAACCACCAGTGTACATTTGAATAAATGCATCAGAAATCAATCACCAAAAAACAGGGAAAAGAATACATAATACAGCTACTCTTATAGATTGGCATAACAATGTCATTCAAAGATCATAAATTCAATATAGAAGGCCTATGCTGGCTCCTAGATCACACACTAATCAAAAGGACCTAAAAGAAATTCCTCAACAGCATTACCTCCATTAATCCATTATTAGCATACAATAAATTGAGGTTGCAACCATATTTGTAGATGGATGTCAAAGACTACAATGTCTCAGGTTTTTATGACCCACAAAAATGGTTCGAAATTAGCTTCAAAGAGTTTTTTTTTAAAGATGAAATCTTTTGAAAAACTAGACTGATTTCTTAATAAAGATTTGAGATTCTAAATTTTGAATTCAACTGCAGGTTCATGCACTATAATTGTTATTCATTTTTTTTGAAACCTGAGGAGTAACCAACCCTTCTTAATGACCAGTTGACTGAAAAGAAATAGAAAGAATTGGAGCATGTTTCAATATTGTTCCACAATTGAGCAAGTTTGAACAGAAAAGATTTGAAACTCCTATGATTTATGTTCAGAAATATTAACTGCATGAATCAAATAGTGGAAATAAAGCATATTACTCCGATAATTATTTCAATGACTGAAAGATGATGTCTGTAGAAGAATGAAGACACCCAGTATAATCCTAACACATACATTAAATCGCACCTCAGAGATGTGGCTTCCTGCTGTTGCCGATACAGAACTAACCTTAGCCTCATTGTAATCCAAGTAACTGTAATACAGAAATAAATAAATATCTCTATAGAGATAAATAAATTATTATACACTGCAGCACAAATAAGGAATTGGGCAATACAGGTGACACTTCCATGTACAATTTTTTCCTCATATAACAATATATAAATGAAAAATTTATACACATTTCAAATACGTGTCGTCAATAATTTTCACTTCATCAACACCTTGTAACAGGTAAAAAAAAGTGCAGAGGTACGCATAGCGAAACAGTGATAATCAGAATAAATTTTTAACAAGGATTGCACTTAACCTTTAAAAAAAATCAGAAGATGCATTCAACAATTAAATCTTTTAAAATTTGCAAATGCATATCCATGTGGCAACTGGCAAGTTTCAATAATAAATAGAAACAAATCTTAAAAGAGCATTCATAATTAGCTAACTTAAGGGTTCTTTCATAAATAAGTTAAACCTCATTACCCAGTAGCATGTGGAGGAACAGGAAATCTTGGAGAATCATACTCACGGACACTGGCCTGAGGATCAGCGCAAGAGCAGTTAAGAAACTTTTATTTATATAAAAATATAAACATGTGAATTTGTCGTTTAAATCAGAAACTATGAAGTAGCAGAGAATGCTGAAAAATTAGACAAATGCATTTGCAGAGGGATCTTGGGTGGTGCTTGGGTGTGATGATTTTTTATCCATTTTCCTTTCAGGCCAAACTCAAGTGAAGTGGTGCCAATGATAAATGCCCAGTTTTGAAATCAAAGTTGGATATAAGGTGATTATTCTATCAAAAATCATAAAAATGTGTACTTCGCTTTCATGATTTGACTACAATCTAAATCGAATTCTCTTTTCCACGCATGGAAAAGGGGGCAAATTTGACTAGCAAATAAAATACTAATTTTTAGGCACGCTCCATTTCTAGTTTGTGGTTTTATTTCCCAAATGCTTCTAAAGTTGGAGAAGTATTCTGCCTAGAAATTGCTGATCAGCTTTAGTACATACTTTTGCCCGATCCAAATAGCTTCAACAAATGAATTCATTCTCAGAGCAAATTAATACAAAGTCCCAAGTCTTAGAAAAGATAATAATTTCACCATGCTTAACTACATGCCTGAGTCAAAGCAAAAGTTACTGAAAGAATACAAGCATTTCAACCATATTACAGGGAAAAGGAAAAAAAAAAAAAAAAAAAACGCCACTCCTATTGTCAAAGGAATGGTGAAGTTAAAAGTTTGAACTCACTTAAGATCACAAAACCAAGAATCAAGAAATGTTCCCACTATACTCCAACAGTACAAATTCTCCTTCTCACTTGTTTGAGAAATTGCAGCTCATGACTTGATTCATCAATACATATATTTTAATTTTTATCATTCTCTCTTTTATCAAATACATCCTTCGTCCCACTCCAATAGAAAGAACACCACCAAACAACCAAAGAGGATGATAGAAAAGATGTAGAACAGAAAATACTATTTTCTCAGCTAAAAGTGATAGTCCTCAACCAGGTATTCATATAGCTTATAAAATTGAATTGGAAAAGATAGTAAAACTACAGCAAAAACGAAAAATAACAATAAATGTTGCAGAATGCAGATAACAGCAAGAACCCTTATTAACACATCTGAGCAAGGATTTGATACCTGTATATGTTCATATCTTCCGGCACTTCCAGGTAAAATAGTATTTGACATAGGGAGACCGCTATCACGTAAACTTCCAGGGGGGGCATATCCTGGAAGTGGGCCAAGTGGCCTAACTGATGCAGGTTCCCCTTTAGTGTTTCCATCACGAAGACATCTTGTTCTAAGTCTTGATGCGATTTCTAGCAAAGCATCTTTAGCAACCCCAAAACTTCCAGATATCTGATGGTATAAAGCTAAAGCCCATATTCATACTGGTATATATCTTAAAATACAAATCACATCACAATTAAAATAAGCGAAGATGCATCACCTGAACTAGCTCTTCATCTTCTGATGCGCATTTGGGCTTGTCTTCCTTAGAAAAAACCCGAATGTCTGCATGTGTTCTCCTCCTCATGTCATTGATTACATGGCCCCCTTGACCTAGAATGCAGCCAACCTTACTGGATGGAACAAGAAGTCTTGTAGTAATTGTTCCCTTCTCAGAATATTCACTAGTTTTATTTTGAAGAAGAAGAAGGGCATTGATAGTCTGTGATCTTTGATCCCAAAGAGCCTGAAGCAGAGTTTTTAGTTAAGCAAGGGAAAATAATTTGGTAATATAAATTAATCCAAGCAATAAAAGAAAACCAACCTCAACTGAAGAGACACAAATTACTCTCTCATCTGAATCCTTTGATGCATTTTCAACATGGATACTAGCTCGTGTGTCCTGCTCTAACTGCTTGACATTAGAGCCTCCCTTGCCAATAACACCACCAATTTTCTCAGCAGAACAGAGTATTTTAATAGAGAACTCACTTAGAGCTTCCCTGTCATGTGGAGGACTAACACCACCAAAATCTTCGTATCTGGGTGCAGATGACTGGATTGCATATCCTCCCTTGAAAGGCATAGGCTCCATCCTGTGGGCATCAGAAGTATGTTCCAACCAAACTGGATCACGTGGTGGAAGCATATCTCTCATTGGGGGGCCAGACATTTGAAATCCTGGACTACCATAGGGAGCAGGATAACTTGAAGGAGGTTTATCCTTTCGTGGATTCTGATGCAGAAGAGTTGAAACTTCAAACAATGCTTTTTTTACAATGGCAGGTTTACCTGATACCTATAATTAAAAACATCAATATCAGATGTTTTAGGGATTCTTTTTGGGTGTGGGGGTGAAGGGATGGGGGGAATGAAATGTATAAAAGATCTCGAACCAGTTATAAGAGTACATGCAATCACCTAATACGGAAACAGAAATGTCAGAGCATCTTTCGAAACTTTTTCAGTAACAATGAGCATCATAAACATTAAAATGACAGGAGCAAAAGGCGTCACCTACTGTTTCAACAAGGAAAAACTGCAAGAATAACCCATAAAATGTTTAGGAAAAAAAAAAAACGTGCGTATGTACATACACCAAGTGAGTTTCAGGAATATTACTCAAATTAACTCCCCTAATAGCAAAATCAACTTCACACTGAGAACGTGATAAAATTCTACACAGCATAGCAAAAATTTCTACAGTCGCGAAATGGTAGAAAACAGAGATATGGAATGGACACTTTTCAACCACCAACAAAAATGGCTGGAGCATATGCAGGTGAGTAGAGCTGACTGAATCTTAAATAACACAAAAGTTTACACTCATAGCTGAAGCTTGAGTAACCAGATGCAAAAAGTTCTTCCAAAAAAAAAAAAAGAATGAAAGAAAAGGAAAAAGAAAAAGAGGTCCATAGGAGATAAACCCAAATATAGCAGTCAGTTCTGCCAGATTTCTACAACAGACTATAATCAGAAATATTAAATGGCTTGAGAGTAAATTGTAAGATAATATAATTAAGTAGCACTCCATTAATTCCAAAAAGCGTAATGTTCCTCTAAGATCAAGCTTTATTTTGTCAACTCAACGTATGAACAACTTTTTCCAAGTCACAATTATATTTATTTGTTAGTTTAACTTAATTTATTGCATTTTACTCTTAGGTAATTTAAAATTTCAATCAATAACTCACTTGACTTCTGAGACATGACTTTTCTAGAACAAAAAAGGTTTTAGAGACATGACATTTTTTTGGCGGAACTAATACATGAAATTTGTAAAGAAGCTTGGAGGCAATTGTTCTATCATTTTTATCATATCCTAGATCATAAGTACACCATGCCTGTAGCAGATCATAAAATCTAGATAATTAGAAAGTTTCCCCATATAATCACGCAGTAGTCCTAAATCAGGTCAGCGCAAATTAATCGTTACTTTTCCATCTAATGCATATTTTTTTGCCTAAGAGATGTACAATTATAGCTATAAGGGAATGATCGATGATTTTACTTGCACCAATTCATCATTGCTCATAGCACAAGCAGGAAGATGATCTGCAGGAAGAACGCGTATGTTTGCACCAGTCTCACTGCGTAATCTTTGGATTACATCTCCTTTCCTTCCTAAGAGACATCCGACCATATTGTTTGAAACCAAAAGACGAGCACTGACAACAGTTTCATCCCCATTTCCTCTTCCAGCACCAACAAGATCTTCCTCAACAATTCTGTCATGGACTTTTAAAAGAGCATCTTGGGCTGCACAATGTGGCTGCAGAAGATCATATCCTTTTTCATTATTGCCACCCCCTTTTTTTGCTTGTTTGTCAGAAGGACTAGATATTGTTATCACCCTCTCCTCTGACCCAGGAATATAGTCAGAAACAGTAATCTTTGCTCGTGTCTCTTCTCTAAGGGCTTTCACTATGTTACCACCTTTTCCAATCACACTACCAATCTTTTTAGATTGACAAAGAATGTGATAAACTGTATCTGATGAATGAAAATTTTCAGAATACTCTTCATGAATAGAATCATATTGTTTCCCTTTCCTAGGGCCTCCTGTTCTCTTGAACTGAGGATTGGAACGCTTATTAAGAAAGTGTCTTCTATTTCCTTCCATGACTTTATTAAGTCAAGCACTGCCACTGATTACTGTGAATCAACTTTGCTCAAGACTAACGGATGACGCCTGAAAATGGAAGCACAGAAGAACCATAAAAATGAGGAGGAATCAAATAAATAATGACAGAATACATATAAAAACTCATCAGCATTATTCAAGAATTCAGAGATTAATAAGATTGCTAACATTTTATTAAATGGAATAAAAGCATCATGCCACTTACTAAATCTAACTTCTTGGTGTACTGTTTTCTAAATTTTCCACAGAGTTGTCATTGCAGACTTCTTAAGATCTCATATACCATTTATATATTGTTTCCGAGCTACAGACAAGTAATTATTTTGGTAATCCTTTTTTAATTTCTTATTATAGAGAACTAGCTGTTTATACTTTGTTATGTGTGGTGTGATTGAGTTGCATTTTTGTATTAGAAAGTAGAAACAAATACTAATCAAACTGCAAATACAATACTATAGTATGTATTGGCATGAGTTTCTACAGTATTATTTGAACATCAAGGACTAAGTAAAAGAAAAAAATAGCAGCTAAAAACGAGTTAACAATTGTAGATAAATACATATTAGTATTCTGTCAAATATCTTTATAATCAAGTCTGACCTACCCAAATGTTAAAATAACAGCTCCTGTGTTTTTCACGGTTGGTAATTCATTTTCCTCATCATAGCATGACAGGGACACGCAACTGAGGTCCCTAACAAATAATCAATGACCATTAACAGTATCATCACAACACACATCCAAAATAACTATCAACTGAATTCTTGCATATCTTTACACGATAATTGGATATAAATTTAGTCTTCCTAGTAAAAACTGCCAACTATTCCATTTCAAACACATCTTAAAAAAAAGATTCTGGGATTAGCACAATCTTCAGTTTAAAGTTTTAACACCATCTGCATCTACTTAAACCTTAGCCTCGCAGTGTTACTTTTTAACTTCAGATTGAAAATTTCACTAATTCAATAT
This sequence comes from Pogostemon cablin, assembly GCA_023678885.1. Taxonomy (NCBI): domain Eukaryota; kingdom Viridiplantae; phylum Streptophyta; class Magnoliopsida; order Lamiales; family Lamiaceae; genus Pogostemon; species Pogostemon cablin. The sequence goes on along the minus strand of CM043004.1, from coordinate 25,801,829 downwards.
AATAGACTGAAACCAATTAGCTAGAAGGAAAATGATATGATGCATACCTTGCCAAGTTTATAACACATCTGGATTACCTCCACAAGCAACTCTTAACTCAGAAACATCTTCTGCGGAAACCCATGATATCTACATGCCCTAGCCTTAATTTCAACAAAAAAAAGTAAACAAAAAACAAGCACACCACTGTATGAAACGCATATATCAAAATAAGCGGATGCCCTAGGTCAAGTAAAAACCAAATTTTTTTTAATTCTTCTCTAGTAAAAACAAATAGATGAAAATTCCAGTTTGCGCATTCTTCACTCTCCACATTATTCTTCAGATATCATTTACATTTCGTAAACCCAAAAAAATATCCAATCACAATTTCGCGGAGACGTCCAAAGATTAGGTTTTCTCTATATGAACAGAGCATACGAAAGGGGGAAAAATCATAAACCCTAAATATACATAGAATAAACTTTGCCTGAAAAATACGTACCAAAACAGAACATGAGAGGGGAAGATTTTGCGAATTCTCCAGTTCTAAATTGCGAAGAAGACTCTGATGGGCTTTTAGTTTCTTGATTATTTGTTATGAATTTTTAATTCTCATTTTCTTGTTTACTTTGGTTGGGTTACTTGGGTAATTAAAGACGACCGTTACGCAATTGTTTAATACGGAGTATATATAAATTCTAAAATATCTTCACCGTACAAAATTTTCAGACACTTTAATTATTCACAAACTAACTGGATTATCTTGTGTGCAATACCACAGCTGCTCAACTAGTTACTATAAATTAAAAGATAATTAAGATTTGAGAATTTACACGTTGATGTGGGGGGAGGGTGGGGGGGGGGTTAACAAGCCGATTTGGATCTCTTGTTACATTTTGATGTTACATTTTCTATTATAACTCGTTGGATGATTGACATGTATGATAAACTAACCAATCAACCTTAAGAGAAAATATTGAAATTTTCCTCCCACGTACGTGTCACTCACGCGTGTAACAGGAGGTTCCTCCATTTTTTTTAATTCAATAACTAAATCCACTCTTCCAATAACTTTATTTTTTCATTATTATATTTATTTATAATTCTCATTATTATCATTTGCACTTTGTACTAAGCTGCTCCTAAATTGTCTAAGTTCATTCAAGAGTATACTTTATTTTATATGTGGTGGTATTTATAATGTGTACTTTTACAATTTTATCTTTATTTTTTAATATAATAAGTTCTTTACTTTTTAACGTAAAATAAATGATATAAAATATAATTTTGTAACTTTTAAGAGAATTAGTTGTACATCTAGCTATATATTTTTTCAATAAAAAATATATATTTTTTGAGTAAATATGTAAATGACAAAATAAATATATTTGTGGTGAATAGAGAGTAATATTACATCAACTCTTTGAAATTAAAAGCATACTATAGAAGATTAGAGCTTATTCCTAATGAATAGATTCATCATGCAACTTGATTTTACTTAAAATATTATTTAATTTAATTTTTTAAAGTAATGAATTAAATGTAAAATATTATTCATCACTGTAGGAATATGAAAAATTACATCGTACTAAAATTTGACTAAAATTAATATTTAAGCATTGACCTACGACAGCCAACAACCTTTATAAGGATTATATGTCAGAGACGAGTGTCGAATTATCACAGTACTTTTCTTAGCAATTTGAATAGTGCACTACTTTATAATGTTCCAACTGGTGTTTAGGTTAAAAAAGTGTCTTTACTTTAATTTTTCCTGTCAGCCCTCCGTTTATTTTTCATGTATATTAAACCAATTAATAGTGAATTGCAGTGAAGCGCACTGTGCTTAGAGCTTTTGCTCCAAATTTCTTTGTTAAATAAATGAACATGAAATCTGTTGTATTTAACTGTTGATTATTTTCCCATGTTCCTTTGCAAAGAGATGTCTAAAAGTTCTTCTTAACTTGGACAAAAAAGTTTTACTCTTTGTCAAATGCAAAAGGCAACACCTCAGTTTATTTCTGCTAAATTTGCAGTGACCATCTGTTCGTTATGGTAATCTTCCAAGCCCATGCGAGTATACCTCTGTCCACCAACTACTAAATTGCTGAACTAGAAAAGCTCGGTACTGCAACAAAAGAAGTTGTCATGTCCCTCTTGCTGAGGAAGGTCATTGCACATCTAGAAAGGTATTAATTGATGAAGTTCTTGATTTTAATCTCATAATTGAAAAAGGAGTTCCATATGTGAGGCTTTTTTGGAATAGTAGTATCATCTACTGACTAAAAAAAGGAGAATTGTACTTATTTAATTAACTGCTTACTCTTTATATGTAGTGCTCATTCAGCCTGGATTTTTTTTATATCAAACTTATCACGACTGCTGTTTGAAATTATTATTAGATACCTACTGCTTTTAAGTGTTGCTAAATACTGATTATCATACGTGTACCGCTGGAGCATTTGGTCAACTTCCTACTGAAAGTGGAAATACTTATACAGGATTTGTGTTGAGTACTGAAAGCTTTGCTTAAGGTAGAGTTCATTTTAGACTATCTTATTCTAATTCTTTTTTCTCAAACCTCTTTTTGTGAGTGGTTAACTGTCATATTTATGTATCTTGAGTACTATAAATTTCTCTTTTCTCTTTCAATAAAAAATTCTTCACTGCAATGAACATGCAAAATTACACAAACAGCCAATCCAAGTTTGATTATTTGAATAATGAACCTAAGTTTAGTTACTTTTATTTAATAATTACAACCAACTCTAGGTTACAGATATCGAATGATCTTAAATAAAATTGATAATTGTCATTGTATGCCTGAATTTCATTCGTAAAATGTTGAATACCTACTGTTTCTTTCTCCCTTTTACTTTACAAAAGAATTAATAAGGTTCTTTGACCTGTTTTTATGTCTTATATTTATAAGATTATAGTATGCTTGGATTTTACATGTACTCATTTATTTATTTTAATGTTGTGTAAATATTTAATATTTCTAAATTCACAAGTTTTATCATTCTAATTTTCTGGATATGGTGCACTCACTAACTATAATTAACATATTCTTAATAATTAATTCTGCTTTGACATACAATAAGTAAGTGCGTACGACTCAACCTACTGTTTTGGATGTGCATGATTTTTACGACTATTTCATCAACATGCAGCTAACTCAAACTCTGAGATTTATAATGAATGGTGAAATGTTCGATTATCAGCTAACTAAAGATTTAATTCTGCAAGTAAGTTTCATTGATCTTAACATTGCTAATATATAATTAATTGAAAATAATATATTGAGTTGTACTTTTGTGGACAATAGGGTAAAGTTTTTATTCATTAAGTTATTTGCATTTCTATAGATTACTGATAAAAATTTTATAGCTGGCGCCACTTATAAAGAAATGGAATTTGTTAGCTCTATTGTTGAAAGTTGGAGTATAAGCAAACACTTAACGTAGGCAGGAATCTAAACAATCTCAAGAGGCTTGTATGTGTTAAACATCATATTAAGACTTCACACAGCAAAACAATAAGCCATATGTATACTTAACTGAAGTTGTTATCAAACATCTAACAATATTCTTAATATCAACAACTGCTTGTTAGTCCGTCAATCATCTTTTCATAATGATTTAAAGAATTTTGTGACGTTTTCCTTATAGTTCTTAATGGATGTGGATTTCATTCATGCTTTAGGATTACTCGAGCTGCCTTATCTTTATCATCGGCTATGCTTTAAAACTGCGTTTAATTTCCCATTATCAAACATGGGCCTGTATTTGATTTTCTGAGGTCTATTACTTCATTAATCTGCAATAATATGTTGCCCTACCATGCATTAATGCTGCTCCACTAAAATGCGTGATTTACTTCCCAATTCAGGTGGAAATGTATTCATTTTTGTTCACAGAATAAATTTCACAACGTAATATTTTATTTCTTTATGTCAGCTGTGTTTATTGTTGCCCTTGCAGAGCTACACCAAAGTTCTTTTGAACTTCCAACAATTAGAATGCTAAGCGTATGTTGAAAACTTATGGGTATTTCTATTGGTAAGTAACTTTATTCAAATTGAAGGGCATATGCTGTCAACCCAAATGTTGGTTTTCATGTATGAATATTAAATGTTTTACCTCATTTGTTTTCATGGATTTGGTTCTTTGTTATCATTAATTGAAAGTCTTGTGTTGTCAACCCTAAAGACAGGTTTTAAGATATGGATATTGAATGTTTTATGTCATTTGCTTTCATGGGTTTAGTTCTTTGTAATCATTAATTTTGCTCATTATGTCTTGCTGCAAGTACAATAAGTAATAGAAAAATTTATTTATTTATAATGGATGTTGGAACTTTAATAATAGGCAAATAGTTGTATAAACTGAATTCATAGTGTGGACCCTGCGTAAAAACACACACAAAAATATGTAAAATACATTGACAAACGGAAAAAGTAAATGTTAAAGTAAACTATCTATGTTAAGTGAAAGTAACTTTGTAAACATTCACTTTCTCTTGTAAACTTTCACATGCAGAGATGATAAAAACTAGATAAGTTTATATTTATTACAGAAAATTTCAATATATTAAACGCATATATTATATTTCAATAACGATGTTTGCAATATTTTTTAAGAAAACCTTTTACAGATTTCAAAAATTTTATACCCGTACAAAGACTCACACACATTTAGCTGCAGCATAACAGGCTTACTTCATACTTTCATCCATCTACCCACCTTCTATCCCTTAGTTTAAACTTGGCAACAAATAGACTATTAAAACCATACCATGAAATCCCTGCCATTATCGATTTTTTTCCCTTAGGTTGTCATATTAATCTTCACATAGATATCTTGTAAAGAATTCTTGTAATTTGATATGTTATCACTTATACAACATATCTCATACACTTTAATGAATAATTGAAAGCATATATTTTCAGGAATACAGCATGGCAACCATTAAGTACATGCGCATCCTAAGAACAAGAAGCTTCTTCCCGCCATTTCCATAAAGGTGACACATATAATTTACATTTAACCACTTCTTATTCTGCAGAGTTTGTGTTATCTCTAATTATCTGCACTCCTCCGCTGGTGTGAAATTCATTACGTCGCATCTATTCTCCCTCCATATTCTTTCTACTGCTTAAACCCACTTGCTATACAAATACGTCATAGAATACTCACAATAATGCACTTTGTAAAAGTTCATCTCCTTTTGAAATGAAGCCCCTACACAAAGTTGTCGCCCTATGTACATCAATCAAAACAAAGGTTTCAAAAACCTGCCCAACTGTCATTCTTGAATTAGCACACACAATAGACAACCCTAACACTAAATTACTCAATACACTGCATACTAACAGCCCCAAAATGAAAACTCGTAACACACCCACAGCACTGGATATACGCTAAATACTTTTGACTCGGTAGAACAAAATTGTGAATAAAAAACATCAAAAAGATACACAACACAATTCACAAAAATATTTCAATAAATTTCTGCATTATCTCTAACTAATCTTTACTGTAATAATTTCACCAACCTTCTGCATTATCTCCAACTAATCTTTGCTATAATAGTTTCATTCGCACATAAAACTCACATTTTCTACAAGCTAGATATCCCACAACAACTACCGAATTGACCGTTGTGTATACGAATACTAATGCTTATTCTTACATAGCCAAAATCTATCCAAATCTAAAAGTTAAAGCCTTACTAAGCCAACATGCATTTCCCCTTTGATTGCCACATATACATACAAGAAAACACACCCTACAATAGTGATTTAATCTACAATTTACCACACATGTCTCTACGATAATGCTTTAATTTACTGCTCACCCACACACTTTCTGATACATGCCAAAAATAAGTCACCCAATCACTATAAATACACACACCTACCCACATACATATGCATTAAAGAACACACCATTTATATTCCCCCTGGAAAAACATGGAAAGTAAGTGCTCTTGCCCTTGTGAAGATTTTGCACAATGCTACTACAACTATGCTTTCCAGAAAGAGGTAGAAGAGTTGCTGAAAGTTTCTTCAAAATCCGCAATGGGAACCAATGTTCCATGCAGCACTTCTCAAAAACTGCTACTTTTATTAGACTGCGCAGCTGATATTGACATAGAAATACATGTCCCTCCCAAGAATTCAATGTTAAGAGCTTCGCCATCCATGACTACGAGTAAATAAATGATCCTACTGTTTGAACCTTTCGTATTGTACATTGTACTAGATAATTTTGAAAAAATAAAGGTTTTTTCTGTACCATATATGTATCAATAAACTTTGTCTTATTATTTTATAGAAGAAGTCATTTGCACAAATTATTTTACGTCTTATGCTTTTTAATTCACTCATGTATATTTTCTTTCTGATGCTTTTCAATTTACTCCTACATTTATCCTTGCTCAACACTAACATGTCAATATGAAAAGAAATATATGCATTCTCAAAATTACTCATTAAAAAAAGATATTATATCAAACCCCCATTTTATTATATGCCTATGTTATAAGAGGCATAACTTATAAGACATTAAAAATAGCTTGCACATTTTTTTTAAAGATAATTGAAAGATTAAAAGTTATTTCATATAATATATTTAAAAAAGAATACATTAGACCCCTTAATACTGAGTGAATAAGCCAAACATATAACTAATCTTGACGCCCAATTTAAATTCTTTATCAATTACGGCATTAATGCTTCACTAATTCATTTACTCAAAATAATAGCTTAACACATAAATTGAGATGCACTAACACGGGTTGAACACCTCACGGAGTCCGTGAGGTGCACCCACCTAGTATATATATAGAAGGTAAGGCTTAAGCTAGTGATGTAATGGATAAGATTTCTTATAATACTGTAAATGAAATTTTAAACATTTTTCTTTAGAGTTAAAGAGTAATAATAAAATGTCACACCAATGCTGGGGTTAAAGATTTCTTATAATACACTGTAAATGAAATTTTAAACATTTTTCTTTAGACTTAAAGAGTAACAATAAAATGTCACACCAATGCTGGGGTTAAAGCCACTGTCCTTAAGTTATTGTTTGCTTTGTATTACTATTTCCTACACTATTGCCTTGTCAGAAAATTATGGAATGCCAAAGCTTATAATAATGTAAAACCGCTTCAAGTATTATTCCACTACTCATCTAACAACTGTTGTATCACATTTTTTTTGTACATCTCTTCTTAAAGTGCTTGTAGTTTAAAAAAAAATTAAAAAAATCTACAACTATTGATCTATTTTTCTAAAGATAGAAAAACAGAAATAAAACCGTCAAAGTAAAGAAAAAGAATCAACAACTATTGATCTTGGCCGTTAAAACTGATCATCTCACGAAGCCGAATAATCGAAACCCAGCTCCATTTTACAAAAACCACCGCCCTCGACCGAGCCACCAGCTTCGGCTCGCTTCAATTCTTTGGGCTTCACGCAGCGCTTGATCGGCTCGAAGCCAAGAGTCAAATCCAGCCCAATCTCATCATCATCGGATTCGGATAGCCTCTGATCCGACTCGCAATTCGGCTTGACTCCGACTCCATGATCGGCTTCCGTCTCATGAGTCTCAGCCGAACCTAGGCTCTCACTCTCCCGGCTCACCCTCTCCAGCGCCAGCTCAGCCGTCGTGGATTGGTGGCTCAAAGATGACTCGTGACTCGGCGACCTATGAACCTCTTCGTTTAGACTCTCCTCAGCTGACCCAACCCATACCCGGCTTCGTTTCGCTTTCGCCGCGGTCCGCTTAAAGCGGCATCGGGTCCTCACTCGGTGCAAATCATTCGACCCGGATAAGTTGTCTTCCTTGTTAACATGCCTGATATCAAAAGCTTTGAAAGGGGGCCCCTGTTTCGCTTCAGCTACATCCGTTATTTGGGTAATCGGAGCCCCTTTTAACACCGCCTCCACCGCGTTCTGGCACAGCTGCCAACTTCCGGACCACATCAAACCGACCGACCCGTATATCGGGTTCACGATCCGGCCACAGGCTTCGTACAGTAAAGACCTAAAAACAGCTGCAAATTCAAATTAAATAGTTAGAATTAGAACAATTGGAATAAACAATCCCAATTTCAAATTAACAGGGAGGGCGGCAAACCAGGGCGGAGGTGGGTGGGGCCGGCATTGATGAGGTTCATAAGTCCGGCGCGGCCGTAAAACTTGGCGAGAAAAACGGTGGCGTTTGCCTGTGATTCAGGGCTTTTAATCCACTCCAAACAGGGCCTTATGCTGCAGTTATCGCTACAACCCTTCCGCAGCACTCGACAGCCATTGCAACTCAGTCGCATTCTGATTCGATTTCAATTTTCTTCAAGTAATTAAGCGAGGTAACGTAGAGTAGAGAGAAGGAAGGTGAGAGAGAGAGAGAGAGAGAGAGAGAGGGGGGGGGGGGGGGTGGTGGTGATGATAATGGAGATGTTAGGAGAATTGATGATGTGTATATATGCGTGGGTAATGGGGGTATTGGTACAATGTCCAAACTAGGGTCGGATGCCCGTTGTTTCATGCTTTTATGGCAAAGGGTAGTGGTTTTGGAGAAAACCAGGTTACCACATTCATGGAAATGGGAGGTGTATCATTACTGAATTTCATTATAATATGTTTCTTTCATAAAAATGTCAAGCCAAGAAATTTCTCTGTCTAATCCAATATCTTATGACACACCTTCTTTCCTTAGCGCGTGAGGTTACCGTCCAACTTTGCATTACAATTATATAAAAGAAAAAAAAATTCTATCATGTTAGAGCAATTCCTAAAGCTTTTTTTATTTTTTTTAAATAAAGAATATCTATTAATTTTAAATGGGAGGGAACGCAGCTAAAATTCCAGCCCATATTGCAATTACTTGGTTGCGTGGTTTCTCTCGGAGAATTATGTGGTTGAATACGAAGTCACGTAGAGTTGATTATGTCCAAATTTTTAAGAATTTGATATCTTTCTGAAAAAATTATAGTGAATAACATTTTTTTTCAAAATAAACCATTAAAAGTATTATTTTTGCACTAATTTCATACAAAACATTTTAATTTATTTTTTTATCTAAATTTTTAAAAATTTGACATTTAATATCTTTTCAAAATAAACTATTAAAAGTATTTTTACACTAATTTCATACAAAGTATTTCATTTGATTTTTTTTAATATCATCTCTTAAATTCACAATTAATCTACACATATTTACTTCATCAACAATCTAATATCCTAATATTTAATTATTTTTTGAAAAATATTAAAAAGAATATTCAAAAGTGATTAAATTTGAATCGGATGAAAGTTTAAGTTATATAAAATCCATTAAAAAATACATTGAATTATCTAAATAAGAATAGTTATTAGACAACTAACTAAATGAGGATTAAAAATAATACTGATATAAATACTTAAAAGAATAAGTGTTAGTGTATTGCAAATCAATTTATATCACAAATTTTTGTAAATTCTGGTTTTTTTTATTTAAATATCCTAACAATATACTATAGAATATATAGGATTAAGAAGGATATATATAAGACTAACAATGCATTATAATACTACAATAACATCATTTTATTATATATGACGTCTCGTTCAAATTGCATCATTTTTTTCTTTAAGTAAAAATGATTCACTTCATCACATTTTTAATATACCTATCAATTTTATATAAAATAATAATTCTTTTTAATAATAATTATGGGAAAATCATGCAATAAAAACGTGTTTCTTGAATGTTGGAAGTGTCAGAATACGGTCGAATAGCCACATATTGTGGAGAACGAGGCGATAGGCAAAAGCGGGCCCAGTTCCACATACTCCTTATTTTATGGAAACCAAAGAGAGAAAACAAGCAGCGGCTCTCCAGTTTTGATTTTGAAGGGTTAAGCCCTGTGGGCGGTATCAACCGGTGGGCCACCTCAAAGACTCCAATTTACCGACTCGCAACGTCACTCATCTTGTGCTTATCCCATAACTTCGGACTAAACAAGTTGTTAATTATTCACATTCTTTTCTTTTTTTACATAACTTTTTCCATTTCCTTTTTCTCTTTCTTTTAAATTAGTATTATTAATGAATAACGTACTCATGCGACTCATAACAATATTTTACGTGACAATGGCAAAAAAGTACACACTCTATACTCTTGATTAAAGGTAATTTTTAATAGTCATAAGTTTTAAAAATAATTTATTCTTGTCACTTTTAATGGAACAGACCAAAATGTCATTGAAAGTGACTCTCTGATCACATGTTTAAGGTTTCTTTTTGACAAAAAAATATCAAATTACAATAATTTATTTTACAGTCTATTGAATGAATTAATTTGTTACTTTTACATGTCTCATGAATATATTTATTTATTAAAATACAAAAAGATGCATTAATTTTATTCGTATGAATTTTTTTAATTTTTTTTGGAAAAAAAAGTGTTGGCCGAATAGAACAAAATTGTTGGCCGAATAGAATAAATATTTTTTTCGATTTTTTTAAATTTTTTCTGAAAAAAAAAAGTGTTGGCCGAATAGAACAAAAAATATTGGTCGAATAGAAGAAATATTTTTTTCGAAGATTTTTTTATTTTTTCTGAAAAAAAAAGTGTTGGCTGAATAGAACAAAATTGTTGGCCGAATATGCCGAATAGAAGAAATATTTTTTTCGAAATTTTTTTTCTGAAAAAAAAAATGTTGGCTGAATAGAACAAAAAGTGTTGGCCGAATAGAAGAAATATTTTTTTCGAATTTTTTTATTTTTCTGAAAAAAAGTGTTAGCCGAATAGAAAAAAAAGTGTTGGCCGAATAAAACAAATTTGTTGGCCGAATAGACCGAATAGAAGAAATATTTTTTTCGAATTTTTTTTATTTTTTCTGGAAAAAAAAGTGTTGGTCGAATAGAACAAAAAATGTTGGCCGAATAGAAGAAATATTTTTTTGATTTTTTTTTAAATTTTTTCTGGAAAAAAAAAGTGTAGGCCGAATAGAACAAAATGTATAGGCCGAATATAATAAAATTTTGGGCCGAATAGAAGAAACTTAAGTTGAATAGAAGAATCAATTTTATGAGATTTTCCTATAATTTTAAATATGGTCTCACCCACCTTATTTAATGCAGTCAACACTGACATAATGATTTCTTCATTATTTTTGTCATTTATCCTATCAATTATAAGGGTAAATTGGGAAGTGCACTTAATAGTGGCTACTAAAAATTGTTTTTAAAAAAGGTGATCAAATAAAATTATACTTTGGATAGTGGCTATTAAAAATTTGGACTCATATTTTATTTACGATTCAAACATCTCAATACTACATTGGAAACAACAAAATCTATGTATAACGAACTTAAGTTCTTTATAATATCCTAGCTACTGTTGTTCATAAAATGCAAACATGAACTTGGCGACAATAGGCTCTCTAAAATCAAAGGGCATTTGTTTTTTGTTTTTTGTTTTAAGAAGTCTTAATATTGTTACAATATGCTCTCTCAAATCAACGAGCATAAAAATGAGAGAAGTTTATTTATCTCATATGTAGAGAATAACAACTCAAAATGTTATTATAAAACATATGCATGATTGAAGTTATATTTTCTTTAATATTATTATAACATGTATATTACGGATTGAAACCCTAATTTACTCATCTTCAAAATGGGATGGTTACAAACAAATTGATATTTTCAATTTTTTTTAATTTAATTTCTATGTCAATGTATGATTATCTATTACTCATATTAGGCTAAAATGTTGTCATATAAGCAAAAACACTCGAGTTCAACAAATATAATATCTAAAAGAGAAATATTTTCATGCAAATTTGTGTAGGTAACTGAAGTGTTACATTTTAGAATTTAAGTTTGATTCTTCTCTTGAAAAAATTATAATTCATTAGTATTACATAAAAGACAAAAACTCTCGATCGTGTGTTATCGTCTTATAGAACTTCTATAAAATAAATAAAAAGTGATAATATTTTAATAAAAAATAATAATAGTATAATAAATTATTTTATGAATAAGTTGTAATATAAATAAAGAGTGAATTTTTTTTAAAAAAAATCACATATTCAAACAAAAAATAATAATAATAAAATTATCCCACCATAATACAATCATATGTAAATGTGTACTAAGCCATTTTCTACATTTATAAAATTGTAATAAATATTCCTTGTTGAAAAAAAAAAGTGTACTTATTACTCTCTGTCCCATAACTATATAAGCAGATATACTTAGATTCTGTCATACATACGTAATAAATATTCCTCTCTTAGGAAAAAAAAAACTTTTTACTTTCTATGTCCCGCAAGTATAAGCACATACTATTGTTGCATTTAAGGAAAATTATTTTTTGGATAATTTAATATGAATAAATGTAAGATGTTCACTTTGATCAAAATAAGAATTAATAAAAGTTGATCATGATATTAGAATAATTATTATCATATAATTTAGTATTATAACGGTATTAAAATCATGAGTAGTTCCATTTTGGGAGTATGCAAATTATTTTAACACAGAACCAAAAGTAAAATGTGTGTATAAATATGACAAGTGTATTATTTTCTACTAGATGCATCTCAATAATTTGACTACATTGCATTTTCATAACTTAATTTCTTATTACACTCTATATTACATCTAGTTAAGTTGGCAAATATTTGTACGAGGGAGTCTATTTGTCTCACTGGAAGATCTCCGAGACAAGTTAGATAAAAATTTATATTTTAATTTATGAAAATAATAATAATACAGTGAATTATTTAATGAATTATTTGTTGTTTTTAATATAAATAATAATATTTTTTATAAAAAATTAATAACTATTTAAAAATAAATAAAAATAGTAGACACTCTCAAGTGTTGTGCTAATAAGTATTTTCTAGTATGTATGGACAAAATTAGATTTTATTATCCAACGCACTATTTATATAATTAGTGACACCTAAATAATATAGGAAACCAGCACAAAAAATACAAAAAATTCCATTGGCGTTATTAGATATACTTTAGCTTGGTAAGACATCAATAAACCACAAACCTATCCAGATGTTTTACTCACCAAAGAAAAATAAAATAATAAAATAAATTAAAATTATCGATACTGCAGGTTTTTATACCATTTTTTATATATCATTTTTTTTTGGCATGATGAAAAACTCATAGAAAAGAGAAAAAAAAAATTAATAAGGAAAGTATCAGTTACAGGAGAATTCCATCTTTTTCGTACGTAATTAATTAATTAATAATATAAGAGACAATAAAAAATGACAAAAAGGATCATCTTTGCCGCTTTGATATTATTTACTACTCCTTTTTCGTATAAATGATCCTTTTTCCTATAAATGATTTTCTTTTCACGCAGTTTATCCAATCATGTGAAAATAGAAGATATAACTAAAAAATAGTATAATATGTTGGAAATTATTAATTTTCATTATAATCTATTGTGGGCAATATATTATTATGCAATTATATTAGTTATTCAATTATATTATGGACTTAATTAAGTGATCCAATTAAGGTTAAAGGTCCATGGGCTATAATAATAAATGATATGGGCTTATTGAGTAGATACTCAATACTACGTGATTAGGTGATTATGGGTGGTCTAGTCAAGTAGTATATAAAGGCTCCCAGGTTATGGTCCCCAATATACTAAGCCGCACATGGTCTTCCCTTCTCCCCATTGAGAGGGATTACTACGGTCCCATAAGGAATAAGGAGGCTTAGTTGAGGAATGTCATATAACCATTGATCTTGAGTTCGTGTTCCGTCTAGAGACTCATTGGATCAGGTACGCTTCCGCATTACAGTTTGATCTCAGTTTATTATAATAGGGTTAAGGCATTAGGAATTATTTCCTACAAGTGGTATCAGAGCCATCCTATTTATGATTCTTTGAGATATTGTGTTTAAATTCACATATCTATACTTGAATTGAACTGGAAAATTATAATTTTAAACCTCAGATTTAAAATTATTTAAGGGTTTTCATAAGTATTGTGTTCAATTTGATAATTGATATTGAATTCATCGTGATAGACCCACTTAATTATCCGTTGGGATGGTTAACTCTCCATAAGACCTATTATTAAATTAATTTTTGTACCACAGAAAATTGAATTGCTGGAATTATCAAAGCATGCTTTTGTATTTAATAATATTTTATCAATTGAATGGTTTTGGCCTCACGTATGTGTGTCGTCTATTTGTTGTTAACTTATTAGGTTATCAATTGCACTATTGAGTGTGTGTCTCCTCTGTGGAACAATTGTTGATGGAATGGATTGATGATATTTCGTATTTGAACCCATTGATTTTGTTACCAGCGGCATCATCATGTACTTGTTAATTCAGTATTCCAAAATATTTTTTCTGGATATAGTGAATTGGCTGCCAATAAACAAGCTAATTTGTTGGGAATGAATTCGAATGAATATTCTTTTCTTATTTTGCCAATTAAATTTCTAATGTAGCTGTAGAAATAATGATTTATGGATTTAGACTAATCATGATGGTGATTGGTATTTGGTTATAAAATTATGGATGTTATTCATAATAATGGATGGATTGCCCCAATATTAATGGAAAGTCGGGTTTATGTCATTCCATAATTTCAGAAATAATGAAACCATGTGTTAATCGAAATTACAATCTTGTGCATGTTGTTCTTCTGAATTGATTGGATTAATTCAATTTATTATAAAGTAGGATGAAATTCCTAATTAAGTTAAAGAAATCTTTCATTAATTTTAAATATGGGGAATTATCTAATATTCCCATTTCGTAGTGGAATTTAATTTAATTAAATTGGGGAGACAGTTAAATGTCGTTTAATTAAATTAAATATTTTAATATTTATTTAATTAGTCTAGTAAACCTTCAATCTAGTCAATCGAAGCACCATGTTGCCACAGCAATATTGTGTGTGGAGAAAAGCTTTATTGAAATTACATAGATGAGTGTGGTATTATTTATGTGTTCTGTGTTCGGCCCACAGGTAGGCACAGTTTGACAGAATAATAACACACATGTGATAATAAATATGTGATAATTATTTGGATTATTCATGTAAACATGAGTCGGTCCACAGATAGACTCTTGTTTGACGAACTTATTATCAATACTTGATTGTTACACCAAGATTACCCCTGCAGTTAATTTTTGTCCACAGACGAGGTTAATGTTGCACAAGGTGTCTTGTGATGGGTCCCTAATTAATAATGTTTTGCAAGTGTATCTTCATGCGTGTATTGATCGGCCCATAGGTAGATTAATATTTGGCAGAAATACACAAGCACATGTGGTGGTAAATATGTGACGATTATTTGTTTAACATGTGAGTAATAAGTCGGCCCAAAGGAGAGCTATTGCTTGACAGTTTTATTGTCAGTATTTGACTACTACGTAAAGAGTATCACTTACAAGTTGGTATTGATACTAATGATGTGATAGATTCCTTGAGATGATTCTAAACTATTTAAAATTTGAAAGATTATAAAGTTTAGTGCAAGCATGATAATCATTTTGGATTAATTCTCTGTACAATTAAGAAGTCTGTTAATTAAGTTTAATCTATGTCAACAACAAAATTATACATGATGAAAACTTCAACAATAAGGATGAACTAATAAGTTTCTAACAAACTCTGCCTCAATAAAGTATAAGTGCAACAAAGAAAAACCTGTTTGAAAAGCTGTTAAAAAGAAACTAAAGTATAACCTTTCATTTTCTCCTAAAGGCTTGTAGAATTGTTTTATAATACACCACATTAAGATTACTTAGTATGAATGGTGTTGTGGTGTAGTTAAAAGACAAAAATAGTATTCCACAATATATGGTTACTAATTGGAGAAATATTAAAGATTGCAGCTTATAGTCTCAATAAAGTTCCAACCAAAGTAGTTGTGAGAACTCTTTGAGTTTCACATATGGTGATATCCAACTAAGGCTAGATCATTGGGATCTACTAAGGAAAATTGGATACAAATAGATACAAGCTACTTTATTGGTATTAAATAAAGATAATAAGTTTATGATCCAATTGATCGGATCATATTTGAGATGGGTAATACGGTATTATGTGAGGATGTTGATTTTGGGGGAAGAATAATATTAGAGACATTATCCTTAAGGGGAGTCGATTCGATCCCCACTTATGCTTTAAAGAATTGGTGCAAATTCAGAATAACGATATGACAATGTCAATAATATTTAAGGAATAACAAATTCAACAACCTCAAGAATTAATGTCACTAAAAAAACCACTAGAGTTGGGTGAAAGACAATTCGAATGATTATGTAGTTTTTCTCTTAAATAATGAGGACACTATGGAATTAATGGTAGAACATTCAAACAATGTTCATCAAACCATGAAAGGTCCAATTACTCCAAAGTGTGTTAATGCTATAAGTTATGAGTATAAATCAATACAAGATGATTAGGCTTGCATCTTGATATAGGATTATACTCAAAAGGGAAGGAAGTCATTATTATAAGATAATCGTGACATTAGTAGCACATTTTGATCTTGAATCATATTAGATGGATGTAAAGATAAAGTTCCTTGATCGCAACACTGATGATACGATCTAAATGGTTTAAGAACTAATAGGAAATTCATCTATGCATTCAAGCAAATTATTTTTTTCGTAAAAGAATCACAAGTATCATCATGAAGTAAGTGTCTCATTTGGTTTTGAAACAAATGTAGATGATTATGTGATTCAGTGGGAGAATGTTTAAGTTAAAATAAGGGAGACAAGTGCAGTCTAAATCAGGTGCCCTAAAGTTAAACTAAAGATTTAAGAAAATGTAAAAACATTCCATATTCATTGGTTGTTGGAAGTTGTTGTATGATGAGGTCTCTACAAGACCTAATTTGGCTTATGTTGTTGGTATATTAAGTAGACATTTAAGTAACTCTAGTATGGATCTTTATAAAGTATGTATAGAGAACTAAAAATAATATGCTTGTACATAAGAGATCAGATTTGTTAGAGATTATGAGGAATTCTGATTCTGAGTTTGTTGGATGCCAATACAGTATAAGATCCACTTCATACTATATTTTCTGTTGGTCAGAGATCTATACAAGTAAAAGTATTAAGCAAACACTTTAGCTCATTAACCATGACAACAGAATTAGTAGCACACTAAGGGCATTCAAACATGAAATAAAGATTGCGAAGATGTCACATAAAGTTCATTGTGATAGTTAGTTCGCAGTAAAATATTTATGACAAGAATACTTATAAGTCAAACAAATTGACATAGAATTCTTGGTTGTTAAAAAAAGTGTTTTGTGTAGATAAAATTTTAAAAGAGCATATTGTGATAGACTCTAAATATGGATCCACCAATTATGTATTCAACGCCCTGCAATTTTATGAGCTAGCTAATCATGTGGGTGTTATATGGTTTTAGAATACATTAGTTCAGTGGGAGTCTATATTTATTGTTCTTTAAAGTTTTCAAGACATTTTGATTTGGATAATTCAGTTTTCTGCAGAATAAAGTTCATGGCTTTGAATTCATTGTGAATTCACTTAAGTAATTTCATTTTGTAATATTTTACATTATGGATTGATCTCACTAAAGTTTAAAGTTGGACCAGTTGGAAATAGACATGATGTTGATCACATTTGACATGTAATTTTCATGCTACTCACCATATTTGATCTATGTCATTGAGTATATTGATATGGTGATTGTCGGGGTTTAATCACGATTTATAATGTGGTGAATGCCGCGGTAGTTCCATATTAGTATATGAGATGGACCAGATTGTTAAGTATAGCCTAAAGAGGAATAGCATAAAGTTGCGCAACTAAGGACTCTTGATATAATTGCTAACGGAAAATATATAGCCCAAGTGGGAGATTGTTGGAAATTATTAATTTCCATTATAATCTAATTGTGGGCAATATATTATTATGCAATTATATTAGCTATTCAATTATATTATGGACTTAATTAAGTGATCCAATTAAGGTTAAAGGTCCATGAGCTATAATAATAAATGATATGGGCTTATTGAGTAGATACCCAATACTACGTGATTAGGTGATTATGGGTGGTCTAGTCAAGTAGTATATAAAGGCTCCCAGGTTATGGTCCCCAATATACTAAGCCGCACATGGTCTTCCCTTCTCCCCATCGGGAGGGATTACTACGGTCCCCATAAGGAATAAGGAGGCTTAGTTGAGGAAGACCATATAACCATTAATCTTGAGTTCGTGTTCCGTCTAGAGACTCATTGGATCAGGTACGCTTCCGCATTACAGTTTGATCTCAGTTTATCATAATAGGGTTAAGGCATTAGGAATTATTTCCTACATAATAGACATATGATGAGAAAAAATAAAATAAAAATTCATTCTATATTCGGTTGTTTTCTCGCTCACATCGTGTATTTTTTTCTTTTATTACAATTCTCTCTTTTTAACTTGTTAGAGGTAAGCAAATTATAGTTGTGAATAATAATCCTATAATGGAGTGTCTGAAATTAAAGTTGGAATAATAATCCTATAATTTGACAAAGAAAGAGAACCTTAATAACATTAATTCAAGTCATCTAGCTTTTGTTTTTTTTTTAATTCGTGTTCGATTTTTTATTTATAACAACTTTAATTTCATTAGATTGATTTTCATAAACTTCGAATAGAAACAAAATTCTTGGGGAGTTTCAAGTCTTGTTCACTCTACTTAATTGAATGCATTTGTTCAGCTGGATTGAGCGTGCAAAATTTAGTATATTTATTTATGTAAAGATATTTTAGTTTATCATATTTAATTGTTTTAGTTTTAAAAACTACAGATTAAATTTAAAGAATTGTTAATAAATTATCGCGCTTTGCGGTAATAATTACTTATATTCTTATGGAACAACTAATATATTTCTGAAATAAAGATATTTACAATTTGCAGTGTCCAGCAAAGTTAATCTATAGTACGTGGCGCCAAAAGAAAGGGTAATACTATAAAAATGATTAATTTAGTTAGAAATAAAATTTAGGAGTCCAATTAAAAGACACCACGCTAAACAAACTTAATTGTTAGTATTGGAAATAAATCCATAAATTCTAATACCTTAAACCCTATTTTGATAAACGAGATCTAAATATAAAATGGAAGTGTACCTTAAACCATTTAGATGTCCAGGCGGAACACGAACTCATCAATGTGGTATTATAATATTCCTCAACTAATCCATTCTTAACCTTCCTCAACTAAGCCATTTCTTTATGTGACCATCATAATCTCTCCCGATGGAAAGAAGAAAAAACTATGTGCGGCTTAGTGTATTGGGAACCATAACCTAGGAGCCTTTATATACTATATAATTGGGTCACCCATAATTACTTAATCATGTAGTATCTACTCAATTGACCCATATCAATAATATTACAGTCCATAAAATTTTTATCTTAATTGAATCACTTAATTAAATTCATAAAATAATTAAATAATTAATATAATTACATAATAATATATTGTCTACAATTAGATTATATAGGAAATTAAATTTCCTAACATTTAGACACTATTAAATTAAATTAAATAATAAAAATAAAATAAAAACCATTCCCTATAACATATTTAAAACTATCTAGTGTAGCACCCAAAATGTAGGTAATATTTGTGAATTGGTTTTTAAAAGATAATTAAAAGTTGATCCATTTCTACACCCATTAAGGCTTAAATTGTTTTCTTTACACAAGTGGGAGATAAATCTACCCGTACTTATGCTACAAATTTGACCAAGTATATAACCTCTAATTTGTTTAATCCTTTAGCTGTCAAGATTAAGTATGAAATCAAAATACTATTAATTATTAGTCTGAAAATTCCCAAGATTTACATCTTAATCAAAACTAAAAAAATGGTGTACCCCACCATTAGGGGCCCCCACCGCCCCTACCCTGGGGATTGGTGGAGGAGGTAAATCGCAGGATGTGCCTCAAGTGGCTTATAGAGAGGGCTCACTGTTAAACTTGCAAGCGCAAGGGGCCAAATCCATGCCAAAGGCAGGATTCGAACCCCCACCCTGCAGCAATCAAACTCAGTTGGAAGGCCTTTCCACCATCCCCTTTACCACTTGAGCTATGCCCTGGGGTCATCTTAATCAAAACTAGTGACCACTTCCGGTGGACTAAAGCATAGTTGAATCCCCCATCCAACTTGTGGCCTATTCTGCCTCCTACCCTCTTATTTCTCATGTGGGTATTTTCATTTTATCAATAGAATAAAAAAGACACCCTATTGGTATTAAAAAATACTCCTAAATCATACTTTTATACTACAATAGTCATATAATAGTGTTAATATTATGAGTGTATTTATTTCAAGCAAGTAATTTATTTTAAAAAAAAAAGAAATACAAGTATTCTTTGTGTGGGAGGATGATATTTCGAAATTTGATTCTACATAAAATTTTGTGTGAAAAAATTCTATTAATTTATACTCCCTCCATATCAAAGAACCTTTCACATTAATGGTTCTATGTTTTTTAAGAAAAAATTTTCTTTTTGACAAACTTTGTTGATTTTGAAAGGTGTTATAGTAGTTCAGGATAATAAAAAAGTATAAAGAATTTATATGTATGTTAGGTGAGAGTGACAAATTTGAAATTTTATTAACTTTTGAGACTATGGATAAAAAAGTGGTAAAAAGTGTGAAAACGGCAATATGGTGGATAATAAATTATCTTATTAATTAAGTATGTTGGTGCTGTGGTGTAGTGGTTATCACATCAGTTTTACACACTGAAGGTTTCAATTTCGATTCTGGGCAGCATCACATTCAAACAATAATTTTTGCACTAATTTTATCTGTCACCAATCTATTGGGAAAAAAGAAAGGGTAAAATTGGCCTTTCACATATTTGTTCCAGTTGAAGCATCCATCAAATTTTCTCCAACCATTGGTCCATTGCAATATTTGTAATACATACAAAATTAAAAATTGGCACAACATAATTGTTAAGACATCACACCTATTATCAGTCAGGCTCCACTGTCGAGTTAAATTAATATGTAATAAAATCCAATCACACATAAATTATTAGCAATAATTTGTTGTTTAACTTGGTTTATAGAATCATTCAAGAACTGACTTTTTTATTTATCATTCAACTTGAAATAAATAGTTGATCTACATCTACTTGTGTAAATCTTGTAATTATTAACATTATAATATAGATTATGACGTAATTTCTAAAATCTCTGTTTTATATCATTAGGAATTGGTTTTATTATTTTAATAAATTAATTGTGACTCTAAAGTGGTATTTGAATTGAATGATTAAAGAATATAACTATTTGATTTGAAATGAAAGGATGCAAGTTGGAATGAATCCTAATTCACTCAAAAAAAAATCATTCAAAATGAGAAGATATATTTGAATTCAATGTGAATCTAAACAACTAGTACCAACTACCAACAAATCTGCTGCTACCTTTTAATTTCATATCTATTTCTAATCCATTTATCCAAAGCTAACCCCTTTAGAGATGTTAAAATAAAATCTCTTAATTAAAAAAAGAGAGCAAGAGCAGATGGAAATCCTTTTTTAAGCCTGAAAATTATCCAGTTTGAGAGAGAGAGAAAGAGAAGGTATGAAAAGGAGCATGGTTTCAGCTGTTTATTAACAAAATTAAATTTGGAACTATTTGACATGATAACTCTGTAGTTACAGATTAACTCTTTACAAAGTACTCCCTCCGTCCCCTTGAAAGGTATCCGTTAACTTTTGCACGTGGATTAAGGAGTATAATAATTTAATGTATAGTAAGGTTAGAGAAATAATATTTTAATGTGTAGTAGGTAATTGTATTAGTGTTGAGTGTGAGGTCATGTATAGTAGTTGTAGGTCACATCAATCCAAAAAGGGAAATTGATACTTTGTAATGGGACGAACCAAAATGGAAAAATGGATACGTATCAAGGGGACGGAGGGAGTATCTTCTATAAAACCCCCAATCAAGATATATCTCCTTCACAAAAATGGTATTGACTCACCTCCAATAGCATTAAATTATGGTTTATTCTTCAAAATCTATTTACTTTATTAAGCTAACCTAATCTAGAAGATCTCCATCAAAAATACTTTTGAGATTTTACTTCCATTAGGTTCTCTCTGTTTTTGTTTTTGTTTTTGTTTTTGTTTTTTGTTGCCCCAGAGCACACTTCAATATAAGGTTATCTTGCAAGCCACTATGCCATGGCAACGACACGGGAACTCTGGCAATCAAAACCTTCCACTCTAACAGCTGCTTGTTTGTTCCCAAACTTCCCTCTGTTATGACCTGATGCTACCAAACCTGAATCAGAAGGCGACGAAACTGTGGACCCAAGCTTTTGAACCCTGAACTGATCATCTTGTACTAAAGGATTTTGGGCTCTGCTTGGAGGTGATCCGAAGAAAAATTGAGGTGATGATGATACATAAGCACATCCTTCTGCTCCATAACCCTCCTGTAAAACACAATGAGAGCACTTAAGAGTATGAATCAACGTATGAGAGAGTTAAGCATGATTAACAGGACACAACAGATAATAAGAAACATGTCACTTTAGATCCAGAGTTCGACTTTTTTTAATGAAAACTTCATCAACCGGACGAGCAGTTGATACTCCCTTTCTCTTCGTATCGCCCCAATTTCTCCAAGTGAGGGTGACATTTAAGAATCTTCAAAATGAACATAGTTCATTTGAACTGATTTCTTAAAATTCAATATCATTGAAACAGTAATTGTAAACCAAGTATTCTGCTGATAACAATAATAAACAACTCTGCAGAATAATGTTCCCTTGCAAACATACTTTCGGTAAGCAACATATATGCGTGCAGAATATTGGGAAGGACATGTTGGCGACCATGGGAACTCGACGGATAAACAGTAAATAAGTCACAATGTGCTACTCCAAAAGAAATTGGGAGGACAAACCAAAAGCAATCCATCATCCATTCAATGTATAGCTCGAAAATAGGAAGACATGTAGGTACAAAAATAAACCAAAAGATATTAATCAATAACAAACTATGGACACAATTCAATATTAGGTGAATGGAAATTATACTCATATATGGACCATATTAATTAGTAATAAACAAAATTTTCAACAGAAAATTCATTATAGGCTATCCCAAACCAGCACCAACCATCGAATTAATCTAATTCATGGAGTGAATCAAACGCACAATTTAAAACAAATGATAATTATCACCACGCACGATCATAGCATAGAAAATATATTAATTAGTTCAAATAATAACATTAATGAAACCTCATCAATCGCCTGTACGCATGGAAATTTGATTATGCAAAAAAAAAAATAAAAAAAATCATCAACAAAAAAAATGTACCTTACAAAAGGATAAGTCGAGCAATCCAGCCCTGAGTTTGGAATCAAACGCCTCCGCATTATTACTGCTCCATTGAAATGAACAAATCAATAAATGAACAGGAAGACGAAACAAACATGAAATAATTAATAAACATTTTATGTTACCGTATGTGAAATCTCAGGGGCGACATAGAATTATTGACATTAGATGGCCCGACACGACGAGGTTTCGGGCAAACAACCCGACCCGTTTCAGCTGGATTATCGCAACACTCCATTTCTTTCTTCAAATGAAAACATGTACGGAGATTTGTTGCAGGACCAACTGAGTTCATGAATTTCGAAAAATATTGCTCACATTTTGCGGGAGAGAAATAAGGCAAGAGGGCGATTTTAATGGTTGGGTGAAATAGGAGTTGGGATTATATTATGGGTTAATGGCAATTTTATTAGATGATCTTTAATAATTTTCTCAATTTAATCACAAAATATTTTTTTATTAAAAAAATACACTGACTTTCTCATTTTTTGTTAATTTAATCACAAAATTTTCTTTTATCAATTAAATACACGACCTTAATATATTTTCTTAATTTAATCACGATTTTTTTCAATTAATTTTTTTCACAATTTAATCACAATTCTTCTATTAATTAAATACATTACTATTAACATAATGAATAAAACCAATACACATTAAATATATTCAAAATTTTAAACATAATAATATTTAAATTATAATGTATAAATTATATACTATAAAATATAAAGATTTATAAATGCATATTAAATTATTCTCACCCATTTTTGTCGAAAAAAATGTTTAATTTTTTTTTTGTCAGTCATACTATTTTTTTTTCTTCGAAAACATATAATCACCCCATTTCTTGTAGGGGAAAAAACAAATTGTTTATAATTTTTTAATATTTAATTTATATATTTTATTTTAAATATTTAATATTGTATATTATTATTTACTAATCAAGATTTTTATATATTTTATTAATAGAAGAAATGGTAATTAAAGTATAAAATACAAAAGAAAATATATGTATTTAGTTTAAAATAATATAAATTAAAATTTTTGATTAAATTGAGAAAACATAAAATGTTGTGTATTTAATTGATAAAAATAAACATTCGTGATTAAATTAAAAAATTAAGAGAAGGTCATGTATTTTTTTTATAAAAAAAATAGTTCGTGATTAAATTGAAAAAATGAGAAAAGATAATGTATTTTAATACAATTAACCCTTATATTATTATATATAGTTAATTACACTAAAAATCTCAACATTTTCGAAAATTGTGAATTAGTCCAAACTTTTCAATATTTACAAATAAGTTCTCGACCTTAAGTTCATTTTTCAAATCAAGTCACCAGGCAGCTGGAGGTCTGCCCGGTTGCTGACATGTCCAATTTTTTCCACGTCACCCCTCCAGTAAAAAAAACAAAAAAAAAGAAAGATAAAGAGGAAACAACATCGTTTTTAGGATGAGCAGGTGGAGCTCGACTGGAATCAGTGTTTGCTCTTAACCCTTTTCGTTCTTAACCGATATCAAAATACTAACTAATAGCACCGCAGTCAAATGATCAAAGAGGATCAATGATTTAATTCAACACGACTACAGTGGAAAAGAAGATGATAAACATGAACGGAAATAAAGAAACGTTGAGAAGACGAACCTCCTGCAGACCTCAAACTACCAGCAGCTTCCTCATCGGCGAACAAATTGTAGGTCCTCTCACAGCGTCGTGAATTAACACCACCACCACTGCAACGAGCAGCGAAATCAAGATATTCGAGGTCGCGTGAGTCAACGTCGATGAAAGTCACAATCGAGAACACAATCAACTCCACCTTATCGTGATCAGACAGTCGAAAATTACCAGCAGCTCATCGCGGAGGAAGTAGAAGAATAGCCACACCGTCATTATCACATGAAGACAATGAGCGAGATCAGATTCCAAAGCAGGCTGAGGAACACAATCGCCAGAATAATTATCGTAGTTCATAGTGAAGTAGGCGGAGTTCATCCTGACACGTGCAATTGCATCCCGAAAGGATTTGGGGAGGTTGAAGCAGTGGATGTCAAAGACTTTGCGCCATGGGCAGCGCGTCTCGAGGCCGGCCTTGATACGTTCCTTGGCGCGTGATATGTATTCGAGATTCATCGGAGCAGTGGAGGGAGATGAGGAGGTGTGGATTGTGCCGTAATACGTCATTTTTCGACAGTCGTGATGCGGAGTTGGGAAGCGCGCTGCGTCATTTACGTCGCCCCTTTCATAAAAGATTCAGAAAAGAGCCCGTGTGTTCATTCCAAAAATGATGTGGTTTCTTTTTTCTATTATTTATTAAAAAAAATTACAGCTGGAGGGTGATGTGGAAAAAAATTGGACATGTCAGCTACTGGGCAGGCCTCCAGCTGCCCGGTGGCTTGATTTGAAAAACGAACTTAAGGTTGATAACTTATTTGTAAATATTTAAAAGTTTGGACTAATGTAAAATTCACGAAAAAGTTGGGACTTTAGTGTAATTAACCATATTTTATATATATATATATATATATATATATATATATATATATATATATATATATATATATATATATATATATATATATATATATATAATACTGAAGTTCAGGGGTACAATTGGAAATCTAATACAAATGGTAATTATTTTCATGTGAGACCGATATATGAAAAATCGGTTGACCCATTATATAAGTAAATTTATTAAAATATTTAAAGTATGTTTATTAATAATAATTAAATTATATTTATAATGAATCATATTAAAATAATTAGAATTATACTTTTTTTTTGACAAAATTAGAATTAGAATTATACTTAATGCATTATTTATGAATCATATTATAACATCTTATAATATATTTTAATTTATTATATATCATACAAAAATATATTTTAATTATTAATATTTTTTTTTTATAATAATCATACTTTAATATGTCTAAAAAAACTTTGTCAATAACAAAATGCTCCATATAAATTTCTTAAGGTTGTGTTTGGATGAAAAGATTTGAGGAGGGATTTATCAGATCCCTCCCTCATGATAACACTTGAAATCAATGGATTTATAAATCCAAGATTTTAAATCAATGGATTTAAAATCATTGATTTGATTTTGAATTTTTTAGTTGTTTTTAAATAGATTTCAAATTCTCACTGAACCGTGTCATTTGAAATCCTTCGATTATTGTGTAATTGATTTATTAATATATATAAATAATATATAAAATTAATAATATATATATATATATATATATATATATATATATAGAGTATTTTTTATGTTTTAAACTCTACCACCCAGCCTACCTCATATTCACCCCCACCCAACCCCCTCATTCCAAAAAAAAATTTTTTTAAATAAAATTTTAAATTTTTAATATTTGAATAATAAAAATATTACCACTCAATCCTACCCCTTACCCACCCCCACCCAACACCACCCCACACCCCAATTTTTTTTTTTTTTATAAAATTTTAGATTTTAATATTTAAATAATAAAAATATTACCACCCAACCTACCCCTACCCACCCTCCTCCCCAAATTTTTTGTTATAAAATTTTAGATTTTAATATTTAAATAATAAAAATATTACCACCCAATCCTACCCACCCGCCACCACCCCTACCCCACCCCACCAAACAAAAAAAATTTTAATAAAATTTTAGATTTTATTTTTTAAATATTAAAATCTATTTTTTTAATTTTTGGTGGGTGGGGGAGGGGGGAGGGGGTGGTGAGTGGGGGTGGGTGGATTGATATGGTGGTAGGATTGAGTAGTAATATTTTTATAATTTAAATATTAAAATCTAAAGTTTTATAAAAAAAATTGGGATGGGGTCGTGTTGTGTGGTGGGTGGGTGGGTGGGTGGTGGGTAGGATTGTGTAGTAATATTTTTATTATTCAAATAAAAGGGACTGGATATTCAAGGGGCCCTTGCCTTATTTGAGAGCATGAGAATATATTAAAAATCTAAAATTTTATAAAAAAAAATTTGGGGTGGAGGGGGTGGGGTAGGTTAGGTGGTAGAGTTTCCTTCTTAAAAAATTATTTTTAATAAAATTTTTTATTTTAATATTTAATATAATAAAATTTTATTATTTTTATTTATCATATATAAATTCTATTTTTTAAAATAAATTTTGAATTATGGATTTAAAATCCTTTCAAAAATCCATAATTTATCAAACAGTGGAATTCAAGTGAATTGATTTAAAATCCACTCATTTTTAAATTCATTGGACATGAAATGACTCAATCCAAATACAACCTTGAGTATTTGTCTTTTTTTTTTAAATACAATTTAAAATTTATACTCCATCTGTCCCATAACAAGGAGTGCATTTTTCCATTTTCGATCGTCCCAACTCAAGAAGTGCATTTCCCTTTTTAATAAATGAGACACACACAAAATAATTAATATATCTTCATGGGATTCCCACATCACACTAATACTACCCACTATACATTAAATTATTATTTCTCTCTCCTCAACTACCCATTAAATATTAAATCACTTAATCTACGTGTCAAAAAGAAACGCACCTTTTCTGCCGGGACGGAGGGAGTAATTAATAGTAAATGAAGTATAGTAGTACATTATAGATGTAGTAAAAGAAAAGTAATTTTTTCTATAATAATGTAAGAGATAGAAAGAAAATTTTGATTAATTGAATGAAATAAAGTGTATTCCAGTATATAGTTAACTTGATTAAATTTGAGATTAAAATAATTTACATTTTTATAATGATAACACAATTATGTGAGATAATCTGAATAATTACAAGAAATGATAGCATTTAAATAAAAAGTATTACTTGAATTAATTAAAGTGATAATAAATTATTTTATAAATAATTCATAGTATAAATAAAAAGTGATACTATAATTTTTAATAAAAAAATATTAAAAATTATAATAAAATATACTGGAGTAGTATTTGATAAAAAAGGGAAACTATTAGATTATGTACTATAAATTTTACAAATACGAAAATTAAAGTACCAATTATAAATTTGACAATTTACGTAAGTTTAGCCAAAAATAAATCAGGGGTACTAAAAGAACGTTGGATCGTAGATTTGGAAGATTCCTTCAAGTTTCGTAGCTCTATTTTGATTATTCTTTTTAGACCGGATTTCACAGTAGCTTCCCATAGCTTTGCGTCTGCGTATGATTCGGTTATCGCGGATAGTCGCAGCGTCGAAATATTTCCATTTGTAAACAATACCCAATCGTCTCCAAATCTCGTCTACCGTTCACGTAACCATCCTTCTTTCTCCATCACTATATATATATTTTTAGTCTTTGTGGCTTTTTCAAGTCTTTAATTCATTCATAGTTCTCCGATAACCGGTGTGTTGCATGAATCAGTTGTATATATCGCAGAAAACCTTATTCTAATCAAGGGTTAGAGTTGTGCGAATTTGTGATGGGGAGTCCTGTGAAATTTGAGGGTGTAAGTGAGGATTTGCAGAATATTTTGGATGCTGACATGGACCATGTGGGGCCCAGGCGTCGAGCTCGTGAAGCCTTCAAGGAGATTCAGCTTTCCATCGATCATATATTGTTCAAGGTTTTTCGAAATTTGCTGTCTTTTCTCATGGAAATAATTGTTCAACCAAAAATGTTATTTCTGGGAGTATAAGCTATGAATGAATGAGTTGGAATTGGTTTTTCGGCTGGTTTGGCTTTTGGTTTAGAATGGAGGTTTTTATCTTGAAAATGGGTTTTAATTATTGTAGATGTTTAGCATCTGAAAGTAGATAATTGTTGAAATTCAGAATGAATTCTTTCTATTTAGTTGATCTTCAACCTTAATTAAAAACGTTTTTTTTTTTTTTTTGTGCTGTTTGTTTTGGTTTCACGGTATTGATTAGAGCTAGTTATTGGTGGTAGATTTTGGGGGAATTCAAGATTTTGTTATCAAACATGTAGTTTATTAGGACACTATACGTTCTGCACAATCTTAATAACTTATCTGATACATATTGTCTTCAAGGAAAGCTCTAATGGACTCTTATGTTACATCTCTTGCAGATGCCACATGATGGATTGAAGATGACAGAGGTAGAGCATTTAATACTTCTTGTCATTTCATTTCAACGTTTATTAAATAATTCCAAAAGTAGAGCTCTATATCATCAAAGCATATCCTTCGGTATCAAATTCATATCCTTTTCCAGAATTGTGAATATTCACTCTTTCCCTATATATAAGTTTGCAGTACAATTTCTGATTTACAATAACAATTACTGTCTTTAAAAGTAAAGAATAAATCTTTTGAAGTTTCTGATGTTGATAGTGAAGGGTACTGATCTTAAATCTGTTCACAGTCATTTGAAGTGAATTCTAGAGGGTTGGAAATTTTCTCAAAAAGTTGGCTTCCGGATAGTGGTTCTCCAAAAGCAGTGGTTTGTTTTTGTCATGGTTATGGAGATACCTGCACATTTTTCTTTGAAGGCATGTGGCTCAAATGACTAATTAAAGTGACAATCTTGATTTTCAGAATATTGGAACTCAGAGAGATCTTATGTTTTACTGTTTCTGCAGGAATTGCTAGAAAATTAGCATCTTCCGGGTATGGAGTTTTTGCTATGGATTACCCAGGATTTGGTCTATCAGAAGGTTTACATGGCTTTATTCCAAACTTTGACATTATAGTTGAAGATGTCATAGAGCATTATTCAAAAGTCAAAGGTATTATTGCCATGGTTGCATTTTTTTTGGCACTTTTGATCCAGAAATACGCATTCATTGCTGCACAAAGGCTATATCCAGATCTCCATCAAAATCTTGTTTTTCTATCAAAATTCAATATATATTTATACCTAGACCTTGACTAAAACCCTTCTTTAAATGTACAGTGAAGAAATTAATTTCATCATGTTCTTGAAAAGGCAGATACATTTGGCTGATTGCTGCAACTGGTATTTTATTAATGAGCTAAACTTTTTTTCTCTACTTTAAAATGTGTTTATATTGTAGCTTAATTTGGGTGTATCTTCCAAGATCCCTTTCATAATATAAATCCATTAATTCTTTACAAATTGTAATAGGTCAAATGATATACAGCTTAGGCATTTAGCTACCACATTCGATTTGAAAACTCATCGGATGCATGGAATGAACTTTTCTTACCACATGCATCCTCGTACTTAATGCTT
Organism: Pogostemon cablin; assembly: GCA_023678885.1. Lineage (NCBI taxonomy): Eukaryota > Viridiplantae > Streptophyta > Magnoliopsida > Lamiales > Lamiaceae > Pogostemon > Pogostemon cablin. The sequence continues at coordinate 25,771,269 of CM043004.1, read as the reverse complement.
CAGAGCAGATTGGCTTTTTGTGCTTAATGAAGTCTAGTCAAAGTAACTAAGAAACTCGACTTCCAGTAATTTAAACAATATGGAAAGATCTTGGTCATGGTAGCTGTGGTTTTTTTCATGGGCTACACTATTAGCATGCATTTCAGAGAGGGTTAGTATGTGCAATCATGCATGAGAGAGGGAAAAAGAATTGTATTTATATGTACTCTGCCTGCATTTCTAGGATGTGTCATATTAATCCAGTGATTTTTAATGTAGAGAACCCAAATCTCCGAACATTGCCAAGTTTTTTGTTCGGACAATCTATGGGGGGTGCAGTAGCACTGAAGGTGCATCTGAAACAACCTGATGCTTGGAATGGTGCTATTCTTGTTGCACCTATGTGCAAGGTACCTCATTCTTATTTCCATGATAGTAGTACTCGTTGATTAAGCTACGTATTAGGCGACTAATCTCTTATCTAGATTGCAGATGATGTGGTTCCTCCATGGCTAGTGACCCAAATTCTAACTGGAATGGCAAAATTACTCCCAAAACTAAAGCTTGTTCCACAAACAGATTTGGCTAAGTTGGCATTCAAAGATGAGAAGAAGAGAGAACAGGTTGGTGCTTTCCCTACCCTGTGTGTGTCGACGTAGGCTAAGAATACAGAACGTGTGACATTTACAGTGCATATAAGGACTGGAATGCTATACATATATCTTTTATCCATGGATTAACTAACACTATACTTTCTTGATGAATGGAAACTTTAATTCTATGTGCAGACAGTATATAACATTATTGCTTACAAGCATAAACCACGCTTAGGAACAGCCTTGGAGTTGCTGAGAACCACAAAAGAGATAGAGCAGCAACTCGAGAAGGTACATCTATCTCTCGACACAGATGAACTTATCCTAGTGTTCGACAACTAACAAGCTAGCATGATTGGATCCTGGTAATAGCTTCTAAATACTATCCAAAACTGCAGGTTTCTCTACCGGTGTTGATCTTACATGGAAAAGATGACAAAGTAACGGATCCATCCGTGAGTAAGGCACTGTATGACAAGGCGAGTAGCCCGGACAAGAAGTTAAACCTATACGATGGTGCCTACCATGCCCTTCTGGAAGGGGAACCGGACGAGACGATACTCAGAGTATTCCAAGATATCATTTCTTGGCTTGATGAACACTCATGATCAATCAACCTCTCTTAAGAAGTGGCTTCAACATATTTTATCAACATTGAAGATAGTTCTACATATAGGGAAAACTATAATTATTACTATTATTCTTGCATTCAATGGGATCTGAAACATGAATATCTGAAGATCCTGGTTATTTTATTTTCTCAATCCTGTAAAGTAAATAAAAACAATAAGCACTGAGTTGTTATAATATCACAGTAAATTGAGCTTTCAGCGTGTTTAACTCCAAAATTGAGCTCCTTAATTATCGATGCAAAAGTCAAAACTATGGTATATCTCCATCCTATACTTTTTTTTTTTTTTTGATGTTTCAATAGTATATGTTTAATTTTCTTCATTTAGACATTTACAAACACATAACTGTATGTTTTTAAAAGTATTAATTTTTGTATAAAAATATATTAAATAAGTAGTAATTAAAGTAAAAAAAAAATATAATTTCACTACTAATGAGCAGAAGTAGACCACACGCTGCAGATTAGACTTTTTTAATATATATGATGATATGATTACACATCTTGGTCAACACAAAATATCTCCAACCAAATGATATAAACCGGAGCCACCGGCCTTGCATGTGCGCCACGTGTATACCCACACATATTGGACGGACAGTCACCTTTTCAACCCAATAACGTTGTCTCTTTTTGATTTGGCAAACTTTTCTCTATAACAAAATCTCAGTGCGCATACACAGTAAACCATGACACTGCCCCCCCTCTTTATTCATACACGTGGTGCGCTTCAACTATTTTCTTGTGTCTTGATTTCCCCCATTATTACATCCATACCCTGTTTTTTTTCTGGCAAGAAATTACAGTTGTTTCATACAGTATTTGTGTATTGAGCAGTTGTTTGTAGGCAAGTTTGTTTTTTGACATGGCCATGTCTTCTTGTTTTCTCAGCTCCCAACTCTGCTTCTCATTCAGGGTAAGGCTTTATCTTCACATGGATGCAGTTCAGTTCGGTTGGTTTCTTCACGTGGGAATTCTTCAATCTTGATTTTTTTTTATATATATTTTTTCAAACCCTTATTTGTGTGCATTAATTTATAGTTAATATGATATTTTGAAATACCCAGTTTTAGTTAAATCATATCTGATCTCACTCTGATTCTCACTAGCTAGTACAGAAGTATCCCTTAATAATCAAGAATAAGGTGATTTTTCCTTGAATTTTTGTGCTGCTTTTCATCTGTTAAGGATATTTGGGATTGTTAATTGGTTGCTTAGATATTTTAGTAGTAATTCTGATTTTTTGTTTTAATATGGACTATATTTTAGGGCCTTTTAAATTACAAGATGTTTATGTAAGAATTTTCACAACTTGAAAATAATAAAGATAAATTTTTGCATGGTTATAGTGATGACTGATTAATTAGCTGTCCCATACAACTAGTCTTCTCTGTGTAGTATAAAGAGTCTCAATATTTCTTCTTGCTTTTCAATGATCATGATGATTTTGGTTTTCATTTTAAGTCCAAAATCATAATAGTGCAAGATGTGTAATGTTTGTGCAAGGTTCTTCTTAATGCAAATGTGATTCTGTTCTTTGTTATAAAGTTGCATATGCTGACAGTTGGGAATATATATATATCTGATCTTTTTAGATCGATGATCCGAGACTTGCATCTAACACCTCATGTTACAAGATCAGAAGCGAAAGAGGTGTGGCTATTTCTAAGAGCAAGAACACTGAAATGTTCCCTGGAGGATCAAGAAAAATCATTAGACCGAATCTCCGAAGAAATATGTTGTGCAGGAAAAGCTCTGTGGTATATGCTTCATGTAATTCTTTCATGTTTCCCTGAACTTCTCAAATTTCCTTTAATCTCAAGTTTATGTATCAAGAAGTATTATGTAGTCTAATATTTTGCAATTGCATCAGGGATTCATTTATCTGTCACTTTTTTATCGAACCACTGAAGAAGAATGAAATGTCTTGCTCGATTTCAGGGCTGCCGTGTTCTGAGATTGCTAGTGGTGCTTTTACACTGGGAACAGCAGCTGTTCTTCCATTTTATACTTCAATGGTTGTAGCACCACGAGCTGAGTTCGTAAGCATTCTCATAGCTTATACCCCCCTTTCTAACACATGATCTGAACACCTTTTCTTTTAGATATTTCAACTAGCTGATTAAGCATATCCTGAAATCATGAACAATTGTCAATTGTGGATGCTACCTTTGTCAGTCTCATGAAAACTTTTCATTAAGTTTAATTAACACCTTCAAATGACATTGTGGTGATGGTTTGTGTTATGCAGACGAAGAAACTTGTGGGAAGCAGCTTACCTTATATGGCTCTTGGAGCAGTATATGCTTATCTGCTGTTTCTATCCTGGACGCCTGATACTATGCGGCTTATGTTTGCGAGTAAGTACTGGTTACCCGAGGTGCGTGTTTGCAACGAGCATATACATAACGCTTCCGGAATCAGATCATTAAGTTTCACTTATGTACTAGTATAATTAATCAGCTGCCAGGTATGGCTAAGATGTTCTCAAGTGAGATGACTTTGGCTTCTGCTTGGATTCATTTGTTGGCTGTTGATATTTTTGCTGCTAGGTCTGTCTGTCTGTCTGTCTGTCTCTCTCCCTCCATCTGTTTCTCTTTCTCTCTCTCATGATTGGCATTATATGTGTGATGTGCAGGCAAGTTTATGATGATGGAGTGCAGCAGGATATAGAGATCAGACATTCAGTTTCTCTTTGTCTTCTGTTCTGTCCCATTGGAATTCTTGCTCATTTCATCACTAAAGCTGTAACCAAAAGCACAAGAGAAGGATAACATTGATTTATTCATTGATTAGAATTGGTTTCTGTTGTTTCATTAACTCTTATTTAGTAGATTAATGTACAAATTATACATGTAATGTGAATGCTTTCTTAATAGCAACTTGCTAGTTCCTACTGATACTCCTGACCTTCCTGCGATAATCTAAATTAGACGTTCAACAGTAAATTATTGTATGAAGTTAATTAGGATTATAAATGAATGTTTGTTAAAAACTAAAAATATGAAATAATTGGATGTGGATCCTCTCCAGTTACGGGAGTCAATTTACTCTCACTGCAACTGAAGTGAATTTACGGGAGAGGATCTCTCTCGAATTAGGTTGTTGTAGTCGGAAAACATTCTTATGTTGTGAAATAAAAAATATTTAAAAAATAAATCACTTTTAGTGCATACTCATGTACTAGTGTTCTAGAAGGGATTTATTTATTTATTTATTAAGATACAAAATTTAGCACTAGTGTACTGCACTCTAAAATTACCCAAAATTTAAGATTTTTCATAAATTAGGGTAATGTAATGTGCCTGCCATATATATATATTAGTAAGAAGCTGAGTATTGTTTTTGTGAGATTTTCATTTTTTGATTAATTATTACTTTTTATAAAAAGTTTTCCTTGACTCGTGAGAATGAAAATGAGATGAAATAAAGGGGAAAAAAAATTAATAATAATAACCCGAAAAATAAAAATTTATGGGAAAACCGAGTTAACTGCAAGCTATCCTTGCAGTTGATGCTCCGATTATCAACAATGGCGGCCATCGGCACCATAACTCTGACGAGCAATCTTTGCTGCCGAATGACTGTAAAGCCCCGCGCCGTGCTTCCGAACAGGCACAACAAAATGAGGGTACCTTACGAACTGAAGCAGGGACAATCCCGTCATTTTCACATTCTCCCCACCGGCTTAAACATGGAGTTCATCTTCCAAAAGGGTCACGAAAAGAATGTCTGAGAATTTTCAATGCCCTCCCTTAGTATTCGTTCATGGAAGCTTTCACGCGGCTTGGTGCTGGGCCGAACACTGGATGCCCTTCTTTTCTCGACATGGTTTCGATTGTTATGCTCTCAGTTTGCTTGCTCAGGTATTCTTCTTCCGCAGCTAATTTTCATTCTTTTTTTGTGAAGTAATTATAGTAGCTGTTCGATAATTTTGGAGGATTTTGGTGTGAAAGATTCCTCTCTGGAATAATGTTAACTTGATGCACCCCTAATACTTTGTTTTTAACCTAATCTCAATGGGATAATTTTACTTTCTTGTTGGAAGGAACTGGAATATACACATAGCCACAGTCCACAGAGCCAACATCTTTCCAGTTCTCGAATAGATTGGTCATTCAGCTAGGCTTGCACATTAGTGGTGCATAGTGTGTGTGCAATTTGAAAATTTTCCTGATGTTTATGCGGAAGTGCTTACGAGAAGCAGTATTTGAGTATATAGTCTTAAATGCGTCCACTCTTGGCTATTTTACTACTAAGAAACAATATATGTATTCATTTTGTTATTGCACCAATGACATACTTGAGCGGGATATTAGATTCTCAAGTAAATAATTTTATCAAATTTTCAGGGGGAAAGTGATTCACCTGCTGGTGTAGTTGCAGGTTCTCTCCAGGTATTCTACTTTTTCAATATTATAAATCTTTTTGGGAGCCAAAAATTTAAAAAACTGAATAAAAGAAATGTTCTTGTTTACATTCACAGCTTGCTGATTGATTCCTGTGAACTTTTAACTATGAAAACTGTGTCCATGCAGTAGACACACGCAGCTGATGTGGCTAATTTCATTCACAAGGAGATTCAATATCCACCAGTGTTACTGGGCCATTCTTTTGGTGGACTAATCGTTCAGTACTACATTGCGAATGTAGGAAATGAAAAATTACAAGGTCAGATGTGATTGATATGCCTTTTGAGGTTAAACATGAGATCTAGGTTCAACATAGATAATTTTCAAACCCAGACCAATTCATTTTCCATATGTTATAGAACTATTGCAACTTTGAGTAGATAGTCACTATTATTTCACATGTAATATCCCTTGTCTGCTTTTAAATTTTAAAGGAGGATATATCTTTTATTCAGTAAATCACTGAATCCTGTTAGCTTCATGGGATGAGATTCTCCTTTGAAATTATTTGTCCATCAAAGAAAGATGGGAAGAGAAAACAATTTGGACTTATCGCTTATCTATTTGGACTACAGAACTTTTCAATAGAATTAGAGTGCCATATTTGATTGAGGCAGAACAGATTTTTGAAGACCTGGTTTCTTGTAATGGATCTTTCCATGCAACTTACTTGTCTTGTACTGCATAATTTAGAGATGGAGCACGGTCACCCAAATCTGGCTGGAGCTATTCTTGTTTGCTCTGTACCTTCTACAGGAAATAGGTGACCCAATGTGGTTTTATTTGGCATGTAACATATGTTTACACCAGAATGACATGTTGTTTCGCCTTGTATTTAGTGGTCTAGTCTGGCGGTATCTCTTCTCCAAACCCATTGCTGCATTTAAGGTACTTCCTGTTTTAAATAATAAATAGTGTGGTCTAACTGATATTATGCAGGATTATTGATGTCATGATAACTGAAATAAATAGTGTGGTTGATTTTGATATATTGCTCTGTTTATTCTCAACACTTTTCCAAGTTATACTTTCTCTGAATATGACTTTCAGTAATGTGACTTTATTCCCACCAAAAGTACTGAAAGATATATGCTTCACAAATTTTCCTCTCCATATCCACAATTCATCTGAGTTTTGTTAAACATTGAAATATGGAGCAGGTGACCCGCAGTTTGGCAGCCAAAGCCTTTCAAACTTCTCTGCCTCTTTTGTAAGGAAACTTTCTTCTCTGCAGCTATGGATGATCATCTAGTACTACGGTTAGTATAAAATCAAAGCTTCTTAATGCAGACACTGCCACTGCCTGTAATCGATTTGGAAGATTATCTGGATTGCATATAACATTTACAATCAAGAAAATTATTTTCTTAAAAGAGTATGAACTTGATAAAAGTAGATCAGCTACCCACTGGGACTAAAACATGTGCTTATGCATATTACCAGTTATAAATTGAGAAAGAGAATGATGATGGATTTTTGAAAAAAAAATTATAAAAGCTCAAAAGAAAATGATTTTTCTGTATAAACTATCCCATCTATTTAAAGTTAAAATATTTACTTAATATTTATCTTAGAGCACAGTGATCCTATTATATCACAGAACTATGAATTCTTTAGGTCATACCTCATGGACTGAAGGCCATACACCTGACAAGCTCTATCTGGATCCAAATTTTATCATAGCTTTAGGGTGTAACTGAAGTATGATTTCATACTCTTCTTTACATGATGGTCATCTATAAGGTTCTGATTGAAATGTAGGAATCCTGCTACCTTGACTTGCATATCTGGTTATACTCTTCTCATATGTTTTTTAACTGTACATTTGTACCAGTTATCAGAAGCTGGTGACAGAAAGTTCTAGGATGCCAATTTTTGATCTTAGGAAGCTCAATTCATCACTTCCTGTTCCTCCCATGAAAGACCCTTCAATTAAAGTCCTCGTCATGGGGGCAAATGATGATTTCATAGTGGTAATATACATAATTCACTGAATCTGCTATATATATTTTGAATGATTAGCGCTATTGACAATTATATCTTGCTGTCGAGCTGGGCCCTCGAAAATGATGACTCCCTTTTGTTTCTTTTTAATTTTTACTGCAAATGTCATCATTTTCTTCTCTAGTTGTCTCTGGTTTTATATTTGACAATTACATATCCTTGCGACTGTTCAGAATGCAGAGGGACTTAGGGAAACGGGCAGGTTTTATGGAGTGTCACCAGTGTGCATAGAAGGGATTGCACATGATATGATGTTGGATTGCTCATGGGAGAAAGGTGCTCAAGTGATCCTATCATGGCTGCACTCTTTGGATGGAGAGTATGCTCAATAGTTGTAGTTCTCATATCCAAAATTGTGATTTTTTTCTGACTACTTCCTAACATTCTCATGTCCTCAGAAATTCGATTATGTTATCATATTGGGAAAACAAACGAAGTTAATGGAGGATCAGTATTCAGTTCCTGACTAGTTTTGAGGAATTCTGGGGTTCAAATAGTTTGAAAATTGAGAACGACGATGTTCAATATTCTTGATTGAAAAACATAAGTTGAATCTGTTTTCCTGCAATGAAAAAGTTTTCATCTTACAATGAGAAGAAATGCAAAATAAATTATGATCTTCTGTCAATTATACTCCAAATGATTTCAGGTGTAATTTGATCTCTTGACATGCATATGCGGTAGAGTTACTAAAAGCTCGAAATATTAGGATTAGGGTCGAGATATTTGGCCCATTTAACATTCGAGCTTTTTGGCCTGAACTGATTAGCCTGCAGGCTAATAGGGCTGGCATGCGAGCTAATCGGGCCGGTCCATAGGTTGGGAGTTATATTATTATTATTATGTTTAATTTACCTAAACATTCATAACTTATACATCAATCATCCCTCTCCCACCCCACCCTCAACACAATGTGTGACAAACTCTCATCATCCTTTAATTTTCATCTATTTCTCGTTCTTTTTTTTCACTCTAATCCACCATTTTCTCTAATAAATAAAATAATCATAAATAAATAAATATATTAAAATTAATTTAATTATCACAAATTCTATTAAATTTTGTTTTAACAATATTTTGCATGTATTAATTAATTCTTCCAAATTCTATAGTATAATATATGAATTAATTTTGAATTTGTTATATTATTTATAACAAAGTTAAATTTATAATTTTTTAAAATATTTTTTACGGTACAGCCCATGAGCCTGACTCGTTTAGCCCAAAGCCTAGTGCTAGGTTTACATTTTAGTAACTCGTTTAAACAGGCTTGATTAGCCGACTCTGATGGGTTAGGGCTAGCCCGTTTAATCAAGACAAAGTGTATATAGTGGGCTTTAAATTGGCTGACTACACAAATATTTATTATTGGGCTTCTCTTTAAAGGCCCAAACTAAAATATACTTTCATCTAGGGTTGTCAACATTTAAAACCTCATTTTTTCGCCCACTTTATTTCCACTCTTTTGTGATTCCCAGATTTACAGAGTGCCTACGGCGACGACGACGCCTTATCTTGTGTCTCCAGTTGAACATCATCAGCAAGGTAATCTTTCTAACTGTTTATCGTTACACCATGTAATCTTTTTTTTTTCCATCGTGAATCTCTCAGTTAATCAATCAATTCAAGTTAATACGAGCCTATGTTTTAAAAATATAACTCGAGTAGCTTTGATTGGTTGTTAGTCCTATGTCGTTTGTTTACTGTTCTCTCGTTTGTAATATTATTGATGTTCCTGATTGTGTCGAATTTTTGCGTACTTTTTTTTTTTTTGTATTATGAATCGTAAAAATAGTTTTTCCCCCTACCCCATTTATTTGCTTTTAATGTTCTAGAGAGTGTTCGTGTATGATTTATATTGTACGAGATTCCTCTCGTAGGGGATGTTAATGCTGGAATTTCAGTATTTACCTTATCATTTTTACTATATTCGTGAAGCGCAGGAAGGCAGACTTAATCATGTCGGTTACAACGTCGTTTGTAGTGGAACTGGACTGTTTATGGATTGCACTTCTATAATTTCGTAAACATAATGTTCACCTAAAAGCTGCATTTTACTGTGGAGCTAGAATTTGACCTTAAATTGTTTACTTGCTGTTAATTGCTTGAATGGCCTTGTTAAATAGTTCTTTAGCTCATTGGTTTAATTGCATTTTACTGTGAAGGCTGTGGTTGCTTTGATTAATATGCTTACTCTGTCCGTCTCTACTTACTCTAGTCAATTCACTTGCATTTTCTTGATTGCCTGCCTTTGTTTGCATAGTTCAAGATGTATACTGCATTACAAAAGATTCATAAGGACAAGGATGCTGAACCTACAGAGTTTGAGGAAAATGTTGCCCAGGTAATACCTGATTATGCTGTAATTTATGTTCGTATTGCAATTAAACAATTTAATTATTTGCGAATTGTGAATATTGAAAATTTTGTGTTTGCAGGCCTTGTTTGATTTGGAGAACACAAACCAGGAGATAAAAAGCGATTTGAAAGACCTCTACATCAATTCTGCGTTGTACGTTTTTGTATTTATTACACTGTAGGCTTCCCCTCAATTGGTGTACCGTGGTTGTATGATCTTTTTGTTGACTTTTTGTAGGCAAATTGATGTTTCTGGAAGCAAGAAGGCTGTTGTGATCCATGTACCATACCGACTGAGGAAAGCTTTCCGAAAGATTCATCCGAGACTTGTAAGAGAGCTTGAGAAAAAGTTCAGTGGAAAGGTAATACTAATATGTTTTTGAGATTCGATAACCTTCTATCATCGTTTTCTGCAACGAATAAATATTGGACTAGTGTTGTTGAAATGTTTTAATTGTTCTGGTGGTTAAACAAATCGCAGTTGTGATGAAATGGTTAGGTTTTTTCCACTGAAGATTTTTATTTATTCTCTTTGGGACATGTAGGAAGTTGTTCTTGTTGCTACCAGAAGGATTGTGCGTCCACCAAAGAAAGGGTCTGCTGTTCAGAGACCTAGAACACGCACTCTAACAGCTGTGCACGAAGCAATGCTCGAGGATATTGTTTATCCAGCAGAAATTGTTGGAAAACGTGTCAGATATAGACTCGATGGGTCAAAGATCATGAAGGTGATTCTTTATCCTTTGTTATTATCATATCCTATGATTGGCGCTTGCTCCAATATCTCATCATGTTTGTGTTGTATTACAGGTTTTCTTGGATCCCAAAGCAAAGAATGACACCGAGAATAAGCTGGAGACGTTTGCTGGAGTCTACAGGAAGCTTTCAGGGAAAGATGTTGTCTTTGAATTTCCGATATCTGAGCCATGAGAACCCACCTTTCTAGTTTGCTGCCATCTGTTATTTAAATGCGAAATATGCATTTAGAATTGGGGTCTATTTGAAGTTTTGACAGAATTTGGAAGCTTAAATGCTCCTTTTTCAGGTGATAAAACAGTGTTGTCATGAGTTATAATTTCCTTTTCTCTTTGGTGGGTTATATGCTCAAAGACAGGTCACAACTAACAATTAATCCTCTATTGTTATCAATATTCGTTTTAGAATTAGCAGAAATAGATGTGGTTCCATTTGAATATAATCTTCTATTTTAATCAATATTCGTTCTAGAATTCGCAGAAATAGATGTAATCTATCAATTATGGATTCATTCATATTTCTTTTTTTTTTCCCTATCAACTTTAATAGACTTTTACATGTTAGGTGGTGGATGATTTTGCTTTTTTAAATCTGTTTATAACTACATATTTTTCATTTTAGTATTCTTTACTAAGAATGAGTTGTTGAAATATAATTAAAAAAAAAAGGGAAAGACATTATGGTATAAATTAGTAATTTTTCCAATAATCCAACTGAATAAATAATAGTACTTCGGTTTGCAAAAGCACAGATCTATAGGTGCGACAAAAAAAGGTTCTTATTACAGTTAAGTTTTTTGTTATCTGATCAATTAACTCTTCATAAATTATTATGAAAAGAAGCTATTTATTTGTTGATTTGATCAACCTTTGTAATAAGGATATCTAAACCTTTCAATGAACTTGTTTTCTTTGTTTTTTCAAGAACTGCGACATTTTGATGAGGGAGTGTTGCGTGGTTGATACATACGTATTCTTTTATGGGGTGGTAATTAACTTGCTTTTATTTGAAAGAACACCCAACAATTTTTGTTTTTCGTGTTTTTTTTGTGTGTGTGTGTGTGTGTGTTTTTTTTTTTTGGTTTGCAAAAGAATAAATACGTGAATTCAAAGAATTTAAGATATGTTTTCAACACAATCTAGTCACAGCTCACTTGGCTAGTAAAACGATTTGAGGTGTGTTAATATTTTATTGCAAATAAAGTTATACGTTTGCTTGCACTTACACATAAGCCACATAATGCAATGCAGCAATAGTACAATATTTTAATTGCCGAGATGTACAAGTGATGATTATATTATATACGACATAAAAATCTCAACTAGAGAAAAATTACAAATGACCCATGAGAATACAAAATCTGAAAACTAACTCATAAGACAGACAGCAAAGCCAGTGGTGAAGAACCGTAGCCGATAATAAAAGATGAAATTAATTAAGGTGATCGACAAAACATGGTAAGAATTTCATTATTTAATGAATGATTGTGGTGATCTGTGTGTACAAGTATTGATACATATATATCATACATACTAGTATTACAAGACATGCTGCTAGATTCAAGTGGAATTCTTACATTTAATCGAAAAACTTGCTGTTAATTCCCGCTCTATATAAACTCAAACCTGATGTAGTTTCCACGATGATCTCCCTGTTTGCAGGTGTAAACAGCACATCTCCTTCGACAACCCACTCTTTAGAAAATGCTCCTTTTCCTGCTACCACTAGAAAAACAGAAGGACCCGGAATAGCTGGAAAGGCAGTTGATGTTTCTTGAGGAAGGATGCACTGATCCACCTCAAATTCATGGAAAGGAGGAAGATATTTAACAGTGTAAGGATTTGAAGGAACTCCACGAAGAATTTCTGGGAAACCCTGCACCAATATATAGTTTGATAACTCCAAATACCAAGAGATATTTTGCGAAGTTTACACAAATATGTCAGTCAAAAGCAAGAGATCTAAACATCATGTTATCACCTGTTTGTATGTAAGCATTGAACAAAGTGTTGGGACATCCAATTTTTTTGGAGTAAGGCCAGCTCGTACTACATTGTCAGATGTTGCCATGCATTCAACACATTCCCCATGTATATAAGCGTGGGGTTCGTTAGCACCCAAGTAGAGGGCTTCGCCAGATTTGAGTTTCACATAGTTTAACAAAAAGGCTGCTATCACACCAACATCCCCGGGGAACTGCTTCTCGAGCAGCAAAACAAGCTCTTCTTTGTCAGTTAGCCCCTTCACCTATTAGAAGCTGACATAGATTACTAAAAACAATTTTATGCAGAGTATATTAAATATGTTCATAATTCCATGCTAGCGAATATGGTATTTCTACAATGGCCACAATATTGGCAAATGATTAATTAGTATAATCTAACATTATGATTTAATAATGGTAGATGAGAAGAAAGCTTCATGGTGAAACGCTATGGCAGCTGGCCATGTGCAACTAAAGGAAAGAACAGAAAAAAAAGGAGGTAATACTTGGGAACAAAGTTTGGCATTCAAGCATAAGACAAAAACATAGGCCAACAAAAATACCTCACGTTTTGCATTGAGCCGACTTATCAACTTGAAGACTACTTCAGATATTACAGTCTTGCTAGCAGACATGAGTTTAGTAAATAGAGATCGCAAAACCTCTTTTAGTTTCTTTTCCCCATCCTCTTTGCTTATATGTAATACTTGATTTGCAGATGCAACACCAACCACTTCAATTATCTCAGGAACATTTTGAAGAACATTCTTGAATTCCTAAAACCAAGAAAGAAAGATCAAGAAACACAAAATATCTTCAGGAGGTATAAGACAATATTCTTGCCTAAAACCAAAAAAGAAAGAAATTCAGTTAAATAGGCTGAAAGTAAAATTTTTTTAATTAACATTTAGTTACTCCCCACTGAGCAGATTTTACAAATTCCACTATTATTAATAGTGTTTTGTTTTATACAGAGATGAGCCCATTGGAGGTGGGGTAGTGCTTTGGTGGCCCTCCTTTGGGCTACCAAGCATTTGCTCTCATAAACAAGCTCAATGTTGAAAACTGCCAGAGAGTTTTTATTGGAATTATACCTTGATCATGTCAAATTTTAAGGTGCTGAATATTTTCTGAAACCTAAGCCTAACACAGAGAGGTGCAGAGCTGCTACATTTGAAAGAAAAAAAATCCACCTCTTTGAAGAGTTACATCAGTATTTCCTCCAACCACACTGAGTTGTATCTGCTGAGTGACAATTACCACTATCTTTATAAATTTTTATTTATCTTTGTCATTAATTTCTAGGAATGTTATCAAGAATAACTTCAGTTGAACAGGAATTATATATATACACACTCCCAGATATGGCTCTTAATTTGATGCCCTGACTAGACAAAGTCAATTGACTGATCAGACAGAACAGAATTCGGAATACAGTAAGGTTAAGGCCCAGGTGACTGAAATCAGATTGCTGGAACAATGGAGAAAATTCCAAAAGAGTTAACTAAATCCTACTTCCACCTAGATCTCCGCAACAATTATAAAGACAAATATACACGTCAGGATACTCATGATTGCTGATGATTTCTCCTTAAAAGGCAAACCGAGAACAAAAGTGAATAACCTTTGGATCAAATTTAGTCATAATTTTCCTAACTAAAGAGACCATAAATGACCAGAGTAGAGATGATAAATTCCTAGAGATAGATTGCTACCATCGTACGTACTTCAACAGATCATAACACATGCATGACTAACTTAATATTTAAAAGCACAGTCAGTCCTTAAAATAATATTAAAGGCCTCAACAGACTTCCTTGCACATGGAGTCACATGCAAATATGATTCAAATCTTCATGTAACAAGTCTCACTTCCGTTCATCCAACACTATTACACAGCAAATCTATATCATACAGCAAGAAATTCTCAAAATTTACCAGCCTATACATCCTCACCGGTCAAACATGGAGAATTCATCAAACATCACACCAATCAACTAGTAGTTTTATTCGCACATTCCTAAAAGAATATTACTAAATGCTAATCCATTTTCCAGATCTAAATAAAAGATCCAAAGAAATAACTGTAACCAGATGGGTAATAGCTACCTCAAGACCAACAAAACCACACAGAGCCTCGAACTGAGTGAGGGCCAAAGCCATCTCAGGTTTGTGATTGTCATCCTTAAAGACTTCTGGCTGTTGTTTATGTAAGATTTCAGCCAAAGCCTTATCCGGATGAGCTTGTATTGATAGTGCCTTAGTTACTGAAAGTACCTAAAATACAAACGCATACTTTCATTAATTCAATATACTATACTTTAAACCGCTAAAACGTAAATCAAACCAATTCCTCCTAGTATTAAGAATGGCTTTCATTATATGCATTCAAAAATTATATTATAAAAATTTGAAACGCCCCACAAACCTACTAAAAAAAGGAAAAGTCAGAACTTTTCACTATCATGCTTGAATTTATTGGTAATCTAACAAAAGCCCAAAAATTCAGACTTACCTTGAAGAGAAAAGGGAGATTGGGACCCCACTTTCGCAACACTCTATCCCCAAGCACGCTAGGGTTTTTCTCAATCCAATCCTTCAAACTCACCGTATCACAGTAATTCCTATTTCCGCCATCAATCTTCCCCAAATCACCGTTACTCAATTCGCCATTCGCTTTAGCAGGTAAGACGACGTATGAGGCCCCAGACTCGTGTGTCCCCATCCAAAACTCCGCGTAGGGTTCATCAGCGCTGATCGACTCCCCACTATTGCTGGCGTACAGGCGCGCCACCCCCGATTCTTCCCCAACCTTACCCCACGCGTACTTCTTCACTGAACATCTGAGTCTAACAATTCCAGGAACGTCGGCACCCATGGGGGAGAAATGCCGAGGGTTTAGTGAGAGAAAGGAATTGAAATTTGAGGAGAGCAGGGGAACAAGAGCAGTAGAAGAGGGAAGGCCATAGGGAGAACCAGAGGCTTTTTAAAGGCAATGAGGAGAGGGAAAATGATTTGTTTGTGATGGATGGGGGGTCAATTGATCGGCGGAGGGGGTTGCGATCCGGGGGAAACGATGACGGCCACTGCGTCGGTGGGGGTTCGTTGTGAAATGGCAGTTGGAGTAAGAGGACGGGGCCGGGGGTGGGGTTTTGATTATTTTTTAGGTCCACATTCCAAGGAAGTTTGCCCTCTTTGGGCCCCATTTGCATAACTATATTATAAAACACAAAATATAAATTAGTATTAAATTGTTTCACTTTTAAACTTACATTTTTTAAAGGTCAGAAAATAAACCAAAATCATTTTACGAAAATATAACTTCAAATAATACTGTGTTTGGCTATCGTTCAATATGGAAAATAATTTTAAAAAAATTGACATCTTATTTAAGTGTTCGCTATCAAACACGTAGTTAATATCCTTACCACGAAATTAATTTAGTAAACTATATTTATATATTACTTTTTTTTTAAATCAATTCTTTATTAATACAGTATGTTTATATATTTTTAAACGTTAATAGATAGTATATTCCAGGTTGAAAAAATTTAATCAAAATTTTGAAGTTCATATCACTCTTTATATACATCAGGGTAATTTTTACAAATAAGTTATCATTATATAAAAATATTGTGAGACTCTCTTGTGAAACGGGTAATTTGTGAGACGGGTGTGAGATGGGTCAACCCATCACTCAAGTATGATTATTGTATAGATAAAATATGCTTATTTGCAGTTAAAGTATGTCAATAAATCATACTTTAATGCATAATCTAACATATTTTAGAAAACATATTTTAACAACCATTAAACATGTTTTATCTAAATAATAGACATACTTTAACATGTCTTACAAACTGTCTCACCTAATTAGCGTCTCACAAGAGACTTTGTCTAAAATATTATTGTACGCTTAAATAATATTAAAAAAAACCTAAATCATATATAGTATTTTGTAAGTATATTCGTCGCTTTTAAAATTTTGGTTAATTTATAATATATCGTCATTTTTCAGAAAATAAAAATAACACACACTTATCCTATAATCAATTTCATAAAATACAAGTCAGAAGAAATTAATAAGAAAGAGATAAAGTGAATAAAAACTTTAAAATGTTTATATAGAAGATATATTTGTCATTTAATACCCTTCATACTAATTTATAGATTTACCATCACCTCGATGTTAATGGCAAATTATATCTTTCATCCTAATGTATGATTTTACCCACCTTTAAAGCATGAATATACATTTATTAATAATAATAAAAACCATATTATACATTAACGAATAATTATATTATTTGTTAGTTAATTTTTTTAATTATTTTTTTAATAAAATGTTAAATATAAAAAAAATACATATATTAAAAACATACATAAATTGTGGTATAAATTATGAGAATGAGTCTTTCATATGCTAATATATTGGGCCCAACAGCCCAATACCCCATAGGGAGCCCACGAGCCTCCCTACCAGAAGCAAAGAGGTTCCGCCTCACTAAGCCACATAGGCCACTTGACCCAATTGCCTCAGATATGCAGAATCTGCTCCAAGATACACGCGTAGATGATATCCTAGATCGTATCCTACAAATAAATCACATGAGGCTAAAATCCATTTAATGCTAGCACTGTGCATGATAATCTATCAACTTGCCCAGATACATGTGACATCAGATTATCCAGTATAAATATGGGAAACCCCCATAGCAATACATCCATCCCTTCACCCCCTGGAAAAAGACACAAACACGCCTAGGGGGCAAATCTCTCTCTATATTAGTTTTGCTCATATTAATGCCTCTTCTCCCATAACAGTCACATTAATCCATCATTAAGAAGAGATTAAAATCTGACGAGTGACATAAATCTTTTTAAAAACATATAGTTAAAGCACTCCTATTAATGTTTATTTTAGAGCCAATTACTATTGTTATTAAACGAATTTCAATTTAAAGATTGAAATTGTATTGCGTGATAATAATTGTGGCATGTAAAGACTAAATCATTTTATTTTTCCTATTTTATATTGGCCTATGATCCTTTATTTGCATTATGTATTGTTGTGCATGAATACTTGCAAGGACTAACGAGTAGCTTGCTTACATAATTTTAGTGGTGATATTGATATTTAAATTTTTGATTGAGCATGTGTATGCTGATATGAGGTTAGACGGGGATATATTTTTATTTTGTGAGCCCATTGTACTTGATGATTTTAGGTATTGGATATGTTTTTATTACTGTTTTAATCATTTTATTCTTGCTACATTATCTTAGTTGTGAGCCTTTATTTAAATTTTGTATTGTTGTGCATGAGTACTTGCAGCAAGTAGCTTGCTTATACCATTTTAATGGTGATATTGATGTTTAAATTTGTGATTGTGAGCATATATATGGGCTGCTATGAGTTTAGACGAGGGACATTATTATTTTCTGAGCCTCATTTTTTATTCTTTTATAATTTATTTTGTGTAGTCATTCTTACTATGGGTGAAAAATCATTCCATATTGAATGGAAAAGCAACTACAGATATGTGGGTGGTGCATGATTTGACTGCAGAAAAATGTGGATTTGGAAATATCTTTTTCAAGGTAATTCTTATTTACATTTGTGGATGGTTATTGAACATATATTTTTTGTTTGATGATTGCTTATTTTTCTATTTTAATGCAATTTCTTTCTGATATGGTTTTTGAATTTAGTCTAAGTGAACATTTCATGTTTCTAATGTAGTACGTGTTATTGTTATGCTTCTATGGTTTAGATTGATTTTTGTTTTAAACTCTAATTCATCAGATTTTTTAACTAACTGAGATGTTTTTCTCATACATTAGCTTAATTTTGTTGCTATCATGTGCATTAGTTAAACGAAATACGAAGTTGATTAAAAAGCTATCAATTGGCTAAAAGAAGATGCGTCTTCTAAATATGTAAAGTTTTATTTGGTGATTACACCATAAGAGATGAGTGGAGCAACCATGTATGGGTTTAGTGGATTGGTCAAAATAACATGTCTTTTGGGTTGATGAGAGGGGGGTGTTTAAGGATCACCCACCCTCTAAATAGTTTTATTGGATTTTTTTAACATGGGACTAAGCTCCTAAATAACTTTATTGATTTTTTTCTTTCTTTTTATTTTTTAAACAATGGTGTCAAGGTTTAAACTCATTGTTTGAGTGGAAATATTAACTATCAAGAAACTTGAGGTATTTTTATTCTTTTATTAACTATTTTACAGGGAAAAACTATTCTGTAGACTTTGAGTGGAAATATTACCTATTCTTTTTAATGTTGATTCCGTAGACTTTTTGTGGAAGTATGTCTTTGCTGCAACTAATACTCCATAGGGTAAATTAACTATTCTTTTGAGTGTCGATGCTATAGACTTTTTGTGAATGTTTGTAATTTGGTTTTGTAGATGCTGCTCCCGAGACTTTCTCAACATATATGAGGAATGATAGTTAATGTTTGTGATTGAGTATTGATGTAAAATTTATTTATATTAACTTTCTAAATTACAAAGGTAAACTTATTGGATTTAGTTGTGGTTTTAAGAAAGAGTGCAAGCTTTGAGATCATTTAGGAGTATGAATACTATTTTTTTCGCTTCTATAGTTTGTGACTGCATAAAGGGCTAGCTCTTGATAAGAATGACCTCAAATTTTAATTTCACTTCTATAATAACTGCAATAGTTGGGTATTTGAATGTTTTATACTCACGAGTAAGAATACTCGATCGTTGTAGTAGTATATCCCAAGAAATAAATTATCAAATCCACAAAGGAGTTAGGTTTGGATTAGCAAAATACGTGAGCTCATGTTTATGTCACTTTTGTAAGGATGATAGGGTTTTTGAATTTGAAGTAAACAACTAAAGCAAGTAGCAAGTAAATAAAATAGCAATTAAGAGAAATGACAAGTAATAGATTAACGAGAAAAGAGAATAGGTGCTAAAGTTCAAGTATGAAAAAACATGGGATTAGAAACATCCAAGCACATTCAATTCATATTATCATGCAAAGGGAATTTAACTCAATTGATGTAGATTAAGGGTGATCACGATTATATACTAAGCTCCCTTTCGGGTTACAAAGTTGTATATCCTCTTGAGACTCCCAAAAGCACTTAAGATTAAAGCCCAACATTAACCTCTTCCATCTAGGTACTAATTAACTCTCAATTCTCCCTTAGAAGGTACTAATTAGAATTAACTCTCCCTTTTTGTGTACTAGAGCTAACGAATGGATTGGTTTCCCTCATCGTATTCAAATATCCTTTCGGTTAAACTCAAACTCGATGTCTATTCATGTCTTTCTAATACTTAAGAGAGTCTTTTCCGTCTCACTCCAAGCAATATACACATGAAAATTATAATAGCACTTAATTATCATAAATCATCCATTGATCAACAATCCATTAAGCCAATAATCATTCATTAATAACAAACCATGCCATCACAACATCAAAGCAATTAAAGCCCATGAATAGAAACCAACATCAATTAAATCAAAAACCAATTTAATCCACATGATAATATAAACATAATCTGCTCTTCATGTCCCTAATCCCACTAGAGGGATTAACCTAACATGATAATGGTAACAAAACACATAAATGAATCATTACACATATCCATAGTCTTAGATCCAAATGAAAAACAAAAAAAGATGTAAATTTTTCCTAACAATTCCTTGTAGAGAATCTTCAATACTCATTGATCTCCACCTCTAGCTCTTGAATTCTTGAGATCTCTAACACCCAAATAAAAGGGATGAAGAATGGATGAAGATGATGGTGTAGAATGGAAGAAATGGTGTGTGATCTAGGTGTAGGAGTGAAACCCTTGTGTGGAATATCCAATCTCTCTTCAAATGTTGAACTTGAGGCTATTTATACCCTCTCCAAGTTGGGTCACGAATTAATCATCAACTGGGTTTTTTACACACACTTACACACATTGGCAGGTGAAAATCTGGATTTTTGGCCCAAAATGACCTTACTCAACTTGGCCTTCCTTACTCGAGTTAGCTACTCGAGTCGAGTAGCATGTGTTTTAACTCGAGCTACCCAGCTCGACTCGTGTCGCCAACTCGAGCTCTCGCATGTTCGATCGTGTTGCGATGCTCTGAAACTTGGAACTCCTACGACACCTAGCTCGACTCGAGTTGCTAAGTCGTGTTGCGACTTGCAACTCGAGTAAGCACACTGTATGATTTTGAACTCCTGCCCTGCACCGCACGACTTGCTGTTCGACTTGGAGAGACGCAGCTCGACTCGAGCTGCAAGTTGAGTTGGCTCTCCCAAGTCGAGTTAACTCACTGGACGATTCTGGACAACTTTCGGGCCCTTACTCGACTCGAGTTGGCAACTTGAGTTGTACCTTGCAACTCGAGTGAGTTCGTTTCTTGCTCGTTTCAGCTCCCGACTCCATTTTTGACCTGTTTTCAACATATTTAGGCTCATTCACACACATTTCCATAAAATCATATAACACAACCAAATAACATATAAAATATGGATAAAATAATAAGAAAAGACAAACAAAACGACATTAAAATCTATGTGAAAATAGCGACAATCATTGGGTATTTATTTATCTCTTTCTCATGTGCTTATGATCATCCCTCTGTATAGGTGATTAGTATGTGCTTGATCTTGGTTAAGAACTCATCATAATAGCACGTGAAATGGCATGCAGTGCTTATTTTTGTGGGGATTTTTTTTCATAGTAGTACCTCCTTTTAGAAACTACAAGCAGACTTATTTTTTGCGTTTTTTTTTGTCAATTGTTTTTTAAGTATGTGAGGAAGGTAGAACAAGAAGTTGTAGGAAAAACATAATATTTTAAGTTTTTAACTCTTACATGGGATTCTCTAAGTGAATTATGGCTGATGAGTCACAATTCTAATGTTGCTTCATATTCTCGATGTCATTTTCGTTTTACATAAAAGTTTAAGGATTTATTGGTAAATAAAATATTTAGATGTTTTGTTCTCTTCTTTCTCAAAACCTCTTAAATCCTAAAATGTAATTTATCTTACCCCAATTTTGCATCTATGATAGGCCGTTTGTCTGCTGTTTACTGCAATTGCAAACAGAACCATGCTATGGTAAGTTGATACTTATAATAAGAAATATTTATATTCTTGATTTTATTTATTTTTTGTAGTTCTGTTCTATATTTATCTGTTCTATATTTATATGCTTATTATATGCATCAATATAAAAATAGAAAAGATCCTCTATGTTTTCTGGCGAGGCCAAACACAACTCAACAAAGTCAAGAAGTACAATCAAGTGTATGAGTATCATGTTGATGATAATGAAGAAGATAAGACGGAGGTCTGTAGTACAATCAGGTATATACTTCATAGTTCTTTTAGATAAAATAATTTTTTTCTCCTGTACAAATTTATTATGAGCTTGGCCATTCTATTTTAGTTTAGAAATTCATGTGTTGTTTTTCATAGAAAATTTTGATTTACTTTAAAATTGCTCAGTATGCTTGCATTATTGTCCTTTTTTTGGAGCAGTGTGATCTACACAACAATGTTCTATATTTTTTCACAAATTATTTAATGTTTAATTATAATTCTACAATTTGCACAAGTTTCTTACGGCTGCTTTGTTTTTGTGGTTTGTTTCGTCAATAAATGGTTAAGGTTGGTTATGGTTCTTTACAATGGGTAGTTTCATTATTTCATTGACTAGATTATTTGTTTCAATCAATGTTACAATCTTTTTTTGTACTTCTGCTATTATGCATTTAACACAGGCAAAATGTTATAATTTTTTACAATTATAGAAATGATCCTCTCATATTATTCTTCTATCTGAAAGTTCTTTTATTCCACTTTATTTTTTATCCCAGTTTTCAAGCTTGGATTCATATCTGAAGCAAAAATAACTAAATAAATAATTAAATACATAAATAAATAGGTATGTCATTATATCTTGCTTATCTATAATATCAGTAAGTTGTTAAGGTTGGTTATGGTTCTTTGCAATTGGTAGTTTCATCATTTCATTGACTAAATTATTTGTTAATCTTTTTTTGTACTTCTGTTATTATGCATTTACCACGAGCAAAAAGTTGTAGTTTTAGGATGTGTAAGTGTATCATAATATATTTTTAATAGTATCATACGCAATGACCCCAAATAAGAGTAAAAAACAGAGCACGGGCCTAGGAAAACAATGAGACATGTATTTTCGGATACCCTAACGAGAAGGATATGGTAATTGTAAACGGGTTTGGGACGAGTACGAGTAATTGTAAAAAATCTCATATATTATAGGAGTATAATATATATATATATATATATATATATATATATATATTATGAGATATTTTATATATCTAATTAATAGTTATACGTTTTATTTAATCATATTTATTAAATATTTATTTAAATTAACAAAATTTATATTATTTTTTATTTTATATTTAATTAATATTAATGTAATTTTTATTATTATATTTATTTAAACAACGAAAAATAAAAAATATATAAAATAAATTAATATTAAACGGGTATGGGAACCATAATAATTTTTTAAAATGGAACGGGTACGGGTTATTATTTTTTAATCGGATATGAGTACGGCTACCCCAAAATAAATGGGAATCCTACTCGTTGTCATCCATACACAGACCAAGCACAGTCCAAGTTTAGATTAAAAAAGAAGTTTAACAAAATTCATGTTCGTGCTACATACAAAAAAAGAAACATACGTTGAATGGTTCTAAAAAATTACAACATACAAAAAAAAAAGCACGATCGGGTATAAAAAAAATACTCTTCGCATTCCAAGAAAATTCTATTAACTTTATAAGAAAAAGAAAATTATATATATAAAAATATTTCAGAAAATTCTCTGTCCGCGCAACGCGCGGCCGGATAAACGCTAGTTTATTAATAATAATAAAAACCATATTATACATTAACGAATAATTATATTATTTGTTAGTTAATTTTTTTAATTATTTTTAATAAAATGTTAAATATAAAAAAATACATATATTAAAAACATATATAAATCTTTTTAATAATGAATAATTTGGTAATGACAAGTCCATTTAAGTTTTCACATCCCAATGCTATATGAATTAGTCAGGATAGAATTATTTATTTATTATATAATATATTGAATCATTATTTATAAATTATTTTACAAACCTTTGCTTGAAAATAAAGTGAGGGTTGAATATAATTTTTGTGCCATGTTACTACTCATTATCAACTCACATTGCATTAATGGGTAAAGATAAAGATGTTTCATCATAAAACTTCCTTGCGTAAAATTTTATTCCTCATTTGAATTTGCTTCTATTTTATTTAATTTTCTAACAAGAATATTTCAGGTGAGCTATAAGTAGATGTATGATAAATGCAATCAAATTTTAATTTATTAATTAAGGGAGTTTTTTTCCCCCCTCATTTTAAGGTACGCCAAGCAATATATTTCTTTATACAATCAAATATATATTCGGACAAGCTAACTTCTAGTTGGAGCAATCACTAATTTCTCTAAAAAGTATAAAAAATACTCAAAAGAAACCCACAAAACGTCAACCATCATATATGAATATTTATGGTGGAAATAAGCTTCATTATTTTTTATGACGAAAAGGTCTAACATAATCATTATAATCAATTTTTATATTAAATATAATTTTAGAAAAACAAATGAAAATAAGGTCCAGTAACAGAACAAACATTAAAAGATGGATCATCAAATGTTGTAGCTGCCGACACTTGTCCAAATTATACAATCGTTCGAATTTAATTTACCAAAATAGTAATAAATAGATAAAGGCAAGCTAGCGTGAGAACATTTTATAATTAGTTATTATTTTTAAAAATTTTATTACTTTTTAAAAATATAATATTATCACTATTTTTATATTATAATAATAACATTCTTAAAAACATAATATTATCTAATATTATAAATTGTTTATGAAATAATTTACTGCATCATTATTTCGTTTTATCAATCAATATCATTTATCATTAAATATTATCAATTTATATCCGTCTCACAAAAATCATTAGTTTGAGACGATATAATAAGTACTCCCTCCGTCCCGCTCAAATATCACAATTTTACTATATTGGGCGTCCATCCGAATTGCACTATTTTCCTCTTTTAGTAAAAATGGCACATCAATAGCCCACCACTACCCATCATATCTCTCTATTACACTTACCTACTTTACATAAAATAATAATACTCCTTAATATATGTGAAAAAACAAATGATGCTGTTTGTCCAGAACAGATGGAGTATTTGCCATTAAAATAATAATAATAATAATTAGCAACTTAACACGCGTTAATACATTTAAAGATAATTTGAAGATCTGTCATAAAATGCGATTTATATGTGACAGTCTGTCACAACCATGAATTTGTTTTCTTAAAATTTTGTAGAAGGCATGGGAAAAACGTGGCGGTGGCCACTTAACTCCTCTATTTGCTCAAAAAATTTTGAAATTAACTTTTTCTTTTTCTTCTTTTTTTTTTTTATAAATTATAAATTATATTTTTTTTAAGTGTAAATTCTCAAGTTAAATCTGTCGCATTGTATAAAATGACATTGCCTACAAATGGATATATGTGAGAAAAATAAAAAATGGCCTGGTCTAGATACCCAAAAAAGAAAATATAGTAACGGGGGGCATAATGCAAATTAACATTGAGTAGGGA
Organism: Pogostemon cablin; assembly: GCA_023678885.1. Lineage (NCBI taxonomy): Eukaryota > Viridiplantae > Streptophyta > Magnoliopsida > Lamiales > Lamiaceae > Pogostemon > Pogostemon cablin. The sequence continues at coordinate 25,745,826 of CM043004.1, read as the reverse complement.
CTAAACTGAATATGATCTAAAAAGAATACAGAGTGTCGATTGAATACATGATATCAAACAATCAAGTCAAGATATTTTTCAAACTAACTCATAAACTGGAATCAAACAAATGAGAGGAACCTGTCAAAGATCCATGGATGTGAATCCATTACAGCGTAAAAGAATGCGACCGGAAGGCGGTGGCTGGTGCGTAGGCACACCAATCGGTTAATAAATGAATCTGATGCATCAATCAAGTGTATGCACACGAAATTGTCGAAGAATAAAAGAGCTGAAATGAGGTGATGATGATGTAGCTTTCTCAAGTCGAGAACCTTGGACCCTGTGTCATGTCAATATACGCAAGTATTAAGAGACTACTAACAGTAGCGTAGGATGAAGAAAAACAATGACAACTAGAAGCAGCACAGTTTAGCATTACATCATTCAAAGTCGCGTGGTTGAGGCCTTACCCCGAGTTCATTTACACAATGTGGAAATGGTGGGGTGGTTTTTGGATCATATAAACGATTTTCAATAGATAAATTATCAGCATTTCATGTCATTATATCAATAGTTTGTAAATGAATATAAGACTGTTTATCAAAGGTTTACCTTTAAGAGAGATAATGAAGGTAAAAAGAATCCTTAAAAGTAACAACAATATAGAAATAAAGTACCTCAAGACAGAATGACCAGTCCAAGATATATCGAACCACAAAGAAATATGAAGGATATCATTCCCCTGCAAAAAGGTTTAATTGGAAATTTGTTATTTCGATAAACATCTCAACTTATCAAATGGAGAAATTCTGAGCATTTTATACTAAATACATGAACACAATTGGCATATGCCACTTTAGGTAGCTTTTGGATTGGCATCTATAATATGGATTTCAAATGCTTGCAATAATGCATTGGTTGCAAATGGACAGAGTCCAATATAAAGGTAATTAAAGAATATTAAAAGATTTCATGTTAATCCAAAAAAAAAGAAAAGATTTCATATTAACAGGTGATTTTAGTGAATTTGGTACTTATTGTGCGAGTTATTAGAAATACCCTCTTCAAACGCTCTTTCAAAATCAAGCCCTTCAATATGAGATACAATTTGAAGGTTGTCGTCTCGTATCAAACATGCATAATTACCAACATATTCAATGTTTTTTAAACCTTTTCATTTAGTGCTTACCAAATAACTCCCCATCCAGTTCCATTACAAGGGCAGGGGCAAAGTTCTGCAAACTTCTCAGCATCACTTGAATTGACCCTTCTAGATATCAGATCATCATATATATCTGCATCATAATATAAGATCACATTTGTGTTCTTCCATGCAGTACCTTATTCAGTTAATGACAAAGAAAAGGTTGTACCATAGACTGAAAACAAACTATTCATAACACCTGCCATCAGAGAAAAATGCACAAGTTATGGAAAATATGATGAAATGAAATTTAAGATATGAGTAAAACAAAGATAGGGACGTACCGATGAAGAGAATAATGTAGCGAAGGATACGAACTTTAGTTTCTTCTTGCAGCACCCAAATAACACCAATAAAAATGATAAATCCTGGCAATCACATGATGCAAAGATTAAATTAATTTGCTTTTTACAAGTTAACATGGGCAAGTAGATTTTATCACAAAGCAACTCACCTATACAAAGCCCTCGTAAAGTCCACTGTTTGACATCAAAGGAAAAAAAATAATATTATACATCAGGAACATAAACGCTGTCAAAATAGTAAACTTTTTACGAGTGCATTATTCGAAAATTTTATAACGTAGAAGCATTATTCATGATTCTCACATTTTTGGCAATGAAGAGCACAATAAGAAGGGAGAGGATAAGACAACCAGCAGCAATCCTAGCGGTGAGAAGTTTTGTTGATGCGAGTATGAGAACCATACCCCAAAATGATGAACCAAGATCTACAATATGGAAGGGAAAAAAAAAAATTAATTATGCACCAAAAAAACAATTAAGTGAATAAATAATATAATTAGGGAAACTGGAAAGGCTATAAATTTTGTGAGAAAAGAAAAAGGGAAGGAGTATTACATCCAGCAGGTAGAATCAACCAATATATACCACCACGTGTTAGAGTAACTCCACCCTCGTTAGCATGAACCTGGATCCCCTCTACCTACATATAAAAGGGATACACAATTCTATGGTTGGAAACATAATACAAAGTATATTATAAAAATAGAAGAATTCAAGTTCAGACAGTGAAAAAATATATAAAAAAAAAATGTCTTCTACCTCGCCACATGTAAGCTTACAAGCAATTGCATGGCTTGCTTCGTGAAGAAATACCGTGATGAGCTTAAAAGGTGTCAGTAGAAATGTCCGCCATAGCTGTCATTATAATCACGCTAATACATCAAAGAAAAATGAAAAACACACAGACCAATATCATGACTTGCATTTGCATGAAACAACCATGGAGGCAACTTGATTGAAGTCTTTGGCGTCCCATAACAATTCATCAAATGCAAGCTCAAATTATGGGAACCACAAGTCAATGTAGAGTCCGTCAGCACTTTTTGGCTTTTGAATTAATCAGGAAAAAGGTCAGAGCTCAATGAATCAATCAGTTAAAGCAATGATTATTTAGCCAAATGCAACTCTTAAACAGCTCTTGACCTAGCTGGTTGACCTAGTCTCATGCGATTCTAGTACCAACTATAATGATGACCAGTTAATGCAAACATAATTAGTCAATCAACAGGATGACTAGTGCATATACATACTCAAAGCTATTGCATTGATATGAAGTTGAACAGGTAAAATTCTCACTCCAGTTTAAATTTTTTTGGTTCATCAGTTTAATATTGCTCTGCACTCCAGCCTATTAACTTAGAATGTATGTGTTTTAAGATTCTTCAGACATTACCCATAAACTCTAGCAAATCAATCAGCAATATCCACTTGAACAAAAATTTTAAAGAGCATAAGTGGTTACCCACACAAATCGATACAGAAGAAACAAAAAATGGGAAGAAATGATCATTGACCAAAAAGGGGCTAGAAAATACATACAGCAAGGGAAGCAAAATTGGGCAAAAAGATGCTAGGAAAATAAGCCTTTTAGAATTTAAAATTTTCAAGGAATGGGAAGGCATATTCATCCCCAAAAAAAAATTCCCTTGAATGAATCTAAAACCAAAAGCAAGATAAACAAAAGGTGTGATGCGCAGAGCTTAACATGAACATAAATACTTACAGCAAGGATAACAACAGTGAAGATGCCAATGGTAGCAAGAAACACTCTTTGATCGTGCTGACAACAATTCTTCAATTCCCAGTTAGGATTCACCATTCTCTCTCTCTCTCTCTCTATCTCTCTAATGGGATTTAAAAAACAGTAAAAAAAAAAAGAAGAGCAGAAGTTGAAAAGATTGATATTTGAAGAGTCAAGATTGAAGAATCGTGAAGGGAAAATAATAGAGGTGACAAATCAGGAGCCCAACTGGATTAGACCAATTAAAAATGAGAAAGTTCTTAGTTTTGAAAAATTATTGTAGATTAAAGTTTGAATATTTCTGGTTACGCGGAGGAAGAGTTGGTGTACTAACTGGTAATTGGCAATTCATTGGTTCATCTGCAGTTTCGAAGCATTACTTTTGTCATTTACTGCGCGTGGACTTGATCTATCTTTGTTCTTCAGGAAAAAAACATTACCATTTTCTTTATTTTATTCGTTGGGCTTTACTGGATCATATTTGCTCATAGTAAATGGGCTTCTCCCAATAAGCCCAAATTAAAATTTGAGATTTTTTCCCCCAAAATTGGAATTTTTTCCTTGATAATTTTCTCCAAACCTCAAGTCTTGGCATTCTCTCAAACTGAAATGGTAGAACCTATACCCTTTAAAATATGTAGATACTGAAAACACACTCATTCCTCCAAATTCTAGTGATGAGTTTAAAACAATAAATATATGAGAAATAATGAATTAATGATTTTCATTTAAATATGTGTTTAAGGATAATTTCTAAATTTTTAAAAATAAGAACTTTCTTCCATGTGTCATTCGGATTCCTCTCTTCTCTCTCCATATCTCTCTCATTCTTCTTCTGAATTTTGTTAGGGAGCTTGTATTCACTTGAAAAGTGCCTTCTGATAAACTACTAATTGGTTTGTATCAAATAACTTATTATGCTTATATTTTTTCTTAATTAATTTGATGTATATACATAAACTCACTAAACATGAGATTAACTCTTTTATTATTCATAATAATACAAATAATAATAACAGGTACTTGACCGACTACATATAATTGGAGTTGGATTTGAGATAAATAAAATTAATTTAGGGGATTTTTCAAGTATGGAGTATATGAACTTAAATGAGTTTATAAGTAGCATTATTATTACTCCTTTCGTCCTGAGTATTTTTATCCATTTGTACACTGAAATTAAGTCGTATTATTTTTTTAATATATAATGTAAGCAAAAAGTATGGATAAAACTCAACATGTATTGTCACCTCTTCCATAATTACGTTACATTAAATTAAATAATACTATATATCACTATAATGCCAATTGTCCTCTTACTCTAAGTTTTTTTTTATTTTTTATTTTATTTAAATTACGGATATGTTAGTATATGGATGGATGTAAAATAATTTTATTTTAAAATTCATTTCTAAAAATACTTCTAAATTCATACTAGCAGTTGTTCTACTGTGCAACAATTGCACTTTAAAAACATAACCCGTATTTGAAAATGGGTCAGATAAAAAAGGAAAAAATACCCAATTAACTCATTTCATGCTCATTTACTCATCTCTCTCCTATCGTCTCCTCTTCTCCTCTCCAAACAAATATGCTAGATCTGTCTTTTCCTCCTCTTCTCTCCAACGTTTCGTCTTCTTCTCTCCAGTTCACGCTGTTTACTCCCCACTCTTTTCCCCAGTTTGTGTTTCCTCTCTCATCTCTCCAAGTTTTCCGGCTAGAAGCGATGACGGGGTCATATCTGGTGGTTGCGGTCGACTAGGCTAGTGGTCAGCATCGCGGTCAACGGGGTTGGTGGCTCGTTGTCGGCCTCCATTAGCGATTTCGGCGTTCATGCTGGTTGGCGGCAGATGGCGAAGGGTATGAGCAATTTGTAGCAGATTTCGACAGTGTTGTGGCTAGATCCGACTCAGATTTTCAATCTCGTTGTTAAGTACAAATGTAATGTTAAACTGTGTTACTTTTTTCGTAATACTGTATTACTTATTATTAGTTAATGTATATGTCTTAAAGTGATGAAGATGAGAGAAAGAATAATAAAGAGAAAACATTTGCTGTGAAATTAACGTTGAAAAAGTATTCTTTGTGAATTTGTTTACTATACTTCAGATATGTGATCCATATATTGTCTCAAATTTTCGGTATTAGATACTGTAGTTTTTGTAATTCAATAGTGTATAATTTTTTATTAATAAATGTATTACTTTTTTTATCTTTTTAATATTTTTAGTTTTATACACTACTTTAAAAAAAGTAATACAGTTATAAGTACAATCATATACATTAATACCTATCATTCTAAAAAGACAATTATTATTAATTTGAATTGAATAAAAAAATTAAATCCAAAAATATTTGAATATTGGTGAGAGTGTGTGAAAAAATTAGAAGAGATATAGTGAGTAAAATAAGGGAATAGAGAATTTTAGGAGAGAGAAATAAGGGGAGGGAGAGGAATTCACGAGAAAGAGCCCGAGAAAAAAAATGAAATGAAATATAGGTCAAAATTACTTTTATATGATGAGTCAATTGAATTTGGGTTATTTGGTGCATCTTAGTGCACACTGGTATTTGCCATTAATATATCATCCTAATTATGTTATTAAAAATAATTAAAAAAGATAAGATTAAAGATTGAAACATTGTAAAAGAGATATTCTGCATCTGGAGGAAATTTTGTTTTATTTAGTCCATTTAAAAGAAAAAAAGATTAATATTCTTGATAGGGAAAAATCTGAACAGGCAGTAAAAAGAATAAACATGCACTTCTTTATTTATGGCTTTTTTATCCGCAACTTTTTAAGCATATTCTTTTTGGGCTTTTACAGACACTTTTGAAGCATCTCCCACATACTTTCCCTTCTAATTAATTTCTGTATCCTCCAACTAATTTTAGAGTTTAATTTTAAAAATATTTGTATTTTTAAGTTTAAAATTATGATTTCGAAATTCCAATACATTTTCAATGTAGTAATATAGTATGTAAACTCTTTATCATTTTAGTTTCATTTTCCAAGTGTGTTTACTAATTGTAAAACTTTTCTCAAATGATACTATATTGTAAACAGATATTCCATGCATGAAACGAGTCGACTCATTATTAAAATATACTACTTAATATATTAATAAAGTATGTTTATAAATAATTAAAGTAATATTAATAATGATTTATATTATAATATTTTAAAATCATACTTTAATATAACATTATCATTTTTAGAAAAATATTCTTTAATTACTAATAATTAAATATATTTTAATTATATAACAATTATTATACTTTAACGCGTCTCACATAATTACTGATATAACTTACAAGTGATTTTTGAAATTTAATAATTGTTTGTACGGTGCAAAAATTCCTCATTGAATATCATATGTAAAGACATTCATTTCTAATGAATTTACGTTAAATTATAAGAATAAGGAGTGTTAAACTATACAAATAAAATATATTAATTAGAACTTGTTAGGTAGTTTACAGTTTACTGAATCAATGTGACCATTTTTCAGTCTTATATCGAATAAATTATTTGATGAGATTATTAATATGGAGGTTAAATTATTTCTTTATTTTGAAATATATTGACCAATTTTATACAATTGTGAGAGTGGAAATGGAAATAAAATAGCACTCGTGTATATTTAAAATTTCAAAATCTTACTCTATCAAATTAATGTGAGTATTTCCTTTAAAAAATTAATGTATAGATATATTTGCTTGCTTCTTCTAAAGAAATATATTAATTTAGAATTATTTCTATAATATGTTTAATTTAATGAAATTTATAAAAACAATAATCCCTCGTCTCAATAAGTTTTTACTATTTCTTCATTCGTTTGTTTTATTATAATTTTTACTCTCTAAAAATAATAAAAATTTCAAAATAAATAATCTTTCATAATATCTTATTTTTAAAAATGTCATTTTTATATTTTACTTAATAACACTATAATATTCCTAAAATTTAATAAAATCGGAGTAAAATAGTATGAAGATATTTTATGATAACAAAATGAAAAAAATGTCACATCAATTTTTATTTTCTTTGGGCGAAATAATGTCACATCATTAATTTCAAGTAACTTTTAAATTAAAAAATTTTAGGAAAAATTATTTATAAGTGCTCACTTTGTACTCATAATTAGATTCATTGACTTAAAAAACTTATTCTCAAATACAAAATATTAAAGTAAAATATCAAATATAACCCTAAACTCATACACTTTTAAACCACAAACCTTAAATCCTCACCCACCGCCGGACCACCGCCGCCAGCCGGTCGCCAGAAAGTCGCAGGACTTCCGCCATCGGGCGGTTGCCGGATAGCCGCTGCCCCGCCAGAGCTCCGCTAGACAACCACAATTTTTTACTGCACACATTTTTGCTACACACGAACTTTTGTTGCACACAAACATTTATGTGCAATACATGTGTAAGGGTAATATTAAAATATCACTATATATTTATGTAGTTATTAGTAATACTTTTATAGGTTTGTATCTCATAGTAATTAAGGATTTTTTAATGTATGTAGTAGTAATCCTCCTAAAATTTAATTTAAGATAATGTTTTAGATAAATAAAAAAATAGGATGTTTCTTGACAATCTTTTTTTTATCGATAGAACAAATATACCCTCCGTCTCATCTTAATAGTAATGGTTACATATTTTCATTTTGGGCGTCACATCCTAATTGTTACATTTTCTTTTTTAGTATATGGGACCCACATAAAGTAATTATTTCTCTCTCCATGGACACACACATCCCACTAATGTACCTACCCACTTTACATTAAATTATTATTTTTCTCACCTCAATACACATTAAAATATTATATTCATTAATCCCCGTGTAAAAAGCAAACGAAACCATAAGGAGGGGACGGAGGGAGTATTATTTTTAGTAGTAATAATTATGAGTAAGAGAGGTAACCAAGAAAATAGGATGCTTCTTGACAACTTAATGTGCAAAAATGCTATTTCAATAAAAGTTAAAATAGTTTTAAAGACTTACAAAAAAAAAATTTCTACTTAAATTTAGTTTGTTATACCATAATTAAGAATTAATATACTGCCTTATTAATTGTTTGATAATAGAATTTTTCTATACATTTAGGTGCAGAGATTTAAATTTGTGCATCTATAATAATCAAAATAAAATAAAATAAAATACTCTAAATCATCATACAGTTTTTTAATTAATTCTTAACCACTAATAAAATAAAATAATTAAAAATAAATTCAATAATTACTCACTATATCTTAATTTTTTACCTTATAAACTACACTAATTGCACCATAAAATCACCCCTTAATTTACATATATATATTTTTGGCAATAAAAATAGAGGGAAAAATAAAGAAAAGTTTAAGTAGATAAGAAGAGGGAGGAAAAGGGCATTGGAGATAAGGACATTGAAGTGGAAGATGTAACAATATTGATGTAGTGAGTTGCTTCTTTAAGTGTTTGGTCACATGGGCATGTGGCCATCCAAAATGGGATCCCAAAAAGAAAAGTTGAAAAATATGTAGAATTATTAGTACCCTCTAATTTCATGGACCCTTCCCTTCTTTCTTTTGGTCACCACCAAATCATAGTGCTAGAATATTGAATCATCTATATATATTTTTATATTCTATATATATTTAATCAAACCAACATTATACCGTGTGGTGAATATGGTATAAATATGTGGTTCTCATCCATTTTGCAATTTTAACCCTTTATTCGTAGGGCTCCCCAATCCTTTATTTTTTTTATTTTTTTATTTATTTCATCATAGGGCACTATAGTCCACACATAGAGAGGTGTGATGGTGAAAATAGAAGTCATAGTTATATTTTTTAAGAATTACACGGATTAAATGTTATAAAAATAAATGATTAAGTAAAGAGGGAAATTAATTACAATTATAGATGTTTAATGCTAATCATAAAAATAAAAATTAAATTTTAAGGTAAATAAAATATGAAAAACAACTATGCATGCATTCATATATAGTGGAGTATTTGATTTGATTGTATAAAAGTCCTTTTCCATGTATAAATGCCGTAGGCACGATGGATTTAGGACAACTACTTTATTTATTTGAACAACGTTACTCTAGAATGTGTATAAGATGTTCATAGATTTTTATTTATTTATTTTCAAAATATCTATTTAGATCGTTTAGGTGGACTACTCTTTGCCAGTAATGTTATAAATTTCTTGAAGCATATATAGATCTCATTTTTATCATATTTTGATCCTACTATTAACTGAAGCTTGTTAGGTTTTAAAATTTTTAGAATATATATATATGTTATAATTATTAGTAATGATTATTTTATTAATTATATAGTAGCTTGATTTCGCGAAAGTTGTTATATTTTTAGAAAGTGTGGAATAGATAAAGCTAATTAAAGTGCCTAAAATTATGTTGATGTTGACTATTGGATAAATGCATGCACAATGTGTTCATGGATTGTTTCAATTTTATATTTTCGCTTATTAGTATAATTTTTTTTATATAGAATGTGCATAATTTAAATGAAGGAAAATGTGATAATTTATCATATATTTCAAGGTTATACAAAATTTAACTATATTTTTTTAATTCAACAATGAAGAGTGGTATAATGTATTAGAGTAGCTGTGATTTATAATGTTGAAAACGTAGATCCCTTCAATCCTTTAATTAAAATTAAGTGCATCAGTTCATAGTCGTGTACAAAAGGTTTAAGTACTATTTTATCTTTGTGATAGCTTATCATTTATGGTTTATAATGTTTTAATTTAAAAGATTTTATGGTCAATTCTTTCATAATTAAATTGATTACTTTAATTTGAAATGTATGAATATGTGATATTATTTTTATTATAACTTTTGTTGTTAATTCATTAAAAAAAATGATATACGAAACTATGACACAAATTGTATTACTCATTTTTTAACTTTCCTTAAAAAAAGGGTGAGAAAATAAAAATAATTGACTCTGTTACTTTAATTTATTTTGAATTTCTTGTATGAATGTTACCATTGTTTAGGTATGCCTTATACCTTTCTATAAAAGTAATTTTTCCTGATAAAAAAAAAAGAAAAAGAAAAATACCATTCATTTCATTTTCTGAAAAATAATGTTAAAGAGTACATTAAGAGTATCATAATCAATCACAATGGTCCTCAATCTCAATACTTGTCACTGTAGATAGCTCCACCTTGGCTGTTGCCAATTGATTTTACCTTCTTTGAGGTTGTTTCCTCCCTACTCCACAATACACATGCCTTCTTCTTCCATTTTTTTTTTAAATAATATTATTGTAAGTATTATTGATATTGTGAATCACACTCTCCATCTAGCCAATTTCTTAATTTTCACTCCACACACAACTTTGCTTTCTCAAAAATCTTTTTTCCATTAAAATCGTGACCACATTGTTGCTTTTTTTTTTAATTCCATACTTTCCGTCACGTTACCATCTAAAATAGTATAAAATGAAACCTAAAATACAGTATATGGAAAATGAAATAGAACTACCACCTTTTAGGTAACATCAATGAGCCATTTAATTGGAGCAACCTAGCTAATTAATAATGCATCAAATAATATTGAAATAATTGAAACACCCCATCTTTACATTGTTGACAAGTATAACTCAATGTAATATAACAACAATTTCACAGTACTTAGATTAGATTTCCACAACATATATAACAAGAGCATGATATGATTTATGTAAGACCATGCATGATTAATTCCTTCCTAAAAAGTTGGGATTTGACACTAAGTAATCATTTTTTAAGAACTGTTAACGACAGATGTAATAAAGAACTATGGTTAGTAATTATTCCATATGGGTAGTATTAATTTTGTATTTTTGTAAGTTGGTGAGTGAAGAATTATGAGTGTATAAAAAGTTAATTTAATTGTGGAAGTGGGCTTCTTGACAGGTATGTGGCAAATACTACCACAAATCGTGTTTTTGTTTGTTTCAGCAGTGTTTACGTACCATGCCCCATCTCTGCACTATACCAAAAACCATGTCACCCACCCCACCTACCCTACCCCACCCCACCCCCAAACTTCCCACCCCCCTTCTTTCTATTTCAACTTTATCAATAAGTATGTTATAACAATAATCTATTTTATAACATGAGCGTTTCATCAATAAGTATGTTATAACAATAATCTATTTTATAACATGAGCGTTTCATCTTTATTCTAACAGTTCACTAAGATTTACATTAGCTAGTATAAATATGCAAACTAAGTTGGTGGATATGTGAAGAGGGTATGTTTAATTTAAACCATGGCATAATTAGTGGTCTTGATGCCACGATCCACTAAGATTCAGCCGTTTGTTAATTCAAAAAAAATTAGTGAGATATCAACTAATAAAATGTTGCATATTTTAAAATCGAGTTACCCTATTATTAGGAGCTCTTATCGAACCCATAATGCAACTGGCATATTTCAATGGAAAGATTCTTCCAAATTAATCATTTATGTATATATGTATGTATGTATATCTCACTGTAATAAATGCTACTATCCCTTTCATAATCCATTAGTATGTCATAAATAATCTGTGTCACGAATTTCACATTCATCTCCCCACGTCGACAAAAAAAAGAAAAAAGGAAAAAAAAAAAACTTGTTGAAAAGGTCAATGAGCAGTTGCTTTATTCATAAAGAGCATTCCCCTAATCTCTATATTTTATTCATGATCATCACTTCCTTCTTCAACAATGGTCTTTGATTTTGAAATTCCAACCCCACCCCATCTCACTTCATTCATTTTCTTTCTTTTTCCAAATAAATAATCAAATTTCCATGCAGATAGTCCTGTTTGACGGTTGGCATTTCTCATCTGAGTTCCTTTGACGGCGTTTAATGCTTATAATTTCGCTTTGAATTCCCAACTGCAACTCTGCAACCTTCTTAATCACGTGGATTAATTCACTGTTTGCACAAATGGCGATTGAGGTTTTCCCTGATAGCCCTACCATCGGAATCAGTCCCCGGATCTCCTTCTCGCACGATGCTTCTCTCTCCGACGGCCTTCCGGTGGAGCAATACATTCGCACCGGTTCCTCCTCCTCCTCTATTGATTTTGATTTCTGCGTTTTTCGCGAGAGCTTCGATCACGAATCCTCCTCCGCCGACGAGCTCTTCTTCGACGGTAAGATCCTCCCCATCGAGATTAAAAAGAGGCTAGCAGCTCCGACGAGGAAGGTGGAGGAGCATCCACCCGCCGCGCCTTCATCGGCTCAGCTCCCGCCGCATCCGCCGCCGCAGCAGAGCAAAAAACAGGGCAAGTTCAGTACCGCGAGTTTTAACGAAACGAAGAACGTAAACGCTGAATCGGAAGAGAAGCAGAAATCGTTCTGGCGATTCAAGCGCAGCTCGAGCTTGAACTGCGGCAGCGGCTATGGAAGAACTCTGTGCCCATTGCCGCTTCTATCGAGGAGTAATTCGACGGGATCGAGTGGAAGCGGTAAGCGGTCGTCGGTTTCGCAGAAGCAGAATTTTCTCAGACACAATTCGTCGAACACTTCGCAGAAGCAATCTGGAATTTCGTCGAAGCCGCCGTTGAAGAAGAATAGCCATTTTTCGTACAGCAATGGGATAAAATTCAATCCGGTGTTGAATGTTCCTCCGGCGAATCTCTTCGGCCTTGGCTCCATCTTTTCCGGCGGGAAGGATCGGAGCAAGAAGAAGTATTAATCTTTAACTCAATTCTCCCATTCTTCCTGCTGTCATTTACAGGGCTGTTATTGTAATTAATTAATTAATGTGTGGAAATAAGAAGGGTGAAAATGATTTGCTGATTCTAATTAAACCCTAATCAACACTGAAACAACCCATATGCGAGATGCCAAACAACAGGTAATTAAAAAATTTCTGCTTCATTTTTTATTTAATTAATTATTTTATTTTTGTGTGGCTGCACATTCTTGTTCTATATAATTGAGTTTTGGTTTCTCCTGATTCTGTCAGAGAGGAATTGGTCTTTCTACGAGTGATGATCGACATTATTTTATTTTAGTATCTCACTGTCAGTGTGTGTTAACATAGATTTTTATACTCCTATTTTATTTTTGGTGGACTCCCTTAGATACTACCATTATACTAGGTAAAAATCTAATTAAAATAGTTTAATTTATGCATAAAATAATCTACCTCAGTGATCATGGTGCACCACACTTTGAATACCTATAATCTAACTGAACGTGTATTCTTTAATTATGTTATAAGTATTTGATTCTTTTATTATAATATTGCTTAATTTCAGTGTTAACAAAGAATCATGCAATGGATAAAAATGATAATGTTGAAAGGGATGAGTGGTGGAGAGTCAGAAAAGTAGGTTAGCTTTATTAGGTACGTAAAAATTTTGATTTAGCGGTTGTGGGACGTCACAAATTAGTCTATTTATGGAAAATTAATCACATTATGATAATATAATTACTCTTCATTTCTAGAAGGTCTTCATATGATACGTTTATAATTTTAATGTTTTCTTAAAGATTCATCATATTTTATTGGACTGGGTAATAAATTTGCTCGTGTTGTTGTCTCATGATACATCTGTTTTTCACTCATCTTACTTATTATTCACTCCTTTGAACATCCAATTACATGATAAGTTTTATTAGTTCTAAAGTTATTGATAGCATAGGTTAATAACAATTTGTGTATTATCAACAATTCTAGTCATAATCTTGCACAGATTGTTATTACTCAATTAATTATATGGAATGTGATAATTGTTTTAGACCTACACAAATAAGATAATTTTGAAAAATGTAAAAAATTATTAATAACAAAATTTATACCTTCGCTATTCATATGAAAGTATTAATTTACTAATACTATAATTTAGAGTTTAATTCTATTTTTTTAATCTAAATGTATTTTTACAATCATGCATGATGGGTTTATTATTTTATTCTCCTATAATTTAATCTCAACAATTAAATTATAAAATTAATTAAAAGGTATAAATAATTTTTCAATTAAATTTATTTTCTTTTAAATAGAAGTAGAATATATGCAGATAATGTTTTATGTTTACATAATTTTCTCAGGTAGATGCCCTAATTCACCTTACATTGTGCGTTTTTTCATGCAAATCATTTAAATTTAATTTTGTTAATATTTTGAGCTACATAGTTTTAATTTAATTTACTACTATTAAATCTATCAATGTGATGTCTCGTTGACGTTTGATTTAATGGCCTGAATTAACTTCCGTGTGGTGAAACGATAATAGTGCCATTGAAGGAAGAAATTATGTGATATTTATTTCTTGTCATTGAGATTATTTAATGGCATTTCATTTTTATTTTTATTTTGAATGAAATTAAATACTAACTTGATAAATTTTGGTTTATGTTGATTTAATAAATAAAAAATTCCATACATATTAGGTTTTGATAGGATAATTTAAAGTTTGATGTGGGTGAAAGAAGACATGAAAGAAGAATAAAAGATAAAAATAACGAATAAAAAATATTATTTGAAGAGAGATAATGCAGGTAGAAATGTGTATATAAGGGATTTAAGAGAAATTTACTTAAGTTTAAACGAAAAGATAAACCCAAAAGAAACGTTGCTTAATTGTTTTCGTTCCACTAAAAATAAAAAATAATAATAAAAAAAATTCATAGCAGTCTGAATTTAAACACTGTAGAGGATGAAGCCCAAGAAGTAGGTCATAAACTTGATCCAATTATCTTTTTTCTTGGATTTCTTTTGCAAATAGTATACTCCATATTTTTTCTTCCCCTTCAAGAAATTAGCCCAATTCACTCCATTTGCCTATTTCTAATTTTTTCTCTAGAGTTCATTCAATATATATCTCACAATTTTTCAAAGAAGAAAAATTGAAATCACACAGTACTATTGTCTAGTATCCGATTCATTCTACAATTATAAACATTTTTTCAAACCCATATTCTCATTTTCGACAGCTAAATTCTTCCGTCTATGTTTTATTTAGTACTCCATTAATAAAAGATATTACATGAGTTAAAGTGTCTATATCACGTCAAAAACGAAACTTTTACATGGTATGAAATAATTTAATTTAGAAAAAGCCTCTTCTTTGACCATAATCATGTGAGATGTGTTGTGAGACGAATCGATAATTGCTAAAGTATACTCCCCTAAGAGGGCCAGAGACTTTATGTTAAATATAAGGTCTCTGACCCTCATTATTTGGGATGAAGGGAGTAATTATTATATAGGTAAGTATGCTTATACGTAGTTAAAATATGTTTATTTAAAATATAATTAATAATGAATTAAAATATTCTTTTAGATGTTATAATACTATGATTTACTATAAACATATTTTAATTATCAATAAGCATACTTTACTAATATAACAACTATATTTTAACAATGAATTGACCCGTCAACTGCTTTTTGCGAGAAATATCTTTAATTTAACAACTAGTGAGGATGTTAATTGTTCAAAAAATTGTGCGTTAACTCATGTGTCTTGATCGAAACAATAGAAAAGGCTTTTTTTGTTTCCTCTTAGAATGAAAAAAGAGACTGGATTAATTAGGAGGACAATAAAATTTTAATATAAAGATATGCTAGTTTTTTTGAAATTATTCCAAATTTTAATGAAATGTCTCTCTTTATTATATTTAATGATAATTTAATATATATCTTGTGTCACATATATATCTTCATATTTTAAACTAAACAATAAAATAAGGCCCCTACCTCTTTCATAAATCCTGTCAATTTCGAGTCCATTACTTAGACCCCTACTACTTTCAAACATCCATTCACATCCAAAATAATTTAATTACAAAGTAAATTCTATTAGACAAAAAAAATTCTTACATAACTGTGTATTCAGACATGCATATTTTAATAAAGAAAAGTGAAAAGAATTACCATCTCAGCTATTCATTCAAATGCCATTTTTTTACTTTCAATAATAATCCAATAAATTAACTGTGGTCAGGAACTAACTAAGATTAGAATTTTTAACTTAGAGCATTGGTTAATTATTTCCTAAAATAGTTTTCTAAAATTCTTCTATTTGGAGGAGTATTATGGGTACTAAAAAAAGGTCATGGTTAGTATAGAGACAAAGTCAATGACTCAATGTTGTATTTACAGCCTTTTGGACAATAGGGGGAGATTGTCTAAGAAAAGGGGATATCATATCTTGACTTCCCTATTGATCAAATTAATATGGGATGGACCAGAGTTGAAATTTGATAGAATAATCATTTTTCTAAATGGTGTACTCGGCCTCAAGTAGCTTATAAAGAGAGGTCACTATTAAATTTGTGCTTGCAAGAGATCAAATCCATGTTAAAAATAGGATTTGAACCAGTGACTTATAAAGAGAGGTCGCTGTTAAACTTGTGCTTGCAAGGGGCCAAATCCATGTCAAAAACATGATTCGAACCGTGGCTTATAAAGAGAGGTCACTGTTAAACTTGTGCTTGCAAGGGGCCAAATTCATGTCAAAAACAGGATTCGACCCCCACCCTGCAGCAACCAAGCTCAATTGGAATGTCTTTCCACCTCCCCTCTACCACTTGAGCTATGCCCTGGGGGCAAGAATCATTTTTCTATATAATCGAACTTGTATTGTATACTCTCTTCGTCCTGACGTAAGAGGATCATTTGCTTTTTGGCATGTAGATTAAGGAGTATTATTATTTAATGTGTAGTAGGTAGTTGTATTAGTATGAGTATGAGCCTCATATTTTAATTGTATTGGAGAAGGTGTGTGAGTCCCATATGTGTAAAAAATAAAAGGGGATCTTTTGGGTGAGACAAACTAAAATGGAAAAATGACTCTGAGAGAGAGGGAGTATTATGCTTTCACATACGAATGATCCATTTAATTTGAATTAATTATTGACAAAATTTCTCAGAAGATAATGAGTCGAGTTGAAATAGTTAAATATTTAAATGTACATGTATATGGAGTATTTCATTGACATTAGGTCCAATATTTATTTTTATAATTTACAATATTTGAAGATATAAGTGTCTTTAATATTTCTAAATAGGGAGAGTTTTCATGAGATAAAATTTACGTCCAACTCACTCATATATAATATAATAAATTTAAGGATATTTTTAAAAATACACCCTTAACTATAAAAAAGAATTAACTTTTAACCACAAATATTAAATTTTATATTGAAAAATCACGTTATAAACCACAAGTATTTTATAACTAGTAGTATAAATAATAGCATGCCATTAATCACAAGAACAAGAATGTTGGAATATAATATGCTCTAAAAATTCTTAAAAAATAAATATAATGCAATCCAACTATACCTTAGTAAAATAATAATAGTAAATATATATATATATATATATATATATATATATATATATATATTACTCTATTTAAAAATATAAATTATTGTTTTTATAAATGAAAAAATTACTCTTCAAATTTTTATAAATCATTATTTATTGATTATCTTTTATTACATGAAAATTATTGTTTAGAGATATAAATTATTACTCTTTTAAATAAAAATTATTACTCTTTAAAAAATATTTTTTATGTACTAAAATATAATTTTGGAAAATAAGATTTACATGTAAATCCGATTTACACTATAGTCACTCATTTATGACAAAGTCTCTTATGAGACGAAAATTATATAAGACGGTTTATGAGACAGATCGACCTATAATTAAATTATCATTGTTGTATAGGTAAAATATTCTATTTATTACTATTAGTTAAAATATATTTTTCTAAGTATGATGAATAAAATTATTTTTACGATGTTATAATATGATTCACTACCAACATACTTTAACTACTAGTAATAAATATATATTTTATTTATATAATAATGACTCCCTCCATTTCACAAAAGATTGCACCTCCAATTTCGGCACGGAGATTAAGAAAATGATAACTTTTAGGGGTATAATGTATTTTTTTGGTAACAAATAGTAAATAATAAAGTATGTTAGGTAAATATGGTTTTTTGTAAATAAAGTGTATGAGGAAGTGTGATTATTTTTTGTTTTTTTGGAAATATACAAACTTTTGTGGGACAACCTAAAATGAAAAATGTGACATCTAAAACGAGACAAAGGAGTACTCCCTCCATCATACCTAGTGGTTACATATTTCCTTTTTTGACGTCCCATCCTAATGGTTACATTTTTTTTAGCATATGGGACCCACACAAATTAATTACTTATCTCTTCATGGTCCCACACATCACACTAATACACATACCCACTTTACATTATAATATTATTTCCCTCACCTCAATACTCATTAAAATATTATATTCATTAATCCACATGCAAAAAACAAACGTAACCATAAGGAAAGGACAGAGGGAATATACTTTAACAATGAATCAACTTATTTCGCACCACTCCATGTAACAAAAGAATAGCTCTTTATTTATTTATTTATTTATTGAGTGAGGTTCATGTGCACTCGAACGCATGAAGCACATTTCGTACACCTTTACAATTTTCATATCAATCACTAGCAATACATAGGTTTAGATAGATCCACTTCCTAACATTTATTACCTCAAAAACCTAAGTACGAAGAAATATGGGAACACAATTTCCAGGGAAGGTTAGGTTAGGATATCCAGGTAAGAACTCACGTGTCGTCAATATAATACTCTCCACCGTCGCGTAGCTTCACGCGCCTGATCTAGCGAGTTAAGTGGTGGTTTCGAATCCGCCCTACCCTACTTTGAGCCACGTCGCGACAGCGCAAGATAGCATCAAGACGTAGACTTGACGCGACCGTGCCCTAAACTACTATTCATTTTTCCCGACCTTTTTGTTTTTTCCACACCCATTACTCTATTTGTTACTCATTCCAATTAAAACTTGTTGCATTTGTTTTTTTAATTAAATTAAAGATATACTCCTTCCAAACACATTTTTTTATGCACATGGTATAATAATTTAATGTAAAATAAAATGAAGTGAGATAAATAATATTTAATGTATAAGTAGTGAGTAGTTGTATTAAAGGTGATATGTGGGCACATGAGAATAGATTAATTATTTTTATATGAGTCTCATGTATTAAAAAGGAAATGTGTCAACTTTAGTGGGACAAACCAAAAAGAAAAGTGTGTCAACTTCTACAGGACGGAGGGAGTAATATTTTAATATAATAATTTAATAGAAATAATATTTTAATTTAAAGTGGATAAGTATATTAATGTGATGTGTGGACCTATAAAGAGAAGTAATTAATTTGTGTGTTACCAAAAAAGAAATACATAGTAACAAAACACATATGTTTCTATGAGACAGAGAGAATATTTTTTACACCAATTATTATACCCACTATGTCCCGATGTAACTTACGCATTTTACAATTTTAATTCATCTTAATACGAAGTGTGTATTTTTTTATTTTTTAAATAAAATCCTTATAAAGCAATTAATACATTTCTTTGTGAGACTCACACCCAAATTAATAAAGCTACTTATTACTATTAATAATACTATTTCTTAATTTACTATATATTATAATATTATAAATTAATGTGAAAACACAAATGCATACTTTGATATTGGATGGAGAAATATACTTTAATTATTTAATTTTAATAACTTCTCAAACTGAATAGGATCCAGAGCTAAGATATTTCATTACATTTGTTGTATCTGCCGTTTGTATTTATTGTACTATTACATTACATTATACTACTTGTTCTTATTATTTAAAAGTAAATGGATGATGTTAGCATGAATCCTTATTTTCAAAAAAGAAATTGATATTTTTGAAACAATTAAAAAATGAAACATGGATACGTTGATAGAAAAAGTGTAGATTTTATGTTTTTCATCAAATGTGTATTGTAAAATGAAGTAATATGTATTTTTTTTTTCAGAATTTCAAAAATTATTATTCTCTCAGTCAAAACAAAAATCTCCACAAATATTTTGTATTATAGATTAAGAAAAATGTTATTTTAGAAATATTTTAGTATTTTTTTGATTATAAATCAAAAAATATTAAGTGTATTAGATATAGATTACAATATTATAATAAATTAATTTTCCGTCAAAAAATACTATAATAAATGAAATGTAAGGGGATGTAATTGTTTTTAAACTCGAGAGACATAGAAGTAATTTATCTTAAAATGATGAATGATAAATTCTTCAGCTTTGGTACGTTGGTTGATGGTGGTGAGAGGGACCTATCCAGCAGCAACTATGTAGGAGGAGTACGTTTAGACAAAAAAAAAAAAAACCACCTTTATAAAGTAAACTTTTTATACATGTTACATCAACTTTTTATTTAAAACAATGATTAATATTTGAATTACTTAAAAAAGAAAAAGAAAAATATAATGTACATTAATGCAATTTAAAAAAGAAATTAACAAGAAGAAAAATAAATTCTAGTCCATAAAATATCTAATAATAGTCTACATTGGATTTGGAGTGTAATGTTATTGTTAATTTGTTATCTTCCTACAATTACAAAACATATCTTGTTGACCTAAATGGTGTAGAGTGCGCGTGGGGTGACCACACCATCCATCTTATCCTGCGCACCTTCGTCACTGTCAAATAGCAGTGAAATCTCAGAGACCAGCCGTTTTCACCAGCACAGCCCTTTGAGCTTCGTTTTCAATTTCTTGGGTTCCAAAATTTGAAAAAGCAGAGCAACACATTGTATTCTTTCTTGTACTATCATGGTTCCTATTTATATCTGCATTTATTTTCTGATGATTATGCTTTTCACTCCCTGATTCGTAATCATTTCACCCTTAGCCATTTCCACTAAATATATATACGCTCCCCCCGTCTTTCCTTCTTTCTCGCTCTCTCTGCACATCTCCTGTCAGTTTCAGACCCGTGTTCTAACAGATACTTGTTGCTTGAGGTTGGTAATGGCATTCTTGTAATATCATCACTGTTTTATTCTCTGCAAATAAAATGTTTTTAGTGAAAGTATATCTCATTACGCACGGCACTTGGCGTTGCAAGGAAGAAGGAAATATTGGGACACTTGAAAAAGGAGAGAGAGATTGATAATGTTGTATTTGTCCTCGGGTGTTTGTCCAACTGTGAATTTGGTATTTCTTCCGTTGGGATAAAAAGATCGATTTTTTGTGAAGGTAGAAAGATTTGGGGGGTGTGAGGAAGACGTTTTTGGTTGTTTTGCGAGGTGGGTTTTGTTTTGTTTGAGAGCGTTTCTTTTTTGTTTGTTTTAATGTTCTTGTTGGAGGAATGAAATGAATGATACAGTGGAGAAAACGGCGTCGTCTTTAGCTTTGGTGGAGAAGAAACCGCAGGCTCAGAGGCCAGGAGGCTGTGTCGGTATTTTCTTTCAGCTTTTTGATTGGAATCGTAGATTTGCAAAGAAGAAGCTTTTCTCCAAGAAATTGCTTCCACCAGGTTTGTTCTTTTATGCAAATGGTTATGTTTTTGCTTATTATTCTGCATTGATATTGGAATTGATTTTCATAGTCTCTTCTTCTTGTTGCATTTGTTTAATTAGTTCGGTTTAAACAAGCTTCGAAGAAATTTGGTGGGGATGAAAAGCAGCCAAAAATTCGTTTGGTAATAAATGCTACTTTCTCTCTCTCTGTGTGTTTTATAAGTATCTTTGTAGAGTTAGTGAGATTGATGCAGTTAATGCTTTTGGCTAAACTTATGTAGCTTTATTAATTTCATAATTTGTGTAAATGTAGATTGCTGATGAAAACAGTGGGGGGTTTCCTACTGCAAAGAGCAGTAATGGGGGAAAACATGTTGATAATGAGCAAAGACATGAAAAGCGAGTACCTTCTCTTGTTGCTAGGCTCATGGGATTGGAATCCATGCCGGCATTGCAGAGAGACAAGTCGAAGAAAGCTCAGGCGACTTCCGGTAAACCGGAGAAGCTCGTCGACAGTAAGGAGGAGATGAATGTGGAGAAAGGAGGGATTAAACACGAGTCCAGGCCTCAGAAGCTTCAGAAGACTAGTGTTTGTGAGAAGCATTCAATGACTAGATTTGGTGCGGAGAAATTGCCTTTGAAGAATGTGTTATCGAAACCAAGAAAGCATCCTGCAATACTTCCATCTCCTGTGAAAAGTTCCAGAAATCTTTCGAGGAAAAGGTCATCCAGACTGATTGGAGCAGCAACTAGAATCTTGGAACCTGGGTTGCATACTAGTCGATCGAAATGTGCCCTCGGTTACTCTAACACTCTGCAGCACCATCCTCAAGAAGCTGATATGGATGCAGGGGTTCATTTCTTATCAAGCCAAATGGAAGATTCTTGTGGCTTTGGAGGTGCTGCTGTGAAGGGGGTGTCGCCTTGCAGAAATTGTGGCTATTCTATTGATGACTCGAATAGTGACTCCACCATGAGGGCACAACCATTAGTTTTCACTTCACCCTTCTCCAATTGTGTGGGATCCGGTTGCTTGGAGAGAAGTAAACCAGGACACACTGCAATTTGTCAAGACCTAGGAGAAGAGTTTCGTCAGGACTACTCAGCTACAGGTTCATTCATCGCGAATACACAGTCGTATACGGGACAATACCTGCAGCATTTAGGTAGCCAACAAAGCAGGCCACCAAAGGGCGTGCCGGTGTCCCCTAGTTCAAACTACAAGCCACAGAGGCAAAGTCAGATGTTGCGGGCAAGGGAAACGTTCCCTTCTAGGCCAAATTTGAAAGGCATGACGAGTAGCAGAGTATCAACAACAACTGTTATCAATGGGACCAAGAATTTAGTTTCAGCTGATCAAAGTATAAGTGATACTAGTAACAGACCTCGAGTGGCTACAAGAATGGACAACAGTAGATTTGAATTGGAGAAGAGAATCACCAATGACCCAGTGTTACCTGGGAGAAAGAGGAGGCCTACTAATATCTGTCGACAGGGCGAAAACTCTAGCTTCACAATGCCAGGAAAACAAGTGGGATATGATGCTCACTTAATCAATCACCAACAGGGTAGAACTTCATTGATCCAGCAGCAAGATAGATCATTTACCAGTGGCAACGTGAGCAATAATGTTGTTCCGTTCAAGTATAGTTTGCCGGTGAAGCAGACGAGTGGAATTTATGAAGCCACAGAAAGAAGGGTTAAGAATGGTTCATGTTGTGATGAGAGCTTGCCAAAATCAGCTTTAGGAGAAAAAGGTAGAAAGGCAGAGTTTGAAAAACAATGCCCTATAAGTGGAGATGCCTTGGGTGCACTTCTAGAACAAAAATTGAATGAACTGAATTGCCAAGGGGAGGATACAGGCAATGCACCTAAAAAAACCACTGCTACAATTCTACAAGAGCTGATATCAGCCTTAACTTCAGAGGTGCCATTTCAGCAGGGCAATATTCGAGATTTATCTGACGAAACAAATGGATGGTTTAATCGGAGCCATTCGTCGAATTCAACATTTTTCAACCATTCCCAGGTCAGACAAATGTTAACTTCCGGACTAATTAGTTTTAAATTCTTGCTACAGCTTGATATGATGATTTGCACTGGTCTTATTAACTGGCCTTTTGACTTAAATCATTTCCTGTGTTTTTAAACTGACAAAAGTCATTTTCTAAGGTAGTGTATTGTCATTTTGATGCTATGTTGGAGGAAAAGAACATTATCCTTATTTCTGAAAATTTAGATGAGGGAACTCTTATTATTATTTGAATTAGTAAATTTTTTGTTGTATGGTAAAAAGTTTTGATGTGAGAATTTGGTGCTCTGTAGGCTTTCCATTTGATCTTTTTGCTTGCATTTTATCCGAGTCAACTAAATTCTAACGTACTTAAATTGATCTATTCAGGCAAATGCAATGCATATGAAACTACCTGTCGACCAACCATTTGACAGTGAGCACCCAAGCCCAGGATCCGTTCTTGAAACCCAGTTTTCAACTGAGAGTTGTCCGAGCATCAGTGTTGATGATTGCCTAGGTGAGGACATCTAATGCAAGAATTGTTTGTTTCGATTCCAAATCCTTCTTAGCTCGCTTAATTTTCTACCTCAGTTTGTGTTAATATTATGATCAGCATTATCTGATGGTAGCTTGAATTTGCTTGCAGGTTATAGAATAATCAATGAGTCCCAGGGTTGCTCTGATTTCGCGCCTAACATTGATTTGGATCTTTTCGACTCTGCAGCCTTGTTAAAGACAGCTGAGAGTAGTAAAAAGTTGGCTATTGATATCCTCAGCAATGTGTCTGAAACAATACGCCGAAGTAACCTTGATTTTTGTTTGAAAGGAACCAAGCTCGACGAAGCAAAGGAGGTTCTTTTGAATGCTGAGCTGGAATCTCATAATGCATCTCTTTCTGGTTCAGTTATAGGAAGAGGGTCTCCAATAAAGCATTTGCTTCTCGATGAATTGGAAACATTCGCAAGGTTTCTTTGGATGGACTTTGGTTGCTGTCTTGGCATTAAGGATGTTAAAGAGGTGAATCAACTTAGAACATTTGCCTTGGATTCAATCATAGAATATCTGGGCTCAAGGTTTCAAGGATATCCAAACCGTGGGTCCAAAATAGCGCGAAAATGGCCTCTTCACTTGAACTATAATAGTTTGATTGTTGAGATTGTAGAAGCTGTAAGGAGGTGGGATGAATTGTCAGGTTTCGGTCTTGATGAGTTGATAGAAGGGGAGATGAGTCATTCCTTTGGAGAATGGACTAAGTGTGAGAGTGAAGCTTTGGAGACAGGCATGGAGATCAGCAGACATTTATACCAGATTTTGGTTGATGAAATTGTGATTGATCTTTGGAATTCTAGCTAAAACCCCATGGAAGATAGGCATTTAATTGTACAAACTGGATGCCTCATTTGTAAGAGTTGTGGTGGTACTTGGTACTCGGTAGTATTTCTTATCTATCTTTTCAGTTCAGATTTGATCATTCAACAGTTACATAGTAGTGTATGCATTCATTCAATCAAAAAGACCTCTCTCTCTCTCTCCCCGCATCTCCAAGTAATGAATTTTGAAAAACCAAACTCTGTAAAAATAATTTTTATTAGAATTCACTGAAAATATGTATTCCATTCCATCTCCTGTATCCAGGAATCATAATGCATAATGTTCTTTATACAAAGTAAAGTCTATATTAGAATTAACAACAATTTTTTTCTCCCATCAAACAAATTTGAAAGAAGAAAAGAAAAAGAATTGAAGTAACAAGTAAATAGCAACAATCTAGAAACAACATACTCTGTAATAATATTTTATTGGAATTCACTAATAAAAATGTATTCCATATCCTGTATCCAGGAATCACACTGCATCTCTCTATACAAAGTAAAGTCTATAATAGAATAACCAACAATTTTTATCTCCCATCAAACAAATTTGGAAAAAAGAGAAGAAAAAAAAATTGTAAGCAACAAGAAAATGGCAACAATCTAGAAACAACATACTCTGTAATAATATTTTATTGGAATTCACTAATAAAAATGTATTCCATATCCTGTATCCAGGAATCACACTGCATCTCTCTATACAAAGTAAAGTCTATAATAGAATAACCAACAATTTTTATCTCCCATCAAACAAATTTGGAAAAAAGAAAAGAAAAAAAAATTGTAAGTAACAAGAAAATGGCAACAATCCATGAAACATCAAATCTGAGATTATGGCAACCTCAAAACTGCCTGTAACCCAACACAGTCTTGGCAACTCCTCTGCCACTCCTCCCTCCCCTGTTTTCTCCATTGATGGCCTGCCCTGCTGCAACAGAGAATCCCTTCAATTCCGCCATACTCGCATAGCTCTTCCGACCCATCACTACTCCACTTCTCTTCTCCACCGAATTCGCCGACTTACTCCCGACCCCCACTTTCCCATAAACGCAGACGCTCTTCGCCGGAGGCGTCAGGGACCTCTCCGCCACCGGAGGCAGCATGCTCACCGGCTTCCGATTCTCCTTGCGAAGCGCAGAGGAGAAATCAGGCACGGATTGAGTCAAAGCAGACGGAGGTTTAGACCTTTTAGGCGGGGTTGTGAGATTGGAACTGAATTTCACTTGCTTTTTTGGTGGGGTCAGAATCGATCGATTTTGAATCTTCTCACCAGATTCTTTTTCAGGGCTTTGTCGATCCATGAAACTTCTCATTCTGAGCTTCTTATCTCTAAGATCGGAGTATTCTTTATATCTGTGCCCTCGTTCCATGACAAAACTCTCAGTCGTGAGTTGCAGGAGGTTGGGTTTGTCGGAGAACTGAGAGAGAATTAGGGATTTAGGGTCGAGGGCGGCATAAAAAGAGCGGAGAGTGGCCTCCGCCATTGATATCAAGTTTCGAGGTTTTTCCGATGCAGTTATGGTGTTCTGTATGTTGGATGGAAGCGAGAATGGTTTTTAAAAAAGTGGTTTTTGAGAAGCTGCGCAACGGTCATAAGAATAAAGAGAAGGGAAAAGGGTCGATCACACACTTGAATTTATACCAAAAGCTCAACTAAGCCCCTAACATTTATTTTTTAACATCCAAACCCTCTACCTTTCTAAATAAATCAAATTCACCCTTCATCTTTTATTTTTTTACATCCAAACCCTCTACCTTTCTAAATAAATCAAATTCACCCTCCATTCTAACAAACCACTGAAAATAGCATTTTTATATACTTATTAATTAAAAATCATATAGATATTTTCTAATGGCAAACTAATTGGAATCGAGCGCCTGTGTCTATATAATTATAATTATAATATTATTCTACTATATTATTTTAGTGGTTTATATCCTATTTTACTCTATTGGAATTCATTATTTAAAATGTCATTTATCTTTTCAAATACTTGGAAATTTGTCATAAATTAATTATATAATTCTAGCCTCAGACCCTTTTTCATATTTACTGAAATTAACACTGAAACCTTCAAAATATAAAATTGTGGTTAATTTATGTCGCAGAATCTATAATATATATATATATATATATAGTATATATATTGTATTTTTTAATTTTCGACCTTCTCATAACAATTTGAAGGTTATTTATGAATCACTATGATAAAATACTTATTACTTCATTCATTAATGAATAACTTTTGTTTTTTTGCACGTAAATTAATGAATATTATTATTTAATGTGTATTCGGTAATTATAGTATTAAGTGTGTGAGTCCCATATTTTAATTGTATAAGTATGTATAAGAAAAATATATTATTTGGATCCCATATTTGTAAAAAAGAAAAATGACTCTTTGGGACAGACGCCCAAAAATAAAATAAAATAAAAACTTTTTGAAGCAAACGAAGGGGGTATAAGATAAAATAGGATATAAACCGCTTTTAAGGTCAAATTATTATTATACTAAAAATTTATTAAATAAAATTATTATTATATTCAAAATTTTATTAAATTAATATGAACTTAGTGGTAAAAAATGTAAACATAAATTGTAAAGTTATAATTATTTTTCATTATATATATATATATATATATATATATATATATATATATATATATATATATATATATATATATATATATATATATATATATATATATATATATATATATATATATATATTATATAACGCTAGATTCCAACCAGGCTAGATGGCCTTAAAAAAAATTTTCACTAGAGTTATGACTTTTAATTTAAAAAAAAAAATTATTTTGAGTGATTTGTTAGGATGAAGGTTGAATTTGATTTATTTAAAAAGTAGAAGGTTTGAATGTACTATTGGGGCTTCGTTGATCTTTTAAGATAAGTTCAAGGGTGCAATTGAACTTTTTCGCTAAAGAGAAGGGTAGAATGGGAAGAGTGATAGTCAAAAGTTACTCTCAACGTTCTTATTGAAGTGGGGCCTTATTTAATGGGGTAATTTATTTAATATGGAAAGAAGTTTATTGGATTCTAATTTGATGGTCAATCTCTTTTCTTATTCTTAGTATGAACATGAACTTAATTAAAAGAAGCTTTAATTCCAATATTTCAAAGCTGTTTTCTTAATCTAGTTCTACTTTTATTCATGCATCGGGATTTGATAAAATTGGAATACTATGGTTATTAATGAACTTGAATCTTGATTCGTGATTTGATATTGAATTTGAAATTGTTTTAATTATGATGTATACATAGAACATGCACTAACGGAAGACTCCTGGTCATCGGTTTAAAAATTTAAACACAAACCAGATTAATACGTATAAGACCAAATACAATTAAAAAATATATACTCAAATATTCATTTTTTTTAATGGAAATTAAAAAAGTTGTTACTTTTGGTATTTTTGAATAAATTGTTGGGACAGAAAAAATAAAAAAAAAATTATGAGATTGAGAAAGTATATCCTATCTTGGAGTTGTCTATGAAAAGAATTCTGAGACCGAAAAAACCTGTGTTTGTTGAATTAATTAACGATAAACTCGAACACAAGTATATTTCTGATATTAAGGTCTCGAAAATTAAAGGGTCATTTATTATTGGATATATAAAATAATGCATAATTACTGTAAATTATATGACTTAAAGTACTATTACTCATAACTACACAATTATGATTGTGATACCAGAAATATCCCTATGTAATTGCACAATTTGTTTGCACAATTTGGTTTTACACAATTTGTTTTGCACAATTTTGTTTTTGCACATTTTAAATTCCGGCTCAGGCGACGGTCAGCGCCGGTTAACGGCTGTCCGGCCACCGGTCAACGACTGTCCGGCCAGCGATCAACGCCGGTCAACGGTGGATGGGTGGGTGAGTGAGGGGAAGAGTTGGGGTTTGTACTTGTATGGATTGGAATGAAACACATACCACACAAAATAGTGGGGAACGAGGGATTCATCACTTTTTGGGAATGAAATTTACAGTTCTACTATAAAGTATTAAACCAAACATACTACTCCATTCTCATTCCCTTTCCTTACTTCCATAGCACTCAAACAAACAGCCCCTCAAACTCCTACTTAATAATTAACCTCACGTTTAGACTCAACATTGAAAAATTCTAATTATATTTTAAGGGTGTTAACTATTCACTATGTTTGACGGAAGACAATTAGCTAAACAGATTTATGAAATTTCAAAAGTCATGCCCCAATTTTTCATAACATTATATATACTATACTCTATTTATTAATTTATTCAAAAAACGGGATTTAGTGACAATAGTGTGCAGTAGGACGGAAGAATTTAAGAAAATAGTAAATAAATGTACGGCTACTCTTGTTTGCTGTGATCTCTACAAATGGAGTTTACAATTGTATTCTATTATATGAACAAAGACCATATCTAAAAAACACAATCTGCCATTTAGACAAATGTTTTCCTTCTTTTTTTTTTGTGCTGTTGGAAATACTCCATATTCTAGTTCTTAAAAGGTTGGTTGTTGAAGTTGTACGATGAAAATATCCACCTATCTATTTCCACCATAACATAGCACTCCAGATTGCAGAGATTTCCACACTGATGATGATGTCAAACTTGATGATATTTGTATTTCTGTCCAAGATTGAATCTGTTTATTCGGCTCGTGAATCCTTCTAGTACAAGCGTTCTTACAGCCTCGACACCTTGTTCTAGTGCAGCATCCACCTGTGCCAACAAATTTGGACAGCATAATCAATATCAATGTGATTTTTTATTTGAAGAATGAATTGGTTGAGTTTATATCTTTTAAGCATACAAAGTCACTTTACTAATCAAGCAAAGTTAAAACGATTCGATGGTAGAAACGTATAAAGGATTAAGGATCTCGATGTGTGTCACTTACACCTTTAGCTTTCTAACTTGAGATCAATACTATGGGGAATCTTATACTATATAGACTTGAAAAGCATGTTTAATTTATATTTAAGTGGGCATAACTAGGAATAGCATGAATGAAACTGAAATCTAAATGAGATTCTATCTTTTAGTGTGGTACCTGTTTTCTTTCTAAGACACTGAATTTCTGAAGAAGATAAGCCTTCATGTCCATCGAACCGGGTGGATTCCCAACACCTGGGATAATCACGAGTACGTGTTCATGGACTGTATAACCAGAGAAGGATATAATAGTAGAGGCAGGATTTCAAGAAAAGTACCTATGCAAAACCTGGGGAATTCACGACGACCATCTAAATGCTCCATTACACTCTTCACTCTGTTACAAAAATAGTAGTATTTCCGTTAATGAATAGGCTTCTTCATAATATCTCACGTCGAAGTATGTAAAGACGAACGAGAATTACAACTGCTCTATTCTCATTAGTAACAAGAAGAAACCCAAGCACTGGTGGCTAGTCTAGATACGCACATCCCTAAATAATTCTAATTTTCATAAAGCAACAATCATTATTTGGCAAAATATTACAAGCAATTTGCTTGGAGAGAGGCCATTCAATAAGCAAGTTGCTTCAAAGTATAACTGGGAATGTATTTGTTATAGAACAAACACAAAATAACTTGAACCAAAAGCTTAACTCAATTTTTATTCACAAGACAAATTGCTTCAACAATTTCAACAAAAGCTTTGTATAGAGACAATACCCATTGTGGTGACCATGTCCTCCTTTTGGTTGAAGCCTCAGTACTGCATTAGGTAAACTCATTTCATCATATACCTAAAATAATCATTCAAGAGATAAAGTTGGATTTAGAAGTTATTGTTTCAGTATTACTGGAAACGACACATTAAATCACATTGTATAGAAAATTTACAGTATGATCTGACCAGAAGGATGTGGCGTAAGGGTACTTGATAATATGCAGCAAGTGGCCCAACCTGGCAACATTGTAGAGAGAGAGAAACACTTCATGTAGCTAATTTATGGTCAAGAAACTCAAATTTTAAAAAGGGTGAAAGAGGTGAATTAATAGTTGATGAAGGTATCTTAATTATAACCTGTCTTGATGCGCTCATTCTCATTAAAAAAATTATGTAAAAGATTTTCTGTTCACTCATAGGAAAAATAATTTATCTGCCAGCATGTTACTGCAGAAACTATTTAATTATGGGAAAAGTTCATTATTGGAGTTAAAAAAACAAAATAACCAACTAAGATATGATTTTACAGAGAAAGCAACCTTCTAAATTGCAGCCATAGTGAATGATTGTAATCATGGTGAAGGCTAGGTTTATCAAACACTAATAAATATATATTGTTAAACAAACAAATAGTTGTGGGGGAAACGAACCGCTTCTCCACTAAAGTTCATGTATGTCTGAGGCTTGGACAATAAAACTGGTACCTGTCCAATGGAACCTGCACTGATTTTAGTCGAACATTGAAATAATGAAAAATAGTCATTATACTATAGTAAGATTGTTTCAGTAAACTTTTTTAGTCATTCTAACTTTATGCAATTCTTTCAGGGGAAGACAATAAACAAACGAAAAAATGCCACAAAATAAGCACCTATGCCAATCAAAGCTTTTGATTGTATAGTGTTCATCACAATTCCTTCAGATTGAGAGATGCGATCAACCATTTCAAAACCCACCTAGTTTTACAGTAAGTCCAAAAATAAGAACATAAGATGTACAAACTTGAACGAAACAAGATAAAGTAAAATATAACCTCAAGCAATGAACCAATAAAATATAGCTGCCAATGGAAGTTACAGAGCAGAAACTAATACATTGTGGCGTGTTCCATGATATTTGTTTCCCGGGTTCCCCAACCCTACAATCAGCCATGGAGTATACTCAATTTTGATACCATTGGGCTCTACCGATGGGGATGACGCCTGAACCCGAAGCTTTGCAGCCGCTAAATGCTTCTGATGAAAAGATGGGTTTTTTATCCTAGGAAATGAGATGCTACTGGCGCAAGTGCTAGAAGGAGAAACTACATACAACATTGACCTAAACAGAAATGAGATGCATCAGATAACTTCATCCAAAATTGAAATTCCATAAACGCAACTACACTTGAATTACCATAACCATACTATTCAAGAAGTTGAAAACGAGAAAAGGGGAAACTTAAGAAAAGGGATAAGATTTATTCACAGGCATCTGAAAGCAGTCCGAAATTCAGAACTATGATAGACATATGGCCCAATTACAAACACACACAGAGCAACCAATTGAATGCCCCGTGGGTTGGCTAAGCGAATACCCGTTTACTCAAAGTTCAGCAAACAGTAAACTTAACGAAACGCTAAAACCCTAAACCCTAGCTAAAAGAAAACTACTCCAAACACTTTCTTCGCAATTTCCTCCCTAATGCTTAAATACAAATGAGATGGCTGATTAAATTACGAAATTGAGAATAGATTACAGCGAGATTAAGTGGAAAGTAACGAAATGCCATGGAGAACTCTTACTGATATTGAATTATAACTTTGATTCCGAAGAAGAAACTTAGGAGAATCCGGGGAAGGAACGGATAAGAAAAAAAAGGATACAGATATTATCGCATAAAACAAAATATTAGGAAGATGATTACTAAATGCTTGAAGTGAACGGAGATTTCAACCTTCTTTCTCGATAAATTTATCCGCAACCAGCTAAATATAATATAAAACTCTTGAATTTTTATTTATACAAAATAAAACTGAATTCATTTCAAAACTAAAATTACAAACCACTACATATTCACTAATTTTAATTTTTTGGATTTAATATATTTAGGTCATGATTGTTGTCATTTATTTAACTCTTCATACGTACTCTTTTACTTGTTTATAATACTTATTCATTTAACTATTTTATTTCATAAATTATTAACTTTAAATCTTCCAACATTGGCCCTCGATAGGGGAAAATCATACACTTTAACTATCAAGAATATACAAAAATTATTGAATAAAATTTTATGAACTCAAATGGATTTAAAATATTTTTTACCATATTTTTAATTATAAAATTTAGATTGCCTAAAAGATTAAGTTTATGGCATAAATTTTTTTGATAAACCCCAAAGGAACTATATACTCATCCACTTCTTTAAAATTATTTTATGAAACTATTTCATTTATAATGGAGTATTATTTTAATTTTATCTTTTCTCATGATTTATAATGTATTTTGTCCTTATATTTAATATTTATTTTTTAAAATTTTATATTAATTTTAAGAGTATAAAGGTTAAAAAAATTTGAGAAACAATTGAACATACTCATTTTATAAACTCTAAAATATTCTCTCTCTCTCTTTTTTTTAACTCTAAAATATTCTCCTGACGATGAATAAAGTTATTAATTTTTTTTAATTATTTCAATTACATTGAGCTTGGAAATTTTGAATCGATATAAATGTGTGGTGAGACATTTATGAGCACTGGCAATGTCGGGATCGCACGTGACGATATGACCTCTCTCAGATACTGCCATCCTACAGCAAATGTTGCCACGTCATTGCTGCCTATTTATTTATCTGATTTTTAATTCTACTAAAATTGATTTTTATTATAAAACAATTTAACTTATCCAATGATCCAATCTTCCCTAAAAATAATGTCGATCGAGATTTTGGATTAAACATAATTCCGATATTCTCAAATTATTATTCATAAATCATAACTTATATTAATTATTATTATTATTATACATGTGTGCGTTCGTAAGTACTAGAAAAGAAAGAAGATTGGAAGAAGGTTGAAATCTCCACCGAGTTAGTTGTTCACTGGCAAGAAAACAGTTATCATCTTCTTAATCTCTCCCCCTACAATAGTACTTCACTACTTCGATTATTATTTATCCATCCAATCCAATCCCCTGATTCTCCAAAGTTCTTTCTCTGGCGACTGATTTTCATTCAATTCTGGTAAAATTCGTCTCAAATCGCGTTACTTTCCATTCAATCTCTCGCGCTAATCAATTCTTAATCTCGCAATTAAAGCAACTTTCTGGCTTGCATTAAAGCTTTGTGTTGAAATGCAGAAAGTTTTGAGTCGTTTCTCTATGCTTCGTGCGTTCTACGGACTAGCGTCTTGATTAATACTATTATTGTTTATTTGACTTTGTGTGAACGAATTTAAGTGTTGACAGGTCAAAATGCAGGCTTCCACTTTCTCTGTCAAAGCAAAATCAGGCTTTCCCTTCGAAAATCGAAGGCTTTTTCCCAGCGCGAGCGATTTGAGAAAAAATAGTGTGGCGATAGTTAGAAGTGATCTTAGCATGCCAAAGAGGGACCATTGCTTCGGGCTTGGACTTTGCTCGGGTGAAATGAGGGCGAGAGGAAGTATTCAAAGTTTATTTGGGTCTTCACCCAAGGCCAGATTAGTCAGAGCTCAAGCTTCTGGTTAGTATATATATTTTTTTTCGAGTATGAGGTTTTGCTGTTCTTAGCTCTGTTTCGATTACGAAAATGTTTTAAGTATTAATTTTTCAAATAATAGTTTGTATTGCCTGTCATTCTGATGAGAATTTTGTATTGGAATGTTAGACCCGATTAATTGACTACACTGGCAAATGACATTTGTTTTTTATTGTCAATAGAAGATGTCGAGGATGCTGGATCTGGCAAGATTCAAGTGAAATCATCTGGGACGGTATTGCCATATGTTGGTGTTGCTTGTTTTGGGGCCATTCTGTTTGGATATCATCTGGGGTACACTTCTGATTTCTCCTCTTTTGTGATGTTATATTTCGGGTGCTTCAGTTTGATAGATTAATGAAACAGAAGTCGTGTTCTAACCCTGCTGATTTCTGATTGGTTGTAATATAACATGTTCTTCCGTTGGATGGTCTGGATTTCATGGATTCATGCTCTGCTCTTTATCCAGGGTAGTAAATGGAGCTTTAGAGTACCTTGCCAAGGATCTTGGAGTTTCAGAGAACACTGTGTTACAAGGCAAGTTGTTATTGAGTATTCTCAGGATTTACACTGAGTTGAAAAACATAAGAATGCAATGCAGGGGCTTTTGTGTGGCCATTTATGCATGGGTTGGTGTGGTGTGGTAATTATTTACTGACTTAGCATGCTTAGAATGTGATTTGGCCCGTATAAATTCTCATATTAAATGCATTAGTCAAGGTGATGGGCTCATAAAATAAATCTCATCTTTTCATTTGTTAGGATATCAATTAGAAAAATGATTCCAGGAAGTTTCTGAGTAGCAAATTTGTGAGCTGATTGTGTGGCTATTGAGTTGAAATTTTGGAAAATACTGGTGAAATGTGATAATATGGCGTTGGATTCTGGGACATAGTTACGAAACAACAACTTATCTAATTATTGTCAATTGTGGTGAAAATTGCACCACTTGCCCCTGATGGTGGTCATGTTACAAGCTGAATCGTGTAAATTCTTGTATAGTCATTATATTGTTCCCAGTCTTCTAGTGACACTTTTTGGTTATCGCATTAAGCAAATGCATGATTTTATCTTGCTGCTTACATGATAACCTTACTTTTGAAGACTATTGGTTATGATTTTCTTCGGAAATGAATGTTTGTCATGAACTATAGATGTTGCTTAGTTAGTCTACTGAAAATTATTGATAGCCGTTCCTATTTAGGAAATAAATTTTTTTGCTGCCTATTTTTGACTCAGGTTGGGTTGTCAGTGCACTCCTTGCTGGTGCCACTGTTGGTTCTTTTACTGGAGGTTCATTGGCTGATAGATTTGGACGAACAAAAACTTTTGTGTTGGATGCAATTCCACTTGCTGTGGGAGCATTTCTTTGGTTTGTATTAGATTATGTATCTTGTCATTTTTGTCACTGTTACTAAAAAAAATGCTCTCTTAATTGTTTTCATGTATCATAGTGCCACAGCACAAACTGTACAGACAATGATAATTGGTCGTGTTCTTGCTGGAATTGGAATTGGCATATCATCTGCGATTGTGCCACTTTACATATCTGAGGTACCCATTGTCTTACTTGTTATGCATTATTCCCCCTTGAATGCCTGGAATATATGTCTTGATGCTCTTTCAATGATTAGATCTCACCTACTGAAATCCGTGGCACACTTGGATCAGTAAACCAGTTATTCATATGTGTTGGGATCCTTGCGGCATTGGTAGCTGGACTTCCTTTGGCAGGGAATCCTTTGTGGTAATTTACTGCTTTCAAATTATGTTCCTGGCACTAATCATGGAGATGATATCTACTACTTTGTGTAAAATTTTCAATAACTGAGAATGCTGGAATGAAAGAATGCCATCCTTGATTCTGAGTTTTTTTGGTTTCAGCCCTTATAACTGCCTAGGATAAGTTAAATTTGTACACGGAATTATGGAAATCAATCAAATTTGGATCAAGGAAGGAGTATCTGCTATATGATATTCTCAAGCCTTCTGAATTTATGTTGCGTATTGATATCTCATGCTAATGTCACTCTGTTGTTTAAAAGGTGGAGGACAATGTTTACTGTTGCACTTGTGCCATCTGTGTTATTGGCAATTGGAATGGCATTCTCTCCTGAAAGTCCTCGATGGCTTTATCAGGTTTTATTACAAACTTCATGGAAATTCCTTTTTTCATCCAGCATATACACTTTTTTTTTAGTTTCTTGTCTTTTGTTGGAATCCTATCATGATTTATGTGGAAAATGCTGCTAACTGAGGCATGCTTCCATTGAAGCAAGGGAAAATTGCTGATGCTGAAGTGTCCATAAGAAGGCTATATGGGAAAGAAAGAGTAGCTGAGGTTATGAAAGATTTGGATTCAGCAAGTCAAGGTTCCTCTGAACCTGAAGCTGGATGGTTTGATCTTTTCAGTAGCCGCTACTGGAAAGGTATATATAATCCGTTAGGAGTTTATATGAGTTTGGGATCGGAAAAGATTATTTCATCAGAGAATTTTTTTCCCCAAAGCTATTTGGTTGATTATGTCCTAGAGTTAGGTTGAGATGATAGAGAACTTACACAGTCATGGAGTGAGACTTGTTGATGCTTATACAGGAAGCATAATGATTTCTTTGGTTGCTCTTTATTCCTTTGTATGCCAGGCTTGATAAGGCCAGCATTCAAACTATCATGAGATTTCTATTCTCCCCCAAAAAAAATTCCTGCAGCTTTTTTGACTGTCCCTTAAGATCAATGTTTTTCATTTTTCAGTTGTGAGTGTTGGTGCTGCTCTCTTCTTGTTCCAGCAACTTGCTGGGATAAATGCAGTTGTTTACTATTCAACTTCAGTTTTCCGAAGTGCTGGTATTACATCTGATGTTGCTGCCAGTGCTCTGGTTGGGGCTGCAAACGTTTTTGGTTAGTTTTTTTTTTTTTTTTGGGTTACTTTTATGATAATGCAGATATTTGTTATAGGTTTCTTACATTTTTTCAGGCACTACTGTTGCGTCTTCATTGATGGATAAGCGAGGAAGGAAAAGTCTTTTGCTTACAAGTTTTGCAGGAATGGTATGGTTTAATCATCTTAACACAAGCCTGATAGATTTGCAGAATTATGAGGGTGGGGGGTGGGGTGTCAAGTACTCTAAAATATGAAATGGTTGATGTCTTTCGTGATATGCGAGATAGGATATACAACATCATAATGTGGTATTAACTCTCTGTGCTGAGTGAAGGAGTTTTTCCCCACCCATAAATTATTTTTTTTTCACATTACCCAGAAAATGTTATTTTATTAGTTGGGAGGAATAAATTAATGAGCGAGCTTTTTGATTGATGATCAAAGTCATCATCAGGTCAATTTACAGTGGTTTGATGATTTTCTCGTATAAATATTGGGTTTCATGTAACACTGAGGGAGAATGTGATCAGTTCATGATTTAGTGGTTGCTTCACTTTATATTTTGTGCTTTAAAAAAAAAAAAATAGTATCATTATATTGATATCCATGACCCTGCCTAAATTTTTTTAGATTGGTTCCACAATATTAAAAAAGTTTGGAACTTTATTGTGCCATGCTGCTGAATTTTGATGGGTAAATTTTCCCTCAACCATGACCTTATGATGATCATGCTCAAATGTTTTGAGTGGATGTGTATGAACAAGTGTACTGTTATTGGATATTTTTTCTCTGAGTTGCAATATAGCCTTTTAATTGAGTTAGGTTTTCTTTTTCTCTTTGGGTATAGCTTTTGTTTAAATTTGATAAAACATTAAGGCTTTCTGATTTTTTTTTGTGCTTTCAAAGGGTGCTTCTATGTTGCTGCTCTCCTTGACCTTCACTTGGACGGCTCTAGCACCTTATGCTGGCACACTTTCCGTGGTTGGCACTGTTCTGTAAGTATTCGATTACATGGAGTGAATTCATGTGCATCTTGTTGCTATGTACCTCTCTAAATCTTATGTTTAAATGTGTTTTTATATTTCTTACAGCTATGTATTATCGTTCTCTCTTGGGGCTGGTCCGGTACCAGCTCTTCTACTCCCAGAGATTTTTGCCTCAAGAATCAGAGCGAAGGCAGTGGCCTTATCTTTGGGCATGCATTGGGTAAGATAAGTAACCCAAAAAAACACTTTTCTTCTCTTTTATTTTTCATTTCAGATATCCTGTCCATGGTATGGCCTAAGCCTTTAAAATGAGAATGATATTCTCTTGATTACTGTAATCAAGAGTTAGCTTTAGTTAATTTCCTTTACAAACTAATGTTTCCTTGGCTGTAACAGATATCCAATTTCGTGATTGGGCTGTACTTCCTGAGTGTTGTAAATAAGTTTGGAATCAGTAGAGTGTACCTGGGATTCGCGTCCGTGTGTCTTCTAGCAGTGATGTATATAGCTGGTAATGTCGTGGAAACAAAGGGACGATCTTTGGAGGAAATTGAACTTGCTCTAAACCCAGCTGTGTGAGCATCAATGTTCAGTTAAGTATTGTTGGAAAACT
This sequence comes from Pogostemon cablin, assembly GCA_023678885.1. Classification (NCBI taxonomy): domain Eukaryota; kingdom Viridiplantae; phylum Streptophyta; class Magnoliopsida; order Lamiales; family Lamiaceae; genus Pogostemon; species Pogostemon cablin. Next base: position 25,706,946 of record CM043004.1, on the reverse strand, counting down.
GCAGCTGGATTTTGCTTGGAATGTAAATTAGGCACTGCCCTGCCCTAATTATATTTTATAACATCACCCACCTTTTCTTTAAAAATAAAAATTTTCTTTAGGGTTGGTTATATCATGGAATTTCATTTATCATAAAGGTAAAATAATGTAATTCTGTTACATAAGTCGGTGATAGAAATGCCAATTACAACGGTACAATAAGGAGAAAGGGCATATGAAAGAATAGATGTGGAAACAACGGTGTTCTAATAATTAGTATTAAATTAGATGGCACTTCAATATTATAAGATTGAGTTTGAGAGTGGAGTTCTGTAAGAAGAAAACAGAGAAAATAAACAACAGAAGAAACAGAGAAGATAAACCAAAAAAAAAAAAAGGGTGCATTTCTCTCTGACAGTAGACAATTTTGTGCAAGAGTTAGACATTCATCATTCACATGAAGTTTTGTGCAGTTTTACTCATGGATGGATTTAAAGAATGCAGAGAATGTATGCTCCTTGAATTATTCTTTAGAAAATTTTTATTTGGACATTTATTATTGTAATTTCACAAACCTAAATTTAGTACGTGTTATAATAATGACTATTAATGAGTATAAAAAGTTTAGATCAATTCCAATATTTACACGTGGGCAAGATTTGACAAGTAATATAATGACTATTAAAGAGTATAAAATGTTTAGATCAATTCCAATATTTACACGTGAAAGAAATTATGTGCAAGATTTGAAAAGTACATATTACATAACAAATTTAATGTAATTTTTAAACACAAGAAAATTTGTGCATTTATTTAAAAACTTTTATAACCCTAGGATTGCCCAGGTTTGTTGGTAAAATTATCTAAAGTATCAGGTTTGAAATTAACGTGTGATCAATAAGGTTAATTCACATAAAATGTACTTGAGATGAAGGTTCCTGTTAGTGGACGGTGAGTCCTAATTTTCCCAAATTATTCGATTTATAGATCAGATAATGATGTATCGAAAAAAATTTAAAGGCTTTTGCTCAAAATTTTTTTTTCCAGTTTACTCGAAAAATGTATGTTCTTTTTATCTTAATTTTAGTTATTACACTTTCAGTCATCATAAATTTTTTTATTTTGACTTTAATCCCTCATATTTATAATTTTAAATTTTTAGTCTTCAAATTAATACAAACCTTTGTTAAAAATATTTGAATAAATTATTATAAATATAGTTACATTTTTTTCCTACAAATTAAGTGAATACAATTGTAAGCAATTAAAATTTTACGATCCAATTAAATGGTGACGCGTGAATTTTATTGATTAAATATTAATTTATTTTGGAATTTAAATCAATTAATTCCTTAAAAATAAATTAATAAATAATTGATAATTAATTTAAGCCCAACAAATTAATTGGGCTTGAATTAAATGAGGTCTGACCCAAGTCAATTAAGCCCAAGTCAAATGAGGCATGACCCAAGTCAAATAAGCCCAAATAAATTAAATCAGGCCTAAGTTAAATAGGCTTAATTATGGTCCAGTAAGTTGAAGGCCCAAGCCCGTTAAGTAAGGCCCAAATGTGGCCTGCATCCCCGTTTCTCACCTATAAAAAGGGGTCTCCCCCCTTTATTTGAGACACATTCGAGTAGCCGAAGACGAGACGCTCTTGAAGAGATCGAGAACACGAGCATCGCTCCCTCAAATCTTCAAGTCTACGAAGCTTCAAGCGAAGAACGAACGAAAAACTTCAAGCGATCTTCAAGTCTTCGAAGCTCCAAGCGAAGAACGTTCCAGGATCTTCAAGTCTTCAAGCGGTCTTTGATCAGAGTGAAATTCACCTAGAATTATGGGTTTAATTGCATGAATTTACTTGAATTATGTGGCATTAATTCAATAGTTAAACATGTTTTTATGGAAGATACAATTAATTGCTTAATTACTTGGAAAAAGGTATTTTTATAATTTTTGTAGAAAATTGTGATTATGAGGTATAAATGGATTCTACAAGTAAAGAGGAAGATGTGGGAGAAAACGGTACTCAATTCAGAGTTGAAACGAGCAAGAACGAGTTAAAACCGTGAAGCTGCGCGCGTGCTGTCACAAAAATTCGACCCTCTTCACAAAAATTCGAGCGAATTTTTGTAGCAGTTTATGCCAACGAATTTTAAAGCCCAATTTTTCTATTTTGGCCCTTGAACTAAAGTATCCCACATTGAATAAATATACCAACACTCCTCACACCCCACTACTATAAATACCATCTCATATGAAGGCCATCAACAACAATTCTCCATTCAAGTCAATTCACTCCATATTTTAGATTAGAATTTGGGGAGCTCTTGAAAGAGAGATCTCCACTAGTTGAGATTACTCCCCCTTTGGGGGAGGGATCCATTTCTTTAAATGTTTTTCTAGATTAGGTTTTTATTTTTTCCAAGAAGGTGGGGACACCAAGGAAATGATGATCCTCATGAATGTAAAAACTTCATTAAGATATAATCTAATCCTACTTATTATCTTTCTATTTTCTATGTTTTGGTGGTTGATTGAAGCATGATTATTGATTAAATTATGAAAATGTCTTGATTGAATTTCCGGCTTTGATTAGGTTTCATTTATGAAATTCACATGCTTGTAATAATATGGGATTTATGTCTTTGATATTAGTGTATAGTGATTAGGTTGTGTATTGTGTATCGGCATGTCTTGTCGTTGCTTTACCCTTAGTTGCTTTGCATGATTATCATATGTGAGTTTATTCCATTTATTACATGAGGGTTTAATATAAGGGGAACCTGGCAGGGAATCCTTATGTTTAGAATAACATAAATGAACACTAGGAAAATCACTTAGGCCCGAGAATTTAACTAGTGAAGGGAACCCCATCCATACGAGCATAGTACCTTGAAGGGAATTGCAAGTAGGATCGATCCTAGGAGCTTTTTAGGGGTTGTGAAAACAATCTACATCATATTCACCATGGCCTTTGAGGATATGTGGAAATAGTGATCGCTCTTACCATGATTAGCTTAAAAATGGAAAACAATTAAAGATGTTGAATGTTTGATTATTTGATTGCATCATGAAAGCTACCATCACATTGAAAATCCAAAAATATTGTAATTAAATTTATTTTTTCATGCATTTTATTTTCTTTTATTTCTTACCCTCCTTTTTGATCGTCCCTAACTAATCACGATACTATAATTTGAAGGTCACAAATCCTAAATTCCCTTGGGTTCGATATTTTGTTGTTTGATCGCCCGAACTATAACGACTAATCAAATGCTGCCGTTGCCGGGGAATTTAGTTGTATTTGTGACTTTGGGTTCGTTGAGTGATTAGAATAGGGACATTTTTTTGCTTTGATTTATTTTTGTTTTATGGTTGTGTTTGTAGGGACTAAAGCGTGGAGCCATGGTATTGGCCTCGAAGAGCAAATGAGTGGTGCAAATTGAGGTAACGAACATCTTTTCAACTTAAATTCGACTTTGTTTAATTTAAGTTTGGGGGATGTTCTCTTTGTTACTTGACTTTTCTACGTTATGAATTATAAAAATTGCATCAATGAACTCCTACTTGAGCATATTGCACCGGCGCATGTTTAAGTCCTTACTCTTTTCCTTGACATATATTTTTTCCTTTTTTGTTGTTTTCATTTTTTTGGTGCTTTTCTTACTTTATCTTGTTTTTAATAAGGAGAAAATCTTTCTTGGCTCTCTTGTGCATCATTGTGAGAATATTTTAGACTATGATTTTTGGTTGAAACTTGTGACTTGATTGATTTTTGTTTGTGTACATGTTGAGCTATGGTTTATGCTTGGTTTGTGTTGTCTTTCACTACTATAAGCCCGTGAGTTTTTGAGCCTTAAAATCGTTAAATTAAATGGTTTTTCCTTTCTTGTGTGTGCATCATTCTTTTATGTGCATTCTAGAACTTGCCATTGTATCTTCTTGAAACTACATGTGTATGAAGATTGTTGGAAATGATTTAAAGCCATCTTTGTTTTGACAAGTCACTTAGCCAAATCGATCTTACCAAATGTAATCATATCGTAGTTTGCCACTTTGAGCTTATTATCCTTATTTCTTTGGCAACCTACAAATTTAACCATTTTTATCCATATTTTATATCCTAATCACCTTTGTAGATTAGTAGTGGATTAATGGGGATGAAGTAGTTGAATTGAGCTTACAAGAGAATTTGGAAAAAGAGAAATGGTAAAATTGCAAGAAAAGAGGGAGGAAAGATGAAAAAAAAATGGAGGTTGTGAAAGAAAAATTGAGTAATGCTTGAATTTGAAGAAGCATAGAAAAAAGAGCTCTACTAGAAAAAATGAAAGAGAGTTCTAGAATAAGAAAGAGAAAAACTCAATAATGTTAAGAAAAGAAGAAACGGTTCTCTAGTGAGTCGGATGGAAGATTACGTTTTTCTTGAGGTGAAAAGAGAAAAAAGAGAGAATGAGAGTTGAAGTGATCAATCAACGTAAATTATCTACAAATCTTGAGCTTACTTTTTTCTTAATATTCCTACCCAAGACCAAAGAGCCTACATTACAACCCTATAAAGACCTTTTTGATTCAACAATTAACACACATATAAGTGGTGGAGACCGTAGACTTTTGTCAAGCGTATGGTAATGTCATGCATTTGAATAAATTTTTGAGAGTATACACTTCTCCCGTACACTTCTTTTGAGTGTGAGAGTAATGCAAAATCTAGAGATGAGTAGTGAAGGTCTCACTTGCTTGCATATTTCCTAAGCTTAACTTGTATGCATTTAAATTGATGTCTTGTCACTTGTTTTGATTGAATTGAAATGATTTTGAAATGACTCAATTCTTATTGATATCTTGATTCAATTCTAGGTGAATTCCCCTCCTCGTTCTTTCTTTTCTTTCATTGCTCGAGGACGAGCAACACTTTAAGTTTGAAGGGTTTGATAAGCGTGAAATTCACCTATAATTATGGGTTTAATTGCATGAATTTACTTGGATTTATGTGACTTTAATTCAATAGTTAAGCATGTTTTTATGGAAGATACAATTAATTGCTTAATTACTTGGAAAAAATGTATTTTTATAATTTTTGTAGAAAATTGGTGATTATGAGATAGAAATGGATTCTACAAGTAAAGAGGAAGATGTGGGAGAAAACAGAACTCAATTCGGAGTTGAAACGAGCAAAAACGAGCCAAAACCGTGAAGCTGCGCGCGAGCTGTCACAAAAATTCGACCCTCTTCACAAAAATTCGAGCGAATTTTTGTGTCAGTTTATGCCAACGAATTTTTAAAACCTAATTTTCCTATATTTGGCCCTTGAACTAAAGTATCCCACATTGAATAAACATACCAACACTCCTCACATCCCAATACTATAAATATCATCTCATATGAAGGCAATCAACAACAATTCTCCATTCAAGTCAATTCACTCCATATTTTAGATTAGAATTTGGGGAGCTCTTGAAAGAGAGATCTCCACTAGTTGAGATTACTCCCCCTTTGGGGGAGGGATCCATTTCTTTAAATGTTTTTCTAGATTAGGTTTTTATTTTTTCCAAGAAGGTGGGGACACCAAGGAAATGACGATCCTCATGAATGTAAAAACTTCATTAAGATATAATCTAATCCTACTTATTATCTTTCTATTTTCTATGTTTTGGTGGTTGATTGAAGCATGATTATTGATTAAATTATGAAAATGTCTTGATTGAATTTCCGGCTTTGATTAGGTTTCATTTATGAAATTCACATGCTTGTAATAATATGGGATTTATGTCTTTGATATTAGTGTATAGTGATTAGGTTGTGTATTGTGTATCGGCATGTCTTGTCGTTGCTTTACCCTTAGTTGCTTTGCATGATTATCATATGTGAGTTTCTTCCATTTATTACATGAGAGTTTAATATAAGGGGAACCTGACAGGGATTCCTTATGTTTAGAACAACATAAATGAACACTAGAAAAATCACTTAGGCCCGAGAATTTAACTAGTGAAGGGAACCCCATCCATACGAGCATAGTACCTTGAAGGGAATTGCAAGTAGGATCGATCCTAGGAGCTTTTTAGGGGTTGTGAAAACAATCTACATCATATTCACCATGGCCATTGGGGATAGGTGAAAATTGTGATTGCTCTTACCATGATTAGCTTAAAAATGGAAAACAATTAAAGATGTTGAATGTTTGATTATTTGATTGCATCATGAAAGCTACCATCACATTGAAAATCCAAAAATATTGTAATTAGATTTATTTTTCCATGCATTTTATTTTCTTTTATTTCTTACCCTCCTTTTCGATCGTCCCTAACTAATCACGATATTATAACTTGAAGGCCACAAATCCTAAATTCCCTTGGGTTCAATATTTTGTTGCTTGGTCGCCCAAACTATAACGACCAATCAGTCTTCAAAGCATCTTCAAAGTCTTCGAGCTCAAGGCCTTCGAAGATCTTCAAGTCTTCAAGCGATCTTCGAAGATCTTCAAGTCTTCAAGCAGCCTTCGAGTCTTCAAAGCTTCAAGCGATCTTCAAGTCTTCAAGCGGCCTTCAAGTCTTCAAGAGATCTTCAAAGATTTTCAAGCCTTCAAGCGATCTTAAGTTTTCAAAGCCTCTAAAGCTTCGAGTGAGGATCTTCAAGTCTTCAAACCTCTAAAGCTTTAAGATCTTCAAATCTTCAAAGCTTCAAGCCTCTAAAACTTCAAGATCTTCAAATCTTCAAGTCTTCAAGCCTTTAAAACTTCAAGCAATCTTCAAAATCTTCAAGCTTCAGGAGAAGTACAAGTTCAAACATCTTCAAGCTTCAAGTCAAAGAACGGCCTTCGATCTTCAAGCTTCAAGTTAAAAAAAGCTTAAGATCATCCTCAAGCAAGCTTCAAGCCAAGAAATTATCTTTGTACCCAATATTTGTATTTATTTCATTATAAATACGGAAATTTGCTGTTACAACAATATTTTCCTTATGTTCAAATATAACCTTCTGAAATAGGTTAAAACATTAAAAATAAAAAATTCAAAGTTAAGGGACTTAAAAAAAAACTAGGGTAAAATTAGGAGGAAAAAAAGTTAAAGGGGAAAAAAATCCCCAATAATAATTATATCCACCATGATGACATCATTACATTTTTTTTCTGTAATTTCTAACCATGCATATGCAGAGTAATTAATATTTAACAGCGTTTTTTTACATAAATATAAAAAATGGTCTAACAATTTCTATTCTATTATAAACCAACATTAACATAAAAGTTGAGTTGGTTTTGGCTTAGACTAATGACTATTAAGCTTAGGGTGATAATACACAAGTGAAGAGCATGAAAGATCGACGTCTAATTGGCTACGTCTCCTCGAATACTCTCACTTAGTAAAGGTTTGTCGTTTCAATGAGGTTTCTATTCTAAGTTGTTGTTAGGTTATTTTGATTCAAAGCCATTGAAAAAGTGCGTTTGGTCACGGGATGTTATGATTAATGGGTGACACGTATAGAGAAATAAAATTTATGATTTGTATTTTATTATTATTTTTTTTTTGAGTTGAACATTATTATTTTTTATTTATATTTATGCAGCATATGAGATTGATGAATCAAATAATATTAGAAAATCCTGCCATTAGGGCACTGCCTCAATGATTAATTAGAACTTTTGTCTATACCTAGATAGAATTAGAAAAATTGCTGAAATGAATTTAAAAAAAAAAAAAAAAGTTCCACAACATGTGTTGCATTCTTTTATGAAATGTAACAGCATTTTTTACATATCAGATCTCCCATGTGATATTCATATTCAAATTCAACGTTTTACGTATTTAAATTCTTCTACTTATTTCTATCTCAACTATCTCACCACCATTCATTATTCTTTCAAAATAGAAATAAATAAAAATTAATTATTTAAAATATGAAATAAAAATTGTACTATGAAAGAAGGGATTCAAACTGCATTTTTAAAATGATAGAAATATTAGAAACTCCATTGACTCGTTAATGGATATGACACCTGCGTGCTATTATTTATGACACTAGTTAATTTTTAAGACTTCTTTGTAAAAAATAAAAAATAAAAAATCTAGGCATTCTGCAGCCAAGTCCACCCCCTCGTCAATGAAAATATCATGTGGAAAAGATTTTTTAGTGTTTTAGATTAGCATATATTACCAATGCAATGATATGACCACATAATTTTATGATATAAGTGAGACCATTTTAATTTTTTTTAGATGAATAGAAGAAGATACTAATTGAGAAGTCTTTTTCATTTTTGTCCGAATTAATTCTTAATTTTTTACTTTTTTTTTAAATCAGGAAAATAATTTTATTGTTTCAAAGGGCACGAGATTTACCCACATGCTACAACAGAAATACAACAGATACAACATATAAAAGGAAAATCCAAATGAAAAAACATACCAGACTAACCACCACCATCATCTCCCATCTTCTGCAGTGTGCTCCTAATATCTTCATTCCACCTTTGAATCTTTGCGCCTTTCAACAACTCTTTCTTCTTGAGAGCAAACCATCTCCAAACTTGAGTTCTAATTTCCCCAATAGAATTTTCGAGTTCCAACAACCCCCTTTAAATACAATGTTATTCCGTATTGTCCAAATAACTCACACCGTACAAATCCAAACACAAGAAGCCAATAAATTACCCACACTTCCTTCTAGAAAACTTCTAAACTCCAAAAAAGAATTTTCTATACATCTTTGTCGTGGTCCAACCACTCCCATCCATCTCATCACTCTATCCCACAAGTCCACCACCTTTTTACACTCCACAAATAAATGCAAAATAGATTCAGGGAAATACATACCGGACATAAAGTGTTGACATTGTCAGGTAGGCAATTCCTCTTTCTAAGCTCTTCTTTGGTCGGCAGTCGATTTTTTATCACCCTTCACGCTAGAAACTGTGTTTTTGGTTTAGCCACTTTATTCCAAATGTATTTAGTATATTCCTTAACTTGCTAATCTTCGTCCAACATCATTTTTTGGAGTATCTCATATGCTTCATTAACAGAATATTCTCCATGCTTTCTGCTTCCCTATTTCCAAATATTCTTTACATCCTTTACGATCTTCTTGTTTTCTACATCCTTTATGAACTTCAAATAGAAGTTTGTTTCCCAATCTCTAAAAGGCTCTTCTCCATCGTATATCCCAATTCCATTGATTAGAATCCCAAGCTCCCATAACTCTAATATTTTCATATTTCATTTTACTTTTCATCTTTCATTTCACTCAAACTATAGAGTCTTGGGTATTTGTTCCTCAAGTGAGTATCACCCTCCATACTTCATTCCAAAACGATGTACTTAATCCATCACCCACCTCTCTTCGCAAGGAGTCTCTAAAACAACCTCCCTTATCATCCACAGTAAATTTTATTACCTCCTTCCACCATCCTTTGAGACTTTGTCTTTTTAACAATATCTTCTCAAGATTTCCCAACGAAGTATCATTGTCCAACCTTGCCGTCATCACTTCATTCCAAAGCCCTCCTTGCTTATTAATCAGTTTCCAAAGCCACTTACCCATTAATGCCTTATTATATGACTCAAGATTTTTAACATCCAAGCCTCCATATCTCTTATCTTTGCAAATAGTCGACCAACTAATCCAAACTATTTTTTTACCTTCACCTTTTGCACTCCACAAAAAGTTTCTTTGTAACCTGATTATCCTCTTCAATACACTAGATGGAGCCCAAAATATCGATAGCACATAGGTGGGTAGTGCACTTAACACTGCATTTATCAACACTAATCTCCCTCCATAGGAAATCTTCAGTTTATTTCATTTTTGCAACCTATTTTCAATCTTCGAGATTACATAACCCCAATCACTAGCCTTTTTGTGGTTGTTTCCCACCTTCATTCCAAGGTACTTAAACGGAAATGAACCCACCTTGCATCCCAAAACACTTGCCATGTCTTCCAATACCCCCATATCCTCATTAACTCCATAAACACAACATTTCTCAATATTTATTCCAAGTCCGGTCACAAGCTCAAGTAAAACAAGTAACCTTTTAAGAAAAATGGCATTCTTCAAAGTCACTCTTCCAATAAATATAGTATCATCAGCGAATTGCAAGAGTGAGACTTGCTTCGTGTTCCTTCCAATAACTAATGGATCAAAGAGTCCCATGGAAATTGTCTTCTTCAAACAAATGCTTATAAATTCTGCAGCTATGATAAACAAGAATGGAGAAAGGGGGTCCACTTGTCTAAGCCCCCTCTCTAGTTGAAAGTCTCCAGATGGATTCCCGTTCACCAAAAATGATGTGTGCGCAGTCGAGAAGCATCCCTTCATCCAGGCTACCCATTTCGAATCAAAGCCAAAAGTCGTTAGCATTTCTTCCATAAAAACCCAATTCACTGAATCATAGGCTTTTGCAAAATCAATTTTGAAGCAAAAACCTCCATCTCTTGTCCCTTTCAATTCCTCAACCGCCATATTAAGAGTTGCTATACTATCTATTATTTGGCGCCCTTTTATAAAACCTGTCTGACTTTCTGATATTACTGGTTCAAGAACTTCACTAAGCCTCTGTGACCGACAGTATCTTATATGGGTCACCAATTAGAGAGATAGGTCGAAATTCCTCTAATTTCGAAGCTCCTTCCACCTTTAGAATAAGAGTTATGAACAAATGGTTCAAATCCTTTGGCATCGTAGCATTCTCATAGAATTGTCTTATAAAAGTCATCACATCTCCTTTAAGAGTCTCCCAGCACACCTTAAAAATTTTCATATTCATCCCGTCCAGCCCAGGGCTTTGGAGCCATCACAACTATTGATCACCTTAGCTACTTCTTCCTCAGAAAACTCTTTTACCAAAAATTTGTTATGTTCCGCTGTTATCCTCATTGTCACAAATCCTGCTCCAATCTTTGGCCTACTATAGCTCTGGTTGCTATAATATTTTTTAAATGCTTCAAAGACGGCACCTTTTACCAACTGAACATCATGTGACCACACAACATTTACTACCAACCCAGTGATTTTATTTTTTTTGCTCTCCTGCTCCAGTGTTTTTTTAATTTTTTACTTATCACTCTAATTATCTATATTACCTTATGTAATGTTTGGTTTGGGGTTATGTGGGGTTCGAAAACCATGAATAGTGTGTTCTATGTTTGTTTTGGGTTTTGAGTAGGGTATGTTTTAACTTTATGTCAAATCAATGTATTAATTTCTTTAAAAAGTTAAATGAGAGAGGAGAGATAAAAAGAGAAAATATTAATTGTTAGGAGAGAATGTAGTAGGTATATATAGAAGTGAATTTTAAAATTTGGATGTGAGTTTTGAAGACCAAAACCTGGATTTGAAACCCGGAAATGAACATTGCCTAAGTGAATGCACTTTGATTTTGTCTGATAAAAAAAAGTTTTAACGGTTTTTAAGAAGATTGGATCAATTGTGCAAGAAATGTGGTATTTTAGGGACTAAATTTGATAGAGATTGAAAGTGGAAGATGAATAGATGAATTGCGCAAAAATATGGTATCTAAGTAATGGACCAAAAAGTGGCAAGGACTGTATATAAAGAGGGGTAGAGTGTAGTGTATATTAATGAGTGTGTAGGATTGAATTGATTATCCATATGGTGATTAAAAGGAAAAGGAGATGATACAGAGGAAACTAAAATGCATAGGAAAGGCAATTACCAGTTGATCATCCTATTCCTATTCCTATGCATCTACCAGCTCCCAACACTACAAAAAAAAGGGGCTTTAGTACCAGAATTTATTTGATATTAAAAATTATATAACTGATATTACTAAGCTTTAGTATCAAAAAATTTCCCCCGATATTGTTCCGATACTTATACGGGTATTACTAAAGACATAGTATCAATAAAACATTATCTGTTACTAAAGATATAGACTATAATATCAAAAATGATTCGATACCAATGTACCATCTTTAGTATCTGATCCATCTGCAGTATAAATTTTTTCATCAAAAGTGCCTTGATACTAATTAATTATATTTTAATATCTATACACTTTTGATACCAAAAGATATATCCTAATTAAAAAACCGATTCTTATTATAAAACCTACTTAACCTATTTCGTATAAAAACAACCAATCAATAAATATTAAAAATACTTCAAAACTACTAATTTCAATTAAAAAAGAACATCTTCATACATAGACTAGTAGATTAGTTATTCACCTACAAATACAAGGTGAAATTTCAAGTGTAATGAACAATAGTATACAGAGTATCAAGTTTTCTGTTAATGTGAATAGACTCTACAGGGAATCGTTTCTATCTACTTGTAACTATCTTCAATGGAATATCCTTGCTTCATATCATGGTCCTCCGATACATTCAACTCGCATCATCTTTCTCCTACCCTATACAAGACAAGAAACCAGATTGTGAAATGTGGCACTCTAGGGAATCTCTTCATTTCTGTAATGTGCACATTATAACAACTAGCAATATTTGCAAGCTGTGTACAAAACTCAGAACACATGTCAAATAAAGCAAAGGTGAGCATGGAAGAAATATGGTTGTTCATGTCTATTTCTATTATACAACAACATAAAGCAAAGAACAACTTTAAGGAGGAAAGTGGGCACTTAAGCTGTCTAACTCAAGTATAATTTAGAATCTGTAAAGCAACCTAATTAACTTCAAGTACGCTTGATCAATTTTTCCAACAGACTAACATTATAGGGGAAGAAAAGGAGAAAAGACAAAATCCTATATTTTTAATTAATTAAATACCAAAGAATTTAAAATCTAGAAAAAAACATATCATCACAACTTTTTATTAAAAACCACTTTCAAAATGACAATGACTCTGAAACATCAACTATATATGTAGATTTGCTAGGATAGTAGTGTTATTCTACATTCGAAAATGAATTGATGTTTGTATATCCAACTGAAAGTTGTCTTGTCTTTACTTCCACGATTGATTTTTCTGCACTCGGATAGCAATTAATCGTTAAATATCAAGTGATCACTTCTCATTTTCCAAATTACCATATCACTAACCTATGCTTTTATCCCTTTTTCTTTTCCACCCAAAAATCACTTCCACCATGTTGCAAAAAATGTGCTATAGTTCTATTCATGTACCAACCAAAATATAGATTCTACCAGAATTAATATAAAAAAAAAACATGTGTATTTATACCACAAGTGTTCAATAATCTCATCTAAAAATACTTGCCATATGATATTTTCACAACTAATGTAGTAATATCCTGCCTCAACTATGCAGTGGTGCTAATTTGTACATGTGGGGTGGTTATAGCATTCATCATCTCAGGCTGCTTCATCAAACGACGATGTTCAGCAAATGTATTCAAAATGTTAAAAGGTTTCTACTGCAACAGGGCACTGTCAAGATACAAATACTCCGAAATCAAAAAAATAACCAAATCACTCCGCGATAAGCTGGGCCAAGGAGGATATGGCAGTGTTTACAAAGGCATTCTGTCCGTTGGCTGCCCAGTTGTCGTCAAGATTCGGATGGAGACGGACAGCAGCGCCGGCGAAGAATTTATCAATGAAGTTGCCAGCATCAGCAGAACGTCCCATGTCAATATTGTCAATCTATTGGGATTTTGCCACGAGGGGAGCAAGATAGCTTTAGTCTATGAATTCATGCCAAACAAATCATTAGACAAGTTTCTCTGTAATAAAATATCACCTGATGGCACTGATTGCACATTGGATTTGCAAAAGCTTTACAGGATTGCAGTTGGAATTGCGAAAGCTCTAGAATATCTGCACAGCACCAGGATTGTTCACTTCGACATTAAGCCTCAGAACATCCTTCTAGACGAAGACGTGTCCAAAAATATCTGATTTCGGACTTGCTAAACTGTGCCAGAGTGTTGTCAGTGATCGGAACACGAGGCACCATCGGGTACATTGCTCCTGAAGTATTCTCCAGAAACTTTGGTAGTGTTTCTCACAAATCTGACGTCTACAGCTATGGGATGATGATTCTTGAAATGGTTGGAGCAAAAAATGTTGTTCTAACTCAGGGGTCGACTGTATCCAGTGAAAATTACTTTCCAGATAAACTCTACGAGCAAGTAATCCTTGAAGTTACCACCAAACTAAATGATTCCATGATCAAAGAAGACGACGACGAAGAAACCAGGAGAAAGATGTTTTTGATCGGGTTTTGGTGCATTCAGACCAGCCCATCTGAAAGACCATCGATGTCTAAAGTTGTGGAAATGTTGGAAGGGAGTCTGCAATCCATACGAATTCCACCGAAGCCATTTTTGTCCACACCAGAGCTTCCCAACCTAGAAGAATTTTCAGCAACATCCTCAGAGCTTGCTGAGACTGAAATTCAGCTCAAAATTTGATATAATCGATGAATACAATCAACAACAGTATCAACTACTAACGTAATCCCTATATAATTATATGATCGTCATTAATTTTTGTATCTATAGAGAAAGTTCTTGCATGGAAAATACAATTAAGTCGAGTTACTGTTTATTTTATTTTGGGGCAAGATATTAAATTTTAGGAGTATAAATAAAGGGTACGCTATTAACACTCCCGCTTCCACTATACACACCCCAATAGTTAAATACACCCAAAATTAATTCTTCAAATTCTAATTTTTTACTTTATATACTCCATAAAATACAATTTTATCATTCTTACTAAATATCCCTTTTGGAGCTCTAATCTCCAATTTTCACTTCATAAAATACGTACCATTTCTCACTTCTCAAATATTTCAAGAAAATAATTATATATATATATATTTTAATTTTTGGTTAATTGCATTAAAATGCTTAATTTGACCTGATTCTGGAACCTTCCAGACTTTATTTGACTTGAGAGTCAAGTTTTACTTAATTTAAACCCTACTTAATTTGTTGGGTTTTAAATTAATTATCAATTATTTATTAATCTATTTTAGGAATTAATTTATTAAATCCCAAAAATAAAATATAATAAAGTAAAATTGATATTTAATCAATAAAATCCACGTGTCGCCATTTGATTGGACCGTGAATTTTAATTGCTTACAACGAAATTTAACTTCATTCCCCAATTATATACAAGATTTATTACAGAGAAATTATATGGGATATGGGAACACAATCCTACCCCTCCATATTCTATTTAACTTCATATATTGTTAGGGTTTAAATTGTAAAGAGACACGATATCCCGAACACAATAGCCTATTTATTGGTGTAAATCTTGCATGAATTTGGTATAACTTCATTGCGTAATTCAATCAATCACATACATTATTTATACAAAATAAAATAAAATAATTTTACGGTTTAGTCTATGGGTTGAAACTTGAAAGGAGCTAAAACGTTCATATTCACAGAAATAAGCCCGTTAGTATTTCCAGCCCACAAAATTAAGCCCCCAAAAAATGAAAACATCTGTTTCCATTGGCTGATGGCATCATTTAATCTAGTGCAGAATTTTCTGTCTCTAAATATGTTGAGCACGAGGTGGAAGTCTGGTGGTGGGATGTGGTTGCAGAAAACTGGAATGGCTTCGGTGGAATCTCTATGGATTCAAGATTTCTTTCTAACATCTCCACAACCTTCGACATTGATGGCCTATCTGATGGAGCTGTCTGAATGCACCAAAATCCAATCAACAGCATTTTCTTCCTTGTTTCTTCAACTCCTTCCTCATCCCTCAGATCATCTAATTTACTACTGATTTCAAATGTCACCTGTTGGTACAATCTATCAGGAAAATAATTCGTTCTCGATTCCTCTACCTCCTCTTCATACTCTCTCGCACCAGCCATTTCAAGAATCATCATTCCATAGCTATAGACATCGGATTTATGCGAAACGCCTCCGAAATTCCTGGAGATCATTTCTGGTGCAATGTAACCAATGGTGCCTCTTGTCCCGATATTAGACAGAACACTCTGCTTCTTCTTGCAGAGCTTAGCAAGTCCAAAGTCGGATATTTTTGGACACATGTCTTCATCTAGGAGAATGTTCTGAGGCTTGATGTCGAAATGAACGATCCTAGTAGTGCAACCCGTGTGCAGATACTCTAGACCTTTGGCAATTCCAACTGCAATCTCGTACAGCTTCTGCAGATCCAATGTAGTACGGTCTAATCCTTTATTACAGAGAAACTTGTCCAATGATTTGTTGGGCATATATTCATAGACTAGAGCTCGCCTGTTTCCCTCGTAGCAAAAGCCCAACAGACTGACAATGTTGACGTGGGAGGTTCTGCTGATGCTAATAACTTCATTGATGAATTCTTCTCCATCACTGCTGTCTGTTTCCGTGAGGACTTTGACGGCGACAGGGGAGCCGTTGCGTAGTGTGCCTTTGTAGACGCTACCGTATCCTCCTTGACCAAGCTTGTCACTGAATGATTTGGTTATTTTCTTGATTTGGGAGTATGTGTATCTCTTGGGAGTGAGAGAGCCATGTTGGGCTAGAATTTTTTCTATATCTTGTCTGGATTTCTTCCATGGGGGTTTCAAATGTAGTCTTTTGACGAAGCAATACATGACTATGGATGTTATAACTAGTACTGCGATTATATCAATTGCCACCACTGCAGGATACAGAAAAGAGATGACGTGCATGATGATCAGTGAATACAGAGTATCTTGAGAAGACAATAAAATTTATTACCGATAGTAAACATGGAGTAATTCTTAGCAGCTGCACTTGATCCTCCTGAAAGAAGTAACAGTCAAATCAATAGCTCTTTCTTATCCAACATTATAGTATGGCAAAAAATTGTGTGAGACAATCGTATAAAAAGTATTAACTTCTATTATGAAAAGTGGAAATACTATTTTATGAACAATTTATAATATATAAAGACTACCAGGGCTACCATATCCCGTTGAGGGATTGTCCTCTCCGGCATATGCAGGGGGGTATGCCGGAGTTTGAACTGGAGATATTGATTGTAGCCAAGAGTGGTAGTCAGGGCAGAAAGTGATGACATAATCAGCTTTGCTGCACACGTGTATTTTACTGGCATTATCGTACGCGTATGAATAAGCGTTTGGACACACTTGCTGGAACACCTGCGAGTAGTTGGACGGTCTGCATTTGTCCGGAGAGTTGTACTCTCCCGTGCAGCAGTACTCCGTCGTGTTGAGCACGTCGCACGCACTCCCACACGCGCCGCCTATCATCCTCAGCTCTTGGGGGCACTTCAGGATCAGGTCATTCGGACAACCAGTAGGCCTGCACTGACCCGACCCGCCAACGGGCTGGACCATCACTGGTAAGTTGTAGCCGTTAACTAAGCTGACGTCGTAGAAGTCCATGTTGGTTCCGAGGGTGAATTCGATCAGTGTGACCCCCGTGGCGCGGCAGATGCCGGTTGAGCCGCAGTCACCGGTTCTGCAGGAGACGTAGACCGAATTTTCGAAGGAGCAGCCGGTTTTCCCCCAGAAGCGACCGGACCATAAGTTTGATGTCTGGTATTCAAAGGATCTGTTTTGGGAGAGTTGGACTTCTCCTGTGCTTAGTCCAGTATCTTTGCTTAGCACGGCTGGCCATATTGTCTCTGAACACTTGTTTACTATTGTAAAATTTACACCTGCATCCATTCACTTACAAATAATTATTCCTGCTTTTAAAATATAACCTATTCAAACTAATACTATTTTAAAATATATTCATCATGCTTTCATATTATAAATGATGAGGTATACCCGTGGTTTGGGAGAAATGGAGGAGCAAAAAGACAGAAAAAATGGTGTAGGAATTAAAAGGCGGCATAGTCGTTGGAGGAGAAAGAATTAAGCAGAGTAAGGGAAGCCAATCTCCCTTGTAGATTCTATCATCATGCTTTTGAGGAAGACATAGACACTTGCTTTATTTCTCTTTTAAAATGCTTTTACTTTTACTTTTTCTAAACCTTTAGTATAATTATTGTTCAAAAAGAATGTACAGTTCATGTGTAATTGCATGCTCATCCCATCCTAATTATTGATTTAACTCTATATTAATATATTGTAACTCTTTTGTTTAACTTCATTTGATCATTTAATGATAGAATTATTTAGCTCAACAGACATGAATTTGATTATCCAAAATATGAATCGATCCTAACAGAATTATCTATCTAATCTTGTGTTAAATTTTGAGTGAGTACATGTGCTGAGAATGGGGAAAAAATTAGATGGTCAGGAAGTTTAGAAGCAACCAAAACTGGCTTTGGTGGAATTTGTATGGACTGGAGACTCCCTTCTAACATTTCCACAACTTTAGAGATGCCTATCAAAAGCATTTTTCTTCTTGTTTCTTCCTCCCCTTCCATCATACAGTCATCTAATCTCTTGGAATCATCAAGTATTACCTGCTCGTAGATATTATCCGGAAAATAATCCTCACCCGACTGCTCTACCTCGCTTTCAACAAGTTTTCTTGCTCCAGCCATTTCAAGAACCATTATGTCGTAGCTATACACATCAGATTTATGAGAAGCTGCTCCAAAATTCCTGGAAAATATTTCTGGGGCAATGTAGCCTTTTGTGCCTCTTGGACATATCACTGATAATACACTCTGCTTCTTCTTGTATAGTTTAGCAAACCCAAAATCGGAAATCTTTGGGCAGAAGTCTTCGTCTAGAAGAATGTTCTGAGGCTTAATGTCGAAATGAACAATCCTAGTGTTGCAGCCCGTGTGCAGATATTCTAGGCCTTTGGCGATTCCAACTGCTATTGTGTATAGTTTTTCCAAATCCAAGGAACAGCAAGCAGTGTTGTCGGTTGGTCCAACGTTGTTGAGAAACTTGTCTAATGATCTATTGGGCATGAATTCATAGATAAGAGCTCTCTTGCTTTCCTCAAAGCAAAACCCCAAGACATTAACAATGTTGACATGGGAGGTTCTACTAATGCTGGCAACCTCATTCATGAATTCTTCTCCGTTGCTGCTATCGGTCTCGATTAAAAGCTTGACAGCAACAAGGGAGCCATCAGGTAGAACATCTTTGAACACACTACCATACCCTCCTTGACCCAGCTTATCACTGAAGGATTTGGTAATTTTCTTGATTTCTGAATATTTGTACCTCTTTGGTGCCACAGGTCCATGTTGGAGGAGAGAATTAAAATTCTCCATCTGTTGCTTGCTTTCTTTATTGGCAATTGTCGAATAGCGCCTTTTGAGGAAGCAGAATATGGTGACGGAAACTACGGCCACACAAGTGATAGAAAGTGCCAAGGTTGCAAAATGATGAAGATTTTATAACATGATCCAGGAACAGAATGAGTTACATGAGAAACATTTAAGTGTTAAGACTAGGAATCACCTAAAGCAATCACCTTGGCAGGATTTTTCCCTGCATTAGATCATGCAAGAAACAACTGCATAAGTAATCTTACAATCTTCATGACATTAATTCCAAATGAAGGGCAAATGAAAACAGAGAGTTGGCTTAAATACCGTTTTTAGCTGGAAGAGGTGAGTATACAGGACTTTCAGCAGGAGGAATGTTTAAACATTGTCTGCAAGAAAAACTATAGATACCTTTCCCAGCTGAAGTTTAGGATGCAGAAACAGGACAAAAGGTAATGACATAATCAGGTGTGAGATGTAAACCTTAATGCATCACATTGAAGTGTTGGGAGAAGGTGGTCAGAATGCTCAGCTGAAGTATGACCAAGCAGTGCTTAGTGGAACGGGTGCAGCAAAGGATTCTTTACATAATGGTGCAACCGGTGCATAAGGTGAGCAGGGAAGTTTGAGGAGTTTGTTTGGTGGCTAAACGGATTAGTTAGGAGTGGTTGAGCATATGGCTGGAAAGCTTGACACATAAGCTGTTAGTTGGAAGTAGTTTCATTCGGTTTGGTAACCGTTTATTTGGCTGCCCCAAAATGGCTGGCCAAATTATCTGTGAACAATTGTTTGCAATTGTGAATTTGGCACCCCCAACTCCTGTCATTCACATAATTACTTCTTTTAAAAGAAAACAAATTTAAAGGTGATTTTTGAATATATGTTCAATCTCTTATGAGAGATCAAAGCTATTAGCGCTGATTATGTTAGGATATAGTTTTCCACGTGTGACATATAAGCTGTTATCTAACATACATACGTATCATCCAATCCAACGACTTGACGTTTGCAAGGAGCTGGTATGAACATGGTTATAATGTTAGGTTGAGATATGATTCATATAATTTGGTTTTCTCTAAATTGATATATTTTTAAAAAAAATTAACTCTTTATCTTTTGTAATCTTAAGGATTGGAGTACCCCATATATAGCTGTCAATTTGGGTTGAACTCAATGAGTCAACCCACCACAGCTCATAAAAATTCGTCAGTATTCTGTTTCAAAAATGACTCAACTCAAAATGATCCGCCCCAAAATCAACCCGCCCCATTTAAGCCCACTACACAGTGGGTTGTGGGTTAACCCGTCCCAACCCAACAATCTACCACCCATTCCTATCCCATCCATCTCACCCCCACCCCCAAAAAAAATTTTTTAATAAAAAATTTAGATTTTAATATTAAAATAATAAAAATATTATCACTCATCCTACCCCTATCCCAACCGTCCACAACCAAAATTTTTTTTTATTAAAATTTAAAATTCAATATTTACATAATAAAAATATTATCACTCATCCTACTCCTACCCCCACCCACCCCCCACCCCACCCCCAAATTTTTTTTATAAAAAATTAAATTTTAATATTAAAAAAATAAAAATATTATCACACATCCTACCCCTATCCCCACCCACCCCCGTCCCCCAAAATTTTTTAAAAAAATTTAGATTTTAATTAATATTAAAATAATAAAAATATTATCACACTGCCTACTCCTACCCCACAACCCACCCATCCACCACCCGAAAATTTTTTTAATATTAATTTAAAAATTTTTATAAAAAATTTTTTTGAAAGGGGGGTGGGTGGGTGGGGGTTGGCTGTTGTGGTAATATTTTTATTATTAAATATTATAATTTAAATTATTATAAAAAATTTTTTTGGGAAGGGAAGGGGTGGGTGGATGTGTGTAGGGTGGGGTGGGTGGGGTATGGTGGTAATATTTTTATTATTAAAATATTAAAATCTAAAATTTAAATTAAAAAAAAATTGGGAAAGGGTGGGGTTGGGGTAGGTGGGTGGGGGTATGCTGGTAATAATTTTTGTTATTTAAATATTAAAATTTAATAAAAATTTTAATATTAAAATAATAAAAAAAATGGGAAGGGTGGGTGGGGGTTGGGGTAGAGTTTGTGGTAATTGAAACATCTTTAAAAAAAATACTAATAAAAAAAATAAAATAATTGGACCAACTCGTGAGTCGACCCATCAGTGACTTACTCCAACCCGCAAGTGACCTGACCCACGAGTGACCCAACTCGTAAGTGACTCGACCTGCGTGTGACCCAACCCATTTAAACCTGCATAAGAGCGGATTATGATGGGTTTGGGATAAATCGACCCACCAACCCTGACAGCTCTAACCCATGTACTCTAAAGTGAAAGCACTTTGTTTTGTCTGATAAAAAAAAAATCCAACGACTTAGACATATAAGATGTTACAATGAATAATAGATTGTTAACCAAACCAATATGTTAAATGGAAAGACAAAAAACCTACATAACTCTATATTTCCCTTATCATCCCATATATTCTAGAAAACAAGCTGTAAACAGTTTGAGGAGAGAGGTAGTTACCAGGGCGTACAAGCTGTAAACAGTTTGAGGAGAGAGGCAGTTACCAGGGCGTTGAAGGTAGTGGAGGAACAGCATGATGCACAGTAATTAACTAGTAACAGAAGTTGATATGAATGGTGTACCCCACCATTAGGGCCCCACCGCCCCTGCCCTAGGGATTGGTGGAGGAGGTAAATCGCAGGATGTGCCTCAAGTGGCTTATAGGGTGGACTCACTGTTAAACTTGTGCTTGCAAGGGGCCAAATCTATGTCAAAGGCAGGATTCGAACCTCACCCTGCAGCAACCAAGTTCAGCTGGAAGATCTTTCCACCCTCCCTCTATCACTTGAGCTATGCCTGGGAGCACAGAAGTTGATATGAATGTCAATATAAGTTGTGGAGGCAACAGATGTAAGCAACTCACAACGCGCTATCAGTGAATGCTAACCAAATAAAATAATGTTTGCCTTGACGGGTAGGCAATTTTATTGAAAGACTAGTTCAATTAGAATTCTCCACTTATAATTTTCTTCTAATTGGCACCGTGATTATGGAATTTTCTCAATCATTGAATCAATTATCACACTTTAATTGGCTTCCATTATGTGTTTACTTGTAATTTATATAAGCCAAAATTGATTTACTTTATTCCGATTAACTTTTACTACACATTGTCTTCGGTAATACTCGAAATTTTTATACGGAATATATTAAAAAAAGTTGATTTATTAAGTATATTCTAAAAAATTTTTTTGGGTGATAGTATATTTCCTGGATAATAAATAAAGTTTTATCAAGTGGAAATGATAATTTTGGAGTTTTTATTGAACTAATGTTGTATTTTTATTTTTGTTAGTAAAATTTATTGTGGGCAATAAAAAAAGAATTCCTAAAACTTATTTTAGTACAGAAGAATTATACTTGAACTCAAAACTCCGCAATTTGTACTTGTGTTTCCTAGAGCAAGTGTTGTGAAAGTTTCTACATTGAGCAAATGAACAAAAGTATATCGTTGATGTGATGTCAAATGTCCATCTCAAAACACATGTGCGTGCATATGTATTTTTCTTTTTCATACATTAAGCGTGTTAACGTCCTTCGATAGAGCTTTGTGTGTTGCTGACAATGACGAGGGAGGAAGTAGGGGCAAACAGGACAGGCTTTGGTGGGATTTCTATGGATTCAACACTTCCTTCTAACATCTCCACTACTCTACTTATTGATGGCCTGTCTCTTGGATTCGTCTGAATGCACCAGAATCCCACCAAATACATCTTTATTCTTGTTTCTTCACCATCTTCGATCATCAAATCATTAACTCTCCTGGTGAAAGCATGCATTACGTGCTCGTAGATTTTATCTGGAAAGTTATTCTCACTCGATTCAACTGTATTCTGGAGAACACTTCTGGAGCAATATACCCAATCATGACTCGTGTTCCAAGCACTGATATAAAACTCTGCTTCTTCTTACATAGTTTAGCAAGCCCAAAGTCGGAGATTTTGGGACAGAAGTCCTCGTCTAAGAGAATGTTCTGAGGTTTAATGTCGAAATGAACAATTCTAGTGTTACACCCCGTGTGCAGATACTCTAGTCCTTTGGCGATTCCAACAGCAATTTTGTATAGTTTCTCCAAATCCAGAGAACACCCTGCATTGTTATCTGATCCATCATTTTTGAGGAACTTATCCAATGATTTGTTAGGCATAAATTCATAAACTAGAGCTCTCTTGTTTCCATCATAGCAAAACCCCAAGAGAATTACAATATTGACATGGGAGGTTTTACTAATGCTGGCAACTTCATTCATGAATTCCTCTCCGTTACTGCTATCATCAGTCTCGATCAAAACCTTGACAGCTACCATCGAGCAGCGTTCCCTTGTACACACTACCGTATCCGCCTTGACCCAGCTTATCATTGAAGGATTTGGTTATCTTCTTGATTTCAGAAAATTTGTATCTCTTCGGTGCTACTGATCCATGTTGGAGAAGAATACAATTTTATATACCATTTCTAATTCGAGGAGAGTCGGTGAAAATCTTGGGGGAATTTACAGGGCTTTGAGCAGGGGACGTCCCTAGTAAAAAAACACAGTAAAAGAAGAATGAATGAAAGGGAAAATGAGAACCAACCCACGATATTTATTTAGTAGATTAATTTATGGAGTAAATAACAGCAAGAAGGAAAATATTTCTTTAAGAAAAAAAATATGGCAAAGAATCATTAATGAATACTATTTCCAGTTTGAGACGTTGAATTATGAGTACCATTTCCAGTTTGAGGGGTTGAGTTGGTTGGAGGCCTATATATACCTTGCCCTAAAAATAGAAAGCAAATTAATACAGAGCAACATAAGAAGATGAGAATTGCATAAGTATATTCCAAGAAGACAGAACAAGGACAGAAGACATACTTGTCCAATTTAGAGCTGAAGATCCACAAAAGATGATGGCATAATCACTGCCAAGTGGGCATGAAAACACATTGTTATCAGTTGGGTGGATTATAACGTTGGAACACACTTTCTTGATCACTTGAGAGTAATTTGCGACCCTACAACAGAAAGTATGTCTGATTTGATGCATGAACACATGAAGTAGAATAAGTAGCTAGTATTCATGATTGTAGATCAACCCATTACCTTGTTGCATCACACCCCCCAATCCTACGGCTGCCGTTGGTCCTGGGGCATACCTTGTCGAGATTCGCTGATTCATTAAGGGGCAACACAAGCAGGGGCAAGTTGTAGCCGTCGACTACGCTGACGTCGTAAAAGTCCCCGGTGCCACCCAGGGTAAACTCAGCCAGTGTAGCAGGAGAGGTGTTCCTGGTGGTGCAATCCAGTCGGCCGGCGCAGTCACCGGTGTCACAGGAACCATTTCCGTTGGCGTTGAAGGTCCAGCCAATTGGTACTTGTAAGGCCACTGAGATGCCTCCATGGAGCTCGAATCCTGTCGTTCGAAACACTCTGGGCTCACCTAACACGGCCGGCCAAATGTCCTGTGAACAATTGTTTGAGAATCTAAATTACTCATATAATTGAGATTATATTCTAATAATATAGTGATTCTTTAGGGTTAACATAAATAAACAACAAGTAGATGAAATCAATAGATTAGGTCAGGAGAAAGAAAGTAGCTTTGCCTTGGAAAAAGTGGAGCAGCAGAATGATGTAAACTATAGTGTAGGAAAAATCCATCAATTGTTTTGGTGGGGGGAGGAGTAGCTGTAAATTGAAGGCGGAGAGGACTGAGGAAGAAACATCATATGTGATGAATTCAGGTGGACCACAGCATACGCCTCCCCAATCAGACACCTCCACTTGTACTATCTACCAAGGAGACAAATACAGTATCATCAATTTATTTATGTTAAAGAGTCTTCACTTTTTTCTATTTCACAAAATTTTCAGGTCATGGATTAATCTCCAGCTGTAGTTTGAAAAGATACGCATTAAACATAAAAAAGTAAAAATAAATTATAAACCAACATCTCATACATTTTAAATGATCAAGTTGAATTTATTACGAAAGCAATCAATCTGAGTTTTATTTTCAACTGACTGGTTCTGTAGTAATGTAATCCTTTATTACAGAGAAACTTGTCCAATGATTTGTTAGGCATATATTCATACACTAGTGCTCGCCTATTTCCCTCGTAGCAAAAACCCAACAGACTGACAATGTTGACGTGGGAGGTTCTGCTGATGCTAATAACTTCATTAATGAATTCTTCTCCATCACTGCTGTCTGTTTCCGCGAGGACTTTGACTGCGACGGGTGTATGCCTTTGTAGACGCTACCGTATCCTCCTTGACCCAGCTTGTCACTGAATGATTTGGTTATTTTCTTGATTTGGGAGTGAGAGAGCCATGTTGGGCTAGAATTTTTTCTATATATTGTCCGGATTTCTTCCATTGGGGTTTCAAATGTAGTCTTCTGATCAAGCAATATACGACTATGGATGTTATAACTAGTATTGCCACCACTGCAGGATACAGAAAAGAGATCACGCGCATGATGATCAGAGAATACAGAGTATCTTGAGAAGACAATAAAATTTATTACCAAATAGTAAACATGGAGTAATTCTTAGCAGCTGCACTTGATCCTCCTGAAAGAAGTAACAGTCAAATCAATAGCTCTTTCTTATCCAACAATATAGTATGGCAAAGAAGTCTGAAATGGTCTTGGACGATCTCACGCAAGACTTGCCCTTAATACTTCAAACACAAATTTCAATGACACACAAGATGAGTAAGTTTACAAGGGGTATGCCGGAGTTTGAACTGGAGATATTGATTGTAGCCAAAAGTGGTAGTCAGGGCAGACAGTGATGACATAATCAGCTTTGATGCACACGTGTAGACCGAGTTTTCGAAGGAGCAGCCGGATTTCCCCCAGAAGCCACCGGACCATAAGTACGATGTCTGGTATTCAAAGGACCTGTTTTGGGAGAGTTGGACTTCTCCTGAGCTTAGTCCTGTATCTTTGCTTAGCATGGCTGGCCATATTGTTTCTGAACACTTGTTTACAAGTGTAAAATTTACACCTGCATCCATTAATTTACAACTAATTATTCCTGATTTTAAAATATAACTTATTCAAACTAATATTAATTTACATATATTCATCATTCTTTCATATAATTGATGAGCAATACATATACAATACCCGTGGTTTTGGAGAAATGGAGGAGCAAAAAGAAGAAAAATGAAATTGGTTGAGGGCCACCTGTTTGATTCTTTTAAAGCCACCTATTTGGCTAATTAAGCTATTGTTTACTTCATTGCACAAACATCTTTTTTCATGTTCCATCCTTTGTATTCTTTTCTTTTTAATAATAGCCTAATGTACTGATAGTATTATTTAGCTTAACAGACATGAAATTGATTATTCAAAATATGAATCGATCCTAACAGAATTATCTAGTCTTGTGTTAAATTTTGAGTGAGTACATGTGCTGAGAATGGGGAAGAAATGAGATAGTCAAGAAGTTTAGAAGCAAACAAGACTGGCTTTGGTTGGAATTTGTATGCACTGAAGACTCCCTTTTAACATTTCCACAACCTTAGAGATGGATGGCCTACCCAATGGAGTGGTCTGAATGCACCAAAATCCTGTCAATAACATTTTTCTTCTTGTTTCTTCCTCCCCTTCCATCATACAGTCATCTAATTTCTTGGCAGCATCAAGTATTACCTGCTCGTAGACATTATCTGGAAAATAATCGTCACCTGATTGCTCTACCTCACTTTCAACAAGTTTTCTTGCTCCAGCCATTTCAAGAACCATTATACCATAACTGTACACATAAGATTTATGAGAAGCTGCTCCAAAATTCCTGGAAAATATTTCAGGGGCAATGTAGCCGATGGTGTCTCTCATCCCCATCATTGATAATACACTCTGCTTCTTCTTGTACAGTTTTACAAGCCCAAAATCGGAAATCTTTGGGCAGAAGTCTTTGTCTAGAAGAATATTCTGAGGCTTATGATCGTCTCTATTTTCACCTAAATTTTAGTGTCTTTTTGCATGTCTTTTCATATTATTTTATCCGTATTTCATGTGTTATTTGGTTGTGTTATGTATTTTCATGGAAATGTGTGTGAATGAGCTTAAACATATTTAAAACAGGTAAAAATGGATTAAAAACAGAACGAGAGCTAAAAATAGCAAGAAACGGGGCTGCCGGGACCCAACTCGAGTTGCAGGGTGCAACTCGAGTTACCAACACGACCAGTGTTGGGTCTGAAAAATGTCCAGAATTTTCCAAAGAGCCAACTCGAGTTGCATGGTCCAACTCGACTTGCAACTCGAGTTGAGAGAAGGTCGAGTTGAGGTCCAAGAATCGTCCAGAGAGCTTACTCGAGTTGTAAGGTCCAACTCGAATTGCAACTCGAGTCGAGCTAGGAGCAGGAGAGTGATCAAAAATTGTACAGTGAGCTAACTCGACTTGCAAGCTGCAACTCGAGTTGCTAGCTCGAGTCGAACTGCCTTCTATGGGATTTTCAGTTTCAGAGCCTCGCAACACGACCGGACAGGCGAGAGCACGAGTTACCAACACGAGTCGAGCTACTTCAACTCGAATTACAACAACATAACTCGACTCGTGTTGCAACTCGAGTTGGGTAGGACTCGAGTTGGCCCTACCCCAACTCGAGTTGCATGTTATTGGGCCAGAAATTCGGATTTTCACCTGCCAATATGTGTAAGTGTGTGTAAAAAGCCCAACCAATGCTAAATTCGTGGCCCAACTTGGAGAGGGTATAAATAGCCTCAAATTCAAGATTTGAAGGGAGATTAGATATTTCCACACAAGGGTTTCACTCCTACACCTAGATCACACACTATTTCTTCCATTATACACCTTCATTTTCATCCATTCTTCATCTCTTTCATTTGGGTGTTAAAGACCTCAAGAATTCAAGAGCTAGAGGTGGAGATCAATGAGTGTTGAAGATTCTCTACAAGGAATTGTTAGGGAAGATTTACATCTCTTTTGTTTTTCATTTGGATTTAAGACTATGGGTATGTGTAATGAATCATTCATGTGTTTTGTCATCATTATCATGTTAGGCTAATCCCTCTAGTGGGATTAGGAATATGAAGAGCACACTAGGTTTATATTATTATGTGGATTAAATTGGTTTTTAACTTAATTGATCTTGGTTTCTATTCATGAGCTTTAATTGTTTTGATGTCATGATGGCATGGTTTGTTATTCATAAATGATTATTGGTTTAATGGATTGTTGATCAATAGATGATTTATGATAATTAAGTGCTATTATAATGTTCATGTGTATATTGCTTGGAGTGAGACGGAAACGACCCTCTTAAGTATTAGAAAGGCATGAATAGACATTGAGGTTGGGTTTGACCGAAAGGATATTTGAATTCGATGAGGGGAACCAATCCATTCGTTAGATCTAGTACACAAAAAAGGGAGTTAATCCTAATTAGTACCTTCTAAGGGAGAATTGAGAGTTAATTAGTACCTAGATGGAAGAGGTTAATGTTGGGCTTTGATCTTAAGTGCTTTTGGGAGTCTCAAGTGGATCTACAACCTTTGTACGTGATCACCCTTAATCTACATCAATTGAGTTGAATTCCCTTTGCATGATATATGAATTGAATGTGCTTGGATATTTCTAATCCCATGTTTTTCCATACTTGAACTTTAGCACCTATTCTCTTTTCTCATTAATCACATTTACTTGTCATTTCTCTTATTTGCTATTTTATTTACTTGCTACTTGTTTTAGTTGTTAATTGCAAACTCAAAACCCCTATTACCCTTACAAAAGTGACATAAACATGAACTCACGTATTTTACTAATTCAATTCTAATTCCTTTGTGGATTGATAATTATTTCTTGGAATATACTACTACAACGATCGAGTATTCTTTCTCGTGAGTATCAAATATTCAAACAGCTTAATGTCGAAATGAACAATCCTAGTGTTGCAACCCATGTGCAGATATTCTAGGCCTTTGGCGATTCCAACTGCTATTGTGTATAGTTTTTCCAAATCCAAGGAACAGCCAGCTGTGTCGTCGGTTGATCCGACGTTGTTGAGAAACTTGTCTAATGATCTATTGGGCATGAATTCATAGATTAGAGCTCTCTTGTTTCCCTCAAAGCAAAAACCCAAGAGATTAACAATGTTGACATGGGAGGTTCTACTAATGCTGGCAACCTCATTCATGAATTCTTCTGCGTTGCTGCTATCGGTCTCAATTAAAATCTTGACAGCAACAAGGGAGCCGTCAGGTAGAACACCTTTGAACACACTACCATACCTTCCTTGACCCAGCTTATCACTGAAGGATTTGGTAATTTTCTTGATTTCTGAATATTAGTACCTCTTTGGCTCCACAGGTCCATGTTGGAGGAGAGAATTAAAATTCTCCATCTGTTGCTTGCTTTCTTTATTGGCAATTGTCGAATGACGCCTTTTGAGGAAGCAGAATATGGTAACGGAAACTACGGCAACACAAGTTACACATACTGCCACAACTGCAAAATGATGTAGTCTTTATAACATGATCCAGCAACATAATTTAGAGAAACTGAGAGAATGTTAAAGACTAGGAATTACCTGTTGCAATCACCTTAGCAGGATTTTTCCCTGCATTAAATCATGGAAGAAATAACTCCTTAAGAAATCTTTTAATCTTCACGGCATTTCAATTTGAATTCCCCACATAACATTCTTCTAATTGGAACCGTAATCATGGAATTTTCTCAACCATTCAATCAATTATGATACTTTTAACTGTATAAATAAAAGTCTACTAGTATTATGTGTTTACATGTCATTTTTTTTTAGTATTATGTACTTTTAACTAGTATTATCATACTTTTAATCATGGAATTTTTCTCAACCATTACATGTAATTGATGTCACCGGATAACTTATTCCAACGTGGTGTTGTTCAACGTCATAATCATTTCCAAAAATTTAATAGTAGAATTTATTTTTTATTTTTATAAAACACCAATACTAAAGGTGAAATAGGGAATATTTGCCAAAATTTTACTCCGAATAAACTTTTACTACACACTGTCTTCGGCGATATTAAAGGTGAATTCATTGCAATACCAATTTTCCCTACTAATTGTTTTATTCTCCATGAATACATCACAACTACATCTATAATATTATATTATACTACTTGAAAGTCTTTACATCAACATTATATTTGGGTTTTATTATAACCTGTTTCAAATTTAGTATATATCTCATCTTGGTGTCTAATTTTCACTATTAATTACTATTTTATAGACAATATTTATTGGAATTGATATAATTTAAAATCACTTGTGCATGATAATTACTTCATTTCTCTTTTTTTTTTTTAAATTAAGTAAACAGTCTGTAAACTCTGTGGAAATTTACTAAAGTTTGGTGGATTAGAACTTAAGGGGGTGGATAACAATAACTTATAAAACTAATAAAGAATTAATACAATTCACATGTTCATTCATTGTTTACAATGTTTTCAAACTTTATTAAGAAATAATTTTGATGAATCAAACACAAGAATATTAACATTCAGCTAAAAACTAACAAAAGCCTTGTTGCCCAACACCCTTAAAAGAATTCATCTGATATTTGAAATAAAACACCTGATTCTCAGACACAACCCTAATTGTTAAACAATTGTGAGAACCTGAGTTTGTGTATTAACTATGACTTGTTCAGAATTGTCTGTCTCTGTACATGCTGACAGTGATGGTGAAAAATCATGCTGGGGTAGAGATGGAGTGAACAGCACTGGCTTTGGTGGAACCTCTATGGACTCAACACTTCCTTCTAACATCTCCACTACTTTGGACATCAATGGCCTGTCCAAAGGACTCGTTTGGATGCACCAAAACCCCACCAGAATCATTTTCCTCGTCGCGTCTTCCTCCTCGTCCTGCTCCACCTCGAACTCCTCTGGATTCCCCGTGTTGTCTCGTGTCACGAGCTCATAGATTTTGTCCGGAAAATAGTTGTCACTAGACTGGCTTACCTCAGTTTGAACAATTTTATTAGCTCCCACCATTTCAAGAACCATCATCCCATAACTATACACATCAGATTTATGTGAAACTTTTCCATAGTTCCTGGAGAATATCTCCGGGGCAATGTAACCAATGGTGCCCCTCGTACCAAGCAATGACAACGCACTCTGCTTCTTCTTGCTCAGCTTAGCAAGCCCAAAATCGGATATCTTTGGACAGAAGTCTTCATCTAAGAGGATGTTTTGAGGCTTTATGTCGAAATGAACAATCCTAGCGCTGCAGCCCGTATGCAGATATTCTAGACCTTTCGCAACTCCAACTGCAATCTTGTATAGTTTGTCAAGATCCAGGTGACATTCTGCACTAGTGCTGATGAACTTGTCCAAAGATTTGTTGGGCATGAAATCGTATACCAAAGCTCTCTTGTTTCCATCATAGCAGAACCCCAAGAGATTAACAATGTTGACATGGGATGTTCTGCTGATGCTGACAACTTCATTGATGAATTCTTCGCCGTCACTGTTGATCTCAGTCAGGACCTTGACAGCCACGGGGCAGCCATCGGGTAGCATTCCTTTGTACACACTGCCGTATCCTCCTTGGCCAAGCTTATCATTGAATGATTTGGTTATTTTCTTGATTTCAGAGTGTTTGTATCTTTTGAGAGCCAGATATCCATGTTGGTGTAGAATTTTTTCTATACTCTTGTTGTGCACTAAGTTTGAGCCACCATGCAGACGTCGTCCATTCAGGTAGCAAATTAAGACAACCATAGATATAATTCCGACCATACCAATTACAACACCTGTAGATAGTTCACATTAATTATCCTATAGTTATAGATGATAAAAGGACGTGGATACTAGCAAGTTACATACCTGCTACAATCCAAACTCGACGCGACACCCCTGAATTAGACACCCTCGGAACAGATAGTGCTGTAGAATTAAATAGCATTTTGACATGAATCTAATAAACCATGGAAGAAGCTAGAAATGTTCTTACATACCCGGATTGGAGCGGTTGAAGGCGTCAGTTTCAGGGGCTGGTGCCGGGGGACTACTCGGCATACCTAACGAAATAAGCAGGTTACAAATCTTGTATGTATACCAATGGCTTTTATCTCACTTTTTTGTGTCAATTTAGGTACATTAGGATTACATGTAATTATAAGCTGTTTGGAATGAGTACCTCCACAAATGACCCTCTCCATTCCTTACGAGTGTCGCAAACACTCGCCCCTGTATCCTGATTATAACCGCACGTCCCGCTGGATCGCCGGCAGCTCTCGCAGTACTCATTATCCGCTGACCATCTGATGGAAAACCCGCTGGCTAGAGTTTCCTGCAGCAAACTCACCGTGGGAGTTCTCAGAGCCGCCGCCGCCGTTCGGTTCACCGGAACGGAGATACTTCTGTCGCACCTGATGCTGCTTCCCGAGCCATGGCCCGATGCATCGAAGATATTCACGGTCGTAACGCCTCCTACACTGCAGTTGAAGCTATTCTGAAGCATGATCGGCTGATTGCTGGTGCAGCCGTAGTACAGAGTGATGGCACCATCGCCGGTATCCGGAGAAATCTCAAAGTGGACGGGGTCCAAGGTGGTGTTCTGGAGAGCCTCTGGGCATATGTTGTCCCATAAGTCCTGTCTGGCAACTGTGAGAGTGTAGGTGGAGAAATCAACTCGCAGGAGTCGATAGGTTAATGATGAGATGTTGAGGAAAGGGACGTCGCCATTGCAGTTGAGCTCGAAGCCTGGATAACCGCAGGACAGCGAGCGGTTGCCCCCCCAGAAGGGGTAGCTCAAGTTGGTCACCCTCCCACATTCAAATGACTTGAAACAAGCTGCATCTTGCTCATTGTTTTGAGACAGAGCACTTGGGAAACACATCCATAGCAGAGCTGCTCCCTGGATGAAGGATACAAGTATCTGCTTGAGTTGTGGATGCATTTCCAGAGAGAGAGAGAGATAGTCCAAGGGAATTCAGACAGGATGAATTACAGCATGAGATTTTTCCAAAAGGGGAGATAAAACAGAGTCATCATTGACTTGAAGTAAACGCATGTTAGTCTACTCTGTTTACTTGGACATTGTATAGTGACTGGTGACAGATTCAAAGATGAAGGATCATGAAAAAAGTGTATTACATCTCAATGGAAGAGAATCATCTGATATAAATATACAGATTTGCAGATTCGAATTGGCTGCAACTACAACCTGCCTGCTCACTTCTAATTAATACAAAATTTTACAATTTTAAACAAATACACTTCTTATTTTCTCAAGGTCAGATGGATCAAATATAATATGTAAAATAGTTACTAAATCAGCACACTGCTACATACTCGCGTATCCACTCTCTATCCACACACAAGCACTGTTACTACATTATTACGTTTCTTTCCCAGGTGCCATAAAATGTCTGTCATGTCTTCAAACGTGTCACCAGATCAGCCCTTTTCTTCGCCTGAATCTATCGACGCGATCCGTGCTCATTCTAGATTTTTCAGGCTTGCTCAATTTCTTGGACTTGTCAAGTCGGCTGTCCAAACTGTTTCTAGAAATTTCCGGAACATCTGGTTGCAAATCAAATGCATCTGTGCTGCTGCTTTCAGCAGTTACATTTATATTGTCTGAAATTAGTGATGTTGTAGTAGAACCGTTGACTGCTGGTTTTGATTTTCCAAGAGCCAGCACAAACTTCTTCAAATGTTTGATGAACTCGGGGTATAATTCAAGATTGCAATGCCCACCTCCGCTTATCCATAAAGGTTCGTATTTTACCTTGCAAAGCTCCCAAAGCTGCTTCCCATGGGAGCAATCAACCACTTCATCTGCAGTACCCTATTTTTGGAACTAAAAATGAGTGACATTCAAAAACCAATTCAAGAAAAATCACATTTACTCGTGTACATCAACAGCATATCCAACTTGTAACCTGGAGGAAATTCAGAAATATGCTAGTAGATGTGCAAAGTAAAGACTCAAAGATCCAAAACTAGCATTTAACCAAAAGAATGGTCAAGCTGCATTTACCCAAAAAAAGGAAATGCATCAACTGGAAACATTTTAGGGACAGGGTGATTCATTCAGAAGAATAATATAGGAATATGCTGGCGGAACATCATTTGCAATCCAGTAGTAGCATTTTTTTAGTCATCCTGATATGGGGATAAAAATTTTTCACACTTACGAAAAATGTATTTATCATTACTAGGAGTAGAGCCATAAGAATTTGAGTATCTAGTGAATGTCCTCAAGGTAGGGATCTGGCATATAATTCCTACTTCAGAAGCTGTGCGCAAAAGAAAAAAAGACGGAGTTCAACTTGTTCCAAGATGAGTTTCTCCTCCTTTGTGCATATTCTACTGCCAATCTCTACATCTTTCTCAGATTTTCTTTCAAGTTTCATCCACGAATTCCTTCCTGACAATCATACATTTTTTACTTTAGGTTTCTAAAGTAGTTATTCCAGCACCTGAGATTGTTCCTATAACCAATGTCCGATTAAGGCACTGACCTGTCATGAGGCAAGCACCTCTGTAGTTTCTCAGGATTCGATACACCTTAAAAACGAACTCTTTAAGGTGGGCTGTAATTTGTAAAAGGGAGTATTATTAATGAGGCAAGCACCAAACACGGACCACCTTTTTTTTGTTTTACTTTTCCATTTCTTCTTATACCATTCCTCTTGTCCACAGCCACTATGTACTCTTTTTATACATCATGCATCTCCAAGTTTCTCCTTTTCCTACCCCTCCTTTCTTTTTCTTTATTTCTCTAGCTATTTCCTTTTTCCATTTCAGCCAATTCGGATTTTATGGGAACTATAATTACTTGAATTACGCCGTCAACTGTTCTTAGAACCTTCTCCAAGCCAGAAAAAATAAATTACAATACAGCCAATTTTAGAGTTACAAATCAGAACCCTCAAAATTTGAACTTCTACAGACCTAGAGCAAAGGTCATCGAATGTCAATTCAAAAGATCTAAAATCAGAAAATAAAGATGACTCGAGTCCGTGCAAGAGAGCAAGAGAAAACAGAAGCAGGATGAAAGACATTGCTAAGAGAAAAATATAAAAGAAAAAAAAAAAGTAGACAATAATAAGAAGCAGAGGACAAGAAATGACTGCAGTGACCCAAAATAAAAGGAAAATAAAAAGATGAAATGAACAGAACAGGATGTAATGTATGCCTAGAACCTGTTGTGTTTACAGTAATGTTAACTATTGTTTCTCATTCCAACACTAATGAAACAGACAAGTTCAGGTTAGAACACAAGCATTGTCACTTCAATCTAACACCAGGGAGGTGGACAATTGACAACCAACACAATCAAACAATTCCTGACTAAAAGTAGCCAGATTTTTACATAACTCATATAACCAAGATAAGTAAGATAATAAGGAAAAGCTTGAGAACTTACATGGATGACCAGAACTGGACAATTTATTGCACCAATTTTGTCGATATTCTGCAATTAAAAATGAAATGGCTGAGTGTTGCTAGCATAAATATCCAGTAGTGATGTTAGGTTGAGACAGTACATGAGCCATAAGATCGATGAGTACCTTGTAGATGTCAAACCAATATGTTCGCTTTACAGGGTACAATACCCTTAACCCAGATAATATTGGGCTATGTAAAACAACTCCTCTTAAGTTTGGTAGACGAGATGCAAGATCAATGGTGGGACCACTACCAACAGACTGCCCGTACAGTATTAGTTGTTCATCTTTAACTCCATACTTCTCCTTGAGGCATTTATATACAGCATCAATGTCTGCGTATGTATTACATTCAGTTGGCTGTTTCAAAGAAAAACAGATAGTTACACCATGTTTCTCCGAACACAATAATGTAAGCACTCGGAGAAGCAAAAAATATGCTGTTAACATTTATCTAGGAACCTTTTATAAAGAACATAAGTGAGACTAATACCAAAAGAAATGATGAATCCACTGGAAAGCATTCAGATATACTTCCATAGATGATAAAGTAGAAAGTAAAGAACTATGTAGCATTTTAAAGAAGGTATCTGACCTTTCCGGTGGACTGTCCATAACCTGAGTAATCATACCTGAAGGCCAAAATCATAAGCAAGTAAGAGAAGCCAATGACCATCAATACAATTTAATTACTTCAGCATTTGATACGTGATACATAAAAATGAAGTTCAGGAAAAACTGCAAAATTGATGGGACGTGATCCAGCCGGAAACCTTTTCTTTCAATAATCTTTCAAATATTTAAAGAGACATGTGAATTATAGTATTGAAGCAAAAAATACGGGAGTGCACCAGCAGATGACAGTAATAGACCAGAAAAGGAAGGGAAATTAATGAGTGAAGTTAGAAACAGAATTGGGGAGAGACAGTATAGTATCTCTACAAGATCAGGGGCCTAAAGCACTAAAGGAGAATCTCACACACAGTATTCAACTTTGTCATATTCATTATATACTCTAGCACCATAGTTTGTTGAAATAGAAATACCATCAAAATGGAAGGTAATACCTAATGTTTGCATTAAATTACGAGATCAAAAGTGCTTAACTCAACTACCAAGAAACTATGATTTCGTACTTCTTAAAGTACTCTTTAAGATAAAGCCACCACAATGGTCCATCCTAATAGCGTTACGGCAATTAGCACCTAATTCACAGCTTAGTATCTTATTATTGAGCAGTATTGATGCGTACACTGAAAGTAAATGAAATTAATAAAATTCAATTTGCAAGAACTTAAATAAGAGCTATTGGGATACAAAATTCAGTATAAATCTCTTCTCAAAGGTTCTTTCTTTCGAGCATCAATCAGTTATTAGCAAAACAAATACAAAGGATATCAGAAATTACCCAATCAGATTGATGCGGAGACGGAGGGTGATCTCAACAAACAGCTCATACATCTGACCTAAATCGGCGGCGTTACCATGGGAATAGAGCAGCGTAGCGGTGGCTTTGGGGTGGCTGATGTGCACCGCAACGACGTCGTTCCCCCGGCGCGTCCTCAACTTCAAAACGTCGACGCCGTCCCTCTGCGGAACCTCCGGGATGCAGAGCTCCCCGTCGCGCGATTCGTCTGCCACCACCGTGTACGAAGGAGGGCTCGGCGGGAAAAAGGCGAATTTAGCAGCGATCGATGACGTCACCCCGCCCATTCCTTTCTGAACTATTCCTCTTTCTGCGACGGTTAAGAAACTTTCTTGCACAGTTCATAAAGAAAGCTCGCAACTTTATGCTATAACTTTCTGACTTTCAGTCCTTCGGTATTGAGATCTCCTTCTGGAAAGAAAAAAATTGGAAGTCGTTGAGGGGGCAGAGAGGCGGCGCGTGGGAATGACGCGGGGAGGAGGGAGAGTGGGGGAATTGAATTAAAAATTTATGAGCGGTGGTTTTTCGAACGTTAGAGAATTGTAATGTAATGTCCAGATAATACAGTTTTAGGTGTCTTGACGGCGACTATAAAGAATGTGAGAGCATATTTTACTAACTGTTCAGACTTGACAACTTTTTCTGGATTGCGATTTTCTTTTTCTTTTTCTTTTTTTGGAAAATTGAAAAATATTAGGGCAATTGGGATATGGAATTATGTTTCATTACTTTTTTTTTTTTTAAGACAATACTATTTTGATAATTGAAATCAACCATTGACTTAAAAAAAAAATTCAAAAGAAATAGTATTTCAATAAATTTCCTACATAGCATAAGATTTTACAAAAAGTTGCAAGAGCGTAAGCTATGATTTCATTGTGGGGAACAATAAATAAATAAATAAATTCTTTTAAGTTGCAAGAGAGAGCCCTTACACATTAAACATTGGATTGAGGATTTAATATCTTGGACGGAATTTGACTTGCCTTTTAATTTTTTAAAAAATAATTTTATACGGCAAATGAAAATTTTTCTTTTTTCAAATTTACAAAATATTTTTATAAGATAAATTTACACAATTTATTACTTCTACCAAATAAATCCATAGGAAAATGACAAGATTCCAAATTCGATTTTTTCTTCGCTAATACACCACAAATCACCCCACTTTTTAATATCTCTCATTTAAACGCAGATCGTTACCAATTTAATACTAACAACCCTTTTTCATTGATTGCAAAGTCCACCTAACTTTACTAAAAAGGAGCTTCTTTTATATTCTCCACTCACAATCAAATACTCCCTCGTCTCAATTAAATTTCTCAATTAAGGTAGATATGAAATTTTAAAAATATTACTCATTTCTTTATAATTATTTTATTAAATTTAATGATAGAGATAAAGTAATTTAGAAATTGTAAAATTCTACTTGAATATACTCCCTCCGTCCCGTCTAAACGTCACCGGTTGATTTTTATGCGTAGATTAAGGAGTATTATTATTTTATATTTAATGAATAGTTATATTAGTAGTGACTAGTGAGCTACATGTGATAACTTTT
This sequence comes from Pogostemon cablin, assembly GCA_023678885.1. NCBI lineage: Eukaryota > Viridiplantae > Streptophyta > Magnoliopsida > Lamiales > Lamiaceae > Pogostemon > Pogostemon cablin. Next base: position 25,668,363 of record CM043004.1, on the reverse strand, counting down.
TATTAAAAATGAAAAATGATAATATTAAATAGTAAAATAGTAAATTGTGATCTTTCTATATGTAAGTGAGGACTTTATTCTTACAACCAAATGTGAAATTTACTCATTAGTTTTGAGAAACACAACAATGCCCACGACTCCTGTTTCTCTTTATAGATATGACGTGCGAATGTAGCATGTCATAATGCCCTCCTTGGTGCAATTAATTGTTACAACATAATCATAATTAAGCTTTATCAATCAAATTATTTTTTAATTAATGAACACCAAAGTTGAATAGCTTTATCAGTTGACTCCTTGGTGTAAACTGTTCGTTTTTTTTTTCTTTTCGTATGTATGTTAGAAAAACACTTCATATGAAAGAGACATCATGTTTTGAGTATTATTCAAAAAAATCAAATCAGTAAATTATCCATGATAGATAAATAAACATCAATGATAGTTTCATTAGAATAAAATTATAGAAACAAGGTCCACTAAGACGCAACTTTGATTATCATAATAAAGATCATCAAATACATTTAAATCATAAGAAAATAATAACATCGATCTTCAATTATTTCACAATAAATAAATAAATAAACTAAAAATATGTTTCAAAAACATCCTCTAAAATATTTATTACATTCAATTATTCGAATAATAATGTTTTATCATTATACTCTACTTTAAAGGGTTGGAGGGAGTGTATATATTTAAAAAAACATGCACTTAAAAAATATTCATGAAATTATATTACTAATATGGAAAATTGTGATAAAGTTGGATAGTATTTTAGTAGTAAATGAAGTTGAGTTGCGAATAATGGATGGGACTTAGGTACACATCAATCATCTTAACTGTAAAAGCTCTCGTGCTTCCAAAATTTCTGTCTTTTAGATAACCCTTTTGCATTATTGTTCTCCACTTTTCTTTTTTTATTTAGGACCCTATATTGCTAGCTTGCTTTATTGATTGGTATATGTGGTTTGAACAAAATTATTGTTTGTAATTTATTTTGTTTAAAGGATTAATTATAATTATTAATTATCAATTAAATATTATGAAAAGTGAGTGAAATTAGGGGGAGGATTACATGTGATTAATGAAAATTTAATCATTACACAACGATTGAAAGATTTATATTTTTAATAAGTTGTAACATTTATTATTAAATGTTCGTACCATATAGTATAATTAAAATTTTATACCTTAAATTTTTTGAATTTTTTTTCTTACATACACAATATTCAACGGACAATAATGTCTTATAAATCAAAGTATATATCATTTAAAATAAAATATTATGCTTTTTAAAAACTGTTGAAAGCACTTCTTTAATAAACTTTACTGGGGAGATTAGTTCAGATCAGCCCAAATTTGTGAAGCCCAACTGGCATGACATTTAAGGCCCATCAATTCAAATGAATTTACTCATCATACAAAAACACCTGTATTGAGATTCTAATTTCTTATTTATTGACAATATTTTATCTTGCTTGAAGTATTAAGTCAAAGATGATGAACATAAATATTAAAATTACCCTTAACTCTACTTTTCTGTTAATAATTAATATTTTTATTCATGTATATCAAATTTATTGCATTTGTTAAGAAAATCAATCTCCTACTCACGATGAATGTATTACTAAATTTTAGGATGTTTGATACATCATAGCACTGTAACATCAAAAACATGCTTAATAAAATTAAAAGAAAATCAGAAAACACAAATGAGAAGCTAATATAAAAACAATTGCAAATTGGATTTAAGTTAATTTAATGGTCATCCTTTTAACATCATTCAATGACACTTTCAACAATGAAGAACCACCACTTTAGAAAAAAAAAAAAGTAACGACTTCATTTTCCTAAATAATAAATGCGACTTAATAGAAACATGTTGGATTCGACTTTTTCAATGTTTGTTTGATTAAGCGACTTATTATTATTTAGAGTTATTACAAAAAGAATTCATGTTTCTTTTGCTTCTATATCAAAGATAACATTATCTCCATCCTTCGCCGATGCCGTGGCGTTGAACTGAAATTACTTTGTTTCTTTTTTTATCCAATATACCATCATTGCTTATTTTCTTAATTTATAATTTCATAATTTATAAAACCAAAAATAAATACTTCTAGTTCTATACAGGGCCCTTTTCTATCATTATTAATCACGAATATATAATTAAGTTTTTTGGATTCTTAATTTTGCTCTCATGTAACAGCGACATAATTTTACAGCAAAAGATTTGAAAGTTTTTTTTTTGGCAAGATAACAATCACAGTTTAAATTTTGAGTCCAACTATGGTGCACCTGCACCGGTGCACCTAGACAATCTTAATCGTTAGATTAATTTTTAATTCAATCCACATCATTAAATAAAATAAAATAATTATTTCTTTATTTAAAAAAAATTACTCTAATATTTATATTAATCTATAAATTTGAGGTGGTGCATTTTAATATCATACCTAAAACAACAAAAATACTCTTGATTTAATTTGTGACTCTGATTTAAAAATTATAACTAAGATTGAGCATTTAAACAAATTTCATAAAAAAGGTAAAATTTTATTTTTATTTTTTAAATTATCAGCTCACTGTCTAACATTACTTCATTTTATAAATAGATTTGATTGTCTGAATTAAAATGGCTACAGAAAACTTACTCATTCACAGTGATGAAATATTTCAAGATAATTTAATTAATTATTAATTTTAATGATATCAGATCAAATATATGCTAGGTTGGGTTTTTAATTAAGTATGTTGGATTATGACACTTCAGTAGTTATCCTTAATTTCATATTAAAATCTATAATTTCCAATTTATTGATTCTAAATTCTAAAATTTAAATATAAATAAAAATTATAGTTATATCCTTAAAATTAAATAAAAAAAAAACCAAACAAACAGCAATGACCTTTAAAACAAAATAAAATAAAACAGCAAAACACACCTTAAAGTGAAAGGAGAAGATTGTAAAATTTGGATATACCTCCACCAAGCCATTGCCATTTATTAAAAATAATAATAATAATAATAATTTCCCAAAAGGAGAATAATAAAAATTTAAAACAAATTCTGAAATTTATTACTAATAGGGAAAATAATCCGTACAATTTGAGGCAAAATGTTACTCAGGTATGGCGACGAGTGCGGGTCGCCAAGCTCTCCTCAACAATCGCTGTCTAATTGTCGCCGACAGCGGCCGCAGAGCGTGGGGTCCACCTCTTCTGAAGCCGCCGCCGCCTCCTACCGACTCCAGCAATCCTTCCCTCACATTTTCCGATGCCCTTCCGCCGAACGACGGCGGCGACGAAACGAACAAATCTTTCAACTTGTGCCTGACGGACATTTCCCTTCCCTTCTTGGGCGAGCGGTGTTCGTCGCTTCTTTTCCTCCGATCGGGCGATCCATCATCGCAGCGCGGATTCAGCCTTTTCCCGCCGGCGACGGCGTCTCCTCCGCGGCTGAGGAGCATCCGGAGTGTCTTACGGCGGCGGAGGTGGATTACTGGGCTTGAGGTGGGGCTTCTGGTAGGGCTTCCGGCGACTGCACACTGGGTTGCCAGGAGCTTGAATTTGTGCAGAGTCGCCATTTTTGGATTGGATTGCTGCAGAGATGGATGAGATGTAGAAAAATGGAATGGGGAATATTTAAGGAGCGAAGATGGAGAGATTAGGAAAGTTAGATCTGAGCATATTTCCGGCGAAGATTTTTGTGCGTGATCTTTAGAGTGTGTATGTATATATATGTATATGAGGTAGAATTGCAACTAAAATGTGATGTGAGAGTGAGACAGAGAGGGGGAGGGGGGGAAAGCTAGTACCAGTAGTAGGCTGGAGCTGGATGGGATAGGGATTAGGATTTAGGATTTAGGGGCAAATAGGCAGTCTGAGTCTATTACTAAATGGTGTACCCCACCATTAGGGGCCCCCACCGCCCCTGCCCTGGGGATTGGTGGAGGAGGTAAATCGCAGGATGTGCCTCAAGTGGCTTATAGAGAGGGCTCACTGTTAAACTTGTGCTTGCAAGGGGCCAAATCCATGCCAAAGGCAGGATTCGAACCTCCACCCTGCAGCAACCAAGCTCAGCTGGAAGGCCTTTCCACCCTCCCCTCTACCACTTGAGCTATGCCCTGGGGGCTTCTGAGTCTATTACTAATGATAATACCATGAGGATCATATACGGAATACCAAATTATTTTTTCCTTTTTCTCAATATAATCATTCTTTCTTGGATTCAAATTGAATTTAAGTTTTTTATTTTATGATGAAATATAGTATTCAATTTAAGAGTTATCATGTGATGTACCGGTGCACCTGAAGATTTATAGAGTAAATTAGGGATATAGTGAGTAGTTATTAATTTTATTTTTAATTATTTTATTTTATTTAGTGGTGAAAATTAAATGAGAATATGATCTAACGGTTGAGATTATTTAGGTGCATCGGATTCACTGCACTTAAACTCTCAATTTAATACTCCTTCCAATCCAAATAGTTAATCGTAGTTATACCCTTTGTGCGGTACAAAGATTAAAATATTTTAATTTTTTAATAATATAATAATATAAAATAGGAATAAATTGTTAATTCAGAAAAAAAATTAGTATTAAAAATGATGAATAAAATTGTTGTAAATGATGACTAAAATATAAAATAAGAAGTAAATAAAATTATTTGGATTAATGAATGAAGAAAGTAGATCAAATTTATAGGGTAATTGAATATATATTTAAATACCGGATATACCTTAAACAAATGTGTATAAACAGATAAGTTGAGGGAGCATTATGCAAATCTTTTTAAGTAAATAAATTGATTGAAAATCGCCCGTTACGTCGCACGCCTAGTATACAATTTTATAACTTATTTGTCTTGTTTTTATATTTTAGGTTTATCTTTTTAAATCATAATTAATTAATTTAAAAAGGATGTATCCAAATAACAACGGCTCCAATATATGCTTACAGTGGTGGCCTTGAGGAGGGGCAAGAAGGGCGACCGTCCTGGATCCCAAAATTATAGGGGCCAATATATATATATATATATATATATATATATATATATATATATATATATATATATATATATATATATATATATATATATACTCCCTCGTCCCAGGCTAAGAGGACCATTTTACCATTTTGGTCGTCTCACCCAAAGAGTTCAATTTCATTTTTTGGACACATGGGACCTATCCACATCCACTAATACAATTAAAACATTGGCCCCCACACCCACTAATACAACTACCCACTACACATTAAATAATAATACTCATTAATTCACGTGCCCAAAAGCAAATGAGACTCTTAGCTTGGGACGGAGTGAGTATATATATATAATACTTGATAAAAATTATATTTTAATAAAATACATATTTTATATTAGGTCATTAAAGTTTTCATAAAATTTGGCCCGTCAATCTATTGGACTTGAAAAGGGGGCCATATATTTAGATATTAAAAAACATGAACCTAACTGTGAAAAAGGAAAAAAGAAAAAGATCATAACATTTATCACAAAGAAGATCATTAGATAAAATTTTTCAAAAAATTTGGAAGATTTGAAAGATATAATGCTTTAACAAATAAAGGATATAATGATTAGAACATTTTAGTGAAAGACTTAACATGCATAAAAATACTATGGAACATATCACTAATATGAATAGTTTTATTAATTTACAAATTAGATTAAAAAGAACCATAAATAAAGATTTACAAGAACAAATTTCCAAAGAAAAATTACATTGGACACAATTTCTTTTGAAAATAATTGCTATAATAAAATGCCTTGTTAGAAATAAATTTTTGGCTTTTTATGGAAGAAAAGAAATTGTTAATGAAGAAATTAATGAAAACTTTTTAATTAATAAATATATAGAAAACAACGAGGGCCTCCTGTTTTTATTCGTTCCATACCTCGAAAATATCAAGACCGGCACTGTATGCTTAACTATATAATACTCTCTCAAAGTGTACTTTATGATAATGTAAAATAGAGGAGTGATATTTTAGAAAGAAAATGAAATGGGTAAAGTTTAAGAATTAGTACAATATTGGTCTAAATGAAATGCAGACTTTTTTTTTTTTTTTTTTACCTCTGTACTCATATAATACGTGAAGAAAGTCCGAAAAAGTGAATTATCATTTAAAAAGAGAAAGGATCTAATTGAATTCGTATATTAAATTTTACATTATAACCTCAAACAAATATAATTAATATTTTCCTTATTATACATCATATAATATACATTATTTTAAATACATGTTCTTATTTTACACGTTGAGAAATTAATATTTTCATTTGTATAAAAAATAATATAAAATTTACTCTTAATACTTTCATTTGTACAAAGAATATTATAAAATTTACTTTCTCCCCGTAATAATATAACTTAACCACAAATTTATAGATTTGCGAGATAAATGGAAAATGTACAATGTGGAAAATAATATTACTACCTCCGTTTCAAAGAGAAGTTCCAGGTTAATGTATATATGGAATTTAAGAAAACATTATTTTTTGCTTTACTTTTAGGGTTGTTTGATATTTTTAGGTAATAAATAAATTATAAAGTAAGTTATGTTAGTTGTAAATGGATGACAATTTTGAAATTAAAGTGTGTTGTGGGGTAATTGATTTGTGTATATTTTCTTATTTGGGGTGTGAACTTATTTATGGAACGAACAAAAATAGAAAGTGTGAATTTGTTTATGGGAGGTGAGAGTATAAAATTTTTGCACAATGTATCTAAAAGAATATTATAAAAGGAAAATTAAATCTCTAATCTAATCGGTGATAAATGGATTTACGAATTTTTGGGGGAAATTTCATTAATTACGGGATTTTGAGGAGAAATTTGAGGAAAATCTACATTTCGAGCATTTGATTAAGATATTTAGAGAAAAAATTGAATTTGAGTGAAATCTGCGTGCATTTAATATAATAATAAAGTTAAAATCGAACATCAACCATTCATTAAATACGATTAAAGAAAAATAAAAATAATAGGATCAATTGGATTAGTATAATAAATTTCACAATGAATGTAAATATGAAGTTTTTAAAATTTTTTTTTAACTTACTTCTAGGATAACATTTTTATATAATAAATAAATAAATTAAGAGTATAAAATAATTTGTGTGAGCTGAAATTGAGTGAATTTTTTTTAAAATTAATAAAGTATATTATTAGCATTATTAAATTCGATAGTTTTTATTTTTTAAGGTGTGAATTGAAAGACAATTTTTAAAAAAGAAAAATGTAAACTTAGTTCGTTTTATGGAGGCAGTACAACTTACCGCATGTACAACCACATAATTTTAAGGGAGAATAATCATATATATACCATTCTTAATTAACTATTAATATTAATATTTAATAATTTGTTAAATGAATAAAGAAAAGAGCCGGCGCAGGAGTGTGGTATTAATATTATCTTAATAATTCTGCAGCTAATTATATTTTATTGCACGTGGATATGAGATCTGGCCTGCTTAGTGCTTACCATAGAATCTCTGATCAAGATTTGCTTAATTAATTATTCGACATAACAATTCCTTATACTCTACATAATAATTTTGTAGACACCTCTCATGACATATGGATTATTTGTAAAACGAGTTGATCTATTGCTAAGTATACTTATTGTATAAAACATATTTAATTGTAATTAAAATATGTCAATATAACATGCTAAAATTATATTTTAATGTATAATCCAACGTACTTTAAAAAATATACTTTAATAATAATATACATACTTTAACACGTTTTACAAACCGTCTTATGTAAGTAACGTATCACAAGAGATTGTTCTTTTTAACATTAGGATTTTTCATGAATAAATTGTTAGTTTTATAAATAAAATAAATTTGATGCAACGCTTCATATTATATAAGCATCTTAATTTTTGAGATATTTAATAGTGTTGAGTTTAATGGTATTGAATTTTTTGTTGAGAAAATTTTTGAAGATATTAGGAGCATCTCCAATAGATTCTCTAAACTAGAAAATTATGTATATTTTAAAGAAATTCAACTAAAACATCACTCCAACAAGTTATCTATTTTAACTTTTAATTTTACATAACAAGTTTCATCCTTTAAATTTAGATAACCAAATCAAGTTCTTTAAAATTAAATGCATGATTCATTATTTCCAATGCTTTTGTTAATTAAATAATATGGAATGAAGAGTTAAAGTAAATTTTATATTGCATTAATAATAAAAACAAAATTAAATAAAATGTATAGAAAATATGTGTAATTAATTAACATTGGGAATAGAGAGAATAAAATTCAAATATAAAGAATGTGTTGGAAGACTTTTAAAAATATCATTATTTAAATTAACAAACCTCTATATTTTATGAAAATTCTCTTCAAATTTTAAAAAAAGCCCTTGAAGTTGCTGTAAGGTTAGACTTTAGAGTTGATTTTATGTAAAGTGCTCAAAATTTTCATTTTGTAATTGACTAAATAACCCGAATATGGTACTAGGATGTTAATCGTTATAAACTTGTTTAACTTGTAATTTTTGGGTATGTCTTATACTCAAAGTCAATGATATTTCTTTTAATGATAAAAAAATATTAATTTTTCTTTTTATTATAGTACGTACTTTTAAGTTTTAATCAATTAGTCTTATGTACATTCCATTGAACATTGTCCATTTTCTTTTAACTCGTATGTAATCAAATTATAAGGTTGTTAAAAGTAGGATCGCAAATACTATGAAACTTTAATAAACCAGAAGAAAAAAATAAATAAAAGAAATAAAAAAAAAGAAATTAAGACAACGTTTGGTAAGGTTTCATCATAAAACCTTCAACAGTTGTCATGAGAAAATGATGGTTAATTATGGAATTAAGCTCAAATTCAAATGGTGATGACTCATAGGAACCTGACAACACACTTTTTCTTGCATATTTATTTGTTTTCCTATAAAGAAATTAATCGATTGGAAGGCGTGATTTTTTGTTTTACAAAAGTTCAAGTAACAATCATTCTACTTTTTTTTTTTTTTTGATAAATCAAATAACATTATTTAGGAATTTGAAGAAAATGGGATGGAGCTAGACTCAGTTTCAAATTTCAGAAAGATAAAGGAGGTATTAGGATTGGATTTAGCAAGAGAAAATAATAATTTCGTGTTTTTGAGAAGTTTGAGGGCTTAATTATATGTGTCCTCCATGTTTTTCATACAACTTTTTTGGAGGACTTTGCAATTCAAAAAAATTGGTGCTAACTTTTATGGTGCTACCAAGTCAATTTGGATGGTTTTCAAATTTTTTTACTCCGTATTTTAAGGTGTATTTATGGAGTATATCTTAAATAAAATATACTCAAGTTTATTTATATAGGTGCTTGTTATTGTTAAGGTTTCATTCACATTCCTTCATAACACGAAATTAAACCAATTATAAATGGGTTACACCAAAACTAAATAATGTACTTTAATCCTACTTAAAGATTCACTAAACTATATTTCATGAAAATATATTTGGTTATATTGAAAAAAATAATAATAACAGAAAATATGCATGTTGTATCTATGACACAATCGTATGAGTATACTTCTAACGTTCGAACTTCTCCATTTTTCTCAATAAACTAAAATGTATTTCGAATAAATTTCTCATAAGTCATAATTAAAACAAAGAGATCTAATAATGTGCGATCGAGAGTGCGGTGAGAATGGTCATTTTAAAAAATATTGAGGGGTTACTTTTTAGAATTTTTTTTTACTATATTTGGAAGACCTCATCAACGTTAATACATATAATTATCTTTACACTTTTTTTTTTATCTATCCCAATTATAAGAATGAAATATCTACTCAGTTGAGGAATGGAGTATATATAATGTATTTACAATTACAAAATAAGGAAATAAATAAATAAGATACACAAAATATTTACTAAAAATATTAGAGATCTTCTAGATCTTGATTTGTATCTCTAATACCAATTCTGATGCACATTTCTTAAAATAAAAAAAAATCTTAATAATACTCACTTTTTGCAAACATTCTAATAATTTTATACATTTTTTTATTAAATTATACTCTTCTACATGCACATCTCAATAACTTTATAGTATATATTTATATATAAAATAAATATTTTTTCTTAATCTCTGCGCACAATAATACTATATTATTTACTCAGTTGGAGAGAGTATTTTTTTTGTATAGAAGAATATAATCATATACTCCATCCGTCTCGGACTTATGTTCACTGACATTATACATACGAAGTTTAAGAAAAGTTGATTTTTGACCAACTTTATTAACTTTTTAGGGGTATTGTGATATTTTTAGGTAATAAATAAATTATAAAGTATGTTATGTGTGTTGGGTGATAGTGGTATTTTTGAAATTAAGATAATTTTTGAGGTTGTTGGTTGATGTGAAGTTTCCTTTTTTTGAGTGGTGAACATAAGTGTGGAATGAACGAAAACGAGAAGTGTGAACATAAGTGTGAGACGAAGGGAGTAATATATTGAGTAATTCAAGTTACATCGTGAAACTGGTCTCATGCAATTCTTTTCGTTAATGAGATCATAAATATAAATAAAGAAGAAAATTGAGTGAATCCAAATAGGTTGGTCATCATTTAATCGTTTATGTGGGATTGAGTTTTGGTCAATCTTGTGTCAAACCATTTTCAACCAACCATGTGACCCTGCTTACGTGGATTAGAAAAATATGACAACAATTGAGAGCACAATAAATTCATTTATTTTATGTTTGGATTCTAAACTCATTCTATACCGTCCACAATTTTTTTTTTTTTAACAAACACATGTACATTATATTATTTAAACTTGAAAGAGTGAGTGATTGCAAACCTAGAAATTTAATAAGTAGTAAATTGGGGGGTTGTACAGACAGGAAAATCTAAGACAGGGAATCAAAGCTAATGGGGGCCTCCTTGTTCAATATCTACACACTAATTTATCAAATCTTCATTCTTTTTTAATTGCATTTATTTCACTTATCAACCTTCCTTCATCTTCACTATTTTACCATATCGGATATCTTCAACTTCGACACTGTTAACCGACAATTGCACTCCTATTTTCTAATTTTTTTTTTTAAATAATAAAAAGAGGTAGTCATCATTTTAGAATAGGCTAAGGTATTGGGAAATTGTTACTTCCAACTTTTATTTGATGAAAGTCATCTAACCCCCTTTTTTGTTTCAAAATTCTCTTGCGCATAATCATGCTATAAAGTGCCATTCTCTATCCCCCATTCTCTCCTTTACATTTGATCAAATATGGTGTGAAATTGATTCTCCATCAAACCTATGCTCATCTCACGTCATACTTATTTATTAAATATTTTTATTTAAAATGAAATATATAATATAAACCCATGTTCTCTCAAAATGAAACATTTAATCTTTGTAAGTAGATTAAAGAGTAGTATGTTTGAAATTCACAGGTGCAATCAATAACTGAGCGGCCAATCCATATAGGGCGCAAGACTCTAGCTTAAAATTAGAGTCCTCACTAGTGGACGGTGAGTTCTAGCCTTTTCCGAATTAATCGGTCTACAAATTGAATATCGTATATATATATATATATATATATATATATATATATATATATATATATATATATATATATATATATATATATATATATATATATATATATATTAAAAAAAAAGTAGTATGAGTTTAACGTACGGTGAGTAGATTTTTTATTTCTACCTCCCTTAAATTTAAAGTGATAAAAAATCATACTTTATGATGCAACAAAATCAAAATGACAAAAATTCATACATTGTTAAGTGTTTGTTGGTACCCCTGGAGCTGGACTACATGTCACGAAGATTTCATTTGACCAGAGATTGGGTGCAGGTACCCAATCTGTGCATCTAATTGTTTCAAATGATTTTGTATATTAACCTTTTAATTGCTTCTCGTTATGTGTTACTTTTTTTTAAAGTTCATAACACCAGCACAAAATTGAACTCAGAAATAAATCTAAAAAAAAGCTAGAATTCAATTCAATCACAGTAGCGCACACTTCAATTTTTTTTTTCAACTGTCTTTAACATAATAGTGTGATGCAGTTTATTCATCCAATTTTCTACTTATTAGTTCTTTTTCATAATTTAACTACAAGAGTAATAAACAAATAATATCAGTACAACTATATTTCATATATACAGGAATTCCAGGTAATTAGTAGCATGCTGAAAAACATGCATGTATGATTATCACCTTCCAGATTCTACATCTTCAACTGCGAAACTTGAACTACTAGCGGTAACTAAACTCTTGCACGAATTGTTGCTTCTTTCATTTGGCTGGATTTCAACCTCACCACCCGAGTTCTGCTCGTTGTTCGTCTCCCTTGGCAACTCCTCCAACATATGCAAGTATGTGTACGTCCTCCATCCTACCCATAAACAAATACGACATGAGAATCGTGACTCATCGAAAATCAGCTGCGCAAAAAACATTAGATGATGGTACCGTGAACATGATACGGCGGTGGGAAGAACTGCAAGTAGCAAAAAGTGGACACCACCAGACCTATAGAGAAAACTTCCATCAATAATGGTGATGAAATTCTTTCTTTTGAAGGTACATCAGTTAATCGACCAACCTAGTAAGCCTCCAGCAAACACATCCTGCCAGTGATGCCGGTAATCATCCACCTGAGAAATGGCAACTAGAGCCGCGACAAGTAGAGGAAGCAGAATCAAACAGAGTTTTGCTACATGACCTCTTTGATCAAATACTTTTATCTTCCCAGATAAATAGAGTGATAAGTAGGCCATGCCAGAAAACGACCTTGCCCATTCGAAAACATACTACGTTGAATAGATAACACGCATGATCAAATACTTCCATTACAGATTCTCCACTTACATGAAGTATGCCCACTAGGAAAACTCTTATGCCCTTGCCTTATGATACTTTCGTCGCCATGACAAATAACATCTCCCCATCTATCATAAACCTGAAAAGCAATTAAATGTAAGATCAAGTCAGAAAAATAAATGAACAAAGATCAGGTTCATGGTGGTGATTTCTTACATCTTTTCCGTCTGGAAAGCATCGCCAAAAGAAGTCAGGCCGAGGGCGACCGACTGCATTTTTTACAGCATCAGTTAGTATCCCCGTTATTAGGACAGAAATCATGAGCCCTGTACAAAGAAAAAGCAATTGGTGACAAAAATCATCATTAGATAGAGCAATGTAATATGTTTATGGAGATCAGAGGTTGATCATGATACCTAGCACAGCATGGTGAAGATCATATACATCTCTTCGACGAAGATAGAAGAACAGAAAGACCATAAATGGCAACATAACAGCAGATAGCTATAAATATCCAAGAGAGGACATTATTGATTTAGCAGAAACTTCAAATTCTAGGTATGATCAAGTTACAGTCAACTTACTGTCACAGACCAAAAGGGTACCGTTTCAATATTATGAAGATACTTAAGATCAGACATCATATCCCTTCCAACGAAACGATAGAACGGATGGATAACATTCAGACCAAACAAAATGAACCCCAGCAGCAGATGTATTAGCCAGTCATGCATACGTATCCTAGCTACTCTGATTCCATGGGACCTCACTGTATGAGCACCTAGCTGGGTTTCCCACATTTCCTTCTGCAACACACAGTATATATAACTAATGAAGGTAAAATAATGGCTTGTAAATCTACCACAATTGTTTGAGTTGAAGTTATCATTCACTTCTAAGCCAAAGTCAAAATAGTATTACAGTGACAGACAGTAGAATTAGGAGACGTACCACATCGATCTTGGATTCTATCAAAGGGAAGTCGAGCTGAGAAAACTTGTTGTCAGTGTCACTTGCAATGTCCTGGCTCTGAATTATCCAAATAGAAAATCATTCGCAGATGAATTCATTAATGGAGTAAGATTAAAGCAACAAGGTCATAGAGTACATAAAGCACAATCGGCTAAGATCACTGGTTATGAGAGTAAGAGACATCTAAAACATCATAAATCAGGACTCTTCTTGGTATCAAAATAACAAGTTGGCCAGCCATTGATTATCTATCTCGTCAGTTGAGGACATAAAACTGTCTTCAACTCCTAATCTGAAATGAGACACTCAGAGGATGCTACAGAACATAAAAACATAAAAATTGAATGATTGAGGTCTTTCCACCTATGTCAATTTATTTATCCAAGAATCATCCATGTCGAGGAGAGAGAATAATCATAAAAAATCTCTACCACATCAAACATACTAGTAAGGATTCACCATTAGTTCCAGAATTCATGAAAAATGAATGCCCAGAGGTGTCATCTATCTATACCTAGTGGATTCTTCAGACGACAAATCTGTTGTCAATTGAAGACAATCACTCAAATTTGTGTGTGTATATGAGCAAATGGAGAATAAATATTGATCCTAGGTCATGAGATGCACTACATAATTCTGAAACTAAAACTATGCGACGGACATCAGTTAGCAAAACTGAAAGAAACCTTAATACTCACGAATAAAAAACACATGCCAAAAAAAGCATACTAACCCCCAAACTTGGGGGAAAAAGCCTCTGAAAACTCTTAACACAAAAAGTAGATCCAAAATCCCACCACGCCATGGTTAAAGATCAGAACGAAGCAAAAGAGACAGAGATTACAGATGAATAAACATGCCCAGATAATCTACAGTAAAGAAAGGCACACGGATATAATCAAGAGCAAAAGAGAAATTGTTAGAAGATGGAGTATAAAACATGATCATGATTCCCTGCAAGTAATGCATTATGTTGGCTGATAGTAGGTGAGCTATGCATACGTATTTCTTGGAGTTTATACAATGGAATAGATCATACACAAGGCTGCATGAAGTGCATGTTGATTGTTAGGGTTTGTTAGGTGGTTATTGATCAGTTATGTTGGTTAGTGAGCTGCTCCAAGAAGCTTTGAGGGAGTTAGTTTGTTAAGTATGTTGTTAGGGAGGTGCTGATATGTCAAGGTCTCATTGGGTGATGAAATGCATCAGTTGTGCAGCTGAAACAAGCTAACCGTCCACCTGGTATAAAGCAGCAAGCTTGCTGCTATGGACATGGTGATTTTGCTCTCTGATTTCTAAGCTTCTGCAAGTTTGATAGGTTGATCCATGAGTGATCAAAGTAGTTATTCAATCTTCATCTTCAAGTGTAATTGTCAATCAATGAAAGAGTGCTCGATTTCTTTTGAAAGTGGACGTAGATCTTCATGATCGAACCACTATAATTCTTGAGTGTTGTTCTCTTCATTTTACAGTTTTTGATTCAATTGTTCTTTGCTTTTCAAATCTGAAAACGTGAGATTGAGTGTGTTGTCTTTTGTTTGAGAGATTAGAAGTAGGATCCAAGTGTGTTTCCATTCATAATCACAACAAGTGGCGCCGTCTGTAGGAAGATCAAACGAAGCTGAGTTGAAAAGATGAACACCACACGTTTTGATATTGAGAAGCTCTCGGAGAAAACGGATTTCAGCCTCTGGAAACTCAAGATGAAGGCGATCTTGACACAGCAAGGGCTCATTGATGCATTGAAGCCTCCTCCACCGGTCAAGACTGAGATCATAAAGGATCCTTCAGCAGCAGGTCCTCCAAGATTTCAAGTGGATGATGAGGTACTTCGTAAAGCTCACTCTACCATCATTTTATGTTTGGGGGACAAGGCATTACGTGATGTAGCTAGAGAAACTACTGCCATTGGTGTTTGGGAAAAATTAGAGTCTCTGTACATGGTGAAAACACTAGCAAATAGGCTGCATATCAGAGAAAAAATTCATGCATACAAGATAAGTGATGAAAAGCCTATACTAAGTCAAGTTGATGAATTCATCAAGATTTTGGATGATATTGAAAGTGTTGATGTTAAGATTTTTGAAGAAGAAAAGGTCCTCATGCTAATGACAGCACTTCCAAAATCTTTTCAAAGTTTTAAAGATACATTGTTGTATGCTAATCAAGGCACTATCAAGTTTGACAGTGTAATACTAGCACTCAAGTCTAGGCAGCTTCAACTTGTATCTGAGAGTGTACCAAACTCAGGAGGAGAAGGATTGAATGTCAGAAACAATTTTCAATCCAAAAGAAATAACAGGAAGAAGAAAGATCACAAGAATGTTGACAAACAAGACAGCAAGGGAGAATGATCATCTACCAAAGAAGGTGAAGTGAGGAAATGCTATCACTGTCATCTCCCAGGCCATATGAAAAGAAACTGTTACAAATGGAAGGCTGAAAAAACAAAAGGGATTGACAAAAGTAAGGATGCTGATCAGAAAATGCAAGTTAATCAAACAGCACAAGTTCAAGACAAAGGAGACTTTGTTGAAGCACTATCAATCACTACATCAGAAGTTGCCTCTGAATGGGTAATGGATTCAGGATACACTTTCCACATGTCCCCTAACAAGCAGTGGTTTTGTGAATTCAAGCAACAGAATGGTGGATCAGTACTCCTAGGAAATGATCAAACATGCAAGATCAAGGGAATAGGATCAATCAAGCTTGAACTGACTGATGGATCAGTCAGGATACTTCATGATGTAAGGTATGTTCCTGATTTAAGAAGAAATTTAATCTCTCTTGGTAAGCTTGATTCCATGGGATATGGTTTCCAATCAAATGATGGTTCTCTTACTGTCACCAAGGGAGATGATATATTCTTGAAGGGTATTAAGAAACATGATTTGTATTTCTTGTGTGGAAACACTGTAAATGCCCATGCTCACACAGTAGGAACCCATGATAGTACACTTTTATGACATGGGAGATTAGCTCATATAAGCTTAAGGGAGCTCCAAGAACTAGCCAAACAAAACCTATTATGTGGAGAAACAGAAGTTAAGTTAGAACAATGTGAGCATTGTGTCCTAGGGAAATCAAAGAGGATGAAGTTTGGTGCAGGTGAACATAGCTCCTCATCAATCCTTGATTATGTCCACTCTGACCTATGGGGGCCAGCCAAGACTTTGACTAAGGGAGGAGGTAAATATTTTATCTCCTTTATAGATGATTATTCAAGGAAAGCCTGGATATACATCCTGAAATCAAAGGATGAAGCTCTGTCAAAATTTAAAGACTGGTTGATTGAGGTTGAAAATGCAACTGCAGTTACCTTGAAGGTGTTAAGAACAGATAATGGTTTAGAATATCTATATGAAGAGTTTAACAACTTCTGTAAACAAAAGGGAATAAGAAGGCACAAGACTGTCCCTTCCACTCCACAACAAAATGGAGTTGCTGAAAGGTTGAACCAAACCATACTAGAAAGGGTTAGATGCATGATGAGTAGTGGAGGTTTTCACAAGAGTTTCTGGGGTGAGTTAGTTTCCACAGCAGTTTATTTGATCAACAGAAGCCCCTCAACACCTTTGAAGTTCAAAACACCAGAACAGGTTTGGAGAGGAAAACCTACTGATTATGGTTACTTAAGGGTAATTGGTTGTCTTGCCTATGCACACATAAGGCAAGATAAGCTAGAACCTAGAGCCATAAGGTGTGTAATGGTTGGATATCCATCTGGTGTAAAAGGTTACAGACTATGGAGTCTTGAAAGTCATAAGTTTTTAGTAAGCAGGGATGTTGTCTTCAATGAAACTAGGATGCCATTATTAGAGCAAACAGATACCTCAGTGATATCAAATGAGGGTATTGAGTCTGAGGTGGAGGCTGACAAGATCACTGGTTCAGTATCTGACACACCAGGTACTGATAAAGATAGAACTGATCTCAGCACATACCATCTAGCAAAGGATAGACAAAGAAGGGAAATAAATCCTCCAGCTAGATATATTCAAGCTGATCAGGTTTCATATGCTCTATTCACAGCCTCTGAGATTGAAGCTAGTGAACCTAAAAGCTATAAGGAAGGAATAGCTAGCCATGATGCTGAGCAGTGGATCACTGCAATTAGTGAGGAACTTATGTCTCTGGATAAAAATGAAACTTGGAAGATAGTAGATAAACTTCTGAAACAAAATTTAGTGGGATGCAAATGGATTTTTAAAAGAAAGCTTCCAGCAACAACAGATGGAAAAATAAGATACAAAGCTAGACTGGTAGCTAAAGGATTCTCACAGAAAGAAGGGGTGGACTACAATGAAATATTCTCCCCTGTAGTTAAGCATTGCTCTATAAGGATCATACTATCCTTAACAGCATAATATGATCTTGAGCTTCACCAAATGGATGTAACAACTGCCTTCCTTCATGGTAAATTAGAAGAACAAATCGTCATGACTGTACCAGAGGGAGTTGATATCCAAAATAAAGAGTTTAAGGCTTGTTTACTTAAGAAGTCACTTTATGGACTTAAACAAAGCCCTAGACAGTGGTACTTGAGGTTTGACCAATATATAACAGCCTGTGGATTTGTTAGAAGCTCATATGACAGCTGTGTATATTACATGAAAGAAGGAAACCAGTATACTTATTTGCTTCTGTATGTTGATGATATGTTGATAGCAAGTCATACCATAAGTGGTATTCAGAAGGTCAAAGGTATGCTAAAATCAGAATTTGACATGAAGGACTTAGGGGAAGCTAGGATGATACTTGGGATGTCTATCATTAGAGACAGAAATAATGGAAGTCTGATTCTCAATCAGGAATCCTACTTACTAAAGGTTCTTAAAAGGTATAACATGTCTGAAAGTAAGTCTGTTACAATACCTTTTAAGCAAGGATTAAAGTTATCATCTCAGCAGGCTCCAACAACTGCATCAGACTTGAAAGAAATGAACTTAATACCTTATGCAAGTTCATGTGGAAGTTTGATGTACTGTATGGTATGCTGCAGGCCAGATATGGGATATGTCATGAGTATCTTAAGTAGATTTATGGCATGTCCAGGGAAGCCACACTGGTAGGCAGTAAAATGGGCAATGAAGCACATCAAAGTGC
Organism: Pogostemon cablin; assembly: GCA_023678885.1. Classification (NCBI taxonomy): domain Eukaryota; kingdom Viridiplantae; phylum Streptophyta; class Magnoliopsida; order Lamiales; family Lamiaceae; genus Pogostemon; species Pogostemon cablin. The sequence continues at coordinate 25,649,434 of CM043004.1, read as the reverse complement.
AGATAGAGGTCTAAAGTTTCAGAGAAAACAGGAACAAGGTCAAGTGTTGTATGGATATGTAGATGCTGACTATGCAGCCAATATGGACACAAGGAAATCACTGACAGGTTATATCTTTACTCTATTTGGAACAACCATAAGTTAGAAAGCAAGTCACCAGTCAGTTGTGGCTTTGTCCACAACTGAGGCTGAATTTGTAGCCCTGACTGAAGCAATCAAGGAAGGGTTATGGATCTCTGGAATGCTACATGAACTTGGTATTATACAGGATAGTGTAGAGGTGTTTTGTGACAAAAAGTGCAATTCATTTAGCCAAACATCAATGCTATCATGAAAGAACTAAGCACATTGATGTCAAGTTGTATTTTGTGAGAGATCTTGTAGAGAATGGAGTTGTAAAAGTACACAAGATTGACACATCTGTCAATCCAGCAGATTGTCTAACCAAAGCCTTGCCTAGTTCAAAGTTTGAACTAAGCTTGAGCTTAGTTGGAATGTGTCTCTAGTGATCTTGGAGGGAGCTGCTCATGATGGAGCAGCAGCAAAGGGAATTGAGCAGCAAATTTGTTGAAAGATATGATACATGTTTTAAGGTGGAGAATTGTTAGAAGATGGAGTATAAAACATGATCATGATTCCCTGCAAGTAATACATTATGTTGGCTGATAGTAGGTGAACTATGCATACGTATTTCTTGGAGTTTATACAATGGAATAGATCATACACAAGGCTGCATGAAGTGCATGTTGATTGTTAGAGTTTGTTAGGTGATTATTGATCAGTTATGTTGGTTAGTGAGCTGGTCCAAGAAGCTTTGAGGGAGTTAGTTTGTTAAGTATATTGTTAGGGAGGTGCTGATGTGTCAAGGTCTCATTGGGTGATGAAATGCATCAGTTGTGCAGCTGAAACAAGCTAACCGTCCACCTGGTATAAAACAGCAAGCTTGCTGCTATAGACAGGGTGATTTTGCTCTCTGATTTCTAAGCTTCTGCAAGTTTGATAGGTTGATCCATGAGTGATCAAAGTAGTTATTCAATCTTCATCTTCAAGTGTAATTGTCAATCAATGAAAGAGTGCTCGATTTCTTTTGAAAGTGAATGTAGATCTTCATGATCGAACCACTATAATTCTTGAGTGTTGTTCTCTTCATTTTACAGTTTTTGATTCAATTGTTCTTTGCTTTTCAAATATGAAAACGTGAGATTGAATGTGTTCTCTTTTGTTTGAGAGATTAGAAGTAGGATCAAAGTGTGTTTCCATTCATGATCACAACAGAAATAAATGGCATCAATCTACAGAAACGCCATTTCGAAATAAAAAAAGGGTCCACACAGACTTTGTCCCACCAATAATTGAAAATCGTACGGCTAAGCTTACGGTTGACACAGAAATTAAAAAACGTAATTGAAAGGGATTGATTTGATGGTGAAGAAGGCGAGACGAATATAATAGAGTTTGCAGTTGCAACCATTGAAAGCCCAGGGTTAACATTAATTTACTAAAATTGAATAAAAAGGCACATTCATGTAATGTAAGAAATGAAAAATCTACCAGATTAATTATACTATGTGTAATTCGAATTAATTTAAAATCCTAAAAATGAAATTAAGTGTTGTATTTCCTCCTCCTGATTGAGAAGGATGCTGATCTGGAACCACCACGCCCTGTTGAGGAAGACGTCGATTTTCGAACCTTGGCTCGCTTTCCACCCATTGATTCATTTTCTCTCTCCACTCTTATCTCTCTACTCTCTCGCCGCCACACATCGCTTCTTATCTGAATCTCTCTCTCGCTTGCTTTCAACGCTTCTACCCAAGCCCTAGCTGCTTCTACCTTCTTATCTGCGATTTCTATGGCGCCGCCTGCGTTGCCCTTCAAGTAATCGTACTCGAATTTGGAAATCCTAATCGTTGAGCTGCGCTCAGAGATCGAAGCTCTGTTTTTCACCGTTCTCTGGATGATCGATTCTAGTTTCTCCAGCGCCATTGATTCAGATGATTTGGCTTCTCTCAGATCCTGCAATGCGGCGTTCAGTCGCTCCTCTGCTGATTCAATCCGGATCTCGGTTTTTCGAATTTGTTTCTTAATCAGAGCAGTTTCTTCGCTGATTGTTGATTCTTCTTTCTCGGCGGATTCGGTTTCGGATTTGATGTGTTGGAGCGTGAGTGATAGATTCGATGCGGTCGATTTAGCCTTCTCTGCTGCTGCGGCTGATGATTCCACCTTCGCTTTGGCTCTATTAAGCTTCGAATTCAGACTCTGAATCGCCATTTCTGCTTTCTCCTCTTTCTTCTTGTACGTATCTGCTTCTTTCTCCACACGTGTGATTTCGTTCCGGATAACGTCCATGGACGCCATGAACTCGAATCGTTCAGCTTCAACTAAAGCCAGTTCCTTCTTCGTGGCATCCAACTCTCTGGTTAGACTTAGGGATTCCAACATTGATACACTAGATTTGGACTGATCGACTTGATTTAGGTTACTTTTCAACACATTGATATCTGATACTGTGATTGCTAGTTTTGCTTCCATCTCTTTCCTGTTTTCAATTTCATGAATCTTCGCCTGAATTTCCTTCCGTTTCTCCTCTGCTGCAATCGAGTGTTTTGCTGCCTGTTCAATTCGCCGAGCCTCGATCTCTCTTGATTCTTTCGTGGCCTCGATTCGAGCAAGCTCAACCAGCACATGCTCTTCATTCACCTCCTCAATCTCCTTGGCGAGTGCAACAGATTTCGACATTGATGTGCTCATTTCCGCAGTTGCTATTCTCTTTTCTTCCAGAACTGAATCTATATCCAGCTTAAGTTTACTCAACTCTTGCTTAACTAATTCCACTTCTTTCATCACATTTTCCAGATTTTGTATCTCTACTCTTTCCCTCGAATTTGAAGTTATATCTTTTACCATCTTCTTCGCTTGGCGAAGCGCTCTTACTTCGTTATCTAATTCCTAGATAAGCATAAACACATTCAAGAAATGCATGACACAGTGTTCAGATATGTAAACTCAGATTGAAATTCATTTTACCTTTTCTTGACTATACCTTGGGAGAATCAGTCTGGAATTTCTTGATTGCAGAGTTAGGTTTCAGCTTGTGCTGCCCATAAGAAGCAATGGCTGCTTTGACTGAGCTCAGCTTCTCATTCTGCAACCCGCTTTCTTCCATCTCCAAAATCGCCATTTTTGGTGCTGTAAAGTAAGTCAATTTAAGGAAAAGGATTAAAACACTAGTGTTGTATGCAATTGAAAGAGAATGTGAGGAGAAATTACAGGGAAGAATTAGTTAGAAGAGGTTTGTTGAGAAGTAGAAATTAAGAGATAAAAGGTGTAAGGATATATAGATGAATTGGTGGTGGTAGAATGTTATTGTTTGCATCACCGGAGATGGATTTATCCTGCTATGGACCACAAGAAAATTTATGCTTTTTTTCGCGGCTATTTAGATTCCACCGGTTACTATTATTATTTTTAAAAAAACTTTTTTCTTAAGTAAAAAAAAAAATTTATTTATTGAAATAGCCAATTTTATTTTAGTACTCGTCCTCATCCCGGTTCGGGATCATTTATGCGGCAAACATCTATCTTTTCCTATGTTATGCACAACACTCGTATGATAATATTTCTTACATTTGTTATATATTAATTAAAGGTATTATATTTTCAAATTTCTTATATATTTTTATTTCTATTAAAAAATGTTCATAAAATAAGTCATGACAATAATATTATATTTTATTAATTCAAATATTATTTTTTATTAAAATATTATAGTTTCTTATATTCATCTCATAAAAATATTTCTATTAAACTTCATATTTGCTTTCGTTACAAATTTTATATATGTTGAGAATCTTGAGATACATGTCTTAACTTTTATGTACCATTAAAGTTAAAATTTTGATTTTATATATAGAATTTTTTCTGAAAGGGGTAGTAACTATGATACTCGGTCTCACAACATTGATAAAGATTATACTTACTACTTAATTATTTTTAATGCTGGTTCTTTAATTTAATTTGTCGAGAATGTTGACGTGGCTAATAAGGCAAAATTTTGCTGCATCGTTAATTTTCTATTGTATTTTGTCAATTTTATTGTTTGGATTGAAGACGGATTTTTTTAGCTGGTAGGTAAACGATTCGATGAGGAACATTGATTACTTAAAATATAAAGAAAATTGTATAATTTTTTAAACAAAAATACTCATATGAGATCATTTCACAAATTAAATATAATGAATTTCATGAGATAAATAAAAAGTTATAATATTTTCAATAAACGTAATACATAATTGATATAAAATGATAACGACTGATTTTGTGAACTATTTATAAAAATTGTCTTGAGTTGATTTGAAGCATGTCTTGTGTTGCCAATTTTTAGAGACATAGTACAAGAAAATAAAATGTCTACCACTACAAAAAAATCACTCTTTAGTGACGGATAGTGACGGAAAAGGCTCCGTCGTTATTTCACTCTTTAGTAAATTATAGTGATGGATCCGTCACTATTGTGACAAGTTTTGTGACGGATAACAATAGTAATGGAATTAGTGAGGGAAATTTATAGTGATGCATATTTTCCTCACTATTTCCGTCAGAAAATTTATAAAAATCCAAAATAATAAATATAATTTAAGATTCGAACCTCAGCCCTGAGCCATCCCCTTTTAATTTTTATTTCTATCTATTTTAATTGCCAGATGACCATGTGGCCTATAATGATACTTGTTCATAACTTATCAAATAATTTATTTATATTAAAATTTCTTATTAATTTAATTATTCATCACAAAAACATCTGTCACTATTTACGTCACTAAATCCATTACAAAAAATTCTGTCACTATAGTAAGGGAAAGACTCCGTCACAAAAATATTCGTCACTATTTCCATCACTAAATCCATCACAAAAAATTCCATCACTATTTCCGTCACTATAGTAATGGAAAATATCCATCACTAAATCCATCATAAAAAATTCCATCACTATTTCCGTCACTATAGTGAGTGAAAGACTCCGTCACAAAAATATCCGTTAATATTTCCGTCACTAAATCCATCACAAAAAATTCCGTCACAAAAATATCCGTCACAAAAAATTCCATCACTATAGTGACGGAACCTATCCGTCACAAAATAAGCCGTTACTATTTCCGCCACAAACTGAGACCTTGACTAAGTAAGTTAATGGTCACTTAATTTCCGTTACAAATTTGAATTTCCATAACAATAATTGTCACTATTGTGACGGAAATATTTCCGTCACAAAATTCCGTCATTATCGGAGTATTTTTTTTTGTAGTGACCTATTTTCTCATTTAAAAAGAAAAGAGGGAAAGAGAAGAAAAAGAAAGTTTTATAAACAATTTAAAACTTATAAAATGAAACAAAATACTAAGCTCTTTAAAACACTTTTATTTGAAAGATCTATAGTTTAAAAAATAAGATATGAAAAAATAATAAAAATTCTTAGAATTAATTATAAATCTTTATAGGAAAAGCGTAAATTATACTAAAAAATTGTTTATTTACATTTTATAAAATAGGTTTTTTTTAAAAAATTATTGATCAAATTATAAAGCATAATTTCAAATTTAAATAAAAAAAAACACCTTACGACTTTAAATATATATTTTTAATTTAATATGAACCGCATCCTTAAATATAAATGAATAAATAAAGGATCTTAAATATATAAAAAATATATAAATTTAAGTTTTAAAAATTAATGTTAAACTTCCAAAGTAAAAATTAAGCTTTATTATTATTAGTAGAAGAGCAAACGAAGGTGCAAGTAAATAAGTTAAATAATTTAGCCCAAAATGCGAATGTGATGATATTGACAATTTCATCCGGACCTATCAATATTCTCGTACGTCATGATTAATTTTTAATAATTTAATACATGGTAGACCATAGTCTTGAAATATTAAAAAGACGTGACAAGGTAGACAAAATATGTGAATATTTTTGTTCATCAAAGTAAGACAATAAATGAATAATACTTATACAGAGATGTTTCATTAAGGGTTAGGACCCTTAAAACGACTGCACGTTGCAATTTGCTTCACGCACAACATTTTTCATTTGTCGAAGGTGTGCCACGTTGCCTAGACCACAACCATTGCCAAAACTTTGTACTACATAAATAACAACAAAGTTTCGTAGAAACCAACTCGTTCTATGTACGTATTTTTATGGTATAAGAAAAGAGGCATATACAAAAATGTCAGAGACAAATACTTTATTTTGAAACAGTATATTATAAAACTAGTCATACTAATCATGACGTGCTAAGGTTGTCGGTGGACATGGGGTGACGCCCCTTACGGATCACCGGATCAGAGCCCGTAGAAACTGGACCGTAATCCAATTGGATCTGATACTCAAATATGGGCCTATCCTGGACCCATGGCCTTTTAGCTATCTCAATTTAATTAAGGGCGGCACTATTGCCACCCGAAATTTTACTTTACGCACCCGTATTGAAGACAAAAAATGTATGAAATATCAATTATATTCCTAACTCATTTTATAAACCCCAACCATCTGTTACATTTTTTTTAAAAAAATGCTTTGTACACCCATTCACCCTTGCACCTTAAACACACACTCACACCATGATTACACATCCACTCACACGCACGAACTGAAAAAAAAAGAAGAGAGAGATAGAATAGGGGAGATGACATAATTAAACTCACACAAGTACTCCAAAAAAAAAAAAAAGAGAGATAAGAGAGGAGAAGAAGTGTATTGCTCAATAAACTCACACACACGTACCTTTAAAAAATTAATAATAATAAAGAATGAAATAGGTTTTCACAGTTGAAAATCAAAATTCTAAAATATCACCGAAAATGTTATCAAATTTCAGCAATATGTAGCCTAAATATGTAATAAAACTTTTCATTGTTGTGCTTTTATCCAAAAATTCAATTGAAGGTTGCTCGTTAGAGTTAATCGAATTATTTTACACAATTGGTTCTATACAAATTGGAGAGAGAGAGAGAGAGAGGGGGCCATAAGAAAATTCAATAGTGTGGTCTCTTTTCTTTCTACTGATAAATTTGTGGGCATTTGCTAGCTCAGCATCGGCTATGATTTCAGCCTATGTGGCATCACCTTCCTTTCCGTAGGCAATGTTAGCACGGATGGTGTCGTTGAACAAAATAGGTTTGTGTGTGAATTAATTTTTTTCTCCTTCTTCTCTCTTCTTTCTCTTACTCGTTTGCGTATGTGATTTCTTCTTTTCTCTTTTCATTGTGCAGTCGTGATGTGTGTGAATGTGTGTTTGATGTAAGTAAATATTTTTTGTGTGTGTTTTAAGTGTAACGGTAGATGAGTGTACAAAGTAATTTTTTTTAATTTAATAAATGGTTTGGGGTTTATAAAATGAGTTGGGGATATAATTGACATTTCACATATTTTTCGTCTTCAATACGGATGCCTAAAGCAAAATCTTGGGTGGCAATAGTGCCACTCTTTAATTAATTATTAACTCCTCAATTTATATCCCTATCTATTTTGTTTTCTCTCTATGGTGGAACAACCTTTCAATTGAACTTAGAGCCGTAAAGTGGAGTTCAAATTTTGTTTCTAACATGAAATTGATCTATATAAGCATGGTTGAATTATAAATCGATTACCCTCCTCCATCTCCAGAATAGAGATGACGGTGGCCTCTAATAATGGGTTACACCATTTAAATATTTTTGCGCATATCATAGTATTACTTCTCTTTCTAGAGATCATAATTGAATAAGAGAAATAAACTAATATCAAATTGTTGATGTTGATAAAGTTAATATAATGATGAAGTATTAATCTAGATAATAACACAGAAAATATAAGTCGATGTAACATATAGTAAATAGACTTTAGTTTGTAATTTTTTTTTTAGAAGATTGTTTTTAATTCCTAAGAAGTATGATGTGGGGAATGGGATGACTCAAAAATGAGACCATGATTTATATTTTATTATTTTATTTGTAGTATATAATTAAATAGAGGATAATGAGTGAGTTTATAATTATAAGCTGCTTATTTATGGAAGTAGTTGTAACAAATTAACCACGATAAACGTTTTTTTTCCTCTCTCTGCAGCATAAGTCTTCTTAATCATGGGAAGGCCAGTTGAGTGTTTCTTTGGGAGTTGTTCTTTCCTTTTTCTATATCTGCAGCAAAATGCAAAACCAATGGGAAACCACATCTCCTCCTTTTTTTTTCCATTAATAAATTGTACATTTAACAGTAAAAATCAAACTATTATTCAAAAGGAAAAAAGTAGAGTTGAAATTATTATTGTAATTTCAAAATTATATTCTTTTTGAGATTCTTTATTTACTATTTTTCATGATAATATGGAAATAATTTTGATTTTAAAACTTATAAAAAATCATTATTTTGTGAGATTTTAGCAGTACTTTAAAATCAGTTATTAAGATTTAAGTTGTTGAAATGCCGTCAGTTTGTTAATTTGCGTGCAATTAAATTGGGAATTTTAAGTAAATGTAAAATTTATTGGAATGCCTTAGGATTTTTTTGTGATTAATAAATTGTACAATAAAAAAAAAAAAAATCCATACATGGAATTAATTAGTCCTTGGAGCGTGTGATATATATTATCATCCACAATTTAATGAGTCCTGATACTCTCACACCCCGATTGGTTCATCCCATTCAGCAACGCAGCCTGTATATAATTGCACACTCCCAAATATAATGTTAAATGCCAATTTTATCCTCACCTCCACTCCTATAAATTCATCACCCCACAAACAACACAATATCATTTCCACCTGATTTACACAGACACATATACATCCGAGGATGAACAAGTGTGTTGCCGCGTGTTGCCTGATGGCGATGGTGGTAGTGGTGGCGGCGGCTGTGGAGGCGGCGAACTGCAACCCGCTGGAGCTGAGCCCGTGCCTGGGGGCGATATCAAGGGGGGAAAATCCGACGACGGAATGCTGCACAAGGCTGAAGGAACAGGAGTCCTGCTTGTGTTCTTACATGAACAACCCTTTCTTCAAACCCTACGTCGACTCTCCCAACGCCAAGAAGGTCGCCGCTCAATGCGGCGTCCCCACCCCGGCATGCTGATGTCATCATCCCCCACTTGCTGATGTCATCACCATCTTACTTTTGTTTTCCTATGTGATGAAATCATCCCAGGGTTTAATTGTCATTGAAATAAGTTATGGAATAAAGAGCGAAATTCTCCGTTCTGGAAGGGATTTGGGTTGATGTAATACCCACGTACCATCTATGGGTTCTTGCAATAAATACATGTGCAATTTTTAAACTTCGGTCTGTTTATTCAGTTGGCGTTTATTAAATTATTAATTCTAAAATAGGAGTAGTACTAATTAATAAAAAAATTGATGGGTGAAATTGAAATGTATGTAATGATTCAGATTAATTGTAATTTTTTTTAAAATTGTAATTATAGCATACGGATACAAGATTGACATCGAATCCAACATTCGGTGCTATGACGATAATATCGGAAATGATGTCGGTATTTTGTATCAGAACTTTAACACCGTATCGACACTGAATAATTAAATTATTGAAAAAAGAAGGGATGTGAAGGAATTTTAATCCAAAAATGATCATTTGTATATAGATGATATAAAGTTATGTGGTTGGATGAAAATGATTTTTAATCATTTAAATTGGTTTTTTTCACAATTGAATATTTTTTTATTTTTTTTTATTATTATTTTTTTTATCTCTACATGATTATGAAATGGAAGTCTAACAATCCTACATCACACATGTAAATTCCCAATTTGGGCAAAACTAACACATGCTATGCAGTAAGCATTATATTAGGTCATTCCTAAAATATAAATAAATTAGTCTAAGGTTTAATATTTATGTTTAGTATTTATGATGTACTTATTATATATTTTTGCTTCATATCCTACTTTATTCTTAGGGTTTGATACCTTTAGAATTTTGTATTAATGATTTTAATCACACAATTATAGTTTGTAATGTAGCGTTATAGTTGATGACAAATCTATCCTTTAGTTTGTGGTTTATCTTCAAATTTAGTGTTACATCTCCAAGAGTGTGCTGCATCTCCATTTTACAATACACTTTGGGTTCCAGCAGTGTTGCATTTTAAGCTGTAAAATGAGGCAAAATGGAATAAAACACTATAGCAGTTGCATTTTGCAGCTGCTACCGTATTTGCTGCATTTTTTTTTAAAATTTTGTGTCTAAATAATATTTATATGTATGTTATATTTAAAAAATGGGTATGTGTATATTTTGTTTAAATAATTTAAAATAATATTAAAAAAGAGGATATATTGTTATTTTAATTTTTGGATAGAAAATGGAGCAAGTTGCTGGAGATGAATTGTTAAATTAACTGCATTTTGAAGTTGAATTTGCCGTAAAATAGAATTGAATGCTGGAGATGACTTTAGAGTATAATTATCTATTTAATCATTACTTAAAAATTATAAAAAGAATAATTTGGAACTGATTGCATTAACTGTTCTCTATTAAATTTGTAATATAAATAAATAGAGGTTTTATTTATTTAATTTAAAGCCCATGAAAAGGATGAAGTCACTATTATCACTCATTGGGCCCAAGGATCCACTCAGTTAACAACATTTAGTGGACCATCCAAACGGATCAACATGAATGATGGGCCACTGGACTAGCTTGCTACCGTTCATAGGGTTTATCAATCTCTTAAACAAGACGATAAAGATTTATCTTCATATTCTTAACATTTAAATTTAAATTAACGCAAATTATAGTATGAAACTGATTTTTTTTTCCGGTGGTTAATACCTATATTTACTTTTAAGATTTAATATTTAAGAATTATATTGCGTGATATAAATAAAAAGTAATCTTTTATAATTAAAAATAATATTGATAAAAATTGATAATGATGGTGTGAACTATTTCATGATGATGATGATGATAGTATTACACAAATATGCCCCTTATTCTTAAAATTTAGTATTAATTCTAAAAATATAATTACAATAATTTAACGCCAAGTGAGTGACCCGGGTTCGATTCCCATTGGGAACGAATAGGAGGGGAATTATAAGGAGTGAATCACAGTATCTTACAGAAAACATAGAAGCTTAATAGCACGTAGTAATACTAGAATGGTTGGTCCAATGCAAACGTGACGATACAGTCTAGAAACGCAAAATGACGGATTCTATTCCACCCACAGATTAATATTTCCCAACTGAAATCACTTTCTCTTTGCCTTTAAATAAAGTAGCATCGATCCTTCCACACAAACCACACTCACTCACCAACATGAACAAGCTAGGTGTTGCTGCAGTGGTTGTGCTGGTGGTGGCGGCGAATTGCAACCCTCAGGAGCTAAGCCCTTGCCTTGGGGCCATAATGGGAGGCCAGAATCCGCCGCCGGCGTGAGCGCCAAGCTGAAAACGCAGCAGCCCTGCTTCTGCGGCTACGTTAAAATTCCGGCGATGAAACCCTACGTCCAATCGCCCAATGCCAAGAAGATCGCCGGAATTTGCGGTGTCAGCTTCCCGACATGCTGACGTGGCTGTCTCGTGTCAAGGTTGATCTTGTGTAGCAGTAGCACCACCTGCTTGTTTCAATAAAATTCTAATTAACATTTAAGAATAAATAAATGTATGCGTTTTGTTTCTTAGTATTTTTACTTAAAAAAAGGAATATAATTATTGATTATCAATTTGTCGTAAGATATGTTTATTAAGGCATACAGAGATCTTATAATATTATTTTGGTTTAAAAGAAAATAAAAAATAAATTTATAATTTCAATCATGTTTAATTTGAGACTGAACAATAAATTAATGAATAATAATAATGGTGCAACAAATTTCATGAATGAATAGTAACAAATTTAGAATTTGAAACATTCGTGAAATTAATTAGTTATTTTTATAATTTAAGAAAATGAATGCGATATGACCAATTTTATGATTCTCGGACTGTAAAAGAGATCAAATTGCAAAACAAAAGGCCATTCACTATCTACAAAATATTGCTCTGCAAATGATTCGTTAATCAAATTGTAAGCACCGACACTACTATTACCTACATTTTGATCATGCTATCAATTCGGCCATTTTTCGGTTTCAGCTACATATTTCATCATCATAACTCTTTATTCCTTACTTTTTTCAATGGCAAATACTCGTGTGAGACTGTCTCACGTAAGCTCTTACGTGAGAAGGCCAGAAAGTGATAACTTTTATGAAGGAAAGTTGTAATAAATTAATAAAAAATGATAATCTTCTTTCATGAACAATTTATATAGTATAAATAAAAAGTGATAACATTTTATAGCGAAATTGATAATGATTTATAGCGAAAGTGATAACTATTTTAAAAAGTGAAAAATAGTTAGGACATATATTTTCGTCTCAAAATTTTCAATTTTGTTCCAATTTCGTCCAAAAAAAAGATTTATTTATCAATTTTGTTTCATAACTTTGTAAAAACACTGATTCTGTCTCATTCCATAAATTAGAGAAATTGAACATTTTTACATATATAAGAGACCATTTTGTTGAGAACTTAAAAATTATGAGACTATTGCGGATAAATTAAATTTCTTAAAATTATTTTGAATAAAATATATTTGTATGAGACTATTTTGATTTTAAACTCAATATAATATTATATCTTAAAGATAATAAGTAAACCCTAAACACTTGTTGTTAATTTAAAAATTAAAAAATAAAACAAAAAATGAAGAGTTAATTTTCTCACTATTTGAATAAAAACCCAGCATTTTGCTCATGAATGGGGTGAATCAAAACAAGCAGTTCCAATCTCTTTTATTCCTATAACATTATATTTATTCCACCTAACATTAAAATTCAAAATTGCATAACATGTTTAAGTCTAAGCACAAGGGTGGTAGGATCTAACAAAAGAGGCGGCCGGATGAAGATGCGACCTTAAAATAAATTGCGACTCTTGGCTCATCTCAGGAGCTAACCACGTGTCCAATTAATTCCACCAGGTGCCAAATTAATTTAGGATGTCTCCACAATGCCTCTATTTTTGGGGCATAATGACAATAATGTGGATCCACTGCCAATATTACCTTTCCACCACGCTCACTAATCAAAATCCTCTCTTTCTTTTCCTACATTATAATCAACTTTCTAGCTGCGCGCATTAGATTTACTTTAGGGAGGTATTATTTGGCCCTAACTAATGTTTTGGCAAACACTTATCTGAATCGGATTCAAGTAGTTATTTATTTGAGTTCTAAACTTAGGTTTATGTCATATATTACCTCTTGAGTTTCTTTGAGTTTAGAGTATTTAATAATATAAATGTGTTTACAATTTTTAAATAGGAAGATTTACATTTAAAACCCAATTCACACCTTACTTTCTTAAAAAAAAAAAAAGGAGAATACTTTAAACTACAGAGAGTTGAGCAAATTGGTTGAGTTTCACATTTCGCAACCCGCAGAAAATAAGGACATAGTAACATTTTGAGAATAAAAGAGTAATATTTCACAAAGGTATTTTTAATTTTTATGTAATTTGGTGGAGGTAGTTTAACATTCTATACACAATCAATTCTCACTCAGGACGTCATTGCAGTTGTCAACTGGCCTAATCTTAAATCAAGTTTTTATTTTAACCTCACCACTCAACAAAATAAAATAATTAAAAGAATTTTGATAACTACCCACTAACTCTCTTATTTTACCTTGTAAAAAGGCTTTATAGTTTATAGTTATTGTGATAGCAAACAAAATTTTTTCTTAATCAATTCCATGAATCCATGCAGTATTAATAAATTATAATTAGATGAATCAGTGAAATATTATCTTCTCGTTTTATAATCACTTCCATGCAGTATTAAATTATTCAGAGGAATATTATCTCGTCGAAGCATGCGTATCACCCTCCACTAGTTTCCCATGTACATACGTTTCCAACCAATAAAATCATTCACGCATTCTCTCATTTGTTTTTGCAATACTCTTCACACCACATATTAAAAGAAATACGATCAAACTACTTCTCTTTAAGCAAACAATGTACCTAAATGAACCGTTGTGAACAAAGAGAGTATAATCTAACTATAAAGAGTTGCCAGAATTGGCAAGAAAATCATTACATTCAAAATTGCCGACCATATGGACTTTCCTTGATTAACAGCTAAATCACATTTAAAATACCCGTTTCATGCACAACGCACCAAAAAATATTAGTGATGTGTCATATCAATTGGATAATGTTAAATTATTCATATGGTATAATCATAAGGTATATTATGCGAACAAAATTGCGTAATTACATCACTACTCATCAATTAATTAATATTCATAAACAAAAAACACAAATTCAAGAATTAAAGATCTTATCTCCGCAACCAAACACTCACTGGATAAGACCTCCACCGAATGAGTATTTAATATTATTAATCCAGTCAAAATTATCCAGTGTAGGGAGTATACATCTGCACTGCCACGTCAGCCATCGCGTCAGCGTTGACCATGGCCTCAGGATGGCTGCATGTTGTGGCCATAGACCACGTTTTCGTGGCGCCACATTAACAGCCACCCTTTTGCCAATACATCACCCCCCCCCCCCCCCTATATATATGTGCATACGCGGCGCCTCGTAGATCACGCTAATCTTCATCAACTCTCGCTAATCTACTCTCTCCGCTCTCCCCAAATATTCTGTTTCCATAATAATCGAGAAATTTAACAAGAATTTCGCCTTATTCATTAACATTATTTGTAATCTTAGGGTTGATTGGATCTCAAATTACTTTTTTATAGCATTTCATACCTTGATTGATTCACCCTATATGGCTGCGGCTGATCTCTCCGTCATTCTTCCTCGTGTTCTTATAGTTTCCAGAAGAAGCGTCCGCAAGAACAAATTTGTGGATTTCGTAGGTACGAATCTTCTCGATTTCAAGTCGTTTTATTTAAAAAAAAAAATTCATTTTTTCCCCCAGATTTGTGGAAACAATTTGAGAGAATGCGAGAAATTTTATCGGCATGCGCAAATTGTCCCTTTTAATTAGGTCAATTTAATCAATTTGGAGAAGAATGCGTCTCGTATGAATTTTGATTAACATTTCTTCTTTAAATCAAGAGAAAAACTATGAATACGAAAAACTGAAAATATCCTCGAGATCTCTTTTATTAATGGCGATAATTTTTATTTAAATGTGTAGGAGAATACCATCTAGATCTCATTGTGAGCTATGGAGCAGTGCCAGTGATCGTTCCTCGAGTAACCGGAGTGCACATGCTATTAGAAAGTTTTGAGCCGATTCATGGCGTTCTTCTCTGCGAAGGAGAAGACATAGATCCCTCTCTATACGAAGCGGATTCTTCAAATTTAACTCCGGAAGAATTGGAAGAAATTCGAAGACTACACGCCAGCGACACCGCCATTGATAAAGAGAAAGACGCAATCGAGCTCGGCCTCGCAAAGCTCTGCCTCGAAAGGAACATTCCTTACTTGGGCATATGCAGGGGATCGCAGATCCTAAATGTGGCCTGTGGTGGTACCCTTTATCAAGACATTGGGAAAGAACTCACGAGATTTGTGCCTGAAAACCAGAAAGTGGTGCATATGGATTACGATAACTACGATGGGCATAGGCATCCTGTGAGGATTCTGGAGAACACCCCTTTGCATCAGTGGTTCAAGGATTCTTTGAATGATGAGGAAATGGGGGTTTGGGTTAATAGTTATCATCATCAAGGGGTGAAGAGATTGGCTCAGAGATTTGTACCTATGGCATTTGCTCCGGATGGTTTGATTGAGGGGTTTTATGATCCTGATGCTTATAATCCTGAAGAGGGGAAGTTCATAATGGGACTTCAGTTTCATCCCGAGAGGATGAGGAAACCGGATTCCGATGAGTTTGATTATCCCGGATGCCCTTTTGCTTATAAGGTGGTGTATTAATCTCTGCATTATAGCATTTGTGTTGCTTAGTTATCTGTTTTGGTGGTTTAGATTTGCATAAAAGGAAATTGATCTTCTGGTGTTGTGTTATGATGAACTGTTGCAGGAGTTTGCAAAAGCAGTTGTTGCCTATCAGAAGAAGCTTAACAGCTTGACAAGTGTGCCACAGAGTTTGAAGCTCGACAGAGATTTGGAGAAGAAGAGAAAGATCATAGTGAGGAGCTTCTCACTTGCAAGAAACATATATGAAGGTGGCAATGAGATCAACTCATCCAAACAATCTGAACTCGAAGTGGGAGCAGAGTTTCTAGAGGTATCACAATTACTCATCTTTAATTATAAATATGAGCATAACTTATTTGTCATAAGGTGATAGCAACTAATTTAAACGTGACAATTGCAGTCGAATACAGCATTGAGCCAGCAACAAGAGACTAGATTAAAGCAAATGGGGGCAACCGTGAGGAATGGATCTTCGTACTGGGAGAAACTGAAGTTAAATGAAGAGAGAGAGAAGCTAGCAAGGAACGTGATCGGGAAGATGACGGTGGAGCAGCTGTCGGATCTGACTTCGTTCTACCACATGATGGGGCAGATTTGTACAGACGTGTTGGAAAGAAAGCTTCATGGTGTGGTCTCTGAAATCAATTCTTGAATATACATTTGTGTTTGTATATTATGAATTGCCCTCTTTGCTAATTTCCATCTTGTGGCCTCCATAGCTTGTGTAGTAAAATTGTTTGGTTGGGCGATCACAAGAAAGATGAATGATGATGATGGGTGATGGTTAGCCTTTTTTAATGTTGTTTGTTCATCACGGGTTTGTCTGGCACTGCAAGGTTGCCCAGCCCACATTTAAATTTCAAATTTGTTTGACGTTTAGTGTTTCAATTTGGTTCTTTCTACTTTATTTATTTTATTTTATTTTTATAAAACTTGCACCCTTTGGTGCACCGTGACTCAAAAAGTTAGATTATTTAGGTATTAAATGATGAACGCTTTAATATAAATATTTATACTCTTTGATTTTCCGGAATTTTTTTTTAATATTAATATTATTTATAATTCAACTGATTTTTTCATTGAATAATTTATACTCTTATGAAAATAAAATAAAATTCTTTATAAACTGCCACACTTTTCCTTATAAGGTCCAAAGCGATTGGACAATCCACGAAATATGAATGTTAACGTAGGCTGTAGCCCACAACTTCAGAGTTCACACACGTATAATTTAGTTCGTTATACGATCTCAAAAACACAGAGAGGCCAATAAAACGATAATTTAGTTGATTGAATCCTTCAATCAGCAATTTGCAACAATCTTCTTAGTGATTAAATTTTAAAACATTTTATTACAGTTTAGGTTATGATGTGGCTGGCTACAGATAAAGTCTTCCTTGGTTCCCAGAATTTATTATAGAGGTCTTTTTAAAATTAAATGAAAAGTATTATTATTATTATTATTATTATTATTATTATTATTATTATTATTATTATTATTATTATTGACTTGTGAAGCGGGGGCCAATTAGTAAAATAATTAATTCAACTACTAATGATTTTTTGTTTAAAAAAGAAAATATTCTATTGACTTGTGAATTTTGTCGATCGGAAATTAATCACGCATATACAACCACTTTTTGGTAATTCACAATTCTGACTTAACGTTACTTCTATTTCTAAATAATAATGACACCTTACCCAAAAACATGTTTTTACACAATTTTTAAAAAAAAATTATTTATATTTGAAAATATCTTCTTACTATACAAGTGCAATTCAACATAATTTGGCTTGGATACTTGTGTGATTCGGTGGAATACACTAGTAATTAGCTCAACAAACCGTTGATTTTTTCTCAAGTAAACTAGACTTTCTTTACGATGTTTGCAATCACAAATTAATTCATCATAACACCATCACTTTATCAATCTAAATTTAAACTTTAAGAATATTTAGTACAAATACAGAATTAATTATCAAGTACTCAAAAAAATCATTAATTTTTTAAACTTATAGATAACTCCTTAAGAAAATTTCAAAGTCTACAAATCTTATTAGATGCATCACTTTCTGAATATAATGTGCCAACTCCTCTAAGATTCCCTCCAACCACCTCCCTAGCTAATTACATCCCTAATTAAACTCTTAATTACTTTTATGCACCAACCTCCCAACCTTACTTCTTCACATGTATCTCCCATGGCTTTCCACTCTCTTCTTGATTCTGATTCAGGCCTCAGCCAACCCCGACTTAGGGTACCGGACATGCGTGAGCTCGTTCAGCTGCGGCGATACGATCACCGGAATCGGGTACCCTTTCCGGGGGAATCAAGATCCATTCTATTGTGGGCACCCAAGTTTTACACTGAGCTGTAATGACACCACCAATGCAACCACCATCGTCATCATGAAAACCAGATATCGTGTCCTGGAGATCGATGAGGGCGATCAGATCATGAGGATTGCGAGGGAGGATGTGATGGAGGAGAGGCGTCCGACAGAGATGGTGAACACCACCATTGATCACTCTGTTTTCGAGTACGATTCTTCTTGCAAGATAGTAAGAGACGAGTTATTCTCCAACATATAATTAAGAGATTGTAATTCTTTTTATTTATATAAAAGGTTAACATTATTCTTTTTTTTAAAGAAAAAGAAAATTAAATACTCTCCATTTTAAAAGTACTTTCTTCACCGGCAAAAGCTCCTGCGCCCCTGTCCTCATGTGAACACAACACTCCCCCTCCAATTCTATTTAAACTTATGTATTGCTAGGAGTTTAAATTGTAAAGTGGCACAAAAATTGCAAAGGCGCACAAAATGTGCCCGTGCGCCCAGGTGCACAGGAGCCTCGCTCTTCTCCACCTGTCTCAAAGGGTATCATCCTTTTATTTTTAGCTTCCGAATGATATAATTCTCTCTCCATTTAAAAAATATAAGATCAACATACAACTAATATAATTAAAATATAATACTCACACAAATCACTAATATAACTATTAATACAAATTAAACAATAATATTCCTTAGCCCACATATAAAAATCAAACAATCTTTTGGAGGAGGAGGGAACATAATATTTTAAAAATAACGTTAGCACCTAGTTCCAAACAATTCATATTCGTCGTTTTACTACATGATATAGTATAAATTTATAAACCAACAATCAACGTGACCTCAATTTAACTACATAACCTATTTATAAGAGAAAATATAGTCACAATAGAATTCTTTAACAAAATTACAAATTCAAAGAAGCATACTTAATTTATTCGAACATAATATCTGAGCCTTAAAAATTACAATGAACAAGGGTACGAATGAGATCGAGTTTAAAATTAATTTTAACATAAAATCCTCCTCTTTAACATATACTTAATTAATATTTCAAAATATTCAACTAAAAAGGGTACGAATGAGATCGAGTTTAAAGTTAATTTTAACATAAAATCCCCCTCTTTAACATATACTACTTAATTAATATTTCAAAATATTCAACTCCCAAAACACTTCAAAAAAAACTGTTTTTACTAATAGAATATTCCGTTGGTAAAAACATTAATTCCATTGTTAAATTGGTTTACCAACGGATTAACAATGAGATCCATTGGTAAAGTGGTGGTTGGTAAATTTTTAGCAATGAAAAATCAATTCTGTTGGTAAATAATTCTGTTGGTAATCCATTGCTAATGATTCCGTTGGTAATTTATATAATGATTCCATTAGTAATCTGTTGGTAATTACCAACTGGTTGTATTTCGTTGCTAAAATAGAGAATAAATCTGTTGACATTCCGTTGCTAAAACAAAAATGTCATTTTTGTTGTTAATTCATTGATAATTACCAACGGATTGTTACAATGCGTTGATAAATTCGGTTGCTAAAAAATATATCTTGGAACTTGAATTAAAATTTTTTTTATTTGTTTATTTATATTTGGCCTTTTCTTCGGTCAATGAAGGACGTGCATTGCTTGAATAGCAGGTAATGAAAAGAACCCATCATTATTCAATTAATTGTAGTCTTTTATGATTTTTGTAAAATAGAATTAAGAGTTAATATTGGTGGATCTATGCTTGCATTCATATGTGTACCTAGTATTGTTTAATACATTCGTCTTACCATATTAACACATAAATCTTATAGAAAAAATTATATAATTCATTAATTATGGATTACAATAATTTCAAGTGATTAAGTGCATAGGATATTCGGAGTATATTATGGTTTATATATATTTTCGACATTAACCAAATGAGAACCGGGACAATTTCAGATTACAAAGAAGTATATGTACATATATACTTTGACCAAATACATAAATTATACTAGTTGATTAAATCCTTCACTAATTCATGATGTGATCTTTGGGCACTCGGATGTACAGTCTTAAAATACAATATTTTACTTTAAAATGTATTAGTTAATAAGAGAATTAGTTTTTCAATGAAAGTCGTTGAAAGATGAAGTAATTAAAAATTTGATTAAAAAAATTAATTTTTTTTTTAAAATTGCAAAAATAATTCTATATTAAAGAGTATAATATTTAACACACTAAACACTAAGGATCGAAGAAGTATAAAATTGAATTTAATCACATAAAATTAGCCCTTGTAAGACCTTAATTAATTGCCTTATAAATTAATACGTTTAATAACAATAAGTGCAAATTAATAGTATGATGTAAATGCAAATTTCTGAAAAAATAAAATAAAAAATAAGGATAAACTTAAACCACATTAATAAATTACTAATATCACATTTTAATATATGATACGAGTGGAATCATTTGATTATGAATGAAATTAATGATAAAAACTAATTAATATGTACCGTAGGATCAAAATGATAATATAACACTGAAAACAACATATTTTCGTGCACAAGTGATATTTTGCCCGTGTAAATTCAAGTGGGATCACCTATTTTACAACGGTGTTTCATCTCCTATTTCACAAATTAAATGATTGCCACTTATTATAATCAATGCCTAAAATTCAACACATACCCCAAGGGTTTAATGGTCATTTGTATGGATAATTTTTTATACTATTATGTAATACTAATGAAACATCGAACGTGTAATAAGAAATTCAACTTGGTGTAAATTCACATAAATTAAACCTTGCAATTCCTAAAAAATTTCTTAGCACAACAAGAGTAACATATAAGTCTTTCAAATTTATAAAAGAGAAAAAAGGAGTACAACAATCATTGAACCAGACATTTGATACAAGTTTCTGAACAGAAATACTAATCAAGAAAAAATATAAAATGATATTTAATTCTAGGCTAATTATTCAGTGCGTGGATTCACTTTTAAAAACTTACTTATACACTAATTAATAAAAATGCATACATTTTGTTAGTAAATTTTCTGTATATTTTTTTAATGAAAAATTAAATGTAAAATAATTAATGTATATTTTGTTCCATGTAAACTCTCTATATATTTAAATTTATAAAAATAAGAAAATCATACATATTTCCAAACATTACGAATAAATCACTAAAATTCATATAATTAATTATGTGAATTAGCTCATACAATTGTTTGCATGGATAGATCCAATTATATGGTTATACATTTATGTTTAATCGGTATGTATAATTACAACTCAATAATAAATAATTTATAAAAACATAATTATGTACCAAAAAATTAAAGTTTGTTGAATTAATAAAGCAGCTAGTTCCATTAATTTCTTATGGCATAGGCCGGCTGATAAATGTGAAATTTGCGCCACCCCAATACTGACACGCGCGCAATCTTAATTAAATTTTGTAATACATCAATTAATTTTGAGATATTCCAAAAAATTTGAAAAATATAAATTCACTACTGCACGTATAATTTTCTTTCATTTCCATTTTATTTTATCGAAAAAGTTTCATCATAAATGAATTGAGGTATTATCTCAAAAGAGATGACAATATAGCCAATATAAAATCAACATTTTAATTTTCACATTCAAACACAGATTCTAAGATTAAAGAAAATAATGCGAAATATTTTAGATATTCAAAATTATTATATATTCATTTTAGGGTATTGAATGGACTTTCTAGGGAAGCTATTCAAACAATAAATTAACTTGAGTATAATATTATTCATATTCAATTAGACTCTCAATATTTTTCTTTGAGGTTTCTTAAGAAGATACTCCATGTTACTAGTTTATATTGATGAACAATCAGAATCCAACATATCACTTTATTATATAAAATTTAGTAAATTTGATCAAATTTAATTTGTGTTAAAAAATTTTCTAATAATCTTAGATTCACTGTATGTGTATACAAAGGGAAAAAAAATTGAATTCATGTCCATTAATTATCTTAAAACTCAAAAACACATAAGAACAAAATATATTTAGTTCGCTAGTTTAATTTCAGTTATACCGAACTTTTAATAGTTAGTCACCAGGGACGCAGTTTGATATATATTTTCATAAACCATCATCAGTAGTATTATATATATTAGTTTCTTAAATTTATCTCTAAGTCAAGATTTTCTTCTTTAAAAATTAATTAAATTAAATGATTAATTTAATTAATTGATGATATGAGTATGACTAGCCTAATATATACTTAATTAATTCAATTGAGTGACATGACTAATTTGACTTGGAAAATTCTCGACGATGCTTAATTTTTATTTTTTGCTCTTCTGTTAAATTGAGGTGCTTGCCTCAGTTATAAATTAGGTTCAACATCCACAAAATTTTAATTTAATAATTTGTTTTTTTAATATATTAGATATATATATTTATAATGTTGTTTTAAAAAAATATATATTTATAATGTTAAGAGTTATCAATAATCGAATAGTAAAATATATTAAAATGATTTTAAATATTAATTTAATAATGTTACTAGTCATCCATAATCAAACATAATATAATATAAATAAAAAATTTTTAAAATAAAAAAGCCTGAAAAGTAATGTCGAAATTAAACAAATTATGCAAGCCGACCATCCAATCCAGTTAAATTCATGCATTCCTCGTGTGCTCTTCTTCTCTTCAACTTTCGCTTCTGCAAAAGTTACAATTTTTTTAGTCATGATTATAATCTTTGACCAAAACAATATATTGATGTTGAATATGGTTCTATATGTATACATGTAATTAAGAATTAAACTAATTATAATTAAATGATAAGAAATTAATTGATGAGAATGAGAAAAAAAGAAAACGAAAAAAAAAATTAATTGATGAATAAAGTGTATTGGAGTTTTTGCGCATTGAAAATTTATACTCGATTTTATTTTTTTTAAATTCCTAACTAAGGCATCCCATCCTAACAATCCATTCCCTTCGAATTGGACGCTCCAAGTGGCAACTGGCAACCCACACACCAAGGTCCACAATTTCGGGTGGCAACCCTTGGACCCACCATCGAGTAGCCCCTCTTCGTGGCCTGCCCATCCGATAAGTCAGATCAAATTGTTAATTACATAAATTAGGGAGTTCTAATTTCACCAAAAGCCATGACTGAATGAAAGGTTGACCCCACTTATATATCATTCTACACTTGCGTGTAGAACCGATGTGCAACATCATAACAATAGAACTTCTGAGGATTTTCAAATCCTAAAATCAATTATTAAAAC
Source organism: Pogostemon cablin (assembly GCA_023678885.1). Taxonomy (NCBI): domain Eukaryota; kingdom Viridiplantae; phylum Streptophyta; class Magnoliopsida; order Lamiales; family Lamiaceae; genus Pogostemon; species Pogostemon cablin. Next base: position 25,625,855 of record CM043004.1, on the reverse strand, counting down.
AAAGAAAAGACCTACCTTATAATTTAGTGTAAATTTTTTAATTATAATTATTATCTTTAGAATGTATATATAAGTAATATGTAACCATTTCACATCATTTCATATCTGCAAGTTTTGATAATTAATTAGAAAGAAAAAAATGAGTGCGACGTTCTTATATATATACACGCAAAAATTAGTACTATATTAATAGAGTCCACATAAATAAAACATTTAAACAATATTACCTCCATTAAATATAGTCTAGTAATCTCAATTCACATGATATGTATATACACATATATAGAAGGCTCAAATAAGGTACTCCAATATTACCAATACCTCCATAACGGAAGCGGAGATGATGGCATACAGTGGAAGGTTTATAAAGAGACAGTGGAAGAGGAGAGGGTACAACAGAGTTTCATCATCCTCGTCAAATAAACTGAGGGTTAGAATCGTTCGATTTGGATCGGGGAGACGTTCGTGGCGGCTGAGGATCGCCCCAAGACTACGCGTGAGGCTGGCCTCGCCCTTGAAGCTATGGTGCAAATTCAAGAACGCGTACATGAAGATGATGATCAAGTTAGCTCACACGTGTGGCTCCTCCAACTCCGCCAACGTATTTGGAGAGAAGAGAATCCCGCAGGCACGTGATGTGCCCGCGGGTTATAACCGAACCGAATTCGAAAACCGGCTCGTTCTCGAGATATATAAATCCATGGTAGCCTCTCTTGAACTCGGCTACGTTAACAAGTAATTGATCTCAAGGAGTACTTTTTTAATTAATTTGTACGTCACTCTTTTTAATTAATTATTACTTTTTTTTGTTTGAAAAATATTATGTGAGCTTCATGCTTGATCGATGAAATGGCTTTAATTTGTTATAAGATATATGGATTCCTCTAATGTTTAATTTCGTGGTTTTAACAAACATGCTTTTAAATTCCAAGTGATTAATTATTATTATTTTTTCTTTTTATTGTGCAAGAAATTGATATGGATGTGTTCAATTTGTGTAAGATGGTAAATTATCTAATTTGTCAAAATAATAATAAATAAATAAATTGCACTATTTTTATTTTAAGTTGCCAAACGTTTATTAAAGTAATTTTTTGATTAATCTGTATATTTATATGGAGTTAACTGTCTCGTAAATATATAATATGCTGATATATTTTTTCATAAGAAACGTTACTTTTACTTTTATATATAGATTTGATCTCTCTTGTAATATTTAAGATGGCCAGTTTTATTAACTTTTTCACACTCGATTTCGAACCATGTAGGTTTTGCTTAAATATTTAAATTGGGAATATTTTATTTGATAATTTGAATATTTACAAGTGGAGTAAGTATATTGGTAATAATAATTCACCTACTTCGATTAAGATCCAATTAATTAACAATAAATATGAGAAGAAAATTAAGATAGGTTCATCTGTATATAGGCGTATTTAGCCTAACCTATTCCATATAGGATGCAGGTACTAATTAAAAAAAATATGGTTAAACACACATCCATTTTAATTTTATATTTTTTTTAATTTTATTATATTATGAATGGCTCAGAGCGGACAATATTATACTTAGAGCTGTTAAACGAAACGAGCTGCTCGAGAGCTCGGCTCGTTAAAAATTGAGCTCGGCTCGGCTCGTGACTACTCGAGCTCGAGTTCGAGCTCGCCCTTATACTCGTTTCCTTAACGAGCCGATCTCGGCTCGGCTCGTTTAGGCTCGATAACATTAATTAATTAATTAATATTAATAATAATAATAAATATTATTAAATTATATTACATTAATTATTATTAAATATAATAAAAATTAATTAAAAAAAGCTTGATAGGCTCGATAAAACTCGAAAAACTCGACTCGTTTTGCTTAACGAGTTGAGCTGAGCTCGAGAATTACTCGTTCGAGCTCGAGCTCGTATATAGCTCGTTTCCTAATCGAGCCGAGCTCGAGCTCGTACTCGGCTCGATAACTACTCGATCCGAGCTCGAGTATGTGATACTCGGGCTCACTCGGCTCGTTTAACAAACCTAATACTATGGTCTAGCCGTGGGCTATTGGATTGAGTGGGCCTTACTTTTCATGGGCTTATAATTCCAATTTGTTTTTAACATTTTATATTTATATTTATATTACACACTAAGAGAGAGAAAAAATTAATTAAAAAACATTGAAATAGTATTTGGCGTGGGGGTGAGAGAGGAACGTATTGCATTGACTCTAACTACGGATGTAAGCGAATCAAACCGTTCGCGAACTATTCTGTTCTCGATTCGATAAAGTGTTCGTTCGAACTCGTTCGTTAACCTTAACAAACCAAACCAAATTTAAATTTTGAGCTTGAATAGTCTATCAAACCAAACTCAAGTCTAAGGGTGTTCAACTCGAAAGTTCGCAAACATATTTGTTAATGAGCTCATTAATGGCTCGCAAACGTATTCGTAAATTTTATAATTATTTTTTAGTATTATATATTATTATTTATTTATTTATATTCAATAATTAAATATTTTATATTAAACCATACAAATATGATAATAACTTAAGTCATTATTTAAAAATTTAAATATTTTTGTAACGTTTATTATTATATTTTGTTAGTTTGTTTATTTAATATTATGAATAACATTAGATGTTTATAAACCAAACTTTCTTTTAATATTTATGAACAAAAATAGTTAAACGTTCATGAAAAAATGTTCATAAACAAGTTACTCTAAGTGTTCATGAACATGTTCGTAAGCTTTAACAAATAGTTTGAGTTCGAGCTCGGGTTCGATATATTTTTTTCTTGATGAGTTCAAACTTGGGTTCGAGTTCGATAATTCCTTAACAAACGATACTCAAACCTAGTAGTGTTCGACTCGATTCGATTACATCCCTAACTCCAACTCACATGCGAATGCATTGTTGAAGTAGCGGTTAAATTATAAAGAAACTATTCTGTTTGATATAGATGTTAGCGTGAAATCTGTTGTATGGTGTGAAATTATAATTCATGTTTATTATTATAATTTAATGATTATTCTTAAGGTTTATTATTAAATGTTATAGTATAATTCTCATTTTATTTTTGTAATTTATGTAATATTTTATCTTTGTATGAATGATTTATTTTACTCTTTCATTTGTGAAACCTTATAATTAAATTCACGTAATATTTTACTTATAATATTTAATTTATAGTCATACGTTAATGCTAATTCTAAATTTTTTATTTTGCCATTACATTATAGTTCATGTAATATTTTATTCTTAGAATATTAGTATTATTTTTTCAACTCATAATTGTTGGTGTTTCACAATAGAATTGTTCCACACAATTCACGTTGTTTTCTGAAAGAAAAGTATCGCATGAAATCAATTTCACGAATTGTGGATTGAATTCCTTTCAAAATCACTTGTAACTTCATCTCATATAAGCTTTATAGATAACTTTTGAGTCTTGAATCGGTGACTCCAGAAAAATTAACTTAAAGAATCTTATTTCTTATAAACATTTTTTAAAATATTACAAGATTTTTAAAAATATTTATTATATTTTTTTATTAATTAATTTATATCCTAACACTTTATACCCCCAGAAAATTACAAGTTGGGCCACTGACTCTGGGGCGACGTAAATTGTCTAAGAAATGTTAATGGGCCCCCATCTTTTCCAGAACAAGTTGGGCTTTAAAAGTATTTCTCACTCTTTCTTAAGGTCTAAGAAGCGCGTTCTTTTCAATAACTATATCTACTCATTAATTTTATACTTATCTCATTTGTATTTTACAAAGAAGAGGTTGTTTGGAAGAAGACGAATGGAGTAGTATTTTCTAAATAATAAGACACTTTTATATCATACGACATAAAATGTTACTCTTAATTATGTCCTCAAAATGAGTTACATAATTTATGTTGCACATAATTTTTTAAAAAAGATTTTTAGTGTGATGATGGTGTAAGGAAAAAAAAAAGGAGTATTTTGGATATTTAAAAAGTGTACGATGTTTTTTATTTTAATTAAATTATGTGTAAAAAGATAATGATATTTTTGTAATATTTTACTACGAACTGTAAGGATGTTTATGTTTTGTGTGTTGTTTTCATTTTTAAATTATTCAAATTAAGAATATTTATGTTTTATGTGTTGTTTTCATTTTTAAATATTTTGAGGCGAACTAAAAAGAAAACATAGTTTGAACTGGATTTACGGGTGAGTCAATTTCAAGGGACATGCTTTAGAAATAGTAGGTATTAAAAGTTTAACATAGTATACTATAAAATAACATATTAAACAATTTGAAAAGATAAATTTAAGCAGCAAAAATTTAATTATAAAAGGAAAAATGAAAAAAAAATCAACAAACAAAGTAAAATGGGACAATTCTACCAATGAAAATACAGTTGTGGGCAAAGATATGTCGATAGATAATTATGGCTTTAATTGAAGAATATTTAATTCTTGAGAAAGAAATTCACGTTTGAACAAACAAAGAATTAGGTGAAGTAAGGCTTTCTGAATATGTTAGAAGAGATATATGTGTATACATTGAAAGGATAAAAATGCATGCAAAATAAGATTGAAGAAATTAGTTAGAGTTGTGATAAAGAAGCAAATGAGAGAGCAATAAATATATTATAGAGTGAATTAAATGATGATAATGATTAGAGAAAGGGGGTTTGCTTAAAATGGAGAAGAAAGCAAATCTTTATCAACCTCAACTCAATCATCATCCTTGTCTATTTAAGTAACACTGTTGTCCCATCTTCACCTTACTATTCTTGCATGCCACGTTAATTTCCTATCCAACCCTCTCCTTTCTCATCTAATTATTTTAATAATATCCTTTTTCTTATTTTTTTAATAGAAAAAAAAATCATTGCTTTTACTTATTTAATTTAATATATATATAATCCTGTCAAAATAAGGTTTGAGAATTATTGTAAAATAGGGTATAATAAATGGGCTAATAAATCTATAAGAATATTATATAATGGATACAAGATTAATTCTGGGTGAGACAAGTAACATTATGAATTACTTTAATGAGTTTTATTTGACGAGATATATAAACATATATAGTACTATAGAAAAAAAATGTTATTCCCTTAATTCCATGAAAACTTGGATTTTTTTTTTTTTAGAAGAATTGTGCAAGTTCTTTATGGGATGAAGGAAATATCATATTTGGGCTATGGAAGAATGCCAATTTTTATTTTATCTTTTTATTTATCATGATAAATATCAAGATTGTGAATATATTAATTAATCCTTTGGAAGTCAAATTAGGCTTTCAAGTTCAAGATGATTAATTTCGAGTGTTATGGGTTGTAGGTGGGTATTGGTGTTAAACTTTATTTTTTTCATCTCTTATTTTATATTATTGCATGAGTAATAAAATTTAATTTAATAGTAAAAATGTTGGTCTATATGGTAGTAATTGGAATAAACACAAAATAAAATTGTTGGTCTAAATGGTGGTAATGGTGATTATTTAGAAGTAAAAATGAAAGAAATAAGAAGAAAATGCAGAGAGTTTGGCAGGAGAGTGTCCTACCATTCCTTTCTGTTAGGGCATTTCGTCTAACGGTTTCAGATCTACCCTACCCTACCCTACCCTACCCCCCACCCCCAAGTTTTCCCCGCCAAAAATTCAACTCCACGCAATACCATCCCAACTTCATCCCATTCGTTTAAATTTCTCTCTTCACTCTACGCCAATCCACATCTCATTTTTCCTTTTCTCCCGCTTTATATTTCTGCTTCCCATCTTCATCATTTCTCTCTCAATTTCAGCGGATTTTGTTTTCATTTCTCAGAAATGCAAGGAGACGGTATCTCCTACCATGCCGTCGACAATCCTTCCGCCGCCTCCGTTGCAGCGCCGCCACCGCACTTCTCTTCTAGCTATCGATTTCTCTCACCAGCGACGTCACCGACTTATGTGAACTCCAATGCCGCTTTGTACTCCGCACTCTTCTCGAATTACTCTTCCGATTCCCCATCCATCGCAACCTCTTTCGACAGCGCAGACACCGATCGCCGCCTCCAAGACGCGAGCTGCATCCTGGAGTACCAGCAGCTCTACAATCGGTACAAACTTTGTCTAGCGCAGCTCCATGATTCCGTCGAAGAGATTGATGCGCTTCAACGGGAGAATGAATCTCTCCGTCTCACCAATGCGGATCTCTCTCACCGTGTTGCCGTACTATTCGCGCGTGATCGCCTTCTCTCCGACTTAAACCGCCTCACAATAGCTCAATCAGCCGCCGCTCCACGTGCCGCTCTTCTCACTCCGACTCAACCGCTTCCCGAACATAATCGTGTGGAGCAGAGGACTACCGAAAGAGTCACCCTTCCAAAGAGCATTTCCGTGCGCACTAGTGGTTATCTGAAGACGAATCGACCCGGTCGAGACACAAATGCTCACAAACCAGTGAGTCAAAGCTCTGCTGCTATGGTGAGTCAAAATTTATCTCTAATTTTGAAAGAGTTAGGGTTAGAGATTTTGACCTCGTAACATAATTGTAGCAACATTAGTATTTTAGTATTGCTTATTCAAATTGAACTGCAATTCCTTTGACAAATCCTGAGAAATAACAGATTGGAAATTATACGTGTTCAGTATTAAATAGTACTAGTATGAATATGCGATCGTAATCGATGTGGCTTGAGCTTGGAATGCATGTGCTTAAACAACTTGGCATGTACGCAGTGCACTTCTCGTACTCGTTGATTTATGAGAGCATGTTTCTTAGAACGAGGAGGTACTGCTTAATCTTTTTTTGAATTATCAGTTGTACTCCTTTTGGTGTGAATCAGTTGGAACCACAGTGTAGATTATGTTCTCTAATACAGTAGTTGAATGTTTATATATTGTTTGGACGTGAGTCATTGTCAATTGTCATTTTACTCTTGAAAAATCCAGTGAATGAGAATGAGTAGTTTAAGGATGTGAAGAATTTGTTTAGCATTGCATGAAACAGTATTGTTTAGAAAGTAAAATGATTGCAAATAGTATCTCTGTTCCCTCCTTAATAATGATTGAAATTGGGGATAATTTAGAACATAGTATGTGAGATATGAAAATCCTGAGCTGATGTGCATTTTCTTATGAAAGGATGATAGTTCCAGTTGTCAGCAAAGAGTGTATGTACCCGGGTCCAAAAAGGAAGAAGCCCTGGAACTTGATGTGTTCAATCAAGGGATGTCGAAAACAGAGCTGTGCAACAAGTGGGAGGAGACGGGAGCGTGCCCGTATGGAGAGAACTGCCAGTTTGCTCATGGGATTAAAGAACTCCGTCCGGTGATGAGGCACCCACGTTACAAGACGGAGGTGTGCCGCATGGTGCTGGCTGGGGATGTCTGTCCCTACGGCCATCGCTGCCATTTCCGCCACTCTCTCACAGAGGAGGAGCGCCTCATGGCTCGTTGATCTATGGGTATGCATATTATTAATTGCAGAGTAATAAGAAATGTGGATTGCTATTCTTTTCTTTTACTCAAACTAGGAGCTTGTAAAGTGGTTAATCATAGTTACCTGCTGTTTGTTGCATAATGTTGGACATGAATATATTGTATGGTGTTTAGTTTCAAGAAAGATTGGTATAGGAAACAAGTGATGGTTAAGATAGAGATATTCAATTGATAGAAAACTCAAATGTTTGATAAAGCATATATGAATTACACTGAGATCAATGAAATAGCTAGGATGATCTAATGAAACCAGCTATGGAACATATTTTTTTGCTACAAGGACAAGTGGATTTTCTTATGCATTATGATTCCAGGCAAGACATCAGTATCGATGTCATTTGGCTGAACTCCTATGGGCAATGCCCAATCAAAATGGTAGATTAGATTTGCAACTGCAAGTTCCACGTTTGCAAGTCCCATGAACATTCCAGGGCAGATTCTTCGACCCGACCCAAATGGAAGCACCCCAAAATTTTGACCTTTTATGTCGATTTGGACGTTGAGGAATCTGTCTGGAGAAAATTCATGTGGATTTTTCCAGTATTCAGGATCTCTTGCTACTGCCCATGTGTTGACATAAACTATGGTTTGGGGTGGAATTTGATACCCTTCCAGAGAGCATTTTTGAGTTGTTTCTCTTGGTACAAGCACTGGAACTGGAGGGAACAACAATATAATAAACCAAAACATGAATTCAGACCATTAACAATGCTTTGATGTTTTCCCATTTGAGGTTAATGGGATATGATTTCTCTTCTTTAAGCTGGATCAAGATATCAAGAATGTTGTTTTCCTCCATCTTTTTCACCCATTTCGGATCCAGATGCTCATCAATAAGCTCCTGGTAGAAAGCATCCAGCTTCTTGAAAGTCTTATAGAGGCGTTTGATGGATCCATTTAGTTTATCCACCCAACTGAAGTAGGGAAAGAAATCAGCTACAAAAACACTAGTGAGCAATGCTCGAAGCTCTCTCAGAAGCTGGTCGAATCTTCTCTGCTCCGACCCTTGCTCCTCGTACCTCTTACCAAACGCAATCCTACATATCAAAGTGCTGGTAAGTCCCATGGCAAGCTCACTCAAGTTGACAGCTTGGCCACGACACCGCTCTATCTTCTTGATCATTCGCAATATTTCATCTTCACGAATGGGACGAAAAGATTGAATCTTTCCAGGGCTAAACAGGTTGATGGTGGTGACTTTCTTCATCTCCTTCCAGTAGTCGTTGTGGGGCGAAAAGGCAATGTCTGATCTGTTGTAGGATAGCTTCTTCTGCCCAAGAATCTCTGGCCTAGTACAGAAGGCCAAATCTTGTGTTTTCAGAACTTCTTTGGCAAGTTCTGCTGAAGAAACAACAATTACTGGCTTAGACCCCAGTTTCATGTGCATAATGGGGCCATATTTCCTGGATAGATTCCAGAGATGTGGACTGGCGGCGCTGCCCAATTGGTGGAGGTTTCCGATCACCGGCAGCCCCGGAGGACCTGGTGGAACCAGGGAACTTGATGCTGCCTTTGTTTTTCTGTTGAGAAGGTAAATAAAGATTAATGGTAGAGTTATGATTAATATGGGGAGTATCATCTTGAATATGTTGGCTGGAATTATGAAGTTGGACTGCTGAATTGAACTTGAAATTCCGCAGGTGTTGTAGGGAACATTAACATGTTAATAGCCTTGTGGATTAAATAGCCTTTCACTCAATAACTTTTTTTTTATCGGTTAATTGTTAGTATAGTTAGTAGTTAGTTCACAAAGTACCATACACCTTCTTCTCCAAGTCTCCTTATATTTCTTTTCGTTTCCAATGGGAATCGAACATGAGTCTCTCACCTAAGTGAGATGCCAGTGCCCTTTCACTCTATAACTTGACAATTTGAGTTAATATGGGAATAGTAGTATTTTGGGTAGATTAGCTGTATTATTTTGTTTTTTTTCCACTCTATTGTGGCATGTGTTAAATGATTGTAAACAAAGGCCACACATTAAAGTGCCAAGAGGCAGTGTGGGCGACCTCAAGTTTTTACAATATTTACATTATTGCCACTTCATGGCAGCTCAACTTGTCAAGTAAAGAGACAACTTGTACAATGATCAAGGATCAAATCTTACTAGTAATGTGTGAGTAACCTCTTAAATTAAGGGACTCCTTGTGTGGTAGATTAATCTCTCAATTAAAGAGGCTTCTGTGATGGATTAACATGTCTAACTCTTGTCGGATGATTCCATCTTTTTGCACAATGAAATCGGTATTATTTTGTTTTGTTTTTAGTACTCTTCACTTGTAGGGGTGAGTTATTTTGTTTTGTTTTCAGTATTGTTCGCTTGTAGGGTAAAGAGCATAGTGGATGTATGTCTCTTAAATTTAGTTGTATCACTCCAATGAGTATATGTTTCATATAGCTTTAAAAGAAAAAGAAAAAAAAGACCCATAGTAGTGTACAACTGAGGATCCTTGAGTAGTATTATATATATATATATATATATATATATATATATATATATATATATATATATATATATATATATATATATACTCCCTAATTATGAATATATTGCTATAAATAACTTTTTAAAAGTATGAGGTGTCGCGATGTTGTTAATTGTCGTATATATTTTATTTTTTTTTGTTTTAATATTACATATATAATCTTTCTAATTTTAATTTTATTATTATTATTAAGGTTAATTGCAAAAAAAAACCATGAACTTTACTTCTATTGCAAATTAATCCTCACTTTTGAGAAATTGCAAAAAAAAAAAAACCACCACCCAAAAAAACTCTACTTTAGTCAAAAAAAAAATTTGGATTTTTTTTGCAACAATATTTAAAGGTGGTGGTTTTTTTTGCAATTTCTCAAAAGCAATGATTAATTTGCAATATGAGTAAAGTTCGTAGTTTTTTTTTTGCAATTAACCCTTATTATTATTATTATTATTCATGTATATCTTTAAATCATGTATATCTATAAATTAAATACTACTTTAATTATATTTTTTAATTTTTTGATTGATTATAATAATTCATCCACTTATTACGCGGGAATGTGTACTCGTATATATATATATACTAGTATGAAACCCGCTTATAATGCGAGATCATTTAATTATTATTCTTATTTTTTATAATTAAATAATTCGTGTTATATAATGTAACAACATTAATTAAAGAGTTTTTTTTGTTATAGCTAGACAATTTTTTTCATCAATATAAAGAACTCGCTATAATATTTGATTTTTGATATTGTACGTATAACTAAATCATGTAAAAAATCAATATATATGTACATATATTCTAATTATTTAAAAGAATCTTGACTTATTTTTTTTAATGTTACTTTATAATATAATAATACAATTGAAAATAATTTATTACTCCCCCCTGTCTCTTTAAAAAAAATGTGCAATCATATATGGACAATTTTGTCTTTTTGCTGTATATTTATATAGTTGTTAGTATTTTATTTTTTTTCATTGTATTTACGCGAAATTATGATCAAAATCCTTAATTTACTGTTTGTCTAAATAAATATCAATTATATAAAAAAAATCTCAATTTATTCTTTCTTTTCTATACATAATTTAATTTGATACTAATTAATTTATTTATATAGAATGATTTATTTATTAATTGCAATTAATGATATTAAAGTAAATAAATTATAATAAATGCATAAGAAAAATAAATAAATAGTAAGACTATATGTGAATAATACGTTAGCAGAAAAGGACTTTACTATACTTAATATATATATATATATATATATATATATATATATATATATATATATATATATATATATATATATATATATATATATATTTATATATATATTATTTATGAAAAATAAGGTCAAAAATCTTAAAATTAATTAAAAAATTTATTAAAACATTTTAAATAGAATATTATAAATAATATTTAAATGGAATATTACTTTTTACTCATGATTATGGTTTAATATTACTTTTTAGTATAATAATAATTCTATTTCCATTAATGGTTGTTTTAAGAAACTAATCTAATATATATATATATATATATATATATATATATATATATATATATATATATATATATATATATATATATATATATATATATATATATATTTAAATTCTTTTAATTATTTATAAAATTTGTAATGAATTTATTAATTTTATATATTTATTTATTTATTTTTATTAGTTTCAAATATTATAAACAACTAAAGAATACGAATTTCATAATTCACATGTCATAATTGAATAATTCAAATACATAAATAATTAAATAAAATTAATATGCTAAAATTAATAAATAAACAATTATTTTAATACTCGATTCCAATATCATTTGCCAATATCGAGTAATATATTAAAAAATATAATATAAAATAATAATTGAACTTAAATAACTTGAAAGATTTCTATTCTTTACATGAAGAGGTAAATCTATTCAAAAAATACTTAAATGATCTACATGAATCAGTTTTTTAACTACTTATTCCTCTTAAAGAATACATCTTAACAAATACTTTAATAGATTATCTATTTGAAAAGGTTAATCGATTCTAAAAATACTTGAATGATCTACATGAATCAAAATTTTAAACTCTTAATCATCTTAAAGAATATATACTTGAATCGATTATCTACTTGAAGAGATAAATCGATTTAAAAAATACTTGAATCAATCATCTTATTCCTCTTCTTGAATAATACTTGAGATTATATACTTGAAGAGGTAAACTGATTCCAAAAATACTTAAATGATTCAAGAATAATTGAATAATCCTCTTATCCCTCTTGAAGAAAGAATACTTGAGATTATATATTGGAAGAGGTAAATCGATTTAAAAAATACTTGAATAATTCAAGAATATTTGAATCGATCGATTATCTTATTCCTCTATCTCATTCCATCAAAATAAATTTTTATACCTTTCATAAATCAATTATCTAGAGGAACTTGAAAAAAACTTTTATTCCTCTTAAAAAATCGAATGTGTGTTTGAAATGAATAACCAAAAAAACTTATTCATAGGTGGGGTGTGAGAGAATATAATATGGAATATTCTTTTTTTTCAATTATATATAATTTAAATTTAGGCTAATTATAGTGTGCACTCATATACAAATATAACCAAAAACATATACAATTATGAGCAATAATGTATATAATTTAATTATTAGTTTTTTAATGAAAAATTGAGTGTAAAAAATATACAATTATTAAAAAAACATGTATACACTATTGAATAAAAAGTTATATACATATGGATATTAATTTTTTTAATGAAAAATGTAGTGTGAAAAAAATATACAATTATTACAAAATACGTATACAAAATAGAATAAAAAGTCATACACATATGGGTGCACCTAATATACACTCTTAAATTTATACTTATTAATTATTATAATAAATTAAATAATGATACCAAAATAAATACACAAAGATATTCAAAATTTAATTAGTAATTAATCAAAATAAAAAAATAAAAAAGGAATTTATTTTATGATAAATTAATGAGGCGTACATATAAGAAAAGATAAATATATTTTTAATTTATATTTTTAATTTGAATTTTTTCTTAAATTATGTATATGTTTATTTTTATTTATTATTATCTCAAATAAACATAATTTTTATTTTTAATTAATATTTTGTTCATAATTTCTATAAATAATTTTTTAATTTATTACCTATTTAAGATTAATTAATAAAATAAGAAAATACATTATTTTAAAAAGAAAATATTAAATAAGGAAGTTAATAATAAGTAAATAAGGAAAATATAAAAAATAATTTAAAAATTTTAAAAAATAGAAAATTACACGTCATAATGAAGCGCTCTGGAGACGACACATAGGAAAAAAAGTTTCTTATATATATATATATGCTTTTAATTATGATTTGATTTTGATTTGATGATATCCATATTCAAATCTTTAATTAAATACATGTATTTATCTATATTAAAATTTAATTAATAATTAATTTTGATTTGATCATATTTTATTCAAATCTTAAATAAATATATGTAATCATTTATATTAATTAATAATTAAATAATTGAGAAAAATTGTAGAGATGACACATCATAAAAATTAAACTCTTCTTTAATATATTATATATATATAACATTTCAATGCCCTGTCGGTGAAACCAACTCGTAAGTGCTTTTAAAAAAAAAATATGGAACAATTAATGTAAACCGTTTTATAAAATGATCAATGGAGTATTATTTGGCTCCCGAACCAAAATTCCACGGATGATAATTTACTATTGTATCTTGTCTTGGATTAATACCAAAAGTAGGAGAGTTTAAAGTTCATATTTTAACATATTACGTTTCATAGTCAAATGAAATCATTTATTTTATTCTTATATTTTATGATTTTATCTATTATTTCATGTCTTTAATAGATTTTATGTGACACAATTATTGGCTAAATTAAGTGTAAAGGATTTAATATAGCTCATTTATAGTAATAAAAACCATGTTATGAAATATAAATTGGAACATTGGAGATTAGCTATGAAGTACACAATTAAACAAGATTGTGAACAGGGTTGGTACGGTTCACATACTCTTTGCAATTTTGATAACCATTTTTCATGATACACTGTTATATGCATGATATATAGGAGAGAGTGAAATTACATACTAAAAATGAAAGCTTAAATACTAGGGTAATAGTTGGATTTATTTTCCTCATATGTCAATCATATAATGTGTTGTACGATAATGGTATAGAAGATTCGGTCAAATTTGCGAAACAGATCCAAATTGAAAAATATCATGTTGTATGATCGTATTTCACTGTAGGAAAATTATCAAAATTCGTCCTTTAAGTATAACCGATTTTAATAATTTTAGTCTTTTTTTATTTGTAATTTCAATTTTGGTATCTTTTTGTCCGATTTTGATTCTTTTCGTCCAAATTTAATCCTTATTTTGTTCAAATTTTGGATCAAAATTGAATAAATTCTGACATAAAGAATTAAAGTTACATAAAAAATACTACGAACTAAAATCGAATAAAAAATTATCAAAATTAAGAAATGCAAATAAAAAATTATTTAAATTGGAATCTATCATACTAAAAGACCAAATTTTGATATTTTATCTTTACTTTATCTTCTAGAATTTATAAACTAAACTCTAATATAAGCTCCATGAAATAAATAAATAAATAACACTTCCTTATTCTCAAAATATTTTTTAACTTGCTTTCGTCTGCTCCAAAATAAATTCTACTGTTCAAGAATAGAAATATCATGTTAGTCATTTAACTTCAAAATAATCTCAATTTAAAAGTTATAAGCTAGAAATAATATATATATATATATAATATACTTTATAATTTATTTATTTAAAAATACTACGTTATTCTAAAAATAATAATTCTCTATTAATGAAAAAATATTTTTTCTTAAACTTGTCTAGCATAATAATAAAGTTTAAATCAAAACGGAAAGAGTAATTGACGTAAAGAAAAAGTTATACGTGAAAAAAATTTGAATAAATGAAACACTCATATTTCCATGCCCATTTGGCTTATCAATCTCAATGCTATACCCATCTAGAGTTGTTAAATGGAAAGCCCTAATATCCTACGTAATGTTTAGACATATTCAAATGTGAAAATGTACCTATCTTATCTCTTAGCATCATCGTTAATTTAATCACAATTTATTCTCATTTATTACATTTAATTAATTCTCTTTCACGGAACCACTCAGATAGAAATTAAAAATAAAAGTCATTACAATGTGATATCGTGCGGATAAAATGCACTGATCATTTAATGGCAAATGTAATTGAAGAATTAAACTACCATTGTGAATGATCTAATATAATACTCCCCCATCTCTTATTTAAGTTCATTCTTAAGCCCTTCACTTAATAACTCGAGAATTTGAATTTATTATTGGAATTATAATGGTACATAAAGTTTTACTATTTGGTTTTGTCCTCCAGCGTGGCATGTGTTAAATGATTGTAATGTAATAATATAATTATTTGCACAATTTTGTTTTGCATAATTTTGTTTTTGATTCGGCTATGGTTCGGCCGGCGGCGGTGGTCCAACGGTGGTGGGTGGGTGAGGGGTTTAAGGTTTGTGGTTTAAAAGTGTATGAAATTATAATAAATTAAGATTATATTTGGTATTTTACTTTAATATATTGTATTTGAGAGTAATTTTTTGAATTCATTTTATCCCCTAGTAATTTAGGATAAAGGTGTATACGTGTGAGTGATTTTTCCTATTTTTTTTCTAAACAATAATTTGAACATTCAAATGATGCAAAAATAAATAAATAAATTTTTTCTAAACAATAATTTGGACATTCAAATGACGCAAAAATAAATAAATAAATAAAATGATTAGGAGTAGTTAAGACATTAAAATGTAAAAATGGGTAAAAAAAAAAGTGTGTTTTGTAAAAGTGAGGAAAAAAAAAAAAAAGAAATGGTCTCTTCTTTGCTTTCGGCAACAGTAATTTTGACTAAAAATTTATATATCCACAAATTAAAAGTGAAGCAAATATGTTTCGTTAAGTTTGGTGTGGACGGAAAGCGGCCCATTAAGTAGAGTAAAAAGTGGTCCAATACGGTGATAAGGTGGTCTAGGTTCTAAATGAATCAAATACTTTCGAATTCGATTCGGTATTCGAATTCGAATATCCGAATTCGAATAATTATTTTAGTTCGAATAATATTCGAATCGAATATGATTCGTAAGATATTCAATTCGAATATTCGTGAATATATTCGAATAATAATATATAATATATATTAATTATATATTTTTAATATTAATTAATTATATATATTTATATAGATTAAATATAATATTTTATTTTATAAATATAAATAAATATGTATATTATCTAATTTATTACTATGAGGAAAAGATATATTTTAATTTTTTTATATAATATAATGTGAATTATTTAATTATAATTTTTAATAATTAATGGTTGATGTATATAGTGTGTAATTCTTCTTAAATTAATTAATAGTATAAGAAATTTAAAAAAATTATTATTTAAAAAATAAATTTATAATTTCGAATCGAATTCGAATTCAAATATTCAATTTCGAATGTTCAAATTCGAATACTCGAATATATTCGAATAGTTCGTTTATTACTTTCGAATCGAATACGAATGTGATTTCGAATTCGATTAATAATCGAATTCGAATACGAATATTCGAATATTTAATCAAATATCATTCAAATACCTTAGTATTCGATTCGATTCAATTCGATTCGTTTACAACCCTAATCCAGCCAAAAACATACGAGGGAATGTTTATTCGGAGTAGTTTTGAATTTTAATTGAAACATCAACGGATGCGAATAGACAATCGCTCATCTCTACCTATTTTTCTTACAAGATATCTTCATCCTTCAAAGTATATACTCTTCCCACACAATGAAACAATTATCCCATTTCCGATTTTTTCTATTTGGTATAACATATCATTTGTCGCTTAGATAATGACACTTATGACAAAGGGGAACTATACCTTAAAAATAAAATATGAATTCTAAGGTAAAATAGTTGGATAATTTTCCCTAAATACGTCTCAATCATACATTAGTGACACATGAGATATTGTATAATAATAACACAAAAAATTACGTGTGTAATTTTCCATTCTCTACACAATTATTTTTCTCAAAATATCCTTCCCATGAAATGTTCAATCAATTCAACTACTTCAAAATACAATTAAATTTCAATTTTATCATCTCTATCTTTTATCCATAACATATTTTTCAATTTATTTATTATAAAAAATTATCAAATTATTTCCAAAAAAATTAATAAATTAATCATAAAAGTATATTTCATTAAAATATAAAACAGTAAACATGGAATAATTTACGACACTGAGGGAGTATATCTCGATTTTCATGTCAGCATGATTGAAAATTAATTGGCTGAGTTGATAATTGTATGTTCAGTTCACAAATATGAACCTACATAGACTAAATGGGTACTATATGAACATAAAATTAAAATACTCTAAAAATTAATGGTCATTAACTTTAGTGGAATCGATTTTGCCAAATTTTGGTAGAATCTGCCCCTCACCCTAATTCTATATATGGAGTATATATTAACTTCTGCTCTTGTTTTTCAGTTTCTTTTTTTTTTAATATTTTTTTCCGTTTTTTTATTTAATTTCAAAATTTCACTCTTGTGATTTAAAGTACACTTTATTTTAATAGTTCAGAGTATATTTTATTTTAGGGTTTATTATTTAATACTCTCTCCGTCCCGCCCAAAGGATTATTTTTACTTTTTGGCACGTGAATTAAGGAGTATTATTATTTAATGTGTATTGGATAGTTGTATTAGTGGGAGTGTGCACCCATATTTTAATTGTATTAGTGGGTGTGTGTGAGTCTCATGTGTGTAAAAAATAAAATAAAACTCTTTAAGTGGGAAGGAGGGACTATTAGAGTTTACTATTAATTTTAAGTTATAATTGTAATTTTACCTTCATGATTTAGGTCACATTTCATTCATATGGTTTATGTTATGATTAATTGTAATTTCATCCTTATGATTTAGTGTATAATTCACATATAAGATTTAGAGTATAGTGATCTTTTAAATATAATAAAATTATAAAAAAAACAACATAAATTAAGAAGAGAACCAGATTAATCAAAAGAAATCACATGTTAATTAATTAGGAGCGTGGAGATCAAATGTCCTACCAAATTAATATTTAAGATTAGATGGTAAAATAAAGCATAATATATGGATTATAAAGGATAGACTGATACAATATATTACGCCATAAAAACATAAAACCAAACCCTAGGTTACTG